>CM065780.1:26659195-29059195 GCA_033296515.1 Macrochelys suwanniensis | reverse complement strand
CTTGTGGCACCTTAGAGACTAACAAATTTGTTTCCGCATAAGCTTTTGTGGGTTAAGAACCCACTTCATCAGATGCATGGAATGGAACATATAGTAAGCAGATATTTATACATTCAGAAAAACATGAAAAGGTGGGAGTGTCTATATCAACGTTAAGAGGCTAATTAATTGAAAGGACCTGTTATCAGTAGGAAAGAAACTTTTGAAGTGATAATCAGCATGGCCCATTACAGACAGTTGACACAAAGGTGTTAAGGGTATTTAAGGAAGGGAAATAAATTCAATTAACGTAATGACCGAGCCATTTACAGTCAATATTCAAGGCTAAGGTAATGGTATCTAGTTTGCATATTAATTCCAATTCTGCAGTTTCTCGTTGGAGTCTGTTTTTGAAGTTTTGCTGTTGCAAAATTGCTACTTTTAAATTTGCCATTGAGTGATTAGAGAGGTTGAAGTGTTCATCTACTGGCTTTTGAATATGATGATTCCTGATGTCAGATTTGTGTCCATTTATTCTTTTGCGTAGAGACTGTCCAGTTTGGCCAATGTACATGGCAGAGGGGCATTGCTGACACATGATGGCATATATCACATTGGTAGATACTGAATGAGATCTTAAAAAGAGAAATATGCAATGACAGTTAAATTACAAGCATTAAAAAAGCTAATGGGACAAGCACTATCTCCAGCTCATTTTCTTTCAAATATTCTCAGTACTCGGTACCAGGGTCAAACCTTAACTGACGAAGAAGAGGAGTTGGCTATGACATGGACATCCAGCAATCATCCCTCCATAATGCCAACTATAATAAACTTCAGAGCTAAGGGTGAACCATTCAAGAAATATAGGTGCACTGATGATGTTTTAAAGAAAGTTACACCAGTGAACTGGTGGAAGTCACTTAAGCACTTGGATTCAGAGACTGTTGAAGTGATAATCTCACTTTTAACAGCAGTAGTTTCTTTTGCAGGTGTAGAAAGAATATTTTCTTCCTTTGGACTAATTCATTCCAAATTGAGAAATCGTTTGGGACCTGAAAAAACAGGAAAGCTTGTTCTTCTTTTCCAGATTATGAACAAACATGAAAAAGAAGGTGAAGACAACTGAGTTAGCTGCAGAAGCCAATATTTTAAGTTTCTCATGTTGACTTGTCTGACAAAGTAGATTTATTTATTTATTTTAAAATTTCATTTAACTATTTTAGTTAAAAGCAATTTGAACAAAAACAAACCTGATTCTAAAAGACTTGAATGTTTAACTAAATTCAAAAATTTGCGTGCTTGTTTTGTTAAAATATTATATGTTTGCTGTTGAAGTAAAAAATCCAGAATACATAATGTTGTTGTTTTAGTTAAATAAAACAATTTAAATGTCTGTCTGGTGATATTCTCCTCCTAATACAGCATGGCAAGAAAATCCTTCAAATATTAATGATTAACCTATTGAATAGGAGATAGTTCACCTCCCAGTGACTTCATAAATACCCGCTTCAATTACCTTTGGTAAATGAAATAACCAAACAATCATTTATTTTCTGATATAGTTGTAAAACTAATCTGAAAAGTTTTCAAAATAAATCACTTTAAATATGTATAGTGTGTACCTTCTAAAAATGAAACCTACATCTATCTCTGAGTTGTGAAGAATATGTATTAAGGTTATAACAACCAACAAGAATGCACTTTTATGTAGAAATCCATGATTAAACCCAGTCTTCCTGACTAGTGTTTTAAATCATGATCAAATCCACCCTGCTGTAAGATCTTTGAGGCAAGAACTATATTGTCTCTGGACTTCTCTACCCAGGGCTGGGGATATACTGGAAAGTTAATCTGAATTAGTTAAAGGTGTAATTTTAAAATGGATTATTTAAACCATATTAATCCCCAGTATGAACACCCTCATTCAGAATTAAAGTGGCCTTAATTTGGTTTAGTTTAATTCACTTCCAAAGTGAATTAAACTACGCTGAATTAAGGCCATTTTAATTATGAATAACAACATCCACATATGGATATAATGCAGTTTAACTAATCCATTTAAAAATTACATCTTTAATTAGTTCAGCTTAATCTTCCAGGATATCTTCATGTAGACAAACTCTTTACATATTTCTGTAGATTTTAGCATGCTTTTGAACACTGTATAAATAATAAAACGCCATCAGAACCATCACAAGGTAGACTTGTATACTATGGAGACACTGACAGTATCTTCATAATTAAAGCTGCCTTTGGATTTCCATATATAGCGAGAATAAAATGTCTGTCTTTTTAAATTGTAAACCCTTCAGGGCATTGGATATCTCTTTTTTTATATTTGAACAGCACCCAAAATACTGGGGTAGGGCCTTTGGGCATTACCATAATATAAATAATAATAATGTGCCTCTATTTAAACAGTAAATATTGAATTTAGTCTGTAAATTTGCCACAATAACTCTTCAGAAGAGTATTAACATTTCCATGTAGCTGTAAAAGAAAAAAAAATTGTAGAGGAAAAGTTTTAACATTCTTCCTTTCAAATAGTCCTGACAGTCTCATTATTTTTTTTTTTTGAGGACACCCATCTAATCCATCACAATCCAAAACTAACCAGCTTTAACAATTTCCACTGAGTTTCAAAAATATAAGCCTTTCTTTTTCTCAGCATTTGAACAATCCCCTGCAGTGCAGGAAACTGGCTTTACCATCATTGTGCTTGTGCATGACAATCAGAAAGTCAAAATGACTGATCTAGTTTCACTCTGTACATTGAGTTGAAATTATATAAATCAAACACGATGCATGACTGGTGAAGAGTAAATTTGATTTAAAACGTTTTTTTATAAAAAACATAAGGTATTTCTAGTAATTCAGGTGAGAGGTTTTCATTTTTCAATACAACTGAGTATCTTGACAGTCCTTGACAAATCCTACCCTGGAGGTTTCACAGACAGACATTTTAGTCCTGTTTTAAGTGTAAATCTAAAGGTAACCTTAAAGTTGCTGTCAGTGCCTCCATAAGATCCAAGTCTACCTTGTGATGGTGACGGATATGATATTGTTTTATTATTTGTAGTGTGTAAAAGCATGCCAAACACCAACACTCTTTGAGGGTGGCTTATCTCCAAAAGTCCTAGAAGGAAAGTAAAGAGACTTTACTGTCAAACAAACTAACTGCATCCATTGGGCATGCTGATTTAGGATCCAGAGTTACCTTGCCTCTGAATATTTAATGTATAATAAATGACCTACATGTAAGGAGCTAACCAAACTTACTGATTGTACACAACTTTATGACGTAGTGACTATTATAAAAGAGACTCTCGATCTATCTACATTTGGGAAAACAAATGCATTTAATGTAGACAAATTTAAAGCAAAGACGTGCCTATTTATTTTTTCCTTTATATTGTATTTCATTTATCTACTACTAATTCAAACAACCTGGTTAATTTATGCAGTGAATTGAGGAAATCGCTATTAAGCCAGGAAAGGGAAAAGAACCAAAAAAACCAGAAAAAATATTTATAATTCACATTAAGCTATTATATTCAACGATTATATTCCTATTACATCTGTAATACAGTAACTCCTCACTTAAAGTCGTCCCGGTTAACGTTGTTTCGTTCTTCCATTGCTGATCAATTAGGGAACATGCTCCTTTACAGTTTTGAAATACTCCCTTTTAACCTCGTTTGCAGGCTATCAATGGCAGTTCCGCTGTCCCTTCCCCCAGTACCATGTGCTGCTCTCTGAGAATCCTGCCTGCTTGCTGTGTGGGGGAGAGGGGAAGAAGAGGGGAGCTAATGTCAGTGTGCCTGCTTGCTGTGGGGAGAGGGGAAGAAGAGGGGGGGCTAATGTCCCGCTGCATCTTGCTTAACCCATCTCCATAGAGCAGGGGACACACATGAGGGAGGGAGCTGCTGCCTTAGGCAGAAGCTGCAGCTGCGGGGCTTGCTGAGCTAATTAACAAGGCAGCGTACTTCTGACCCTACTCTTGATACATAATTGTAAATGTGCATCTCTATCTCTCAAACAAACGTGTGTGTCTCTCTCTGTCTGCCCTCCCTCCTTTCCTGCTGGCTTGTAGAATGTGAGAGTTAACCCTTGAGAGCTCAGTGGACTGGTAGTTCATCAGGAAGGCATTCCCAGGGAAATTTCCACCCTCTGACTCCTCCACCTCAACCAAGCTTCACTATCATCATCGCTGTGTACCAGTATTCAATTGTTTGTTTAAAACTTATAGTGTGTGTGTGTATAGAGAGAGAGAGACTATATATATATATATAGTCTTTTGTCTGGTGAAAAAAAATTCCCTGGAACCTAACCCCCTTATTTACATTAATTTTTATGGGGAAATTGGATTAGTTTAACATCGTTTTGCTTAAAGTCACATTTTTCAGGAACATAACTACAACGTTAAGTGACGAGTTACTGTATATGCCATGTTCAGCTCTTTGTAGCTGATGCAGTGCTGAGTACGGAACTTTTAGGGGATCAGTCAGAGACTGATCCCCTAAACTGCTAGAACAAAGAACAGAATTTTTTGGGTGTATAAAATCTTCCTGAAATATCTGATCATTTTTACGTAGAGATGAAAAAGTTTTTAGCAGACATTAATGTCACTGCTTCTGACTGTCAGTGCATCCAAGAATATCTAGAGCCCTTGGTCACACAGTTTGTTATACATGTTAATAAATAAAGGATCTCTAGACTCCACATTTCACAGCCAAGACCACAGAGAACCCGTAGAGGTAAGTGTTGATTAAATCTTTGCTACACAGCTTGAAGATATTTCTATGCTGCCCAAAGTCCCTGGTTTTATAATCTAAGGAAATATATTTAAATCTCTGTTATGTTAATAGTGAGCTCTAGATCTATAGCAGTTAATTTAAGATGCTTATTTTGAATAGTAATGAAGGTAAGGCTTCTGGAAATCTATGCAGGAGGTTCCGAGACAACCAAAAGAAAACAAACATAAGCAATTTATTATTGTTATTATTATTTAAGATTACATGCCTCCAGTCTTGCAAGAAGTGGCATTTCTCTCTGCAGAACTAATCAGCTTTAGTCCCAGCTTCAGGAAAGCACTTAAGCTTCTGCTCTCATTCCTTCACAAAGCGCTTTGTCCCCTACTCCCCTACAGCCTATATTTACCCACCTATCCACAAACAAAAGACACAAAAACTAACAGCAAAAATAAGTTTCAGTGCATCAGAACCAGGAAGCCTGTCAAATAGTCAGTCAGGCCACTGGATAACTGAGGTGCTAAAGAAGCACTTGAGGAAGACAAGGCATTTGCAGAGAAGTTAAATGCATTTTTTCATTGGTCTTCACTGAAGAGGATGTAATAAATGTTCCCACACCTGTCCCAGACTGAGGTGTCAATAGAAGTGGTTTTGGGAAAATATGATAAATTAAACAGTAATAAGTTACCAGGTCCAGATAGTAGTCACCCAAGAGTTCTGTAGGAATTCAGACATGAAATTGCAGAATTACTAATTGTGCTATATAACCTATTGCTTAAATCAGCCTCTGTGCCAGATAACTGGAGGATAGCTAATGTGATGGTGTTTTTTCTTTTTTTTAAAAAAAAGGTTTGGCAGCAATCCCAGCAATTACAAGCCAGTAAGCCTAACTTCAGTACCAGGCAAACTGATTGAAACTATAGTAAAGAACAGAATTACCAGAAATGTAGGAGAACACAATATGTTGGGGAAGAGCCAACATGAGGTTCCTAAAGGGAAATCATGCCTCAACAATCTATTAGAATTCTTTGAATGACTCAACAAGCATGTGAATGAAGTTGATCCGGTTGATATAATGTACTTGGATTTTCAGAAAATCTTGGACAAGATCCCACACCAAAGGGTCTTAAGCAAAGTAAGCAATCATGGGATAAGAGGGAAGGTCCTATCATGGATCAGTAACTGGTTAAAAGATAGAAAACAAAGGGTAGGAAGAAATGGTCAGTTTTCACAATGAAAAGAAGTAAATAGTGAGATCCCCGAAGGATCTG
Source organism: Macrochelys suwanniensis (assembly GCA_033296515.1). Classification (NCBI taxonomy): domain Eukaryota; kingdom Metazoa; phylum Chordata; order Testudines; family Chelydridae; genus Macrochelys; species Macrochelys suwanniensis. Next base: position 29,053,191 of record CM065780.1, on the reverse strand, counting down.
TACTGAGACCTGTGCTGTTCAGTATATTTATAAATGATCTGGAAAATGGGGTAAACAGTGAGGTGGCAAAGTTAACAGATGATACAAAGTTACACAAGGTAATTAAGTCCAAAGCAGATTGCAAAGAGTTACAAAGGGATCTCACTAAACTGGGTGACCGGGCAACAAAATGACAGCTGAAATTAAGTGTTGATAAGTGCTAAGTAAAGCATATCAGAAAAATCCCAACTGTACATACAAAATGAAGGATTCTAAATTAGCTGGTATCACTCAAGAAAGAGATCTTGGAACCATCATGGATAGTTCTCTGAAAACATCAGTTCAGTGTGCAGCAGCAATCCAAAAAAACCCACCCCAAAATACAAAAAACCCACCCACCTAACAGAATGTTAGGAACCATTAGGAAAGAGATAGATAATAAGAGAGAAAATATCACTATATGAAGCCTACAACTTGAATACTGCATGCAGTTCTCATTGCCTCATTTCAAAAAAGATATATTAGAATTGGAAAAGTTAGAGAGAAGGCCAACAAAAATTATTAGTGATATGGAACAGCTTCCATATGAGGAGAAACTAAAAAGACTCAGACTGTTCAGCTTAGAAAAGAGATGACTAAGGGAGGATATGATAGAGGTCTATAAAAGCAGGAATGGTATGGAGAAAGTGAATAAGGAAATGTTATTTACCCCTTTGCATAACACAAAACCCAGAGGACAACAAATGAAATGAATAGGCAGCAGATTTAAAACAAACAAAAGGAAGTACTTCTTCACCAAACACACAGTCAACCTGCGGAACTCGTTGCCAGGTAGTGTTGTGAAGGCCAAGAGTATAACTGGGTTCAAAAAAGAATTATACAAGTTCACAGAGAATAGGTCAATCAATGGCTACTAGCCAAGATGGTCAGGGACGTAACCCCATGCTCTGAGTGTCCCTAAATGTCTGATTGCCAGAAGCTGGGACTGGATGACTAAAAATTGGCCTGTTCTGTTCATTCCCTCTGAAGCATCTGGCACTAGCTACTCTAGAAGACTGGATAATGAGCTAGATGGACCATTGATCTGAGACAGTATGGCCATTCTTACCTACAAGCCCTATGCTCACTTTACAACTTCCTCAACCATCTCCCGAAGTGTGCAGTTGCCTTCTTCCTTCACCTTAAAAGGCCCTAGCTCTTAATGACCACTCACGCCCCAGGCAACCCTCATAGTCTTAAAGTCCGTTGTATACTTCCCAGAAACAGTTACTATCAGATTACACAAGATCTGGTGCTTTCTCCCTGAAATATACCACAGACTTCCTTCAACATCAGTGCTCCCAAGCTCAGAAAGTCATGGTGCTAAAGACCCAGAGGAGAACCCATTAGAACCTAAACTTCCTAAGAGGAACTCACAAATTGCAGAGATATATTGCGGGTCTTTGGGGGAGAAGTATATAGATGGAGGCTTGTGAAGTTCAGATGATTTGTTTGGGAAGATTTGTTTGGGAAGAAGAGAACCAAAAGCCTGGTAGAAGTGATGGAGTCTCCTTGGGCCAGTGCATCCAGATTTTGTAAAAGTTTCTATTTGGCTCAGGGAAAAAGTTCAGATGTGAAAAGATTTATCTGTCCCTGTCTGAGTTTAAGAGGGTAGATGTGGGGTCTTTTATTACTCTTTCATGGTAGTATTGCACTGATGGACTCCCTTAGGAGTCCTATTCAGCCCTCTTTGGGCAGAAAGAGTGGTACAGAGTCCTGGAAGGAATGGCTGTACATTAGATGAAGTAGAAAGAAAGGTGCTGATTAGGGTTGCCACCTTTGAGGTACAAAAAACCCAAGACAGGGATGATTCTGAGCCCATAAAACTGGAGAGCTGGCAGTGTGTACCAAGCACCCTTAGAGATTTCCTGGGACAGCTACCTCAGAAAAGGGATGATCTTTGGAAAATGTGGACAGGTGGCAACCCTAGTGTTGGAGAAATCCTCTCTTAAAGGATTCCAGTCAGATGGTGGTTTTTTTTTTTTTAAGAACAAGATGGATCATCATGATTCCCATATATTAGAAACTTACAAAAATATCACAGGTTCTAAAATACCAAGGTTTTTACGGGTTTCGGAGTAGCAGCCGTGTTAGTCTGTGTCAGCAAAAAGAACAGGATTACTTGTGGCACCTTAGAGACTAACAAATTTATTTCGGTTTGTTCTGTATTTAAAAAAAATGTATTTAACATACACCGCATTTATCTTAACTCCTCGGATGCAGTACAAAATGTTACATTATACAAACATTGTAAATAAGCAAAGCAGGGTGCCTTGACCCAGCACACGCAAGTCTTAATGTCTAAACCTGCAGGCGTCTCTGCAGTGCTCCCCATTTTGTCACTCATTTTAGTCCCCAAATTCCCAACGTTCCTCACAAAGAAATAGGAAAGTAGAATCTGACAGAATAAAAGCTTTTCACCAACTTTTAGGTGTTCAATGAAACCAAAATGATTTCAGGTTTCCCTTCCCGTACTTTAGAATACATTTTCCCATTTAAAAAATGGAAATTTCAGCTCATTTTGAGTACTCAAAGTAAATCATTTTTAAAAGATAATATTTTATCTTTTGAAACGATTACAGGGTGAGGAGGGCAGCTACAATAAGCTCTAACTTTCAATATCTAACAACCACGCTGCAAGAAAAGATATTGGAAAATGTACCATAACTGTTTATTCTGTTTTATTCAATACATTTTTTTAAGAAACAAGCAATATTTTTGACTTCTCTAAGTGTATCCTTATTTCATTTATACAGATTGCTTTTTTTTTTTACTTAAACAAAATTATAATTGTCTTAAGCTTTGCAGCTACTTGTTTCCCAAAAGTAAATTCATAGAGGGTATTATAATGACACATATAAAAAGGTTTTAATTTCCTAAAGCTATTAAAAAGCTGTCTCTAGAAAAAAAAATGTGTTTGAAGATCAAATGAAAGACAATATCTGAATAACACTAATCCCAAGGAGAATTCATGGCACCTGCCAGGCACTGTAAATGTTTTATAAATGTTGTCTTCTGTAAAGTCGACTGCAAACATCATAAGGACTTTTGTAAATATGTCTACCGGCCTCTTTGTTTGAGTAGAAATATTGAACTTCCTCCCATTATGATTATAAACTAGAGAAGATTATTTTAGAATTTAAAAAAATATTTGACTAATAACATCTCTACTCTGCCCTGGGATCAAGTTTCAAATTGCACATAGCGTTTAAGTGTTTGAAAATCCTTTTTTTAACAATACAAGGGGTAACAAAAATTCCCACATGGAACTTATTTGTAGGTAAACACATAATAAAGCTAAACTGGAAAATAAGGAATCACTTGAAACCTGATTCACAATATCTGAGTAAACCGAGGAGGCTCTGCTCTGCAGCTGAGAACTGTGGCATTGCTTATTATAAGAAGGAGAATCATGATTTCATATTGGAAAAGGTAGACTATTTGTTTCTTTGGGAGGGACACAATGCCACATCCTATATGTAATTCTCTAGTGATAAAAATAACTGGATTTTAAAATGTAGTAATGGGTAATAATTTTCAAACTATATCAAATTAATTTGACCTGATCAATTCAAATTTCACTATTTAAATTAAGTATAATCTTTACAAGCTGATATTTTAAAAGAATTGAAAACTAAATAAAAAAAAAAACCACAGGAAAAATACCTGGACACATAACACTTGAAAGTTTTGTGATGTACTATATTAAAAAACATTTATGATACTTCAATTTTGTCACCTATATTACAATTAATACAGTAACTCATTTTATAAGATAGTACCATTTTAATAATGAAAAAAGCTTAAAATCCAATTGACTTTTAACCTTTATAGCTTACTTTTTACTTACTTCAGTTTGGACAACAGTAATAAGCTATTCAGTTTCACTTAGTTTATAATCAATTTCTAATGAATGTCCCTTTCTGTTTGTTGTGAACAAGAAGCATGCTATGGTATGGACTTGCAAACACTATATGGAAAAGTTTTAAGCCAGACAAAACGGTTTCCATTTTCCCCCCCACCTCCCATATTTCATGAGAACATTCAAACATTCTTTTCATTTATATATGTCCACATGGGTATTAATAATAACATATGAAAAGCAGGGCTTAGTTCACCATTGTGTTACTTGGGTTGGTGCTGATGTAACTCCATTGACTGCAGCACAGTTTGAACAATGTAAACAGGAGTAACTATGGTGAATGAGGACCAAGAGTGATTAGCTGCATCATCATCAATTTATTTATCTATTTATCTATTGATTGATTGTGTAAGTTATAGTGTGGTACAACAAGACGACAAATTACTAGTAAGAAGTTACAAAACAGCAGCAGTATATTTTTTCAAACTCTGACCTTAACTGCTGATCAAAAGAGAAAACAAGAACTATTTTATCATAGTTCTTACCTACATTCAACATCACACAAAATAAATTACATTGTCCTCATATGGCAACCGTTTTACTTTCTCTCAGTATATTGAGTAATTTACAAGTAAAACTTGCTACCATTTTGATTGCAATTTTCAGATTATTACAAATTACTTGTCATATTCCTAAAGCTCAAAAATGTGTTACACACTCTTGTTTACATTATTAAATGTATAATTAAATAATCAAGTAATTAATTAGTAAATATAAAAGCACTGCAAAAACACAGTAAATTAAAAAAACTATGAGATAGGACTCTTGGCTTGATTCCATGACTTCCAGTATAGTTTGTTTAAAATGAAGGGCCATGGAAGTGGGGAGGGGAGAGGAAACAACAACAAAACAAGCCCCAAGAATGTACTAAAGCACTGATTTTTCTCCAAGGACAATATGATCATTAAAATTTTTAGATGAAAGCAGCCCTTTGAAGAAGAAGTATAAGACATTTATTCAACTGGTATATTACACGACACACAAATTCTTGTTGCTGTTTTCAATAAAGAATTTAGCAGCATCTGATGTACTTCTAGGAGATGCCTCAACTTGGACTCACCCTCAATGATGCAGTGTACCTTCCTGAAGCAATGAAGGCCTACTGGAATGTTCATTCTCCAGAGAGAGCAGTTGACTGGGATTTTTCCTAAGCAAGCAAAGCTTTATTCTTTATTGGATGATATTTAGGATCCCTTTCAATCATGCTACACAGGATATATGTTGACGTATCATATCTTCTGCCCTAACAACATCCCACCTCCTGGTCAGCACTGCCTACTTTTGGATGAGTGTTAACTGGCCGTAGGACTGATATTAGGGGAAGGTTACAGACATCTTGTGCTGCTACAACCTCTTACCAGGATAACTGATGTCACCAGGACTCTGACATCATCATCTACGTCAGCACAAGCCAGAACAGACAATAAGTGAGTTTGGCACATGATTTATGTTCTGAAACCCAGATCACAAGCTACAGTTGTAGGGAGCTGTATAATAAAGCACTTGACAACTTTTGGTTGAACTATTGGGAAGGATGCCTGAACCCTTCAATTCATCTAACTTTACAAACAGTCTGGCTCATGCTGTGAAACTAAAAGCTCTTACGTTGTCCCACATTGTTTCTTGTACTGTTCCATTTGAAGATTACATGCAGGGAATACATGTATATAAATATATTTCATAATATAAACTTTGATTATTTTGTTGCTTCACTTTTATTTATTTATTTATTTTCTTCAGCATTTGCTATAATAAAGTTTTGTGCTGGCTGGCCTCAAGTTGTCTGTATACATAATTGTAACGGGCACGACTCACAACCGTGGTGCCTCTTGCTGGCCGTCCTGGGAATTAGCTCTTGGCCCTTCCAGTCCGCCATCAGCCAGTGGTGTCATGCCTGCCATCACTGCTGTCTCCACTCTTTGGACCCACGTCGCCCCCGGACTGCAGCGTCCTCTTCTGGACACAGCCCTCTGGCTGTGCCCCCACTCCAGTATCTCCCCCTTTCCGGGGAGACCGACAGTCCTTAGTCCTGCCACCTGCGTCAGCGGCCAACTGCAGTCCAAGGTCCAGCCCCTCGCCTCGGGGGCAAACTGCAGTCTGGATACCGGCCACTCTCCTCATTGGCAAGTGGGGTGCAAAGGTGTGGGACCCAGGAACACCTGCTACTCTGGGTCCTGACCCAGGTACCGTATAGCCAACAGCCACCTGCTGCCCTCCTCCCACCTGCTGCTTATTTTCCCTGGGCCCCTTCCCCCATAGCACTAGCACCCTCTCAGGCAGTGGTCAGCGTGGAGCTCACTCTCGCACTCTGCTGCCCCTGCCCAGCACTGCTCTATTTATGGCGCTTCTTCAGGCAGCCAGACCTCCTCCATTGTCTTCCAGGGAGAGACTCTCTTCTGCTCTGCTGAGCAGCCCTTTATATATGGCCCTCGCCGGCTCTGATTGGCTGCTCCAGCAAGCCTTACCCCTATTGGTGGGCTCAATAAGCCTTTCCTGATTAGTGGGTTCTGCGCAGCCTCCCTGATGCTGCTTTTAACCCCTTCTTCTCCCTGAGTGGGGCAGCTGCCCCACCACAGTCATTCTGATGTCTCCTCCTGAATTTGTCCCTGATAGAGCCACTCAGCTTCAGTTTGCAATTATGTAGCTCAGAAACAACTGTTCAGGAGACATATTGTAATACATACACGGTATCCTATGGACAGCATATCAGTTTATACTACAAACTGAATTATAGCAGTACTCAACAGTGCTAGGATGGTTAAATGTCTGTCAATATTTCCAGTCCATTTTCAGGGTTTATAATTTGGCTGTAAAAGTAAGCTTCAGGCTGACACACACACAGTCTCAATTCTACCTGGGAGTACTTATTTTATATTAATTTGGCCATTTAAAAATTACAGGTTTCAGGATTTTTCTTTTCTTTTTCTTTTCATTCCTGCAAATAAAAGAGGGCTCAATACCTACCATTAATAAGTCCATCATATGTATAGAGTTCTGATCACCATTGTATGTTTTGTGATATGTCCTTAATCTCATAATCCACTCTCTTTACACAATACTTATTAGATATAAGCGGCAACAGTGTTTTTTTGGAGTGTTGTGTAAGAACATCTAATGGATCTGAATGCTAATGCTCACAATGGATCCGTAGCTCCCTAGGCCAACAGGGAATGGCAATTCCTTGCAGTACTCTCAAGTTGCTTCAACTGATTCAGGAGGAGTGTTTTGGGGATCAGGTGGGAGCTCCATTCAAGGACTGGTTATAGCCAACGTGGGGCTTTTCTGTGGTGTGGATGGCAAGATCAGCAGGGGAAATCCTACAGGACCTCACAATAAAATAATACACCATGGTATAATTGTCATTATTATTAATTATTATTATTTCATTATTAATGCTGAAGCAATCTATTTCTTTGAGTGTCCATGATTTTCAAATGAAAGCTGAAAAAAAATACGCAAGCAATTCATAAGCAAATACTTGGCAGTGGCAATTCCTCATGGCTTTGCCTACCCTCATTTGAGTCACACTCAGCATAATCACTACTCTCTGCTGCACACTGCCCTTCAGTCTATGTTTGTGTCAGTTTTGCCTATCCGCATTTTGCCAGAGTTGGGTGGGAGGGGTATGCATTTTCCTGTACAATGTCATGATACATATGAAAAAGCCTTTTCATATCCAAAAGGCTCAATTTGTGTCTGTAAGATACAGCTCTGTGTTTGGGACAGTGCAAGAGGACATTGCCCTGTGGGAGCTCATGGTGGTGGTATGCCTCAAGCAGTAGCAATGACTCCTGGAGCTCCCAGTAGCATAAGGGGAGTGGAACTGCAAGGACCCCTTGTATTGGCCACTGGGGAGTGGCAGGGGGTGGGGATATGTCTCTGCTGGTTCCGTTGGATAGGCTAGTGCCACCACTGGTGAAAACATCACTGTCTTGCGCTTGGGGGGAAGTATCAGGACTTCAGTTGCGCCCAGCTACAGAAGTGCAAGAGGGGAAGTTTCCCTTCTTTTTGCACTCAGTTTGGCAAGCACAATTTGTCCCAAAGTATGCTAAATCTAATACTTTCTCAAAAAGGAATAGACTATTACTGTTATGGCTAATAGTATCTACCACCTCAGATAGACAGACAGACAGACAGACAAGAGATGGTGCAATTTCCATCACCTTTGAAGCAGGAACCTACCTAAACCTAATTACAAAATAATTTTAACATGATTTTAACCCACTCCCAGACAACAGTGGTTAGGCAAACCTTTCCAATGGTGTATATCATATTGCCTGTAGGAGTCTGGACAGAGATTGTTTCATAGCATCTGGAGCCCCTTTATCTTAAGCGTCTCCTATCTCATCAAGCAAACATAAAAAAATGAGGACTCAACATTTGTGGTTTGACAGAGCAGCATGGTATTAGTCTAAGGCCTGCTGCCTTTCAGTTCTCTTGTTCTGCCCCTCTATAAGAAAGGGTGAGGGGTATTGGAGTGGGCGGGGGGGGGGCAGCTCAAGGTCCTATTCTCTCAGATTTGAATAGTCTGTTGATGTCTTGTTTAAAAAAAATATCTTTGTTAAAGTTGGAAGCTCCCACTGTGGTTTAATTTTTTTAAGATTTCTTTGGTTTTAAATGCAATAATGGATTAGCATGATGAATTACACTCTCGATATAAAAAAAGACTATATATCTGTTGTTAACATATTGTTGGTGTGTTTAACTCAGTGAAATAGCTTACTGAGAGAAGTTGTTTAAACTAGTATCATTTTGATTGGTTTAAAAAACTAATCAATCTACATATTTTGTAAACCAAAATTCTTACTTATAAACACTCCTGGTTCATACAAATGAGATACTGGCAGAAGCCTCTGCCAGGTAATATCCATTGTTAATAGAAAGCAGTGGAACTCAGGGAATCTGCTGATTTGGTGAAGGTAGCACAGAAATAGTGATAGCTTTCTTGCTCCAGCTATCCTTTTTTAAGGAGAATTTGAGCTTCTGAGGGGCTCAGGCCCAGGTCCAAGGTAAATCCTCCTGTTCATAATGAACACATGTTGCAGTTCTGAAGGCCCCTTGCATTTTACAGACTCTCTCCTTCAGACCCCAATGAACCTCAGCTGGCAATGGTGGAAGCACAGGTCAGATACCCTACACCTGCATGGCTGCATTATCAGGGAAGAGACCAAACTGATCAAGATGGTGATTATTTATTTATAAGACTGTATGCAATGGGGTTCTGGCTGTCAGAAACAAATGATTTATATGCCTGTCTATTGTTTATTGATGACTATTGCTGTTAGTTTTGTTGTTTCCTTGGTAATCCTTGCCCAATACTTAGAACATAGGCATTATTTCTATAAATGAATTAAATGTAAAACAATTCTAGCCAGTAGTTGGAACAAGTGATATGTATTTCTGTTGCCTCTTGGTGTGTATATCAATGGAATAGGCCGTTCGGCATAACACCTCCACATTTCCCTGTATTATACCATTTTTCCCTCCTGCATTGACATAAATGATTCGCCAGTGTTATTTCCATCAGCATGAAGTGGAGTGCATCAACAGAGCATCTTTCTGAAGATATGGTCATTTCAGAAGTGAAGGAATCACCTTTTTGACATAAAAATGGTTGAACATCTAGCTCAGAGTTAGGTCTTATAAATGACATAAGATTTTCAGAGTAATCACTTTATGGTATGCTTTGTCCTTTAGAACTTTACCCTTCCTTCAATGTGGATCCTATCTTGTGATGCCTTTGGGATATGAATTTCTATGAATAAGGCTGACCCTCATTGTTTAATTGCCTTGGAACAAACAAGAAAATACCTCAGCAGGTGTAGGACAGTCAAGGGACCTTAGAAAAAAAATACATTTAAGAGCCATGTTCTGAACTATTATAAATCAGCATAGCTCCAAAATCAGTGGAGCTTTGCCAGCTGGCTCTTGGAGTGCACTGTGAATGTAACAAACTCGAGTGTATGCTCACAGAACACATCAAAGAGGGGCAATTGGACATTAACAAAAGTCTTATAACAAGGATTTAGAGGCAGATTGTCAGCTGGTGTAAATTGGCATCACTTCACTGACGGCAATCGTGCTCTGACAATTTACCTGTACTGAGGATTTGGCCTACAGTGTTTTAGTGATAGTACCAGGCTCCAGGGGTTCTCCTATATTAGGGAAAGGGCAGAATGAAAGGATCTCCACTCTTGATCCTCTTCTAAGTGCCATGCACAGGGGAACCTCCTCCAAGACAGTTCCTCTACATCTAGCCTCCACACCATATGCAGTAAAACTGCATGTATTCTGCTATTTAGGGAACTTCTGAGACAGGGACTGGATTTTGGTCTAAAGTCCAAATACTGATCCCATCAAATCAATAGATCTATGGCAAAACTACCTTTACTTCAGCATTTATATTTGAAGAGCTATTGTGATTTTAGGTTAATAATTCAGACTCACTGCGTGGTGGAATTAGAAGACTAGAATAATTACTAGCATCAGGTGCTGGGCTTTTATGTCATATCTCTGGAATATCAATATTATTTATGTTATATTGCATTTGATTTCATTCCCTACCAAATGCCATGCCATGCCAAAGCCCTGACACAACAAAGATTTATGCCTCTATCCATTCACTTGCTCTCTGGCAGTTCTCAGATACTGGCACATATTTTCTTGGGTATGTTCAACCCATAATGGCATTTGAACAGTGCAGGAAATGACATGCATTAGGGATGAAGAAAAATAAATATGCAAAAAGCACAACAAAATGCTAACATGGAAGCAGTATTTCAGTTTTAAACCTCATGAAGTCTAATGTGTATGATATAAATCCTATATTACCATTTTCACTTACTGTATTAACAAGTCAGTTTTAGAAGTGCTGTAGAGAGAATAGAGTTATTACACTCTGAAGTTGAAATTAAAAGGAGAAAAGCATGGAGATTAACATGTAGAATCTACATGTAGATTACACAGAAGAATATATAATTTGTGAGCACTCATTTGGCTATAGAGCATATATATATGTGTATACACACACACATAATTGAAAAGGCAGCAATTACCACTGATGAGTGCATTTACTCACACCACTTTTTCATAATTCTCTGCCACTTTTTAGCTCATGTATCTTTTGGGTACTTTCTAGTGGGAAATTATTTTAAGGGACAATAAAAGTGAAGACTGCCTCTTTTTCCAGGCTTCTTAGGAGCTCTCAAGAAACTCTCTTATTTATTCTGGTAAGTGTTTCACATTTACTTTTACTCACTGAAAGCTTATTAATACTGGTGTCAAAGGTACCAATTTCAGCACTTCTTACTCAAAGCTCTCACTGAAGTCAATGGGAGTTTTGCTTGAATAAGGAGGGCAGAAGCAGGTGCACAGTTTAGCAAACATGCTACTGTGGACTCAGTGGAATGGCTTGATTTTTCAAATTCATGGACAAGATACACTGAATTAAAAATCATAACAAGTCATTAAAATCTTAAAATCGCAGTATCTAACCATTATAAAAATATACTCAAATATAAAGACCCATTTAACTTACTCTTCTCCAAGGCACATCCTGTTGTTGTCTCTCAGGATAGAGATCTAAAACAAAAATTGAAAAAGAGCATTTTATATCACCACTGTTTAAATTAATTTCTGTGTGTGAGATATTTTCTCATTTTATTCAGAATCTTGTATGTGAAATAGCACTTGTTTTCTGCAACAGTCCTTTGAAAGAATGCTTGTTTATAAGCATTTCAAAGGCTTTATATAGAATTAGGTCAATTAATGACAGCATCAGCAACGAAAATACACAAACACCAAAAGGAAAAAAAAAGTGCAACTCCCATTAATATTACTAGTAGTAGCACTTACAAATGGAAGATAAAATAGGCCCCTTATTAGTTCACAATTTGGAGATGGTGGACATTAAAATGATTATTTTTCTTCTCATACCTATTCAAGAAGACCTAAGAGGTCTTACTGTAGATGTAATTCACAAACAAATTTTATTGTCAGAGTTTTGTGCTATCGCAGAGAAAATGTTTCCATACCATGATTTTCATAAACTAAGTAAATGTTCAGTGCTGTTCGTAGATTTGGAGTTTTAGAGTAAGTCCCAGGGGAGAAGGATTAGTGGTCAGAATGCAAGTGAAAGAGTCCAAAATTCATGACAAATTATGTTGCCATGTGTTATATTAATAATTTTAAAATTTATGACATGACTGAATATGCAATTTATCACAGTGTAGTACACTTGGAGTACATATAAGAAAAAATTCATATAAATCCTAGATTCTCTAATACAGGAAGTAACATCATAATGGTCATAAACAAAGTGGATGAAAACAAGGGATTAAAATAGACTAACTCTTTTCAACCGGTGATCACGATACAGGTGGCTGTGAATTTAATCATTTTGGAAAAGACACCAGGAAGCCTGCAGCTGTGGTTTCATGAGAGCTTTGATTTTTTAAATGTTGCAAAGCTGCAATTAGTCCTGCTCTTAAAACAAGTTATATACTTTGTCCAGCTATACCAAAAGGAGGACAGGAAATACTTGATATAGATTTAATCAGGCTGCAGCCTTATTATTAGATGTCTGGCACTACCCAGCAGATAAAAGTGTACAGTGCTGGTAAACCCTGTTTATTTTGCAATTACTTTGGGGGGAGGGGTTTCCATCAGCTCCCCCTCTTTCTCCATCCGGGTCCCTCCAGCAAATTCATTGCTGGGACCTTACCATCAACCCCCATCGTAGGAGGAGTAAGGTGGGCTATAAGAAAGGGGGATTGGCTCCCTGCTGTTCCAACCATAGGAGCTCCAAACCCCACACCGTTCCGTTCCTTTAACCAGCACCTTCTTTTTAAGGCCTTTACCAGGCCATTTATCTGGTCACTGGATGCCTTCCCTATGGAGTACCTGCACTGGACATCCACCATGAGGAGGCACCAGCAATTAGCTTGGCTGGCTCCTGCCCCCTCCCTTCACTCTCTTCCCTCCCCCTCCCCCCGCCCCCCGGCTGCTGCCTTGCCTCCTGTGTGGAGAAAGGGGTTTCCAACGCCAGAGCTTGCACCTTTAAATCCTTTCGCCTTTACATTCCAAGGGGGTGAGTCAGTGCTGCAAAGCTGAGCAACACCACCTCTTTTGCAGCAGTTTCTGACCTTGTTCCCTCCCCCGCACCTCCCACCATAAAGCACTACTGTCTTCCTCCGGCAAGCCTGGACAACGGCCCCCCTGCTTTTAGTGCAGGGCTGTCATCCCCCTACATAAACACACTTCCTTAGGAATTTTACAGCAGTTTGGATTTTTTTTAAACACTTTTGCAGTTCACCTTTAAGTACAGTGACTTGATCTTGTCACTTGTCATATTTGTCAAAATGTCTCAAGCTGGGTTTGCTGATCAATATCTATATGGAAGACATGGAAAGAAGTACAGCATGTTCTGCATTAATTCTGGAACTACATTTGTAGGGGGAGAGGTATTTGAAATGAAAGATAATTCTAGCAACTTCTTCAAATTCCATTTTTAACCCTGCGTTCCTTTTAAAGTTAGAAATCTGCAAGGTCAGCTGAAGCACACCGAAGGATTGTTAAATCAAAGCACCTAAAACCCAGAGGCCTAACAGTACAAATTGAAGGAAGAGTGAGTTTCTCTCAAGTGGAAACTGCAAACTTGTTACCACTTGCAAGCATGGCTTTCTCAAATCACTATAATACGGTACACAACACCTATCCTTGTCCTTAGGCAGACCACGCAGCTGCCTAGAGTCACACAGGGATGAAGGAACCCACTCCCTCAATTTCCTTGAGACACATCCACCGCCTCTTTAATGGCTGCTTTCCATGTAGCCCTTCCGTTCGTCCCTCCCAAGGAGAGTTGAGGGAATGAGTAGCTTAACCTACAAATAGTTTATTAGCTGCTCTCCACACACTTTCCCTCTCCTCTCCACCCAACTACTTCCCAGGCTAGGAGTTGAGGGATTACTTGTGTGGAAAAGCAAATTTGAGGCACCTCAGGAACAATGAGTGAGTACCAATCTACAGTAGGGGGGATTGAAAGGAGGGGAGAAACCACAGCAGTAAGTTCAAGATTGAGCTCTAAAGAAAGATGTGCTGCAAACTTCCTTTCCCATTTTATTGACTGCTTAATGGAAATGAACAGGTCTTAATGCCAACTGAATGGTATGTGATTTTCAGTATCACAGAACAGAGCTTCTTCTGATCTTGTTTACACAATTTAAATCAGAAATGAGCCCACTGAAGTCAGTAGTATTACCCTGGTGTAAATGAGCTCAGAATCTGTCCTCACATGTCCCTGGAATTTTAAAAGAATTAATGCATTTTGAACTATTGTAGGACTGGGTGACATCAAACAAAAATGAAGCGACTGAGATTTATTATTAAGGATAGTCTTTTACAGACTGTCCTAAATTCATGTGGCGCTGGAAAGTTGGAAAGTCAGTGCCAACGAGTTCATAAGATTCTTCTACACTATCTATAATACAGATGTGTGTTCATAATGTGTTACAAGAAAAATGATATCGTGAAGAATTCAAAACTTTGTGAAACAAATTGATGACAATTTGTGTGAAATTCTATTAAAAACTCTCCATCATTTTAACCCCAGGCTTGCTTACAGTCATTCTACTCACTTCAATAGAGTCCTGTAGAGTGAAACAAATACAGATATTGTGTAGAGTTTCTATGCTATTCGGGTAATACTTTCAAAGGCACAAACAACAATTAGGTGCCTAGTTTCAACTGACTTTCAACGAAAATTAGACATTTGTATCTTTTAAAACCTCTCCCTTAAAGACTAAGGGTACATTTTCCAGAAGCACCTGAATGCCTTATGATGTTAATTCTTATTGTAAGTCGAGGAAATTTGGGCTCCTAAGTCACTTACGCCCAGATTTTTAACGGTATTTAGGCACTGCTCCACTCAGTGTTGCAGTGCCTTCGTAAGCTCCTGATCTCATTGAAAATCACTTTTCAAAATGAGATTTATGGTCCTAAATCATTTAGGTGTTGCAACACTGAGCAGAGCAGTGCCTAAATACCGTTAAAAATCTGGGTTTTAGGCATATTTGAATTCTTTTACCCTAAGTTTACACTTGTAAAATCTTCTTTTTTTTTCCTCCTAAGAGAATAATACTGTCACTGAGCAAAATATTGAAGGTATCAAGAGATCCAGGGCCAAATTTTGCCCCAACTGACATCGATAGGATCGCACAGGAATAAGAAAGTTCAGAATTTGACCACTATTAACTACATTAAGGTAAGAGGTTCCCCCGCATAGTTTTAAGTCCCATGTTGGTTGAAAAAAATATGTTTTTGGAGAATTTTCTGCATTATTTGATTTACTGAAAGCACATTGTGTGCCCATTCCCAATTGCTGGAAAATCAGTGATGCAGCTTACGTGCAGTAACTGACTGAAATGTTAAAAAAACAACAATGAAACAAACATTTTTCTTAGTGTTTGTGTGCAGGGAAAATAGAATGTTTTCCCTGTTTTCGCTAGGGTTTAAACTGCATTCTTAAAAATATCTCCCACCAGCTACAGATTTTGGTGTTGCATTTCAGTTTACTGGCCATCTTGTTCTATATATGAGTTAGGGACCTAGTTGCTTTTACAAATCCCACTGTGCACCTATCTGCATTTTTAGATACCATTATACCTTTGAAAATCTCCATTCCATACTTCAGATTTGAAGAAGTGGCAGCATGGCTAGACAAATGTTTGTGACAATCAGTAGTTATCATGGGATTTTTATAATAGACACAGTGTATGAGATGTCATCATCAAAACGTTCTTCCCATGGAACTGGGGCTAGTGGGGGACTTCATTGTGATCACCCAGTCTGAACTTCTGTATAAAAACAGGCCATAACAACTTCCCCAAAATAATTCCTGGAGCAGATCTTTTAGAAAAAACATCCAATCTAGATTTAAACATTTTCAGCGATGGAGAATCCACCATAACCTTTGCTAAATTGTTCCAATAGCTAATTACTCTCATCGTTAAAAATGAATGCGTTGTTTCCATTTTGAATTTGTCTAGCTTCAACGTCCAGCCATTGGATTTTGTTATACCCTTTTCTGCCAGACTGAAGAGGCCCAGATTAAATATTTGTTCCCCATATAGATACTTCTAGACTGTAATCAAGTCACCCCTTAACATTCTCTTTGTTAGACTAAATAAATTGAGCTCCTTGAGTCTATCACTATAAGGCATTTTCTAATCCTTTAGTCATTCTTTCAGCTCTTCTTTGAACTCTCTCCAATTTATCAACATCCTTCTTGATTTGTGGGCACCGGAGCTGGACACAGTATTCCAGCAGTGGTCACACCAGTGCCAAAAATAAAGGTAAAATAACATCTCTACCCCTACTCAAGATTCCCTTCTTTATGCATTCCAGGATGGCATCTTTCGATCACAGCATCACACTGGGGGCTCATGTTCAGCTGATCTCTACTGTGACCCTCAAATCTTGTTCAGAGTCACTGCTTCCCAGGATAGAGTCCCCCATCCTGTAAATATGTTCTACATTCTTTGTTCCTAAATGTACACATTTATATTTATCCATATTAAAATGCACATTGTTCATTTACATCTGTTTACCAAGAGATCCAGATCGCTCTGAATCAGTGACCTTTCCTCTTCATTATTTAACTCTCAATTTTTGTGTCATCACATGTGGTCTGGGGTACTGCAGCTACAGATGATGGGAGCACGAATGTGTTTCCATAGACTTAAGGCCACTGGGCAAAAGTGAGTTTTATTTACAGAATGTAATTTCTTAATAAAGTCGCAGTGGGGGGTCTTCACATTAGATCTGAGTATTGTGCACTTATATGCACGAGCTGAGAGGTGTTACTCAGCAGTATGTAATATTTACTGTCTAAATCAAATGTTAGTGAAATGGACTAAAAAACTATCAAAATTAAACCTCTCTTGAAAATACATCAATTACTATCAAAAGGCTTAAAGTATTTAACCTTTAAAGCAAGAATGTTTGCCTGGTATTGATTTATTAGGTATTACAAGCTAAGAAAACATGCTGTGTTTCAGTTTGTTGATTGCCTTCAAGGATCATCTTCTTTACAAAGGCCACCCAGCAAGGGAATACTTAATTCCTCAGAACAGCTTGTCAATTAAAGGCAAATATACACAGTGAAAAAGCAGGGGGCTTCAGGGTGGGGGGTGTTAACTAGAGAGTTATTTTGAATATCAAAATCTTTCTAAGAGCTGAGAATTAAATGGCACCAGCTGACAAACTAAGACAACACATTACAAGCACTTGAATAATGAACATTCATAGAGGAAGCAAGAAAACGTAATATTTTCAATGCTGTATGTCCATATGCACATTTAGCCATATTCTAGAAAAAATAAGATTATATTGGATCAAACACTGTCCGGAGATACACGCCACAATGTCAACATGAACTCAAAACTGAAAATTGACTTCACTGGGAATTAAGTTTCTGTATTATATCCAAAAGCAGAATTTTTTCCTTTCAATATTATCTGGCTTAAAGTAGAATTAGAACTCAAACTAGTCACTTCCATGCACAGTGTATTACACGTTCATAAACATCGACTCACTAAGCAATTGCTATGTCAAAAGCAACTGACTAGTTATGTGGTAATATACACAACAAATTATCTTTATACTGACTCTTTAACCATGTATTATTGATTACAATACATTTCCCCAAAAATATTTAATATTCAAAAAGTTATGTAGTCTTTTTATATAAAGGATGTTAGAACAAAATCAGGCAATGGCTGATGGACGTGTTATGAAAACCTGAAGAAAGCAGAAATTAGCCTGCCCCATTTTCCACCTTTGCTCAAATAGTTCCAACCAGTAAAAATAACATATAAGGCATGTGGATAGAGAAAGAACAAGTCACAGAAGATTCTTCTGGTAGTAGCAATCACTCACTACAGAGGCTCATTAGGGAACTGTAGGGGCAGCTATATCATCATTCTATCACATAAATCATCATAAATCATAAATCAATAATCAAAGGTAACATTCAGTATACCTAAAAGTGCTTTCTCACTGTGCTTCTTGTGACTTTAAATATGGAGGAGAGGTGTTTTAATTCATGTTTCCCAACCCAGCAATTCTTGATAGTAACTAGTTATCCAATGGCACCTCCTTCCAATATTTGCCCTTATATACAGGAACAACGGAGAAGTATGTTAGATTGAGATTTCGGTTAAATTTAACAATGTTAACAATGTTTTGATTTTAAAATATCAACTTTCATGTGCAGACCTCAAAGTTAACAGATCAGAAATGAATGGGGGCTATTGTTTCAAGCTGTCTGCAGATTTGGACACATCACTATGTCGGTTTACACTTGTTTAATTTTCTGAAGATTATCTTCACAATCATAGGCTAGAAAACTTTATTGTTAATAAAAAAATAGATTGTGCAGCACAATTAGGCAGCAAATAAAAGAAGGATAATTATGCAGCTGCATAATCATGCTTACACAGGGCTCTTTATATGTTTGCATGTATATGATAATAGAAGTGAGTTCATATTCACAATATCTGAACTTGTAAACACAATAATTCTTTAAAAATAACCCCCCCCTGCTTTACTGTACTCCTAATAACTCTTAATTTTATGCCTCTGTCAAGAGTGCTGAAAGCTACTGCTGTAACCAGTGAGAGCAGCTATGTTAACTTGCAGTGACAGTAGTGTTGGAATTAAGCTTGAGCTGACTCCTATTAGCTCATAAAAGACCATCAGTACCTCCCAGGATGGTATGTGTATGTGGTCTGTATTAGTTCTGGCAGCTGAATTCCACCTCTGAGTGATAAATGGTAAAGGCGCAATATTATCAGCCTGAAATACTGACATTAACACATCACCCCACTGTACCATCAAAAGATTACATGGATGGTAAGGTAGTATTTGTCTGTTGCTCCTTTTAAATTTCTCCCAGAGATAATCTTGTCTGTGCAAGTCATGTAATGCACAGAATTAACACAGGCACATCTCTACTGATAACATAGTTATCTCTATGAATTCACTTGAGGGCATTTTTCCCTATGAGTTTCATTTTGTGTTTGTCCTTTACGTGAACCTACTGTAGTCTTCTTGAAAAGAGCACACACAACAAGAGCACTGTTTAGCAACTAACCAAATGTAAGCTCCTTGTTCCTTTTTTTACTTTCCAGTATTGTGAATTTGTTGTTTATCTTTGTCACAGTTCCCAGGCTAACTGCACCTTTGACACCTATTAGTCTCTTTGAGTATACCCCCTTTTAGGTCTCAGGCCTCAAGCCATTACCTCTCTCTGTCTCTGTGGGTGGAATCACATGATTTTCCCACTCTCAGACTGGGTTTTGCACTGAGGTCATCTGGTATGAACCATGATTATGTCATGAGGCCCAAAGTTAGGGTCAATACCAGAAGTTCAGTTCCTTCCAGGAGATATGACCAATGGTATACAGTAACCAGACATCCTTCTTGAAGCAAAGTGTTGTTTATTTAGAACCAAGGGATTTCAGAGAAAAAGATCTTAAAACCATATAGCGTTTCTATGCATCTCTGTCTTCACTAAGGATTATTGTCCCCTGGAAATCTGGGGAGGCCCCTAGCTGCTTCAGACTTTCCTGTAGAACCTGTCTCCATAACTCTCCCTGTCAGTCTGTTCTCCTCAGGAACACCTCATTGACAACTCTGCACTCTCTCGCTCTCCAGAGAGTCTATTTAACCATTTAGTTCTCTCTAGGCATCCAGTTGTGGCAAAACAACAGTGCAAATATGGCTGGACCTGAAAATAGTATCTACTACTGAAATAATTCAGCCATTATTTTTTGACACCCTCCCTCCCCTCCCATTAACTTAAACCAATACATGAATAGAGGAATGCCCAATAACTCAATATAACAACACATGGATTATCTCACTAATTCGGGTCAATCTGACAATTTGGGCAAGAGGTACAGAATTTTGGGACCTTCTTATTGCCATCAGGCCAGAAAAAACAGGCCATGAACTAGGGTTTTTTCCTTCCAGATACCCAGCAAATGGTGTCGCATGGACCAAGTGCAAGATTTCCCTGGGGTAGGGTTGGGGAACCAGGAATTAGGTTCAGACCTCCCTGATTTGGCGGTCTTTCTCTAGACAGTGCAATTGCTCACCATGAGGAAATATCTCAGCTCCTGGGGGTCCACTATCTTCTCATTAATAATGGCTCACCTCACACCTGCGCATAGGCCCACTTTAAATTCTCATCTCTCTTTTGCTCTTCAACAAAGTTAGACAACATGGTCAGGATAGCAGATTAGGGAAAGGGGGCAACCCCCAATTCTGGGTGGGACCATGGTACCAAAGAAGCATCTGGCTGCCTGGAACTTCCCTCATCCAGCTCTGCTACTGCAATGAGTCATCTCTGAGTCTGATGAGTGCTGCTGAGCTGGCCAAGGCTCGGCCAATCCACAGGCAGAGATCTAACCAGGTGATCCCCAAGGCCAGAGTTCCAGGATCCCAATGAGAGCAGCCGTTCCAGTCTGCTCAATGTTGCTATCTTGTTGGAAGTATCTAACACCCATTGATAGTTCTGACAGACCGCTCCTGCTCCTGTTCCAGCTCCAGTCCCAGCCCCAGCCTGTGTCTGCTCCTGCTTCAGCCCTTTTCCAACCCCATTCTTGATTCCTGCTCTGGCCACTGGCTCTCATCTCCGGCCCAAACACCAGGCATGACTGCTGCTGCTTCAACCACTAGGCCTGACCACCACTGCTTCAACCACTAGGCCTGACCATCTACACAGTTTCTTACAACTACCTCCTCTACACTGGAAAGGTCTACTGGGCCTGACCTTCTAGCACAGGGAAGCTGGTGTCAGAGCTCCTGTGTTCTCTGAGGGTTCCAAAAACTGTTTTGGCAGGTCCCACATTCTCAGCCTACTATGACAGGTAGGCTTGAGATGCAGCCACACTAATCATTAGGGACATTGCTGAATCTACAGCTGGGATAAAGCTGTATGTCCCCAAGCACACACTGTAGGTGGATCATGTCCCAGTGGAGGCCCTGGAGTTGACACAGTCCTTCATGAGGGTCTGGCCATACTTTGAGTCCCCTAGGCCGATTGCGTCTATCCCCTTTACATTAACATGGACGGTGAGATGAGATGGCCCTGGTAAGCATGCTTAGGCCTCTGCAGTCCAGACTTGCCAAACACCATCACCCGGGTGGCTGGTATCGGGACCTGGATAAACCTGGATAAACCTGTTCCAGCCCCAGGGGCTTTCTTTTCAGAGACCTTGGTTGGTCCAAGGATTCTCAAGCTGAGTCCAGTCTGGGTTGCCCCAGCTCCAAGCTGTCCATCACTCCTGTGATTTCCTGGATCTCTTGAACCCTGGCAAGTGTGGACCTGGGAGAAGATGTTTGGGATGCTGACTCCCTGGCCATGTTTCCCATCACCCAGCGCCAACTCCTTGGCCCCAGGGAGCCCCCCTCTATGTTGCTGCAGCTGTCACCCATTCAGAAGTTTCAAGAAAGGACTCTGGATCATCTCCAGGCCCCATCTTCCTGAGTCTGACCAGTACTGTATACATCACTGGACCTGTCCCTGCCAGACCCATAGCAGAGAGACAAAACATTGTAGGAGGCCAGAAGAAGGTTGTGACCTGTTGCACCTGCTGTTGCTATTGCCGGTGAGTGGGTAAGTTTCAGATGAGCTGCTGTGGCTGGGTGGCCCTCTGCTGTCAGATCTGCTGTTGCTGCTGGGCGTCCTGCTCCACCATCCTTTTGAGGAGTTGCTGCATATCCATAGTGATGCTTTGTGAGTGTGTGTGCTCAAGCCCTGACCTGCTCCCTTCCCAGGGGCTAGAACTGGGCCTGCATTCTCCACCAAGTGTGACTGCGTTGTCACTGCAGTGCCCGCTTGTGACCTGTAAGGGCACGACTCGCCCAGACACAGTTCTCCACCAAAAGGTCGCAGTCTCTGCAAGGTCCAACATAGCAGTGCTTTGGCCTTCCGGCCAAGGCATAATTTAGTCCTTCCCCTACCAAGGTACTATGGTCCAAAAGAAATCAGGAACAAAACAAACAACAATTCAAACAGGTTCCTCTGCTGAAACCTGGGCAAGGGAAGGATTCTACCCTTCTATTCAGGGCTTGTCTTTACACAGTCCGTACTTCACCAAACCTCCAGGGTCTGGCCATCCCTTCTAGCAGAGCTCTGCTTTCCTTCCTGGACAGCCCTGCATTGGACTAGCGCTCCCTCCTTTTACTTTTCCTTTCCATGGCACACATTTGCTCTAAATGTAGCAGAGCAGGGCCAGTTGGGTCCGCAGGCTTTCATTAACTCACTCATTGCCAATGTAGGGCCTATCTGTCCCATCATACCATGCTTATTTGTATAATTCCAATATTTCAAAAACAAGGACAGAGCATATCAGGGCCTTCTATGACTTTTTTCTGTACACAAATCAAGCCAAACACCATCCCTAAACAAAAACCCCAACAATAAAACAAATGTCAATAGAACTATTTCAAACAAAGAAATAATAATGAAAGTACATTTTACAATCTCTCCTTAACCACTGTTTACTTCCACTACACAGCACTCCATTTATGACTTATTTGAAATACATGTACAGTATTGCCTTACAAATGTACTGTTATCAATTCAAATAATTAAACTCTTCTCACTTAGATTTTGGGGTAAAAAGACTTTACCCCATATTCACTAGATATACCCTCCCAGGCTTGCCGCGTGCCAAACAGCTGGCGCGTGGGGGCAAGCCTGGGAGGGAGGGGGGAGGGAAAGCGGACCGGCAGAGCCTCGGGGGAGGGGGAGAAGGCGGACATGGGGCCACCCAGCTCGCTACATATAAATGAGGTCCTGATCACTAGTTGACACATTCCCCCACGCCTTCCTTTCTTTTTTTAAAAAAGTAATGTATGCTAACCTTAGTGTCCTGGATCCATTCCAGCTTGTGTAATTACATTCTGTATACCAGGATTTCTCCTGCAGTTTCAATTAGATACAATGTTCTTTTTCATTGTCCTAAACTGATGTGTAGTGTTGCTGTTCACTGTTAAACAGCTGCCACGTTCCATTCAGAAGGTGCCTGAATTTTCAGTACACATCGATATGATCCTTATATGTAGCAATGATTTCAGTTTAAGAGCTATATTGTGGCTTTTAAGTTACAGGAAGCATCAGAAGGAGAAAGGGAGTAGGGACTGAGCAGGGGCTGGGCATCCTCAGGATTTCCCAGAAGCACTTTGGATGACTGAGTCAGAAGCCTCTGGGGATCCTGTGGGACTATATCCCAGGACAACGGATGCAGAACCCTTTAAAGAGTGTGAATTTTCCCCACACCAGCCTAACTCTGTTTTCGGATGCATTAAGAAGGCAGGGCAATAGTCCCCCTCTGATCTCATCTCTTTTGGGTGGTCTAGTACTGTTGGGGACGTGCTAGATTATCCTAGACCTTGAATTTAAGAGACATAAGGACACAATTGCATTTGTAGTTGATACAAATAAACATGAAAGTCAATTGTGCAACATCATCATCCCATGACTACAGTGCAGACACTCCTTTTTCACAACTGCTTCACATTGTTGACTCATATTCACATTGTGATCCAGTATAACCCCGAGATCCTTTTCAGCAATCTTACCACCAACCCAGTTATTCTCAATTTTGTAGCTGTGCATTTGATTTTTCCTTCTTAAGTCCAGTACTTTGCACTTGTCTTTATTGCATTTCATCTTGTTAAAATCAGACCAATTCTCCAATTTGTCAATGTCATTTTGAATTCTAATCCTGTCCTCCAAAGTATTTGCAACCACCCCCAGCTTGGTGTCATCCAAAAATTTTGCAAGCATACTCTCCACTCCATTATACAAGTAATTAATGAAAATATGGAACAGTACCAGACCCAGGACTGACCCCTGAGGAACTTCACTAGATATACCCTCCCAGGCTTGCCGCGTGCCAAACAGCTGGCGCGTGGGGGCAAGCCTGGGAGGGAGGGGGGAGGGAAAGCGGACCGGCAGAGCCTCGGGGGAGGGGGAGAAGGCGGACATGGGGCCACCCAGCTCGCCTCCGCCCCCTGCCCTGAGGCGCCTCTGCTCTGCTTTCCCTGCCCTCCCTTCCTCCCTCCCAGGCTTGCTGCGCGCCAAACAGCTGGTACACGGGGCAAGCCTGGGAGGTTGGAAAAGCGGAGCGGCAGAGCCTCGGGAGGCAGAGCGGAGGTGAGCTGGGCGGCAGCCGGGGATGCGGACCGGCAGGGAGCAGCTGGTGGGTGCTCTGCTTCTCCCCCCTCCCTCCCAGGACTGCAAGCTGGGGGCGGGGGGGAAGGTGGAGGGGAAATGCAGTGCGCCAGGGGGCAAGGAGGGAACGCCTTGTTAAAGTGGGTGCAATATTTGTGTTATTTGTTCTAGATGTGCCTCATCCACCTCCTCTTCCTGATTGGGTGGTCAACATTAGACTCCTACCGTGACACCACCCCCATTTTTTCCCTTTTATCTTTACCAAGAGACTTTCAACTGCCTCAAACCTCCTTCTGGACCTTAGAAGGAGTGTATATATTCTTGATGCATAATGCAACACCTGCTCCTTTTTTATCCTGCCTGTTCTTCCTGAACAAGCTATACCCCTCTATACCAATATTTCAGTCATGAAATTTATCCCAACAAGTCTTTGTGATGCCAATTAAATCATAATTTTGCGTATGTACTAATACTTCCAGTTCTTCCTGTTTATTCCCCATACTCCTTGCATTTGTGTATGGACATTGAAGAACTTGAGCAGATTTCTCCACTGATTTCCCTCTTGTTGCTACTATGACACTATTGTAATTTTCCATGTCTCCCCCAGCACCTAACCCTCTGTTAAAGTTGCCCCCCTCCTTTTTTTTTACACCTATCTGTGGGCTTTTGTCACCTGCCCAGTTTGAACCTAGTTTGAAACTGTCCTCACTAGTTTGATGAGTTACATAGCAAAGGCCTATAATACAGGAAAAGCTTTTCAATATATATGTGTATAGGCTATAGACATACTCTTATTGCAGCATGCTGAGAAAACTATGGAGGCAAATGTACTGCAAACCAAGTGAGATGCATAAAGACATGCTTATTCATAGAAGAGTCTCCCTTCAGTTTCATCAATCCCATATCAACAAACCCTGCTTCCAGTTTGAATGATTTATTCTGTTTTTATGATGTTTTAAGCTGTATTAAGTTTTAAGGAAGCAGAATAATGGCCAATTCCAATCACAGAAACTGTGTATACATATGGGGAGATGTATATTAAAATAGCTTCTTTGGGTGGTTAGGATTTCTCTGGTTTCTGTGCCCACACATCTAATAGTTTAGATATATATCAGGTCTGTACAATTCAGAATTTAATTGAAGTACAACTTCATCAGGGCAGGAGTTGTGTTGCTGTTTATAATACATCAGTACAGCATCAAGCACAATGTCAGCTTTTCAACAACAGCCATGACATTCCTTACCCCAGCAGGGTAAGACATCTGTTTCCATTTCAGAATAAGGAATAGACAACACCTCATGAGCACCAAGCAAAACATATCAGAAAAATAAAGTCTTTACTGAGGATCTTATGTGAGGCACATACTCTTGCATATAAAATTTATTTCATAATATGACCCATAAGGTTGAAATCTTCCTTTTCTTTTCACTAATCACTTCACCTTTCAACAAGATTTGTTAGACTACTGAGTCATGACGAATAATTCTTTATGTACTAGGATACTCAGTTCATACTGATGAACTAACAAATTAAAATGTAATATTAAACTATGACACTAAGAATATTAAGGACAGTCATTTTGATGTGGGAAGGAATCCATAATTAGACCAAGATTTGCCCTTTAATTATAACATTATCACACTGATAATGCTGACTGAAACACAGTTTGGAAGAATTCAATGGAATAACATTAAAAAGACAAGAAAGCTATCGCACATTTTTTCCTAAAGCAACCATATTTCGTTACACTATACAGAGGGTTATAAAGCAATCAAGTATATTTTGCCATCCTTGTCTCAGACTAAGGTAATTATTAGTCTGAGGGGGTTTTTTCCAATCTCTCTCCTCCTCTTCTTTTTTTTTTTTTTTAAACTGTGCTTGCCGAAGAGGAAAATGAACTGCAGTACTTATCAGCTCAATGCATACACAAGTGATACTGAAGGCAACTGGCCACGACTGGAGCCATAGGTTAGCTGCAAATCCATTAGTGATAAAAAAATCTACAAATTTAGGTTAGAGCTGAGTGATAACTGTAGAAAAGCCACAAAACATGACAATGTAATTTGCATTAATATTGGATCAGACTCACTCACAAAAGGCCAACTGACGGGTGAAGAATTGCAGTAAAATGACCGAAAACAGTTTAAAAAATGTCTCAGTCCTGTATTTTATTTGCATGTACTACAAAAAAAATATCCATTTTAAGTAACAGGATTGCACAACAAATTGATAACTACAAAAAAAAAACTCTCTATAACAATTTGAGAATGCTTTAATGATGTTTAACTCTGAATTTCCTTTCTTTGGGACCTTAAGGCTGTCAGGTTGGACAAAGGTTTGTTAGTCTGGGATTTTGGAAGTTTCTTCCTTTTGTTGGGCTTACAGAATGCCAAAAATGGAAACATCACCAGTCTCTCATTTCTTTGACACCTTTTTAAAGTCTACTTTCCAGAAAGGCCAGTTTCTATCCTAATTTCAAAGTGTGATCACTTTTGGATACTACAGACAATCTAGATCAGTGGTTCTCAAAGCCGGGCCACCGGTTGTTCAGGGAAAGCCCCGTGCTGGCCGAGCCGGTTTGTGTACCTGCCGCATCTGCAGGTTCGGCTGATCACGGCTCCCACTGGCCGTGGTTCGCCGCTCCAGGCCAGTGGGGGCTGCAGGAAGCGGCACAGGCCGAGGGATGTGCTGGCCGCCCTTCACGCAGCCCCCATTGGCCTGGAGCGGTGAACCGCGGCCAGTGGAAGCCGCGATCGGCCGAACCTGCGGACATGGCAGGTACACAAACCGGACCAGCCCGCACGGGGCTTTCTCTGAACAAGCAGCTTTGAGAATCACTGATCTAGATGACAAAATTTGATTAACTGCTTCTTCTGCCAAGGATAGATATTGCTTGAAAGGGTGTGGAGGGCAGTGAGGAGGGGCTTTCAGAGTAAATTAAACTTGAAAATGAAAGTATTTATTTAAACAAAATAAGTATACTTCGTAAACACTTTCCCATGTTTTCTTTTATCTTAGCAAATATTTGTCTTTAAACAAAGGAAACAGGCCAGCTTATCTTTTTTGAGTCTACATTTTGTCACAGTCTTGGTTTTAGGATATCATATGTGGTTAGCAATGCCATAGAAATAATGGAGATGGCAATTTCAGCACTGCACGATGAAATAGTGGAAGTACCTAAAAGGCAGCCCTTGTTAAAATAAAAACACCAGCCTAAATTTCCAAAATGTATATTGACATTAGATGTCTCAATTTCTGGTTAACCAATTTGAGAGCCCTTAAAGTGACCTCATCTTAAGAGATCAGTGCTTTCTAACTATAAGACTCCATTTGGGTGTCTGTATTTACACATTAAAAAATTGTTGAACCCAAAATCACTAATGACTTTTGAAAATGCAGGCCAAATAACTTTAGGAATTAAATTTATAAATATAGTTAGAAACCATATGGTAGCAAAACATGAAAACGAAGTAGGGAATTATGTATAGAAATGATGGTTTTAATGTTTTCTTCCTAATATTAAAGTCCTGCTTTTAAAGGAATGGCAAACTTTGATAACAAATTAAAAGATCACCAGAGAAAGAATAGGCGTACAGGGAATTGAATTGCTGCTACCCACAAAGAAAATAAACACAACAGTAAAACAGAGAGCTGAGAAATTCAGATGTGTGTACAGAATATTAGCATCCTCTTTCTGCCTGAAGGGGGAAAATAATTGGATTCCTATGCCTGTTTTGAAAAATTGGTACCAAGAATACTGAAACCTGGATGTCCAGTGTTGCTTGTCTCTCCTTTCAGTTCACAAGGTTTGTTTTTCTTTTCTTGCTCTCTCCCTGCCCCAATCCCCCTTTCTTCTCTTCTCTCCTGTATGGAGGATGCTGTGATGTTGCACTCCATATGTTTTGTGAAAATATGCTTATGAGTGTGAATATGATGTAACTGGAATATGCTTTATGCAAAAGGTCTCTTGTAAGGTATCATAAATATTATACCCTACTGAATATATTCCTCCTATTTGTATGTATGTATCATTCTTGTATCTGAAGCTAGAAATATGAAGTATAGCTCTGAGGTCTTATTGTAATTATGCAAAGTGTAGGCCATTAATGGTGGTTTAGAATCTTCTTGGCTCCCATTGATTAGGACAATTGGTTGTAAATGGCTCTGTTTTACTTACAAACCTTCCTGTGTATGTGTGGGCCAGCCCAGGAAGAATGGAGGCTGCGGTCTCACAGGACATGTGATAATGCCAGCTGATACTAGAATCCATCTTAAATCTGGTACTTTTCCATTTAGAAGGAGGGATGGGGACCCAGAGAAACAAAAGCTTCCCACCTTGTGCCAAAGCGATGAAAGGGGGTGGAACAGAACAAAGGAGGTGGCAGTCAGGAGAAAGCCCGTTTTCCACCTAAGATGTCTGCGGAAACTAACAAGGACTGCACTGGGGACAGGATTGGGCCCAGACTAGGAAGGAGTCTAGTCTGTGAAAGAAGCTTATTGGAACATCTTTGAGGGTGAGATATTACCTGTAATTAGTTTCTTAATGTATTAGGCTTATACTTGCATGTTTTTGCTTTATTTTGCTTGGTGACTTACTTTGTTCTGTCTGTTATTACTTGAAACCATTTAAATCCTACTTTTTATACTTAATAAAATCACTTTTGTTTATTAATTAACCCAGAGTAACTGATTAATACCTGGAGGGGGCAGGAGGGGGCAAACAGCTGTGCATATCTCTCTATCAGTGGTATAGAGGGTGGACAATTCACAAGTTTACCCTGTATAAGCTTTAGACAGAGTAAAATTGATTTATTTGGGGTTTGGATACCATTAGGAACTGGGTGTCTGGGTGCTGGAGATAGGTGACCTGCTGAGCCGTTTTTGGTTAAAATCTGCAGCGTTGGGGGCATGGACCAGACCTGGTTCTAAGTTACAGCAGGCAGCGTGTCTGGCTCAACAAGGCAGGGTTCTGGAGTCCCAAACTTTGGCAGGGAAAATGGGCTCAGAGGTAATCTCAGCACATTAGATGACAGTCCCACAGGGGTCTCTGTGACCGAACCCATCAGGAATGCATCTTTTTGTTTAATCCAAAAAATGTATATTTTAATGCATCATGTTACCTTTTTCTCTTATGAAACTTTATTTGTTTTTGTATTCTTAATCAGTTACAAATATCTCAGTAACTGATTTACAAAATACCATCATAACAACAAAGAAGGAAAGAGAATACATGATATAATACATATCATTAAGGGTTACATTCTGACACCATTACTCTCATTGAATGGTAATGTGCTCCAGAAATAGTCCTAATAACATCAGTGGGGGTACTGATGAAGTTAGGTACTACTTGGTGTGAGTAAGGGTAGCAGAATCTGCCCCAGTAAATTACATTAAGCTTGTCCAATAAAAGATATTACCTCAGTCGCCTTGTCTCTCTAATAAAACAATTGTACTTCATAGCTGATGCTAGTTTGGTACATAGGGAAGATTAAATTTGCTAATGTCCACAATGTAATGGGAAGGGAATTGGGCAAATGTGGACCAATAATTATTTGTTTTGAAAAATTTGGTACAATCATCAGAGTTGTAATAGACAAAAAGAATGGAAAATATAATGCAATAGCAACAAGTTCGTCTCCAAATTCTAAAGCAAATAGGTTTACTTAAACATTTGTAAAAATTTCATGGGATGATTAAAACCTACACATTTAAGAAATAAGTTTTGTGGCCAAAATTTTAAGGAGCTAATAGTAGGGGCTCTGCTGAAACACTTCTAGTTCGTGGATGTAAGAACACTTCCCTTTACTTTTTGTTTTTGAACATCAGTTTTGTTTCTGATGTTTAGAGATTTGGTTTCCCTTGATTCAAGTCCAAAACCAGTGTGTGTTAGTTTGCATTCAGATGAGTTTTTTGCATTCCTCCCTGGAGGACATTTTTCAGCCTGGGACCTAGACTGACATCATTTTGGGCGTTTAGACTGTCTAATTAATGTTTTAATGTATATACACCACATCAGGGATGTGTATTGCATGGATCCCAAATGTCAATGTTTGGGAATGGAGATATTTGAAGGTAGTAGATTCAGAATTCACCTACTTTGGTTGTAGTGCTTGTCTCTCATACCCCTATGCTATGTTGGCTGAGGACAAACGACAGCAGTAAGTCTTCCTCTCCATTTCTCAACTTTGGTGGTCAGGGACCATTGGGCCAGTATGCCAGGCTTTTTCTTCTGCCACTACTCTCCCAGCATAATAGGGACAATGAATACATCTGTGAAGTTAGGGTTCCTACTGGGGCACTTTTTCCCCTCTACTTCCCATGGATTGGCCAAGGACCTACCTCTATTCATTCTTTCCAATAAGTGGCCAGGGACGTCTCTCAATATCCTTCTCTCTATGGTGAAAAACAGTGAGAAGGCACAGAAGCTCAAACTCCTAATTAAGACCAGGAAAAGCCAGAAGATTGCTTATAACTGCTACTTAGCAGAGCTTGGAAACAGCCTTGAACCACTTCCAAGGGGAAACAAAGCCAGAAAATGCTTTTGTCAAATAGACCGCCCCCCAAAAAAGCTTTATGTAAATGTAATTTGCTGACTGTCATTTGCAACATTTGGGGTTTCAGTTTTGTCCCAAATGTCCTGAATTGCATGACAATCAATGTTTAGCTCTGAGCAGGCCACAAGTGGATAGTATAGGTCAAACAGCTGTGTGTGTGTATATATAAATATATATATATATATATAAACTCTCCCTTCTAAAGCTTCATTGTTAACAGTGAAAAAATTAATACCTATAATTTTAAAAACCAAATTCTTCTTCTTACTACACTTTGAATGCAAATACATGTAAAATGTATTTGCACTTGGGTTAAAACTGCGAGCTGG
Source organism: Macrochelys suwanniensis (assembly GCA_033296515.1). Taxonomy (NCBI): domain Eukaryota; kingdom Metazoa; phylum Chordata; order Testudines; family Chelydridae; genus Macrochelys; species Macrochelys suwanniensis. The sequence goes on along the minus strand of CM065780.1, from coordinate 29,022,119 downwards.
ATGCCAAGTGTGAACCTAGTGTAAAATTTTATTGCAGAGTCATAAACCACTGAAAATGAGAAACTTACAGTATAATTGAAATACAATCTGACCATTAAATAGACACATTTTAATGTATCATATTTAATCTTCATTAATAAACCTGAAAATACTTTCTCCTACCAATTACCGTCCTACCAGTCTGGCAAACAGATTATTTTCCCTCTTGTTCTGACAACAAAATCCAATACAACCAGATTTGTTTACTTATCTGTTTGTGTGCTAGCATTAGTTCTGTTTTCAACAGTGATTTGTGTAATTCTGGACATTAAATGGAAAGCCAATATCAGAGTGAGAGATGTAACTGGTGACCAGTATGGATCATGGCTTACTTCAGACCACAGGACTAGAGAATTATGTGAGGTTGATCTGGTGTTGGCTTATGCTATCTTTATAGTAGCAGAACATTCAGAAAACTTGTCGTTAATTAATACAGTTGCTACCAATAAAGTAATTTTTTTCATATCTAAATCATGCTCTTACTCAGGGAGACTACTTTTTGCAAGGCAGCATAAGCCATTTCACTTAGAAGTGTATTGTGGTCTCCTTAGAATGTACCTGTGTTAAGTGTTTGTTAGTTAACTGTCCCAACAAAGGGAGTACAAATGAACAGCTAATAAATTGGATAGGTCCTACTAAAACATCCAATGTTTTCCCTCCAATCACAGAAAGGCACATTTAGGAATTAGATGCCAGATGGCATTTTCCATTAGACTACAGCTATTTCAGGCAAATCACATTTGGAGACTAAATTATTTGCCACTTGCCAGTGACATACTTTTAAAATATTGTGAATGGTCTCTGTATTGCAAAATGAGTTTAACAAATCCGATCTAAAAGGTTCAGAAATGCATTTTTGGAGTATTGTAAGATTACAATACTAAGATTGCCACAAGAACACAGAGTTTTGTTTTGTGATATTTCTGTTCTCATTGTTCTGAAATTGTCATGAAAATGGATTCTATACAGCTTTCTGCTTTATTTTTGCAGCCTTTGTTATGAATATGGTCTGATTTTGTGCCAACCTTTGTCACTAGAATGAGAATCAGAATATATTATAGAAACTAAAATGTACCAAGCATTAAAATTCTGTGATAGCTTATTCTTGTGACAAAGAGATCACAGGGAGAGAATGGCTATAAATTAATCAATTATAGTGACAGTCTCACGATTGTAATAAGAATAGAAAGTGGCACTACATTTTGTGTCATTTACATAACTGAGGAATGGTATAAAATTAACTCATTCAGATCTGGAGACACTAGTTTCTTCTCCTGGAATACGATATATTTTTAATAATGACCATTGGCTCTGGATAATATCTTGGAAGCAAGAAAAATCAGAAATTCTGCACATTTTAGAGTAATTCTTCAATGTTTCGCAATATTTCACTTTGTTACAGAAACAAGTTCTCAATGCTTTTTAGCTTTTTCTCTTTTGAAAGAGAACTTTCACAACATATACTTATGAATTCAGGAACCTAGTTATAGTCAAGCAACTAAACATTTGGTGAGGCAAGAAAGGAAGAAATTGACCTTTTCTGTGGCTTGGGGCAGGAAGGAAGAAACATCTCTGGAAGGTAGCCAGAGGAGAGAAAAAACACAGCAAAGTTTCCCTTACAGATTTCTTCAGATCAATCCATCAGCGATTTGCCTCCTATAGAATGAAGAAAGGGTGGCATTCCCTGAAATCATATCAGGGATAGCAAGAAGCACAGGGCTGCTGCACAGAGACTGTCTACTGGCCTGTGTACTGGCTCTTGACACCTCTGCCCCACTTGGTAGGAGACTGGAGTATGCTCTATGCCTTCATCCTTGGTGACATTATATTGTAACTCCAACACAGAGTATGGGTACAGATGAAGTGCTGTATAAATCACCTGGCAAAGGGATGCCACAGAGCAACAAAACATAAGGGAACAGATTAATAAAATCTGGTAAATTCACCTAGCAATGCCATCAAGTTCCCTTGAACCGTGATGTCGGATTCAGCCTAAGGAGGGAAATGATGTTATTGCTAACATCCTCTTTTGAGATTCTTACCAGAGGGGAGCAGCTTTCACTCCCACCAGAGCTCAAAAGAAGCTTTGCAAATGGTAGCTGGGGAGAGGAATTAGTGAATCAGCACTTCTCAGTTGTCCTAGCCAGGACACATTTTTGTTCAGCAAAACCCACACCTTGGGCTGGGCTCACTCCCTATACTATAGTCAAGCCTTTCCTCTCACGGAGAAAGGGAAGTGGTGGGCACTTTCTGCTGGGCTCTCATAAGGCCCTCACTGGCAGACTTTCCAACACAGGGGGGCTTGCAGTCTGGGTTATAGTTAATAACAGTTTAACTTGGGGCTGAATCAAGCTCAATAGTTTGGTTCTTCAGATTCTAAGTAGAAATGAATAGAATTTGCCACTAACATAAATATGTTAAATTCCCTACTACTGTTAATTTGAACTCACTACATTTATATAGTGCCTTTCACCCTGAAGGATCTCAAATAGGCAGTACAGATGCATGCATTAATTTAAAAATATATATTATTCTGCCACTGCAAATACAGGTCTGGTCCTGCAACCTTAACTCTTGTGAGCACTCCTTATTCCACTTGTTTGAATAGAGCTAGTGACATGAAGACGTGTATGCAGGTTTGGGGCCTACCTTTTCAATCACCTGTGGAACTCGTTGCCAGAAAATATAATTGAGACCAAGTATTTGACCAGATTAAAAAAGGATAGGACAATTTATAATAGAACATCCAGATCTATTATAGTAGGGAGTTTGACATTTTTTTTGGAAAAGATATAAATCTTCCTGCTTCAGGCCCTAAACCAACCTCTGATTAATCAGGTTTAAGAATAGACTTTCTTATGGGCATATTACTCCCATAAATTCCTATGCGGGTTTTCTTGTACCTTCCTCTGAAACATTGGATACTGGCCACTGGCTGAGACAGAATACTGGATTAGCTGGACCACTGATCTGCAATACGGCCATCCTATAACATCAGTGTAAGCTCAAATTGTCATTCAGCCATGCATTTGACTTCAAATGATTTTAGGAGTTTACATTAAAATAGCATACTTTACATTCTTCAGTGTCCTCGTCCTCGCCTTTTATAAAATCAGAGACAATAAATCATTCCTGCAATCCAGTGAGTCAATTCAATTGTAGCATGTATGATGTGCAATGTTAGAGCTTTATTTGCTAATTGGAAATGTGACCAATATTTCCCACCCCCCCGCAAAATGTAGTGCATATTTCCCTGAACCCCAACCCCCTGTTTCAATATTTTCCATCAAAGTATGGTTACATAAATCTAAAGGTGGGATCAGATTTGAAGTTAATCCTCTTTTGGCTATGTGTAGTTGTCAAGTTATTACAGTGGCCCGTTTTCTCTTCATTTGGGTTTCCTTGAAATGAATAAATCATACAAAACAGGATTTTCAAGATTATAAAATGTTCCTAACCACTAAGAGAGAGATTTTTCTCCATAAAGATCACTACAGAGAAAACACATCAAACAACAAAAGATGGACAATGGTCAAAGAGGTGTGAGATCTCAAGTAATTATAATGTAAATAAATAGTCTTACATTTGATGTAGGGACTAGCTCAGTTAACAGCATGAGACCACTGGCAGTAAGACACTGGTAGGCAACTTTAAATGAATTTGTGAGATAATTTGAATGTAAAGGTTGGTAGCTGTGTAACAGACACCTGTTAATTAGCATTTCATGTAAAAATAAGAGATACAGATTAGTGATTCATACTCTTATAGAAATTACTATTAGCATAAATGTGATTTGCACTAAATTATGATCCATATTTTGCCACCCTAACTCACACTGAAGTCCCATGAAAATCAGTGTGATCACTCATGCAGTAAGACCTTTATCACTGTGAGTAAGGGTGGATCTATGTAGAAAACTTTCCACTTCAAAAATATGTAGGTTTTACTTTTCTTAAAAGGAATATTTATGCAAAGAAAAATTTACCTAAAGTATGTTTGTGAGATTCAGCTGCTATTATTCCAGATAATTGTGATTTAAGGTGAGGTTTCATTTACTGCCCAGTTAATCCTGGAATGTGTCATACTTCTGTGCTTATGACAGGATAGTCAACAGCAATAGAAATTACTGATGCCACCAGTTTAGCCTTGGGACCTCATGACAAGATTCTTTTAAGGCCAGGTTTAAATGTAGATGTAGCTTAAGATCAATTGTTCTGTCAGGGAGCAAAATTTTGTAAATGCGTTGAAACAGAGTATGAAGAGCATGTAAAAAGTGAATGGATTTAGGTTTAATGCTGATCTGCTTACAAGTTTATCCCAGTACAAAAGACCTTATTAATATTCAATTCTAAAGAAATCTGTATACAGCTTTTCTCTTTTATTCCTTTAACTATACACCGGTGTTAGTGAACTACAGTTAATGCACATTTTGGCACAGAGCAAGACTCACAATAGAAGTAGCATTTGCATTTTTCTACCTCAGGGTGTTGGGTATTGTGACATGACAATGCTGAAGAATTGCAGCCACTTTCTTTTAATACAGAACATGGAATGTAAATAATAATAATAGTCCTTATTCTAAAAATGTGTCCTACAGCAGTGCCCTGAGACACCAATTAGGATAGGTACCCCATTGTTCTATGCACTGTACAAACACATGGGAAGACTCAGTCCCTATTCTAAAGAGTTTACAACCTATGCATCACCCTTACTCATGCAGAGTAGTACCTTGATTTGTGAGTAGTCCTATTAAAACCAATAGGACAACTCATGGAATAAGGTACTACTCAACAAAGGTAGCAGAAACTAGCCCTAAATTAATCTGATACAGCTTGTTGTAAAAAACATGATGGGGCAAGAGGACAAGGGTAACAGCGACAGGAACATATGGGTCATATAGATTAGCTATGGGCACAGTTTTCATATTTGAGGATTTTGTTAGTGGTGGTTGTTTAATATATAAATAGGAGATAGGGATAACAGCATTATTCCCAAACTACTTTGTCCCTCTCCCTGCTACGTGGCAGGAACTTTGCCTAGAGCCTCCCCAATCCCCTTTACTGCAAGACTTCCAGCTATACATACAACGAAACAAAATTGATCATTATTGAACAAATGATTGATACATAGTCAACAAGTTTTATACTTATTTCAACTCATTAACTCATCATCAAAACTACTGCTATGAGTATTCCTGACTTGTAGCTTGTTATTTCAACTGTATGATTGGTCAATTCAGTACAGAGGCTGTTGGGTGAATCTATTTTTTTTAATACAGAAAACAAACCAGTAGCACTGGTTGGTTGGTGGGTAGGTAGGGAAGGAGGGAAAGAAAGAAGGAAGGCAAGAAAGAAATCATTAGGGTAAAATTTGGCAGTACTGGAAACCTTTGTCAGTGAAGGAGAGGAAAGAAGCAGAGAGAAGATCAGCTATGACTAACCTTGTTGCATTTGGAACGTGGGAAAAGTTTTATACAAATATTACTGAATTGGTCTACACAGAGCAGTAGACTAAACATGCCAATTCTTACAACCTTTTCCTCATGATTTCTAACCTTTTATAATTTCTGTAGCTCTCATTGTTAGTTTGTGGTTCAGTAAAATACGATCTGATCCTTCCTGTAGCTCAGTCACCTACATGAAAAAACAAAACAACCCCTCTCTCCCTCACCCCCAAAAAATCCCCAGTGGTGCCTGGAAAAACTACTCTGTCTCGCTCTGGACCATAAAAAGCAGGTGTGAATTATGGTGAAGTCTTCCTGTCCCTACAGTAGAACAACTTGGGCCCCAAGCCTGCAAAAACATGTCTGTGTGTTTGTTAGTTTGGTGATTGAACCTGAGTCTAAAAATCACTTGACACTTAAAAGGTCGAATCACAGTGCAGTGCATATATATGTATAAAATTTTAACATTTTTATCTGCCCTTATTTTCATTTCGTATGCTTAAATCATTCCCAAGCTGCTAGCCAAGGCCTTCAGAAAAGAATGCGCTTCTCCTCAGTACATACTATACACAAACACCAAACAAAAAGAGAAGCTACTACAAATGAATCTTTTAAAATAAAATATTATTCTAAGGAGAAAAGGGTGGGAATTTTTTCTCTTTTTAACATTTAAAAACATATATTACCAGTGACTATCCCATACAGTACTAATGTATGCCTCACAGTCAGAAATGACCTGCACACTGAAATGCCTGCCAGCAGCATCAGGAAGTCAAAGAAGGATCAAGTAGCTGAAGCAGTCTTTTTTGAGGCATAAGAATCCTTGGCATTTGCTCAGCTCCATCCAGGCCAGATGGTCATAATGAAAAATTACTAGTAAAATTGAAATTTTCTAAGATCAATGTTCCATGACCTATCTAAACTAAACTAATCACAGCATATCCTTTGGGCTAGAGTGGCACTTTGCACTCTGCCCTGAATAAGGGGCCACACATTGTAACACTGACCCAAGGGCAGAATGGGGACCAAATTGTGATTTAAGGTCCAGTTTGATGTCTGCTACCCTCTTGCTCCATGGGGAAAGCACAGATTACTTCCCTTCTGCTGCCAGCACAACTGTACTGGCTGGTACACTGGGGGAGGTGTAAATGTGTGGAGCCAGGTTCTCTCCACCCGCTGCCCTCGCCTACCTGCTTCAACAGGCAGGGGAACAGCAGCAGCCTCACAGGGTCAATTCTTTCTGGGTTGTGAGTAACCTGAACAGGTAGTGTTGCCAACCCTCCAGGATTGGCCTGGAGTCTCAAGGAACTAAAGATTAATTAATCTTTAATTAAAGATTATGTCATGTGATGAAATCTCCAGGAATATATCCAACCAAAATTGGCAACCCTATGAACAGGGGAGCAGCCATCCTATTCCCTTTGCTCCTCTCCCAAATAAGCCTTTTGTAATTTTGCAGATACATGTACCAGTGACAAATTTTAAAAGAAAACAAAAGAAAAGAAATGTAAATCTTAGAATTTTTTTTTAAACTACTAGGGTTTATTTATTCATTTAAAAGAAAATTAAAATGGGATGTACTATATATATTGCTGTCCATGCACTGTTAGTTTATGCATAGTCCCAGGCTGCGTCATTAGATTCTCAAGGGTCCACAGAGTTAAATGTGTGAGCTTAATTTGCTCACGGGAAATAGTATGCTAAATAACAGTATCATCAGATTAAGCCTTCTCAGGCAAAACATGTGCTTGGTGGCCATAACATCCCAAACTGAAGTCCCACAACAAAATTAAAATTCAGTGTGATTCCCTTAGATGATGATAATGTGCTCATGACATTTAGTCCACTGAAGCATAATATGGTGTCCTGATCATAAAAGTAAACCACTTGTCAACATTAATATTATATTCACGTGGAGATGATTTCTGTTCTTTTTAATGTTTACACTCTTTCAACATATATTAAAGAAAATGTCAAAAAAGCAAAATAACAGAGATCCTTTACAGTTTGATTTAGCTGTTGTAATTCATTTCCTTAGACTGAAAGTTGTCACTCTGATGCACATGAAAATAATGACTCTTACCGGAAGACTTCAGGGTTGGATGAAAACCCCATTATTCAGAGGGTCTTTATATTTTGTATTAGGGGAAGGAGGGTTCTTGTATTTGGGAAATAATGTGATTAATGTTATCCAAACTCAAGACTCTTAGGATTCCTCGTGGAACAACAATCTCTGGATATTCCCTCATTTAGGTCAAGTTTACATTAGAAAATTAGGTCAGTTTAAATGTGTCAGTCGGGGGTGTGAAAATTCCACATCCCTGAGTGGCACTGTTAAAATGACCTAAATCCCCATTTAGACAATGATAGGTCGATGGAAGAATTCTTCCATTGACATAGCTACTGCCTCTCGGGAAGGTGGATTACCATCGGACTACTGTTGGTGTATGTAGTGTCTACACTGAAGTGCTACAGCAGCGCATCTGTGCCACTGTAATGTTTTAAGTGTAGACACACCCTTAGTCCGAGCAGTCTTCTCTACCTATGTCTTTTGGTGTTAAGTGATGGACTACCCCAAAGGAGCTTCAGAAAGAGGAAGGGGAGTCGTCAACCCTCTGACCGTATTATTTCTCTGGAGCGCTGACAAAGCAGGCCTAGTCTCCCAACCACAAATCTTGTTGGAGGCGTCTTCACCCAGATTCTTCATGCTCCATTCCTGCAGCAGTAGGACCTGAGAAATACCTGCTGCTGGTCCTTTAACTCTAGGGCCGATGACTGTTTTAGACTGCAATATTTATAAGCGAAAGCCCCTTGCTCTCGGTGTCCCTAAACTGCTAACTGCCAGAAGCTGGGACTGGATGACAGAGGATGGGACACTTGATAAATTGCCCTGCTCTGTTTATTCCCTCTGAAGCAATTGCCACTGGCAACTGTCATAAGACAGGATATTGAGCTAGATGGACCATTGGTCTGAGACATTATGGCTGTTCTTATGTTCTTCTTTAATCTTATCCCCAGAACTAAAGGGTCGGCAGAAATGTCTCAGAACCAGTGGTGCTGCAGAGTAGGGTGGGAAACAGACTACTTGCTCTCTTGAAGAGAGTAGTTGGGAGTGGGTGGACCTATGTTGTTGGCACTTCAAATAATTTGTTTATGAGAAACAGGCCAGTCAGATTTGTCATGAAAAGCCTAGCTGGGAGATGGGACCTGCCATACATATGTGGAAGTAAAAGGCCACTGAGCTTTCACCAGGACCTATTATGGACAAGAGAAAATGGATCTTCTGAGTGGTGAGGGAGGTGGTCTCTTTACACTCCTCCAACTGGGAGCGTGGGCAAGGAATGCTAGGGAACACCAACCATGGATTGTGTGCTCTCTCCCTCCCGCTTGAAGGCACAGAGAATGGAATGTTGAGCGATCACAAAAGGGGGTGGAGGAAGCTAACAAAATAGGAAAGCTCAACTACGGTGGACTTAAAAGCCACCTCATGGTTAGGCAGTGATGCTGCTAACGGTGACATATTGCTAATAGGGGGATGGGGAAACAAATAATTAAACAATGTTAATACTGGCTGGAATAAAGGAGGCAAGCTCACTGCTGAATAATACTCAGAATGTCATTTGATTTGCCCATTCCAGCATGCTCCATAGTAGAATAGTATATTTTGGTACGTGAGGGGAAAACTGGGTTTGTGAAGTTGAAAAATGAATTATTTAACAGAGGCTCTTTTCTTTTCTCTTATTTCTGGAGTTGTAAAGTTATGATTTCTGCACATATAGGGAGATAAAAATATCTGAACTGAGGTCCAAAAAGAGAGACAGGCAAGAATCTGAAAGCAGATGTTCCTCTATGAAAAAACAAAAATATCTGACATCATTAATCTAACTAGCTCTTACAGCAGTGGTGGGCAACCTGTGGCCCATCAGGGTAATCTGCTGGTGGGCCGCGAAACAGTTTGTTTACATTGACCGTCTGCAGGAATGGCTGCTCGCAGATCCTAGTGGCCACGGTTCGCTGTTCCCAGCCAATGGGAGCTGCGGGAATTGGCGGCCAGCATGTCCCTGTGGCCCGTGCCACTTCCCGCAGCTCCCATTGGCTGGGAACAGCGAATTGTGGCCACTGGGAGCTCTGGGGAATGGCGTGGGCCGCAGGGATGGTCAATGTAAACAAACTGTCTTGCAGCCCGCCAGCAGATTACCCTGATGGGCCGCAGGTTTCCCACCATTGTCTTACAGCATCTGTGCCTTACCTAGACATGCTGGGCCTAATTCTTCCTTGGTGTCACTCTGTAGTCTTTAATGACCTGACACCAAGCAGGAATTTTGCCCAATGTGTGATCCGTAGCTTTAATTATATGCTATACAGTCTGGGGATATCTGCTGAAATGAAATGCAGGAGAGATGTCCAACATTAGTAGTATCTGACCTGAAAAGAATATATTATGTAGTGTAAGCAGGATCCGAGGGAGCTCTCTCCTGACATCTAGCGATAAGCTGGGTGAAACAGACTTCAGGAGCAGCCCGTGTTTGAACAGACACGCCTACTCTGCCTAGGTGTGCAGCAGTTAGAGCTGCTTTGCCAAAATGATCATTTTTGGCTGGTTTAGGGTTACAAAACACTAGTATTTGAATGCAAGGATAATGATATATTTTTAACTATATTGTACAAGTAAATGGCAGGAGAACTATGCTTCACATGGCCTGATAGAGGGGGTTTCTACTGGGTGATTCCTAGAGCTGACATCACTGCTGAATAGGTCTAGGTGATAAGCGTTACACCTTGTGTGGGAATATCGAAAGAGAACACAGAGACTGCACTGGCCAGGAGGTCCCCCACTCCCTGCTGAAATCACTGAGAGTTGAAATCACTAAGAGCTGGGTTAGGTGACAGAACCTCCAAAGGTGACGCCACGTGAGCAGCAAGCAGTCATGGTCAGCAGCCGCAGAGAAACAGTGGCCAATGGCAGCCAGCAACAGCAGCTGTGAGCCAGTTGCAGCAGCAGAGGCATTGCTTCATCCCCCCTCCCCTCCCGAGGTGGGAGGTGAACCCCCACGAATGCACCTCTGAACTCTGGATCTTTGCTAACCAAGGACAGCCCACTGTGAGTGGGCTGCAGCGGAAGGAGGGGGAGCATTAAAGGGAGGTTTGTTGGACTTTCCCCCTGCAAGGCAAAGCACACTGCCCAAAGCACTGTGGTGTTGGGGTTGCTTATGGTCACACACTTTTGAATGTGGTTGTGGTGTTGTCCCAAATTAATATTTGATTCCCTTCCCTTCTTAATAATAAATAGTTCTCTTTTGTTATACCCAGACTCAGTGCTTGTAGGTGGTGAAGCATTGCCTCTTAGAGGCACCTGGGAGTGGTGGTAAGTTCTCTTACATGACAGGGTGGGGTCCAGAGCCGGTTCTGTTTTGTATCGTTAAGAGGAACCCCTAGATATTGAACCCAGTCCTTGTTGCTGCCTACTCCACGTGGCAGAAGGGTTACAGTAGGAAAAGAAAATGTTTATTGTTTGCAATTTGGATGGAGAGAAAGGCAAGGGGGGAGTTCAGATTCTTAGGATCTTGCTTTCTTAATATCTGGCTCCTCTGGCCGCTGCAACAGAAGGACACTTTTGTCTTTTTCTTTAAAAAAAAAATGTCTGCTGTAATAGATGGTAAGAGAAGTTCCTCCTTAACTGGAGCAGAATTCTCCATTGCTTAAGCATCACTACAATTCCCTTTTTTTTTTTCCATGTGGATGATAGAAAACATAGGAGGCTTAGGAGTGAGCCGAGGATTGAGCTTTGAAAGTTGAATCTCTAAAAGACTAAGCCAAAAAGATCTCCAAAGCCAGGCAGAACCAAAAAAAAAAAAAAAAAAAAAAAAAAGGTATCTCACTGCAGTTCAAATCTCTAGTGAACCCTTCTAGACAACTTAGGTGTATGGGGTTATTTTTCTTCCTCTCCTCCCCCTCCCCCCCCCCCCCCCGCAACCTCCACCCATTTCTTTTTGTTATGGCACTTGTCTCATCATCTCTTTCTTCTAGTGGCAGTATACTTCCTCTTGAAGAAAAGTGTGCAGCTAAATAAAGACCAGAACAGAAAAAGGAAGATTTAAAAGAAACAGATGAGAGTAGATCTAAAGTAGATAAAGTAAAAGGCAGAATAGACGAAAGGGTAGTAAAAGGTTAAAGACTAAGAGAAAAGGTTCAAAGAGGAAGAAGACATTGAGGAAACTTTAGGAAAAAGTGCCTGATCAAGATATATTTTTGTTCCTATCTCATACGAGAGGGTTGCACATATCATTGGTTATGCAGGCAGAGGTCTAACACCCCACACAATCCTAAACCCCTCCATCCTGTATCCTGAGTGACCAGGCTATAGAGGTGGGGAGACAATGGCCAGGCTGGAGTGGTGAGGTGAGAAGCCCAGCTGGAGGGGGCCTGGCCTTGCCTCAGTGGAGGGAGAGGCCCAGATAGGAGGGGGCACTGCTCACAGTGGGGGAAAGGAGCTGGCCTGGATTGGGGAGGGAGAAGTGAGGCTTCCAAGCAGCCTGATTTCAACTAAAATCTGATTAACAGATTGCCTATTTAGTGCAGCAGGGAGAGGAAGCTATTTGGTACCCTAATTCAAACCACAGCCCCCACATCAACTCCTGGCACTAATTTAACCCTAACCCCAGCCCTGAGATTATTGCCTCATCTTTGGATCTATAGTGACTACATTTTCACTCAGTGGGGCTGATTTTTATGATGCCTACAACATTCCCTGAACATTGGGAACTGATCAGTTGTCGTTTTCAAAAGTTACTGTGCAACAGATAGAAAAACAAATGTCATCAAATTGAGTATAGGGGCCTTACTTCGTTCAACCAATTAGGAGGGAAATTTGCAGGCAAAAAGAAATATCTACTAAGAAGTCACGATTGTCTTGTTTGGTCAAAACCCATAAAGGTTGCTTTCTAATTCGCAAGTATTGTTTTGGGTAGGTGTGCATCTATGTGGAAAGGCAGAAGAGACAAAAAAGTGGAAGAGATGAAAAGACAGAGACAGCCAGAAGATGTAGCTGGAAGCATGATGGCTGACCCTGGAAGAAACCTGTGAGAGGATTTTGAGTGAGGGGTGCACGCTGAAAGGAGAGTTCTTGGTGCTGCGAACACGATGTGCTGTTTACTTTATTAAGATGTAGGACTTTTACATTCTTTGTAAATACACAAGACTGCATCAGAGAAATATCTGGCTATCCCTAATTTATCCTCCTAACTGAAGCAATCTCCTAGACCCTGAATTTTTGGCTAGCCACTTGGGCCCAAAGGATTAACATTGTTTTTATCATGGTGTCTGAAATCAATTTGATTATAAAAATGAATTGAAATCTATTGTATCAATCACAAGAAAAACTAATCAAAATATATTCCAGAAGATTAAATAATCCATCTGCAATTTAGTGGGATACAGAAACTATTCTACAGTCTCTATACACATGCCTGAGTTGACTGCCTAAATATAGATCAGAGTTCTCAAACTGTGGTCTGTGAGTTCCATGCAGGTGGTTCGAGGATAGTTCCCTCTAAGGTGCGCACCTGGGCACCCACACATGAGAGAATGAAGGGCCATTCACCTAATTGTGGAGATCCGCTGGCGTGGCTCCACTAATTAGCTGCCTGGACCCTGGAGAAGACGCACATGTAAAGTGAGGTGGTGGCTTTGGGGGAAATAAGGAGTAGGTGGGAGGGGGCAGTAGGGTGAGAAGAGGGGATGGGGGAATTTAGGACGTGCAAGGGTGTGGCAGCCAGAGAAAGAGACAACATTCCCCAGCTCCAGGGCTGCAGCTGCCGGGGAGAGACGGCCCTCCTTCCCAGCCTCAGCTTTGTGGCTGCTCTGATGGGGAAGAGACTCCCCTCCTTCCCAGCCCCAACCTGGGGGCTGCCGTGATAGGGAGAGAGGGAGAGACCCCCATCCTTCCCAGCCCCAGCTCGGGGGCTGCCATGGTGTGGGAGAGAGGGCAAATCCATTGCATTAGAAAGGTATTAAAATATAAATTGTGCGCTTTTATTTGTAGAACCAAAAATATTATTATTAAGGGATTTTTTATATAGCGTTTTTATCCAAAGTGCTTTACAACAGTTAGCTAACAGTACAAACAACATTCGGAAAGATCATTAAGTGGTCCTCCAAGACCTTCAGCAATTTTCAAGTGGTCCGCGAAAAAAAAAAAAAGTTTGAGAACCACTGAAATAGATAATGTCATGGCTAGAAGAAAGGGTTTATTTTCTTTACTTCTTTTCCTTTCTTTCTTTTAGGTCCCCCCACAACTTCATGAGGATGATTCATGGAAAACAGTGGGACAAAAGAAATGTGTAACCCAAAAATAATCATTTTAAAAATCCACTGCAAATGTGACTAAAATAGACTTTAAATGCTACAATTTGATTTAAAAACTGCAAAATAAATGCTGAATGGTTAGCTGTTAATCAGAGAAGAAATAGTATGTTTAATTTTGAAAGTAAACTTGTGGCCATTTTTATTTACTGCTTAAGAATCTAATCTTGCAGGATGTTTAAGTGCTCTCAGCTCCAGCTGAAGTTCGGGGAAGTTCATTGTGCCATGGTGCTCAGCCTTTTGCAAGATATGACCTTATATTTAATATTTATTATTTAGAAGTTGTGACAAAGTTCCTCCTCTACCTTGGTGAGTCCTGCGCTTATTGGCGGATTTTGATCGCCTCAGAGATCTTCCCCTCTGGTAGAACCCACATTCAAATTCCTCCTGTGTCTGATCAGGAGTTGGGAGGTTTGCGGGGAAGCCGGGCCCGCCTTCTACTCCGGGTTCCAGCCCAGGGCCCTGTGGATTGCAGTTGTCTATAGGGTTTCCTGTAACAGCTGTGTGACAGCTACAACTCCCTGGGCTACTTCCCCACGGCCTCCACCCAACACCTTCTTTATGCTTACTGCAGGACCTTCCTCCTGATGGTCTGCTGATGCTTGTACTCCTCAGTCCTTCAACTCTTCTCACTCTCAACTCGTGTGCCTCTTGCTCCCAGCTCCTCGCACGCAACACCACAAACTGAAGGGAACTCCTTTTTAAACCCAGGTGCCCTGATTAGCCTGCCTGTCTTAACTGATTCTAGCAGGTTCTTCTTAATTGGCTCCAGGTGTCCTAATTAGCCTGCCTGCCTTAAATTGGTTCCAGAAAGTTCCTGCTTCTTCTAGTGCAGCCCCTGCTCTGGTCACTCAGGGAACAGAAAACTATTCATCCAATGGCCAGTATATTTGCCTTCTATCAGACTTCTGTACCCCACTTGTCTGGGTCTGTCACATATCCCTCCCCCCTGCTCAACACCAAGGGGTTGGGCAGCTTGGGACGCCAGGCAGTGCACACGTGACAAGCCATCGGGGGGAGGGATAGCTCAGTGGTATGAGCATTGGCCTGCTAAACCCAGGGTTGTGAGTTCAATCCTTGAGGGGGCCATTTGGGGATATGGGGCAAAAATTGGGGATTGGTCCTGCTTTAAGCAGGGGGTTGGACTAGATGACCTTCTAAGGTCCCTTCCAACCCTGATATTCTATGATTCTATGATTGCCATGATGGCTCCCTGCTCTGTGTTGCACACGGAACTGGAAAGGTTGGAGGGATAAGAACCACCTGGTCACCCTAGTGTTCTTCTCCTTGTTCCGCTGCATCCATTGAAGAGGGGCATGGTCGGTCACGAGGACAAATCTGCGCCCAAGCAGGTAGTAGCGCAGCATTTCCATGGCCCATTTTACAGCGAGGCACTCTCTCTCCACCACGGCATATTTTTGCTCCCTCGGAAGGAGTTTCCTACTGAGGTGGAGAATTGGATGTTCCTCTTCCCCAACCATCTGTGATAGAATGGCCCCTAACCCTACTTCCGATGCATCCGTCTGCAGCATAAATTCCTTGGTGAAATCTGGGGCTATCAGTACGGGGTTACTGCAGAGGGCAGTCCGTAGGTCTGTGAATGCTCTGTCAGCTTCGTCAGACCATTTCACCAGATCAGGTCCACGGACTTTCACTAGGTCTGTCAGGGGGCTAGCCCTTGTGGCAAAGTGGGGGATAAATCGTCGGTAATACCCCACCACACCTAGGAATGCCCGGACTTGCTTCTTGCGACATGGTCGGGGCCAATTTTGGATGGCCTCTAACTTGTTCAGTTGGGGTTTTACCAGACCTTTTCCCACAATGTAGCCAAGATATTTGGCCTCCGTAAACCCTACAGCACACTTAGCAGGGTTAGCTGTAAGGCCACCTCGCCTGAAGGTATCGAGGACTGCCTCCACCTTCTCGAGGTGGGTTTCCCAGTCTGGGGTATGAATGACCACATCGTCCAGGTAGGCAGCCGCATAATGATTATGGGGGCGTAATAGCTTATCCATGAGGCGCTGGAAGATAGCTGGGGCCCCATGTAGTCCAAAAGGGAGGACAGTATATTGAAAAAGACCCTCTGGCATAGAGAACGCAGTCTTTTCCTTTGCGTCTTTGGCAAGGGGAATTTGCCAGTACCCCTTTGTCAAGTCTAGGGTAGTCAAGTACCGGGCATTGCCCAGACGGTCCACTAACTCATCTATGCGAGGTATGGGGTACGCGTCGAATTGGGATACCTCGTTTAGTCGCCGGAAGTCATTGCAAAACCTTGCAGTGCCATCAGGTTTGGGCACCAGTACGATTGGGCTGGACCACTGACTTTGGGATTCTTCGATGATCCCCAACTCCAGCATCTTTTTTACTTCTGCTTTTATTTCCTCCCTTTTGGCCGCTGGCACCCTGTAGGGCCTCATTGTTACTCTGGCCCCAGGGTTTGTGACGATGTGGTGATATGTCTTGGTTGTTCGACCCGGTTTTGTGGAGAACACATCTTGGTTCCGGAAGATCATCTCAGACACCTCATTCTTCTGGTCTGGTGTCAAATCGGGAGACACTCTCACTTGTTTGGAAGGTTTGTTTTCCTGGGGTAGGTCTTTTTGGACAGCTGTGCATGCCTCTTGTGCATGCCAGGGTTTCAGAAGGTTGATGTGATATATTTGTTCTTGTTTCCGACGTCCTGGAAGTAACCTTATAGGTTACTTCCCCCACGGGTTCAACCACCTCATAGGGCCCCTGCCATTGGGCCAGAAGCTTGCTTTCTGCCGTGGGTACCAACACCATCACCCGATCCCCTGGTTGGACCTGTCGGATTTTTGCCTGGCGATTGTAATGGGTTCGCTGGGCCTCCTGTGCCTTTTCCAAATGTTCCCGTACAATAGGGGTGACCCGGGCTATCCGGTCTCGCATCTGCAATACATGCTCTATTATATTTCTCCCCTCACTGGGTTCCTCTTCCCAGATCTCTTTGGCGATATCTAGTATGCCACGGGGGTGGCGCCCGTATAATAATTCGAAGGGGGAAAACCCAGTTGAGGCCTGAGGTACCTCCCGGATAGCGAACATAAGGTAAGGTAGTAGGGTGTCCCAGTCCTTCCCATCCCAACTTACCACCTTCCTTATCATAGCCTTGAGGGTTCGGTTAAAGCTTTCTACCAGCCCATCAGTCTGCGGGTGATAGACTGAAGTTCTCAGGGCATGTATATGGAGCAGCGTACAGAGGTCCTTCATTAGCTTCGACATAAATGGAGTCCCTTGATCTGTTAATATCTCCTTTTGTAGCCCCACTCAGGCAAAGATCCCCACCAGCTCTTTGGCTATCGTTTTAGAGGCTGTGTTCCGCAGGGGGACGGCTTCTGGGTAGCGAGTAGCATAGTCCAAAACAACAAGTATATATTGGTGACCCTGAGCCGTCTTCTCCAGGGGTCCCACTAGGTCCATGGCTATTCGCTCGAAGGGGACTTCTATGATGGGAAGGAGTATGATGGGAAGGAGTACTAAAGGTGCCCTCAAATGGGGACGGGGAATGCAGCTGACACTCTGGACAGGACGCACAGTACCTCCTCACTTCTTCATGTACTCCAGGCCAGAAAAATCGTCGTAGGAACCCGTCCCAGGGTCTTTTCTATCCCCAAATGCCCCCCAAAAAGATGACTATGGGCAAGGCTTAATACAGCATTCTGGTGTTTTTGAGGTACTAGGATCTGCTGTACCTTCTGCCCCTGTACTGGTGCAACCCGGTATAAGAGATCCTTCTTCATTATGAAGTAGGGTCCTGGTCCCTGGATTTTCCCTTCCACGGGAACCCCTTTCCTAATGTTGTCGTATCTTGGGTCTTCAGCCTGGTCCCGTCCAAAACTTCCTCTCCCGGGGCTAATCTGCCCAAGATCTAGGGGGCCAGTCTCTGTTGCCTCTGCTGGTTCAGAGGCGTTAGGGTGGGGGTCAGACTCGGGTGCTTCTCCCTCCTGGGTGGCCTCTTGTTCAGCTGCACGGGTCTGCCTCCCTATGAGAGCGACCCTCTGGCTTTGGGTCAGTATTCGGGTTCCCAAGGCCTTAGCTGCCCTTCTTTCCCTTTTCGTCTTTCTACCCTGTCTGGGAGTGGGGAACAAATCTGGGGATATTTCAGAGAAGATTGGGGGTTGACAGTCTACTGTGGATGCCTCACTAATTTCAGGGTTCCCTTCTTTCTCCAATCCCCCTACTGGGAGTAAGTCTCCAAACCCTGGGAAGTCTCTCCCTATGAGCACTGGGTATGGGAGTTTAGGGACTACACCTGCTGCTACCTCCATAGTGTTTCCTTGGATTTCAATTTTTACTGGGATGGTGGGGTAGTAACTAACTGCCCCATGGACACAGGTTATCCCCGTACGTTTAGCCTGCAGCAGCTGACTACGCTTCACGAGCCTCCCTGAGATGAGCGTGATAGCACTCCCTGAATCAACCAGTGCTGTGGTCTCTACCCCATTTAGTTTCACTGGTCTGGTGTACATATTTGGGGTTAGTGAGACCCCCACAAGGTGGATTAGGGAGCATGGGTCTGCCCAATTTCCCAGGTTACACTGCATAGGCTCCTCGGCATTGGGACACTGTGCAGCTATGTGTCCCCACTCTCCGCAGGCATAACATCTGTATGGAACCCTAGGCATTCCCCGGTCTCTTGGTTTGGGCAGTCTAATATCACAAACTTCTTCCCCCTCAGTGCTCCGACTCTTTGTGGCCTCTGGTGGGCCTTCAGCCCCTCTCTTTTTCCACCTGGGCTCTCCTGGTGGCCCAGTCACTCGAGCTCTTGGGTTTGGTGCTGCTAGTTTAACCCAGGGTTCCGCTTCCTTAACTGGTCTGGTCAGCGCCCTTGCCGTCCTTCGCCTCTCTACCAGTGCAACAATCTCATCATAGGTGGAGGGTTCATTCTGGCTTACCCATGTGCGAAGGTCTGGCGGTAGTCCCCTCATGTATCGGTCAATGACCAGAACCTCTAGTATCTCTTCTGGACCCCGGGACTCAGTTCGCAACCACTTTCGTGCGAGATGGATGAGATCATACAATTGGGACCGTGGGGTTTTGTCTTCCTGGTACCTCCACTCGTGATACCGCTGGGCCCGCACTGCGGTCGTTACCCCAGATCTGGCCAGGATCTCTGCTTTCAGCTGTGGGTAGTCTGCTCCAGCCTCTTCAGGCAGATCATAGTAGGCCTTCTGGGCCTCCCCGCACAGGAATGGGGCGAGGATGCCAGACCACTGATCTCGAGGCCAGGCCTCCGGTAGGGCTGTCCTCTCAAAGGCCAGGAGATATGCCTCTATGTCATCCTTCCCCGTCATTTTCTGCAGGCAATTGCTGGCCCGTATCTTCCGCGTCCCATCATGGCCATAGTTCATCTCTGTAAGGGCCTTCACTTGGTTTACTAATTCCCGCAACATAGTCCGGTCTTGAGCGGCCTGGTTCATCAACAGGCGATTGGTCTCCTCCTGCAGCTGTACTGCCTCCTGTTGGGCAACTGCCTGGACACGGGTAGCTTCCTGCTGGGCAGCTGTGGCTTGTATCAGTGCCCGTAGTACATAGTGGTGAAGAAAAAAATAAACCCGCTCCTTTTTTTTTTTTTAAACACCCCTCTTCTTCCGCTGCACTGTGCACACCACAATCCCACCCCTGACACCAGTTGTGACAAAGTTCCTCCTCTACCTTGGTGAGTCCTGCGCTTATTGGCGGATTTCGATCTCCTCTGGTAGACCCCAATCAAATTCCTCCTGTGTCTGATCAGGAGTTGGGAGGTTTGCGGGGAACCCGGGCCCTCCCTCTACTCCGGGTTCCAGCCCAGGGCCCTGTGGATTGCAGTTGTTGATAGGGTTTCCTGTAACAGCTGCGTGACAGCTACAACTCCCTGGGCTACTTCCCCACGGCCTCCGCCCAACACCTTCTTTATGCTTACTGCAGGACCTTCCTCCTGATGGTCTGCTGATGCTTGTACTCCTCAGTCCTTCAACTCTTCTCACTCTCAACTCCTTGTGTGCCTCTTGCTCCCAGCTCCTCGCACGCAACACCACAAACTGAAGGGAGCTCCTTTTTAAACCCAGGTGCCCTGATTAGCCTGCCTGTCTTAATTGATTCTAGTGGGTTCTTCTTAATTGGCTCCAGGTGTCCTAATTAGCCTGCCTGCCTTAAATTGGTTACAGAAAGTTCCTGCTTCTTCTAGTGCAACCCCTGCTCTGGTCACTCAGGGAACAAAAAACTATTCATCCAATGGCCAGTATATTTGCCTTCTATCAGACTTCTGTAACCCACTTGTCTGGGTCTGTCACAAAGGATAATTAGCCCTACAGAGATTTCATAAGGATACATGCTCTGTAACAAAGTTGCACATTTGGTATTTATACCATTCATTCACTATCCATCTATATTTGCAGAATTGTATGGAGATGGCTGATTATATATAAATTTCCACGGCAGAAATTACATTAGACACATTGAAAAAAGATGAGGTGGTTGAGCTGGCTGATATCCTCATTGATTTGTATTTTGAGGATATATTCCACACAGCACCTTGCTTTGAAATATTTTGCAGAGGTTGCTGGAGTAATATGCAAGATAAATGGGTAAAGAATCCAATTTTTTTTCTGTCTGTTCTGCCTACCATTGGGTGTGTATGTGATTGTGGTGTCAAGGTGGGTTGTAAAATTTAGACATGAGATTTTGTGTTGTTTTGAAGATTACACACACACACACACACACATTATATATAAATTAATTAAAACAACTTCAAAACAACAGGGCTATATATATAGTTATCCTTTCTAATGTTTTAGAAAGGATTATATTTTTCCATTGTTCAACAAAAGGATGAACATTCTTTTTTTTGCTATCAAAGCCTTCTATCATTATATTCACAACTTAAGTGTCATCCAGGTTCTGATTAATGGTGATGGGGGCTGCATATTTAACATGCCATTTACCTATTTTCTTTACATTTTACTAGAATCTCTCTTGCTCAGTGTCAAGTATTGGTAAACAAACTTTTTGTTTCCTAAAATTCTGTCTTTTTGTAGTTGTTAACATAGATTGCTTTACACTGACTTTAAAAAAAGTTTTCCCTAAATACAGAAAATGTTGCCATATAATGTTCGCATAGCACTGGAAAAAGAGCTTAGGGATAATATTTCCTTGATCACAGAAGTTCCACTTTTTTTGTTGTGTTTAAAAATAGTTGCCACACTGCCACCTTATGGCCAACACAGATATTAGTTATATAAAGATATTTGTTTTTAACTTGTCTCTCACTATTCAACTATATAACTCATGAGGTTTCTACATATTAAATAAGGAATGTATGTTAGAGCCAGCATTAAGTGACGGTATATCTGGACTCCCTGGAAACACAGGATCAAATTGTGACATGGCCAGCTCAGTTACTTATCCATTCAAGTAAGAGGAATTGAGTACACAGCAGTTTATACATGTGCAGATCTTTCCAATGAGACCTTTCAAAGCAAGGTGCTGTGTGGATATTAAAGACCCAATAGCATTTTTCATAAGAGCACCAAGTTGCATTGGTTTCTGACCAACATTTGCACCCTCATTCACACCACTGTTGTGCAGTTTGCTGAGCATGACTGAAGGATAATTTTAAACTAAATGGGGACCAGATCCACCACAAATGTCAGTGCCCTGTCCCTTTCATCCTCCCAGCACAGTTAAGCTGAGGGTTTCTGCAGATTAGATGGGAAATTGTGGGTAAATTGAGAGCCCACACCCATCCTTCTGGTACACATCCAAAACCTAATTCAAAAGTAACAATGATCTTACTTCAATAACACTAACAGAAAATATAGATTCACATGTATTCAGATTCCTCAACTGACATCAAAATGTGTTATACTTCAATTATGCATTACCACCCTCATTTAGGACACCGATCACGCATCTCAGATCCAACAGAGTAAAATCTGAGTACAAAAAAGTTATTGTTTTTTAAATTTACCCAGGTATTTGAGACCATATCAGATCATCTACAAACAAACTGATGAGAAGAACAAACCAAAAACATAGTTTGTCTATATTACTTTTGGTTTTCAACCCTCTGAACTAGGTTCTGGCAAATAACTTCTAGGGAAACAACAAACAACATTCCTTCTGAAAGAATAAGAATGGAAAAATCAAAACAATGGTGGGCATGCAATAAAAAGAAGTGTTACAGGGCAACAAATTCGTAATTTATTTGACAAGTTTCCCCTCCTTCTGTCTTGTCTGCAAACATATAGTAGTTTTCTCAATTTTGTTTGTAATTCAGAAATATTCACAGCAAAACTTGTGGGGCGGAGACTATCCGTGTTCTGTGCTTGTAAAGCATACTTTACAATGTGCTTGTAAAGTATAGGGTTCCCACCTGCCTGAGCTTTACCTGGACAGTCCAGTTTTTGGCTTCTGTTTCTGGGTGACATTTAGGGTCCAGTCAAAAAGGGGACCAGGCAACCCTAAATGGCACCTGAACCAAAAGTCCTCTACCATGGGGCTGGGGAGTAGTGCCAGGTCATTATCCCGCTCCAGCCCCTGTTCAGCAGGGACTGTCTCCTACCCGCAGGCAGGCTCCTTGAGACAATCCAGAGAGCAATGGGGTGAGAGAGAGAGGGAGAAGAGCAAGTGACGGGGGCAGGGCCTTGGGTGGGGAAGAGGCAGAGCAGAGGTGGGGCCTTGAGGGGAAGAGGTGGGGTAAAGGGTAGGGCCTCAGGGGTTCAGTTACCAGCAATTAGAAAGGCGGCAATCCTAGTATAGTGCCAAGGACAAAGGTTCTGATCCATGACGGGGTTCCTTGTTGCTATGGTAATACAAATAATACATAAATAAAATAAGTGAATAATTCTTCATCTGTTAATTGTTTGAGAACAGTTCATTGTATTTGATAATCAAACTATGTTGTTTGAATTGGATATTCAGCATCCTACTGTATGTTTTTGTTCCTTAGTTGAATAAGTTTAACTTTTTCAGTCAGGTTTCTAATGTGAATGTTCAAATTACTCATTTGAAATTCACAGCCTATTGACCTTCTCCAATATTTGCTTAAAATATATTTTTTCTGAAAACACCCTGGCCAGCAAACTCACTTACTGGAATATTTGTGGGAACTCAACCAAAAAAAAAAAAAATCTTTTGAACACATTTCAGCAAATGTTCAAAATTCAAAAGAATAGTAAAAGGTTGTATCTATTTATTTTCCCCTTTTTCCTAATATTTACTTCGCTGGAAACAGAAGTATATGTACATGCACTGAAAACATCAGTGACCAGATCAATCTATTTATCTGATGGTTAAAAAAATAATTGTAATCAGCTGCAGAAGTGTAGTATGAAGTCCAAAAACAGTATCCTGCCCAAGTAAAATCAATTCAAAATATTGTTTAAGGTTAAAGAAGAAAGGAACAAATTTATGTCAGCCGAAAGAGTTTGAGCACTTATCTCCCCGAGGCAAAGGTGTGGTTTTAAAGTTTGTTAGTACTTACCTTACATTAAATATGAAATCTGTAATGCCTTAAACAATTTCCCTGGCAAAATGTTATCCCCCCAATACTGTGTAGAGAATCATTACAACAGGTAGAGCCTAATTTATTGAGATGGGAAGAAAGGGTGACACAGATAACGGGCACATATCTAGGAAGATTTCTTGTATGGATTGTATACATACAAGTTTATTTACTATCAGACATGATACAATCAAATCAATTCCCCTCCCCCCCCCAAAAAAATGGTTCTGAATACATTTCCCATCACATGCTAATGTAAGCCTCATTCCCTTAACAGCAGTGAACAATCTATGCTCTTTCTATCAAAAATAAAAGGGGTATCATTGTTTTTGTTTTCATAACATGATTAATACTAAATAGCACAGCTATATACATTCTAAAGGAAAGGTAAAAGGATTAATCAAATTGACTGTAGTTTTTTTTCCCTGTGTTGAGATCCATTTGAGTGATAATCACTGTGAGTGTTTATGTCGAATTTCGCCTCTTTGTGGGAGATCTGATTAGTATAGTATCACTAGCAGGGGTCTCCGTTAATGAAGTAACTTTGCTAAAGAACACCTTTCTAAGGAAATATCCACGAGAGAAACAAAAATACAATAATTGTGCTGTGAGCAAGCTGAGCTCCTGACGAAAAGAATATGCAAACAATGGACGGAGAAACTTATCTCCACAACCAACACCCTTACTGGGAACCACATGTTACTGTCATTACAATTTACATGCAAGATGCATGTCTACCTGTTTGTACACAGTCCAACACCCTTGAATTCCTGATCCTGACTGGGGATTTTGCATGTACCCATAAATAAATGTATAATATATTCCATCCAAAAAACCCTACAGTAAAATAACATTAAGGTTGCAATGTCAAGCACTCAAATGTTAGGCAATGCCAGAATTAAGGTTTTCTGTGCAACCTTAATTCAACCACTTTATGATTATGCATAATGACACAGTATTTACTTACATGATCAGAAACTACTTTTTCCACAGGCCCTATCTCACTCAGTGCATGGGACGGACAGTGCTCATTGAATGACAAGCTATTTGTTATATCTTTTTGTCCCTATCATTCAATGTGTAGCTCTAAGCATTATTTACTTTAACACCATCAAAATCCTGGACTGAATATAGAATTATTTATTTTCTTATGGGCTTTTCTATGGTTCTGTGTTCACAGTATGCTAGTTATGTGCAGACATTTATGAATTTATCTTCAAAACACCTAAGTGGGTGAAGTGGTGGTATTAGTCCCATTTTACACATGGGAAACTGAGGCACAGCAATTAAAGACAAAGGTGTCAACTGATTTTGGGCACCCCTCTGATTTGCATAGGGCCTGATTTTTTCAGAGTATTTAGCATCCCACAGCACTTGGCATGTTCAAAACACAGCTTCCACTGACCTCAACTGTAACTGTGAGTGCCCAGCACTTCTTCAAATCAGACATAAGGGTATCTCAAGTTTGGCACTCAAACAATGAACACACAATTAGTGGCCACATGCGAAAAGTTTGGCTTAAGCGACTTGCCACCCATCACATAGGACAGGAGAAGCAGGGATAGAATCAAATTCTCCAGGGTGATACTCAACTGCCTTAACCTCGAGATCATCCTTTCTTTTCCTGCCTCATTCACCACACACTTTCCAACTTCTGCAACAAATGGAGAGAGGGTCCTCCAGACAACAGCCTCCTTCGCTACGCAGCCCTGATTCACCCCAGTCTTGTGCACTGAAAGAGGCAGAAATCCCTAGGCTTAGTGGTAAAACCACCTGCCCTCCTTGTGGTGAATTCCTTCTCATACGCGTGCCTCTCTTTTTTGAGTTTGTCCCCATATAGAATTATGGTACAATTCAACTCTGAGAAGTGACAATGTGAAGATTCCATACCCCATAGTATCAATGACTCACAGATAATTTTTTTCAGTATATAACAAGAAAGGCAGATAATTTTTACAGCTGATGGCCTCTCATACTCAGTGTGGGATCAGAAAAATCTAACTGGGATCTTTCTTTCTCATACATCATCCCTAGTAATAAAGATTCTGCGGGCCAAATTTAGGGTGCAGTGGAGTTGTACAATTAGTTAACCGAAGGCATACTTTTCCCCTTAACATCTCACTAGTCACTTCTAAGACCCGCACATTTTTTAAATCTGGTTTCTAAAATGTGTTTATCAGATTTCTAAGAATATGCACAAAATTGATATACGACAACGCAGGAATTGATCAGTTGCTCCCATGTCAATTACTAGATTCAGCCAGAGTCCCCCATTCCCAGAAGATTCAATTAAATCCTCACTCCATATTATTCAGGAGATGAAAGTTTGTGCAAATAGACGAGCCATGCTACATGTCCTGAAGGGCAACAAATTCAGGTTCTACCCAGTAGGTGGAGCGAGTTAATGAGTTGGTCCATTCATTTTAGAATCTACAGACTAACAGGGCTGCTACTCTGAAACCTGTTAAACAAGGTGGCTGTTACCTGGAGCACCTCAGTTGTTTTCAAATGTTGTGACAGAGCACGAAGAGGGGTCTTGAATGCAGTCAGGACCCACAACATTAAGGATTTAATAGGTGAAAGTAGGGTGACCAGACAGCAAATGTGAAAAATCGGGACAGGGGGTGGGGGGGTAATAGGAGCCTATATAAGAAAAAGACCCAAAAATCGGGACTGTCCCTATAAAATCAGGACATCTGGTCACCCTAGGTAAAAGACAACAACTTGAATAGCACCTCACAATAAATGGGAAGGCACTGTAGACTGCAGAGCACAGGTTTTGTATGATTTCACTGAGAAATGCCACTAGATAAGCACCATCAACCTCAGCCTAGACCAGTCCACACAAGCGGTCCATTTCCTAGACACCACTGTGCTAATAAGTGATGGTCACATAAACACCACCCTATACCGGAAACCTACTGACCGCTATACTTACCTACATGCTTCCAGCTTCCATCCTGGACACACCACACGATCCATTGTTTACAGCCAAGCTCTAAGATACAACCGCATTTGCTCCAATCCCTCAGACAGAGACAAACACCTACAAGATCTCTATCAAGCATTCTTACAACTACAATACCCACCTGCTGAAGTGAAAAAACAGATTGACAGGGCCAAAAGAGTACCCAGGAGTCACTTAATACAAGACAGGCCCAAAAAAGAAAATAACAGAACACCACTAGCCGTCACCTTTAGCCCCCAACTAAAACCTCTCCAGTGCATCATCAAAGATCTACAACCTATCCTAAAAGATGATCCCTCACTCTCACAGATCTTGGAGGACAGACCAATCCTTGCTTACAGACAGCCCCCCAACCTGAAGCAAATACTCACCAGCAACCACACACCATACAACAAAAACACCAACCCAGGAACCTATCCTTGCAACAAAGCCCGATGCCAACTCTGTCAACATATCGATTCAAGTGATACCATCACAGGGCCTAATCACATCCGCCACGCCATCAGGGGCTCATTCACCTGCACATCTACCAATGTGATATATGCCATCATGTGCCAGCAATGCCCCTCTGCCATGTACATTGGCCAAACCGGACAGTCTCTATGCAAAAGAATAAATGGACATAAATCTGACATCAGAAATCATAACATTCAAAAACCAGTAGGAGAACACTTCAACCTC
Organism: Macrochelys suwanniensis; assembly: GCA_033296515.1. Classification (NCBI taxonomy): domain Eukaryota; kingdom Metazoa; phylum Chordata; order Testudines; family Chelydridae; genus Macrochelys; species Macrochelys suwanniensis. The sequence goes on along the minus strand of CM065780.1, from coordinate 28,995,122 downwards.
CCTAATCACTCAGTGACAGACTTGAGGGTAGCAGTGTTGCGACAGATTAACTCCAAAAGCAGACTTCAAAGAGAAACTATTGAACTCGAATTGATATGCAAACTAGGTTGCATTGCGTCCGGATTAAATAGAGATTTGGAATGGCTCAGCCATTACATTAATTGAATCTATTTCCCTTAAGTTAACGATCCTCATTCACGCCTGTGTGACCATCATGTTTATCACTTCAAAGGTTTTTCTTCCCCTGCTGTTATGGTTCCTCTCAACTAATTCGCCTCTTAAGGTTGGTCTATGCACCTCGACCTTATCATGTTTCTCTGACTGTATAAATATCTGTGTACTGTATGTTTCATTCCATGCATCCGATGAAGTGGGTAACAACCCACGAAAGCTTATGCTGAAATAAATTTGTTAGTCTCTAAGGTGCTACAAGTTTTTCTTTCTTATTTTCGTTTTGCTAACACAGAAGCTGACTCTCTGAGTATAATCTTAAAGAGAGGGTAGTACTCTAATTCAGGAATTGATCAAAGGCATGGATAAATGAAACAGGGTTAGATTAAATAGGGACAAACCTAACACATCAGAGGAAAAAATAATTTCCCTTCAATTCCAGGACTTCATACCTTAGCCAATTAGTTCTGATAAGTAATCTTAAATGCTTGCATAAATCCGATTACATAACATCAACTGCTCCTCCCTTACCATATAACTATATACAAATATGAAAAGGTTACCCTTGAAAAAATAGTAATCCAATGTATAATCATTTCAAGAGGACTGTGTATGTAATTGCTCCCCAGTGTGAGTTAGGGTGTCACAATCAGGTCCGTTACATTTCTTAGTACTTATCCAGCACACGTGGCAAATGCGATGGGAGTGTCACAAGCTGTTAATTTTAACTGGGAAAAATACAAAAAAGTTTGTTTTATCTGTAAGAGGGACAATTAATGGGAAATAAGGATCCTTTAAGTGAAGATTATTAGTTTGTAACCTGAGCATTAGAAGGTCTAATCAGGAAGCTGTAAATAAGCAAATTACCAGCTGTCAAAAACATTATCACTATTAAATTAAATGAGCATCCTTTAGGCAAGCTAACATTTTGTTTGCCTGGAGGCTACTTCTGAAATGAACTGCAGTGAAGAAAAGGCACATAAATAAAACAGATGATTTTTTAAAGTTCATTCTGTATGTACAGACTTGAAAAACAAACTTTCATACCCAAAGCACAGTATTTGTAAGAACAAAGTAAGAGCATGATGGGTGATCTTCCTGTACCACACAAGATTAAATATATTCTTGTACAGCTATTTGTCCCCTTCTTACTTTAAAGGTGACTTTTATATTGTAAAATCAGTTAGAACATGTGCGCCTTCTGAAGGTCAAACTGGAGAGTGCTTTTTATTATGAAACCTAGGTAGATAAAAGCCTACTTGGTGATTTATGTTTGCACACTATACAAAATGTCAACTATAAAATGTAACCTTGGTCAGCTCCTCAAACAAAATTGACTCAGGGTTGCCCTTAGTGGCCAGAATCACAACTTGTACTGAGCAGCTCATAAAAGGCTCTGCTAACGTCTATCTTTTTGAAAACTCTCCCCACCCCCACCACCACCATTTTTGGCACATTTTGGCGTTCAAGAAAGTGAAGGCCTGATAGCATTGACTAATGCTTTCAGTGAACATATATATTTACAGGTCAAGTGTTAAATTTTCCTAACCTCCTCTAGTAGTGAATTTCCTGCTGTGCTTCCTCTGATATTCCCATATAAAGATCTTGTGAACTGTGAGAAGAAGAAACAATGTCAGCTATTTATTAGTGACCTAAATGGTCAGATTCAGATTAGTTACATCCAGATGCTTGCTACTGAAACTAGGTGGATGGGGATTTTTAGTTCTTTCTGAAACCTGTAGGAAAGTCATTATATGGTAATCTGTTTCTTTATATACTTCTTCAAGTATCTCCTAATATTTTGAGAACCACTCTGCTCTGTGAAGTAACCAATTTGTCTGTCCTTCAAACAGCTGTGTGAGAGTAGCTTCACTGTATATGTCAGTCACAGCAAAGGAAAGCTCCATGTTTGCAAGTTTACGAAAATAAGGTTTTTTTAAAAAAATGTTGCAAATCTACATTTTATGTCTGTAATCTCTGCTCATCCTCCTCTCACCACTGCCAAATTAGGAAAGTGAGTTGGAACTGGCCTCTGTACGAATGTTCAAAGGAAATGCCAGGCATTATCAGACCAATGGTCCATCAATCTGGTATCCTGTCTCCAGCTATGTCCCAGTACCAGATGCTTTTGAGGAAGAAGCAAGAATTCCCATCATGAATAATTATAAATGTACCTGCCCTCAGCTTTTAAGCCTCCAACAGTTAAATGGCTGGTTTTGCTCGGAAGCATGAGTGCTTAACACTTCATACTTTTAACAATCCTAACTAATGCAACTGTGGACGTTCTCATTTTCCATATAAAAGTCTAATCCTTGTTATTGAATCCTACAAAGACTTTCAACTCAATATCCATGTGAAAAGATAACTAAACAAACAAAACAACGATCTGTGGTTGTGGTCTTATACTTCAGGTCCTGAGTTCTAACTTGTTTATTTTGTAGATATGTAAATCACTAGTGTACTTAATAGGGTATACTATAGCCTATTTTAAGAAAATAGTTTTCCTGAGAGAGAAGCTACAACTCAATCACCACTAGTACTGTTGCCTCACACAAATTATTTCTAAAACATCTCAGATTTTTCCTCTCCAAGGTTCTAGTGTACGGAAAAGAAAACCAATATGGTTGTCTTATTTAGTTTCTGGTTTGTGCACCAGCATTGCAAAAAAAGAGGGGTCACATCAGAAGAATGGGCTTGACTATGCTCATGGAACGGTGTCCTGCCTGATCTGTACTACTAGATATTGCAAGCCTCTGTGAATATGCCTATTATGTATCAGGATTTTCCAGAGTCCTCAGACTGAACTGCATGTCTAAACAGCTAATACAATAATGGGCCTCCTCTACTAAAGTCTGACCTCTGTAACCAAAGCAGAGGTGTCTGCCTGAAACCACAGACAGCCTGAAACAGTAGCTCTGAGAGTGCTAATCCGCCCCATTGCTCCCCATGGGGTGTTAACTGCAGGATCCACTGCTGAGGGCAGGGGAAAGGAGGGGTAGCCAATACCACTCCAGCAGAGAACTCAATGTGGGAGAAGGGGAAGCGTGCAGCAAGCCTGTCCCACTCACTCACCCAATCAGTTACCCCAGTAGCAGTAGTGTAAGTACTAGGCACCCTCTGTTGCCACCCTAGTGCTCCTGAGGAAGGGGGACCCTGTTGCACCATATAGCTGCCCTTCCACCACCACTTCAAGTAAGGGGCAGGGCCACAGCCCAGGGGCAGAACCACTGGGGTCCCATGCCATGGTGTACCTAAGGCCCCAGAGCCCTTCAACCATATTATGCATGGGATCAGGGCTCCATGCACTTGCCCTCTCTAGTTCACTTGCACAGGGCCAGCCATGATTTTACCAATAGTATATATTCTGCAAAGATGTGCTGATACTGCCCAATGGACATACACTGTGGGCTCTTGCTCCTCTGATAAAGTAATGAAACGGAAAAGGTAAATGCTAATTTGCAATCTGGGCTTGTACATAAACACTTTGAAGACAACTAGTTATCAGCAAATACATAGTTTGCAACTGCACAAATATAAACACCAATCTACAGTACTGTAAATAAAAAACTCCAAAATTAATTTGCATTGTATACAAAGATTTATGTATGAATTTAAATATTGATCTACCAGAGTATGCTTGCAACACAGGGTATTCTTGACAAATAGCAAAGTGAATATCATATTTAACAAGTAAATACAGTATTCGGTGTTTATTCATCTTTCTCTGCAGTTTTCTCATCAACCCTTCCTTGAAGAATATTTGCAAAAAACTTACCAGATCTGGATTTCTTTAAAGAAAAAAAAGTAAGATGGGCAAGAAAAGCAGAGTATCATCACATTTTCTATTGACATGATTGTTACTCCTTTGAAGGAAAAAGCTAGACGAGCAACTAAAAAGGCATTAGGGAAGAGGACTTCTAGAAAGAGTTCTCATTTCATACAACATGCCCCTCAATAAAACTTTGGCAATATTTTGCTTCAAAAAATAATAAATTTTACTGACCCATCCACATATAAACTGTGGTAAATGTAAACACGCAGCCAAATAAGTCAAGTCATTGCTTATCTAGAAGCTATTAAGCATTTATAATATACTTTATGAAAGATTTACAAAGCCACAGGCTTATCTGGGAGTGCTGTGAAATGCAGCTCTCTCCACTGGGTTTAATACAGAGCCATTTGATGTGTTCAGAGGGGTAAATTCAAAGCTTGCTTGTAAATCTTGTCTTAAAAGTATGTAATTTTAAATGTGTAGTGGGAAGGGGGAATGTGTTAACTGTAATTATGGCTTATAATTGCCCACTAAATTAAAGAAACACACTTTTCATATACCCACACTCTATTAGTTGCATAAAATCCACAAGTGTTTGTGAGCACTCCTTCAGAATGGCAATTAGTACAGTGGTGCTTAGAAAACAGATTTACCTTATTCTGGGCCTTCTTTCTTTTATTTTGATGAACCAACAATACCATTCCTTTTAACAATTTTGCAACAATTGATATTTCACTAGCTGCTCACATACAGTTAACTGGTTTGGAATTTTTCCATTGATAACTTAATCAGTTTGTAGACGACATGGCATAATATGCCATCTTACATTAAATAGACTCTCTAGCCCAAATTCTCATTTACACTGTCCCTTTATACTGTTCTAGCATTAATTACATACTGTATATACTCACTTTAAGATCCCTTCACACTCCCAAAGTGATGCACTACTGTAAATGGTTTTATCGGCCAGATTCATTTTCTTGCAATGACAAACACAGTTTACACTTGCAGACATTTACACTAGAGCAAAGTGGATGTAAAATGCTACCCTTCTGATCTAGTAGTGTACAAAATCCTCTTTACAAGGACATAAATAACGATACAAGGTTCATGGAAATGGAGAATCAAGCCCTAAAAGCAATTGTATTGAATCAGAATGGAACTATCATGGGTTTGTGATTTTTACTCTTTCCTTCCCTAGTGAGATAGTAAGCTATCCAGTTCCCAGCCTAAGGCCCAAGGAGTGGAACTTTCCAGAGAGAACAATGGGAATTCCCCTTTTCGGCCCACAAATCGCCAAGAAAAAAAAATGCTAGCCATTAGAAATTAGTTAACAGTTCTGCTCCCTTTATAACCATCCAATTCTCTTTCCTGTGGACATTATGGCTCTTCAGGGCTAACTTGAGGGCAAAAAGCAGTAAAAAAACCCATTTTTGTCATTATATTAAACATATCATGCTGAATACACACAAGGAGTGGATCTGTTGATGGAAGATGGCACCATTTCCCCATAATTACTGTTTTCCCCCCACCCAATTAAAGCATTAGTTAGTGTAGGCATGCAACACCTACCATGTTTATGGGGCTTGCAGCCAGAAGTGTAGCAGCTGAAGATAAAATAATGACTTACAAGTGGGCGTGGTCAGCATAGTCTTAGTCCCTCAGGAGGCTTCTCCAGTGCCCTTGTCAGGAGCCTTCTGAGTAGGTCTGTCCTCCCTAGCCTCCCCGTTTCTGAGCTGGACTGCTCCCTTTTCAACCCGTTCTCCAGTTGGACCATGCTCTGCAGGGCTGGCGGGAGGGAGCGGCTACCTGGGCCCAGTACTAGCCTTCAACCCCTTCCAGCCCAGTGTGAGGTTTGATTACCCTATCACAGTCGTTAAAATACTTTTTGGGGGCGGGGGGGCATGTGTCTTATTAACACTCATGTATACAGATCATGAAGTATTTTGACATTGCTTGTATGTATTAAAAATATAGCATAGATGTATACCAAAATGCATGCAGCTGGAAACATATGGATATTTAAGGCAGGCAGAAGACAAATGAAAACTATATCAATCACAGTAATGTGTCTCTTTTAACTTTAGGAAACTGCTAAACAAACATAAATGTCATAGTTGAGGATCAGCCTCATGGGACAGCAGTAACATGCTGACATGTTAGAACAACTAGTTCAAGGGTGACCAGGTGTACTATAGAAGTGATTTGTTGCTAGGACTCGTGGGACAGAATGTTGAATGCATCCCAGTGGGAGTTCCCTTCTCGTTGATTAACAGGGGTGGCATTATCAGTGTCCTTGGAGGAGACGGTACATTTTGCCTGCTAGGGGAAAGGGGGAATTCTACAGATATAATTTGATGGGGGTGACAGTGCTGTGATGTGTGAAACTAGCAAGAACAGAATGATAATATTACTAATAAAAATAAAATGTGTTTACTAAAGTACATGATGAAACAGGATAGAAGCATGGACAGTACAGTAATTATATAATTCACTCTTCAAAGCAGATTTAGCTTTAAAATACTTGATAATGGGCTCCTTGCTAGCTATACAGAAACATGTGCTATGGTCTTCTGTATGCTTCTAGACCTTGATATAAAAATCCAAATGCACTATAAACAAACACTGGAATATATACCGTGGTTTGCTTAAAAACTACAAAATGTTCTCTCTCACTTGAAAGATGGTAAATAATCTTATTTTCTTTTTCAATACCCAGTTTATAAATCACATTTTAAAATAATTACACAGAATGAGGGCCACTTATCATGGATTTGTTATTGGTCCAAACATGCAAAAAAAAAAAAAAGAAAAAAAAAAGAGAGAGAGAGAGATCAGCCAACCAACCAACCATCATCAACATGCATTCTTCTTAATTTGCAAAATTATACAGTATATTTGATTTTTTCGTTCCCTTCCTGAGCACCATCTGCAGTATTTCAACCATGTAAAATACTTTTTTAGTGCCACAGGGGGACTTACATAATTTACATTAAGTTTTCCTGAGAGTGGTACAAATGGTTTGTTAAAACATATTTGATCAAGTTAATGCATTAATTTGTAGGACCAGCAACGGAAATATTTATGATGTACAGAAAGCTATAACTATTTGTCTTTACTTAAAACACACAGAAATCTCCTAGGCTGACTTAGCATACTGGCTAACTACAGGTGGGTGGTTGGAGAAAGGCTAAACCTTGGACTTTTACGGGAGCTATGTAGACTAATGGCTCAACTCCAAAGTCCTGATTTAGTCTCCATAGGCTTTGTGATGATGTCTGCTGTAGAGTCCAGGAATCCCCAAAATATCTCCATTTACTTTCTGCAAAACTTAACCCTGAGGATTTAACACCCCAGGACTATCATAGCAGCGGGACCACCCAGGACAGGGGAGAGGGAAGAGGCAGTTTTCCCCAAGGCCCATGTTTGAGAGGGGCCCCAAACCGAGTGACATTGCAAATTGGGACACAGGGTCACAATGACACTCAGGTTTGGCCCAGCTGCTCTTCTGTCATTGAGGGGTGACTGGGGCAAACCTGAATGATACTGTGACCTCACACGCCAGGTTGCAATTCCCGGAGCTAGTCCCAGTGGGAGAAGAGTTGCCGTGATGGGGTCAGTATGGAATGAGCTCTCTCCACGACCCCTCCTCACCACAATCTACTCTCAGTGGTAATTTTTGGAGGGTTAGGGGGGCCTCAATTTCAAATTTTGCACTGGGTCCCCAAAAATCCCGTGCAGCCCTGCACAGCAGGTCATGAAATTATGCCCTTCTTGGACAATAGGCCTCATATTTCTTCATGCTGATATACACAAATGTACATCATATTTCTGACATACAACAGATTAAACCGAGCTTGTCCAAAGATTACAATTATGAATACTAATTGTAGGAAAGGGCTCTCAATACAGAATCACACTATCCATGAAATCAATTTATTTAAAGAAATACACAGATGTTTTATTTGTGCCTTAGGACTGGGCATGTCAACATGTTAACATTTTGGCTCATGCTTGTAGAACCACGTTTCATTAGTAAATGTTCATTTAATGCTTTAAACATGTACAGTAACTCCTCGCTTAACATTGTAGTTATGTTCCTGAAAAATGCGACTTTAAGTGAAACGATGCTAAGCGAATCCAATTTCCCCATAAGAATTAATGTAAATGGGAGAGTTAGGTTCCAGGGAAATTTTTTTTACTAGACTAAAAACTATATATATACACACACATATATATATACACACACAGAGAGACAGTATACGTTTTAAAGAAACAATTTAATACTGTACACAGTGATGATGATTGTGAAACTTGGTTGAGTTGGTGACGTTAGAGGGTGGGATATTTCCCAGGGAATGCCTTACTGCTAAATGATGAACTAGCTTTTGGCTGAGCCCTCAAGGGTTAACACATTGTTGTTAATGTAGTCTCACACGCTACAAGGCAGCAGGAACGGAGGGAGGGGAGACAGCATGGCAGACAGAGACACACACCATGTGTGTGTGTGTGTGCGCACGCGTGTGTGTGTGTGTGTGTGTGTGAGAGAGAGAGAGATGCACATTGCCCCTTTAAGTACTCTGACCCCACTCTTAAGTACATTGTCTTTTTAAGTCGATCAGGAAATTGAGACAGCAGCTACTGCCCCAAGCTCTCTCTGTCTCTCTCCATCTGTGTCCCCCACCTGCTCTATGGAAATGGGGTAAGTGGGGTGCAGGACTGGGGGGGGAACACCCTGACATTAGCCTCCCCCTCCCACCTCCCCCTGCACAGCAAGCAGGAGGCTCCGGGGAGCAGCTCCCAGGCAGAGGGCAGGAGCAGCACATGGCAGTGGGGGGAGGGACAGCTGAACTGCCGGCAACTGATAGCCTGCTGGGCGGCTGCCGCACAGGGAACTTAGGGGAACAGGGAGCTGATAGGGGGGCTGCCAGTCCACCCTGGTTCCAAGCCCCCACCAGCTAGCTCCAACGGGCTGCTCTTCCTGCAAGCAGTAGACAAAGCAGGCAGCTTCCAAGACATTATAAGGGAGCATTGCACAACTTTAAATGAGCATGTTCCCCAATTGATCAGCAATGTAACAATGAAACAACATTAACCAGGTCGACTTTAAGTGAGGAGTTACTGTACAGCACTATATAAATGCCAAGTAGTGCTAAGTGCTAAAAGTGGTAGCAGCTCTGTTAATTTATGACAGATTTTGATTTTGAAACATATGATCTTTGACTACATCCCACATGGGTAAGGAGAACTTCAGTGCAGAGCAAAAATGTGCCCAACCTTTTCATTTTTGTTACTGTGCTCCTCCTCAATAAGCAGGGCACACCCCATTGTACATAAAAGTACATGAAAGGTTGTTACGAGGAGGAAGTAGAAGAATTGTTTTTCTTAACCTTTGGGGATTGACAAGAAGAAATTGGCTTACATTGCAGCAAGGGCGGTTTAGGTTGGACATTAGGAAAAACTTCATGTAACAGGGTGGTTAAGCAGTGGAATAAATTGCCTAAGGAGGTTGTGGAGTCTCCATTACTGGAGTTTTTTTAAGAACAGGTTAGACAAACACCTGTCAGGAATGGTCTAGATAATACTTAGTCCTGCCATGAGTACAGGGGACTGGTCTAGATGACCTCTCAAGGTCCCTTCCAGTCCTATGATTCTATGATTGTAGGCCATTTGCTTGGACCATCACCACTTTTGTTATGGCACTGTTGGAATTTGTCTTGCGTGATTACATTTGTCCCAACTTCCAGGGGGAGTTAACTATTCATAGCAACCTAGTTGTCAGTAAGGAAGTACAATGTGCAGGAATGCTAGAAAATCAATGGGTCCAAAAACTGTGGCCCTACCATTTTCTGGTTTATTAGATATATTCTATGATAGCACGTTAGGGTTGTGGTTTTTAGCAGTGCTAAACGTGGTCAGAAGTAGTAAAACAACAATGTTCAAAAAGAGGGAAGGGGTGAAGTATGAAGGGGAGAAAGGAACATTGACATTTTCAGCATCCTGCCTTTTCTTATATATGTCACAAGATAACCTTAATAAGATCATTACAAGGAGAAACCTTGTTGCATTTTTGAAGATCTTTTTGATTGTTTTGTTTTTCCAATATCACCAGGAACATCAAAACTATTGGAGAAATGGCAGAGCCTTTCACTGGAAGTTCATACATGAATTCATCCAGACACACTTAGTAAATATAGTATACAGGTAAAGCTAGAATAACTCTATCTGGCAAATGAAATTATTTACAGCTGCCAAAACTGCAATGCCCTCCCTCAGTGTCTGTTATTCCATTCTTATGGAATGTAACTCAGAGAAGAGTTGAGCTGATCATAGGTATTGCTGAAATTGTCAAAAGGTGAGAACGGTTATAGTGAAAGTAAATCAGTGCTCCCAGAACTGTAAAGATATTGGAATTGGCCTTCACACTGACCATCTTTTTCAGATATTCAGACGTCCCTACAACTCCTTTTGTTTTTCAAGGTTTGTGGTGAAATAAACCCTTTTTGTGAAATTCAGAATGGATGGGTGTCCACCATTTTACCAACTTTTCCAGCAATGCAATTTTCTTTGCCTGGTTTTAAAGGACATCCTGTCAAGTTCAGGGCTGGATTAATTTAAAATTAGTATTGACATTTGGTAGCATCCACAACGTGCTAGGCACTTTCCAAACATAAAAGAAAGCACAATCTCTGTCCCACAAAGCTTATAAAATATTAATTAAACAGCTGTCCCATCAGAGATTGGGGCCTGTTTGAATGAGGTAAGAGGAGAGGAGTAGTATAAGAGTTGATCAGTTTTCAGACACTAGATGTGTTTTCCTGTGGGGAGTGAGAAAAATTCTGATAGAGGCTGTTCCCAGGAGGCTGCCATGGAAAATGTTTGATCACACATCCAAACATCAGCTTCTGTGTCCTTCTCTAGTCTAACACATCCATTGACTACTAGGGGACATAACATGTTGGAATAAAGTCCTAAGTAAACCTAAATACTGACAGAATAAGTTTGCAGTTTCTTTACAGGCCTTAGGTAATTGCTTTTCTGTTTATCTCAAACAGTTTTCATCCTCACCCATATTCTAACATTGTTATTTTTAGTACACAGGATTTCCATCACACTCACTCACAGGATACAAGGTTGCTGATTTAAAAACCCCCATCATGGAATCTATATTATAACCAGAGGAAGATGGAGTTGCATTTATATATTAAATTAAAATTTCTTTCTGCCTACATTACACCAGCTGTTTATGTTGATTCAGTCACACACAAGTTTTATTTTTTAGCTTGTTGATTTATTTATTTAAAATCAGAGCTGTTTAAAAGGTCCATTTCAGGGCAAATGCCTCCAGTTGGCCATAAAGACATTAAGAAACTAACGTGGCGGTATTCATTCCAGTTGTATTTATTATATGTTCTACATAAGAACAAAAGATGAAATGAAGAAACAAATGTTAACATAAAGAAAATACTTTAATGAAAATGGTACCCTCAGCCCAAGATTCACCAACTGCCCTGCCCCTAATCTTAGCCCAAGGCTTCCCACTGGTGCTGATCCTATCTTGGGGGCACCAACCATCCTCAACCCTAACTCTTGCCTGGAGAGACAAAGGCTGAAGAGAAGGTCACAACTATCAGAAGAAATTGAGGAAAAGATGTCATGGTATATGCTTGACATTTTGAGTGGGTGGCAAAGATGGATGCATATGTGAGGGACAATTCATCGCTGTTATGGGGGCTTCCACTTTGAATCTGTAGCTAGGGTCCATATACCCCTGTGTGTGCTTTCCTGTTGTGAATTTGAAAATGCCAGTGTCACTTACCTCATTAAAACTAGTATGGAGGAAAAACTAACAAAATAAACAAACACTGTCCAATATCTTCAAACTTGCTCCCTGTTTCAGTTAGATTTGTGTGGCATGAACTAACTACAAATATTTCTCTGAAATATTATAAGAGAAATATGAGAACCTGGAAGCATCCTAGCATCTCTTACAGTGATTGTTGTTCACTTGCTTGAGGAAACAGCTTCTTTAATAAAGTTGTACTATCCACTAACCATTCAGTCTTGTATTTGTAATGTTGGCAAAACTTCCATTGAGTTTTGTGTATATAAGCAGTACAGGATGAGACCTCAATAGTACCACTGCTGCTTTCCATCACAAGTGAGTGCTACCACACCTGCTGGTTTTTTTCCCCAACAGCATCTTGACCTGTGATTACATAAGGGATGCCACTTTGACAATGTGATACATTTTGAGGGCTTACAGGTCTGATTTCCTGGTGTCCATAAGGCAAACATTACCATCACATGAGATAAAGAATGAGGAAATGGGGAAAAAAAACCCACAAGAAATCTAATAAATAATTTCACGGGAAAAAACCTGAAGCTTCTCAGTTGCGCAGATCCTCATAACCTTCCTTTCTTTCCCCGCCAAGAAAGGGCCAGAGTCTACAGGATGTTTCTATTCAAGTTTTTTTGTCCTAGGACATGGAGAGTGAGGTGGGCGAGATTACTCTAGCTATTATTCAATAGGCTGGAGTAGTAGTTGTAGAATAGCCATACTCCTGAAAGGAATGATTTCTCTCTGTTTTGCCTGCACACACTTTTCCCCACACTCGTCTGACTTACTTCTCTCTCCAATGTTGCTCATTTTGAGGGACCTCACTCATTTTAGTTAAAAAATTATGTACATTCCTTACAAATTTGATATCCCCCCTCATATTTATTGTTGAGTTATTTACATCAGAAATAAAGATTCATGAACCTAACATGAAAGGATTATTTATGTATTTTTGTGTCCCTTATTTTGGGCCCCCGTCAGGTATTGTGTTCCACATTTGGGGCCCTTGCAAGTTGAGAGGTTTGTTTAATTACATATTCCAAATGCTGTACCCATCCTATGTAAGTAAATGTAATATAATTATCCCTTTTGAAGTATTTAACTGAGTTGAACAGAGTGACTCTTAAGAAATTACTTTCCAGTACCTTTCTAAAGCTCTGCTGGCTAAAATCAAACTATGCTTTTCCTATTTACTGTATTCTCTCAAAAGAGCGCATATGGTTGCTTTGAAGATGCTACTAATAAGTGACATCAAATTCAGAAGTAAAGAAGGGCCCAATCAGAACCCCAAACTCTGATGGGGATTGAGGATCAAAATCCAGAACAGAACCAGTTCAGAGGTTGGACGCTTAGGCACATCACAGTTAAATACAATATGACTCTCTCTGTATACAATATCGAACGATGAAGCTAAGTAATGTTTAATGCACTTATCTGAACAAGAATTGGAATAATTATCTTTAATGGGTCTGCAGCTTTTTTTAAAACCATAGTTCTTTAATAAGATTGCCTTTTCCTCTGACCTGTTTGTAGATGTGTGTCCATCAAGAACCATGCTCCCACTTCCATCCATCACCTGACACCATGTAGTGCTCTTGTTTTAGAAACTTCATAATTATTTTGCCTCATTGACTATGACTATCGGCTGACTAGACCAAGGGCAGCCAGGGCAATGGACAAGGGCAAATTAAGGAAGCCCCACAAGACTAGGCCAGCACTGTGAAGGACCCTAAGGCATCATAGCACTCAGATACCAGAGTAATGAGCATGGTATGAAAACACAGACTAGATATGTGAAAGGTGGATCTGCTGATATGAATGGGGGGGTGGGGATGGGAAATATAGCTTCTGGGATTGGTTGTCTGGTAGTACCCTGGTCCCTGAGTTGTGGGACTATTGTTTAATGGTCAGAAACAAGGAGTATGGGGATGAATGTACTGTGTTCTGAACAGTTCACTGCCAACTTTGTTCAGGCTACCTAATACCTTCGGCAATGCTAGACTCAATCTCTGACCAAAAGTATCTGGCATACACATTCTATGGATGGGTATCAAGTTAGTACACAAGTTATTATGCAAACGAGATGCGCAATGGTAATATGGAAGTAACTGTGGTAATATGGAAGTAACTGTTTTTAAATCACTGAACATGCCCAGTGTGAACTGGATGTTTCCAAATATGAGCACAGACAAATCGATACTAGTGCTTGTGCAGTTAGTAACCGCTGCCGTGCCTTTGCTCTTGACAAATCTGCCCTCCCAGTCCTGAGTGCTCATTAAACACTATATGATAGAGATTATATTGGGCCATATTATATACTTCTCCCTAGTCTTCCAAACTTGCAAGGAAACCACACAGATCAGTGATGTCAATTTAAGGAAGAGTTTGAAATAGTTCTCATCACCAGACGTGTTGCACAGAAAGCTCACAAAAGCATACAAAATGATGTTTCCTGAAATGGCAGGCCAAGATGTGTTCCTCTATGTGGGAGAGGCAGGAAGATAAAAAGGATGTAACAGAGATTATGTGTGAATTTAAGAGTTATGTAATATACCTCCTGAAAAACTGAAGTCAGGGGTAACATAATGTGTTCATCACCTTCCAAAAGATAAAAAAAGTACCTCACAGCATTGAACCCTAGCATTAGCACATTCCCAAACTTAAAACATTTTTAGTGACTGTGAAGCATGGCTTATAACTTTATTCACCTTTTTTCATCACTAACATGGTACTTTTTTTTATTTTTTAGAACTGAAGCTTCAAATTTCCACAGACACTGCAATTACTGAAAAACGGGTGAATTTATAAGGACTTAGAGACCATATGAAATTCATATTTCATGCTGCCATGTCATAAAAAGCTCTTCCACATGTAAGTGAGAAATCAGCTTACAAGGGCAATAATAAGAGAGAAAGAAACCAGTCTGAATACTATATCAACACACTGAATGGAAGTATTTAATAAGACAAGGTTTTGCTAATATAGTATAGCTTAACTGCTGACAAACGTTTTTGTAGTGCGATAATACAATCTCTCTCCCTCTCTCTCTCTCTCTCTGAAACTTAAAACTCTGCCTCTATTCTGAAATAGGGGAATAGCTTTTTTAGAATAACTCTGTGTTATTCAATGGCATGTACCTTGCAAGGCAGGACAACTGGAATATTAAGACTCCAGGACACTGTATATGTTTGTCTAAAGTATAGCTTTATATCATTACATCACTAGAAGGTGAAGATTTCACTGTGGACATTTTTTTCAAGGGCACACAACATTTGCTTCTAGTCCTGGAAAATCTTAATAGTGGACTGTAGCATTTTAATTTACTGGGGGAAATAATGGAAGTTTTTGACATTTTTGAGGGTTTTAGTATGCATTCATTATATTTTCCTGCTCTCTCCAAGGCCTGAAATTGGACTCCTCATGCTAAATAAGGGATCATGGCTTTACATCTAGAGGAACACAAAAGAGATTTTTATTGGATGTTGGCAACTGTCCAGTAGTTTCTAGAATAAGATCATCAACTTGTTTCACATATTGGTGGCCCATCTAACAATCATATTTGTAGTAACTATCAACATTGTCAGGACGTAAAAGTGCCATGGAGATGGAGAACTCAAACCTGTTACTAACCCCTCCTTCCGCAAAACCACAGTTCAGTAACACAGAAGAGTTGCTTTGAGATAAACAGCAAGGAAAAGGAAGAACTTCATGCAACTATTTCTTCATTTTTCCTTCTCAATGTCTTCCTACAATTTATCTTTTCCCTTTCTCACCCAGCCAACATGAGTGGGTTAGGGATGATTCTCATGTTGGCTGGGGCTAGGAGAACTACTGATGTTTGCTCGCACTGTCTACAAAATGGCACAAACACATTCTCAGCTCACACCACTGATGCTGAGCAGTATGATGTATACTCCAGTGGTGGCTATTGAGTGTATGATCTTGTTGCTGTTGCCTTTTTCTTTTGCTGGACAGGGTGAATGCTCCTTGGTGGTAGCAAAGAAAAAAAAAGATTACACTACTTTGGCCATCACTGGGGAGTACTGCAAAAGGTACATGTAATATAAAATATGGATTTTTTGTGCGTGTTCAATTTTCACATCCAGATAAACCACAAATTCAGGCTATATAATTTCCAGTTGCACATTAGAAACAGATGCTAATCTTCTGATTTCAACACTATGATTACTTGATCAAATATACACCTGGCATCAAGGCCACATGTTCCTCTGTATATTATCTCAGACGTCACAAAGGGGAATGCTCTGAATGTCTTTTCTCTCTATGACTTTTCCTGGTAGGAGGAGGGCAGTATGTTAGTGCACTCTTCTAGCACTCTTCTACTTGTAGACACATCCAGTAATATAAACTGCACCAATGTCCTCATTTTATCATAATTCTCCTACAATATTAGAGCCTTAATCATTTAGATTGCTCTGTCGACATAAGGCATGGCTAATATTTTTCTATTACATATGGTATAGCTTGTTAAATGAAACAGATTAATAGCTGAGTTTTTTTAAAAATCCCCATACTAGAATTTCAAGACTATAACTTCTGGAAACTTGTGCCTGATATCTCTTAGGTTTGGCTTGTAATTAAACAGAGCGGTGAGTCTCTCCACAGAGCAACTACAATTCTATTTTAATCTTTTCACAATTTTTAAACAAATCTCCACATCTGATAAAGTATGCCTGGTGTGAAAAACTTGTTAAACTACCCACACAGCTTTAACAATAGGATAAATATGAGATCATTGAATTCATAAGGCTCATTACAGTGCCCATTGTATTTTCAAAGTGTATTGTCAGTTTTGGAAGCAATCTTTGCTTATATCTTTTTACAGATGCATTTATCATTTCCACTGTTCTGTATCCAGTGAATGTTCCTTACATAAATGTTATATTCTGACAAATATAATATTACCCATATTATTAAAATAATATATGAATCTATGTGTGTATGTGCATAAGTAGTGATAAGGCTGTGACATCAACCAAAGCCAAGAAATTAAAAAATTAAGAGTGAATAATATGCATCTTGCTAAAAGAAATCTAATTGAGAACATGAGGTAAAAATCAATCTTCAATCTTTTGTTTAAACATTTGCTACACTGGGGAATCTAAAGAGAAGCTTTATATTATATACAATGTATGGATTAATCTAATTTATAAAGTAAAGTACAAACAATGCTCACCCTTTCCCATGAAAGGAGTCCTATTGAAATCAATGTGGGAATAAGATTAACAGAGTTTGGCTTGCTGGCCCCAATTAGGATAACCAGACAGCAAATGTGAAAAATCGGGATAGGGTTGGGGGGGTGGTGGTAATAGGAGCCTATATAAGAAAAAGACCCCAAAATCGGGACTGTCCCTATGAAATCGGGACATCTGGTCACCCTAGCCCCAATTCTGCAGTGGGTGTGACTAGTGGGGAATGCTCTGCAGGATCCAGGACTTGGATTGTCATTTAGATTCATTTGTAATTGAAGCGGTTCTTACTATCACTTATGTGTTTGTATATAATTTTAGCACCTAAAGACAGAATCAGGGCCTCATTGTGCAAGGCACAAAGTAACAAAGAAGACAGTCCATGCCCCTGAAGAGCTTACAAACAAGATATCGGACAGGATGCAAGAGGTAGAGGATACAGACAAATGGCACAGGATGGGAGGATGAGGTAATGACAAAATGAACACCATTTAACAGAAGAGCAGAAGACACAGCGCACCACGTGTGCAAGCAACACCAGATGGGAGTGTTTTTTAGGCATCCTAGTGGAGGGTAGCTAGGTGGATGGTCATGAAGGGTAGATATTACCCTTAAAACACATAGTTATACACCTCGCTATGAAGTCTCAGTGCTACATTCCAGTTCCCAGTGACTTGTATCACAAACACGAAACAGCTCACAGCCCTTGTGCTTGCTCTAAGGAAAAGAAAGCCCATGAATGACAAACTCCCTGTGTCTGTGGTTGCTCCCACATTACTGCAGCAGATTCTTGGGGTCCAGTGTTCTCTGGTTCTTGTCTTAATCAGCACTGGTCTCTAAGGGATGATGACTGGAGATACTGTTTCTTGTTAGACTAGGTGCCTTCCACAACTGCTGCTGCTTCCAGTTGACAGTAGTGAGATGATCACATACCTCCTCTTAAATTTTGCCACTTGACTGGGGTGGGAAAGACAACCATCATCCCTCAGCACTGGATGCAGGGGGCAGGAGAACAGTGCCGCCCACATGCTCATGCAAATCCTAGCACCATGTAAGAGTGTGACCCTACTGCTGGATCATGGGTGGTAGTAGTCAGTGGATAAACCATAGAATGATCAGAAGCAGGAAAAGAATGATGTTTGGGGAGTTATGTTGAGCAGGAATGTCAAAAAGTTCATATACAGTAAAACTTTGAATATTCATAGGTCTGCATATCACTCCAGTGCACATATTTGTGAGTCAAAAGTTATAGAGATTGATTCACATGCAGAGTTGACTAATAATTACTTATTTTTCCTTTACCAGTACTCACCATTTCACTTTCTTGCTGAGCCAAGGAAAGTCCACATGAAATTTTAAGGCCCATCTGCATTTTAATTGCAACATCACTTGAGTATAAACCAAGCTTTTAAACTCTACTTTGGATTATCAAACACAATTATTATAGGATGGACTGGAATGAAGGGGAGTAACAAATATTTATGGGGAAAAAGGTGACAATGAAGATCACAGATAACTGTAGGCACACAGATTGTAGGAACATTTTATAGTTACCACCTGATTGCTATCTAGCTTTTCAGGCTTTCCTTGGGACAATGGCTTGGCTAAAGGAATGAAAAGGTTGAAGAGAAAAGATCTTACTTATTAGTGGCATGGGAGATATTTTTATGATGCTGAGTCAGTAAATTCTTGTAATGTTTTAGACACTATACCTACTTCTCTAGGTAAACAAATACACAAATAAAATGCATCCAGAAATATTTTTGACTGAAAATTTCTTCACACAATTTTTTTTTTTGCATTTGCAAATATAGAAGTGCAAAATCAGAAGCCACCTCTGCACACTGAAAGTCATTTTCTGTTCTCTGTTTAAACAAATGATGGTAGGGAAAAAAGGTATCTAAAAGGACAGGCTTAGCCAACCTAATAGAGACAAATTTTAGTACAAAGAACCACTCAAACAATCATGAAACCAAGCAGCTGGAGGACATTCCCTACAGCATGTAAAACTTAGGTATTATGTTAAAAATAGTGGAGAAACCTCCCATCACCCACTAACACATGGCAAGTACCTGCAAGCCCTGAATACTAGTGATCCTCTTTAAATGCTTTTACGAACATGCAAGCCATATCAAATATTCATGAATTTTCATACAT
The DNA here is from genome assembly GCA_033296515.1 of Macrochelys suwanniensis. Classification (NCBI taxonomy): domain Eukaryota; kingdom Metazoa; phylum Chordata; order Testudines; family Chelydridae; genus Macrochelys; species Macrochelys suwanniensis. The sequence continues at coordinate 28,975,972 of CM065780.1, read as the reverse complement.
ATTTATAAACAGGTTATCTATTTTTCCAGTAATAAGCTAAACTAAAAAGGTAAAAGTAACACTTGTAATCATTTCCCCTCTTCAGCAGCCTTTTCCAACTGAAAAGATGTTCACAGCAAGACTTAAAGCTACACTATCTACAGCTCACTGGTGTGCACTGAAAGGTAAAAGTATGTGCTTGCTTAAATACATTAAATTACTTAATCTCTATTGGACTATACTCTTTAACATACTCTTGACCTTACGGATGTCCAAGATGACAGAATGCAAACAGCACAATAGGAAGTAATAACTGGAGGGAGGGGGGGGGACTGCAAGGAGCAGTACTCCTGTAACTAGTGCAGGCTCTTTTCTCTAGGCCCTCTGTGCTTCTGTTATATGCCATAAAATAATCAAGAAAATTACAATAGTAAGCATTAGTAAATATCTGCTCTTTTTAGCTCCCCCCCTCCCCCAGGAAGTTCAAGAAGTTATTATTTGCATGACTCTTCTGGGACCTTTGTTGTGACAGGCACTATTTCATACACACATGAACAATGGTTATTATTGCAGTCCATTTCTAAGGTTGAATATCATTTTAAGCAGATGCTATTTAGTGCTGAGATGGCTATTAAAGTCTGCCATGCATGTAAGTGTTTCTGTTGATTGATTAGACCCACACGGCTCACTGTACTGATGATCCTTTGACCTTTGTTTCGAACATTTTTCTCTGCTGTATGGCAAGCTAGTGTTCTAACTGCTTTCTTGACAACAATCAGAGATGTTGGAATGCTACAATTAGCTGAACTTGACCTGTGGTACTTCACCTTCATTACTGCTGTGGTGCAGTCAAGCCCTCTAATACCTACAGCCACATTTAGAATTTTAGGAATGGTACACTTGCATCTCAGTCTGCGGGGATTTATACATATAATTTCCATTAGCGTTACTTCAAGTTTAGCATATAAATCCTTATACATTGAACTGAGTGTAGAGTCAGTCATGACTCCCTTTTATTTATTATGGATTTAAAAAATGTGTTCTTAACACTCCATAAAATGGCCTTTATAGCAGTGTAACTACAGTTATATTGTAACAGTTGAACTGTGGCAACATGCAGTATTGTACTGTTTTTATAGCAACATAAGACCAGTACTATAGTATTTTTAGTATAAAAAATTATGAAGAACCTAACAGCACATTTAATAACATATAGATGATTTTAAACATACCAAAACACATATTTTTGCCTTATATATTTAGGCTTTCACATCTTTGCCTTTAATAAAACAACAGGGGTTAGGTTATGCAACATAACCAGCTAATGATTATTACACATTTGAAAGGTGTGCTTTTCAGTTAGTTTATATCAATAGGAAGCAGAAAAGAGAACATATAATTTACATATTCTTAACTTTGATCTGAAAATTAAGGCCCCCAAATCACGCGAAGCACAGACCTTGATCCGGGGAATCCAATTGTAGGATTCAGTCACATCATCATAGAAGTTAAATTAAGGCCCGATCCTTTGCATGCTCAAAATTGCCACTGAAATCAGTCATGTTATGCAAGGAATGCAGAATTGGGTCCCTACTGTTCTCTGAATTCCAGCTATAAGAAGCTGGGATCTCACTTACTCCTTACATGGGAACTGTGCATTGTAAGCATAGATTCAGCCCGTAGTTGAATGCTGGTAATATGACAAAAAGGTTCATTTTTTCTGATTGTTTCATTTTACATCTCCTAGTATAAGGCTCTGAATATTCAATGGAAAGAGATTAAAGTTGGCTTGAAAGGAAGAAAAATTTGCATAAGGTGTGATATGTCACAGATAACATTAAATAGAATTATTCAGCTAGTACCAGGGAAGCCAATTTGAAATGTAGGATATACTTAAATACTATTTGAGATTTTTACTTTTTTGTGCTCTTGTGTCTGGTCTTTGTTCCAGCTATATATATATAATGTGCATATTATCCCATTTTAGCAAGGATCTGTATTACTTTAATGTATTATACCAAGTAGATGAAAAAGAAAGCCAGAATGAAAACAGACCTTTTTAATGTTAAATTTATTTTTTCCATAATACCATATTTTAAGAATTCTATTTTCTGTGGACCTGTATTAATTCCAGACTTCTTTCATCATCTCTCCCTCTCTCAGTAATAGAAACCACAAGAACATAGAACAGGAAATGAATTAAACTTCCACTGCCTGCCAGACACACTTGTCCCCTCCGCATTGGTAGTATCTATTGGTATCTGTAAAATGCATTGACACTTTTAAGGGTTTTTTGAGGAGGGAAATGTTTTATCAGGGAAGAAGATGGCAATAAGTGTGTGACTCCAAAACATCAGGCATGAAATCTTCACCCCACTGAAGTCAATAGAAAAACTTCCATCGACTTCAATGAGACAGGATTTCATGTCAGCATTTTTCTTCCCTTTTAATCTTTGTGTGTGTGCAAGCATGCATAGATGCATACCATATATGTGGCAGTGATATCCTTGTGATAAATTGAACAGTCACTGTTTTTAATACACTTTCACCTGCTCTCTGCTCACTGATCTATTTTCCTTTGAGCAGCTTCAAACACCTAGCATTAAAAAAAAATCAGACACACTAATGTTTCTTTATTCTCTCTCCACATATTAAATCCTCCTCACCTCCCACCCTCAGCAAAAAAAATAAATAAATAAAAATACACCTTACATTTTCCCAAGGCCTAGGACAGCAAGTGTCAGTCCTGCTCTGGTAATATCTTTCTATGCATAAAGTGATGTCACAGTTTTCTAGCCCTGTAAGGAACAAGAGCTTTATACCATTGAAAAGAGGAGATTCCAGCTTGCCAATAATGCACATATCTTTTGCTCACGGCCTTGGAAAGTTTCGGAGTAAGTCTTAACATCTGATGGGTTTCATGTAGGGAAGAACTATTTCAGGGCAATTTTAGAGGATATTATGGCTCCTTCTGAGTCATGTAAATATGGAGGTCCGGTAATCAAAGAACCTGGATTTACAGGGAGACGAATAAGTAAAGGAGTAAGAATAAAACTTTTAACTTTCTAACACATTTCTAAATTAGCTTTTTTCTATAACATATGTGGTATACACCAGTATAAAATACATTGCATTGTAGAGTGTTACAATGTATTTATCTGTAGTCCTTTGAGATGAACTGCATAACTCACTTGTGGTTTCACAACCCCTGAGCAATGCAGCAATCCTAAACTCCAAAGGGCGCAATGACCTTGTATCACTGCACCGGGGCTAGTCAGAACCTCAATCCATGCACTTTCTGAGTACAAGGACTGAATATGGCTAGCCTCCCCCAAACGAATAGGTACAGGATAGGCTGAACATGAGGCCATTGCCGTCAAAGGCAGGCTAGCAGAGTAGGAGTGCAAGTTGCATCTAATCCATTGTCTGGACCATAATAGCTTCTGTTACTCCCTCAATGTTCCGGGAGATATATGTAAGGGGACTGTTATCCCCTTACTAACATTCAGAGCTCCCAGTACCAAAAGGGGAAGGGTCAATGGGACTGACAGTCCCCAGGGGCAATGGGGAGAGGCCAATGCTCCAAGTCAGCTCTGATTGACAGGGCAGGCAGGCGAATCAGGGGAGTCAGGTGGTCAGGGTAAATCCTGTCCTCCGTGCAAGCTGAAGTTGGCTGAGTCAGAGTGAGTGGGGCTGAGCTAAGGAGAGGCCAGAGGCCAGAGGTGAGCTGGGCCAGATCTGGAGGGGCCAGAAAAGCAGCCCAGTGAGACAGACCTGCCCTTGGAGCAGAGGTGCAGCCCAGGGAGACAGACCTGCCCTGGGGGGAGAAGCTGCAGCAGCCAGAGCCAAAGGCCAGCTGCAGCAGCCCAGGGGGCTGGAGGCAGAGCAGCAGCAGCAGCCGTGCTGAGGCAGAGGAGCTGGAGCTGAGGCAGAGCGGTGGAGCTGGGGCTGGAGCAGTCCGGAGCCGGGTGCGGTGAGCAGCTGGGGAGAGCGAGGGGGACCCTGGGCAGTGGGCCCAGTGCAGGGAGACGCCTCAGCCAAGAGGCCCTGCAGGCCAGACTTGCAGGGGGATCTAAACCCCGACAGGGCGGGGGCGACGCTGGGAAGAAGGGTCCTGCCACCCAGAGCCTGCGAGCGTGTGGCCACCGCCGGAGGAAGTGTCCAAGCCACAGCGTCCCTGCAGCACAGCCAGGGCCTGAGAAGGAGCCTGGGACTTACACAGGAACAGACTGAGCTGCCCTGACATTGCAGAGACACTGTTGTGATGTTCCCTGCCACAGAGCGGGGTGATGTGTTTTCATTAGCCTTTCCCATTTTTCCTTATTCCTGTTAAAAATTAATTGTTAATTAAATAATTTGCATTTGCTTTGAATTGTATGCAGTGATCAGTGGGTCAGGGAAGCATCCTGTTTAGAGAGTACACCCCGGAGTGGGGACACCCTACCCCCTGACCTAGGTGAGCACAGCAAGGTTGGGGGTTGAGCCCCCCAGGAATCCTGGGCCCAGCCTTGTTGGGGGTTACGAGGACTCTGCCAGACAGAAGAGTGCAAGGGGAGTCCTCGAGGGCAGGGAGGCCTCTGGGTAAAGGAGGTGGGAGCGAGGACTCAGATCCTTCCGCTAGCCCATTTCACTGGGGTAGTGCAGAGACGAGGAAAGTTCCCCACAATAGCGGGACTATTCCCCCGCTTACATATAGTATCTCTGACAGCTCCAACCCCTTCCACACCCTCATCACCACTGGGCTGTGGCTTAGTACAGCAGAAATCTAGCCCATTGGGTGTAACTACAAGTAACACACAAACATTTCCAATGAACCTGAGCTTGCAGGGCATCCACTTGCTGCTTTTGCTAGCACATGTAACAGGAAAGGTGTTGGAAATGACAGAAATTAATACAACTAATTAAGAGTTTTTGTGAAAACTCTATCAAAAACTTTCCATCAAAAGTCTTTAGCACAATCATTTACTGTGATCATTTTTTATGTTTCTTCACTCCCCAAACCCAATGCTGAAAGTAGACCATTATGCTCCAAACAGTACATCCAAGTTAAAGAGAACAGAAAGCTCTATCTCACACTTCAACTCATATCCTCCCACTGTACATATATTTAGGTCACCCTTAACCCTGAGCTCCCCTTTTCCTCTTCTGATTTTTCCAAGATGCATATCATTCCCTCACCCACACTGCCATTGCAGTTCACTGCCTTGACTGCACCTCTTCCAAATGCTCACTAATCTGCTCTTGCCTTAACTATCACTGCTCCCTTCTACTTAGCCTCCTCAAATTGGAGATCTCCAGACCCCAGGATGTGTCTTCTCAAACACCGAAACAGATACAACTACATCACTCTTCCCTTCAAACAGCCTCTTGGGATTCCTTATTTAAATATCTAGTTCTCGACTGCTCTCTGTCTTGAAACCCTCCACAGACTTGTCTTTCTTTATTCTCTTACATGTCTCCAGGACTGGCCTCCCTTCACACAATCCCCCTGATGTTATTGTGAAAACCTCCTGTGCAGTTCCTGTAATTTGGAAAATCTTTCCTGTATTTCTTGACTTATTAGACATGACGTCTTTTTAAATCTCATCTGAAAACTTGTCTTTTCTCCCTCAGCTATACCTTTCAGTTCCTCTCTCAGTCCCCACTGCTAATATTCAATACCCTAAGCCTTGAGGATTTACATACAGTTTGTATGTAAGAAGTTATATAAAATACTGTAGAATTGAACAAACATTTATCTTCACATCTCATATTATTTTTTCATTCCTCATTTCCAGTCCATTGTGTTGCAGAAGAATAAAGTTTTAATGTCACTGCAAGAGTACTGGAAAATAAGGGAAAGATGGAAGACATGTACGAAGGTAAAGTAAGAGTGTTCATCATTTTCACTCTCCCAACTCTGTGTCTCAACCTGCTGAGGCCCAATAGGGGACACACTATGGGGTATAGACATACAATAAGGCAGCACTAAATATGAAGGGAATAAGTCTCCAGTCTTTTACAGCAATGCAAATCAGAAGCAATTCCAAAAAAGTCAAAATAGTTACTTTGGTGTTAAACTTGTCTAAAAGGAGAATCAGGTGCCAGCTGTGCAGGAACTGTGACATGACGCAAGATTAATTTCTTTATTATGAATATTTTGAATACTTTAATTTCTTTTGTCTGAACAATTCTAGTGTCAATAATGTATAGCGATCACTAATGTAAATAATGTATATCAAATCTAGTAATAGTGACTAATACAATTATTTTATGTTAAAACAGGTCAATGTGGGGAGCAAATGAAGTAAATAGTCTGGATTGCAGGGCAGGAAGTGTGGGGCTCCAGCAACCACTTGTTTATAGGAGCCTTCTTTTGTTAGAAAGCTCTACGTTTGACCAATGGCAGCCATTTGCCGCTGATGAGATAGGATGGTGACCAAGAGTCATCCATTGAAAAGATGCTGAGCATAAGCAGGCATTTTCCTGCTTCACCCTCTACACAACACACCTTTCCTTACAAGCTCCTGACCTCCACCTGCCATTTTGCATTTGCAGCAGCACTAATTCAATTGCCAAATGAACAGTGGTGTTGGCATTTTACAGCCTGGCGGAGGGAGGAATGGGAACCGAACTCATTCCCTCCCCCGCATAAGAATTCCAGACCACAGCATACTACAAGAGGCTCAGAGTTGGCAGCAGTTTGGTAACAGGGATTCTACATGTCCTTTCCTTGGGCCCATGGATGGCTTTGACTACACCCAGAAAGCTATGGCAGATCCCCTTGATCTATGAGTTCCAGCAACAGAATCCCCTAATATGCATCAATTTTCTTCCACCACTTTACTCCCCACCCCCGTTTTTTAGTCACAGTGATGTGACTGTAGACAAAGGAATCTAACCATTCATCTGTGACAAGCCAGACTGGGCGGGAAAATGTAACCAATATGCCTATTTTGTTTTTTTCTAATGAAGAGACTATTCAAGTAGGCTTAAAAATCACCTGCATCTTGTCTGTGGGTCTGTGTATTATACTGCTGCTGCCAGGGTGAAGACGTCCTTGTGGGGGAAGCATTCAGCAGGAAGTCTCTCTGCTGAAAGCCCCCTGCTGGAGCAGAGGGCACAGAAAGGCCCCAAATGCCAGTGGCAAGAGAAGCACCAGCACTAACCGATAGGGGGAGGGTGCTGAGGGAGGAGACAGGTGCATCTTATCTTTATAATGGAATGATTTTTACCACGTGCTAAGCCTACATTTAGCAAACGTTTGGCTGAAGAAGATGATGATTTTAATGAAGTTAAACAGAAAAGGAAGAAAAGTAGACAAGATGATGATAGCTACATTATGTTGGGATTTTTATGTCTTGATATTACTGCACAAAGCCCACAGCCACAATGTGTCATTTGTTATAAAACGTTAGTAAAATCAAAGTACAAGGCCATGGAAACAATAGTGACATTTTGAAACCAAACATCCAGATAACTAGCAAACAAGAGCTATTATTTTTTTCCTTCGGAAACAAGAAGAATTAAATAGAGGTATCAGCGGGTGGGGATGGGGAGGCATGTCTAAAGAAGCAACTGTTCCTCAAAAAGCCTTCAAAGTATCTTAAGTTCTGGCCATGCAAATTACAAAATGCAAAGCAGCACACACAGTTGGTGAAACTCTGTTACTTCCAGTGGCAATAGTTGTGTAGAATTATGATAGGGAACACGCAGTCATGGCACTGAAAATCATTCCTATGTCAAATACCACCATCAGTCCGTGCGTTTATGACCTTGCAGAAAATGTCCAGGAACAGCTGATGGAACAAGTTGAGAAGAGTGAATATTTTGCACTGCAGCTTGATGAATCCACTGATATAGCCAACATGGTTCAGCTTCTGTGTTACATGAGATTTGTCAGACAAGGTGCAATAGTTTAAGAACTTTTATTTTGTAAAGAAATCCCAACCTGAAAAATCAGTGACAAAATATTCAAGGTCTTTGATAGCTTTATAATGGATGAAGTTTTAACTAGTCTATGTGTGGGTGCTGTGCATGGATAGGGCAGCGGCCAGGTCCGGAAAGAAGAGCAGAATTGCAACACACGTAAAGAAAGTGGCACCAGCAGCAATTTGGATATACTGCATGATTCATTGCCAGCTTTGACATAGAAGAAGTTGCAACTTCAAAGTACACAAAATGCTTAATTTTGTTATTAAAATTGTTAATTTGAAAAAATCCCAGGCAGTGCATGCATTGTTTTTAGCATGCTGTGCAAAGAGATGAGTCCTGACCACACCCAGTTTCTGTTTCACAGTAAAGTCATGTGATTATTGCATGGAAAAGTGTTACAACATGTCTTTGAATGGTATGATGAAATTAGAATTTTCTACTTGGGAAAACAGACCTTGCAGATTACATGTGTAATGTGGACTTCTTGACTATTTCAGTTTACCTAGTGGACATATTTGGCAAACCGAATCTTCTGAATCTAACACTTCAATGTAAATATACTAAATATGAAAGAGAAAATCCGGGGATTCAAAAGAAAAGCTTTGTTTTCGAGACACCACATTGAGAAGGGAGTTACCAAGATGTTTCTAGTCCTCTCAGACTTTTTAAAAGAATGGAGTGAAAGTGATCAAAATGCTATCGAAGACCAAATATTAATTTGTTTTTCTGGATTGTATCTCATTTTGATTAACGTTTTCCTGGGGTTGAACATGAATTTCTAGATATCAAATGGTTTCTAAACCTATTGGAACCAGTTGACTCCATTCCAACCTTAAGTATACCGGCTCAAGAAAATCTCTTAGAATTGTCAAGTGGTCACATGCTCAAGACCAAGTTTTCACATCTAGAAAACCAGGAAACAAGATTTCTGTTAAAGGACAGTACCAAGCAGTCAACGATGAAGCTATGGAAAGTGCTGCTTTCATTTGCTTCTAGTTATCTCTGAGAGTCTGGGTTTTCAGCAATGATTTCTGTGAAAACTAAATAGAGAAATTGTTTAAACTTGGAAAATTATGTACGTCTGGTACTATCAGAGATTCAACCAAACATTGCACAACCATTCAGGCTGAAACAGGCCCATTTTCTCACTAAAATCTTAGTCTGTCTCTGAACATGCCCAAAATCCATATTTTAAAATTATAGCTTTTGAAACCCTGATTAGATTGGATTATATAATTAAACAAACTGTATGTAGTTGAATAAAACTCATAAAAATCTCCAAACTCTAGCATTCCTCTTGAATCTGGTATTTGCTTGTGGTGAGCCACCAAGTTTTAAAGTATCTGTAAGGGAGCCGCACTACTAAAATGTTTGGCATCCATGGTAATATAGGACAATTCAAAAGCAAAGCCCACAGAACCTCCCGAATCAATGGCTATAATTCTGGCTATTCACAATAGTTTTCACCAATATAATTCCACTAACCTCAACTGAGTTACTCCTGATTTACACCAGCAAAAGTGATGCAGAATCAGGCCCAAATTAAATGGAAGTTAAGTAAAATATAAAGTCTGACTTTTTCGTGGAACTAAAAACTATTGAAAAAAATGTTTTCCAGAGTATGTTTGGTAACAAACCTTTTTAAAAAAAAAAAAAAATACACATCTAGCGACAGTAAGATACATTTTGCCCAACAAACATCTGCAAAGTGTCCAATGCTTTCTAATACACCAGGCACATGATAATGATGTTCCATTGTAACCTCCCAAAACACTAGACTATATCTGGCATGCTGCCCTACATGCTGGAGTGGAGGACCACAAGAAAAGCAATTACTTACTTTAGAAAGACAAACCACATTCTTTTAATCCTGATTTTACAGGGGAAAAAAAGTGGGGATGGTTGAATATAAACTATTCTCTCCTTGGCACATGTGAGAGTCCCTCTAAGATTACTGGGAAAGGGTCCAGCACTTGCTTAAAAAAACCCCAGAACTTCCTATTTCAGACTGAATTGTAAATGCTTGCAACTACTGATGAACTGATGAAATCCAACAGAAAGGAAAAACTGAAAAATAGTTTTAATTTTTCTCAAGCAGATAATATAGTGTTGTAACTTCAAATTGTCAAGAAACAGCTGTATTTTCATTCAGTTCAAGAGAAAATACTTAAGTATTTCACAGGTGTCTTGGAAGGGCTAACAACTGCCAATTGCCTTTTCCTCTGTAATGACAGAAGCATAAGTATGATCGTTTCAAAGAAAAGATAAATCAAAGCTACTGTCTACTAATTTTTTTAAGCAAAATTTTTTAAAGTAGTGAAATCTTCATCCTCTTTTGCACAAATTGATAAAAATAGGATTTTTTCCAATTAATTTATTTATTAATTCAGTGCAATCAGGTATACAGATATTTCTGATTAAAATCAATGGGAGCTCCATTATGATAAAACTGGTAAATGAGAAATAATGAAATCCTAACTATTTAAAGCTACCCTCTCCATAGATGTTCAAGTTGAGTGCTGTTAACAGACCACTTGCTTCTGATATTTTTGTAAAGCAGTTCAGGTCTAGGTAGTTTTTACTGATGGCAAATATCTTAACTGTGTTGTTCAAAAAGGAAAAAAAAACAAACTAATTTTCAAACCATCATCCTGAAAACAAAGTACAACACATAACAAAATATTAAGTCTCTCCCCTTAAAGAAAGTGCATCTTGAAAATAATATACTACTTTAAAAATATTTTTCAGGTTATCTAAGTGCAAAAATAAATAAATCATTTAAAGTCGAAGCAAATATTCCAATAAGCTAGATTCTATCAGCCTTACTCACCTGTCCCCCCAAAAAATCACTGTCTCGGGAAGCATTAAATATAGTTTTAAAAAACTGTTTATTCCTACATTAGTATTTTAATTCATTTTAAAACAAATTGTTTTTTTTCTTATTCTTTGTTTTCTGTTATACTGTGATAAGATGTAAAGAGCTGGTTTGCTAGGTAGTCCAATCCATATTAGCATTGGAGATCTAGAATAATCTCACATTGATCTATGGTGACTATATGAATTAAAGTCTGTCCTAGCTCAATGGTTGCAAATTGTACTGTACACTAATGTCATATAAAGACTCCAAGTACATATGCTGTTCTGGCTCTAGTAAAGTCAACAGGAGCTTTTTCCTTTGACTTCAGTAGGCCCAGTATTTCATCTTTAGTGTATGTCTACACTATGTGCTAGAGGTGTGATTCCCAGCTCATATACACATAGTTACGCTAGCTCTATAGTAGTATAGCCATGGCAGCATGGGCAACAGAAAACTGCAGCATGGGCTAGCCATGGCAATTACAAGTCTGCCTGAACCCAATGGATATGTACTCAGCCCACTTAGTCCTTGCTGCCACTAGCTTCTGTCCGTGCTATTGTGGCTACCATACTATTTTTAGTGCAGTAGCTCAATAAAAGGTAGAGCGAATATGTCTACAAAAGCTGGGAATCCATCCCTAACTGATCGTGTAGGCATGCCCTGTGTCTTTTGCTTCCCTGAAAAGCCAAAAATGGTTGAGGCATTTTAGATTTCATGGTCTGAGAGTCAGGAAAAGGAGTTTCAGAGTAGTAGCCGTGTTAGTCCGACGAAGAGGACTGTAGTCCACGAAAGCTTATGCTGAAATAAATTTGTTAGTCTCTAAGGTGCCACAAGTATTCCTTTTCTTTTAGGAAAAGGAGTGTTTTCTGTTACTATCTACCATACATTACTGATTTCATAGGGAATGATGTTCCCAAAAGGAGGCCCAGTATATCAATTGCTGGGGGACATTGTTCAGTACAAGGCCTTGGCAGAGGAAAAGGAACATTCCTGCTGGGAGGCTGGTGTTATTGCTTGCCTCTGTCAGACAGGGGAAATCCTCTCTGTGGCAGAAGAGAAGAGTTAGGCGCTTGAAATACCACACTTGCAGCTGCATGGATCTGAGCTGTCCTTTTGTAGGAAGAAAACCAGAAGGGCAAAGGAGACAGCAGCTGTGTGGGGATGATTGGTGTCCTTTATAAGATTTTTTTCCAGGAATCCTTTTGCCAACATTTAAACCACGTGGAACTGATCTTGCAGTCCGTACTCAGGTAAATGTCCCATTGAAAGCAAAAGGTTTTTTCCCCATGAGTAGTGACTGCAGGATTGGGCCCAATATTCCCTTCCTTTATACTGTTTTAAATTTGCTGCATTAACTATTGTGTGAATTATCCCCAGAATTCAGAGATACCCCAAAGAAGCAAATTTCAGCACCAAGAACCCTCATTTTAAGAAATGCCTATGTGGCCGCTGTTAGAAATCCAGTCCTGAGACAGACGGCAAGAGATGCATTTCAGTTTTTAAGATTCTTTCACACTATTGCAGGCTGCACCTTTAAACCTGTATAATTCTATACATGTCTTTTCACCAATGAAAAATAACTAAAAAATTATTAGAGTTCATCAAACCAGTGATTAATAGTGTAGTTTTCTCTGTAATGGAAGGCCTGTCTATCGTATGGTTGTATGACAAGTGGGTATAAGCAGTACCTTGCTCTTGAAATGAATGATGGAAATCTAAAAGGTCCGTTTGTCACACTTCATCTGCTGCAAACGAGATAGATAAAAGGCTTTGGGCCCACTTATTTGTATACAAAGACAGATTCATTTTCCATCACAGTTTTTGGTTTATAAATTAAAGGGTATTGTAGTGCTACCTAAAAGTAATAGCTGATGTGGAAGCCTATGACATTTCGCATAGGCAAAAGAAAGAAATGTTTCATTTCCCAAAAACAACTTTTAGGTGCGGGAGAAGAAGCAAAAGAAGTTACTATAAAACGAAAAGATACCATCTCAAATTAGTTTTTCATTTTAAGCTTATGCCACCTGTGATATACTCTTCAATTGGGGCAACACTCCAGCAGTTTGAAACTGGAACAGGCTCCTTGTGTTTACAGTTTGATAATGTCTGTAGTTTAACTAGCATAACATCTGTGAAGAAGCTTAAAGTTGCCTTGTAGTGATGACAAAAAATGAAAGAGGTGCTTAGAAATAATTAGCAAAACAGAAAAGAAATTCAAGGAAATATGGCTGTGCACATTATAGGTTATTTTAGAGCGGTGAAAAATCAGAATCGTGGGGCTTGACTTGAGAACTGAGTTCTGTCAGGTTGCACTGAATAGAATTCCATTATAAGAAAAAACAAAATGACAATTTAAAACAATGTGGTCAAAGATAAGAACTTTATAATATTGAAGTTTGAGATTGTAGCAGTTTGATGATATCTTCAAATTAAAAAAAATGCTATAAACCCAATATTAGTTTTAATTTTTTTAGAAACTACTGAAATGATTTTAAGGATTGTATTAACTTCAGGTACATTTACTGATTTTCAATGAGAAAGAAAAGACTTCCAATGAATGTGCGCAGATACCACACTAATGCTTTCTGTAATTCCTCATGAATAATCTTTAAAGCAGCAGCAGCAGCAACATAAATCAGATAGCGAAAATTTCATCACAGAATCACTATCTTGACACTTGATTGTTTTATTTCTGTTAAACAATGAAATAAAATAGACTGAAGGTCATAACAGCTATTGAATTATTGCTATACAGTACAATATTTTATATACTTAAAAGCTGAAGAGGAGATTGTATTAGATTTTGATTAGACTGGCTTTTTGGCTTAAAAGATCAGAATTAGGGGAGAGGCTTATATATTTGCAATCCTAGGCTTTACAAATGAAAATTATAATGCAGCTTCATTTTTGCATTTTTTAAAATAAGGGGAAATAAAGTTACTGAATTGACCTCACATATTAAATTTTATGTAGGGCAGATAGTCTTATCAACAATGTTTAAATGTATAGCCCTATAATAAAAGAAAACATGCCATTTATTTTTTCCCTACACAAGTAATTGAGTAAACAAAACAAAGCAACACAAACACTACCAAATAAATAACTCTAGCTATCCCTTTATCATCCTTTTCTATTATTATACATTCAAAGTAAGAAAATTGGGTGTTAAATTATCATCAGGTATTGAAAGTGAGATCTTCAAGTTGAATCAATAAATTGCAAAAGTTAGATTTCCACAATTCAGCTGTGAAACAAATGACAAAGTAATTTAGATCTGCATTGGGCCAAATTGTGAATTAAATAACCTCTCTACAAGTGAGATGATGGTCTGGAACATGTAGATATGGAAGCAAAATTTGCATCCACTAGTTTATGGGTATTTTGCTATTTGTGGCACTTTCTATGTGGATAAAAATAATGTTATGTTTAGGCTGATCCGTAGGCTCCTGTCCATTATTCTGCTCAAAAAAGAGCACATGGGTAGAAATTATATCCAGAAAGACCTGGGAAGGCTACCCATCACAACGTCACAACACCTCTTAGGAGGAACCAGACCCTCCAAAAAATTACTACATAAATGGCACTATGGTATTCAAGAAGAGGAAGAAGTCATAGAATCATTGCTCTATATATAAAGTGACAATATGCTCCTTTTTTACCAGTACAATCTCAGATTTTAAGATGGTATCCTGGGAACTTCTTTCAGGAAACCAATAGTGATCCAGATGTTCATGTTATCGATCAAAACTGTTCTACTCATATTTAACATTAACCACACATTTTCAGTGTTTCATGATAAACCTATTCTGTTTGCCAGTTTATTGTAGGAAGGAGGGAATCCTTCACTCAAAGAAATATGTATGGATTGCTGTTGAGTCAGAAGCTGGCAGTAGCAAAACCAGCACCCTTTTATTTCAAAAGTGCACTTTCATCTTTTCTGTGACTGTTTTGCTATTCTGAAATATGTCACCACAAACAAATCTCAGATTTTTATTTAAAAACATGGTCACTTTATCAACAGGACAAGAGGCCCATGGTGTGCAATTAGTTTCTGCACTGAGCTGCCTCTGGAACAGCTTCTCCTTTCTCCCTCAAACCTAATGGAGGGAATACTGCAGATAGTGAGGGAGAAGGAATGGAGATTGGCCAGAATTTTGGCAGGGGGACAACCATCATTCCCTCCACCAGCTCTGCAGATATTCCCCTGGAAAAATAATAGTGCTCTAGGCTGTACCTACTTCTCTGTGATGGGAATCTCTGTTTTAAGGGGGCTGAGGGGCAGCCATCACTGGGTAAAGAATAGTAGCATGGCTCCAATGAAGGCACACTGGCAATGAAGGTGTGCGTGTGTGTGTAGCAGTGGGGGCTGCCAGCAACACACAGCCAATATACAGACCAGGATCCTGGGGGGGCCTGCCTGTAAGCTTTGTCTGTCCGTTCCTGAGCGTGTTCAACCGCAGGGCAAACACTGCCCCCTGGTGGAACAAATGGGGAGATCTGTGTTTTTGGCAAGTCTCACAAACGTGTTCTCCTTTTTTTCCCGCTTTCCACGGCTTTGCTACAAGAATGACCAAAAGGGCTCTATGAAAAAAAATAAATGTGTATTGAAACCTGAGTTCAAAGTTGTTTAGGATCTCAGTTCAGCTCTTCTGTTATGAGATGGGAAGAGGAAGTGGTCTGGGCTGCATGTTACTCAAGGCCAGCAGAGATGTATTTTCAGGTGGGTCAGGAAGGAAAAGACATATTTTTAAAACCACCACCAGAACACATCTCCCAGCATTGGCTTCAACTGTCACCTCACATGCAACACCTACATCTCCTGCTTTTTAACTGTACCAGAGCTGTTTCTGTACTAATACCTTGCTGTTCCAGGTTCTGCTTTTATAGCAAATACAGTTTAATAAAAGTAAGGGGTAAAAGATAATCTTTCATAAATGGAGGGTGGTGTTTGAGAGAACCAGGTGTAAAGGGGCCTGCCCTGAGTAGCAAGGGAAGTATTTTATGTGTATATGGACGGGGACATGGTGTGGGGGATAGTGCTGTAGTCTAAAGTTTTATTTTGCTTTTTTTAAAGCATACAGAAATTATTCAGAGGTAATGAGACGATGATATGGCACTGTTTGTTATGGAAAATGGATGGTAAGTATTTAGGATAGTAGCAATCAGAGCGGATGGATTTGCATATTGACTTGCACTTCTTGGGAACCAGGAAATAACTAATGACTCAAAATTGTAATGTACAAGATCTTGCACTCTGACAGACTGCGGCAATTCCAATTCAGTATAATTTAAGTATTACCTGCCAAGTGTCCACAGATGGAACTAAAATTGGTAGAAATGGAGTACACATAGCAATATGACATTGAATTGGGTTATCTTGTGATAAACAAGAGCAGATGTGGTCCAATTCCAAAGCCAATTCCTTCATGATTTTCATAGAATATACCTAATAAAACTCAAGAATTCCTCTCATTAATCTGTTATTGGGAAGTCCTTACAACAATTTGATGTTAGTGTGTACTAAGTGTGCTTCGTTCTTATCCCATCACATTTTAAGTACCCGAGAAAAAAACGTATCGCTTTATTTATATCTGTATAAATCATATGGTGATTTTCATATTTGAGATTCTGATGAGCAATCCATTATTTACTAGGACTGTTTAATAATATACAAATTGTTATATATATATATATATTTTTTTTTTCAGTACAGTACATCACTAATTCTTACTTCTTGATTGTTAAAACCAGTAATTCTCATCCACAGACAAATGGCAGGCTCACCCCAACCTTTAGCAATGATTTAGATGCAGAGTAGAAATGAGCAAACAATTTATTCAACAGAGTCTGTTTTTCTGTTGGTGAATTATCCCTGAACATATTAGACTCATTTATTTTTTACTGGCAGTTATCTGTCAAGTTAACATGTTTTACCCTTTGGATCGTTTGCACCTGAGATGTGGGAGACCCCCAGTCCAAGTCCCACTCTGCCTGAGGGGGGAGAAGGGAACTCAGCTAGGGGTCTACCATCTCTAAGGAGTGTACCCTAGCCATCGGACTAAAAGTTGTGAGGGGCAGCCTCCTCCTCATCTCCACTCCCTGCACCCTAGCTTTGTGTAACCCTGCCTACCCAAATGAGTAGGTAAACCCGGAGTATGTTTATTGGATCAGTCCCTGCAGGCAAGTTAGGAGGATGACCTGGGAGCAACATCCCCCATCAGCTACAAAGGAGAGTGGAGGGCTGGAGGATCTGGAGGTTCCTGATGCCAAAGCAGGCCTCGTGGCCAGCTCTAGAAGGTGCTGCTTCAGACCCAAATCCCCTGTAGATGGAGCTGCTTTATTTATTGTGCCCTTCTCCCATTTTGCCAAGTTCACTCTAGTTCATTATGTTACAGCTTAAATACACTAAAATATTCAGTGCTTGCATAAATCACTAACTTAAAAAGACAATCCAGTGAAGCATATATTCTCATTGCTCCATTTAATACTTATTCTGAATAATTCAAAATACTTATGCAACAAATCTTCTTCCTTTCTTTCAGCTTTTGATATGGTGGCTTGGCTGGTTCCTCCTCTTTAATACGCTCCTCGGGAGCAAGTCCATAGGTATTTTGAGACAGGTGAGGTCATGAGTCAGTCCACAGGCTAAGTCGTCTTGACTCAAAATCATTTTAAAAAATGCAAAGCTAGTAAAAGTTTCGGACTGAAACCATAGAAATACACCAATCACACATTCCCTCAGCCATATCCAGGGAGGGACAGTTCTTGTTCTACAGACAGATGTTTATAACTTCACTTTTATATTTTGATACTCAGCAGCTCCACTTGGAACAGCATTCTTTGACACACAAAATCTGGGAGACAGGTTTAAACTTAGTCATAATTAAAAAATCTTTTTCTCCTATAAAAAAAATCACAATTTTGTGGGTTCAGTTCAATTGTTATATGCAGCTCTACCTAACTCACACCTTAATAGAGATTGTCTGATATCCCACCTATATTCCCATTGACTTCTTAATATCATCTTTGTGGTAACTAATGTGATGCTTTATATGGGAAAGTAGTATCTTAAAAATAATGCATTTTTAGCCATTTTAAGCAATTCAACAAATGGAAAAAAGGAGCAAGAAGTGTGTGACCCAACAATTACTTTTTTGGATAACTTATTAGTAGATCTTTCCATCTGCCTTTAAAGATCTATAGTTGTACAACGTGCAATTGTCAAAGACAAACACAAACCTTTTTAAGCATTATCCTTGGCAGTAAGTTTTTACAAGATCTGGCACATAGTTTTAATCACTTGTAGTTGTGTATTCCTCAGTCACATACATGAGTGTGATCAAGCAGTGACAAAATCAGAGACTATATACAAATTCAATTAGCATAGCAAAACAATATCTGAATACATATTAAGAAACGCATTCTGCCTTCTGTTGCACAAAATGGCTCCCACTGCCTTAAATGGAAACCTCATGTGTATATAAAAGGGTAGAATTTTGTCTCTAGGATAGGCAAACTTATTTAGATATGGCAAAAACTGATGCAAACCTTCACAGGAGCTTGAGATGCACTGAATTCCTTTTCTGGGGTTTGAAAAAAGTTTGATTAGCCAGACAGAGGACATTTATATTGGCTCCCTGAAGTTCCTGGCTTTTTCTTGGGACTTAAAGCAGAAGTGCTTAAATATGAGCATATTAACTTGTGTTTTATCTAACAGTCAAAACCATCAAGTAGTGAAAATTTCCCAAGAACCTACAGTAGACAGAGACATGCGGATTCACTTTGGATAAGCATCCAGCCTTTGTATGTGTATTCACAAACTTTTACAGAATCACCAATCACTAATGCATATACACACAAACCACAATTCTATGGCCCTTATTCAGTCAAAATTCCAATTGACTTCCTCAGTAACGACTGCATAGGATTCTAGGATTTGGTATATATAGTATAAATATGGTGCTGTAGACAAAATGGAACAAAGTGAATTGTGCACTATTACCTTAAACTTACAAAAATAAAATATATATTATACTTCCAACTGGTATGTTTTATATAATACATCTGATAAAAAAGAGGGTTGTCTGCATACAAATTATATTTATAAACTTAGATTTATAGGTTTTACAAACTCATATATGCCATATTATGCCGTATTAAAAGAGAAGTGAGACCAATTTTGTGAGTAATTTTCTAACCCCTTGAACAATAAGCTTTTGTTCTCTCTTTTCCTTTCAGAAATAAATAGCAGCACCAAAACGCAAAGTTCAGTTCCTGCTTTTGCAGACTTTAATAGTTTTTGATTGCTGATGCACATATATTGCTCATCATAAAGTAGATAAGGCAGGCAGATTTCTACCTGAAGAGGCATGTCTGTCAAATGTGTGGTTAGCATGGAGTTTTTCATAAAATTCTGTTATGGATGGCTAACATGCTGATTAATGGATTTTAATGACGAGTTTGCAGTTTTGAAGGAAAAATACTCTTTCCAATTTAACAACAAAGCATTGTGAAGATATTTCCTCTCCTCCCCCACAAATGTATGCATATTTATTTAGGGATGGTATATTAATAGATGACAATATCTACAGAAAGTAGTCTACCATTAAATTAAATATATTTCATGACCCACTCACTCAAAATGCATTAGCTTTTAATATATTATGTATGCAAGTATAACAGTATGTCACTAACTCAACCACAATCTAAAAACACTGTAAAAATGCAACACAGTTTGTTCCATGAGTTAAATACTTCTGCATATAGAATTACTTATACCAAAAAAAATCATTGTTTGAAAGTATTATCTAATGATATAATCATTCAAGCACCTTAAAGGGTTAGTGAAACAAACCTTTTTACTACATCAAATAACACCAGCAAAGAAAAAACACTATGATAATTCTGTACAAGGTTTGAGCTTAATGATGTTGTTCTGATGGACCTATCCTCCATGAATTTATCTAGTTACTTTTTGAAGCCTGTTATAGTCTTGGCCTTAACTACATCATCTGGCAAAGAGTTCCACGGCTTGACTATGCATTGTGTGAAGAAATGCATCTTAGAGTACTGGAGTTGCAGAAAGGTAGTCCCCAGCCCATGTGTTATTCCCCCAAGAACTCACCCAGTGGGGATAGATTGTGCCCACCTTTTAAAGACTGTATAAGAAATATTTAACTGCTTTTGAAATAATATGTCAGATCAATGGCATCCCTAAAAAACAAATGAATTTCCAGGTCTTTACTGGCATAGACCATGGAGAAGCCATGAACTATGATAAATATATGGAATCAGAGTTGCTAAGATTTGAAATTATGCTGTTACCATGCCACTTAAAATGTATAAACCTAAAGAAGCATTACAATATCAGTCATTAGGTGTTTATGCCTAAAAGGTGTGATTATGAGAGAAACTGGGTAAAAGGTAAAGGAGACTATGGGAAGCTGTTTGCTTTGTTTTCCCAAGAACACTTCTATAGTGCTTGTACAGATGAAATCAGAAAGGCCATATGGAAGAAGTCTCCTGAAACTGTACTGGTGGCTGCTCAGGTTGCTGATTTCCATGTGCAGGCCAGAACGGGTATTGAAAACATGCCCCCAAGGAAAGGCCAGAGGCCCGTGGTAAAGAAGGGCTCCAAATTCATTCACAGGAGGAAGGAGGCAATGCCAAATATACCCCAAACAGGTACCCTCCAACCAAGTGATCCCAATTACAAACTCCCAGGCCAGGATGAGTACATAAAGAGGTATTGCCACAGACTCAAGTCCTATCCTGCCCAGGTTAATTCAACTCTAGCAAGCTCAGGACAGATTGACATCCCTTTGTGAGGTCTCAACCCACGGACGTGCAGAAAATGTTCCAAGATCCCAGGTTAATGGCAGGGTATGCCCGGCTTGGAGAAATACTGCTGTGCAGATTCCAGTGGTTCAAAGGTCAAAGAGTATGACAAGTATCTCCCAAGGGAAAAATGTAAAGCTCCTTGCTTTGGAAACTTTTGCAATCATACTACCCTTAGCCCACATGCAGTCAGACCAGAAGGAGGTGAAGTATGACCAGAAGGTGGAAATAAGGGACGGTATTCCAGCAGACATTTTGGTTGGAAGTAATAGAAGAGCTGTTTTCAAAGTTATTAATGTGGTAACCTGCAATAGTAAAATGTGGGTCCCAAAACCTCCTTTGCCTATGTCGGGGGAGGACGACACAGAGGGAACAGGGAAGGACATTTTGCCTGCACTGCGGGGAGGAGACACATTCCTGAGGAGTGGGTGTCAACTCCTCTCACTGAAGCAGCCCCCCAAATCAGCCAGAGGCCAAAAGTGGAAAAGGACTTTAGGTCTCTGCAAGGCCCCACAGCAACCATTACCTGTAACTTGAGAATTATTCCATAGTGTTGACATGGACATTATTGGTCCATTCCCTAAGTCATTCAAAAATAGAAAAAAATGATATGTTGGTGGAAATTGACTTCGCCACCCAGATACACAGGAACAGTGGCCCTAGCTAATATAGAGGCAGAAACAGTGGCAACTGCACTCCTTTCCATATTTACTAGTGTGAGTTTTCCAAAACAAATATTTGTCAAATAGTGGGTCAAATATCATGTCCCCACATTCTCAGAATTATGGGGAAAAAATGTGGGGTACAATGACAAAAGTCTGGCCACATCACCCAGAAACAAATGTGTTGGTTGAAAGATTTAATGGGACACTTAAATCCATAGTAACAATGTATGTAGACAGGAAGGCAAGAGACTAGGACATGCTACTGCCTTACCTATTGTTTGCTTACAGAGAAATGTCCCAGGAGTCAACAGAGCTAACCCCAATCAACCTCCTGTATGGAAGGAAGGGTAAAGACAAACACCCCCACTGTCCAGATCTGGACACAGATGCATGGGAAGGTAACATTGACTCAGAAGGGGAACCAGTGACTGAATTTGTATCTAAATTCAGGGCAGAGCAAAAATCCATTATGGAGCTGGTACAGCATAATCTCGAAAAAAGCCAAGCTTTACAAAAAATATAGTATGAAAAAAAGGCACGTGAAAGATCCTTTGATAGAGATGATTTGGCCCCTGGAAAAACAACAACAACAACATAAAATGCAGAACTCATGGGAGGATCCCTTTGAGGTGATAGAGACACTAAATGAAATCACTTAATGTACAGAAACCCTATGATCAGGGTTTACCCCAAACTGTACATTTTAACAGATTGAAAGCTTACCATAACAGGGAGGTTTAATATGATATGCTGTGCACATGAGGACACCATGTATGTATGTCTGAGACCCCTTTAAAGAGCATGAAGTTAAGAGAAGGGATAACTCCACCAGAAAAAGAGAGAAGTCATGGCTGTGGTACAAAACCAAAAAAGAATGTTTGCTAACAAATTTGATCTGATTAATGTGAGAGAACATTACATTACCAGTGATGCACACCCACTAAGTAGTAGGTTTTATAGGACAACAGGGAAAATGAGGGAACAGATCAAGGGGGAGGTGCAATGCATGCTATACATACAAATCATAGCCCCTGGACGTCCCCAGTTGTCCTAATCCAGAGAAAGACCATAGAGTAAGGTTGTGTGTGGATTATAGAAAACTTAATGCTGTTGTAATCCCAGATGCTTACCCTATGCCTTTTGTGCATGATATGCTAGATATATTTAGAAGAGCTAAATATTTAACTACTTTAGATTTAACTATGGGATACTGCCAAATTCCCTTAGAAACAGAGGCACAGAAAGGGGCTGCATTCATTACTACTTTGGACTTTTTGAGTTTAAGGTACTACCCTTAAATTAATAAATGAAAGAGCCCCATTTCAGAGGCTAGTTAGTCAGGAATTACATGAGTTCCAGGACTTTTCTCCCAGCTACACAGACAGCATTGCCATATTTATTTAGAAACACCTGGGAGAAACACAAAACATATGTGGGGACAGTACTGAAGAGCCTAAAGGAGGCAGGCCTCACAGTCAAGATGTCAAAGCGTATGGTGGGGGCAGCGAAGATCTCTTACCTGGTTCATTAGGTGGGCAGAGGCCAAATCCATTCAAATTCCCTGAAAGTGGAAACTATGGTGAATTGTCCCCAAAGTAAGAAATTGATCCAATCTTTTATCAGTCTGGTTAACTATTACTGAAAATGTTGTGGGAGGTTTCAGTGACATTGTTGCTCCTAACACAAGCCCATGCCAGAAAACAAAGCCAGATAAAGTGGTTTGGTCTGACACCTGCCAAAAGGGTGCTGATGCAGGGAAACAAATTGTGTCAAAGACACGTATTTTGTCCAGTCCATATTTTAAGAAAACGGCTGTATTATGTGCCGATATATCCAACATGGGTCTCGGAACTGTATTGATGCCAAGTGGGAAAGATAAGAAACACCTAGTTACATTTCTGAGCAAAATACTGTGTCCCACTGAACAGAATTAGTCTCCAATAGAAAAGGACTGTTATGTTATCATATGTAGCAACTTTTGCAGCTGTGCTGTAAAACAAGTGAGACCCTGTCTGTTCAATAAGTAGTTCAGGGTGTTAACAGACCACTCATCACTAGTATGGAACAAAAGAAACTGACTTCATAAAGGAGCAAAACTTTGCAGGAATAAGATACGGAAATTAAACATATATTCAGTGGTTGTAGAACAACTTAGCTGACAACCTATCCACAAAAGAGGGAGCAGCAGAGGTGAAACTTATGACATGGCCAGTGGCCAAAACTCCAGCATCTAACTAGGAGGGGGGAGTGTAATAATCAGGGTCCAGATACCCGAAAGGGAGAACAGAAGGCTTAACCCCACCTCCAAAATATAAGCAGTTAAACAAACTGATTGCACACTGTATTATTGTACTATAAAACTGTATGAAGTAAAAACTTTAATGAAAGCCTGTAATGTTCTGAACTTGATGTTCATTATGGTATATGCATACAGTTCATTATGGCATATGCATATGGGGTTATGAATTTATGTATTTGTGTATATATAAAACTACTCATAATTTCAACTGTAACATTCAGCTACACCTCACATCAAGATGGCAAGCAGTTAAGCACAGAGGGGCACCTCCCAAACGAGGTGTTTATAGGAAACTAACTTCAAGTAATTACCCATTGTCTAACCCAGGAAAGTACAATGGTGGACTATTAAAGTTAATGGAATGACATTAAGACAACTGGGAATTTCCCCAATCTAAATAACCATGAGTCACTACAGTCTGAAAAAGAAAGAAAAAGGCTTGAAACTGAGCTCTTCACCTAGAAACTGAGGGACAGACACTTGGCAGATTCTGTCCATTAAATGCTGGGTTCCCTGTGGGTATGGTGGGAAATTGTTCAGAAGCAATAGGTAACTTGTTTTAGAAAAGGGAGTTTATCTAATTTGAAAGTTGAAGCATACGGTTGCATCTTTATGTTTATCTGCTGTGTAACTTGCATGTGTTTGCTTTCCCTCACCATTTCATCTCTGAAGCTGTTTTTTTTTTCTATTACATACTTTTTTTGTTTATGTTTACCCCAAGTAGGTCTCAGTTGTGCAAACTGTGTGAAGTGTGTGCGCCAAACTGAGCTGAAAACTGGGGAGGGGGGCTGGTTTCACACCTTTGGGGGTGACAAATCAGAGGGGAATAGTCAGTGTCTGGTAGCTAAGAACTTAGGGTGGACGGATTTGAGGAGCCCCGGAGCACCCATGGAGTCGGCGCCTATGACTAGAAGCGCTGTTGGGGGTCACCCTGCCAGGAGTAACTAGGTTGGTGAGAGCCAGGATCAGACCTTGTGCTTGTGAGCAGGCTGCTGGTGTGGGGGCTCTGAACCAAAGCTGTACAGCTTTAAGGCACTGAGGATTACAGGGAAAGTGGTGACAGAACCCATTACTGTTCTGGATGATCCCCCAAATATAACAAGATTGCCTGAGTAAGACCCACATAAGCAATTCCATTAACTATGTGCCCTATCTTTTCGTTGGTTGGGATACAGAAATATAAAGCACTGAGCACCCCAGCTCAGTGTGGCCTTGTAGATACAGCATGAGACTGGGATTCGGGAGAGCTAGGTGCTACTCCCAGTGTAGCTCCTGTTCTGCTGAGTGACCGCTAGGCAAGTCACTTCACCTCTCTTTGCCTCCTTTTCCTAATCTGTAAAATGGGGATAATGACAGCAAAGCATTTTGGGACTACTGAAAACAAGTGCTACATAAAAGCAAGTTTATTATGAATTACTATTAAGTATTATTATACTATTACTACTACTACTAATAATAATAAAAACATGCAGGGAAAGCAAATTGTGGATTTATTTTTGATTTATAAAATCCTAGAGATTAAAAACCTCTTCAAACCTTTGGGTTATTTACTTAATCTCATTGCTATTTATATGGCTAAGAAATATACTAAAAATTCTAACAATAAAGCATTGTATTAAGGGTGAAATCGTGGCCCCACTGAAGTCAATGGAAAACTCCAATTGACCTCGATAGGGCTAAGGAATCACTATTTATATTTGCTTTATCAGTAAACGAAGGAAATTCACAATTAGTATCTGTTAACCATTTATATGACAGCAACACACATCTTTTTTTAAAGGGACAATAGTAGGTCCAATTTGGCCCCAGATTTATATTTTGTAATAATAAATGTTACAGGACCTAAGAAAACAGAAATATCAAAATATTTTTTTTTTAAAGAAAACTTTCCTTCCCGTGTTTGTAACCCAACCATTTCATCATTGTGCTAATGCACGAGAGCAAAATAAAATGAAATTAACTACAGCTTCCATTGTCCAAGATGAGGAATATGCAAAAGTCAGTAGCATAAGTTTATTTTAAAAAAATATTATTTTTTTAATCATCTAAAGTGTTATTTGTAACATAGGTAAGGATATTTTTAATGGAAGATATTACTAAACAATGTCCCTGTAAATATATTGTGCTATATTTATTGGCTAATCTGAAAATGATGCCATCTTAAACTCAGTCAAATGAGAGTGTGACAGGCAAAACTATAACTGAATTTGATTTTCCTTGCTTTTTTTTTTTTAATGAAGGAGAGGGGGAGAAAATGGAAGATTTTTAGCTGTATGTGAAATTTAACAAAAATAGTTCATAAACTCAGTCTCATTTTTGTCATTTTCCAGGGAGTTATCGTCAAATAAAACTCTATTTGAGAGTAAAAATTAACTTCTTAGATCATTTTGACAGGAGGTTGGAATACAACCTGCCCAAAGCAACTATACATTTTCTAATACAGCAAGTCAACTTTATTGAGCTGGCATACACCCATAATTTACAGAATGTAAAATAAAATCACTTAATGTCTTCTAAGGAATTTAATAACAGTGAGTACAGAGGAAAGGGGCAAGTGAGTTCAGAGGAAAGGGGCAAGATAAATGATCAGTTAATGCTTTGTGGCTACACCAATATATCTTCAATGTATACAATATGTGGTGAACAAAACTAATACAAAAATATCCCAGGGTAAATCAATCATGGTACATGTTGTTTTCAAATTAGAAATGAAAGCCATAGCCTATGATATTCCTCTTGGGTAGTTCAACACCATCAGGTCAATTCTACTATTAAAACCTGACACTTCATAATGAAGTAACAGGAGCCTTTGTTTACCATTAAGAGAATGTAAACTACAGCAAACCATAGGTTCAGGTATGGAACATGCCAGGGAGATCACCAGTGGTGAAAGTGGACTGGTACGGTGCACCAGTAAGAAGTGATCACCGGTACCGGCCCATACACAGCCAATGTTAAAGTGGTGCTGAGGCAGCACTTTAAGGTCACTGTCCCTTTTCCCCCATCCCCCACCTCCAGGGCTGCCGATGGGGGCGAGTAGAAGGGGCAGCAGCAGCCGGAGCCCCGGGCCCTTTAAATTGCCTTTAAATCGAGCGGCATGGGCCGGGCAGCATGGAAGGGCTGGCTGGGGGAGGCTGACTACCAGCCCCGCCCCCTTCTGCCTGAGGCCCTGCCCCTTCTGGGTGCCTGTACTGGTAAGTATTTTATCTTACTTTCACCCTGGACATCACTATATATGCACATAAATTCCTTACAAGCAACATTTCTAATAAAAACAAAACAAAAATGCCCTTCCAATTCCAGTGTTTTGTTCTTCATCTAGTATTATATTAAAACATTGCTAGAAATGTGTACTTAATTGTACCTGTGATGAGAGTTAGTGTAAGGGTCAGACTGGCTTGGGTGAATAAGCTGTATGAGGAGAGAGGCATTGTCCAGCCATTGTTTGTAGAGAAGACATTTAAAATTGCTAGTCACAGCTCTGTGGAGTCAACTCATTCATTATTAGTTGGAGGACTCCCTTGCCAAGCATAATGTCTAAGTTATTCATTATTGTTGTACCTCAGGTGTATAACAATATTATTTCGTCAAACAAATTTAGAATGATAGATCATACATGCATCTCTAGTGACCACCCCTAAGAACCAATCAGGAATGAAGAGAATAAAGAGTGCAAATTATTGTGTACTGATGATTATATTATTAAGGAAGAAGAACTGTAATACTGTGTGGGGTGGGGCTGGGGCTATAATGTGAATTCTGTTCTATAGGATACTGTGATGACAACCCTTAATAGGATATGTTAAAATCTATCCTAACTTTAGATACCAACTTCATTACCCACCTTAAGCATTCACAAATCATGAATCACACTTCTCAAATTATGAGATATTAAGAAAAAGAAGGACCCAGAATTTGTATTTGCCTGGAGAGCCTTTAGGGTTCACATTTGCAGGTTTTTTGCTGCAACCAGGAGGGCTAGAAACTTACTTAAAAATCAAAAACAAAAAACTGAGATTCTCACATAATCACAGGACTCCAGTAGCTGGAACTTTAAGATCACCACCAAATATTACAAAAGTTAACACCGTATGCTTTAGAAACAATTACGCTCACATTGGGCCATATTCAACATCTGGTGAAGTCATTGGGAGCTTCTCTAGAGACTTCATTGGGCTTTGACTCAAACACATTATGGTCAAAGAGAAATAGTGGGTGAGTGTAGGAAAACAATATTAGGCCATCTCCATCAATCAAATTACTTTTTGATGGGGTTTTGATTAATGGAAAGTAAGCATATTCTTAGTGCTTTGTTTAATAGTAATGGAATTAAGCACATGATTCAGTGCTTTGCTGTATCAGGGCCGTGTCCTTAATAGGGAAGAGGTAAGAAATAAGGATAATCAAAATATGAGAATTTTTTTCTATGAATTTGTTTTGTTTTAAAAAAATCACAAAGTTTTCCAATATTTTAATGTAATGACTGAAGGAGGAAAGTTTTATTTTGTTTAGAATCAAATGAAATTAAAAGGGAAAAAACAGTTTGAATGCATTTGAACTGAAATATTTCATTTCGAACTATGTAACTGAAAGGGGAAAAAAAGGAAAATTCTTACCGTACAAAAATACATTTTCTGGTGTGGGAAAAAAAGAATGAAAAATTTTATGCCAGGTCTAGAAAGAAGAGCTCCTGCTTAGAGCCCTTCCCCCTCTCTCCCCTGACCCACGTCTTCCCTTCAATGGGGAGCAGAGAAAAGTTCCTTGATACAAAGTCCCTAGAGGGGAGGGAGAGGGATGTCTTGATGGCACCAGAGAAATCTTCCATCATGCCAGAGCTAAGTACCTGTAGAGGATAGATAAGAAGTATCTACAGAGCATCAATTTGTGCTGGGGAAAGAAAGAGGGTCAAGGGGTCTGACAGACTTATTTAGCTAATGTTTTTATTATCTTAATCTCAGATCAGTATCCCTGAGGACTCTTCTCTGGATAGAACAGGGTGAATATGCTGCTTCTCCTGCAGAAAGGGAGATCAACAAGGGGGTCCTAAATAAATCAGAACAGTATCCTGTATGAATGCAAGCAGGAAGAAAACCTTTCAGCAGATGAAATTCTTTAGAATTTTAAAAGGCAGAGCATAATTACAGAGAGTTGGCTTACCTATGGCCAGGGCTTAAATTGAGCTGGAGCCACCCGGAGCAGAGATCCAGTAAATATTTTCAAATCCTCAGTAGCCCTGGCACCTCCCGTGGGGCTAAAGCCCCAAGCCTCAGCATGCCTCACTCCTCCTCTGTGGGTCTAAAGCTCCAGGGCCTGGTGAGCCCCGGCTATGAACCCTGAACCTTGGTGAGCCCCCCCCTCCCCCTTGTGGGGGTATGAACTCTGAGCGTCAGTGGGCCCCACTCCCGCCCCCGACCTGGGCTACGAGCCCTTGCGCTCCTTCCCCTCGAAGCTAAAGCCCTGAGACCTCCTGTCTGGCAGCTGAATCCTGCAGCCCCGAATGCCGGGGGTTGGGGGAAGGAAGCAATCTCTGGGAAATAATGTCTGAGAATTTAAGCCCTGCCTATGGCCCATATGTTTTTCCAAATGAAGATACATACAGTGCTAGCACCAGACTTATCTTCATTATGGCGATTTACAGATCAAGCTTTGTAGGATAATAAATATTATGATGCACATGTTCCTCATATGTACATAAAAATTATGGACCCTGGAATGTATTCTTTAGTGATTCCGTTCTCAGAGTTTCAGGGATCAGATCCTGGGTTTAATTCTGCGTATAGTAGATATTGTTTTGAAATATACAAACAATTCCAATAACAAGCTGTTTAACTCTTTGAGGCACTGACAACTAGGTGGGAAATGAAGCATGTAGTCTCTAGTAGCGATTGGGACTGCATGTCTACTACCATGGACACTACTACTCAGTGGCCACTTGCAAAAACCAATAAGAAAGGAAGACATAAGATTATTACAAAATACTGAAAGAAGCATGCAGAAGTTTGGAAGACTAAACAACATAATCACAAAACAAAGAGAAAATATATATAACTACAGAATACAGCTGAGTTTGGATAAATACCAGTAAGTATCACCGCCTTAAAAAGATACTTAGAAATTTAGAAGACAAATGCAAATCTTGAGCAACCAGGAAAATGAACCTTTGATAAGGTCCAACTCACTGGGTACTTGGAGAGTCATGCCACTGAATGCCCTCTTCCCAAATTCATGTGGAAAGTGCAGGGGGGAAAGAGAAAGAAGAACGTCTCCCTAAAACACAAACATTCTTCCTGGCTTACTCTACTCAATGCTGTGAGGAAGGGGGTGAAGCTCATGTTGATTCCTTTCCCAGTGTTTTTTACCCATTCTTCAACTCCCTGAACGAATGCAGGTTTAGGTGAGGGGTGGGGAAGAGTTAAGTAGTGGGAGTCCAGACCAGATACCTGTCTCTTGGTATTGGGGAAGGAGAGAAGATACCAAACTTCCAGGGAGAGGAATGACCGGCAGTGGGTAGACAGGGAAGAAGTACTGGATTTGGTCATTCAGCTACATTATCAGAAATATGCTGAATGTTTGTGGCTGAACATTTGGCCTAATGTTAAATATCTGAATGTGAGAGAGTGAAGGGAGAAAATGAGATTCCGCATCCACATGGTGAATATTACTTTATACAGTGCACCAACTAATGACTTTAAAATCCTGACAGATGTTTTAATTAGTAATTGGTTAGTTTTATTATTGTATGAAATGCATTTATGATTGTGGGCTTTTCATTTATGGACACTCATCTAGACCAATTCTGTCTGATATAAAATTAAATATAGTTTGTTTTCTCTGTTTGGAAAAAAAAATTAATTCTTCAGAAGCAGCTTCTGAATTTGTATATTTTCCAAACTTTGAACTGAGTTGCTAATTAGATAGGAGCCAATACAGCAGATGTTGGATTGATGGAAAACTTCATTTCTATTTTTCAAAAGCTAAATGTGGCCAAATATTTCCAACAGGTAAAATATGTTCAGCATGTCAGTACTGCTGTAATTTAAGGAATTTCCAGTAAGTTACACATATCAATAGTACAGTCCAGAGTAATAGAAGCAGCATTAGACTAACATTACAAATCAAATGAAAGTGAATGGGCCATGGCAGTACAAGATGATGCTGGCACCATTAAAACCAATGCTATGCAAACAAGAGCAACTATTCACTTTGGAGTTCTTTCTTTCGGAAATATTTGCTCATTGGCAAGCCCAGGCTGATTCAGTTTTGTTAGACTCAGCCACCCGGTCAATTCATTAACATTCCCCCTCCCTCCCCCCGCACTCACAGACACAGTTTCAGAATATTTCTAATATTGCCTTGATTTTTTGTCCATTATTAATCTTCTTTTCTTCTTCTTCTTATTATTATTACAGTAATGCCTTGAGGCCCAAACCAGGGATCAGGTACCCTTGTGCTACACAACGTATACAGTTAAAATAGAACAGTACCTGACCCAAAGGGTTTAAAATCTATTTGAGAATGGTTCAAATAATTCTTAAAATACATCAATATATTAATGTAAAAATAACATTTGAAGGGGGAAAAGTCAAATAAAAATCCCATTAAAATGATAAATCATAGCCAGTGACATATCTTTTAATTGAATCATTCAACAAACTAATCCAAAACTTAGTCAACTTTGAGGTAGCATACTGGAGTTCCCTTGATTGAGCAGAAGATCAAAGGAAAAATGCAACTTCACTAGCTTGGACTTTACTAAAAAGCTGTTATGACTACAAAATGTTAGCTAACGTTGAATTTAATTGTGTTAGAGACAGCACTCCAGTGATGATAAAGCTAGGAGATATAGTTACTATGTCCTCCATAGGTTATACCTACATTTGTTTCTTTTGTATGCAGTTATGGACACAGATTTGCACTACTTTACATTTATACAAATTTCCCCTGGGAACCTGAGTAGGAAGCAGAGCTCCATTCTTTTTAACTAAATCTTATTCCCACTGTTATATGGTTGTTGACCAATTTAAAAACAACAAACATAAAAAGGAAAGACACCCACTCACAACTACAATTCATTTAGTGATAAAGGCATTCAGCTACCACCCAAGTCATTCTCCCATCCTTCTTTGGAAACAAAGTCTGAATCCTCCTCAATCTGCAACTACCATCAGGGCTGGTGCAAGGAAGTTTTGCGCCCTAGGTGAAACTTCCTTGCACCAGCCCTGCGCGCTCCCTCCCCCCCCGCCGCCCACCCAGCTAACGCCGCCGCCACCCCCCGCCCATGGCAGCCAGCTCCCTCCCACACACGGCAGCTCCCCATCCCCCATGGCAGCTCCCCCCCTCACCGCGGCGGCCAGCCATCCGCCCGCGGCGGCTCCCCCCCCGCCCCCCCGCAGCAGCCAGCCCCCGCGGCAGCTCCCCATCCCCCCGCGGCAGCAGCTCACCTTCGCCGGTGCCAGAAGCTCCCCTGAAGCTGTGTTCTCGGCGGCTTTCTTGGTGGCCACTTTTATTGCCACCGAATCGCCTAGGGTCGCCTAGTGGAAGCACCAGCCCTGACTGCCATATAAAACGGTGGCTAGTCTAGGCTTCTACTAATAATGACTGGGGAGCAGCCACTCTACAATCCTTACTACACTGTCCTGACCAACCTCAGGAAACAATCTCAAAGCTCCTCCCTGGGGATTTAAGAGGCCTTCTGTTCTCCTCTGGACTTGGCCCAGTGGGAGTGGAGAACACACAAAACTAGGTGGGATTGGGCCTATATTTACCTAAGGATAGACTGGAATAGGTACTACTCACTGTGAGCGAGGACAATTCAGACTCAGAGTAGTTCCATTGATACCACAGGTGCTACTCACTGTGAGGAAGGACATCAGAAAGCGTCCCTCTAGTCATCTGTGGTACTTTTATTTATCCTGTTATCTGATTACAGGAATTTGCAAATCCGGCCCAGGGCTGAAGCAAAAACCCAGATGCTACTTTAATCTACAAACTGACGGTGCAACCACACCTCCCACCCATTCACAACTTTAATTGTTCTGGGCTTGCACTAGGATTATCAGGTGTCTGGTTTTCGACTGGAATGCCCGGTTGAAAAGGAACCCTGGTGGCTCCGGACAGCGGGCCTTTAAAAGTCCGGTTGGCGGTGCTGCAGGGATAAGGCAGGTTAGTCCCTACCTGTCCTGGCACTACGCTGTGCCCCGGAAGTGGCCAGAAGGTCCGGCTCCTAGGCACAGGGGGCAATGGGGCTATGCATGCAGCCCCTGCCCCAACTCCGCACTCCCATTGGCTGGGAACCACAGCCCATGGGACCTGTGGGGGGCGGTGCCTGTGGGTGAGAGCAGTGCACAGAGCCTCCTAGTGCCCCCCTCTCCCCTGACTAGGAGTCAGATCTGCTGGCCACTTCAGGGGCCCAGCGCGGAACCAAGGTAGGCAGGAAGCCTGTCTTTGCACCGCTAACTTGGAGCCGTGTTTATTTTTGGGTACATATCTTTAAACTTTAGAAGCAGCATGGGGAAATGATGCTAGTGTTGAATGCAAGACAGATTTACTATTAAGAGACACTGGAATTTTAAGACAGACTGGGACAGCGTTCATATTAGAACTCATCCTCTTTAAGGGGTCTCTTCTGGGGCCTGGAAAATTATGTGTCAATATTTCTTAAAGGTTTGCTTTGTATTTGCATTTAAGGGAACTAGCTTCACTGCTGCTGAAGGTTAAGATAATAGAGTAAAGGGATTGCTTGGTTTTCTTTTCTTTCTTGTTGTTTATTTTTCAGTTACTGATTAGGGATGAGAAACAAAAGGGAGGGAAATAAAAACTCACATTTGGAAAGTAAAAAGTCCTTGCCTGAGACTAATTATTTTGATTCACAAGGACGGTTTAATTACTGAAGAATGAATTACCAATCATTCATGTTATTACAAATGTTAGTTCACCCTCCAACCTCAGATTTAGTCTTTATATCATTTTAACCTTTAATATACCAATTAAATAATACCACTTAATAAACCATTTAAACCTGTAATATACATATCAGCCCTTTTAAAATCCTCATATTAACACAGCTACTTTTTCTTCTGAAGAGACTTGTGGTGTTTCTAGTACATCCTACCAGAACTGAACTGTGTAAAGCTCTCATGTTGATGCACTATGTAAACCACTTATGATGATCAACATGAAAAAAATACATTTACTTTAACTTTTTGGTTGTCTTGTATAATTTTGAGATTTTTTTAAACTAGCTATTTTATTTCCTGGAGTCTAAACGGATTTCACTCTAGCCTCTCCTATTTCTACATTCACTGCTAAAAAAATAATTGATCTTCTGCTTTAAAATTCCTGCTGTTTCATGAGCTCTGTTACAATTTGACATAATCTATTTCCCACTGATGTTGAAAAACATAATAAGGTCACAGCAGGGAGGCTTTAGCTTCATTAAAGAACATTATTATAAAAAAAAATGAAATGATCTAAGGTAAATTGTTTTTGTCCTTGTGGTACAGTTTGCACAGATCCACATTAATCTGAGCATATAAAGCAACAATACATTACAAATGAGACTCCTTATCATTCATTTTACCATGGGAGCCTCTAGTGGCAGATGTAGATGTCAATAGCTTGCATTCCAAGAGATTTCTACCGTTGGTAAATAAAAAGGCATTAAACCTCCCTGCAAGGGTCCAAAATCAGTCAATAAAAAGGTTTATTTCTGCCTTTAAATTGTCTTGGAGACTTTGCTTGTGTCTAGCAAATGTAGATGGCACAATTATTTAAAACAAGTGAATGAGCAAGGAAATGAATTGAAATTTTGACCCACTCAGGCTTCCATTTATCCTGGGAGCCCATAATAGAGGGAATGCACAGAAGGATTTAAGATAGAGCAATCACTGATTCTCTATTAATCTAGTTTAACTGAGACTAAAATCTGACAGAGCGAATTACAAGTTGCAGGCTGTAAGGCTTATCAATTCATTACTACTTTCAAGGCTCTCCCTTCTCTCTTTCTCTTTGCCTTCAGCTGCTGGCAAAGGATGGGCTTTTACAGTTCAATTTTTCAGTTTATTTTTGACTGCTTTTAATTAAATTTGATGGCCTGCTTCTGCACCAGTGAAGTTATTGGAGTTGCAAAGCACTTTGCTGTTATAATGATGGCTCCCTTGATGTCTGTTCATTATTAACTGCTTTTCAAAAGTGCTGCTCTCAACTCTCATTTTATAAATATTTAAATAACTCTGAATTTCTATAACATAAATATCTGGGCACCGGAGATAGGGATTCGATTGCCTGTTTAATAGGTTTTACATAGCAATATGATTTTTTTAATAAAGTTATATATTATTAAATGGGGAAGTGTTGTCCCTAAATCATGTTACTCATAAGTGTCAGCACAAATTGTAGCAATATTTCAAAGTATCAGTAATCAATGAATTAGTCAGTAGTTTATGGCCTATTGCTTTTGTGAGTGTATTTTTCACACATCTTCATTAATCAGAGTAACAGACAAATAAATAAATAAATAAAATAAAACACATTTGATCTTTGCAATGAGATGTTGGAACAATAGTACTGGAATTAACTTCAGTGCTTTCAGGAGTAAACTTTCATCTTTTATAAAGAGATTAAAGGAGCAAGAAGTGAGTTCTTGTGTTGAGGGGGACCTATCTAATTACTAACGATTTTGTTAATGTGTGAAGAGAGACCGCTCAACAGTATAATGAGGAGGAAAAATTAAGTTAGCAATCCTAAAATCTTCCTTCAGCCAGGCTTTTGTAGTGCTTAAAATGCTTAAAACAAAGGATTTTTCCCTGCGGCGTAATGGGTAGCTGCTTTGCCCCAGCTCTCCTGGGCAATGATTGTTAAATCAATATCATAGTCCTCTGAATGCTAAAGGCCAGATTCTGCCACCCTTACTCATGTTGAGTAGTACCTTACTTTGCAAAGAGGGCCACTGACTTCAGTGGAAGTACTCACAGAGGAAAGTATTACTCGGGGTGCGTAAGAGTATTGTTTCCTGTTAGTAAATCTTTCAGGAGCGAGGGACACTTTGGGATCATAAAATTGAAGCAGTACAGGAGGTAGATGGCCTGCTACCAAGTTCAAAAGGCATTTACCTATAACCTTGTCATCTCCTCAGCACAAGGACTGTATCTTTCCATGTATTTTTGCAGTGCCTAGAAGAAATGGGTCCCCGATTGTTGATTAGATTATGACTTGACCTACACAGGTGAGCAGAACCTCCATTGCACCTCTACACAGGCTACCTGGCCCTTACATCCAGGTGCACAGAAGTCACTGGGCATCACATGCCTGCTTAGTGTTCCACCATGGAACAGATGAGGGTAGTGGGTAGGGAGGGACAGAGAAAGGGTGGAGTTTTGACTCTGATACACTTGAACATGCCAGCCAATCCATTCGGTGTTGTGAATGTGACACTAAGAGCCCCTAAATGCCCAGAAGCAGAGAGCACATTACACTGTAAATCATATCAGGCCTGGAACACTCAGCACCTCCAACACATGGTTGTCATGATATGTATCCAAAAGGCGTCTTGGGGTATTGTGGTGGAGCAAGTGCCCCACCCCCCTGCAAGAGTGGGCTAAGAAAGGCTAGACAGGCTGAGCAAGGCGGCAGCCAATCAGGGAGGGCCTGTTAGAGAGCCAATCAGGGCTGAGCAGGAGGCGGCCAATCAGAGCTGGGCTCAGCCCTATATAAAGGCTGCCCGGGAGAGGAGCAGTGAGTCTTTCCCAGATCTTCTAGGGTGAAGGTCTGTCTCCTGAGCTAGGAGACCAGCACCGCTGGGCAGACTCAGGGGAGCATAGGAGAGCTCCAGCCTGTTACCTGCCAGGCTGCGGGCCCTGACCAGAAGGGCCTAGAGGGTGCAAAGGGGTCAGAGGCGAAGTGACCCAGGGAGAACAGACAGAGGAGGGGAGAGAAGGAGGGCAGAGAGGCAGCTCCCTGGGTCGGGACCCAGAGTAGTGGGTGGGCCTGGGTCCCCCCTTTTCCCTTATCTTGCACCTGTCCATGGGAAGTGGCCATAACGGACCACACCAGACCCCTGAAGGAAGGGGTTAGACTTTGGGGTGTGGTTGGCCACTATGGCAGGGGCGAACCAGAAGACTGCTGTTAACACTCCCCCTCCCCCCGGAAGGGGGTGAGCGGGGACTAGGGGGCACTGCTGGAGGGCAGTGTCTTGAACAAGACGCCACTAGCTGGGAGCAATGTGGGTCGAGATGCCAACCAAGGGCAAGACAACGGGCGGGACACCACCAGGAGAGGGCGCTCCACTGGACTGAGCTAATTCCCAGAGCCAACCAGCAGGAGGCGCTGGGTGGTGCGTCTCGACCCCGTCACAGGTATCATATGTACTTTGGTGACACTCTGGTCAGGAATATCATTGTGTGATGTATGTAAAGGTTGTATATAAAGAATTATGTATGTATGCTGGAAATATGTTCTTTAAAAAGGTTTTAGCGGCAGTGCATAAATCAAGCCTGCCCAAGACAAGGTAATGTGGCTTTCCCTGTCTTGCTTGATTACAGGCAGAGGACACTGAAATCACATTCACATATAAGGCAAACAAAGCAATCAAGCTAACAAGCAGGGAGAAAACAGCTTAGTGAGCTCACCAGGAGAAAGAGTCTGCACCCCCAAGAAGTCTTCCTGGCTCTTGAGGCTAAGACAATGGACTTGGGAAATACAAGGGGAGCAAAAACACATCCTAGTTATCCATCACTTAGGAAACAATGGAGACAGCACCTTCTAATTCTGTGACAGTTGAAAACCCTGACTAGGAAGACTGGAGATGCTGGTAACTTGATGTAAGTGAGAAAACAACTTAGACAAAGATTCTAACCTGCTAAAATTCAGTTTTAGTCACTAGAAAGCTTGCTTGTTTTGTTTGTAACCATTTTCTTATCTCTGCTCATGTGATAAATGAATGGGGGGTGGGGGAGCTCCCTTTTATGGAAACCCAGTCAGCCAGTTAGCTACAAAATCCCTGTTAGTAGCTTTTCTCTACTTGCTTTACCTGTAAAGGGTTAAAAAAATAGGTAAGTGGAAGGGAGTGGGCACCTGACCAAAAGAGCCAATGGGAGGGCTAGCACTTTTTAAAATTGGGAAAATAACTTTCCCTTTGTCTGTCTGCTGTTGTTCTCCAGAGAGAGGGAGACAGAGCAGAACAGACTGGAGCTATGCTGTAAAAAGCTGTAAACCAGGTATGAAAATCACTGGATCATACCTAGAACTATTCAATTTGAAACCCAAGATATGTAAGTCAATCAGGAAATGTCCAGAAAGACGCAATTAAGTTTCTCTTTTATTTCTGTAAGGCTTGTGGGCTCCTCTGTGCTAACCACCAAATGCTTATGTTTTGCTTGTAACCATTAATCTGGACCTCAAGAAAACCATTCTTGATGCTTAATTATTATATATGCTCTTTTTAAATCTAGCAATAGCCTACGTTCCAGATGTATTTTTTTTCTTTTTGTTTTTAATAAAATTTACCTTTTTTAAGAACAGGATTAGTGTCTTAAGAGGTTTATGAATATGTTTTTTAATTAGCTGGTGGCAACAGCTTTCCCAGAGGTGGGGGTGAAAGGGCTTGAGGGTACCCCACAGGAAGGAATTCCCAAGTGCACCTTCTTGGGGTGTCACAGGGTTTTATATGCACTTGGGTGGTGGCAGCATCACATCTACCAATCCAAGGTCAGAGAAATGCTGTAACCTTGGGAGTTTAATACCAGCCTGGAGTGGCCAGTATTAATTTTTACAATCTTTGCGGGCCCCCACCTTCTACACTCAAAGTGCCAGCGTGGGGAATCAGCCTTGACAGCTTAGTATCACTTACATTTCTGTTGTTTGTTAATAAACTTAT
Organism: Macrochelys suwanniensis; assembly: GCA_033296515.1. Lineage (NCBI taxonomy): Eukaryota > Metazoa > Chordata > Testudines > Chelydridae > Macrochelys > Macrochelys suwanniensis. The sequence continues at coordinate 28,937,549 of CM065780.1, read as the reverse complement.
TTTAAGGTCAACTATAAACCATCTCAGTGCTGTTATATTGAATTAAGTGTCTGTGTTCAATTAAACCAACTGACTAGTGTGTATACTGTCTCTTTGGAGGCAGAAAATTTAATAATTTCTGAGTGTCCAGTGAGGGGGACTGGACATTACAGAGAGATGTCTCTAGGGAACTGGGATACACAGATTGTTGCCTGCAAGGCAAGGTAAAGAGTAGCAGAATTTCAAGGAGTTGGCTGCTGAAGCAGACAGACCGGTGTGGCAGGGAGCTGGCACACAGTCTAATCTCTAGCAAAGCTCGCTTTTGCTAAGACAGAAGGGTAACAGTGGCTTATGGTTCTAGGCTGCCCTGAGAAAAGCATCACAGTGAACAGCAGCAAATTACTACCAGTCCAGAGCAAGGGGAATCCAGGAGACAACTGCATCCAGAGGTGTGTCTCTGAGTCACAGAACCTTCTAGGGGTTGCACCTGGGTAGGTGCATTCCTCTGAAGCATCAAGTAACTAGATACTGTTGGGGAAAGATTACCATACCAAACAGATCATTGGTCTAATCTGGTATGGCTACTGCATTGTGATTCTATGCTATGCACCTCTATTAGTAGCCTGATTTTCCACCGGTACTTAAAGACCATAGCACCCACCAAGGTCTGGCATCTCTGCAAAACAAGTCATTTAATTAAGTGCAGAAGTTTGTATGTAGATACATAGTTTAAAAGAACCCAAAAGTGAAATTTTGACTTAAGTTACTTGCCAAAGGTCCCATTACAAACAGACCTTTGGCAGAGGCAGGAATAGAATTAAAACATCCTGGCCCCAATTCCTTTCTCTAACCACTAAATTACTGTTCTAGAAAGCCAGTTTTCAGTCAGTTTCTAGACTAGTTTTCAGATTTTATTTGAGTTCTGTTTTATCATACAATTTGTTGTTATTGTTTTTGGGGTCTGGTTCTAACCACTAAGGGTATCATTACACATTCCATTCCCCACGTCTGTTTTTCATTGGCCGGCAAGAGTTTGTTTTCCTGGCCAGTAAGAATGGATTACAGTGAATCATTTCCAAAACATACTCCGATCCAAATGACTTAAAAGAAACCTAGTTTCTTAGAATACTGAGATCAGATCAAAATTAAATTAAAGGTAAACAGTACCAAAAAAAAGTATACTTAGGTCTAGAACTCCCATGCCTCACCTACTTAGGCCCAAACCCTTGACGTCAAATAAATGCTCACATTTCAGGAGATAGCCTTTGATGACTCTACACTGTAGCACCTCAAAATTCTAGACCCCAGTGTCAGTGAGCTTTCATATTTAAATCCTGGAGAGATGTGTTCTATGGGTCTTTGAAATGTGCATGTGCAAGCTTGTATTACATATTACTGAGGGAGTCCAAGGCAGAGATACTCTAATGAAACAAAGGCAGAGACACCCTAGTATTTCACAAAGAAACTCCAATTTTTGCACAGGTGCAATATCTTGGTCAGTGCTTTTATTATTGTTTGGGTCTACCAAGACACAAATTGGATGTTACAAGTTCATTCAGTAAGAACATAATGGCCATACTGGATCAGATCAACAGTCCACTTAGCCCAGTACCTTGTCTTCTGACAGTGGCCGGTGCCAGGTGCTTCAGACAGAGCGAACAGAACAGGACAATTTATCAAGTGACCCTGTCATCCAGGGCCAGCTTCTGACAGTTGGAGGTTTGGGGACATCCAGAGCATGGAGATGCATCCCTGACCATCTTGGCTAATAGCCACTGATGGACCTATTCTCCATGAACTTACTGAATTCTTTTTTGAACCCATTTATACTTTTGGCCTTCTCAACATTCCCTGGCAACAAGTTTCACAGGTTGACTGCATTATGTGAAGAAGTACTTCCCTGTTTTGTTTTGTTTTGTTAACCCTGCTGCCTATTAATTTCATTGGGTGACCTCTGGTTCATGTGTTATATGAAGGGGAAAACAACACTTCCTTCTTCACTTTCGTTGTACCATTCATTATTTTATAGATCTCTGTCATATTCCCAGGTTTCAGTGTAGTAGCTGTGTTAGTCTATGTCAGCAAAAAGAAAACAAGAAAAATACCTGTGGCACCTTAGAGACTAACAAATTTATTTCAGCATAGTCTCTAGGGTGCCACGTGTATTTTTCTTGTTTTCTTTTTGTCATATTCCCCTCATTCTTCTCTTTTCCAAGCTGAACATTCCCAGTCTTTTTAATCTCCCCTGATATGGAAGCTGTTCTGTCTTCCTAATAATTTTTGTCACCCTTCTCTGTACTTTTTCCAGTTCTAATTCATCTTTTTGAGATGGGGCAACCAGAACTGCATGCAGTAGTCAAGGAGTGGGCATACCATGGCTTGATATAGTGGCATTATGATATTTTCTGTTATTATCTATCCCTTTCCTAATGGTTCCTAAAATGCAGTAAACTTTTTTGACTGCCATTGTACACTACACAGATATTTTCAGAGAACTATCCTAAATGATGACAACATCTTTCTTGAGTGGTAACAGCTAATTTAGATCCCATTATTTTGTATGTGTAGTTGAGATTATATTTTCCAATGTGCACTATTTTGCATTTATCAACATATTATATGCACTCATGTTTTCCTGAGCAGGTAGCCGACCAACTCCTGTGCTTTCCCATATCATTTTCAAATGCTCCTTTGAATTACATATAGCATCAGGTGAATTGTATACAAAAAATAGCTTCCCCCCCGCCCCCATCTGGGTTGAATCATTAACATGTACCCACTTTATTGAATATTGATACTTGAACTTCCACCTTACAAGAGCATGCCCTAACCAATGGGAGTATTCTGGGCCAGATCTCTGTCTCCTGTTGAAACTATTTCACTTATATTGATGATTATATTTTCATTGTATCATGGACTTGAATTTGGGCTTCCTTCTCCCAATAATCAATTATCCCAGGATTGTGCATGAAATTTTCAACAGGTCAATATTATCTTCCCCCCATTACCTTTTCCTATACCTCTGAATTTCCTGACTTACCTCTGAGTCAAAAGGTTAATTTCCTTCTGTCATACCCTTACAATCTCCTTATGTTCAATAATTCCATATTTTCAATTATACTAATCTATAGAAACTAAGATTTTTCTGCAGATGGTTCCCCATCTGTCACATTCAAATTAAATTGGAATCTCATGTTTCCTAAAGAAACTTGTCCACTATGGCCTAGTTGCCCTTTACCACAAGAAGAAAGCCAACTTTTATGTCTCAGCTGACTTTTCCCCATTCCACCACCAGCTAATCTGAACATTAAAAAACCAAACCAAAACAAAAACCAAACGCATTAGTGAAGTTCCACTTCTCTTATATAATTTTAACCCAGTCGTTCGGGCATTCATCCTGGATGTGGGAGATCCAGATTCAATTCCCCGCCTCTGCCAGATGTGTAGAAAAGATTTGAACTCAGCTGTCCTGCCTACCGAGAGAGTGTCTTAACCACTGAGCCGTGGATTATTCTGCGTGAGTTTTCTCTGTTTCTCCTGTTGAAGCTGTTCCACTTTGTATAGAATACCTCAGTAGTCATTGGGCTGAGAGAGAGAGAGCAAGTATGAAACTGGCTGTATAGGCTGGTGGTTAGGTCACTCACTAGGTAGGGGAAAGCCCAAGTTCAAGTCCCCGCTCCAATTAAAACATAATTATTTATATAAGTGGAATAGCTTCAACAGGAAAGACAGAGATCTGGCCCAGAAAACCCCATTGGTTAGGGCATGCTCTTGTGAGGTGGGAGATCCCTAGTCTACATGAGGAGAGAGTTAAACCTGCATCGCCCACATCTTGGGTGAGTGCCCTAAACCTTAGGCTTAAGGTGATGGGGGGAAAGGGGAGAGTCACCACAATCTCCGCCTTCAACTGTTTGAGAACACTACCAATTCCCTTTGTGAATCTAGCGACCCAGGTTTTTTGGCTGAATCTATTCGGCAAACGAGTGTCAAATTTACACACAGTTTCAGGTCAACCAAAACTCCATTATTTGGCAAATAAACTATTTGTCTGAAAGTTTGCCCAGCTCTACTCATCACTGAAATGCAGCCACCATGGAGGTGAAAGATGCAGCAATGAACTTTATTGAAACAGAACATGGCACTACTATACTACCACACAACACTTCAGGAAATACAGTATGAAACCAGGACATGCAGCTACACAGGCTATTGCTATTACACATGACAATGTGCCACCTTTGTATTTATGAGAGAGATGCTTTTAATGCAACCATTTAACTGAGAAATAAATAAAACAGAATGTCTTTTCCACACAGCTCTACCTCCCCAGGTTCGCTTTTGTCCGAAAGCATTTCTTGTTCTGGGTGGCTTCTTCTCTTAGTCTGGCAGAAATTCCCTCCGGCTACCTCATGTGGTAAAGCATCTGGTTTGTATTACGTCATAAATGCCTTTAGAGTGTGTGTGCATATGTGTATGGACCTGTGTGCATAGGCTCCAATTCAGGAAAACATTTAAAAATAGGGTTAAATCCCTTCCTTATGAAGAGCATTTAAGCACTTGCTTACGTGATATCCTGAGCAGGGCTATATGTCTGAATTATGCCATGCTTCATTACAAACCAAAAACTCTTACCAAATTTTCTGGAAAATTCAGAGGCTTGCAAATCTTTTAGTGAAGTTAGGGTGAGATTTAAGTGAACTAAGGCTGAGATGTGCTCAAACCTGGGCTGATTTAAAGTTTTATGTGGAAAATGTGAAACTCAGCAGTTCTAGATGGAGTTTCACTTTGATGTCTGTGTTGTTTGAACCCAGAATTCAAATCAAAACTCAACAGGCGCAAACTCAGCCAAAGTAAAACTGGAAACAAGTTTGTATTAGCCATTTGATTACCCCTTTGCATTACTGCTGAGTTGTTCACAACGCTAGTAAATGCGGTGGATATAAAGGGGGATCAGGTGTTATATTTATTGATATCCTCTAAAGCAGTGAATACTTAAACATATGATTTCTGCTTCTGTAAGCAATGATACATTATGTGCATACAGGCTGTCTGCCATTCCTATTTTCACTGTCTGAAAATTAATGATTTATTAGACTACAGTAAGTTATAATTGAGATGGCTCTTAAAAATAAATGCAATGCTTATATACATCAGATTGAAAGGTTTGGGATATAGAGAGGGTCTTCCAGTACTAAAATGCTGTCAGTGTGTTTGATCTGAGACACTAAGATACTTAGTCAAGCATTTAGAATTTATTTCCTATAAATTATTGAAAATATACCTTATCAAAGAAAGATAATTAATCATTTCTAAAGAAATGTTTACCTGTAGACATACTGCTTGTAGGTAGCAGATTTATTTGTATTTGCTAATTAGAGGCAATTGTAGGAGGAAAGAAAAAAGCAACATAGTATCTTTAAGACTAATTAAAAGAGACTAGTCCAAGTAAATACAGTGTGAAGTTCAGATTATATGTGTTAGTGATTTTAATTTTCAGATCAAACAGTACCCTAAAGAAGGTGATGAGTAGAGAGCAAAGTGCTGCCTTTTATGTTTTATTCCAAACCACTCAAATTATATTGGTACCGGCGCACACACGTTTTTGTTTATTTCAGAACATTTACATGGAAACTTTAAAGTTGTTTTTTTTAAAGACACGTAGATGAGTACGTATTTCTGATTAAATATGTGCCACTGAAATTGAATAAATAGGACTTCAGGAAATTATGATGAGAAAAACATATGTAAACTTCAAATGCTTGAAGTTGATGAGTTTCCTACTTTACTACACTTCTGCTTTTGAAATGTTAGCTCTGATAAAAGAATTTCAGAAGCCAAATAATACATCATTGTCTTTAAAAGCAAGTGGTGAGATGCAAAATACTACAAAACTGTTTTGAATTAGTCAGTATTTCTGTTTGTATTTGTACACATTAATATTTTAAATGGCATACCTGTGGGTGTGTGCATGATACACAAAAAAATTACATCGAAACATTAGGGTTTCAAAGTCAAGAACTCAAAGGTTAAGAAATGCCATAATTTAGGTTGGTTTTGCAATGTTCATTTTGGCCCCCTTGTGCTTAATCATTATTTTAACTACATGACCACATCCGCATACTATTTTTTCCTCAGAACCCCTGCCTCACTCAGTGCTCAGGACAGACAGTGCTCACTTAATGAGCAGCTATTCAGTATTTTGCTTTTTCCTCGTTGTTCAATGTGTGGCCTAGGCCTTATTTACTGCACACTATTCAGCGCCTGCTCTGTAGACAGAAATATTAATTTCCTCAAATGCTTTTCTATGGCATTTATCACTACAGTATCCTAGTGCTTCACAAACATTACTTTCTTCCCAAATCCTCTGTGAGGTGAGAGGGTAAACTTATCCCCATTTTACAGATGGGAGATGAGGCACAGAATGATTGAAGTTAATACGTATCCACTCATTTTGGGTGCCCAATTTGAGACACCTGTGACCTGATTCTTCAGAATACTGTACTTCATATTATTTAGAATGTTTTATGTTCAAAGAACAGTTCCTTTGACTTCAGTTGAAGCTGTGAGTATTTAGCACTTCTGCAAACCAAGCCCCAGGGTCTTAAGTCAGGCACGCAGAAAATTAAGAATAGAACCAGTGACCACCTGTGAAAAGTTGGTTTAAGTGTCTTGCCTAACGTCATATAGGAACTCTGGCACAGGCAGGTATAAAATCCAGTTCTCCTGGACAGAAAAAATGAGTGCTAGCAGTGTAACCATCCTTTTGCTTCTTGCAATTCCCTACCTCATTCAGTACATATCTTTCAACTTCTGCAACAAATGAGGCACCAGTCCTACAGATGATAGCCTTCTTTACTATGCTACCATGATTCATCCCGAGAACACAGGAAGTTGCAGGATCAGGGTCTAATGTTGATGGGAATGTCCGGTTGAAAAGGGACCTTGGCGACTCATTAAAAGTCCGGATGGCAATGCAGTGGGGGTCCAGGACTAAGGCAGGCTCCCTGCCTGCCCTAGCTGCATGAGGCTCCCAAAAGTGTTCACCAGGTCCCTGCAGCCTCTAGATGCATGGATGGCCAGGGAAGCTCTGGGGACTTCCCCCACCCCAAGGGCCGTCCCTGCAGCTCCCATTGGCCGGGAACCATGACCAATGGGAACTGTGGGGGCAGTTCCTGCGGGCGTGAGGGCAGCACGCAGAGCCTCCGTGGCTGCTCATGCATCAAGGGGCTGCAGGGACCTGGCATCCACTTCCCAGGATCCGCAATAAACACTGCCAGGACCCTGCACCCCTAACCCCCTTGCACAGCCCAGCCAGCTCCCCCAGCCTGGAGTCCCCTTCTGCACCCAAACTCCGTCCCAGAGCCCACACCCCTCAACACCCCAAACCTCTGCCCCAGCCCCCTCCTGCCCCCAACCCTTCATCCCCAGCACCACCCCAGAGCCCACACTCCGAGCCGGAGCCCCAACCCCCTGCCCCAGCCCAGAGCTCTCTCCCACATCCCAAACCCCTCATCCCTGGCCCTACCACATCCCCAGCACCACCCCAGAGCCCACACCCCCAGACAGAGCCCTCACTTCCTCCTGCACCCCAACCCTCTGCCCCATCCCGGTGAAATTGAGTAAGGGTGGGAGAGAGTGAGCAGCAGAGAGAGGGGGGAATGGAGCAAGTGGGGGAAGGGCCTTGGAGAAGGTGCAGGGTAGGGGGTGAGGCAGGGGTGTTTGGTTTTGTGCAATTAGAAAGTTGAAAACCCTAAATGTGGACTTAATTAAAATATTTGGAAATGTCTCAAACCCTATGTGATGGGGTGCACTCACCCCGTACCAGACGGGAAGGGGTTAAACGCAACATTGTGGGCTGAGGAAGTCACACCCCCGTCTCCCTACTGGGCATGCTACAGGTGTACCAGTATAAAAGAGAGCAGCTCAGTCAGGGAGAGATGCCGTTGGGGAAGGACGTGTGCCAGGCGCTCCTGCTGAGGATGGCCTCCAGTCTGTGCCAGAGGGGAGTGGAGATGTGGACCACAGCCTCGGACCCCAGCAGCCCACAGAGCCCCAGGGAGCGGCCGGTGCTCGGGAACAAAGAGATACCAATGCCTCCTGGACTACAACGCGTGAGACTGTGGTAGGAAGTGACCCGGGGCGGTGTCAGAGTGGTATCTCCCACCGAGGTAAGCTCGGCATGTTCCAGTGGGACTCCCCGCTGAGCTGATAGGTGGTCGTTCCACCGCTACTAGAGCCCTGGGTTGGGGCCCGGTGGAGTTGGGTGGGCCCGGGCCCCCCTATCTAGGCTGCTGGGCCTCCTGCCAGCGGCCCCCATGAACTCTGGCAATTGGGTCACACTGTCCTGACACTAGGGGCATGTTTCATGGACTCCGGCCGCTAGGCCGTACTACCCCGAGGAGGAGGGGGATATTTGTATGGAGTCCGACTATTGGGCCACACTGTCCTGACAATAGGAGCATGTTGTTTGAACTCCGGCCATTAGGCCGTGCTTCCCCAACCAAGAGGCCACTCTACCCTGCAGCCAAGCCCAGACGTGTGGACTTGAGTTGGGGGAAAATAGGCATGTAAGGCTTGTGTGCCTGCCCCTATTCCCTGAGGAAGGTAGGCACACTCGCCCTGCACGGGACGGGGCCCACCTTAATCCTGTCACACCATAGCTATAGAATGTGTGTGGTATGACCTTTATATCGATAGTCAATCAAGTCATAGATCTGTACTACCATATGGGAACAAGTTCAATACTTTTTGCTCGTTTCAATAGAAACATCTTTCAAAGTGTGTCTGTCTTTGTGATATGCATACTTGTGTATTTGATATGTAAAATATTTGCCTGCTGTATTATTGTCTAGCCCTTTTTAAGGAAGGATGACCCAATGTTTAGAATACTGGCTTGGGACTTGGAACACTCCAATCCAACTTTTAATGCCTTTGCTTATAACTGAAACAAATCAGAACAGATGCCATTAGTGAGAGAGTTTTCTTTCTGCATCCCAGAAAACTCAGTCAGGTCAGTCCAACCCCCAAATGTAAGACCCACCCCCCAAAAAAATGGAGCAATGGAGGATAGGTCCATCAATGGGTATTACCCAAGGTGATCAAAGACATAACAGAATGGCTCCAGGTGCCCCTAAACTACCAGAAGCAGGGACTGGTTTGCAGGGGATGGATCACTTGATAAATTGCCCTGTTCTGTTCATTCCCCTTGAAGCATTTGGTACTGGCTGTTGCTGGAGGACAATATATTGGGCCAGATGGGCCATTAGTCTGACCCAGCATAACCATTCTTATGTTCTTAATTGTATGACATTACAAAGTTAAGTGATGCCCCTTAAGAAATCACACTTGGTCATATTTTGCCTACATATCAGAGTCCAGCCAAGTTGCAAAAATATTTACAGAGCTTTCTACCAAGAACTTTACAGGACGGATTAAGATCAAGGACAAAGACAGACAGAATGACCGTGGGAGTCAACCTATGGTAAAGGGGTATATAAACCACTTTCACCTAGAAAGACTTGAGTGAGTCCACTAGGAGCTTGTAAACATTCGACTCTGAAGCCATCTAGCCCAGGCCCACCAGAGATTCAGGATGAAGCACTGGATTAATACTCTGGATATGTTGGTTCAATTGGTAGCTCTGCTACAGGATTCCTTTATGGTATTGAGCAAATGACAATCTATAAATTAAAGATTTTAACACTTCCTTTCTCTTGCCATTGGTTTTTCTTGACTATTTAGATTGGGAGTTCTCTGGGGACAAGAACTGCCTCTAACTATGTGCTTGAACAGTGCCGAGCACAATGGAGACCATATCTCCATTGGGGCATCTGAGAGCTACTGTAATACAAATAATGAACAACAATAACCCTACTCTAATTTTTCTGATATTACCTCTCCAAAGGCTTGTCTACACCACACAGCTTTTAGCGACAAGGCTGTATCAACAGCACTCCTGCTGACAAAGCTGCGTTCCCACTGCCACTTGCATCAGCAAAACTTTTGTCTTTTGTGGGGGGCTTTTATAAGTACCCATGAAAGACAAAAGTTTTATCGACAACTTCTCAGTGTAGACATATCCCAAGACAGATGTAAGCGTTGTAAACACCATTTCAGTGTAAAGGCAGGGTGTGGAAAAATTTCTAAGAATTCTGTAATGCCCCTCATTCCTGCCATTCTGCTCACTGAATACCTTTTATGAAGAAACTTGTAAGACTAGGCACCAGTATAATTAATTCCCTTGTTCTCAATGTGCCTAATTTCTTTATCACTTTTTATCAGGGGCATCACATAGTCTGTCCAACTTGTTCCCTTGTGTTTGTGTCAGGGGGGAATTCTACAGCAGTCCAGTTTAAGAGTGGTCATGAAGTACAATAAAGAGGTGCATCTGGCTGCCTCTCATGCTGGTCTGGAACAGGTTACAGGATTTATAACAAACTTAGTACAATGTCCTTCCCATTTCATTCTCTCTAGCTATCTCTGTTTTTGATTTAGCTGTGTAGTTCTCTTTAAATTGAATTAAATCACACTTCTTAGGAAGGTTCAAGCTGTTGCCCGGTATGAAATAGGGTAATTTTTTTTCTATTGGGTAAGCATATAGAAATAATTTAGCATTGCTCTTCCTGAAATCTCATAAGAACTAGCTACAGAATTACTACATGCTTATTCTCCTGAATTAGGTCTCCCGGAGAGGCTATCTGGGAGGTGTATTCCAGTGCATGGATGGTCTCTTGATTAGAGCAGAGAGGTGGAAGGTGTGAGTTCTGGGTTCTGCTTCCAAACCTGCCGATGACTCTCTGTGTGACCTAGAGCACCTTTCAGGGCCTCTGTTTAAACAGATGTAACACTGGTATATTACTACTCACCTACTGCACAGGGCTAATGTGGTTAATTGTCACTGAAAGCTGGACAATATTCCCTAAAAGTTCAGAGATGCAGCATAATTTAATATTCCATATGTGCAACTCTTGGATGACAGACACTTTTCCACATATAATCAAAAGCAAGAAAAATTTAAACCAATTAAACATTTTTGAAAAGCCTTACTCCTCTCTTCCTGTAGCTCTTTCCTTTCCAACCTCAGTCAGGTAATACAAAGATTTTTCACTCCCCAGGCATTATTAGGATACAACCTCAGTTTCTCAGCCCAGGGCTACACTAGGGGAGGGGGTCGATCTACGATACGCAACTTCAGCTACGTGAATAGCGTGGCTGAAGTCGGCATATCGTAATCGACTTACCTGGCCATGAGGACGGCGGCGAGTCGATCGCTGCCGCTCCCCCATCGACTCCGCTTCCGCCTTTCGATGAGGTGGATTTCCAGAGCCGACGGGGAGCGCGATCGGGGATCGATTAATCGCGTCTTAACGAGACGCGAAAAATCGATCCCCGATAGATCGATTGCTACCTGCCGATCCGGCGGGTAGTGAAGACAAGCCCTCAGACTGTGCAAAGGCTGGCTCGATATTATGTTCAAAAAATTAAGTACTGTAGCCTTAAAGCTTGAGGTTGCCAATATGCATATAGTTTTAAAGAGCAGGATAGGATCGTATCACTTTAATAGAAACCCAAGGTGACTTTGCAGAGAACATAATTTAAATATAAATATGTAACCAGAACAGAGAAATTATTCTTTGAAATATCTGATACCCTGGAACACAAGTATGACTCCAATTTCATGGTGCGACTAATTACAGGAAATGACCAACATCCAGGGTGTATACCGAGAGGAAGTGGTATGTTTTATGTAATATTGGTATACACTCTGGAGATATTGTCATGGAAAGCAGACATAACAAGATGCAATGGGCGGGCCACAAAGCACGGTTCACGGACAACAGGTGGACCACAATTATTGCTGAGTGGTACCCGCGAGAACAGAAAAGGCCACTTGGTCGGCCTCCAAGAAGATGGGAAGATGACATTGTTAAACATTTTGGACGAATGTGGAGAAGAAAGGCAAGAGTGCAAGAAGAATGGTGGACGTGTTGTGATTGGCACAGTTTTAACGACAGCTGAAGACCGATTGAGCCAAGTGATCAAGGTGATACCACTTCCAACTAAAAGCCTCCTATGTAACAACTAGAATTTTTTTGTAATAACAGTAACAGTCCCCATCTCTGCAGCTGACCTCATGACATTAGCTTAATAAAATACAAAATCTATTAATAATGGTGTTTTAGAATAGGCAATTAGAAGACTGTTTAAAGAGAAACACTGTATAAAACCTCTTGGTCTTTTGCATAATAGAGAAATGGGGTGTACGACTCAATACCATAACTAGAAGAATCTTCCCTATTCACATATAATTTGTCAGATGCTGGACTGTGAAGGCCCTCAAGGAAACTTTACAGTTCAACTAGCATCAAAAACCTCCTGGGGATCCATACTATCTAACATGTAGCAAAATAGGATATAACTTTAAAAAAAAAAAGAACAAGAACACCTCCACCAATCTTACTCTCCATTTAAGTCGAGAACAAACTGCATTAAGTTGCTTTCTTCTCTATGCATCACCAGACAAAAAAACCTCAGAGCAGAAAAACACATTTCCCTGCATGCATTTGAAACCCATTGAAGATTGTTTACTATACAGCATACATAATTATGAGTTAAGGTCAGTTTCCCTTGGGCAGTTATGGAGCAAAAATGTAACACACCACTTCAACTCTATCATCATGCTTAACAGTCAGGTGAAACAGCGCCAAGTTACAGGAAAGCCAGGATTAAAAACAACCAGGGACTGCAGTTCAGCTCCCTCCATTAGACTGATTAACTGCAAGCACTTCTGACAAGCAATATTTTCAAGAGCCTCTGAACAGTTAAGGATTAAAACATGCTGAGTTTTGAGTATGTTCAGTAGTATCTTCAGTGCTGAGATTCAATTATACTATTCATGTTTTCTTACTTCACCCATTACTATGGTATCTGAACACCTTCTGACATTTCTTTTCTCTGTTCTTTTATCTAGTTGGAAAGTTTATCCATCAGTACCCTCCAGCTTTTTCACAGATCCTCCAGGAATCCTGTAGTCATTTCATTGAGTTGCATTGCCATTGGGATTTAGAGTTAGTGTTAACAAATCGGGAAAACTACCCACCATTCCTTTGGCTAATCTGATTTTTCTCTTTCTATGAACTCCTACTGGCTACAGACTCTCTGGACAATTTGGTGAAACTCACACTTACTGAACATTAGACAAATCAATATTTAAGGTGGGCTGAAAGCAATACCTAGTTTATGGTAATATTTATAATCTGAGAGTCCACCAACTGCTTTAAGAAAATAAAGGAAATGTTTTGGTGTTTTCCCCCATCTTTCTCCGTCTTCCCCCATTTGTGACACTAAGCTATAAGCCTAAACTTTCTCGTTCCTCTCAAACAAGGCCAGCTTTGTACGGCAATACTTTTATTGTGCTGTTTTCTGCTTTGGAGTATCCCCCATAAATTTCATCCCTTTTTCCACAGTCTCCCCCCTCCCCGCCCCCCAAATGCACTAACAGTGCTAGGAACATTCGTAACAATGTGCCCATTTCTGATAAGGCTGATTTGTGAAGGCCTCATATAGGATATCATTGGAGGCCTCAGTTGTCTCAGTGTATCCTTCCAGCACTAACTCCCTCATTATCTCCTTCTCTTCCTTCCCTGAAAAATGCATTTAGAAAGCAGCAGGTGCCACTGCTCCACATTAATTTTGAGATTATCTCAAACTGGGGAGGATTATGATTAAAGTGAATCCCTTTGTAGATTCCAAATTTTGCAAATTCCAGAAGTTAGCTCTGTATTCGGTTGATAACAATGTTTCTTAGTATTTTGGTGATATCACTTCAAAATAGTAGAGTTGGTTCATTTCCCCCCAATTTTTTAGCAAGATGTGGACTTCCATCAATGATAAAAATTTCTTTTGGAATCCCTTTCCAAGGAAGTCAAAGGATTTTTAAATTAGGCTGAAATTAAACACCAAAATAATGTGTGTCCACTGAAGAACAAAGAGTGCAAACAGGTATTTTGTATATCTGTTTATTTTTCTCAGACAGATTCTACTATATGGCTATGATATGTTCATGGTGCACCAGAAAATATGCTAAACTATCCATACATGTTTATGTTAAAATGTTTTCATACTTTACTTTTTAAATAATTGGGCACTGTCTTAGCTGAGTACTTATGTTTACCTATCAGAAGGCGGTGTCACTAATTTTCTGAAAAGAGATTTATATAATGGTGCAAGTACACTTTTAGCCTTATGCGGTTTAAAACAGAACCTCTGAATTACCAGCACAGATAAAGGCATTTCCCAGCACTGCATTATGAACTAAACTTTTAATTCTGTTTTGTTGTTAGAAGTCAGCAAACTTTGTAAATTAAGTCTTAAATGAACCTCCAAATTTGTAAGATTTTTCCTACCTGGAGTTGAGGCTGATCAGTTCTTCCAATGCTGGCACCAACATTCTGTCAGTCAAACACTTAACTAGATGATCATAGGCCAGGAGAGCAGTTTCCTTTTATTCCACCTGGAAAAAAATATTGTGTCAGTCACTTTTTTCATGGTCTTCCAAGCATAAGACAATTCATTATGTTATCTTTGCCTGTCACATTAAGTGTTCCTCAGAAAACACACAAAGGACTGAAGCATAAACTATTCGACTTTGACTTACTCCTAAATTTTTAATACAGAATGCATATAAGTGAATGGAGCCATCTATACTTTATTTGATTTGATGGGTCTCTTATGAAATATATTAAGTATTATATTCATTTATAACCGTTCAATTAATTAAAGGATATATTCATTTAAGATAAGCATTTCTAAACACTCAAGTATGAGGGGGTAGCCGTGTTAGTCTGTATCCACAAAAACAACAAGGTCTGAAGAACTGGGTTTTTTACCCACAAAAGCTTATGCCCAAATAAATCTGTTAGTCTGTAAAGTGCCACCAAACAACTTGTTATTTCTAAACACTGGCACTGAAGTGTACCAAATCACAACATTCAACAGTGGAAAATAAAATAAGTTTTAGACCACACTACATTAGAACGGGGTTCCATTTGTAGTAAGAAACTGAGCTTAAAGTTGCATTTGCATTAGGTCTTACACTACTGATCATTGTTTTTCCATTGCTCATCTTACTACTAACTAGTAGAGAATACAGAGTCTGCAGAACTACAGACAACTGATCTATTGATTTTTAAAACTGAAAGGCAAATATACATTTCTTGCTGGGTTTCACTGATATGAAAAATACCAGATGCCACAGCAATAGATTCCAATATGTTTCTAAATGAATACAAACATAATACAAGGTGAAATGTAAAACAATGCATCAAATATTTATTTTTCATTTAAAAAAATTATTTTGATTAAATAACCAGAAGATCAGTTTTTTCACAGCACTCTGAATGAAGAGGAATGGAGGGAAGGAAGGAAACATAAGTAAAGATAAAAATTTGAAAACTACATACACCCTTCACTAGATCTAAATATTTAAAATATAACAATTCATAGCAATTTCATTATATAGTATCTGCTAGAAGATACCTCTCTGGTTTAAACCTCAAAACCATACCATCCAACCACTCTATCATATCCTAACTCCCGATTCTATTAAAACATAGAGTGCATCATCTCTCACAAACTCACTATCTTGAAATAACAGCTTTATGGTGAGATTGTAAGGTATGCTAATTATGAGGGCATGTAGGCAATGTTCAGAAAAAAATCACAGCTATCTTAAAAACATGTACACGTTTATCCATCAGTGTTCTGTATTTCTAAGGTACGCCATTAATAAAAGGAAATATATGTGGTAATAAGTCCAGGGAAGCAGAATGGTTAATGATATACAGCTAGTCACCAAAACACAATAAAGAAATATTGGTCAAATAGTCACTACGAGTCTGACAAGGCTGTAACCTTCCAGCTACTGTGGAACTAGCTGACAGAATTACATGATGTTACATTCTAACAGTATTTTCATAAAGAATGAACCACACATTTAATTCCAGACAAAATCCATGTTAAAGTGGAGTTAAGGATGAGAGTACATATCAATAATTTATGGCCAAATGATGTTGTGATTAACCAAAACCCAGTCATCATAGCCCCAGGAAATTCAATGTTAAATTTAAATGTAAAGTAAATCCAAAGATGATGAAGTATGGAAATTCAGTTAGGATACCAACACAACCTTAATTCTCCTCTGTAGTAACACTATGCAACAACCATATGATTACAATTAAGGCGTGTTAGTGTTTGTGGTTCCAGATTAGATTAAACTGATTTTTTTAGACACACATTCAATATGTCTTTTTCTTTTTCCTTCATAGTGTAAATTCTCATCAAAATCATACTACACTCAAGATAAGTGTTATAAGCTTAGGGAGATTGGTCACACTATTTTTTATGTATAACTAAGAGCGAATTAATATTATTGTATGGGAAGTGAAGTCCAAATTCAAAGAGGTGTGGAATACCTGCAACTTCTATTTCTTTGAAATGGAATTTCACCAGGCTTTAATGAAGCTGATCTCTCTCAAAACCCTTTTTCCCTTCCTCATTTCAGGCTTCAATGGGAGTTGCAGATATGCAGCATTTCCAGAAATAACCGTAAGTAAGGATAAATTTAGCTCAAAAGGCCTGC
This sequence comes from Macrochelys suwanniensis, assembly GCA_033296515.1. Taxonomy (NCBI): domain Eukaryota; kingdom Metazoa; phylum Chordata; order Testudines; family Chelydridae; genus Macrochelys; species Macrochelys suwanniensis. The sequence goes on along the minus strand of CM065780.1, from coordinate 28,920,931 downwards.
AGCTTAGAACATGAATCAGTATCTGGAATTCCCCAAACACAGACAGGAGCACAAGAGATTTCAACTTAATTGTGGCACCAAAGTATGTGCTGGCAGATAGGTCCAAGACTGAGGAATAGACATGCAATGTGGTCTTTTACTGCTTCTGGTTTAGAGCCCCAAACAAGCTCTTTGGCTCCCAAGCCCACATATGTTCCACAATCCTCCTGGATGGCAGAGCTCATCCATTCTCTCAGAACCCCTTTTCTCTCCTTTGATTCTTGTGTGTTCTGTCTCATTCACTCCCTCCTTCTCTTCCCTGTGTTCTCTCTTTACCCCCTCTCCCCCTCCCCTTATCTCTCCTAGAGTTCATCCCCTTCTTTCTCTCTCATCTACTTTTTATTTACCTTTCCTCCCACCCTCAGCAGCGACATGAAGATTCTCACCATCTGCCTGACACTGAGCCCAGTGATTTGTTTTTTCTCTTTCTGACAGGGATGCTGTTAGCCCAAAGATACTTAAGCCTGTACTTCACCCTTGTCATCTGGGAGCAGAAGAAAACATCATTTCTGCTCCCAATTGAGAGAGTTAATGAGCACAAAGCTTTAGGATGTCGTCTACTTGTGTTGGCTGCCATTCTCTTCTGCAAATTTATATTTCTCAGCAGAAAGTCAAGGACCATACTCCCCTATGCTACCATTAGTATTTATGGGAGGAATAATGTGTTTCCTGAGAGTAACTTGTCCTCTCCTGCACTACATATTCAGGAATATGGGGAGCCTGACCCCATGGAAAGATTCCCTTTGGCTTTTGAAGGTTTTGGATAAGGCTCCAGATGTCCATCCCACTCTAGAGGAGCAGGGCCTCCTTCCTATAGGCTGCAGGAGGGGACTGGGTAAAAGAAGGAGCCTGTGGCTGGGGTGACTAAGAGGAGAGAAACCCCAGAGAAAAACAGCCATACCATTGTAGGCTTTAGGAAGTCATAAAGTAATGCTTTATATGGTTAATAAAGTAAAATATTTGTACAAAGCATTTCATTGACAGGGAATGCAAGGGAACCACCACAGGACAATAATTTTATTAGAGATGTTTCTTATGAGACTTATTTTCTTATTTTAAATTTAATGATTTTGTTTTAAAAGGCCTAACTGCTGGGAATCACATTATATACTGTCCCCTGTTTAATAATAAAGATTGGTAGCAAGTTTAAGAATGTGTTTCCTGTGGGCCCCTTTACCTTTTGTGTCTCCAGTAAAACTTATAAAATTATAGTCTACATAGTCTCCTAAGAAGGAAAACTGAATCAGTGCAAATAGAGTACACAGGAGCTTATAAAAATGCTCTGGGTACCTTTCCCAAGACCTGAAGAAGAGCGCTGTGTAAGCTCAGAAACTTGTCTCTCTCCCCAAGAGAAATTGGTTCAATAACAGATGTTATCTTACTCCCCTTGTCTTAAAAATGCTATACTGGCACTTTGTTTTCTTCAAGGTATTATCTATTGAAACCTGAATTCAGAAAATGTAGTAAATTAATTCTCAGTTACACATTTATCTTTGAATGTCCAGCCAATATTTGGTTTAGTAAGTTATTATTATTCCAGGGTTAATTCAAAAGAAATACAAGATGTGTTTTATAATTCTATAGCTGTTTATGTTTGTTTTCTGTCCCTCCTCCCACCCCCTATGACTTCAGGTCTGATTCAATGCCCGCTGAAAACAATGGAAAGCCTCCCATTTAACTTCCGTGGGTTTTGTATCAGCACTTAAAAGATGAGAAGCCTTTTGGATATTCAAACAGACAGCCTAATTTTGCGCTGTTTCTTTTGCTCACAAAAAATTCATACCTTGCGGAACTGCTGTTTATCAAGAAAATAATGACACGGGCCCCAGTCCTGCAATGAGCTCTGTGTGGGCTCAGAGATCCATCCACATGGAGTTCATTATAGAATGTGAACCTTGCTCTCTTAGCCTAATCGTGCTTAATTGTCACATTGCCAGAATTGTAACATTTTTTATCAGACTGTTTCCTGGTCTGTGCACTGATTCACTCATTGACTGAGCTTCCTAACCTCTGAAAATATGGAAAACTATTCATGAATAGACACTAGGAAGACTAGATGAAACCATATGGAATATTTTGGAAGTTTAGTCCATGTTCAGAATAAATACTTCATCTACCACTTCCAGGGGGGAAAAAGAAACAAAACCCAGCCCTCTCCTGGAGCCCCATGTTTCAGAGCATAATCCTTTACTCATATAAATTTCATACGGGGCCCAGAGTCATTCCTAAAATAAATTACCCCAATTTTAAACATGGAAACATGTACAAGTTGATGCATACAGCAGGAACATCACTTTAGAGTTTGGAAACTGCTCAGACAGCTACTACGATAAAATATAATTTTACTTTATCTTGGAGTAGCACAGAACCTTTTTTATTACACTCATAACAGTGAGCAAATTACTCCTAATTGCTTATAAGGATAAGAAATAAAAAAGCAAGCCCAACAAGTCCCTTAACAATCTTAGCCTGCAGTACCAGGGCCAACTTCACAATTTGTAAGCAATGAAGCCTGTCAAAGAATATAGTAGGTGAGACAGCCAAGGTTACACTAAATCCCAAGAAATAGAACAGGAAAAAGGAAGAAAATTATAGCAGCATGTATAGTTTGTATTTCCACACAACGCCAAGCATATGTTTAATTAACATTTTGTGTAATATTGCTAGATTTCAAAAAAAGTTTTAGTCATACATAAATCAAATATAACAGATGAGTATGCGTTCATGAGGTAATGGGTGTTTAGCTGCAAGGATTGATTTAACTGACTTTTGCTATGACTTTATGTTATGGAATCTTGAGATACAAAAAATGTGAGGCCGTATCTTGGGAATTATCTTGTATCTCTGATTCATGTGACTCTCGTATAGAAAACCACTAGAAGAGTGTTGTGTAGACCCCATGCAGGCAGAAAAGGGATTAATCCAGGAACAAGGAGATACAGAACATAAACCAACTAGCCCTGGTTGCAGATACTGCTACTTAAAGCTTTGAGCTTTCAAAGAGCAAAGGAGAAGAAGGACTTAGTATTTTGCAAGCCAACTGAGCCTGTTAGTGACTGCAGGGAAAATCCCTACCCACTCTCCAGAGTCAGCTTTTTAGTCGCAGCAGGCTAAAGTGCTCATGAAATATGGCTGGGAAGTTTTCACTGGGACTGGCTGGAGCAAGCCACTCTCTTCTCCTATTTCATACAGCTGTATTAATTCTAAGTAATTCCTTTTTACTTTCGTAGTTTGAGACTTATGGGACCTGGTAGGAACCCCCTGAGAAAGGGGAAATAAATCTACCATGTGAACCACAACACAAGGCACTGACTGGGACTGGGACCAACCCCCATTCTTACAGTCAATCTGTTCACACTGCCAATGAGACAAGCATGTTCTTTGGGGCCAAAAAAAGGATCACTTTGATGTATAAAATCCCAAACTGCATAAGCAGATGGTCCTGTCTGAAACCTTAGCTAACTCCTCTAAACCTTCTGAGACACCCAGGCCTCCCTGAGAAATAAAATAATCTCTAAAGAAGCACTGCTCCCAACTGATGCTGTTGTGGTGCATGTTCATTTAACCCCTTCAGCTGAAGAATGTTGTGGGGTGGAGCCTTTTGTGTATTCTTATCACAGCCTGTCCTCTAAGAGAAATGGCACAGCATACAAATATGCTGGTCACCCTGCAAAATGTTTGAACTGTACCCTTTACAATCCTATTTATGCAGGTTTCTAAGGTGTACACATTCACCTTCTTTTTATAGTCTCTCTCTGCTGTATGGTCTCTGCACTTTTCCTTTGCTTCAGTTTCAAAAACATCTACAAGCAACTCAAGGTTGACATATAAAAGACCCTGTGCCATGCAACTGTAGATGTTTAATGGAAACCTGACTGCCTGTCATGGAGTCCCATCCCTTAACTGGTAGTTAGAGCCCCAACTCAATACTCACCACAAGGTTGCTCATTAGCCAGCTGGTTAAAATGTTCTGAAATGCGGTTTTGTGAGAACTAATACAATTTCCCACCCCCCTTTTTTAAAAAACCAGCTTTATTCACTATTGTATAGAGAAGTGGGCTTCTCTAAGATAATAATGTCTGATAATCTCCCAAGACATAGTAGGTGAAGGAGTCAGAAAACAGTACTATTAATCACAATAATGATTACCTAAGCAAATCTATCTGTATATTGTGTGCATGCATGCTCATAGATACATTTCGTGTGCCCAAATTGAGACACTTCAAAGGGCTTGAATTTCAATTTGCGGGTGCTCCCCATTTTCTGAAAATCAGGTCTCCTTAAGATGTCACTCTTTAAAACCTTAGCCATATACAGAGAGGCTGATAATACATGTTATTTTCTTAAGATAATACAACTGAGTTACACAAATAATTAGTGAAAACTACTGACTAAAGTTCTGATTCAATGTTCATTGAGGTCAGTTGATTTCTCTACATTGATAGCAATGGCCTACATGTGGGACAATGTTCATTGTATTGCTCATATCATTATATCCTTACCCAGGTTCTGATTCTGTCCTTACAATTGTGTGTGAACTTGCCTGTCTTGTAAACAAAAATTAGATGCTTGATTTTATAAAGTTTTTCAGATAAAGAAATCACAACGGGGAAGGTGTTGGCCAGACACTAGGTGCAAAGCAAACACATCGTTTGGCTACATGAGTGGTCACATACCATAGACAGAGAAAAAATGAAATGCATTCAAACATTTTCACTGACAAAGTCTAACCTGCTGAAATGAATGAAGTTGAAATAATAGTTAAGTGTATACTGGAAATTGTATTCTTGCCCCTATATTATTTATATGACATGCCAGCATTTTGAAAAGTTTTCAAATTCAATTATGAAAGCACAAGTAAAATAATAAGGTTTAGAAATTTCTTTCCCAGCTAATTCTGCTTTTATTTCAATTGTACAACCCTGAAGGTGCATAGTGGGGGGTGGGGTGTCTTACAATAGCTTGATAATAGGGAAAAGAAGGCAATTGTATGCTAATTGTGATTCAGGATGAAAAAATGAGCAAATCCTTTATTTGTTGAGTATACAATGGTTTGAGACTAAGACCCTAAGGTATATTTGATTCTTTAGTTTTATGTAGTGAAGCACATTTGAACTATACTTAACAGGCAGAATTGCATTTAAATTGCTTTAGGAAAAAATCCGTTTTGATCTCTTTATTACTTGTAATTTAATTTGTTCAGAAGTGAAACATTTTAAGAACATAATGTTCAACACAGAAGGCTGGGTTTTCTATTGTATAAAACAGGATTTATACATTGTGCTTAAGCCTGGAGGCAAGCATACATTCTAAGATTTGATTTACTGTAACACAGCACAGGCTCCTTTTCTGAAAATCTGAAGATAGTCATAAAACTCTACTTATTATTTGTTTTGTGATTATGTAAACAGAAAGAATCTGCAATATACAGGCATGACCCATGACTATTTGTGACATTCTGACTTGCACATTTTGGACTTTATCCTGATGTTCGGTACTTTGGGGGAAAGTAAACTGATACTTTTATTATAAGGTTATATATCTGCTACATGGATTATAGGAAGTACCCTGCTATAGTCTTCTAGCCCTCCTTGAATTTGCTTCAGATTTCTATTAATATACTGTGAAGAAGTTGAACAAGGAAAAATGCAGTCAGTTTTGAATAGTTTGTGTTGCAGTCTCTTAATTTGTTAGCGAAGTTATATACATTTTTTTGCTGCTGGTTCAAATGAAGAGCTAAAGGAAACTCCAAGGTCAAGCATACAGTAGATCATCAGCATAACTGGATCATCTACAGAACAGTCCTGAAAACTTATGTTTGATACAAAAACAAGTGAATTTAAATACACATACTCAAGTTTAGCTATACTAGTTGTAAGTGCATGCAAACCTGTGAAGTCCCCAAACAAAATGTTTTTTTAGCCAAATATCTGGTTGCAGGCTAGATACTTTTCTGGAGTAGCTTTCTCCTGCATGCCATCTTTGTCCCTTATACCAAGGAAATAAGAGTTAAAGTCCTCAGATACTACTTCTTTCTTAGGTCACATCCGACCGTGACAATCTGTGCCCACCACTATCGTACATATTTCTGAGAGAAGAGTGCCAGACTCCCAGGCCACAAATCCCTAGTAGAAGGAAGGAGTTTGCTATTCCCCCCGGCCTGTTATTTTTACAAAAGTAATAGCTGGACTCTCTCTATTCCATTAAAAGTCTAACTACTGCCTGCTCTCTGGCTTCTTAGTCAAACCAATAAAGCTTCTTGACTGCTTCTGATGTGTACCCCGAGCAGAGATCCCTATGCAGTAGACCCAGACGCAGAAGTTAAATGGGAGTTCATGGAGAAAGGCAGTGACTAGCAGAAGATATACTACAAGGCATCATTAAAATCTCAACCTTTGCCACTCAGCAATGATGGAGGTACTGTGTAATTTTCTACTGTAATTATAGGATGATCCCCTTCATGATATGCAGGTACCTAGGTAGTGAATGGTGAGTTTTATGCTAACTACTAGTACTAGCTCTACCTACGCATGATGGGGATATTCAACGTTGCACTTTAAAAAGGAATGAAACTAATGGTGCAGAAGATCAACAAATATTGTAGCCCGATGGCGGATAAAAGTAGAGAACTCAAGGGTGATCCCTCTGTGTACATGTTTCTCTGACTCTCTTGAGATACACACACACACACACAAATACATATATAAAAAGGCACCAATTTATGGAGCATGGAGGAAGTTGAGAGAAGAGCAAGAAAAGCAAGCAGGAGGATGGGGGGACTGAAGAGAGTGATAGCTAAATGTGTGAAGCAATGCCTGAGCAGAGAGGCACAGTAAAAATTGACAGGTATTTGTAGGGTGTTAACAATGGAGAGGAATTTTTTATAGCAGTGCACAGAAGCATTATCAGGCACAGCAGGATGAAATCAAGAAACATAATGAAGGCTGAATATTAAGAAAAATATCCATTCAGTGACACTTTTTAGGTTATGGAACAGTTTTCTAGGGAAAGTGGTGGAAACCCTACCACCTGAGACTGTTAACATCAGTCTTGTAAACATGTTAAGAAAGGGTATCTTAGGGAACAATCCTAAAAGTTCCAGGAAGATGACCTAGATGGCCTAATATTTTTTTGACTTTACCTTCTATGATTCGTATGTAGCCAAAAGATTACATCAGCTGAGAGTAATATGGACTCCATTGTATGACTATATTGATATTATTTAAACAACACACATTAATTTTAAGAGTTGCTAAATTAATATCACACACTTTGCAGCCTCAGAATATCTATACTGAACTTCGCTGTCTGGATTCACATAAGACAAAGGTTGTCAGAATATAAACTACTCTTTTTAAAACATTTTCAAATTGGGATAATGCAGACCAAGAAAAAAAGACAGAGAAACACGGAGGTAACAACTATCTAGTAATCCACAGTACACTAATTACCTAAAAAGTAAGAACCATCTGTTGGCTCTGGATATTTATCTAATACATTAACTCTTTTATTATCTTCATAATAGGTTCTGTCCATGCAATGTAAATGGTTTCAGTGACTATACATTGGCTCATTCCCAGCCGAAGACATAATGAGGCTTCTGAAAACAGTCTATTACACCCAGTATATTAGCAAAACCATCATGATAAAAATCATATTTTCCTTTTGAATAGAAAGGAAGATAATAAATGGATGAATATGGTATCCAAGAATGTTGCACCACACTTGGATTCAACAGATAGCCTCTGTGTAACATTGTCTTCCACCTTGAACAAAAAGCAGACTGCTTTGTACATGATATACAAGGAATATTTTTCCTCTGTCTACTCTTCAGCTGCACAAAGAATACAGTACAGAGACTTACTGATCTAAGAGGGATGTCTTTTTCAGAGAACCCTGGAACTGCTAGAAATTTTTGCAAACCTCAGCAATTTTTTTCATTTAACCTGGGTTGCAGTTTTTAATGTCAAGATTGCCTCATAACAAACACTTGCCCAAAACCACTGAATACTCACCAGCCACTCTCTGTTCATGCTCTCCAAATCTATATACCCTGTTTACCCTTCTCCTCATTGCACAATGTATGTTCATGAAATGTGCTTGTCAAATCTGGCCAGGCATTTCAGGTGTGTCCTAATTTTCCATTAAATTGAACAGACATTCCATTAAGACTAATTCTGAGGGGGAAAATGGTGCATCAGCAAAGAAGGATGTAATGAGTGATAAATCTTGATTTGGTTTTAGGAATCTTTAACTGTTCATAAGTAAACCTCGCTTAAAGAAAGATTGTACTATTAGAACAATGATCTGCAGCCTCACATAAAAGCGGCATAAATCGTTTTAACAATATCACATCAATGGTTCTAATTTTTAAAACTCATACTCTGCTCAAATTTGCTTGAGTTCCAGCAGCAGCACATACAGCTAAATGGAAGATCTGCATTTAAGATGTTTAAAGCTGTCCTCAATACCCTTTCACCTGAGAGCATATTTTCAGGGGTAGGGGAGGACTGGCAAATTCACAACAGTTTAAAATAAGTTTATGTTTAATGGACTCTGGATGCTTTGCATCATTCTGGTAGTGTGAGGCCATTGTAGTGACTCCAACACCCTTGCTTTTCGAGTTTCTGGTATTGGGGGGTCAACATGGGACTCTTAAGAGGATATTCACAGGCAGTACAATGTAAAACAGCCCAGAAGTTTTTATACTTTATGCAAGGAACCAACCTGGCAGCTAGCTGGACCCAGGGTTGAGGGAAGGGTGTGCATAAAGGTAATATAATGCCACCTTTCCCCTATCCACATATAAGCTGCACCAAGCAAAGCAGTGATCCAGACCAAGATCTGGACCAATATCAAAACTTTGCAAGCAAGTTTTATTTACAGAACAGCAACAGATTCATTTTTTTTAAAGAAAGCATTCAAGGAAAGAAAAATAGCTGTTTAGTGCATGCATGGACCTTGGCAACTGTGCCAAGTTACCAGCTGCTAGCTATGATATCATAGTTGCACTCATTGCCACCATCGTAGAGAAACATCTCCCCCCTAAGTATTACAACTTTTAAGATTATTTCACATTATGTAAACTGCTGCTTTAGTCTTTGCCGAAGACAGACTTTAGATTTAAACAGGTGGAGCTGTTCCTATGGCTAAGCATTCACTTTTAAAAGTATAATGCAGGCTCTTGTACTTATCCCACCAGTGACTGTTCAATGCAATCAAATGTGGGAATTATGGTCTACTGGGAAGAAGCTATGTACTTTAACAGCATCTGAATGAAGATTACCTAGTCTCTACTTTGACACCCACCAAAATATTTGTATGGCACTAAGATGATATCCTTCTTTATAGGAAAGGTATAGTTCTGCTTTTGTAAAGTATCTTTTATATTGCAAAACATTGCTTGATTTAAGTGATATAGCTGTAATTTTAATATTACTATTTGTTTGTTGATTTCCTACCACAACTATCATATCCAAGAGATTTACCAATGCTGTATGCTACTGAGATTACAAGTAAGAGGGATCACAGGATAGGGTGGCGCTATAGGGGAGTTGGCCTCAGCCCACCTGTGCTTTTTTGTCTGCATCAAAACCAATCACCGAGAGAGAGAGCTATCAGGGAGCTCAGAGCAGTTGGTAAAGATATCTGCAAGGGGCAGGAAGTTTCCTGCAGGAGACACAGGGTCAGGCAGCACGAAGAGTTTCCTACAGTAGCACCAAATGGGTGTCAGGTGCTGGGAACTCACTGTAGATCCTGGGCAAAAGGCAGAGAGAGAGAGGCAGGCAGCCAGCCAACCAGCCAAGGAAAGGGCTGTAGGAAAGACCTAGAGACAGGCTGAGGTAAGAAGTAGTCCAGGGAATTGCATTAAGAGGTCTGACTAGGTGGATCTTCACAGCTTGCCACAGAGTCCCTGATCTGCAATCCAGAGTACAGTAGGGACCTAGGTTGTCTTACAGACCCACCAAGGATGATCTTGTGAAGCCCCCTTATCCCAGGGATGGAAGGACTATTGATTCTGGAGTGGGCTGATTGTTTTGTTGGACTTTGTTTACTCCTGGGAGAGAGGGTGAACTTAATAACTTGGCCAGAGGTTATTGAGCAGGGAAGTGAAAGAAATGAACTGAATGAATGCTTTGGTAAAAGTAACTTGTAGATGAGATTCTACTAAAATCAGCTGTGAAGTACTAACTTTAGAGTGATGCCATCATGAGATAGAATGGCAGCAAATTAACAATGATGATGAAACAACTATGCATGAGGAGGAGTGTGGAATGCCTGGAGCCAGAAGACAGGAGAGTAAGTCATTGAGCAGGTACCAGGAGAGGATCGTAAGGGGATCTTGTCACAGAGGGGTTGTATATTGTGTCTGGGGACTCAAAGTGATTAATAGTTTTCCTTGTGTGATGTATGTAAGACCATTTTCCATACGAATCCCCTGCCCAAGTGGGAGCTTGCATTCCACCTGACAGGTTTGGGGCCAATTAGCTGGCACCGGTCTGGAAAAAGGTGAAAAGCGGCTGAGACCAAAGCCCATGTTGTTGCTGGCAATGGAAAAAGCAGTCCCCAAAACACACTGAATCTGGTGTTAGGGAATTAGCTCAGAGAAAAGGCTATAGCCATAGCCTAACAAGACTGAAGGAGCAGCCTGTATCTATCTGAGGAGACCTGACCAACATGGTGACCAAAGGGATGCACACCAGTCAACCCAGAAGAGACATGGATTCACTACACTAAGTGCATACATGCCCAAGCATTAGCAACAATAGTAAGTAGCAGGAGGTACCCTTGTTTGGAGACTAACACAGTGCATCCCAGGGGGTTGTGTTTTCATTTTATTTTGTGTTATTTCATATTCGTGAAAAATATGGGGCTCTACTCATAGAGGCCGCCAAATGGTCTCTTTTGCTAATTGAGGATTTGCCTCTGTCCAGATAAAAGTGTTGGTTTATATCTGAGGGCAGGATTTGTTTCTGGGGTTAATTCCTGCCTCCTCAAATATTGTGGTAGGGGTTTATGAGGTTTGGGCCTAGTGGAAGGCAAGCAAGGGTCTCTCAGGGAATTTGGAGATCTATTTAACAAATCTGCAGTGTCCCCAACACATGGTTTACTACAGATGATAGAACAGAGTAAGAGAGAAGCTTTGATTTGTCCACAGTCACACAACAAGCCCATAGCAGAGCCAGGAACAGAACTCAGGTTACCTGACTCCCATTCTTGTTTTAAAACCACTGAACCATTCCAGTTCCTAGATGACACCCGTATGTAGAGTCTGTTAATGTTATCCAGAAGTTGTGCAAGCCAATGAGAATATTTATAAAGGTTACAAAAGCAGGGGAGTGGGCCAGTAAAATAGGATTTTGAGATTCCTGTATGGAACAGAAGAGAGGAAGAGGTCCTAGCAGGAGATCTGAGAAAGGAATGTCCAGATATGTAGAAAGAGAACCTGAACGGGATGGAATCATGAAAGCCCAGCAGGATAACATGTTGAAGGAGGAATTAAGTGACAGTATCAAAAGCTGCAATGAGTCCTGTGAGATGATGCTAGAGTAGAGGTGCTGATATTTTTCCAGGAAGACATTTTTAGAGACTGGGGTGAGAACAATTTCAGAGGAGTGGAAAAGGCAAAGGGCAGGGGAACTAGGATTGAAATGGAGCAAAGGAACTTGTGGCATGATTGTAAATAGTATTTAAGAAGCTGAAGGGAAGAAAGGAGATGAGCTGTTGTAATTACAGGTAGGTAAGTTAAGAATGGGGGAAAGAAGAACATGCAGGTATGAAGTGATGGGCAAGGGAGACTGAGGGATAAAAAGTCAGGAGGAAGAAAGAAACAATCACTGGGACAGGCTGAGGGGTTGAGAAACATCAATTGATGAAGACTAGAAAGGAAGAGAAGTGATGAGGGAGTATAAGAGGTGAGGAAGGGAAATCATAGTGAATCTTTCTTTTCAAAAAAGTTGGCGAGATACTGTGTGGTGAGAGCGAAGGGTGCAGAAGATGGAGGGAGTGTTCTAGGAGGAAGTCAAAGATTACAAGTAAACAGTTGGGATTGTAAGCAAAGAAGTCAATAAATATATGGAGATAACGCTGTTGGGCAAGAAAAATGGGAGAACTAAAGGGGGAGGTGTGATGTTGGCAGACCAGGTACCAGCTCATACCAATGTCCCTGAGCCTCACTAAACATTGACAAATGCGTAGCTGGAAACCAATCCAGTTCACCTGTGTTAGTAATGTTAAAATAGATATAAGAGTTATAAGAGTGTATTTAATGTTTAAACTTTATGAAATGCTTGTAGGATGCCACATGTATTCATCTTACTTATAACTATATCTCATTATAAGGTAATATTTAAGAGTTTGCTCTGTAACTATACAAGTGTTTACTAAATCTGTAAAACCCCACCATGAGAAGAGAAGTATTACCAAGTGCGAAATGCTAGTTTACCACGAGAAATGTCACATTCTCCCCAACAAAAGAAAGCCTATAGACATCAGACAAGACTTTAAGGAACATCAAGGGACAAAAGATTTTGCTGATTGCTCCTCCCACACTCATGAAGTGGAGAGGTGCACAAACCCTTGTCCTGTCAGCTTGAGCTCTGGGGCAAAGGGATAAAATGTCCAGTCAAGAAAAGTTATTACTATGCTGCTTGGAATTCGGAGAGGGGAAAATTTCACAGCATAAGGAAGGGATCCCAAAGCTGTTTGGGTTTAGTTAGCTCTAAAGGGCTTATTGAGTTTGCATATTATAACAGCTATTATTACCTTTTGGAACCTAAGACTATCGCATTTGTGTGTTTATATTTACCTGCTTTAACCTTTTAATAACTCTCATATCTTTTTCTCTATTAATACATTTTACTTAGTATTATAGAATTGGCTACAAGCATTGTCTTTGGTTTGAGATTGGAGGTGCACTGACCTGGGGTAAATGACTGGTCCTTTGGGACTGGGAGCAACCTGAATATTATTGTGGTTTTTCATTCATCTATCACAAAGGCTGGCTTGCCTGGGTGGCAAGATAGACCAGAGTGCAAAGGGAACTGTCTGTGACTCCATGTTAAGTCAGTTATAGAGCTTTAGGAGTTCACACTTGTTATTTGGTTGGTTAAATCTAATTATAGAACATACAACCAGTTTGGGGATTTGTGCCCTGTTCCTTGACAGTCTTCCCTGAGGTTGGCACTCACACTTGTGAGCAACTCCAGACAGCTTAACAGAAGGAGAGCACTGTAGTCCAACAAAGCAATGCACGGAGCTCCAAATGCTATGCTTAGAGATAACAGTTTTGGGAAATCTACAAGAATAGACCTTGTAAGTGGTGCTAGCTATGGTAGAATGGCCTCAAGCCCACCTGATTCTTGGACAGGAGATTCCTTTTAACATGTTTCAGTGCATTCTGCTACTCATTTGGATAGCATGTAAATGGATAGATTCCAAGAGCGAGGATGGGTAGAACCAATTTCCAGCATATTTTTGACTTTTTGTGTGACCTATTTAGATTGAACTTGTTATTTTGTAATAGTGAAAAGCCTTTCTGTGATCAAAAATTTATTTTTCTTATGAATGAACATGTCTATACTTCTAAGAAGCCAGCTGAAGTCCAGTCATGAAGAAGATAGTTACCGGGGGGGGGGGGGGACATTTCACTGCCATGACAGTACTCCAGATAGAGTTACAGAGGAAATGTTTTTCCCATCCTAGCAAAAAAATAAAAATAAAAATAAAAAGTGATTTCAATTTTTTCTCCATCTCGAATCAGAATAAAAACAAAAACAACAAAAAAACTCATTTTTTAAAAAATCAAACATCAGGAAAAAACATCAATTCGTATCATAATAAAAATATTTGATTCATCATTTTCAAGATGGTTTAAATTATGACCTTTTAATTTATTTTTTTACTAAATAACTTAAATTTCAAATAAAACATTATTGTGAGCTGAAAAAATGGATTTTTTTTCATTTTGTAAATGCCAACATGGGATATTTCGACAATAATTTTTTTCTCCATATCTTTTTCAAAAAGAGAAATTCGTCAAGACTTTCCCATGAAGCAGTTTGAGTTTGACAAAATCATTATTTGTAGATGGAGAAATTCTTTGCTGAAAAATCCTCAATTACCTCTAATTCCAGAACCTACTTTTCTTGCCTAGGTCCTTGAATGCTTGGTGAGGTGATGGGGAGGCTGCAGCATCCTTCCAGTTTAGCACAGGTGCCTGCTTCAGAACAATATAATGCAAAAGAGAAAGTTACTCACCTTGCAGTAACTGAGGTTCTTCAAGATGTGTGTCCCTGTGGGTGTTCCACTCCAGGTGACGGTGCATCCCGGTGCCGTTGATTGGAGATCTTCTGTAGCAGTGCCTGGTCGGGACGCATGCACTCAGCTGCTGTCTCGCGGTTTCATTAGAATCTGCCTGAGCACGCGCGTCCCGTGTCCCCCTCAGTTCCTTCTCTACCATGGAGAAGTCAGAATAGTACTCCAAAGCAGAGAGGAGGAGGGCAGCGAGTGGAGCACCCACACAGGGACACATCTCGAAGAACCTCAGTTACTGCAAGGTGAGTAACTTTCTCTTCTTCTTCGAGTGCTGTCCCTGTGGGTGCTCCACTCCAGGTGAAAGTGGAGCAATACCCACTATGGCTGGTGGGACTTTGGAGATGCAGCAGTGAGTACTGTAGACAGTACTGTATGGCCCATATGGTGTCTGCCATGGTATCCTGCATGATAGAGTAGTGTTTGGTAAACGTGTGTTCAGATGACCATGTGGCCACCTTACAGATATCAGGAATGGGTACGTTATGATATCATAAAAGTTCTTGGAATTGTTTAAAGTCGTCCACATTCTGTGGAGGTGGAATGTGGAGGCAGAGGCAGGAGGGCTCCGTCTGGAGCTGATGGAGAATTGGGAGTTGGTTCGTCAGGGTATGGTCCATAGCCCACATCTTCAGAGGGGGGTTCACGCGCTCTAGAAGTAGACGGAGCTGGAGATGGAGGCGCAGAAGGAGGTTGTGGTCTGGTGGAAGAAACTTGAGGGTGAGTGGCAGTAGGAGCTGGCCAATGGTACCACTGAGGCCAAGGCATAGGATAGGAAAAATCAGATGCCTCCCATGGGGGGGCGAAGTAGGGAAACTGAGGCTGATGGTTGTGAGCCGTGCCCTGAAGGTGCAAAAGGTTCCGGCGGAGGAGGAAAGGCAGGTGGGGAGAACTCCGCCTGCTACTGCATATCAGGGTCACTGTCAGTGAAAGTAGCCAGGTCAGCCAGGTGGGGGGAGTGGCTGGTGAAAGAGTGAGCCCTGTGTGTCCAGGAGCGGGGAGTTAGGCTCAGGTGCCACTGAAAGGTCTTCTTGACTTAGGAACTGTTGTTGTTGTTGCTCCCCGGGCTGTGATTCAGCTAAGCGCAATCTGTGCTCAGACTTTTGTTTGGCTTTTCCCGGTCACTTGTAGGCGCCCTGCGGGGTGTCCGCTGCTGTTATGAGAGCAGCAGGCAGGCTTGGTGCCAACATTCTTTTTGGCACCGGGTCTATTTTTGGTGCCGAGGGGACCTTCCCGGTATGGGAAGTCAAATCCCTGCCTCTGCGCTCCGCGGGAGCCGTGGCTGAGGTGCTGGGGTGGTCGAAGGCGCCTACCTTCAGTGCTGTCAGCACTGAGGGTAAGGATCTCGCAGGAGACCCTTTACCCTTGTGAAAAGTCTCTGCATGGAGATTGTGGGGCTTCCTGCCTCTTCGCCTGAGAGGGTGAAGCCGTGCTCCCGATGGGTTCGGACCTGGCCGGGGAGCGTGAGGGAGAGGGTTTGCCATTGCCCGTCTCCAGAGGCAGCTGCAGAGATTTCTGCATAAGAAGAATTTTTAGCCGCAGGTCCCTATCATGACAAGCCCTGGTTTTGAGGCTCGTATAATGGAGACGCTTGGCAGAGACGTGTGTCTTGCCGAGGCACTTCACACAACGTGAGTGTCCATCGGACCTTGGCATAGGGACTTGGCATGAAGCACATTTCTTGAATCCTGAAAGCCCCTGGCATTATTGCGCTAGGAACTCCAGGGGACAGTGTCTCAATGGGAGACAAACTTGAGGAAAAAAGTTTTTTTTAAAAAACTAAGTAACTAGTCTAAAGGAAGGGAACAACTGGGATGTTACTAACTAACTATTTCTATGTTCTTTGTAATTGTTTCCTTCAGAGACCAGGGAAGAGGATCAGCACTGTCCCGAGTCCCATCTTCAGCTGAGGATGGCTGAGAAGGAATTGAGGGGGTTCCTAACGAGACCGCAAGACAGCAGCTGGGCGTGTGTCCCCCAATCAGGCACTGCTACCGAAGATCTCCAATCAACGGCACCGGGATGCACCGTCACCTGGAGTGGAGCACCCACAGGGACAGCACTCGAAGAAGAACAATAGCTACAGCAAATAAGCAGCAACAGTGAGAAAGTCTGGACACTTGAGGGCTCCCAGGCGATCTGCTCCACAGGTAGTAATAGCAAATTTTCCCTTGTGGAGAGCAAGGGAACAGCATTAGTAATGAGAAACTCCCTAGGTGAGAGCAACAGCAGCACTGGTAAACCCTCCTCTGCTGAGAGTTCAAAACAGTTGTAGCAGAAGTGGCAAATGTTGGGATCATTTCACTCATCCCTGATATATAGATATTTTGAGGTTACAGAAACAAATCTTCAAGAGAGAAGAATAGAGCTCTAAGTTTATAACTACCAATGGAAACGAAAGTAAACACTTGTATCAGTATTGGTTACAGAGGCAAAGATAATAAGGGAATCTACCTGTAAGGATTTATTCAATGCCAAAGACGACTCACCAATAAATTTAACATGTCCCGTAGCTAGTTTGTTGAAGCAATATAGCTTGTTGTGTAGCAGTGCACCCAAGGACACCAATTCGCAGCAGTATTTACTGACTTTAAAAATGTCAGATTGAGCTGAATACCTGTGTATGTTGTTATATGTATCTGTTTTATATATGACCTCTGAATGATCTAATTGTAACTGATTCCTCTTAACTCTCACCTTATTTTAGAGTATATCTAGTTAATGACAATGTCAAACTTTGCAAAAGTCTAGATGTTTCAAATGTAGTTCTGTATGCAGTCATTATTTGAGAGTGGGGAGCACCCAAGTTGCTCAAAGATATGTTGAATACATAAATAATAAATAAAAATGACATTTTTCTTTTTTGCATTAGCTTTCACGTTTTACTGTAATTCAAACTAACTTTTCATATCAAACATCAAATACTGTATTGCTTTAACCATCCACTTTGAATATACAATTTAGTTAATCTTTGACTTTTGGTTCCATTTCCTTTTTAAGCCTTTGTTTTAGTTTTCATGGATGGCTTATCTAGCAGCACACTAATGCATGAAATAAATCTTTTCTATATAGACGTTTTCTTTAATATACTGATTGCTAACTGGAAGAAGATAACTGATCTACTGAAATTCATTTTTCACATTTTAACCGCAGAAATGTTATTTATTATAATAGGCAATGAAATCCTACAAGGCAGGTCTGGGGTAACATTAAACTGACAGATTTGCAGTAACAGCATTTTCATTTCAGGAGTGTCAACACTTATTCCTTACAATAGATGTCAAACAAACTACAACAATCACCTGCTTTCACCAGCATCATGGAGAAATCTGAAAGTATCTCCTCTTACACTTTTTACATTTACTGCACAGAACATTTCTATCCATATTATAGAATAGCTATTTCTCAAATTATGTTTAATGTTTAGTGAAACCTTCCAAAATAAAAAATGATGACTTTTGAGTTTGCATATTTAAAACAACATGCAAGTGAAAATTTGCGGAATGAATTATAGATCAGGTAACAGCACATGAGCAGTAATATAAAACACCTTTGACACCGATCTACCTGCAAAATCTTCTAATGCAAATAAGTGTCATCTTTTTTCCCCATCTAATAAAGTCAGAGAAGAAGTCTAGGTAAGTATCACTATTATATATTTGAGCTAAATAATCTTTGTTAAATCAATAAGTTCAAAAATCACTGACCCTTCAAAGACACAGGTCAAGCTGCAGTCTTGAGAACAGCTGATTTTAAAAAAATCCAATTATGTTGGATAAGGGTCTGAATTTTTAGAAGCATGTTATATGGCAATGCAGAACATATTTATAACAGTTAGAGAATGCTACTTCTGAGTCTGCCAGTCATAAATATAGAACTGTTTGCCCTTATATCTAAACTGTTTCAGCTTTTCCTAATAAAACACTCTTAAATTAATAATAGGACAAGTAGAATCTTGAGATATAAGCACATAGAAAAATATAATATGTAAAACAAGATATTTCCAGATATTAAGCTTTCCAAAGTTTGGCCTCATTACATCTTTATGCTGATTGAAAAACTGAAATAAGTTGCTAATATGATTATAATTATATTTATATATGCCCTTGCTGTGCCCATTCCTCCGCCGCCGCCCCCCCCCCCCCCCGCCTCCCCGCCTAAGCAGGAAAACCCATAGAAGAGAGATAAGCGTGAAATTACACTCTGTGAGACTGTCATAATTAGCATGATGTAAACGTGAAGCAGTGTATTCTATAAATCATCATATGCAGGACGCATTTCATCTACCATTGAAATAAAGCCACATCTAGGGTGAAGTATAGCAACTGTTTAATAGTGCAGAGCAATATTATACAACATTAAAGAACAGGTAGTAAAGACAACAACTTGCCCCAGCTAGATAAAATGTAAGTACAGGAGACCCCCCGCTATACCACGTGCCACTATAGCGCAAATTCGGTATTAGCGCGGGGGCGCACAAGTATCCCAAAATAAATTGTTTACATTGGGATCCATGGCAACGTGGTCCCTGCAATAACGCGGTACCGCACATGGCTCCCAAACCCCGTGTTCTAGCGGGGTTGTGGTGTAGCTTAATGAGATTTGACCAGAATGCTTGGTCTAAGATGTCTGCTCTTGCTAAATTATCACAAAGAGCCAGTGCTCTCTTTTCAAACAACAGTGCCCTCCATGCTGAGGAATAGGTTCACATATTCAGAGAGTTTCTCCTTGAGAATTATAAACACCTTTTCTTCTGCAACCTCAGTTTTTCATGGAGATGCTTTCCGTTCAAGTATTGGCCATGTCTACTCTTAGGTTATGCAGTCTGATGATATCATAGCATCTGAATGAGCAAGCATCTCAAAACAGATTATTAAGAAAAAGCCGAAAGTCTACAAAGAATAGAACATAGAATGGATCAGCAAGGAACGCTACCTCTTGGAGGTCAAAAAGTGTAAGGACAAAGTGAGACCTGCGAAAAGCCAAGCAGAGTTGGACCTTGCAAAGGGAACTAAAATTTATAGTAAAAGGTTCTGTAGCCATACAAATAAAAAGAAAACACAGAAAGAAGTGGGACTGCTAAACACAGAGGATGGGGTGGAGATTAAACATAATCTAGGCATGGCCCAACACCTAAACAAATTCTTTCCCTCAGTTTTTAATAAAAGTAATGAGGAGTTTAGGGGCAGTGGCAGGATGGGTAATAAAAATGAAGATATGAAAGTAGAAATTACCACATCTGAGGTGGAAGTCAAACTCATACAGCTTAATGGGACCAAATTGGGGGCCCGGATAATCTCTTTAAAAGAATATTAAAGGAACTAGCACATGAAATTACAAACCCGACAGCAAGAATTTTTGATGAATCCATAAACTCAGGGTTCATACGCTATGACTGGAGGATTGCAAACATAGCACATCTTTTTAAGAAAGGGCGTGGAGGGTGATCCAGTAATCTACGGACCAGTTAATTTGACCTCAAATTTTGAAATAGAAAGTAGTTAAGGACATAGAGGTAAACAGTAACTAGGATAAAATACAACGTGGTTTTACAAAAGGTAGATCATGCCAGCTCAGCCCAATCTCTTTGAGAAGATAACTGATGTTTTAAACAAAGGAAATACAGTAAATCTAATCTATGAGAGATCTAATCTTACTGAATTTCAGTAAGACATTTGATGCAGTTCCACAAGAGAAATTACTAGAGAAATTAGAGAACATGGGGAATAATATAAGAATTTAAAGATGGATAAGGAACTGATTACAGGAGAGACTACAACAGGTCATATTGAAAGGTGAACTGTCAGGCTGGAAGGAGATTACTAGTGGAGATCCTCAGAGATTTGTCTTGGGATCAATCTTATTTAACGTTTTCATTAATGACCTTGGCACAAAAAGTAATAGTGTGCTCATAAAATTTGCAGATGACACAAAGATGCCAATATGGAGGCCGAAAAATCATATAAGAGCTGAACAACCTTGAAAACTGGAGTAATAGAAGTAGGATGAAATTTAATGGTGCAATGTCATGCAGTTAGGGGATGGTATGATGAGACCGCCTAGAATGGTATGTGGCCCATCTCTGACTGCTAATAGCAAATATCCCCAAAGATTGCAGAGGTGACACTAGAGATGGGGAGGGCTCTGAGTAACTACAGATAATTCTTTCACAGGTATCTGGCTGGTGGGTCTTTCCAACATGCTCGGGGTCCAACTGATCACCATATTTGAGGTCAGGAAGGAATTTTCCCCCCAGGTCAGATTGGCAGAGACCCTAGGGCAGGCCTGCACAACATACGGCCCGTGCAGGCTCACTGTGCGGCCCCCCGGGGGGCGGGGTGGAATAGCGCAAAGTTGGTTTTGCTCAACAACTTCGGCGGTGGGACAGGAGTTGTTGTTTTTTTGCTCAACAACTTTCCTCACATCTGGTCACCCTAGTTTCGGCCCTCGACTGTTTTCTTTGGAGTAATATGGCCCTCACTGCTTTACGAGTTGTGCAGGCCTGCCCTAGGGGGTGGGGGATATTGCCTTCCTCTGCAGTATAGGGCACGGGTCACCTGCATCTTTCAACTAGAGTAAATGATGGATTCTCTGTAATTTGAAGTCTTTAAATCATGATTTGAGAACTTCGGTAACTCAGCCAGAGGCTATGGATCTATTACAGGAGTGGGCAGGTGAGATTTTGTGGCCTGCAACGTGCAGAAGGTCAGACTAGATGATCATAATGGTCTCTTCTGGCCTTAAAGTCTATGAATCTGACAAAGGTGTGTCACAGTTTCAGGAAAGAATCATAGAACGGGAAGGGACCTCTAGAGGTCATCTAGTCCAATGCCCTGAATATTGTGGGTACATATAATACAAGTAGTAGCAGGAATCAAACTGAGTATTAGTGGTATCTAACGAAGAATTCAGGATTTTAAAAACCTGTAAAATGATGTCATTGTCACAGCACATTATTATTTCTCAGTTCCAACGTTAGTTTTACCTATGCTTCCCCCTCCCCCACCTCCCCAAATGCAAGTTAAAGCAAAGGAAGTCAATAGTGCCTGATTTTGCAATAGTGAAGTCAGTGGAAACTTTGCCATTGACTGCAATTAGTGTACGATAAGGCTCATAAAGAATAAGTCCTCTTTAACCTGAGATTTATAAAAGAAAAGTTTAAGTTTTAAAAGAATTCCTTTAAAAATTGAGGGTTCTTACATGTGATTAAATTAATATAGAATACATTCTTGTGATCTCTATTTAGCAAATGAAAATGCCCTTTTATTCATGGGACATTTGGGTAGATCACAGAACTTCACACAGTTTGCTTTCTGACCTACCGTGTTTGTTAAGACTTCGTATTGATCACATTCAGTCAAAACAAATGCTGTATGAACTCAAACAAATGATGATTTTTAAGAGCATTCAGTGCTAGAACAAAAGGCTTGGACAACTCTATTCACTATCTGTGAGGATTTGGTTACCAAATGTTTTGAACCAAATCTTATTTTCAAGAAGATTGTAATGGTAGAGCACTGAGTGACAATGGACACTGGATACAATCAATAGAAACTGGGAAATTGTAATTTTACATATTTCTTATTCTTATGAGCAATTCTAATATGACGATTAAAATAAATATTAAATTTCATGCAACCTTTAAAATGTGCTGTGCTAAAGCATTGCTAACTAATCTTAACCAAGATGTTTATAAATGGTCATGTCTGCAATGCGGTTTAAAATTCAAAAACATTAACCTGTGTCCCGGAGGCATGAGTTAATTAAGACAGAAAACAATGCAGACACATTCCTCATCCATCAATAGTCTAGCCACTACACTGTTGGAAGCCACATGACCACATGCCATTATTTGACTTATTTTTGTAATCTGTCTGTGTACTTGGATTTCATTTATCGCTTGCCTTTATTAACTAAAATCAGGAAGTGCAATTAAGGCAGAAATTAGAGAAAGTCAGAGCTTCTTGTAGCCCAGGGGTCTAGTTTCTATCTCTAATAGCAACAGCAATCAAGAAAAGCTTAAATACACTGTTCAGGTATTGTTTTTTAGCTTCAGTCATGCAAGGAACTGAAATGCTGAGAGCCCATGGTTATTTTTTTCCCCTTTGTTTTTTCGTTGTTGGAGTTTTTGAAGCCAAATCCATCACTTTTTTGAAAGGTTCTGGGTGGATACGCAAGTATCCCAACAGGGATTACCGTGTATGTTACTGGTCATTGATGTTCTCTTTGCTTCTGATCTAGCATCCACTGAAATCCATAAAAAGACTTCCATTGACTTCAATGGACACTGAATCAGGCCCATAGCATATTGCAAATCAACTTAATCACATGTAGGCTTCAACAAAAGTTACAATTAATATGATTCTCCTTAAATATGGCAAATAGAATTCAAGTGATTTTGGGATAAATATTGTTTGCCTTATTATTTTGGCTTGTTCTTTTGTAATTTTTTTTTTTTAATTATTGTCTGCTGAGTTATCTGATAATCAAAAAATGACAACCCTCTCCCAAAGAAATTCACAATTGTATCTTTCTTGCTGAATCACTGTGATTATTCAAAGATATTTTTTCATATATAGTTTCAATTTAATATATTAATAAATACCTTCTACATGCTTAAGTTGTAATGATACTGTTAGATTTTTTTAAACCATGCACACAAACCAATTCGATCATTTTCACTTTGTTAAAATATTATTAAACAAGAACATTAACTCACCAAACAACACCAACCAATAACTTGTTACCGATGCACAAAAGAAAAATTATGAAGCATACCCTAAATTTTGCAATGAATTATTTAAACTGGGATTTATAAAGCAATGTTAATTGAGCATGGATGCTCTACTGGCACCTGCCAACTATACCAGTGTGGATTCTATCTGGGAATGTGTAGCGCAAGCAATGAAACTGGGGTGGAGGGGAAGATGAAGGTTTCCAATATAAGGCAGATGTCATCTTGGGCTTCTAGGCCCGATTGGAATGGAGCTCCACTCTTCTAAAGGCTTAAGGTGTAGCCTCATTGGGTTGTTGCCTGCAGGGACATGCAGTGGCATGAAGGGCAGAAGAAGTTGAAACACTGTCCTGCAGGGTGGCATGCAGGAGGCGGTAGCTGCCATCCAGGGCTTCAAAGCCATTCAGGAGCTGATCTCCATTCTTGTAGGCCATAGGAGAGCCTCATGGCAGCTGCTCCCTGCACCTGTTGCATTCCTAACCTGCACCTCCACACAATGTATTTGCTGCACAGCCAGAGGAGGCAGCTATATGTACTGCTCATAAACTCTACAAGAGGAGAACCTCAATCCTGTGCAGTTTAGGAGTTATGGATGGTAGCTGCCTTTTCTTGAAAATTCCCCACAATGATGTGTCAGCTCTTTCTACCCACTACCATAGAGAAGATCTAATGCATCAGGCAAGTCTCTGTTATCTAGGAAGATATACAAACTCCATCACTTCAGTATCTCAAAATGATCTCCCTCTTGCTACCCCCTGCTCTTTCCTTCCATGAAGTCCCCTCTGTAATGAAAACACAGAAATACACACAGAAGTGGGGAGATAAAATGGCTGACAGACCAGTTAAATAGATGGAAGTGGCAGGAATATGGTCCTTTGGGTGGATTTATTCACCAAATTGTTAAAAACTGCAAATTATGTTACCTGCCTAGCTACATAATTGTACTACAGGTCCATGCTTATGACATGACACGTCCTAGTGCCTCAGTTTCATCATATATTGACACACGTTCACAAGGGAGAAAAACATATTTGAATTACTTGCTTTTTGGCCCCATTTTATCTCTTCTGTTTCTTTCATTGTCCCATTCGGGCTTCTGGTAGGAAGTGGCAATGTTTTTTTCCCCTAACCCTCTCTCCCTGCCCCCAACTACATGTAAGCAGAGTCAGGATGAGCTCTACCCTGACATCCGGTGGTGAGTTGTGGAAAGGGATGTCAGGGGCTAATCTTGTTTGCATGGACACACCCACCCTGCAAAGCATGATGGACCGCTTGCCCAAATGGTCACTTTGACTGCTGTGGGAGCCCCAGTTTCTCTGTTATTGAGGCAGGAAGAATAAAGTGTTGTTACCCTGATTATGTGAATCAAGGACAGTGGGCTTTTGTTATGATGAAGGGACTCACCATTAGCTGAGCAGCACTTGCTAGGCAAGGGACATGGATTCCAAAACCCAGTGAATTGAGAGAGGTTGGGGACAGGTATTTGTATCTGGTGGCATGGGCCTCTTCTGAGGGTCCTAAATGTCAATTGCACCTTCTCCTCTCTCTCCACTGTAGAATATCAGAGCTAATTTTGAGTTTCTTAGGAGTCTAATCACAGGCTGCTGAGTTGGAATTACATAATCAGGGTAACAACACTTTATTCTTCCTGCCCCAATAACAGAGAAACTGGGGCTCCCACAGCAGTCAAAGTGACCATTTGGGCAAGCGGTCCATCATGCTTTGCAGGGTGGGTGTGTCCATGCAAACAAGATTAGCCCCTGACATCCCTTTCCACAACTCACCACCAGATGTCAGGGTAGAGCTCATCCTGACTCTGCTTACATACAGGCTATTAGGAATGTGTGCGCTTCTGTATGATTGTTCGTTTCTCCTCTCTTCCTAGCTGTTTTCATGGGGAGGGAATGCTCTCTTTTTTCTCCTCAAGTTTTCACTACTAGAAGGATCTTAATGATTTATTTCCCCTCCACCCAGACTTTACTGTGGATCCGACTGTTTGACTATAGTAGGCAGCATACCTGTGATTCATGCTCTCTGTCTTCCCAAAAGAGTAAATGAATCATAGAATTGTAAGACTGGAAGGAACTTCGAGAGGTCATCTAGTCGAGTCCCCTGCACTCATGCCAGGACTATCTAGACATTCCTGACACGTGTTTGTCTAAACTGCTCTTAAAAATATCCAATAATGGAGATTCCACAACCTCCCTCGGCAATTTATTCCAGTGCTTAACCACCCTGACAGTAAGGAAATTTTTCCTAATGTCCAACCCTAACAATCCTTGCTGCAATTTAAGCCCATTGCTTCTTTTCCTTTCCTCAGAGGTAAAGGAGAACATTTTTTTCTCCCTTGTCCTTCTAACAACCTTTTATTTATTTTAAAATTATCATATCCCTAGTCAGTCTTCTCTTCTCCAGACTAAACAACCCCAATATTTTCAATCTTCTCTCACAGGTCATGTTTTCTAGACCTTTAATAATTTTTATTGCTCTTCTTTGGACTTTCTCCAATTTGTCCACATCTTTCCTGAAATGTGGCGCCAGAACTGGACACAATATTCCAGGTGAGGCCTAATTAGTGTGGACTAGAGCGGAAGGATCACATGCCTGTGGACTCTGCAAAGAATCATGTGCTACTCAAGAACTGCTGTTTACTTTAGTACAGAATATTGTATTTCAGCATACAGGATTATTTATCTTTTGTGCCAAATCAACAAGTATATTAATTAATTATTATAGATTCAGAAAGAAACTAGCACTGATAACATGCAAATATCTTAAAATAACATTTTAATATGCTTACTTCCTGTAGCGAGGCAGTCTGGTCCCCAGCCGCCCCAGAGAAAGACCAGGAACCTTCCTGGATGCCTAAGTGGGCGGAGCCAGAGAGTCCTGTCCCCGCCCCTCAAGGACCAGGGGGCGGCACAGGAAGTAGAAAAGCTGGCCCTCAGACCGCAGTTGGGCGGCAGCCACTGGAGAGGCCGGACGCCCGAGGTCCAGCTCCCCGCTGGGAGGCCCCGGCGCCCAGCCGCTACCCCGAGGAGCTGCCAGGCCCGCCGCCGGCCCGCTACCCCGAGGAGCTGCCGGGCCCGCCGCCGGCCCGCTACCCCGAGGAGCTGCCGGGCCCGCCGCCGGCCCGCTACCCCGAGGAGCTGCCGGGCCCGCCGCCGGCCCGCTACCCCGAGGAGCTGCCGGGCCCGCCGCCGGCCCGCTACCCCGAGGAGCTGCCGGGCCTGCCGCCGGCCCGCTACCCCGAGGAGCTGCCGGGACTGCCGTTGGCCCGCTACCCCGAGGAGCCGACGAGCCTGCCGCCCGCAGACGACGCCGAGGTGCCAATGGTCTGCGACCTCCTGGAGGACGCCCCCCTGGTCCAGGTACCCGGAGAGGGGGAAGGTGGAAGTAGCCCGGGGGCAGCCGACTCTAGTCTGGCTGCAGCACTGCCAGAGCCCAGGTCAGTGTGTTGCGGCCAGGATCCCCACTGACTCAGCAGCGGGCTTTTCTGCCGCTGCTAGGGCCCCGGGCTGGGACGCAGTGGAGTGGGTGGGCCTGCGTCCCCCCCTGCCACCCAACCTGTGGGTGGCAGTCTCCCCCTCTCCCTCAGGTTCGCCAGAGCCAGGACCTGGGCTACTGCTCCTTGCCCCGCCCTGACCAAGGGCCAGGGCCTATTGACTTCCTAACTGCTCAGCCCCTGCTTAAGGGCCTGAGCTGGAAACTGCTCCTTGCCCCGCCCTGACCAAGGGCCAGGGCCTATTGACTTCCTAACTGCTCAGCCCCTGCTTAAGGGCCTGAGCTGGAAACTGCTCCTTGCCCCGCCCCGACCAAGGGCCCGGGGCCTATTGACTCCCTAACTGCTCAGCCCCTGCTTAAGGGCCTGAGCTGAAACTGCTCCTTGCCCCGCCCTGACCAAGGGCCCGGGCCTATTAACTATTGATTGCTCAGCCCCGGCTTAAGGGCCAGAGCAGTGAACTGCGCTTATTCCCCAAACGACAATAGAGTAGCGAGGCGGTCTGGTCCCCAGCCGCCCCAGAAAGGGGCAAGAAACCCCTACACTTCCCTATAACAATATTTTCTGAAGCTGCAAGGCATTAAACAATTGTTTCTTGTCAGGATAAAATTTTGATCTCATTGAAAAGTAGGTCAGCTTTCTTGCTCTACTATTCTCCCATGAGTAGGTCTAGCAACTGTATAAAAGTGCTTTGCATTTTTAAAAAAAGATGTTATCTTAAATATTTAACTACCTCGTGCATAAATTGGCCCCAAATGTTAGATGATCTCATTCTTTCTGATGTAATCTGAAGATCTAGTGATGTTACCTTAAGCAACCTATTTTTTTGCCATTTGCATGAAGTGGTTCAGGCTTCACTTAGCTGACAATACCAAGTCCAGCAGTCCTACTAAATATTTATATTGTGTAGTATTCATACATTTATTTTAAGTGTGCAATGGTAAGGTTTAGAAACTATTTGATAAGGTCCTCTTTAGTGTATGAATCTTTATGGTAAGTAGAATTTTCAACCATGTTTCAAACAGTTCTTCCATGCCTTAATTATTATGAAAAATATGTGCATTTCTAGTTAAGACAGCTGTTTCCAGTAAGAATCATTCACCAGATTTACAGTGTTCCAACTTTTGAAAGGTTCTGATCCTGCAAGGTACAGGAAGTGCAAAGGTGAACACTATAAACAAGGATGGAAATAATTAGCCAAGATTTGAAATGTCCAAAGAAACTTCAATTGCCTTTTTCAAAGGAAGGTTAAAGGCAGACTCTTATTTTAACTGTACTGGTTCTCTCATGCCTAATTATGGTTATAGATGGACTCTGGCTTTACCTTTGGATCTGGACCCACACTTTCCCAAAGATTTTTGGTGTTCACATCCGATTTTTTGGTTCAGGCCCATCTCCACTCCAGGACATACAGTGTTCATTTAAAATATTGATCATCTGGATTTAAAAATTAATACTTTTATTTCACCAATAAATAAATCAATAAATAAATTAGCCCTTTTTCCCCTTACTCTTTGTCATTCAGAACTTTACACAGAAAACAGATACCTGCTTGTAATCACTTATGAAATTCAGGATGGCAAATTACAAAACCCAGTTAATGGAAGCATTTAGTCTGAAAGGTAAAGTATGCGGAGTCATTTTGCATCAAGATACATTGTGTCAAGTCCCATTACATCGCATAGTAGAGTTGTCTAAATATGTTCTGTTGTATGATGTAACTCAATGAGACTCATCTGAAGTCACTTACCATGATAGGTATTTGGACCACATTAGGATTTAGACTATGACACCATATAGTCAGAAATAGAGCTGGGTAAATAACTAAGCAAATTATTCACGAAAATGCTTGTGAATTATAAATTGCATTTAATTTTGTCCATGTTTACACCTTTTTTGTTAATTTTTCCAAATTTGGTTTACACAAGTATTTCATTCACACAAACCCTAGTATTCCCATGAGTAAAAGATCCACTCAGTCCCTGAGATACATATTGTGCATTGCTAAATAATCTGTCCCCTAATGATGGAATTTTCTCAACAGCAGTTTGCCCTGATCTGATTCTAGCAAAGTTCTTGGCTGCAAGGTTGCAACTTGTTTGCAAGCATGTTTATACTACTGTCTTTACGTGAATGTTTTTGACAGAACTCTTTGACTTCAATGGGAGTTGTAGAAGAAAAGATTAGTTATTTAGGTGCTTAATTTTAGTCGTCCAAATTTAAAATTTTGGCCTATTATGGTCAGTGAGTTAGCTCAATGGTAACAGAGAGAGAAAATGGGACAATGGGAAATTCAATCAGTGCATTTCTTTGTATACAAGATGGGAAGCTTCATATAGAAGCTACCCAACTAACATTCAGAGCTCTGACACTACAACAATTAATCAAAAAGACAAAGATATATGTTCACAAACTTAATTCAGCCTCATTCCATTCTTAAATTCAGTCTCTACCCAAATACAGTTGCAACACTTCCAACTCTCTTTTTGAAAAATCTGCCTATCCAGAATTTTCCAGATATAAAAGCAGCTGTAACTATAAAAAGTCACCACAGAAAAATATATCATTTGATTAAGTGACCAATCACACAGCTTGAATAATGAATTCTGAATCGTGACTGAATAATCACAGCAAACAGTATGAGACCAATCACAGGCCTGAATTTGATTTCACAAAGCATTCAAACAATTGCAAATAATGAATAAATTAATAAAAACCATGTCATGCTTCTTAGAAATTAATGAACAGAAAGAGGGATCTATATTTGGTGGACAAATTAATTCCAGCAAATCATCTGACAAACTCTAATCTGCATAAAGGGTTGCCATCTATTCAGGAGATGTAGGGCTTGATAAACAGTACAGTAGATACTCCCTACTCCATCCCACAGATTTATCCTCTAAACCCTTGTCGTCAAGTCTGTGACTCAGGAAGGGAATGTCCCTAAAATGTCTTCATCATCTGAGGCCACTCTCTACTGTAGAGTACTGCACAATTTAGCAGTTTTACTTTTCAGAAGTTTGCCCTCTTTTTAGGGCTTGTTTTTACCAATACATCAGGTCATGTTAGAATACAACTTGGAGGAGTCATGGTAAGTAACACAATTTTAAACTTGATTCATCACTCAGTGTAGGCAGGGACTGCTGGATTTAACATAGCATCAACTGGTCATGGTTGGCCCTATGGTGAATCATGGGATTTTTGAATCTTTCAATAAACATGGACTGTACTGAACAATTAATGTTTTGTTTCACTGAGAGCATTTTACACAGCTGTTATCTATATCCCATTATGATATGGAGCAGATTCTGTGGGCCAGTATGTAGTAAATGGAAAGACTCCCATGCACCAGTACAATGGCCCTCTCAACTATATGTAACAGAAGAAATATTACTGCTGTACAATACCATTTATTGTTTGTGTGCCCACCTACAGCAGACTGTAAATAGTCCATAATTTCAGGGAAACTGTGCCTCCTCCTTTATTAAATCATCTTGAGCATACATTAGAATAAATTACTTTTTCAAACTCTTTTAATCTTTTTACTCAGTTGTCCTATGGGATACCAACTGCTTTCAAAGTTACTTTCTCTGCAATACAAACTCAATTTGAAGGCTAAAAATAAAGTAAGTGGTTAAAGAAACTATTTCTGTAAAGTTTCTTTAAGCACAGCAAAATAAAAACCAATTTTCAACATCAATAAGCTTATGAAATTTTTTGTGAACCTTCTGTACAGCTATTAGCTATCAATAAAAGATTATGAACCAAATTAACCTATCATTTGAATTCTCAGATTCATACACTTTAATTTGCATCTTTTTTTCGTTGTTGTGCACTTGGTATAGAAGAACTACTGACTGCAAACTCTTGCTCATCTCCTACACATTCAGGGCCCCTAGCAGAATTAGGGTCTTAGTTAACAGTGTGCTTAATAAGAAGGGGAAACATACAGTGGAGCTTAATCAACCTTAAATCAAATCAATTATTAAAACAATCAAATACGATTTCCAGGAGTAGATTAAGTTTAGACACATATTTTATAATCACCTTGATCAATCAGTCCTTCAGCCCTCATATAGATTGTGCCTATCACAACACATCTTCCATTCTTCTCATATCCTGGCCTTCCTTCTCCATGTGCGGCCATGTCTTTTCACGATAAACTCTTCCCATCTCTTTGGAGGTCGCCCGAGTGGTAGTTTCAGTTCCCGTGGGTACCACTGGGCAACAGGTGCAGTGCATCAATTGTCAGTGAGCCTCGCTATATGCCCGGCCCATTGCATTTTACTATGCCTGCTCTCAACAACAACATCCTGTGCTACACTCTGCTGTCTGATCATTTCATTGGGGTCTCGGTGATGGATTGAAATTCCCAGTATTCTTCTTTCCATAGCCCTCTTTGTGACAGACAGTTGCTGCTCCTCTGTCTTCGTCAGCACCCACATTTAGCCTCTGTACAACATTGCTGGCAGTACTGTTGAGCTGAAGAGGCTGGTGCGCGTTGCCTTTTTGATTTTTCCTTGGAGGACATCCTTATAGAATTGAATGTGCATCAACCTGCTTTCTTTCTTCTCTGCAAGAGTTCACCTTCCTGTGAGTGGCACACATTAATTTCTTGGCCCAAATAGACATATCGCTCAACTTCTTCTATTTGTTCTCCCTTGATTGTTATTTGGGCATTTGGCAAGGTATCACACCGCATTAATTTAATTTTGGAGCAGTTAATTTTCAGTCTGAACTGGCTGCTTTTTGTGTTGAGATCTCACAGCATTTCTGTAGTTCAATAGTATTTTCAGCAATCAACACAATATTGTCCGCAAATCTGAGATGGTTTAACTGCTCTCCATTGATATTGATTCCACCCTTCAAATTCATCTACCTCATTACCATTTTGAGGCAGGCTGTGAAGAGTTTTGGTGAAACCATGTCTTCTTGTTTCACATCTTTCTTAACTGGGATGCAAAGGAGGGGTTATGAAATAAAGTTATATCTCTGGTGCAGTCAGAATTTGCTTCCTTTAATAGTTTGATATAGTTTGTGTCGGTGCCCTGCTCTACAAGAGATTTCAACATTGCATTTATCTCAATGCTGTCGAACGCTTTTTCATAGTCAACGAAGGCAATATATAAAGGGAATTCCCTTGAGTGTTCCAATAGCTGGTTTACAGTGAAAATACAGTCCATTGTGCTGAAAGTCTGCCTGCTCTCTTGCGTGCTACTTGTCCAGTCTCTGTGAGAATCAGATTGTTATTATTTTGGTGAACAACTTTTAGACATTTGAGACCAGGCATACTGGATGATAATTTTTTTAGATCTTCACAATCGTCCTTCTTTGATAGCAGAATGGTGGTGGACTCCTTCCAGCTAGATGATATCTTCTGCATTTCCAAGTAATGGCTAAACCTCTGACCAAGGGTTTCCGAGAAGTCTTGGCCTCCAGCTCTTATCATTTTGATTGTCAGTCCATCTTTTTATTATTTTTTATAATAATTTTATAATACAGGGTATTATTTGATCAGATAATTTACATAAGATTCCTGTTATCCATTTTACTTCTTATATGAGCAAGAGGGTAGATAGTAATAAAAAATATTTAGCCACTAGATTTCCCACCCTTCCTACAACAGAATATACACACACTGTATATATAGTCAAAACATACTCCATTCCTGGGGGCAGGCTTTATTTGTAACTGAACAATAACAGAATGCAAATCTCGGTTTAAGACCTCATCTTACACTGCACAGTTTTTTCAACAACATCGACAAAACAGTAGAGATGTGCACACTGCAATGCTCCTCCTGTCAATTTAACTCTCTTGCTATGCCAACATAATAAAACCACCTCAACGAAAGGCACAGAGCTTTTTATGGTGAAGTTAGAGTGATACAGTATCAGCACAGACATTGTGCTTACTTTTGTCATCCTCAGGAGGTGCCCCACAATGCCCATCACGACTGCTCTGGTCAGCAGTTTCAACTTCGCTCCCTTGCAGCCAGGTACACAGACATGTACTCTCCTGCTTTAAAGGCCCAGGAATTTTTGAAATTCCACTTTCTGTTTTCTCAGCTTGGAGAGTTCACAAAACATCTTCCCAGCTGACCATGCCAGCTTCCCGCAGCAAACACACTCCTGCATGGAGTACACTGGAGTTGTTGGATCGATGAGCAGATTGCCCATTGCCTGGATGAAGGGGCATGAAAGATACACACAGTGGTTTTATTTAGTATGTGCACAGTCATCTAGCCAGGCAATGGCATCTTCCGTGGTGGCGTGATGCAGTTCTTCTAGGCCACCACTGAACCTAGTCAGCAGGCATTGATCGACAATGTGCGTCATCGTCTGTGTTGCACTGCAGCTGCACGAAGGCCCCGGTGATACTGGTTGGCTGCACAGAGACCTTGCCCTGTCTGGAACCTGTTCAACAAGGACCACTGGCGATGGGGCAGGTCAAAACCAGGCAGGCAGATTGTGGGGTCGGCGATGAGGGACCGGTTTGGGATTATAACAGATTCCACTCCTCTCGTCAGAGTGTTTCCACCCTAACATCCTGGCGTGGAGGATGAGACCATAATGGGAGATGTGACGGCAAATGTGCAGCTGCTGGTTTAAAAAGGTCATTCTGCAGCGGCAGGCTTGAGTTGGCACATACTTTGGCAACCTCTTGTCTAATATGAGGAGGAGCAGTATGGCTCAGAACTGGAAGCCATGGGAGTGGAGTCGGGCACAGGGTGCCGGAGATGATACACATGGCAGGATGTAACTGCGTATCAACCAGTTTGGCCTGCAATGATCGACTTAAAACTGGTGCGCAGTACTCCGCCACCAAATATGAGGTGGCAAGAGTGGACGTCCACAGAGTTGGAGCACGAGCAACCCATGATGAACCTGCTAGTTTTCTAAGAAGCTTATTGCGTGTCTTAACTTCAGCTGCTGTCTTCTTCAGCTGGGCATGGTAACTCAGTGTGCTGTCTAAGGTCACACCTGGATAGACTGGTTCTACTACATTCTTCACCTTCTGACCATTCAGATAAACATTCAGTTCTCGGGTTGTGCTGGTGTGAGGAAGATAGAACAAACTGGAGACTGTTCTTATAATGTTTGGCTGGAGGCACTAAGCCTTACAGTCAGCTAACTTTGTCATGTCCTGGTTTAAGGTGGCATCAAGCTCGTGAAACGTCCGGGCCTGGGTACCGCAACAGATGTCATCTGCGTAAATGAACTTTCATGACTCCATTGTTGGCAGGTCACTTATGTAAAGGTTGAACAGGGTTGGAGAAAGCACAGAGCCCTGGGGTAACCCACTGATCTGTCATCTCCAAGCACTCATCTACTCCCCCATATAGACTCTGACCTGGAAGAACAGTTCAGCGATGCCAGTGACCCAAGGTAGCAGGACCCGTGATACCTTCATGAGCAGGCCAGTGTGCCATACTGTATTGTATGCCATTGTTAGATTGATGAAAACAGCGCCTGTTTTCAAGTTTCTATGGAAGCCATTTTCAACAAATGTCAGCGCGAGTACTTGGTCACATGTGCTACAGCCTCGGCAAAAGCCAGCTTTGTCAGGGCTCAAAATTATTTTCACGTTGGGTAATATGCACTGTAGGACCAAGCGCTCCAGTCTCATGCTAAGATAAAGGAGCTGAGGCAGGCGTACCAGAAGGCAAGAGAGGCCAACCGTTGCTCTGGTGTGGTGCCGAAAACATGCCACTTCTACAAGGACATGTTTTGTAATTCCAAAGGACTTGAAAAGGGCAAATATAGTGCCAATCGATAAAAAGGGAAATAAGGACAACCCGGTGAATTACAGACCAGTCACCTTAACTTCAGTACCTGGAAAGATAACAGAGCAAATAATTAAGCAATCAGTTTGCAGACACCTAGAAGATAATAAGGTGATAAGTAACAGTCTGATGGCGGGAAGCGGTAGATGCAGTATATCTTGACTTTAGTATGGCTTTTGATACTGTTTCACATGATCTTCTCATAAACAAACTAGGGAAATACAACTTAGATGGAGCTACTATGAGATTGGTGCATATCTGGTTCCTAGAGAGTAGTTATCAGTGGTTCACAGTCAAGCTGGAAGGAAAAATTAGGTGGGGTCCTGCAGGAATCGATTCTGGGTCGGATAATGGCATAGAGAGTACACTTAAAAGTTTGTGGATGATACCAAGCTGGGAGGGGTTGTAAGTGCTTTGGAGGAGAGGATTAAAATTCAAAATGATCTGGACAAACTGGAGAAATGGTCTGAAGTAAAAAGGATGAAATTCAATAAGGACAAATGCAAAGTGCTCCGCTTAGGAACAATCAGTTGCACACATACAAAATGGGAAATAACTGCCTAGGAAGGAGTACTGCGGAAATGGATCTGGGGGTCATAGTTGATCACAAGCTAAATGAGAATCAACAGTGTAAGACTGTTGCAAAAAAAACAACACCACCACAAATATTCTGGGATGTATTAGCAGGAATGTTGTAAACAAGACACGAGAAGTAATTATTCCACACTACTCCGCATTCATCAGGTCTCAACTGGAGTACTGTGTCCAGTTCTGGGCACCACATTTCAGGAAAGATGTGGATAAATTGGAGAAAGTTCAGAGAAGAGCAACAAAAATTATTAAAGAAAACATGACTGATAGATTGAAAAAAATGGGATTTTTTAGTCTGGAGAAGAGAGGACTAAGGGGGGACATGATACAAGTACATAAAAATGAAAATAAGAAAGAAAAACTTGTAGCACCTTAGAGACTAACAAATTTATTTCAGCATAAGCTTTCGTGGGTTAGTACTGTTGAACTCGAATTGATATGCAAACTAGATTGCATTACCTCAGGATTAAATAAGGACCTCGAATGGCTCGGCCATTACGTTAATTGAATCTATTTCCCTTAAGTTAACGATCCTCATTCACACCTGTGTGACCATCTTGTTTATCACTTCAAAGGTATTTCTTCCCCTGCTGTTATGGTTCCTCTCAATTAATTAGCCTCTTAAGGTTGGTCTATGCACCTCCACCTTATCATGTTTCTCTGACTGTATAAATATCTGTCTACTGTATGTTTCATTCCATGCATCCGATGAAGTGGGTACTAACCCACGAAAGCTTATGCTGAAATAAATTTGTTAGTCTCTAAGGTGCTACAAGTTTTTCTTTCTTATTTTCATTTTGCTGACACAGACTAACACGGCTACTACACTGAAACCTATCATTATGCAAGGCACTGCATTCAGCCGTATGGAGTGGAAATCCATCAACTTCATGAAAAAACTCGCACAGATACAGACAGACATCATCTTCCTTTCCAACTGCAAACAGATGGACATCATACCAAAAGGACTAAAGGTAAAAAATCAATTACAATCTACTTATCACACAGACTATGCTGAGAGATTGTGCCTCACACTCTCAAAGAAACTGCGAAACCACCTGATCAACATCCTATACAGCAAACAGGGAAAGATTAAGACTGAGCTCTCAAAACTGGATACTCTTATGGAAAACCAACCTTCCACACAAACTTCTTCATGGACTGTCTTTACAAAAACTAGACAAGCCATTTACAACACAAGCTTTGCTTCTTTACAAAAGAAAAAGGACACTAAGCTATCTAAACTGCTGCATGCCACAAGGAACCACAACAGCAGTTCCCTTACCCCACCCAACAATATTGTTAATCTTTCCAGCTATACTCTCAGCCCAGCAGAAGAATCTGTCCTTTCTCGGGGCCTCTCCTTTTGTCCCTCCAGACCCACGAACATGATACAGTTCTGCGGTGACCTAGAATCCTACTTTCGACGTCTCCGACTCAAAGAATATTTCCAACAGACCTCTGTACAACATACTAACCCACAGAATCCTTCCTACCAAAACTACAAAAAGAAGGATTCTGCGTGGACTCCTCCTGAAGGTCGAAACAACAAATTGGACTTCTACATAGACTGCTTCCGTCGCCGTGCTCGAGCTGAAATTGTAGAAAAGCAAAATCACTTGCCCCATAACCTCAGCCGTGCAGAACACAATGCCATCAACAGCCTCAGGAACAACTCTAACATCATAATCAAAAAGGCTGACAAAGGAGGAGCTGTCGTCATCATGAATAAGTTGGAATATGAACAAGAAGCTGTCAGGCAGCTCTGTAACTCCACATTCTACAGGCCTTTATCCTCTGACCCCACTGAGGAGTACCAAAAGAAACTACACCATCTGCTCCAGAAACTCCCTGGAAAAGCACAAGAACAAATTTGTACAGACACATGCCTAGAACCCCGACCAGGGGCATTCTATCTGCTACCCAAGATCCATAAACCTGGAAATCCTGGACGCCCCATCATCTCAGGCATTGGCACCCTAACAGCAGGATTGTCTGGCTATATAGACTCTCTCCTCAGGCCCTATGCTACCAGCACTCCCAGCTATCTTCGCGACACCACTGACTTCCTGAGGAAACTACAATCCATCGGTGATCTTCCAGACAACACCATCCTGGCCACTATGGATGTAGAAGCCCTCTACACTAACATTCCACACAACGATGGACTACAAGCTGTCAGGAACAGTATCCCCGATACTACCACGGCTAACCTGGTGGCCGAACTTTGTGATTTTGTCCTCACCCACAACTATTTCACATTTGGGGACAATATATACCTCCAAGTCAGTGGCACTGCTATGGGTACCCATATGGCCCCACAGTATGCCAACATTTTTATGGCTGACTTAGAACAACGCTTCCTCAGCTCTCGTCACCTAACACCCCTACTCTACTTGCGCTACATTGATGATATCTTCATCATTTGGACCCATGGAAAAGAAGCCCTTGAGGAATTCCACCATGATTTCAACAATTTCCATCCCACCATCAACCTCAGCCTAGACCAGTCCACACAAGCGGTCCATTTCCTAGACACCACTGTGCTAATAAGTGATGGTCACATAAACACCACCCTATACCGGAAACCTACTGACCGCTATACTTACCTACATGCTTCCAGCTTCCATCCTGGACACACCACACGATCCATTGTTTACAGCCAAGCTCTAAGATACAACCGCATTTGCTCCAATCCCTCAGACAGAGACAAACACCTACAAGATCTCTATCAAGCATTCTTACAACTACAATACCCACCTGCTGAAGTGAAAAAACAGATTGACAGAGCCAGAAGAGTACCCAGGAGTCACCTACTACAAGACAGGCCCAAAAAAGAAAATAACAGAACACCACTAGCCGTCACCTTTAGCCCCCAACTAAAACCTCTCCAGCGCATCATCAAAGATCTACAACCTATCCTAAAAGATGATCCCTCACTCTCACAGATCTTGGAGGACAGACCAATCCTCGCTTACAGACAGCCCCCCAACCTGAAGCAAATACTCACCAGCAACCACACACCATACAACAAAAACACTAACCCAGGAACCTATCCTTGCAACAAAGCCCGATGCCAACTCTGTCCACATATCGATTCAAGTGATACCATCACAGGGCCTAATCACATCCGCCACACCATCAGGGGCTCATTCACCTGCACATCTACCAATGTGATATATGCCATCATGTGCCAGCAATGCCCCTCTGCCATGTACATTGGCCAAACCGGACAGTCTCTACGCAAAAGAATAAATGGACATAAATCTGATATCAGGAATCATAACATTCAAAAACCAGTAGGAGAACACTTCAGCCTCCCTAATCACTCACTGACAGACTTGAGGGTAGCAGTGTTGCGACAGATTAACTCGAAAAGCAGACTTCAAAGAGAAACTGTTGAACTCGAATTGATATGCAAACTAGATTGCATTACCTCAGGATTAAATAAGGACCTCGAATGGCGCGGCCATTACGTTAATTGAATCTATTTCCCTTAAGTTAACGATCCTCATTCACACCTGTGTGACCATCTTGTTTATCACTTCAAAGGTTTTTCTTCCCCTGCTGTTATGGTTCCTCTCAATTAATTAGCCTCTTAAGGTTGGTCTATGCACCTCCACCTTATCATGTTTCTCTGACTGTATAAATATCTGTCTACTGTATGTTTCATTCCATGCATCCGATGAAGTGGGTACTAACCCAGGAAAGCTTATGCTGAAATAAATTTGTTAGTCTCTAAGGTGCTACAAGTTTTTCTTTCTTATTTTCATTTTGCTGACACAGACTAACACGGCTACTACACTGAAAAGTACATAAAAGGTTGTTACAAGAGGGAGGGAGAAAAATTGTTCTCCTTAATCTCTGAGGATAGGGCAAGAAGCAATGGGCTTAAATTGTAGTAAGGGTAGTTTAGGTTGGACATTAGGGAAAACTTCCTGTCAGGATGGTTAAGCACTGGAAGAAATTGCATAGCGAGGTTGTGGAATCTCCATCATTGGAGATATTTAAGAGCAGGTTAGGCAAACACCTGTTAGGGATGGTCTAGATAATACATA
The DNA here is from genome assembly GCA_033296515.1 of Macrochelys suwanniensis. Classification (NCBI taxonomy): domain Eukaryota; kingdom Metazoa; phylum Chordata; order Testudines; family Chelydridae; genus Macrochelys; species Macrochelys suwanniensis. The sequence goes on along the minus strand of CM065780.1, from coordinate 28,881,908 downwards.
GTCTTGCCATGAGTGCAGGGGACTGGACTAGAAAAAACCTCTCACGGTCCCTTCTAGTCCTATGATTCTATGATTCTATAATGACAGCTGGACTTACACACAGCTGTGAGAGCCTCATTGGAGAGTGCTATCATCATGTCCCTTGTAAGTAATGGAAATTTGTGCATTGCTGTTTAATAAAAGCTTAGTCTTATAAATGCAATGAATTTCTGTCCTAAACACAGTGATGGCTGCTGAAATTCATACACAGTGGTAATTGGTAAATTTGAAGACAACATTTAATGCTCAGGCAGCAATCAGTATAAGAGTCATTTAAGGTGACAAGTAAACAATGCCTGTCTGAATGCATTACAGAAAGACACATTACTGGGGCTCATTGTCAAAATGCTGCTTCAAAGCCTCCCTGATTCAAATAGACCTCCATTGAGCCCCTCTAATAGCCCTGGCATCTGGCTGCTCAAAATCAGCCACCTGATTTTGCACCTGATTCAACATTCCACCCTTAGGGAAACTTTCCCCCCTTGGCTTCACAAATGTTATGCAGAGCATAGCAGGCTGCTATTACCACGGGAATATTTTCCTCATTGAGGTATAACCTGACAAAAAAGCAGCACCAGCGGCCCTTTAATCTGTCAAACAAATATTCAACAATCATTCTGCATCTGCTGAGACTGTTGTTGAAGCACTCCTTGATGCTGTCAAGGTTTCTGGCTTAAGGGGTAGGCTGGCTCTCCCAAGATCACTATGGGCATTTCCACATCCCCTACTGGAATCTTCTGATCTGGAAAGCTTGCATGCATCATGCACTTTCCCTTGCCACCCGACCTTAATGTCAGTGAAATGACCCCAGTGATCCACCAGCACCTGCAATACCATAAAGTAGCAGCCCTTTCTGTTGATGTGCTCCATCATAAGATGGTTTGGGGCCAAAATGGGAATACGTGTGCCATCTACCATCACGCCACATTTAAGGAATTCCATTGCTGAAAAACCATCCGCTATTTCATGCACATTGATCAGAGTCACAGTCCTTCATAGCAGGAGGCGATTAATGGTCCTGCAAACTTGTATCACTGCAACCCCCAAAGTGGACTTTCCAACTCCAAACTGATTTACGACTGACTGGTAGCACAGCAATTCAGCTTCCACACAGTGATTGCCACAGGCTTTTTCACCGTGAGGACAGCTCTCATTTTGGTGTCCTTGCGCCGGAGGGCAAGGGCGAGCTCCACTCAGTTCTAGGAACGTGGCTTTGCACATCCAAAATTTCTGCAGCCACTGATCGTCATCCCATACCTGCATCACGATGCAAATCCACCACTCAGTGCTCATTTCCCAAGCCCAATAGTGATGGTCCAGTGTGTACAGCTGCTCCACAAATGCCAACATCAATCTTGATTTGTTTCTTTCCATGGCACACAGGGGTAGACACCACAGATTCATTTTCAGATTTGCAGCTCATGAAATACTGCAGGATCAGCTGTGTTGTGTTCATAAGACTGGAGAACAGTGCAGGCGCCATGATTTCAGGCAGAGATGGTGGGTGCACAGTTTACAGAGGCAGCTGAGGAATGGCATGAAACATATTTGGAAGCCCATGGAATCATGGGACGGAGAAAACTGCTTCATGGGAGGGCAAGCCTGCCCCATGAGGCACTGCGATCCATTCATAGAACTAGCAGCAGAAGGTGGTGAGTTGCACAGTGGAATAGCTACCCATGGTGCACTGCTCTCTGTTGATGCTAGAGCACCAACTGTGCATGCACTCCGCCCACACAAGGTGCATCCTGTGAACATGCACCAGCGATGTAATTACAGCAGTTTGTGATTGTCAATGTAACTTAAATCAACTTAACTCTGTAGTGTAGACTTAGCCTAAGGTGGTTATTGCTAGGCTGTCCCTGCAGCTAGACCTTGCCTTACACCTCTGAGACACACACCCTAACCCCTGTCAAACCTGGTTAAATTAATAAAACTCAACATATTTATCCTACTTGTTTAGGCAGAATTCAAGCACCTGGCATCCTGGTCTTAACCTTCCAGCATATTACACAGAGATAGCATTATACTGGTATCTGGGAGGTGTCTGGCTGCATACGTGTTACTGTTTCTGAGTAGATGGAATTGTTTTGTACTATCACACATAGTTATTGATGTTTCAGTGTGGACTGAATGGCATGGCAAGCTGAAGGATGGTCATATCCTGTACTCCATATCAAGTTCAATTACAGGGAATTAGAGCAGGGGAACAATGTCCAACCAGTGGAGAGGAATCTTCGACTATCCCCCAGGCTGGAGAAAAAACACAAAGCCACTGTGATTGCTATTCCCCTCCTCAGGGGAAATAGGTTACTGGTTCCACACAGTCATATATCCACTTCTACTGCCTATCATGAACATCAGCAGGGAAGGAACCCCCAAAGGAGCTGGGCTATTGCCCCTATGGTGTTCTTTCCACCCTCTTTACCCCTTACTCTCCCCCAAAAGTAAAACTACATCTGTTCTGCTGCCTATGAGCAGAACTCTCTACAACTGGAGAGAGATACATCTGGGAGGGAGGGATCAGTAGGGGAGAGGGGGAAGTATTTACTGCTATAACAACAGACTAATCCACTGTTTGAAAATTCAAATTCGAAGAGAGGAATTTAATCAATGCCTTCTGTTCATTTGTGATAGTCAGCAACAAAGATGCAGTCTGCATCAGCGTGTAATTCAAAGGAATTAGGTAATTTCATAGTACAGTGAGAAAAACTTCCTGAGCATAGTCTACCTGTTGACACAAATAACCTCACATTGTCACTTTTAATTCTCTAAAACTATTGTCTCTAACATCCACTGCTGTCAGAGCCTATTCACACTTTGAGTAATGAGGCACATTCTAGATCTTCACATGCCAAAAAGGAGAAAAATATATCTGAAACCGAAAGGACAGAGCTACTGGAACAGAAAATCATTAAGTGACAATGTCAGGTAGTCTAGGTCCATATTTAGGTTTTGTTTAATAAAGCTTTTTCAAATACTAATATAAATAGGAATGTTTTTATGAAATTTATGTATATAAATTTCACTCAAAACATCTTTTTTTGTTGGATTTAGACATCGGCCCTCTGATGCAAATAAACACACTCACACATAAAATATTAGCAAGTAGGAATGGTCAAATATTTTCCATCAAAATTGTTTTTCTACAGAAAACTGGATTTTCAGTTAAACTTCTTTTTTTGTGAAGTGTCAGCTTTCCACAGAAAATGTTGAGTTTTTGTCAAAAACTTTTTGGCTGAAAACTGAAAACTTTTGTTTTGTAGTGAAGAGTCTAAACATTCCACATTAAAAAAAAAATCCAACCAGCTCTATTTGCAACCTAAACACTATCGCTACAAAGTAAAACTATAAACAAAAGTGAAAATGACAATTATCAAAATCAGATGAAACACAAAAAGGGAACAAACACCTTCAGTAATAAAAAGTAAATTACCTTTTAACATTCTTTCAATTTTAATAAGTTAAGGTGTTCATATCAACACAGAATCTTTTTTTAATAAAATTGGTGCCTGATTTTCCAGCTCAACTCACCAGCTTTACATCCAGATAAATCCTTTGAAGTCAGCGCAGCCACCCTAGCAAAGGATTGGTGCTGACAGAGTGGAGAATCAGGTCATTCGTTTCCTAAAAGAAATTCCTTAATAGGTATTAAACAATCCAAACCTTGTGGTTTCTTTGTTTATTTCTTATAGCTGTTCCTTTCCCTAGTCTCAATGGACGTGCTCAAGTTTTCTCTGAATTAAGCTCGAGTGATGAACCCCAAGTTTCCTTACAAATGGCCATGTTGCCCCAAGATTTACACTTGTTCACAGTGTCATAAACCCTGCTGTGTATCTGTGAGGAGCATCAAGTACCAGCAGAACATGGATGTAGTGATGAAAAGTAGCTGCAACCTCTTATTTGGGGGATGGCGGGGAGGGAAATGTGACGAGGGGTATAAGGATCAGCCCAGGCCTAAGAGTGACCCACATCCAAGGAATTTACTAATTCAATATCCACATGTGACAGAACTCCTAAAACCTAGGCGCAAATTAAGGGTACCAGGGTTGCCCTTTTGTTGAGGGTAAGAAAATCTCTGTGAGGGAGAGGATTTAGTACACGTAGGTGAGATTGAGCCTTGGCAAAAAGTACAGCTCTATTTCTGTCCCCCAACACACTCTCTCCGTAGAAACGTGAGGCTCTATTTGGTTGAAACCCCCATATGATCCAAGGATCTTAGCTGGCAGAAAGAGCTATAAGTGACCGTTCTACATGTCAATTCTGAATCAGGCCAAATGAACATTCTCCTATTCTGCAGATTGAGCAAAGATATAGGCTCACCTGAAGCAAATTTAAAGAGAACATAAGATCTGAAAGAGAAAAGATAGCATAACTTCTTGCTTTGAAAACAACAGAATCCCCACTGCAGCATGAAGGAAAGGGATACTGTTAACTATTCAGATTTTTGTTCTTTTTAAGACTAGCGTCAAACTTTTAGGGGAAGGCATATGAAATATGCTTGAATCAATAAGAATCTGAAAGCAACAACATTTGTCTGTGAAACAGAGTTTAGAAGAATGTAATAATCCTATGAAGTTTGGTACACAGCACGTTGGAGGGGATACTACCGGAAACACTATCTGAACTAATTTCAGTGAAATGAATTGCTTGTATTTATGCAACACATATATGAAATGTGCCATGTTCTTTTAGTGATAAGAGACTGTGTGTGTGTGTGTGTGTGTGTGTGTGTGTGTGTATGTATATAATATATTATTTATATATTTATTTATTTTTAAAGGACACACGCGGATTTCAATATCTCTAGTTCTTACCACATAATAGTGTGTCTGGAAATATAGTCAATAATAACTTTGAGGCAGCAGTCAACCAGTGGGAAAACACTACAATCAGACCTAGACAATTAACAAACTCCCCATCTTGTGGCAAGAATCAAAATTTGCACACTACATCAATCAACTCATAAACCAGGAGCTCCTTCATTTGAAGGCAATGGTCTTCGATTGAATGGGAAAACAGGAGCTGCACTAAGCATTTTTCTGTTGATGTTGTATTTACAGTACAATGCATTAGAAAGGCTTTATATTTGATGCACTATACACTAACAAATTCAACTAACCATTAATTTTTCTGCAATAAAGAACGTCATGTTGAGGATCAGAGCCATAACTGGCTATTTTTGCGCCCGAGTCAAGAATATAAAATTGCGCCCCCCCCCCCCATATAATTTCATAGTAGTTATGGTACTCTGCCCCACTCGGACATTTAGAATTCTTCATACTATTCATAGTGCAGGGTCTTGTTCAATGGACTAGAATAAATATTAAAAATACACTTATAGAATCAGCATGGATACATTCCTCCCACAACAACCTTGTCTTCCCAACAAGCTGGCCAAATCCAGCCACTTGGTTATAGGACTGTTCAACTTTCACAGCTTTCCCTCCATCTGAGACCTTTTCAAAGCTATCCACACTGGATCTTTCAAAAGGAAAGTCAGTGGATCCATTCACAACAGAACATTTCTGGCTGTTAGGAACTGAAACTTTCTTGATAAAATCACTTCCACACCCTTCAATTGCAGTAAACTGCTTGCAAAGACTACCACGAGGATTCCTTTCCCCAGGAACTTCTTTAAGCAACAAGTTACTTCTCACAGAAATTTTGCTCTTACCCTTTTCACTTAGGGCTTGCTCTGAAGGAACACTTTCCTGAGCAACAACAGACTCTTTCTGGGTCTTACTCACATCTATGATCACCTTTGGCCCATCAGGCGGATTCCTACACAATCCCCTTTCAGGCAAACTTATAGACTTCCTAGATAAAAGGTTAGAAGCATTCTCCTTCCCTTTGCCACACACAAGTCTAGGAATCTTTTCCTTCTTGCTACCAGTTGTCAAACGGTCAGTAGGTAACACAACCCAATCACCTTTCTGCTCTCCTTGTGCCCTGGCTAGGGTATCACCCTGATTAGACAGAGTAGCTACACCCTTTCCCAGCCACACATTAGCAACAGGCAAAATACAAGCACCAGAATTGTTTGGTCTCTGGGATTTTGCATAGACACTAACTGGATGCAACCTAGTTACAGTGCCCTTCTCCCTAGCAGACACAAACTTAGGACCCTTCCCTTCCTGGGCTTTAGTTGAATTTAGAACCAACTTTGAGACAACTGCACTATTCTCAACCATCACAGGCTGAAAGGCACCTTCTGTCTGCTCCACAGACAAAGAAGAGCCAGGCACATTGCCACTCCCAACAGACAAATTGCTGCTCTTCTCACTACACTGAGCTACTTCCAGCAAATCACAGTAACCCGTTTCAGGTTCACTTTTATAAGCTGTACTAGCCAACAATATTTCACCCTTTCCTTCCTCAGTTAGGGTTTTCACTTGACCATCCACTTTAATCTGCTCCTGAGAAACATTTTCCTGACCAATGAGTTCTTTCTGGGCTTGATCTAATTCAAGATTCACTTCTGAGACATTAGACAGACATTGAGAAACTTCATTCACAGACAAACAGCTCTTTTCCTCAGACCAACATTTGGAGAAACCCTCCCCAGACAAATCATTGCTCATAATAGATACAGGTTTAAGAGCATTCCTTTCCTGTGACTGGCTACCTGGACTGAACAAAGCTTTGATATTTTCCCCAATCAAAAGATCCTTAGGCAATAACTTCCTTACACCAGCTATAACTTCATGCTTAATACCATTCCATTCAAGGTGGATTCTGGCTAAAGGCACATTTACAGTAAACTCATAGAGGACTACAACATTAACACTCTGATTTGGCAAGTAATCTTCCTCTTTGACCAGATCTGCTTTAGCAAGAGTGATGTTAGAAGCCATCATTTGCCCTAAACAGCTTTTACCACTGACTTTTACATTCTCTATGAATTTTTCAGTACCACTCCCATACATAGCACAATTTATGGGGCCACCCCCTACTGAACAAATAGTAACAGCATTTACATAAGAAGTGGCAGTGTTGGGGTACATTGGGTTACATCCAGACAACTGCTCAGAGTTATACAACATGCCAACATTGTTAGAAACTGGACTTTCAAGAGAATACAATTTCTGCTGTTCTTCCCTTGCTTTTTCACTTGGAGCTGAAGTCTTTCCACTTTTGCCTTAGCTTCTAGTTCCTGCAATTGAATTTCTGCCAGTCTTTGTTCATGCTCAAGTTGCAGTTTACTTGCTGCCTTTTGCACTCTAATTGCTTCTGCAGCTTCTGTAGCATCAGGTAAGGGCTGTTCTCCTGCCTCCTGATCACTGGCCACTAACAGATTTATCAGCTCTGGATTTGTAGCTTTCTTTCTAAAGCTGATCCCCTTTTCTGCACACAAATCTTTCAGGGCTTTTTTGCCAAGGCCCTCATATGCTCTTTGCTCACCCATTGCAACTGCTCTTTAACCAACCAAACTTTCACTATCAAAATTCAAATTTGGATAGCATGGGGTTCTGACCCAAAGCTTAATTGACCTGGTTCTGTGGATCCTAGCACAACTACGCCATTGTAACGATGCTGGTTCTGGCGGGACCTAACTGAGAGTGCCAGTTCAGGAAAAATTGCTTCAAGCAGGACAGTTACAGCCCAAGGCTGGGGTTTTTCCACCTCTAAGGCAAACCCAACCAGCCAGACAGAGAAGACTTTGGTTTTACCCCACTGGCTAACCAAATGTCATCCCAAGCAATTCCCTTAGACACTCCAGTTTCCCAGTCTCACCACCAGTGCCACTCGTTATGGGGACAAATGGTCATGAAAACCAATGCCCCAGTAAAAGAAAAAAGGTCCCCCCGATCCCAAAGGACCAAGCCCCCAGATCCAGGTCAATATACAAATCAGATCTTACCCACAAATCACACTGTTGCTAATCCTTTAGAATCTAAAATCTAAAGATTTATTCATAAAAGGAAAAAGATACAGGTGAGAGCTAGAATTGGTTAAAAGGAATCAATTACATACAGCAATGGCAGAGTTCTTGGTTCAGACTTGTAGCAGTGATAGAATAAACTGCAGATTCAAATCAAGTCTCTGGAATACATCCACAGCTGGGATGGGTCCTTCAGTCCTTTGTTCAAAGCTTCCATTTGTAGCAAAGTTCCTCAAGAGGTAAGAAGCAAGATGGAAGAGCTGCAGCAGTCTTTTATAGCCTTTCATCATGTGGCCTCTCTTTCTTTGTTCCAGAGACAAGCATTGGGGCACATGGCAAGAAACAACCTTAGAGTTCGTTCCATAGGCATGTTTCTGCACTCCTTCCTGAGTCACAGGCGTGTCCACCTTCTCTCAATGGGGCCATTGTATCGCTGATGGTTCTTAATGGGCCATCAAGCAGGCCTGGCAGAGCTGATAGCTTGTCCTGGGTCCCAGAAGCCCAGCCCCAGGTTGAAATACAGGGACTATAGGGCCAATATTCATAACTTCAACTACAAAACCGATACATACATGTAAATTGCATAATCAAAACCAGCCAAGTATAACCTGGTCTTAGACACCTCGTTTGCCCCCCTTTATATAAGATTTGGTGCCACTACAGGACCTTGGTTGCAACAATGTTCTATCTGGTCCCAGTTATTGTCAGTAACGTCACAGGTACCACCAACGGGACAGGGCTGGATTAACTTTTTGTGGGCCCCCATTGGGGAAATAGGGCATGTGATGGGGGGCAGTCCACAGAGCAAGGGGCCGGTTGGGGGCAATGAGGCGCAGTGCAGTGGGAGTGGCCCCACTCAGCCCAGCACAAGGGCACTGTTTACAAACCCAAAACTGCTAGACATGCCTGCCCAGCCCTGCGATGCCAGCGTGCCCCTTCCACACTGCCTCCCTGCCCAGTGCCCTGCCCTTATGCCCAGCACCCCCTCACCCAGAGACCTTCCCCAGCACCCCCACACCCAGAGACCTCCCCCACAGATCCCTATGCCCAGCGCCCCCGGACCCACTATGCCCAGAACCCCTTGCCCAGAGACCCCTCCCGCTGACCTCCCACCACAACTACACGGCACCCTGCACACCATACCCCCTGCCCAGCTCCCCCACCCACTGATCCCCTACTGTCCAGCACCCCCTTCACAGTCCCACCATCACAGCTGTAGAGCGCCCCATATTCCTGAGAGAATGCTGCATCAAATTCTGTGCATAATATTTTAAAATTCTGATTTTTTGATTTTTTTTTGTTACAATAAGTACATGTGGAAGCTCCACCATGGCAGTGGGGAGCACAGGCCACTGGCTGCATGGAGGTGGGAGAATACCCTGCAGCCTCCCCCATCCCCCTGGGACAGGGACTTGGCAATGAGGCTGAACCTGACCCTGGCACAGCACAAGGGCCAGGCCTGCCACAGAAACACCCTGGGGCTCTGCCCCTTTTGTGCCAGGCGCACCAGATGTGGGCAGGAAGGCTCAGCCTGGCAGAAGGATCCAAGTGCAGAGGGACTTAGTATGGGGGGTATCCAGATGGGGGTAAGAGGGTTCTGTGTGGGGCAGTCTGGGGGCAGGCAGCTCAGTGGGGGATCTGGATGCACAGGGAGGTTCCAAGGGCAGGGGCAATGGGAGTCTGCAGGGGGGACCAAGTGAACGTGGTAGGAGCTCAGCGGGGGGGTAGGGGGAGTCTGGGTGCAGGGGAGGTGGGGTTCATTTGGGTGGGTCTAGATATAGGTGGTTTGGGGCTCAGTGGGGAGGGTGTCTATCTGCAGGAGCTCATCGGGGTAGTACAGATGCAGGGGAGGTGAGGCTTCTCAGGGTGAGGGTTTGATGGGCCTGCTTAACAGGGGAGCCCCAGCTGCTGCCAAGGGGATCCGCATGCTGGACCCCCCACTTCCCCTATCCCCTTCTCTTCCCCATCCCATGCCCCTTCCCCACCGCTCCATCTCCTCCCCATCCCACCCCCTTCCTTCCCAAACTGCCTCTTCTCCCTGCCCCCGCTTCCCCATCCCCTTCTCTTCTCCATCCCATGTCCCTTCCCCATCACTCCATCTCCTCCCCATCCCACCCCACCCCCTTCTCTCCCCACTGCCTCTTCCCCTATCCTTTTTTTCTTCCCCATCCCAGCACACAGAAGGGAGCCCAACCAGCACTAGGACCCAGAGGATGGTGTCCAGCTGCATAGTCCAGGAAGCTTCCTTTTTCAGCCCGTCTCACACATACAGACTGCTAGTTCTACCCCCTTCCCCCCACGGCCCGGGGGGTGGGCTAGGCTGGGGGGAGGGGGAGGGGTGCATAAACCCACACCTCTGCACAGCTCCAAGGGCTTTGTCAGCAGGGACCTTTTCCCTCAGGTGCACAGCAGACAATAAGCTTGCATTGCATTGCACCCTTCAGTCCACTCAGTCAGTTAGGCAGTCCACCTTTCCTACCCTAACCCCCTTCCCCAAGCTAATGAGTAGTGAGCGAGGAAAGGGGGAGGCAATCCTTAAAGGTGTCCCAGAATTTCCTTTCCTGTCCCAGCCCCTTACATCTGGGGTGGAAGACAGACCAAGGAATGAGTGAAGGGCATCACTCTTAACTTATTATATTTATAGCATTGCCAATGTAAATAAGAGGCCACTTTGAAAAAATATGACGCCATACTGGTACCAAAGAGCTTTGGATGATTGTGTACATGTAACTGGTGTATTCTGGTGTGTACATATTTTAGCTCCTCTAGCATCCTATTCTGGTCCCAATAGTATTAGCTATTGAATTGAAAAGTTTTTATCCAATAGGGACACAAACCACTCGAATCCACACAGTAGTGTCTATTATATATTCTCTTGCAACACCCAAATAAGATATGGTTGGAGTTAGAATAGGATGTTACAGGAGCTAAAATATGTGCACACTAGAATTGACACTGGGGTTTTTGGTTTAATGTATTAAGGGATTGGTTTACTTTGTTCATTCAAAGCTGATACACTTCTTTGATCTCCACTCTTTGGGATCTGATTGCCTCATCATTATTTGCTATTGCACATGCACTGAGAAACTGATTTAAGAACATGCTTTTAAGCATTTAAAAAAAATCTCTTGTGTACACTGCATTAATTTGCACTTAACAGTGTTTAGATTTTTCAAGCCAAGAGAAGGGAAAACTTTTCCTTTTTGATTAATACTGTAGATTCCTGACATGCACTTCAAATTCCTATTACATATTCCCTGCTCATTCTGCATGTAGAATTCCCATTGAAAATGGGAGATAAATGTGCAGAACCAGAGAATATGAAACAGGCATTCACAGTGTGGAATGAGGTGGATTGTTCTGTATTAGACAGAACCCTTTCAATTCAATAGTCAATGTTACTGAATAAAATAAATTATACAAACAACAAATGTTGCATAATGATTATGGACACCTAAATGTTTCAACAATAAATAACTTTTTTAGTCTAGCTTCAGCTTTGCACTGTCACTGCCATATTATTACTGGGTTTGAGTGGGAAAGAAGATCCACTCTCCTATCATCATCATCTTCCATTCAATGGCTATAGATGCTTTTTTCTCTCACAAACTGTATGCTCACAAACTGTACCACTGAACTATACAATTTCTAGTAAATATATTGAAAAACAGAGCCAGACAATACACTTATATCCCTGTCAAAACATCATATGACATGATGGAAAGCTAGTTTTCCTGCAAAAAGTAAAATAATTGAACATTTCCCACATTTCTTTGAAACAGTTTTCTACAGAAACACTAGTCACAGTTTTTTCACGTTCCATAGTCCCGAAAGAACGTACATTCATAAAAATCTGAAAACATGCTTGGATTAGAACTGGGGGTGAAAAAAAATGCACCATAATCTTCATTAAACTGGATTTTTGAAAACCAAAACTAAGAATAGTCCAATTCACTGAAGTCCCATTTTAGAGTCCACTATAAAAACCAAACCACACAACCAAAATAACGTCCCAAATAACAACAATAAAAACACCTTACCTAAAAGTTTATGGTAATCAAAAATAATATACTCTAAAATGCTGAAAAATAAAAAAAAAGTGCTTCTTCTTTTAAACACCCCAGGGTAGTATTCTTATTACATGAATTTCATAAAGAGTTCAAGTTTCAGATAAGGTCAATTCTTGGACAAACAAACAAAAGTTCAGGAAGCATACATGCTAAGGTGATGAAATAGAGTAGGTATTGCATCTTGTATGTGAATGTTTATGTATAAACATTTACGCACTCTAGTTGTAACTGAGTTTAGATGCTATATTGTTTGAAAACAAATTGTCCATAAAAGTAGATTAAAATTAAATGTTACCAGAAACTCAATTAATACTACATTAGAGGAAACAATACAGATTTGGTTCTTTTTGTTTGTTTGTTTTGGAAGAGGAGACTGGCTGATCAATGGCGGTGTTTCAAGCTGTTTGCTTTGATTTTACATCCTGAAGGCAGGAGCTCACATCACCATAGAGGCATATAATTGCAAAGGATTGCTCGGTTGAGTTGAATACAGTTAACTTGTTTTCAATTTTCTTGTCCTTGAGAGTGAAAGTAGTCACCTGTTGCATGTAATAAAAGTGACAGTGAACTTTGCTCTTCCCAGTTTACCTGACTGGAATTATTTTACATAGAATAAATCAAAGTGTATATTTTAGCAAAAGTGTACCTTTGAAATGTACATAGAATGATCACTCACATTAAGCAGGAAATGAAAGGATGAGAGGCACACATATGTTCAAAATACAGTCAGTTTAAACAAATGACTTTCATTTAATGACACTGCAAATCCAGAGCGCCCTATAGTTTCACAGAAACATCTCCCGTCAGTGATGTTTCACAGCACTCAGTTGCCGGCAAATATTGGACATAAAATTGTCTTATTTTCTAAAGGTTCTATATCCTCCACAAAGCCTATGGATGAGGGGAGCCAAGGAGTAGAAATAGCAAAGTACATAAAGTACATAACACTAGGTGGATTTGGGAGCATAGCCTGCATCACATTCTCCATTTTCTCATTCAGAAGCACATCCAGGCAAAAAAAAAAAAATGGTTTGTGATAAGTGGGGATCGGATGGATGAGCCATGGAGCAACTCTATGCTATGCAACAGCCACAGAATCACAGACATATAGGACTGGAAGGGATCCTGGGAGGTTATCAACTCCAGCCCCCTGTACTAAGACAGGACCAAGAAAATCTAGACCATTCCTGACACGTGTTTGGCCAACCTGATCTTAAAGCCTCCAGTGATGGTAATTCCACAGCCTCCCGTAGAAGCCTATTCCAGAGCTTAATTTATTGTTCCCTATTTTGGTTTGTGTTCCTTCCCTCTTGTTGTAAATATTAAGTGTGTTGACTATCTGGTCACCATTAACCTTTTTAGTGAAGACTGAAGCAAAACAGGCATTAAACAGATCAGCCTTCTGGATATCGTCAGTTATTCGCTTTCCTTCCCCTTTCCTTCCAGGGGTGCTGGAAGAGGGGGAACCAGGGAGCCAGGACCCCATCACATTTAATAGCTCTATGGGCAAGCAACAGAGGGAAGGGGATGGAGAGGAGTGGGGGTGGGGTCTTGGGAGGAAGAGGTGGCACGAAGGTGGGAGCTCGGGGAGAAGAGGAAGTGTGAGAGTGGGGTCTTGGTGGGAAGGGACGAGGCCATGTTACGGGCACTGGTGGCCCCCTCACTTTTAGGGAACTTCTGCCACTCCTGATTCCTTCATCCTTCTCTTGATCGTAATGTATTTAAATAACTTCTTCCGATTGCCTTTTATGTCCCTTGCTGGGTGTAATTTTGTGCCTTAGCCTTTCTGTTTTCGTCCCTATGTACTTGTGCTGTTCTTTTGTATTCCTCCTTACCAATTATCCAAAAACAATTCTTGTAGGATTTCTTTTTGATTTTCAGGTAATTAAACAGCTCCTGATGGAGTCATATTGGTCTCTTACTATTTTTGTATCTTTCCTTCACATAGGGATAGTTTGCAGTTGTGCCTTTAATATTGTCTCCTTGAAAAACTGCCTGCTGTCCTGAACTCCTTTATCCCTTAGATTTTCTTCTCAGGAGATCTTATTTATCAGTTCTCTGAGCTTCTTAAAGGCTGCTTTTTTTAAATCCATTGTCCTTATTCTGCTGTCCCACTCCTTCCTTTCCTTAGAATCATTAAATCTATCATTTCATGATCACTTTCACCCAAATTGCCTTCCACCCTCAGACTGCAACCAATTTCTTCATTGGTCAGAATCAAGTCTAAAATGTCTGTCCCCATAGTTACTTCCTCCACTTTCTGAAACAAAAAGGTGCCTCCCATTACTTTCCAAGTTACTGGCAATTTTGTGTTTTGTTGTATTACTTTCCCAACAAATGCCTGAGTAGTTAAAGTCCCTCATTACTACCAGCTCTTGTGTTTTGGATATTTCTGTTACTTGTGCTAGAAATGTCTCATCCATCTCCTCTTCCTGATTTGGTGGTTTACAGTAGACTCCTATCATGACATCCCTCCTATTTCCCCCCTTTTATCTTTACCAAGAGACTTTCAATTGGTCTGCCTCATCTCCTTCTGGACCTCAGAACAAGTGTATATATTCTTGATGTATAATGCAACACCTCCCCTCTTTTTTCCCTGACTGTCCTTTCTGAACAAGCTATACCAATATTCCAGTCATGAAATTTATCTCACTAAGTCTTTGTGATGCCAATTACATCATAATTTAGCTCATATACTAATACTTCCAGTTATTTCTGTTTATTTCCCAATGCTCCTTGCATTTGGATATAGACATCTAATATATTGAGCAGATTTCCCCCACTGATTTCCATGTTGTTGCTCCGATGCCCCTGTTGTAATTATCTGTGACCCTCCCACCTCAACCTCTACCATCTCTTAAAGTCACCTTTTTATGCTTAACTGTGGGCTTTTGTCATCTGCCCCATTTGAGCCTATTTGCAAGCTCTCCTCCTTAGGTTGGTGAGCAGAGGTGGATTAAGCTTTTGTGCCTCCATCACACTCAGAAGGGAGTCCCTGATCACCAACAACCCATGCCTCTTCCACGTGGGTGCAGTTGTTGTGTGCCTCCCAGACTTGGGGAAAGATGTCTCCTCCTCCTCCTTCTCAGCACACCAGTTCTTGACTGCAATGAATGGGGGATATAGGTGGGAGGTAGAGCACTGTCTACAGGCCAAGGTGGCCAGCAACCCATCTCCCCCCGCCCCCATAGAACAGCCAATTCTTCCTCCTCCATTGCTGCTGCTGTGGTCATCTGTAATGGGCTGCCATTCTCCATCTCAGGTGTTTCCATCTCTCCCTTCCAGCAATAGCTGGTTATCTTAACCATGTTTAGGAGAGGCTGTCTTCTTCCTTATATGGCTGATGTAGATGTTGAGGAACAACTATAATTTTACATTTAGGTGGTTAAGTCAGGTCATTGTAACAGAAGTGGCAGCATTTATCACTGTGGTGCCTCCTTCGTCTTTGTGAACAGGGCATTGAGTCATTATATGTTTCATGGTCTGACCTATCTGCATTCAGTTCTGTATGGCAAAAACGTTTAAGGTAAAATAGAATGAAACAAATGACATCCTTCATTAGAAGCAACTGAATAATAAAACAAATAGATACATATATAAAATAAAGACAAAGCAAAATTAAGTTTTAACCTTCCACGGTGGTGGCAGTTGGAAAAGTAAGTCATTGATTCCAACAGATACAATTTATTTACATTTTGACAATCTCAGTTGAGCCAGACAAGTTAAAAATCCCAATTCTTTCTTTGGAGTACAATGTATTTCTTTGCTGTTGTTCTGGAGTTATTCCCATCTTGCACAGATTCTGAGATGTCACAATTCAGTTAAGAATTTTCAATTTCCAAAGCGTCAGAGAGAGGTTCATTAGCAAACTAATGGTATTCCAAAGAACAGTGCCCTTCCCTTTGTATTCCTCTGCATCCCTGTGGGTTGTTTTTGAAAATTTACACTTCAGCAATAATCTCTTTGTAATGCATGTTTATGGCACAGATGACTTTATCAGAGTGATGTCTCTAGATTATTTTAGAATTTAGAAATATACAGTTCTATTTATCAGGCATAACATCTGCCTGAAATGTATCCAACTCTCAAAGTTGATTGTCTCACTTTCAGACAATTCAAGCCTTCCATTCCCACCCCCAGCATTCCAAACATTCATAACATGTCATAAATATTATCTTAAGCTATGAAAACTGATGTACCCATTTCCACAGATAATATAAAGGCATTCATCTTAGAGTTTTGTTATTAAATATTTTCCCCTTTACAACTGAATATACTTATTTAAAGCTGACAGTATAATTTAAAGCTGACAATATAACATATAGTTATATAATACATTCATAAATAAGACTCCTGGAAAGTCTTAAAACATCACCATTTTATTTTCAAACTCCAACTCCAATGGTTAATAGATCCTTTCATTACATGATCTCGAAGTGCTTCACAAGTAAGGGACCAATTCTTCCACTGTTATCTGTGTTGGCTTCACTGGGAATACTTGTGGACTATGTTAACTAATCAAGATAAAGATTGCTGAACTGAGGAACCAATGCCCTTTGGAGACAAAACGAGCCCTTCCATTGACCTCAATGTGCTTTGGATCAGTCTCAGAGAGATTAGGGGAATGCCTACACACATAACCTGTATTAGTTTAACTAAAATCACTTTTAAATTTAAATTACTTCAAAAGACAAACGCCCAGGTGGACACACTTAAATCAATTTAACCTGGGTTATAGCAGAGTTCCTATGCAGGACGTAACACCAGTTTAGCTAAATCAATTTTCAGAATACACCTTTAGTTAAATGTGTGTGTGTGTACAAGATCTAAGTGACTCACTTAAGACCACACACTGGGTCAGTGCCAGAGACAAAACCAGAACTAAAAAGTGCAATTTGCAGTCCTGGACAACATCAGAACTTTTGTGTGAGATTATGTTTCTCTCATATACATCAATTACAAGATAAAGAACAACTCACAGCTAGGCATTTAAATTTGCCAAAAAACAAAAACAAAAACCAACCAACCAAAAACTCTCTTTAAAAATTAGAGACTAGCAGAAGGGAAGAAACATCAACTTTCTTCACCCCAACATGAATTTGTTTCCAAGTTTGCATGAGAAGAACCAGTACCTCTAAGAGCAAGCAACTTGATAAGTAAAAGCTTACTTGCAACTATCAATACTTTCAGATACTAGAAGAATGCCCAGGAATGAATAGGAAAACTCACACTGAACAGAGCTCTGACCTACTGTTAAGAGCCCAGCAGAGCAGCAAGTGGGAGAGGACACTATCCTAAGTAAATGGGAAGCAACATCAAATACAGCTACTCAGGATAAAAGCTAAAGCTGTAAAAACATTCCTTTATAGAGTTATTTGCTTGAAATCAGATTGTAATGTTGCTCTACTTTATTTTATTTTTGGAGTTCAAGAGCACCCTCTAGTTTGCTCTGTATTCGGAACTTAAAATTCTCTAGCAGATATCCAATCAGAAAGTAGGTAAAGAATATATTTTTAAAAGGTAGAATCAGGGCCGGCTCAAACGTTTTTGCCGCCCCAAGCAAAAAAAAACAAAAACCCAAGCACCGCCCCGCCGAAACAAAAGAAACAACCCCCCCCCCCACCAGCACCCACGGAACTCCCCCTAATGTTGCACTGCAACAATCCCCCCCAGCCTCAGCGCGCTCCGGGGGGAGGGCGGCGAACTTGGCCACGGCCCCGCTCTCCCAGCCAGCCAGAGCGCCGGGGGCAGGGCGGCGAGCGCGGCCGTGGCGCCATTCTCCCGGCCGGCCGGAGCACTGGGGGGCTGCCGCCTGCCCCAACAACCATGCAGCATGTTTTAAAAAAAAAAAACCCCACACACACACCTGAGCGTCGCCCCCAGAAGGTGCCGCCCCAAGCACGTGCTTGGTAGTCTGGTGCCTGGAGCCGGCCCTGGGTAGATTAAATACATAATGAAAGGAACAACAGACTTTTTTGTTCCACTACTCCACTCTCTGTACCTCAAAGAACTGGCCAGCAGTAAGTGAAATAGGCCCTTGGAAGAGATTTGTGTGTGTCCACCCTTCCTTTCAGTAGACTTCAACTATAAATACTTCACTATTTTAACAGGCATTTTTTATCACTAGTAGAACTTGAGCCCCAATTATTTTCTGTAAGCTAGTTTTGGTCAGAGTGATAAAGCAGCCAATCTACCTGCTCTGGAATAATCATATAACAGATAATGTAATAAGAATACAAAAGCCAGGAAGACACTGAGTATTTTGACAAAGTAATTGCTTTTTAATTGTATTTCATGTAAAAAAAAAAATCCCAAATCATCAAAATTCATCAGAAATTGCTGGGTAAGGAAATCAAAACATTCTCCCTCTCTGCTGACAGGCCTGTCTGCAACTCTTTCAGACATGGGATGTGACAAAAAGTATATGATATGGCAAGGTAGAATATAACAGTGAAATGGTATTACCTGTGTAGGGATACTCAGTGAAGCTGCTGAGGCACTATCATGTCAAAACACTATCTGATGTGATGGTCTAAGTTTCAACGTTGTTTGGTACCTGAAGGCTGTTCTAACTTCCAGCAGCTTCTCCCAGGTTCTCTATGGGCTGCACAGTTGTTCACTATGCCAGATCTTGTGAGTAGGACTGTATGTGGCCACTTCAATCAGATTACATTGCTCCTACATCTGGAGAAGCCTTTCCTGGCCAACTGCAGCTCCTATATGAACTCTATACACTGCTGCAATTGCCACGGGCATTGGAGCATGGACCCAAGTTGTCCCCGGAGTGTTTAAAGTATAGCCGACAGCTGTGACATTTTGGCAGGACCCAGGCTCATTTCCCCTAATAGGCAGCTGCCCTCAAACTAGGGTGATCAGACAGTAAGCATGAAAAATCGGGACAGGGGGTGGGGGGTAATTGGCACCTATATAAGAAAAAGCCCCAAATATTGTGACTGTCCCTATAAAATCAGGACATCTGGTCACCCTACCTCAAGCACAGAGTAATTGAAAATGTAATTCAGTTAGGTGGATTAGAAAATTATGGAAGTTACCATGAATTCACACTACTTCATTCTTAAGGCAAGGCTATTTCAATTGTTAAATGTAGATCTGCATAGCAACTTTCAGCCTCGAGTTAACATTTCTGGAGTTAAACTATAGCTTCCTAGAAAGAGATTTATAATGCACATGGCTGCCCAAACCCTAACTCTCACTGTGCTGCAATGTGGACAATGTTAGCAAGAGTCATTTTGTGGGGGACAGGCTGAGCTTTATGCTTTAGAATGCCTACAAACAATCAGAGCACTTTGTACCTTATCATTTACTTTTATGGGTTTCAGTGTCAAATGGATTTTACAGACTTAATGGCTTGGGAAATTATTATGGGAAACTATAATTCAGAGTTGACCTTTTCTAAGCTACATGTAATTTGATCGGTTTAGCTAGCAATACCTTTAATTGAATTTGTCAGCAACAAAGATATATGTGCTAAGAGCTTCTGACTTACATTTTATAATTATTATTACTTTAGAGAAATATGTAAACAGTCAGGAAACAGTGGGAGTAGAACAGTCATCTATAGTAACAGAAAGTCGACATGTCCATGCAGAATTCGTTCTCAGTCATATTAGTCATTGTTCTGTCAGAAAGACACAAACAATCGATTGAACTTAACACACATTTGTCATATAGTAAAGAGGTAGGAGAAGTGAATATCTTTCCTCTTATATACCATATATTTGGAGTAGTGAACAAATCATACACTATTATTTCCCTTTCTAGAGCTCCATGACCAAGTCAGAGATGAGATTTGCATAGTGGATTTCTCATAAGCAATCCCTTGCACCTGCTCAGAGATCCAGGTCAATCTATTAGGTTCTATATGGATGCAGAGGTCCCCTCCATGTAGGGTGACCATACAGCAAGTGTGAAAAATCAGGGTGGGGGATAATAGGATTCTATACAAGACAAAGCCCCAAATATCGGGACTGTCCCTATAAAATTGGGACATCTGGTCACCTTACCTCCACGTGCAAAACATTGCAGCATCAGGGATTTAGTTGTGGAATTTACATGACTCCAAAACACACAATATAAATTGTGGCCCTGTGTTGTTGCTCATCATACTTTTCTTACACATTCTAGATGAAGCAGACCAAACAGCAACAATGGCAATGAAGATACATAGAAAAATTAAAATCACTTCTGAGCAAGCTCAGTTTTCATCTACTAAGAGATTTAGCAAAACTAATCAAAGATTGTTTCCCCTAGAGAGATCACCACAAATTTCTCCCTTTCCTCTTACCAAGAGTCAGAGCAGATATAGGGTTTCCTGTCTAGATAATAACCTCATACAGTAGCCTCTGGACTCTGAGCCCTGCAATAACTTGTAAAGTGCTTTGGGATCATTCAAGATAGGTACAATATTCATGTAAGGTATTATTATTGATATTTGGCTGTTCTGTTTCTTTTAGAATGAATGTTGAAACTCTGCCTGGCTTGTTAAGACAGAAAGCAATACTGCTCAAAAAAGTATATCATTTAGTTAGGTTACAGATATGAACATACATGAGAGAAGAAAATTATCAGCAGGAGACTGAACAATTGATCTGATAAAAATTCCAGACAGAACAGGAAACCTTCAACAAATATGAAAACAACCGCGATTCAATAATAGTCATCAGCAAACATAGGTTAAAAGGACACTATCAATTTGAGAATCAAATTCCCATCTGAAAACATCATACCCATTGATTTTGCAGTAAGGAACACAACAAAGATCATTAAAAGAAAGATTTAAATTATCCATTTTTTTTAGTTTGCTTTGTGCATTTGAGAGCATATTGTGTCTAGTTAGTTTAATTGTTTTGTTGAATGTTAATTGCATTTCCGATCTCCTACACTAATATGAATGGTAGCTGTGTGCACAGAGAAGCCACTTTCTTCCAGGAATGCCCCCATTCCATGCCCTGGAAAAGTAGGTGGTATAGTGTCTCTACAGCTTCTGGGGATTTCCCCCTATCCAGGGGAAATCCCGAGAAAGTGAGTGCTGGATCTATCCTCTCCAGCTCCTTTGTGCTGCCAGAGAGCTGCACAGTAACTGAACTGTACATGAGAATTATGCCCAATATTTGCAAAAGCCATTTACTGAAATTGCTATTTAATTCACTATCAATATTTTTCACATCTATGCATATACCTTAATTTTCACTTCATCTTTCCAGAATTATTCCAAGGATATTTTTTTCTGAGATATGACATGCTGCCTTATTAAACATAGGGATTTAGGTGAAGACATATTCTACTGTGTGGAAGGGCATGTGTCGTGATTTACATTTTAAATAAAATAGGGACAGCAGAAATATATAACAATATATAATGGATTGACTAGAATCAACATCATCATTGCCTTGGGTTTACTGGTCAGTTTTCTAAACTCTTTCTCTTCTTACTTCCTGTCTTCATCCACCCCAGATAAAGATTTTGAAAACTGTTACACAGTGACTGGGTTGATAATGAATACTGTAATCTCAGTTGTTTCATAGAGTTACAATGGAATAAGTACCTTACATAAGACCTGATTCTGCATTCTTTAACTGCCATTTAAACATTTCTATTAACTTGAATGGAGGTGTTGCCCGAGTAAGAACTTCCATATAGTGGCCACAGTTCAAGTCAGAATATTATCTTTAACACTGAGTACTGGGATTATTTAATTGCACATGGATATTCACAGGACCAGATTCCCATTGATTTTAGTGGAACTGCTTCTGCTTCACAGCAGAGAGAGGAGAATCGGGCTCATGGTGTTAAGGTTCAATGACACAGGTCGCTTGTGTAGGTTCTATGATCACAATATGCTGTTTAAAGCTGCTCAGAGTCCGTTCTAACACTGCACTTCTAACACACTTGTGGTGCTTACTTTCAAAGACAAACACACAGATGATTTGTTATTTAGGGCAAGTTGTAGCTCTTCTCATACATCTACCTACATTTCACAGACTCCAGGGCAGTGGTGGGCAACCTGCAGCCCGCACGTGGCCCATCAGGGTAATCTACTGGTGGGCCACCAGGCAGTTTGTTTACATTTGCACAGCGCGGGTTTCAGGGATGTGCTGGCCACCGCTTCCCACAGCTCCTATTGGCCAGGAACGGCAAACCACAGCCACTAGGAGCGGCGGGAAGCTGTGTAAATGTAAACAAACTGTCTGGCAGCCTGCCAGCGGATTACCCTGATTGGCCGTGTGCGGCCCGCAGGTTGCCCAGCACTGATCCAGAGCATGGGCAGTATGTGAACCCCCTGTTCAGGGAGGTTAACCACAATCCTGCCCCTACCCTTGCCATTTCCACTCTCCCTCTCGCCCACCAGAGCCCCGAGCCTTTAGCACAGCTGGAGGAGCCTCAGCTAGGCTGCTCTGAGCACTGGTTCAGGGCCCGAGCCCCACGTTCCAGGCCACCGCCTTCAGCTGACCCCCTGCCAGCTTGGGGGGAGAGACAGAGGGAGAGTGGGGCCTCAGGGAAGAGCGTGGGTGGGGCCACAGTCTGGATTTGGGGAGGCTTAGCCGAACCTGCGGATGCGGCAGGTCAACAAACCAGCCCGGAGTGCCAGGGGCTTTCCCTGAAGAAGCGGTGGACCACCGTTGAGAACCACCGTACTAAGCAGACACTTTACAGCAGAGAGAGAGAGAGAGAGAGACAGACACTTGTAGATATAATAGTTTTCCATATTAGAATAAAGTTCCTTGTCCAGTGTCAGAAGAAAGTGACATTCGGTGATTACTATTGTCACATGACCCAATTATGATGATACTGATTGCCACACACTAATCATGTCACCAGTTCCTAAATGAAATAATAATTAATATATAAACTTGCCAGGGCATTTGTCAAGTGAACTATAAACAGAAACAGTTCCCCAAATTTATTAGTCTCTCTAATAGACTATTACAAACAAACAATACAAAGGAATAATGCATTATAAAATTTCAACTCTGTACGTCTCATTCAAACTTTAGCGCTTTAGAGTTATAAAATAGAATTTCAACTTCAGCGAATGCATTAATATTGAGGGCAGTTTTAATAGTTTTTCATCATTTACTTTTGTACCTTTTAAAACTGATGTGATATTTATGATATTTATGAAATATCTTCTAAAGTGTAAAATGTAAAAATAGATTTCTTTGGAACATGATGGCAAGTCTCTGGAGAGGGGAAGGGTCATTTCTAATAAAGTTGCTAGGTTTGTTTGTGATACAGCATGGCCAGAAGGCAGCAGGAGAGTGATCTAGGATGAGGAGAAGCCTTATTCCCTGTAGATTAATTAAAAGCACCTGAAACCAATTAGAGCACCTGAAGCCAGTCACCTGATAAAATCCCCGCTTCAATTAGCCACGTGAGGAGTTGGAGCAGAGTGAGGGAGGAGTTGGAGCAGTTTGGAGGAGTTGAATCAGAGTGGTTTGGTGGTGGAGCAGAGAGCAGTTTGGAGGAGTGAAGCAGAGTGGATTGGTGGTGGAACAAAGAGCAGTTTGGAGGAAAGCGGAGGAGAGTTTTGAGAAGTGCTGTGGCGGGCTAAGAAGACCAAGATCCTAGGTAAAGGGACACCTGGCTTGTGCAGAGGGAAGGCAGGAAGCCCCACAAGCTGAAGGTCAGGAGAGGGAAGTAGCCCAGGGGAAAGAATCACTGGTACAAGTGGTTCACCTGCTATCATAGGGCCCCTGGGCTGGGACCCGGAGTAGAGGGCGGGCCCGGGTCTCTCCCTCTCCACTCCCCTTCCCTGGGATACTAGTAGGATAGTTGTTACCCCAGTTCAGGGGCAAGAAATGGCACCCTGAAACCCCCCCCCCCCCCACAAGAAGAGAAAGTGCGGGACCCATCATAGTAGTGCCGGCAATTTGCCACACTGAACATGATTTTTTTAAAACAATCCCTCCAAGTAAATACTCAGTGATATTTGGCCTCGAGGGAGCCAGTGACCTCCCAGGATCTGACCAGAGCAAGACCATCCATGCAGAAGAAACTGACGGCCGAACTCTGGGGCCATATGCGACCAGCTCTGGCTCTCAGGATGTTGTCAAGGAATCCTTAGCCCAGATTTGCTCAACAGATGTGTTACAACCCACAGGGGCGAGGGATCACTAAACACAATCAGGGGCGTAACAAGGTGTTAAAATTTTGTTACAGTCTTAAGCAAAGAAAATCTCACTCCCCCGTTCCCTGCATAGCTTTACCCTTCAAGGTCATGTATTCTCTGTCTACCTCTCTCTTTCCCCCCCAAAAAAGTCCCCCAAACAAACAACATAGCCCCCACAAATAAATTATATAGCCTTATCATTGATACATTTTGTATTTTACTTCTATAGTCAATGTAAGGCAGGTCATGAAAATGTTTGAGTTTAAATAATGGGTCACCAAGCAGATCCCCTGTGAGACATGAGGAGGGTGACTTTCTACTCTTTCCTCAAGGCTGCCAACCCAACCTATCTCCACTGTCTTTCCCCATGAATGAATTCAGTACCCCCCAGAGGATGCCACATGGTTTATGGGAAGAAAAGATTAACAGTTTAGAGGCAGCTAATCCTCACTTTATTCCATGCTGAAAAGGTAGGATGCACATTCAGATAACAGGGCAATTAATCAGGCCCAATTTATTAGAAAAAACCCTCTTTACTAAGACATATAATTCAACTGTGCAACATTCAGTAACATTAAAACTCCTTTCAATCACTAATAAACTAGAAAGGACTTTATAAAATTGCCTAGAACTGGAAAGCTCTGTATCCCATTACCAATCCCACAGGACATCCCCACCACCCACAAAAAAACCCTGATTCTACAAGGAATATTATAAATATTCAAAGATTTTACATACATGTGTCTCTCTCTCTCTCTCTCTCTCTGTATATATATATAATAAAATATATAACACAAAAGTTAAAATGATAAAGTCAAAACAAAGAGCTTGAACCTTGTCAAAATGAAGCATTCCAATAATTTTTGTTGATTTTTTTTTTAAATGAAATCAACATATTTCCATTAAATGTCTTGACTTTGTCACATCAGCATTTTGCGATGGAAAACTGTTCAGTCAGAATATTTTTGACCAGATCTACACACAAATTATCGTGTCATGATCGAACTGCAGAGAGGTTCTCCGGGAATAATTTAATACTTTCTATTTATAAAACGGAATGGTCTCAAAACAATATTGACTCTAAAGGGTCAGTAAAAACCTTTATAATGGCCATTATTAAATATTCTACATTACATCAACTGATCCATAACACTCAGGAAAATTCACACACATCTTTGCTCAGGTCTGTGGGCATGTGTACAACAAAATAGGTCACCAGAAGTCACACTTGCAGCGTAGAGGATATTGTCATCCGTAAATGCTATAAATATTTAGCCTAACCTGTACTTAAGATCTATTTCACAAAGATATTTTTATATTTGTGATAGCAAAGGGTATATAAGAAAGTATTTAACCTATAGTGCACATGCTTATCTCAGTGATATTTTAGTGAGACCGTGCTTGCTTTAGGAGGCTACAGTGAATGTGCCCTCAATACAGAGAAGCTGTGGTTTCATTAGCAAAAGAAGAGATCATTCTCTCACTGGTACAATAAGAAAAAGGCATGAGGCAATATTACATTGCAACATCTCAACAAAAAAAAAAGTCAGTGTGTTTCAGGTGACCATAAAAAATATCTATAATCAATTTCAGCTGCAATTTCCAATTACTGATAGGCCAGCAAGCAAATTGCCACGTATGTTGGTTGCAATAATAAAATGTTCCTCGAGAGGCTTGGACTGGTAAATCCAATACATGCAGAAACCTTTTTCTATCTGGTCTTATTCACTTGAGCCAGCAACAGGAAACTATTTCAGTGTTCTTACAGAATAATAGTCCTGGTAGAGGAGAATAGTTTCTGTAAGGATTTACCTGGCTCTGGAGGCTTGGAAGCCGAACAAAAAAAAAATCACTAATCATTGTAGCTACAGTCTCTGAATGAAGCTGTGGCTTTGCTATGCTCTGTAACGCTCTCTCTCAAGAGATATGAGAGGGTATCTCATCACTCAGGAGACTGAAAATTAGGCTGGATAATATATAGAAAACGTACTGTAAAGAATAAATCCAAAATGGCAGAAAGGGAGATTGGACTAGATTGGCATTTCACAGCCTTTTCAGGTTGATGACCTCATATTCAAAGGCCAAACTTTTATGACTCCTTTACATTTATTGTAAAAGGTATTTAAAAGGTTGCTAAGCCTATAGAATTTATTTATTTGTGTATGTATTTTGAGAAGTTGACAGAGAGTACTTGACCATGAAGGGTAAAAGTGTATGCAGTGAATGGGGAGTGAGATTTTCATTGCTTTAGATTGTAAAAAAAAAAATCAATTTCTGAATCATAGACTCATAGATTTTAAGGTCAGAAGGGACAATCATGGTCATCTAGTCTGATGTCCTGCTCATTGCAGGCCACAGAACCTCCTATAATAGATCCGTAACTTCTGGCTGAGTTACTGAAGTCCTCAAATCATGATGTAAAGACTTCAAGTTTCAGAGACTCCACCATTTACACTAGTTTAAACCTGCAAGTGACTTGTGCCCCTTACTGCAGAGGAAGGTAAAAAAACCCCAGGTCCTCTGCCAATCTGACCCAGGAGAAAATTCTCTCTCGACCCCAAATATGGCAATCGGTTAGACCCTGAGCATGTGGGCAAGACTTCCCAGCCATACATCTGGGAATGAATTCTCTGTAGTAACTCAGAGCCCTCTCCATAGAGTGTACCATCACTGACCGTTGGAAGATATTTGCTGCTAGCAGTTACAGATGGACCACGTGCCATTGTAGGTAACCTCATCATACCATTCCCTCCATAAACTTATCAAACTCAGTCTTGAAACCAGCTAGATTTCTGTCCCCCACTACTCCCCTTAGAAGGTCGTTCCAGAACCTCACTCCTCCGATGATTAAAAACCTTCGCTTAATTTCAAGCCTAAACTCTGGGTGGCCAGTTTGTTTTTGTGTTAAATAACTTCTCTCCCTCCATGGTATTTATCCCTCTGGTGTATTTATAGCGAGCAATCATATCTCCCATCAGCTTTCATTTGTGTAGGCTAAACAAACCAGGCTCTTTGAGTCTCCTCTCATAAAATAGATTTTCCATTCATCGGAACATCCTAGTAGACCTTCTCTGCCCCTGGTCCAGTTTGAATTAATCTTTCTTTAACATGGGAGACCAGAATTGCACATTGGATTCCAGATGATATCTCACCAGTGCCTTGTATAATGGTAATAACATTCCCTATTTCTACTGCAAATACCTCACCTGATGCATCCTAGGATTGTATTAGTTATCGCAAAGGCAGCTCAGACTCAGCCTGTAATCAACCACTACAGCCAGGTCTTTTTCCTCCTCTATCACTTCCAACTAATACGTCCTCAGCTTATAGCAAAAATTCTTGGTTTTAGTCCCTAAATGCACTTTGCACTTTGCACTATTAAATTTCATTCCATTTCTATTACTCCAGTTTACAAGATAATCCAGTTCTTCTTGTATGATATTCTGGTCCTCCTCAGTATTGGCAATACCTCCCAACTTTGTGTCATCTGCAAACTTTATTAGCGCACACTCACTTTTTATGACAAGGTAAGTAATAAAACTATTATATAAGTTTGGTCCCAAGACCAATCCCTGAGGGACTGCATTAGTAAACTCTCTCCAGCCTGACAGCTCACCTTTCAATATTCAGGGTTGGCCTTACCATGAGGTGAATTGAGGCAGCCACCTCAGTTGCTAGACTGTGAAGAGACCCCACTAAGACCCAGAGTGTAGAAAATTGTGTCTGCTGCTGGTGCATATGTATTCTCTCTGTTCTAGATGCACAGAGATAGTGGAAGTGCTGTGCTGGAGGAAAGAGGGCACAAGGGACATAACAGGCAGGCAGGAGAAAAGGTGAGAGGGAATAACAGAAAGCAGCAGAAGCTGCAGGGAGAGAGAGGAGGAGGAGACTCTTATGTACCTCTCTAGCACCCCAGAAGCCTGGACTGATTAACACCAGGTTCTCAAGGAGCTTTCTGTTTCCTGCTGCTTCCCTGCACCCACTTGAGGAGAACAGGCAGTCAACTGAAGTAGTAGGAGCCAGTTAGGCCCTTAATATCCTCAATCAATACGCCCATTGATGACAAAGTGGAGAGGCCATGGCTTATGTACTCAAAAACCCAGGAGGCTGCATACTGTTTTTGTTGCAAACTCTTCGTCTAATGTTCCAGCCACATTCGGTTCAAAGGACTGGAAACATCTGGCTAGAAATCTGGAATGCCATGAGAAGGCAGCAAATCACCGGAGAGCATTCCATAGGTGGAAAGAGCTTGAGATGAGACTAAGGTTAAAGGCCCCCATAGATCATCAGCATCAAGAGAAGATTGCATCAGTCTCTTTACTGGCAAAATGTTCTGAAAAGGCTCATTGCCACTGTGAGAATTCTTGCTACGCAAAACCTAGCACTGCATGGCACTTCAGATCAGCTGTATGTGCCAAACAATGAAAACTTCCTTAAAATTATGGAGCTGATGGCTGAGTTTGATGCTGTACTCCAGGAACATCTAAGAAGAATCACCACCCAAGAAATGTGCACACACCACTACCTTGGAAAAAATTCAAAACGAGATCATACAATTACTGGCAACAAAAGTCAAACAGAAGATTGTGGCAGATCTGAAGTCAGCAAGATATTACTCTGTTATTCTGGACTGCACACCTGACATCAGCCATACGGAACAAATGACTTTAATGGTGCGTTTTGTAACAACAACAAACCTAGTGAAAATGTCCCTGCAATGGTGCAATGGTCAGAGAGCATTTTCTAGAATTTATTGACATTGATGATACTACAGGAGCTGATATGACAAATGTGCTCCTTAAAAAGTTGGAAGATACGGGAATTGCAATAGCTGACATGAGAGGTCAGGGCTATGATAATGGTGCCAACATGAGAGGAAAGAACAGAGGAGTGCAGACACGGATCCGAGCATTAAACCCTCGAGCTTTTTTTGTCCCATGCAGTTCTCATTCATTGAACTTGGTGGTCAGTGATGCAGCATCAGTTTCTAGTGAGGCTGCTGATTTTTTTAATGTAATTCAAAGAGTCTATATATTTTTCTCTGCATCAACTCATTGATGGCAAATTTTGAAGCAACATCTGGGAAAATCCTCTCTGACACTGAAACCACTGAGTGTCACACGGTGGAGAAGTCGAGTGGAGGCGATAAAGCCTATCAGACAGAAAATTGCGAAGATGGATGATGCCATAGTTGCCATTATGGAAAATAATTCTATGACAGGAACTGTTCGTGGGAGAACAGTGGCAGAGGGAAATGGAATCACCATAAACTTACATAACTTCACATTTCTGTGTGGCTTAGTGTTGTGGCATGACATACTGTTTGAAATACATGTTGTAAGCAAGAGACTCCCAGGTGTTGACCTTGATATATCTGGAGCAATGGAACAACTGGACAAAGCAAAGTCATACCTACAATCTTACAGGTCAGATGAAGGATTTCAAAACATTCTGAAAAGTGCACAGAAGTTGGCAGAGGAACTTCACACTGAAGCTTTTTTCCCACCCATTCAAGAATACAAGAGTCACCGAAGAAGACAACATTTTGATTATGAGGCACAGGATAATCCCATAAGAGACCCCAAACAACAATTCGAAGTTGAATTCTTTAACCAGGTGCTAGATTGTGCAATACAGTCAGTTGAAGAACGTTTCATGCAGCTCAAGGAACACAGCAGTATATTTGGGATGTTGTATGATAGTCCAAAACTCCTCACTATACCTGAAGACCCCCCTACACCAGCAATGCAAGGCACTAGAGACAGTGTCAACACATGATGACATGCGCGATATTGATGCGAGTGATTTAGGTGATGAACTGAAAGCCCTTTCAAGATACATTTCTGCAGGATCAACTCCAAAGACTCTTCTGGAAAATATGTGCACAAATATATGCACCCTCTTTCCAAATGCTTTTGTTGCTCTGTGCATACTAACACTTCCTGTAACAGTTGCTAGTGGAGAACGCTGCTTCTCCAAGCTGAAGTTAATAAAAAGAAATCGATGCTCCACAATGATGCAGGAGAGACTGGTTGGCCTTGCAATCATCTCAATAAAGCATGAGTTGGCCCAGACTGTGGACCTTCAGGAAGCAGAAGCAGTTCAAATCTTTGCAACCAAGCAGTCACGGAAAGCACCACTTTGATTATTCAAACAGATAAAAATTCCAGTGTTTACTATGCAGACAAGAAAAGTTACATTTGCGGTTCAGACTGTTTGAAAGTTAAGTGTTACTTAAAATTATTGAACAAGACATTGTTAGTTGTCCTTTATTGGGGTAGGTAACAGAGCAGTACCATGAGGAGAAGAAGAACAGGAAGAAGGCAGAATTGAGACCTTTCAAAGTTTTGGCCCAAGTGAGGGAGCATGGGGGTGTCATTTGAGCTCCCCGCCTCAGGTGCCAAAATGTTGTGGGCCGGCCCTGTGGAACTGGAACAAATGCCCTGCTGAAATCAAGTTAGATTAGATCTACTGCATTTCTTTTGTCTAAAACATCAGTTATCTTCTCGAAGACGGAGACCAGGTTGCCTGTCACGATCTACCTTTTGTAAAACCATGTTGTATTTTATCCCAATTACTGTTAACCTCTATGTCCTTAACTACTTTCTCTTTCAAAATTTGTTCCAAGACCTTGCATACAGTTGAGGTCAAACTAGCAGGCCTGTAGTTTCCCAGACCACTTTTTCCATCTTAAAAATAGGTAATATATTAGCAATTCTCCAGTCATAGGGTATGAACCCTGAGTTTACAGATTCATTAAACATCCTTGCTATTGGGCTTGCAATTTCATGTGGTAGTTCTTTTAATATTCTTGGATGGAGATTATCCGGGCCCCCTGATTTAGTCCCATTAAGCAGTTTGAATTTAACTTCCACCTCAGACATGGTAATTTCTACATTCCATGTCCTCATTTGCCACCTTGCCTCTGCCCCAAGCTCTTCATTAGCCTCATTAAAATGGAGGCAAATTATTTGTTTAGGCATTGGGCCACGCCTACATGATCTTTTATCTCTACCCCATCCTCAGTGTTTAGTGGCTCCACTTCTTCTTTCCTTATTTTCTTTTTATTTATACGGCTATATAACCTTTTACTATTGATTTTTATTCCCTTTGCAAGGTCCAATTCTGCTTGGCTTTTGGCAGTTTTCACTTTATTCCTACCATAAATGCATGACAGCAGTATCTGTTGTCTAGCAGATTTTACGCACTACCTTGTCACAAACTAAATGTTCACGTTGTCCTGTATGTCACATAACTGGTAACTTGTGACAACGTTTGGGTACAATTCTCTCAACTTTACTTTCTTGTATGGTAGCCAAGAGCACTTGCAATTTTTAATTATTAAGATAGGGAGAACAGACATTTTTGATTCTTGTGTTTCAAAAATGCCTGAGTTTGATCTACCCAGATTTCCTTGCTTGATTTGGGTGTTTATCCACATGATGCCAGATCTCCAAAAGAGCTAAATTAGCTAAAACAACTGCAGTTTTGGAAGTGAAAACATATTCATTAGCAATACTACTGTGCTATAGCAAGCTCTTCTGTAGTTCCATTAAGGCTGTTTTCTTAATCACTACTGCTTCAAGAGAGATGACTGCCGGAGTTAAGCAATTCTAATATTCTTCTAAGGATATTTTTTAGGAACAGTATAGATTTAATATTAGAGGGTTTTTTTTTCTTCTTAAATATTTACCTTGATTAGACAATAGGGTTGTTTTAAAAAGTGAAATTAGTGCTGGCAAAAGGTTCTAAACTGACAAACCCTAGAGACTGAAGTTCTCTGTCTAACCAAAACAGAAATATCAGTTCAGACTTCGACAAGCTGCTCCACCATCTCTGAACCAAAGGGGTCATCATTAGATATGAGGTGAAGTTTCTCCATGGCCAATTTGACTTTTGACCTTTGTGCTAAGACTGAAAGAAGGTGCAAACCAGTATAATAAGTTGTGCTGATTTCATTATATGGTCACTTGTCTATGACATTTGGATTCAGTCCACCACCAGATTTCATATAGACCACCAATAATTGTCACACTTAAATAATTTTCAATCTCAAACAGTCTGCCCTGGATTCAAACTAATGACACAGAAGTTAGAGCCAAAGACATCCAGATGACAATTAGTATTAACAATTTTTATGTTTTTATTTTCCACTCGTATTCAGAATATGAACACAGTATATTAAAAAGTTTGATAGTTAAGCTATCATTATTCTTCTGTTTTTTTTTTCTTTCTATGATCAGAACAAGCATAATATTGTGGCTTCTTTCCCTTCCCACTCCATTAATTCTGCCTTTTTTCATCAGCTACAAATACAGCTGTCGTCCTTCAATAACAACACTGACACAGCTTCCTGCAAAGTTCTTTCTGTAGGTGTAACTTAAGAATGTGCCATTGATAGCTAGGCAGAAATTTCTCCATTCATAAAAGTCTAAGGATGAAGTCTTGGCCCCACCGAAGTTAATGAGAATTTTGCCATTGATTTAAATGGCAGCGAAATTTACTCTGAGAGCATGTCTACATGAGCACTTACTGTGTGGAAAAGGGAGGGTGTAAATCTACAGCACTCCAGGATGGTGTGCACTAAGTGTCCGTGTAGACCACTGTTCCCTCTAAGCTGTGCGCGTGTGCGCGCGCACACAGATCCTAAACCCTGCGCACACGGCGAAACACCACGCGCACAAAAATTTGCACAGAAGCACAACAATTTGCACAGAAGAAATTTTTTGCGCACACGGCCTGTCAAAAATTTGCACAGAAGAAATTTTTTTGCGGACACGGCCTGTCAAAAATTAGAGGGAACATTGGTGTAGACCCTGCTGATGCACACTAAAAGTTCCCTAGTGCACTCTGACATAGTACTTTTTCAGACTTCAGTATATCAATGTGCCTTAGACAACTTTTAGTGCATAGAAGGAGCTTCCACATCGACACAACACACAGCATGCTGGAATTTGCTGCACAGTAAATGCTCATGTAGACATGCCCTTTTAGTTACTCCTTTAAAGAATAGAGAGGTTGGAACCCTAAATGCATCTCCATGACTGAAATAGCACTTCCAGGCTAACAAAGATACATTACTTTTTTATTTTCATTCAGAGTCATCTGTTGTCCTTCTGATTTTGATATTGTACAGCTTCTGCTGTATCCCGATTATATTTCTAATAGATTTTCAGTTAGGTAAAATTAGCTGATATTTAAAGTTTTCATCCTAGAATCATCCTCTTTAGCATTTAATTTGTCAAGCTAAAATTTGGTCAAATATGTGACACTTGATACAGCACTGAAACCATCTCCAAAAGAAACTGTGTGAAAGTTTAGAGTGATTTAGCATGGTACATAATAGGCAATACCTAGGTAGGTTTAGGTTGAAAAATAGAATCTAAGCACATAATTTATCCATGTTAAACTGTTTCTCCTTGCTCCCCAGGCTTCTAATCTCCAATGATTGTTCCAAATACATGTATTTTTTCTCATAACCCCATAGTCTAAATTTGAGTAATAAGATTTTCAACATGCAAAGGAAACTATTACTCAGAGCAAAACACTTAAACACAAACACAGGGATCAGATTTCTTTTTTATATAAAATATACGTATGCATATGTCTCATTTATTTACTTAGTTTTCTTTAAAATCACTGGCTAAGTACTGCAATAGAGAAGTTTTTTTGAAAAACTAGAGATGTAGATAATTCTGCTTACGGGCACACATTTGGTTCTAGGATCATTCTTATTTGTCTTGGACAAAACACATTACTGAATGGAACCACTGGGTGTACATTTACACTAAGAGTAGCACAAAATGGACTGGATAATTGTATTACTTTTAATAAAATTTGCAATTATGCTAGCTAAAATAATTCCAAGAGTGATCAAATCACATGATTTAGAGCACAAATTGTTATTCACCTGCAAGGATCAGGAAGAAATTGTTCCTCCAGGCACAGTTTGCACAACTGACTGGATTGTTCTCATCTTCCTCTAAAATGTCAGACACTGAGGGCTCTGAAATGTGTGGTGCTTTTATAAATGAAAGAATATATCTGATTAAAAGCTCTCCTTGCATTACTGTGAAGAACTGACCATAGCTGAAAGTAGGATATCACACGAGAGTAGCCTGTGGTTCTAGCTATATCACCAACATACATTTTTATTGATCAAGTATATTCAAGTAAATAATGAAAGTAACAACAAGCAGTTACAGAGCATTTTGTGAGCATGACCCAACAAGCCCTTAATGCATCAAACTCTCACTTACTTATTTTAGCGCTGCTTGCATGGAGGATTCTGCATGAATGGGACCTCTATTTTGCAGGGGCTTTGCTAGAATTAGCTCATTAATCTTTGCAACACGCATTTGAAGTAGCAGAGTACCATACAACTTCAATTGCATGAATGTCATGGAGAACACTGAATGAGCTCAAAGGAAATCTTCAAAGTGTTGGGCAGGACATAATCTTGTTTCAAACAAGGAAGTTTGGATAAATGAGGGTGTATTATACTATCATCCTGATTTTACAGGTGGAATAACTGAGGCCAGAAAAGTTAAATGATTTAGTAACAACCATATAACTTGTCATGATTAGCATTCATGAGTTCCTGGACTCCAGTGCTACTATGACTTCCACTTTATTGCAAAAAGAATAGTCAATATGTATCTTCTCACTAGGCTGAATGAAGGGGAATCTGAAGCACAGAGCAGTTAAATTACTTGCCTGAGGTTATACAGTGAATCAATAGCAGAGAAAGGAATAGAAAGCAAGGCTCCTGACACACCCACCCACTGGGCAGTGATCTATCCACTGGACGACAGCATTTCTCAAAATTGTTCTGAGAGTTTAGGAATATGTGAATACCACTCTTGTTCTCCCAGCTGAGGCAAATTCAGCAAAAAATATTTGTATTAAAACATTGTATTTCTTTTCTGAAAAAAAAGATCCTTAGACAATTACTTTCTTATTGGGAGGAAGGGATTTGCCAGATCCCCTGTGGAACTTCAGCACTTCCTCCTAACTTAACTCCCTTACTCATCTCAGCTGTGTAGAAACCATCTGTCAGCCAAGGATTGATTGAACCAAATGCAGCTACCCCACAGACTTCTCCTGTAACCTGCGAGATCACTGTTGAGCAGAGCTGGTAAAGAAAAAAGAGGCTGGGGGAAGGAAATACTGAAAAATTTTGGCAAAGTGTTTCATTAAAATTTTTAAATAAATAATAATAATACATTGCAAACAGCTTTTCTGCTGAGCAATGCAAGCACATCCTTCAAACTTCTGGAACTGAGACTGCTGAGTCCACAACACTGCAGAGGATTATTTCATAGATTCCAAAGCTAGAAGGGACCATTGTGCTCATCTAGTCTGACCTCCTGTATAACACAGGCCATAAGAACTTTCCCAAAAATAATTCCTAGAGCAGATCTTTTAGAAAAACATACACTCTTGATTGAAAAATTGTCAGTGATTGAGAACCCACCAGGACCCTTTGTAAAGTGTTTTAATTACCCTCACTGTCAAAAAATTATGCTTTATTTCCTGTTTGAATTTGCCTAGCTGCAACTTCCAGCCACTGCATCATGTTATACCTTCCTCTGCTCGATTGAAGAGCCCAGTGTTTGTTCTCCATGCTCCTCCTTAATCTTCTCTTTGTTAAGCTATATAGATTGAGCTCTTTGACTCTATCACCATAAGGCAAGTTCTCTAATTCTTTAATCATTCTCATGGCTCCTCTCTGAAGCCTCTCCCATTTTTTAACATCCTTCTTGAATTGTGAGCATCAAAACCAGACACAGCAACAGTTGCACAAGTGTCAACTATACAGTTAAAAAACACCTATTTTAAAAGTCATATCACAAAATGGCATTTCATTTGAATAAGGTAATAAGCAAATCAATACAAACTTACCAATTCACCACAATATGCTCCCAAGGCAATCACTGACTGGAGGATTAGAAGTGTAAGACACCTCAAGTTTTCCCTGTAAGATATATATATATATATAAAGTTTTGTTTTTTTAAAAAACATTTTTACATTCACAACAGCAAATCTTGATTCCATGAAAAAGACAAATAGTAAAAGTGGTTCATTGTAGGTAGACAGCATCTATAAATTAACACCGCTTCATAACAGCATAATAAAGTGAAATTCATACAATATTTATTTAGGCAAAAGAGTATAGTACATAACGTATGAAATAAAGGTCAGATATACTAAATGATATGATTCATAAGACATTCTCTGATGAAAACTTTCATGCTATATGAATTGTGTAATTAATTACAATACCCATTTATAATCTCCTTCCTGACATGCTATTGTACTAAAAATAAATGTTGTTTCAATGGAGTGTTGTTGTTTTTCAAATGAAAAAAAATCTGATATCAGAACCGGAGGTAAATCATTAGCTTGTTAAATACCCATGAGTTATTACCAATGACCATAGTTCTTACACAGACATGATGTTAATCAGCCTGGTAAATTATCTTAATGGTTTGTGAAAACAGGATTGTAGCCTTGCTACTAATAAAGCTAACATCCATCAACCCCACTTACCCATACCCAATGTCAATCACTACCCTACGGGGATGTATTTTATCTGAGGTATTTAACGCTTTGCACACTGACAGAAAAAACATTGCTTTAGCATGATGCTCAAACTACATATGGGTCTAATCCTGCATTCTCTCCATGTGCCAAACTCATTGAAGTCGACTAGAACTTGGGATACGCTGTCAATGTAGAATCTGGTTCTCCAGTATACATCTGAAAATACAAGTACAAAGGAGGTGCAATTAAAAAGCACCTTTACTTTTCTTTTTGCAATCTTTATAATTTATTTCAAGATGAATTTAATTATCTTCTAGTTCCATTTCACACAGCACTGACTGCATATTATTTGTAGCTTGGGAAAACTAATTGTTTTTTATCTCTCAAAAATATTGCTTTATAATCTAACTTCTTATTCTCCAAGTTCCTTCCATTTACAACCGCCTCCGTCTGGTTTTGTGACATAAATTGCTCTGATGACCCTTCTGGCAAGCATTTTTTCCATATGTCAGCTGTCAGCCGATGCTAAATTATTTTAACTATTTATATGTATCCTTGAGAATGATAATCTATCAGTAGTTCTCCTTTTATCCTAAAATGGGTAACTGCTGAAAAAAAACTGTTTTTCTATTTATTATTTTACAGTTAGAAAATTTCAACTTCATCTTCCATTTCTTTGCAGTTCATGACCCCGGAATGTGTGCTTTAAGAAATAAACAGTAATCTACAATAGTTTGTTGAATTCAATATCTTCCATAGTATAAATCCTCTAGCATTTACCAATTTCTATTAAAGTATATCTTTTCTTTAAATTAAAGTATAATTATTTTCCTGTATGAAAAAGGCATGTTACAAATCTTATTAACTTGCATTTTCCATTGGATTTAGGGTCCTCCCTCCCCCTTTCCAGTGCCTACCGAAAGTTTAAACCTGCTTGCTGAAAAATGACAACAAGCTGAAAAGCAACTGGCAGATGAGGTTGAAGTATCATACTCAATAAGATAATTATTAATATCAATATCTGGCATTTTTTAGGACAAGGTGAAAATTTCAGAGAATGATACTAACAGGAAATGACAATCCCTGGAAAGTAAACTTTTGTCATTGGATTTAGAGGCCTGAATACTCTGGATTAGGGTGACCAGATAGCAAGTGTGAAAAATCGGGATGGGGCACCTCTATAAGAAAAAGCCTCAAATATCGGGACTGTCCCTATAAAATTGGAACCTTCGGTCACCCTACTCTGGATACTTACAGTTCTGTTTTTACCACATTATTGCAGAACATGGAACCACCCTCTGTGATATTTATGATTGGTAGACTTTCTCAAATGGTTGCTTTTTTGTTTTTGTTGTTTTGGCATTGTACACTTCAAACAAAACTGTCATTAAATGAGCTACTGTCTAAACTTATGAGGACAAATTCTTGGTTCCACAGAGATAGTTGCAGTGAAGTCAATGGGAATTGCACCTTTGTCACCGAACCAGAATTTGGCCTACAGTGTTTACCTCTACTCATAACATTATTTAATACTCAAGGTCAAATCATGCCCTCATACCTAAAAACACAAGTCGCTGCACAGGAAAGAAATCTCTGTACGGATCCCACTATGGGCTTTGGACTGGACCCTATGTCACTAGCGTAATGAAGAACTTTATATGTAGCATCAAAGTAGACTTATATTTACGTAATTGTCTCAGAGAAGCAACCCCCTTTTGCAAGCACTACTGTATGTTTTGAAAGTTATCTCAGCAAGTGACGCTGTAAGGAGAAAAAATAAACAGAGTCTAAAAAATAAGCGGAGACTAAAGGCAAAGGACTTTACTACCCAGCCTTGTTTCCCTCTCCCATCCCCAGTGATGTGTACATTTTCCACTGATATTAATGGGAGATGCACATGGAGTGAGAGCACAATACAGAAACTGAATACTACTTAACTTGACTATGCTTGAAATGAGGATGTTGCCATTAATTTTTTCACAGCCATCTCACAGAGGCATTAAGGAGACTATTTATGTCTCCTTAATGGGGGGGGGAGTAGGGATAGCTCAGTGGTTTGAGCATTGGCCTGCTAAACCCAGGGTTGTGAGTTCAATCCTTGAGGAGGCCATTTAGGGATCTGGGGAAAAAATTGGGGATTGGTCCTGCTTTGAGCAGGGGGTTGGACTAGATGACCTCCTAAGGTCCCTTCCAACTCTGATATTCTGTGATTCTGTGATTTGAGTTACCATAGTAAAAAACCCTATTTCAAGACTACATTGATGGGTTTAAATTAATAGTCATGATACACAGAAATCAGGTGTAAATGAGGCACCCAGGGAAGTCATTGTATACCACCACTGTGGAAGTACTGGAACAATGTAAGAGTACATGGAACTAGGAAGATTGCTGGAGGGTAAAAGAAGGCTCCAAATCTGGGCTTGAGGTACCTCATTCCCAGGTTTTGGTTTGTTTTAGTCTGAGCAAGCCTGAATCAACAAGAATCAAGACGATCTAGTCTATTAATAGCTTTTGTATTATACGTACTAGGGTAGTGCCTAGAGGTTCCAATCAGAGACTGGGCCCCATTCTGCAAGGCACTGCCTACACATATGACAGAAACACAACTCCTTCCCCACAGAGCTTACAATCTAAATATAAAATGACAGACAACAGGCGGATACAATGTAGGTGTAGCCATGTCGGTCCCAGGATATCAGAGAGACCAGGGGGGTGAGGTAATATCTTCTATTGGGGCAACTTCTGCTGGTGAGAGAGACAAGCTTTTGAGCCACACAGAGCTATTCCTCAGGCCAAAAGCTTCTCTCTCTTACCAGCGGAAGTTGATCCGATAACAGATATTACCCTCACTCACCTGGTTTCTCTAACAGGTGGGTACAACAGACAGAGGAAGCACAAGTTAACAGTGAGACAGTAGGTCATGCACTAGGGACTAACAATGAAATTTTTTGCAATAAGCTGGGAACGTATCAGCTGAAAGCAACAGAGGAGGAGAAAGACCTGGCTGTATTGCTTGATCACAAGATGACTATGTGATGAGGCTGTGAAAAGGGCTAATTCAATGGTAGGATGCATCAGGTGAGGTATTTCCAGTAGATACAGGGAAGTGTTATTGCCATTATACAAGGCATTGATGAGACCTCATCTGGAATATTGTGTGCAGTTCTGGTCTCCTATGCTTAAGAAAGATGAAATTCATGGAGCAGGTGCAGAGAAGGGCTACTGGGATGATCAGAGGAATGGAAAACCTACCTTATGAGAGGAGACTAAAGGAGCTTGGCTTGTTTATCCTAACGAAATGAAGGCTGAAAGGAGATATGATTGCTTTCTATAAATTGTGATAGACCCAGGCCAGTTCGGTACAACAGAATAGTAGAAGGCAGATATACTGGTCATTGGGTTAGCAGTTTTCTATTCCCTAACTGACCAGAGCAGGGACTGCTCCAGGCTAATGAGAACACGTGACTCTAATTAACCTGCAAAGAGTCAGGTGAGGCCATTAAGGTGAAGTGAACACCTGACCCTAATTAAGGCTCTTCTGAGCATATAAAAGGGCTCACTCCAGTCAGGCTGAGGAAGAGCCAGAGGAGAGGAAGTGCTGCTGCTACTGAAGGTCTGAGTAAATAAGGCAACTCTCAAGCCATTGGTAAGGGAGCCCTAAGGTAAGGGTGAAGAAGTGAGAAGCGGGAGAGCTGTGGGGAAGTGGCCCAGGGAATTGTAGCAACTCTGGCAGTGAGAGGTCGGCTGCCAACAGCTGCTACCATTAGGGTCCCTGGGCTGGAACCCGGAGTAGAGGACGGGCCCGGGTTCCCCCCATCAACCTGCCACTACAAGGGGAAGACAGGCCTCTGGCAGAACAGGAGGCTAAACTGTTCTGCAATAATCCCAGAGGGACAACAGGGACTGTGGGAATTCTCTCACCATCCTCTGAGGCTAGCATAAACCGCCTAGAAGCGCGGGACCCACAGGGACAAGATCGGAGCTCTGCCACAAAATACATCAGAGGGATAGAAGCTACAAAGAGTCCTGTGGCACCTTACAGACTAACAGACATATTGGAGCATAAGCTTTCGTGGGTGGATACCCACTTCATATCATAACTCCTCTCCTCCCAGAGAAGGGATATTTAAAGTTAAGGGCCAGTGTTGATACAAGCACAAATGGATATAAACTGGACATCAAGAAATTTACGCTTGAAATTAGATGGTTTCTAACCATCAGAGGACTGACGTTCTGGAACGGCCTTCCAAGGGGAGCAGTGGGGCCAAAATCCTAAATGGCTTCAAGTCTGAGCTTGATAAGTTCATGGAGGGGATGATGAGATTACATGCAAAGGCATGTGGCCCATCTGCACCTGCTAGTAGCAAAAATCCCCAATGGCAAGAGATGGGGCA
This sequence comes from Macrochelys suwanniensis, assembly GCA_033296515.1. Classification (NCBI taxonomy): domain Eukaryota; kingdom Metazoa; phylum Chordata; order Testudines; family Chelydridae; genus Macrochelys; species Macrochelys suwanniensis. The sequence goes on along the minus strand of CM065780.1, from coordinate 28,840,843 downwards.
CTAGATGGGGAGGGCGCTGAGTTAATATAGAGAATTTGTTCCTTGGTGGCTGGCTGGTGGGTCTTGCTCAGGGTCCAGCTGATCAACATACTTGGGGTTTGAAAGGAATTTTTCCCCAGGTCAGATTGACAGAGACCCTGGAGTGTTTTCGCTTTCCTCTGCAGCACAGGTTACCTGCAGGTTTAAACTAGAGTTAATGGTGCATTCTCTGTAACTTGAACTCTTTAAACATGATTTGAGAACTTCAGTAACTCAGCCAGAGGTTAAGGGTCTACTAGAGGAGTGAGTGAGCGAGGTTCTATGGCCTGCCATACGCAGAATTACTGACCAGATGATCATTCTGGTCCATTTTGGACTTAACGTTTACGAGTCCATGAGGAGCATGGGTAATGTTTTCAGTTATGGACCAAAGTAAATAATGATTTTTTTCAGCAAAGTTTTATCTAGTCATATAAACAAACAAGAATATATAAAAAACCACAACCACCACATATACCACCCTATTTCATTTAACTTGCATATTTGTTTGGTTCTATAATATTAGGTAGGCATATGGCACTCAAATAAGCTAACTAATTACTAAGGGTTTGGGTTTTTTTTAAATAAGAGTCATATGTAATGACCCCTCTCCCCCCATTTGGCATCCGAGAATCCTGAATCATTATCTGGGTGACTGTTACTAAGGTACTGCATGAAGAATGTATATAATTCTTATTTCTATGCTGTTTTCTAACAGACAGACTGCATATTTTTACCCCTGACAACCTTGCCATTTTGAATTCCCAGTGCCTTCTAGGTCTGAAATAAGTGCAACAGAAAGCCATACAAAACTGACAGTGATTAAACTCACTCCACTCCCCTTTTCACACTGCATATATTCCATACATAAGCAGCATTAGACATTTCAGACACAGAAGTTCATTTATTAAGTTCCATAACAAGGGCCAGGATTTATTGAAGCTGTCATTAATGTATGCATGCTGTCAACTGGTCTCCCCACTGCCCATTTGGATCACATCCATCCTGACACCTGAGACACCCAAATGGTAGCCTATTGACAGTAGGAGCATAGCCTGAGTGCGGCCTATCTTGCTTAATTCATGGATTCTTCAGACTGATAACACCAGATAAATAGGAATGTCCCATCTTTCCTCTGAGCTTCACAATCTTTTATCAGCATTTAACTATTACCCAAGAGATAACATAGTCACTCTGAAATGTGATCTAACCATTTGGATGTCAAGTGGTAATACAGGATGAGACTGTCTTTTGCTCACAAAATTGTACAAGGCACTGCAAACTACGCCTGAAGTGCCACTTGAAATGTGCATTCTGTCTTTATCAGTTCATAATTACTACTATAATTAATTATGTTTTCCCACCATAGTGATTGATTAGTATTACCTATTGCCCTTCTGTCGTCCAAGTTTGAAACATTCTGGTCATTGCTTATTCATTACGTTTTGCAGCAATTGATTTCTATGACAACTCAGACATAAGATGCATGCTTAGTTACACCAATTGTCTCTCACAAATGTGTGTGGGGGAAAAACATTCAGGGTTTCTTTAGCATAAGATACAGCACCATCTGAACATAACTACCTGCCTTTGGGTGTTATAGCTAATGAGGTATCAGTAACTTCTCATCACTAAGAAAAACCAGTAGTTCAAGAATTTGCATATGACTGCAGAAATATTCTCTTACCATTTAAATCAGCAGAGAACCTGCGAGGCAGAACATTTTATATAGTGTGGCTAGTTCACAATAGTCAAATACACATTCCAGCTACAGGTATTTTTGTTTGTTTCCACTGGTATTCCCCAGGGATAAATAATACTATTTGCACTGCCATTTAAAGCCGCAATATTAAACTACATTCCTGGGGCGGGGGGGTGAGTGGGGGGGCGGGGATGACTAACTCTCCAACAGCTGTGGTCAAATTTGTGATTATCTATTATTTTAAATATTTTACAATCAGGCAGGTATGGTAGTCTTATATAGTGACTAAAAATAGGAAACCAAAATACTGACCAAGGCCCCAGTCCAGGAAAACGTTTAAACATATGCTGAAATTTAAGCATGGACTTAGGTCTCAGTTATTTCAATGGGTCTAAGCACATGCCTATATGCGGTCCTGAATAGGGATATTTTGCTTAATGAGGACTATAAATCAGGGTGCTTGTTCTTTATGAACTGTCAGAGATCGATATAAGGGATTAGGTTATTTTCTCACTCTCGCTGCATTGGCACTATTGCACGTTCTTTAGCTGCACTGCATTTGAACACAAATAATAAAGCAGGTTATCAAATCAGTTATTTGATCACTGTTTTCTTTGGGACCTTATTGTGTATTATATTAGATCAGAACAAAACCTTGTGTGGACTAACTTATTTGAATGTCATGTAGGGAAGAACCTCAATTGTATGCTATCACATGGCAGGCCCTTTAAGTGAGTCAGCTGCCCAGGGTACCTGTAACAAGCTCCACTAAAGGGGATGAATCACCTGGTGGAGCAAGGAGCCCTGTGGGGCTAATAAATGGTTTAGGAGAGCTCAGCGGGAAAAGCTCTTGAGGAGAAAGGAAGTTCCAGAGGAAGGGAGCTCCCAGCATGCCTGAATTAGGCAAAAGCTCTCTAGGCAGAAAGGACTGGGAGAGAACGGGGCAAGAATGTAGAGCTGTCCAAGCAACAGAGAAACCTGAGGCCTTATAGCAGAAGGAGCTGCTGTGGGAACCCAGATACAATTTAAAGGTCACAAAACAAAAGTATCTGGACTCTGAGGTGAGAGCCTTTAAACCCTCATTCAAGTACTCCTTTGAGAAGGCTTTATTAAAGGGAGATATACTACTGTAGAGTGTTTGGCTTCTCCTTGGCTGGGCTGTTTAAGTGACTTCATTGGTACCTCATTAAGTGAGTGACACTAATGCAGGCCACAACAAAGCCACACACATCCACAACGGGGTGCTCAGGAGGCAATGGAGACCCCTTTTACACAAGTCTATTTGAAATACATCTAACATTTTCAGTATGTACAGGGCCGGCTCCAGGCACCAGCAAAACAAGCTGGTGCTTGGAGTGGCACATTTCTAGGGGAAGCATTCTGGCACCAGCCATGCTGCCCCTAGAAATGTACCCCGGCCGGCCGCCCCAGCTCACCTCCGCCGGCTCGGCCGCTCCCTGAGCGGCGGCGCACGAAACAGCTGTTTCGCGCGCCGCTTCTCCCCTTCCCTCCCAGGCTTAAGAGCCTGGGAGGGAGGGGGAGAAGAGAACCTGAGCAGCCACGGCGCGCATCTCCCCCTCCCTCCCAGGCATGCCCCGCTCGCTCCCCGCCGGCGTTCAGGCCGGGGAGAGCGGGGCCACCGGCATGCCGCGCTCGCTCCCCGCCGACTGGGGAGGGCGGGGCCACCGGATGCTGCGCTCGCTCCCCGCTGGCCGGGGAGAGCGGGGTCCGCAGGCATGCCGCCCTCGCGCCGAGTGGGAGAGGCAGGGGAGGGGTGGGGGTTGTTTCGGCAGGAATTGGGGGGGTTGTTTTTTTGTTTGGGGGGGCGGCGTTTGGGGTTTTTTGTTTTTTTTTTGCTTGGGGCGGCAAAAATGTTAGAGCCGCCCCTGAGTATGTACCTATTATTATTTAGAGTACACATTACAGAGGAGGTTTTAAAACAACCCCCCAAACCCACTAAACAATTCATCTAGCGTTTCTATCAGCCAAAACAATCACAAGCTTATTGGAAGACAGCAGGGGATATATACAGACACCGGTTAAGGTTTCCTGGGGCCCTGGGCCAGGGCAAGTGGGGTGCCTTTTCCCAACCCTTCTGCCTGCAGCCCCACCCCCATTCTACTTCCCCAGTGCAACCCTGTAACCCCCTTTGCTCCTTTCTGACGCCCCCCCCCCCTCCACTGCAGCCCCAAGACTGGAGAAGCTCTGTTCCCGTGCCCCAGCCCTCGGGTGCAGTGGGGATGGGAGCTCCTCCAGTCCCAGGGCTCCAGCGGGGGTCCTGATGCTGGGGCTTCTCCCACCCCGCCTGCCCAGCACTTCTGCTGGAGAGTGGGATCAGGCACAGGGGCTTCTCCTGTTGTCCTATGGCTGCTTCTGCTGGGGACAGGGTCGGGGAGGGGTGTGGCTTCCCCCAGTGATTTCCCTACACCCCCCCTGAATTTTCCCAACACCCCCCCCCCCCCAGTTTTGTGAACTAGTTACATGTAGTCTTGCCACTTTAGTGATTGTTTGGGAATTTGAATTGAAATTGAAACATTAATACACACTTTAAAAGCATATAAAATGTATGATAAAACATAGACTAGCTTCCTCATACAGCTTTTGATTTTTGTGACTGTCAGTGCATTCATTTCGGTGATGTTGGCCAACCTAATAATTTCAAATGATGATTTGTAAGCAAAGTCTAAATGAGCTCTCCCTGACAGCTAGTGATGAGCTAAGGCTGGGGGGAAAGGCTTCAGGACCAGATTGTATTTACATTCACACCTAATCTACCTAGGTATCCAGCAAACAGAGCTGTGTTGCCCCAGTGATGGATTTTGGCTGGGGTTGGGTTACAAATCACTTAAATGCGGAGGGGTAATGAAATGTTGTTTTTATTGTACGAGTAAAGGGCAGTAGAACTGTCCTTAGCCTGTGCTGATTGAGGGCATTGAGAGAGGGTGGGGACAGGTGTTTTGCTTAATGGTCTGCCTGAGTCACAAGTACTATTTGACCTGCGCCTCTCCACTGTTTAAAGACAGAGCTGATTAGGCTTCATAGAAAGTCTTTTGGTTTGTTAAGTGACCACTAGAGCTGAAATCTCTGATAATCAGGTCTAAGTGCTTAGACCTGCTGTGGGACAGTGTTTCTGTGGAAGAGATGCCCCAGTCTGCACTAGCACCGAGGTTCCTCCCACCCCGAAGAGCTGAAATCACTGAGAGTCGGGTGGAACCGCCAGAGACCGACTCACAGAGGTCACAGTGGCAGGTGGCAGCAGAAGATGACAGTGTAGGGCTATTGGGGCAGAGCAATAGAGTGAATGGTGGCATGGCAAACAACAGCGGCCAGAGCATTGGATTTAGGGTGACCAGATGTCCCGATTTTATAGGGACAGTCCCAATTTTTGGGTCTTTTTCTTATATAGGCTCCTATTACTCCCCACCCCCATCTCGATTTTTCACACTTGCTTTCTGGTCACCCTAATTGGACTATGCTTTAGTGAGCTTTCTCCAGAAGCTATATTTGTGACTGGGAAACTTATATAAATATATGTTTCCTAGTAGGCCAAGATTTTAAAAATGCATTATTTGCCAAGATCATTATCTCACATCATCGCTATCTCAAGAGGTCATTATCTTGGGGAGTTTCTGTACTAAACTTCTTTATTATTATAATTATTTTTTATGTAAGAATGGCTATATTGGGTCAGATCAATGGTCCATCTATCCCAGTATCCTGTCTTCCGACAGTGACTGTTCCAGGTGCTTTAGAGGGAATGAACAGAACAGGGAATCATAGATTGATCCATCCCCTGTCGTCCACTCCCAGTTTCTGGCGAACAGAGGCTAGGAACATTCAGATCATGATGTTGTATCCCTGCCCATCCTGGCTAATCTTCCATGAACTTACCTAGTTCTTTTTTGAACCCTGTTATAATTTTGGCCTTCACAACATCCCTGGCAAAAAGTTCCATGGGTGACTGTGCGTTGTGTGAAGAAATACTTCCTTTAAAACTCGATGCAATAGCAATTTTTGTTTTAAACTTACTGCCTATTAATTTCATTGGGTGATCCCTGGTTCTTGTGTTAAGTGAAGGGATAAATAACACTTCCTTATTCATTTTCTCCTCACCAATCAAGATTTTATAAGATTCTATCATATCCACTCTTAGTCGTCTCTTTTCCAAGCTGAAAAGGCCCAGTCTTCTCTCCTCATATGGAATCTGCTCCATACCCCTAATCATTTTTGTTGCCCTTCTCTGTACCTTTTTCAATTCCAATATATCTTTTTTGAGATGATGTGACCAGAACGACACGCAGTATTTAAAATGTGGGCATGTCATGGATTTATATAGTAAAAGTGGAGGAGCTTGGTTTGCCAGACTGATCAGCTAAGCCAATTCTGACAACCTATATGAAAAGGCTGCAAAACACCATGCTTCTGGACTGCATCAATATGCAGAAAGTCTTATAAGCCAGTCACTGTCAAAGCCAATTTTAGAAGAACTTAATGAGGCTGTTAAGAATGCTGGAGACGCAACTCAGTTTATGTGAACCAACACTGCTATTGCATCACACTTTCTATTTAAGCAAGAGATACCACACACTACAAACTAGAGGCCTATGTTAAGTGCATTGTCACTTGTTAATCCTGAAGTTGGACATTGGTTCCGAACAAGACTGGCAAATGCTCACTGTCTTTCTGCAAAAAACTCAGCTGACTCCCTTGAAACATGTGGTGCAACAGTGAAAGACTCAGGAGTTGAAAAAGTGAAGAATTCTCTCACTATATTAAAAATCCATGTGCATACATGGCCGACAAATGCACCAGTGCAAATAGGCATCAAGTATTAAGTCATTACGTATGTTATCTTGATGTCCATGGTAGGCCAGTAGATGCATTCTAGATGTTCCGGTTATAGAAGACACATCAGCTGCATCTGTGACATCTTAGAAGAGTTAAGTGCTTGTAAATTGAACACCAAATAGATGGCTACTTGTGCATTTGATGGAGGTACAAACTTCTCTGGAAGATATAGTGGAGTACAAGCTTTCCTCAGAGAAAAGTGTAACCCTAATCTTTCCTATACACACTGTAGAGGCCATCTACTCCAGCTAGCACTAGTACAAGCTCCAGAATCTTCAAAAGACATTAAAAAGCCATACATTTAATGGCTTTTTATACTCTTTTTTCAGCAAGAGTCCAAAGGACTGAACATTTTGGAAGCAAATAGAAGATACACTGGGATTGAAGTTAAAATGAGTCCAACCTGGGAAAACCTGCTGGCTTTCTCATGAGTGATTCTTGGCAGTTGTCTTAAAATTACTGCAACCATTATTACTGGCTTTAGAAAGTATCCACCAAGATAGGACAGATCTAAGTAGTGAGGCTGGTGGACTACTTTTGTTACTAATTTCAGAGAAGACTATCACCATTCTCTCTCTTGTAAATCTACTGTTGAAACCACTTGGGTCATTAAACAATGTAATCCAGGCATCTGCTACAACAGTATTAGATCTTTGTTCAGAAATAGAAGCTATCCTTGGATCAATCAGAGATATCCATTGAAAATGTACTGGAAGAAGCAAAGACTTCAGTCCAGAAGCTGACTAATGAAGGTACTTATATTGACTCCATAAGTGAAGAGGACAAGAAGTGTTTGTTAGCCAGCTGAAAAAGTAAAAAGACTTGATTCTTACAAATCTACAATAGAGATTTCGGGATTCTATTCAACCTCCACATAGCTTTTACAGATGCCTGTCTTATAAAACACCTACATTTGAGTGGAGTGAGGCACTACCAGCAATGGGGCTGCCATGTGCTCACGGCAGAATAGAGAATTTTGAACACAGCGTGGAATATCACACGATGAACGAATGAAGATTTAACTTCAACTTCTTTATCATTACTAATGGTTCGACCCAATCTTTGTTCTATGTTTCCTGGGATGAAAGTAAGAATTAATCTCTTGCTAATCCCAGTCAAAACAGCTACATTTGAACATATTTTTTCCTCATTGAATAGAATTTTGTGTTCTGAAAGAAGTCGCCTTCTGCCTGATCATGGGCATATCATGAAGGACTGGAAGTAATGAACACACAAGAAGACACCAAAGAGTGCAAAATTACAACAAGAAACCAAGACTGATGTAGATGTACTGCTTCATAGTAGGCTTGAGTAGCCAACTTTAATTTTTGTGATGGTTTTAAAACATGAGTTAAATCTAATAATAGTTTTTACTATGGTGCCATACAGCTCACCTTCACCCTCAGTCTCACCCCTCATCGGCCCTGACACCCCCCCTGGAAATTCGAACACCCCCCCTAATTTCAATTCCTGGGGAAACTACTGGCTTCCCCCATCCCATGGCTTTTTCTGGGGATGGTCGGCTGGGGGCTGCTTTGGGGGGCTTCCCCCATCCCACCCACCCAGCAACCGCTTCTGCCAGGGAGCAGGGTCGGGGCATGGAGGCTTCCCCTGTCCCACCCGGCAGCCAGGGTGCAGCAGATTTTTCCGGGGGCCCCCAGTTAGCACAGGCCTCGTCAGCCCAATGGCTAATCTGACAGTGGATATACAACACAATCACACTATAGAATTATGTTCTGAAACCCTGTACTCTTATTGGGTCAGATCCCCAGCTGGTGTAAATTAGTAAATCTCCAAAGGAGTCAGTGAAGTTATGCTAATGTACACCATCAGAGGCATTAGTCCATAAATGTTTTGTACTCCTGTTACTTGGGTTCAACAGTAGTCATTCTAATGGCTGTTTGGTGGCCTATAGGAAATGAGTTAGTGATCTTAATTTTGTATATATTGGACAAATATCTGCATTACAAAAAACACATGGAAGGCCTCGTCTGTTGCATCATTGTCATCACATCACCAGGGCTGCCTCTACCAAGCAGTGCTCATGCGGAATGCCTGCAAGAGTTTAAAGCCTTTGTCCCCAAATGGATGTCAGAGAAATGCCAGCTGTGGTATCTCTCAGTTTCAGGGTAACTGCACTGTAACTCTCCGCTGTAGTCTGCCCGAGAAATGCCATCCCTGATCTCAGGTGCTGGCCATCACCTCTCTTTTGGCAGAGACCCACATCTCACTTGCTCTGGACCAGGTGTCTTGCAGCCCCTTGGCACTTCACTGTGATTATCCATAGTAGGTCTGACTAATGTTCAGTTCCTGCTCTTTGTTTTCTCTCCAAGGACAATGAGAGCGATTTCTCAGGAATCAAACAACTCTTCCAAAGCAGTGTATGTTTATTTAAAGATAAAAGCATACAGCAGATAAAAAACAAATGTCTAAATGCATTACCAGTAGTTCCTCATCATTCTTATGGAGACTCTAGAAGGTTTCAGTTTTTCCAATCATGCAGCAGGCTTGGGTCCACCTTAGGACACAAGATTATGTCCAAAATGAAGGCCTCTGAATCTGTGTAGTTTTTATACCCCCAAACACCTTCATTTCCCAGACTCATCTTGTCTGGCCCATCTCTATCTAATCGTCTTTGAAGTGTTCACATTTTACAGTTACAAAAATATTAGACTAGAGTGTTAATAAAGAGAAACCCAAGATAATGGTGCTTATTTGTGCATTGGAGAAGCACTTACAAATGAAGAGCTGAGCTAGGTAAAAGATGAGATGCAATATTTTGGCCTCAATATTACTTCTTCCCTCATGGTATGCAGTAGATACAAATTTACACTCAATGGACCAGAAATGATTAATGAGGTAAAGGGAAGACTTTTTACAATGAGAACAGATGCAGTTTATTGTTTGGACCAAGCAGTATAAGCGCAGACCCCCACTTTTTATATTCTATGCACACTATCTATCTATCTAGTGTAAATGATTTTTAGAAGCTTCCTATACAGACCCAAAAGTAATGAAGATAAGCCTTACCAGACAACAGATGTGTAATGTTGGGAGAGGGAGTACTCACACTGACCACAGAGGATGGCCCCAAGTGACTGGTCATGGGAATGAGCCAGATATAGTCCTGATTTAAGACTAATGACTACACTGCACCTTTAAGCGGGGCGAGAGAGGGAAGTTGTCCAGCTCGCCAAGGGAAAGGGAACAGTGCCCTATGGGTGGGAGGTCAGAAGCTGCTGCAAAAAGAGGGAATGGGTCAATGTGGTGACAATTACTCATACCCTGGGCAGAAGGATGGAAAGGTTGAAAAGGGGCAAGCCTGGGCAGGAGAAGCCCTTTTCTATGGAGCAGGCAAGGCAACGCCCACCCTCTCTCTCCTTTAGGTGACAAAATACCAGTTTTGGTCAGGACCTGCTGTGGGCATTGTGTTAACCGCCCCTTTTAGGGGGGCTGGGAAGGAATTTCTCTCTCATCACCAGATTGGCCTAGGTGGAGTGGGGCTTTTTTTCACCTTCCCCCACAGCGGGTTCAGGGAGGGCTTTGTTGACATGAAGCATGAAGGGGGTTAGGCTAGAGGTCGCAACTCATAATGTAAGTGTGGGGTGGATGTCCAGTGCAGTCACTCCATAGGGAAGGGATACAGTGACCAGATAAATGGCCTGGTAAAAGACTTAAGGAGGTGCTGGCTAAAGGAACGGAATGGGGCAGAAGGGTTCCGGGCTCCTATTAATGGTACGCCAAGGAGCACCCTTTCTTATAGCCTACCTTAACCCTCCTACAAGAGTCGATTGATGGTAAGGGCCAAGCAATGGATTGGCTGGGGGATTTGGATGGAAAAATAGAGGGGGCTGGCAGAAGCCCCACAGATAGTTATTGAATAAACACGGGGATAACGTCTGTGTAACCTTTTATCTTCCAGGTAGTCCCAGACATCCAACAATAAAGTTGTGGCCTGATTAAAACCATATCAAGCATCTATGGTCCTCCTTTTGGTATAGCCGAACAAAAAGAAGCTATTGGACCTGAATAATCCCAAGAACCTGCTAATTAACTAATTAATTAACTAATTTATTTCAAACTGAAAATAATGAGCTAAAATTCAGCCTGGAGTGATGTGTTGAGATTCAGAAACAGCATTCACAGGTAAAAGGTTACAGTTTTTGCTCTGTTTTAATAGGTCTGAGAACGATACTGAACACCCATTAATGCTTCACCTACTTTATACATCTTATGGAAGTACTTTATCAGAGAGTTGCATCAAATACAGCCTGGTAATCACTTCTTCACAATTTTGGATTATATAAACATAGCTTTTGAATGGCAGTATATTCTTCTCCATTTTTTGCTATGCAAACAGCTCATCTGCCATGACACCATCAGAACCCCATGGATGTTCTCACTCTACTTTGACCCACATAATCACATACGAGTTTCTGTATAGCAGCTACAAATCTTCTGATTAAGTATGACTGACTGGGATTTCCTTCAAAGACTATCAGTGTCATTTCTTAGGCAGCTGGAGGAATTCTTCATGATAAAGGTCATAGCACTGCCTCACAGAAGAAATAAGATGAGCTCCATCCACAAGAACATTATGAGGCAGATCTTGATGGACTCTGATACAAGAGATAACGTCTGGAAATGGAATCCAGGTCTCCTGATGTTGTCAATAGTCTTCTCACAATAGACTCACACAAAATATATATTTTATTTTAGGGAATTTACCTTTTCAAGATATGAAAATTCTAGACAGAATTTTTCCCATTGTCACCTTGTAATGGGCTAATGGCCTTTTAAGACCAAAAGGGGCCATTTGAGCCGGTCTTTGTGTAACACATTAGACCCCAAGAGAGGGAGAACTTGTGTAAAAGTTTTTAGAGATTTTTTATGCGAGTCAAAGGGAAGGGAAACTGAGGCAGGATACTGCAGTGGCAAAGGGCATGCTCAGAGACTGCATTCTTTCTACTCCCATCCCCCACCAAAAAAAACCCCTCTTCAATAAAGGGCTTCGTATCACTAAAGATCATATTGCAATCCCACCCTTCCAAGTGCCTCCTGAAAACATTTATTATTCAAGCAGAAAAACACTGTCCTTCTCAGTGAGGAGGCATCTTCATATACCCAGTAAGTGCTTAAAAAGAAAATGCAGTTTGCTAGTCATTAAAAAAAAAATCGTGTTTTAGTTTCCCTGCAAGGTTCTGTCCCTTGAGTAGTAAAGGTGAAAGGAACAACAAGAATCTATTTCTGTATCATCTTTCCATGAATTTGAATATGGTCTAGAACAAAACAAAAGTGTCCCTCCCTTCCTCCCATAGGTAAATAAGTATTGGGATATGAATCATCAAAGGCTATGGTAAGATGCCATGTCTTTCAGAGTTTGGCCCAGAACTTCCTACAAGAGTTCTGCTTATTTGTATAGTAGCACTATCACTCTAAATTTGGTTTATGGCCTCATACTGGGGTCAAGTGTCTTCTGAATCCCTGTTGAGCCAGGATGGACATAGCTCTTTGTCCTCGGGGGTGAGTGTCTTTGTAAGGGTGCAGTGCCCTCCAAAAGACATGGAAATAGCAGGAGGTGAGAATGGAGAATTGCAGATATGGCATTTTTATAAGTTTTCATATTTATTGTTTTCTTATTGTTACTAAAAAAAAATAACCCCACAAACTGCTAGAGACCTTATAAAGACAGAAAAGTAAACTGGAAAGATCACAGCAAGAATCCTGAAACATGCCAAACATTTCAAGAGTGCTGATTCCCTGTGATGCCTCCTCTTATTTGAGGAGGAGGAACCCATTGTCCTGAACTGGTATCTGAGTTGGCAGAAATTCAATTCACTCATGTTACAACTGCAGAATTGTAAAGCAGTACAAACTGCACAAGAAGTGTATCAGTCTGTTTGGAGTGTTTATTTTATATGATCTTGCAACCCCCTTTCCTCTGGTGGAACACTGTGTTATACATGACAATGGGCTCAGTTAATCATTCTGCAATCAGCAGCATTTGAGTATCCACTGTACTTTACACAGTCACACCTGAAGCAGAATGAATAGGAGCAAGTAAATAATCAGTGTGCCCTGTAAGCGGCATGCTGTCACCCCACTGGAAGTTTAACTGCAGTATTCAAACAAACATACCAGTTTCCCTCAGCTTTCAGCTGTCCTCCTTCTATTTCAGGGCTACATTAGGATGTTGCAATAAACCAGTCATCATGTTATTTTATGTACATATATTGGCAACAGTTGATTCCTTGTGGCTAGACCTGTTTAATTGCACACTACCAGTTATGCAGGATCAGATGAAATCACATGGATTAACATATTAAGAATGTGGCACACATTTTTCAATACTGAAGCAGAAACTTTTTTTGTTGTTTTTTTAACAATGAATACAAATCGTAGATATTAGATATTGAAGAATCCCATGTGGTCAATCAATCCATTCTATTATTAATGCAGGGTGTTTCTGTACACTGTAAATTCTGGTGTTTTGTAAATGTAGATTTAAATGCACCCAGTGAAAGGGCCTCCACCGCTTCCCATCTCTCCAGATGTTTTCCTGATGTTCAGTATATTTTACCTCTCATGTCTACATTAGCATTTTTGTTGGTATAACTTATGTCACTCAAGTGCGTGAAAAAAGAACACAAGTTACACCGATGCTCTCCTGCTGACATAGCTACTGCTACTTGTTGGGGGCGGTTTAATTATGTCAATGGAAGAGCTCTCTCCCATTGGCATAGAGTGGCTATACCGGAGATCTTACAGCGGGGCAGCTGCATCAGCACAGCTCTGCCGCTGTAAGCTCTATAGTGTAGACATGGCCTATTCCATCCCATTACTTCAAATGATATTCCATTGAGCAACTCTAAATTCCCTTTCATCCAAAGAAAGTAAAGCCAATAAAACTGGAATACAGGAAACTTGGTCCAATATATTGTTTCTGCGTATTCAACTTATTTTAAATGCGTTCATCTATCACTACCTCACACTAAGAGTAATAATCACTTTCAATAATTACAACTTATTAAATTAATGGTGGTTATTTAGTGGTGAAGCCTAAAACAGAGTAACAGACAATCAAGAAAGACTAAACCGTTAGAAAGTAGGAATAACAGGATGGAAAAGCCTTGGGAAGACTTTTCAAGACATCTCTATAAGAGCTGAGCAAAATTTTTCCAACCAAAACCTTTTTTCCCCCCCTCAATGAAATTCAGTCAATCCAAATCTGTAAATTTTCATAAATTTATATTGAATTCACCAATTTTTTCATCTACATTTTTTTGGGAGAAAATCAGTTTTGTTTCAACATTTTCTAAACAAAAGGTTTCAATTTTTCTGTCCAAAACAACGTTTCAGTTTGAAATGTCCTTCAAATTTATTTTAAAAAGTAACTTTAAATTTAAACAAAATGATTTTGGATAAAGCAAAATATTTCATTCAACTTTTTTTTTTTTTTTTACTTTTTGGTTCACCATAAAGTTCAAAAACTTTTCATTTTAGTTGGATCCAAAACAATAATTAAAAAAAAAACCCAGCTCTGCCAGCAAACTGAAAAATCAGTTATTCACACAGCACTATTCCCTATATTTAGGGCATCATTTTCATCATTTTCTTCTTATAATTATCCATCCTTCAAATGCTGACTTCCTCCTTTCATGTTTGTATGTCTCTCTCTGCCCTGTTTCTACCCAGGCCTTTTTAATGCCCTCATGGTTAAAACAAACTCATTTCTCATATCAGAAACATTAATGATATCAGTATAGCTTTGAGTCCAAGGTTTTAGAGTCACAGATGATAGAAACTGGAAAAATCTATGAGATCATCTAGTCCACCCATGTACCAGTGCAAGATTGTTCTGCAGGTTGCACAGCCAGCCATCCTGTTGTGCAGAAACAGGAAAATAAAAAATATTTAACAAGCGGCTAGTGTTTATTAAAAACAAAACAAAAAAAAGCTAACAGAAAATTAGATTTAACACAAACCAAAACACCACCCAAACGATACCACCACAAATATGGAAATCCAGAGGATATTCCCAGCTGCATGAAGAATATCCTGTTTGAAAAGATGCCATTGAAATTTTCATCATAAAAAATAAAAAGAAGAATCTCAACTTATCATTGAGTGCATGGATGCTATCATGTGCACATCTCCTACGAATGTGTATCATATAGAAGCAAGGGACTCTGAAGGCTCCAAAAGTTTTTTTTTTTCTTTCTAAATACCTACCTCCCAGTGTCACAAAATTTAAGGGATTTAGTGAGGGAGGATGGTCCAGTGATTACAACACTAGTTTAAGGCTTGGATACTGGAGTTAAATACCCTCGTGTAACTATGGGCAAGTCACTTAGGGCCAGCTTTTTTAAAAAGGTATGTAGGAGCCTAAAGATGCAACTGGGCATCAAGTAGGATTTTCAAAAGTGACTAGGCTCTTGTCTGCATCTTTAGGAACTTAAATAACTTTAAAAATCTGTCCCTTAGTCTTGCTCTTCCCCAGCTGTAAAAATGGGGTTAATAGCTCTTCCCTCCCTCACAGGAGTGACGCGAGGATGAAAACATTAGAGATTATTGTGACAGTCTGGAAATCTGTTTATGTGAATTTATGACTTCCGGTTTGACTTTGTGAATTCTCTGTATGTTTATAAACATATGGATGACTTTCATTGTATTATTCAATCATACCTTTTGTATTAAGGGGAGGAGGCACTGGCACCCGGGAGTCTTCCCCTGAATGGGTCAGACAGTAAGGACCATCAACAATTGAATAAACTTGGATTAGCAAGATAATGCAGACTCCCTGGAAAAAAACCTATTGATTTGCTAATTATTTGCATCCAAGACAAATGGGTTTGTGCATGTGAATGCACAAGACTGGGGCATGAGTTCTCATGCTGGGACTCTTGAACAAAACTTGCAGAAGGGCCTGTGTGTGTGCTCAAGCAGACCAGTAAAAGATGGGGCAGAGGGAGAGTGGGTGCAGAATAATTTTGGACTCTTTGGAAGACACTGATTGTGACCCAAAGGACACTCAGGACGGTGAGGAAATTGAAGCAGGGTCTTGCATGCAGGTGTTTATTTTTCTATAGATCTGTATATCTCTTGTGCTGTCTCTGTGAGTAAAATGTGTGAGAGTTTAGACAGTCCTTTGTAGTGTCTATGTGCTACTTGCTTATACTGATATGTAATCCCCCCTCCAGAGGGAAATAGTACACCAGAGGGCCCACAGCTCCAGTGGAATTCTGATAACATGCACCAGCTACTGGGGAGGCTTGGGAGAACCATCACTGATTTCAAGGCCTAGCCAATTGAATTGTGGGTTCCCTAATGCCAGCAGGTGTGTCAAAGTCAGAACCAGACAGTGATTAAACTATGCCCAAATCCAGCAAGCCAAGCACATAGGACCCAAGGTTTGGGTCCAGTAAAGGAGCCTGGTCCAAAAGGATTGCCTATCAAGGTTGGAACAATTGTGAAGTGCTCAGATATTTGCCGATGCCTATGGTAGATAGAAGATGGTGTTACAATGCAGTTATGCTTTTGTATTAGTGTGAAAATAAGAACTTTGGTAAGTTTGTAAGGCCATTACATTTGTGATAACAGTTTTTCACTGTTATGACAAATTGGAGAATTGGGCCAAAAGAACTCTGATGAGGTTCAACAAGGACAAATGCAGAGTCCTGCACTTAGGAAGGAAGAATCCCATGCACCGCTAGAGGCTGGGGACTGACTGGCTAAGCAGCAGTTCTGCAGAAAAGGACCTGGGGATTACAGGGAAGCTGGATATGAGTCAGCAGTGTGCCCTTATTGCCAAGAAGGCCAACGGCATATTGGGCTGTATTAGTAGCAGCATTGCCAGCAGATTGAGGGAAGTGATTATTCCCTCTACTCAGCACTGGTGAGGCCCCACACCTGGAGTATTGCATACAGTTTTGGTCCCCCCACTACAGAAGGGATGTGGACAAATTGGAGAGAGTCCAGCAGAGGGGAACAAAAATGATTAGGGGGCTGGAGCACATGACGTATGAGGAGAGGCTGTGGGAACTGTGGTTATTGAGTCTGCAAAGGAGAAGAGTGAGGGGGGATTTGATAGCAGCTTTCAACTGCCTGAAGGGGGATTCCAAAGAGGATGGAGCTCGGTTGTTCTCAGTGGTGGCAGATGACCAAACAAGGAGCAATGGTCTCAAGCTGCAGTGGGGGAGGTCTAGGTTGGATATTAGGAGACACTATTTCACTAGGAGGGTGTTGAAGCACTGGAATGGGTTACCTAGGGAGGTGGTGAAATCTGCTTCCTTGGAGGATTTTAAGGACAAAGCGCTGGCTGGGATGATTTAGTGGGTGTTGGTCCTGCTTTGAGCAGGAAGTTGGACTAGATGACCTCCTGAGGTCTCTTCCAACCTATGATTCTATGATACATTAACATATTCTGATTTCTGATGTGTCTTGGACCAGGTGCACACAAAGAAATGTGGTTCAACAAAGGTAAATGCTTGATGATAACCTGAAAGTGGCACAGCAGAGACAAAACTACTTCTGGGTGTAGTCAGATTTAACCCCTTCAGTGCTTTAATGTTAATCCTGTCAGTGGTTAACAGTACTGTTTCACATGCCTTATCTCTGCTTAAAAGTGCTTATAACTTAAATGACACAAAACCATTTCATCTGCACTTTGATGGTAGAAGAAAGAGACAATGATAGCTCATCAAAAGCACTAGGGAGAGAACTGTAGGGGGCCATTTAGCAGTCTGGGAAAGTACTCAGCAGTGGTATTCATCTGTATTCAGAGAAAGCATTCACATCTTGGGGCAGGATTCTGGAACTGGACAGACTATGACACCTGTAAAAGCAATTTAGGAAACTGGTAAGTATAGGGGAATTGGAAGAGCATGGCTTTTGTTGTGTCACAACTGATACAAGCAAATTAGAAACTGAACCTTTTCCAAAACGAGATGTTCAAATTGAAATAGTATGTGCATCACGAAGGCTTAGCACCTCCATCTTCTAACTAGAAAGATATTAAGATACTAACAGTGATACACACAATATTAACCTATATAGACATCTGGAAGTTTTCATAAAGAAATCCTAATATTTTTCGGAGATATGAAAAAGATGAATGTTTATCATTTTTGACAAAGACATTGTATTGACAGAAGTTGCGTACTCAAGGTGAATTTTCTCTCTACGAGTGACACAGTATTATCTATCTGTGATATCTGATAAACATTTTGAAGATGGTTGGATACAGAGCTAAAAGTTGAATTCTATCTGAATAAAAGTTGACGAATTCCAAGATAAATGATATAAAATATTTTCATCTGGAATTCAAAGAGCAATTTTAGTGAAGTATTCCACATGTGACCACTTGTTTTTAATTAACAAAGAACACATGTGGGTCACCACTAGCTGAATCTTGAACCTAGGAAGAAGAAGAAAAGAAGCATCCAGGTAGAGAGACAGTTAAATCAGAATACATCAGAGAAAGACATTTTGATGAAGATTAAATTTGGGGCCTGACGTAGCCAACAATGTTTTTAAAAGTGAAAATAATTGAAAACAAATACTGCAAAAGAAATAAACAGAGTTTCAGAAACACTAGATAAGGCTGTGAGAAGAAGAAGTGCTACTCAGAAGTGGCCAGAATTATGAGGAAGGTTCTAGATAGAGATGGGGGTCACATGTCACCTAACCAGTCCATTGTGGGGGAGTGTACACCTAGGAATTAAGCTGCCATTAGTGAACTACCACTGTTTCTTGGGGATAGGAAAGAATGTCATGAATGCAATACCAAGTTTATTATAATAAAGCCATTAAAATAAATTGGTTTTTTATCTTATAATTGTGTTGTTAATGCTCAGTTACATTTGCTATTATTAAGTATGCTAATATATGAATATTTTACTGATCCACTACATGCAGATTAAAACTAAGATAATAGTACACATGTATCAATTCATTCATCGATCATATGAATAAGAGGTTTATTTATATTTAGCAATATGGGAATATCTTAGCAATAACTTGTACCAGCATCTATCCTTATGCAAACACATTATCACCAAGAGATTGCAATGTAACATCTCTCTCCAGGTATGCCCCAAGCAGGCATCCTTTCTGGGAATGACTTTACAGCTCAAGTAAATCAGTGTTTCCAATGCTCTAAAGTCATTCTCAAAAGTATTGCTATTTAGAGGCAGCACAATAAAGAACAATATCAAGGAACGAGGCATGGCCCCCTGGGATTGTAGTAGCATAGGAAGCAAAACACAGTACTGGGGCTTCAGTGTGCTGTTTGCTAGAGATTTAAACTCTAGCAAACAAGCCCCTGTGGGCAGATAAAGAGAAAGTGTGCTTAACCTCTCTTCACCTATTAGGATGGCATCAGAGACATTTTACCTTGCACTTTACAAGGTTTACCTATTTCTAGTCCTGGTTTGCATCAAACCCAAACTACACAAGTGCTCAAGAAACTCCCACATCTAAGGATAATGTATTGGCAGGCACGGGGCAGGTGATGTGGTACAGAATGCCTTTGTATTAGGTGTTGCCTTCAAAATGAGAACTTCATTTAGGACACAGAGGCTAGTTTAAATCTTGCCTTCTCCATCTTTGTTCTTCTTTCAGTGCAGTACCATCAGGGTACTTTAAAGCAACAATGAAGCAAGAACAGGGACAATGGCAGATATTTTAAAGACTGCTTTATATACATTTTTATTAAAGTAAACTTCAGACCTGATGCACCCTGCTGCTTGCGTTAGTGTTGCCAGGTGTCCAGTTTTTTACCGGAATGCACGGCCAAAATCAGACCCTTGTGATTCCGGTCAGCACTGCCAACTGGGCCATTAAAAGTCCAATCAGTGGCGCAGCGGGGGCCCGGGGCTAACTCAGACTTCCTACCTGCCTTGGCTCCACGCGGCTCCCGGAAGCAGCAGCCAGATCCCTGCCCGAAAGCCAGGTCCACTGTTTCCATTGGCCGCGAACCGTGAGTAATGGGACCTGCGGGGGAGGTGCCTGCGGGTGGAAGGGCAGCGCACGGCGCCGTGGCACCTCCCTGGCCGCCCATGCATCTAGGAGCCCCAGGTATCTGGCGGCTGCTTCCTGGGAGCCGCGGTTAGCGGCACCAGGACCCCTCACCTCCTCCCAACTCCTCTGAGCCGGAGTCCCCTCCCACACCCAAACTCCCTCCCAGAGCCAGCACCCCCCACCCCCTACATCCCATCCCTCTGCCCCCTCCAGCACCCCAAACCCCTCATTCTGGCCCCTCCCAGAGCCCACACCTCCAGAAGGAGCCCTCACACCACCCCGTGCCCCAACCTCCTGCCCCAGCCCTGTGAAAGTGAGTGAGGGTGGGGGACAGTGAGTGATGGAGAGAAAGGGGAAGGAGCGGGCGGGGCCTCAGAGAAGGGGCGGGCATAGGGGTGGCCTCTGTGAATGGCGGGGCATGGAGCGGGGCAGGAGTGTTCGGTTTTGTGCTATTAGAAAGTTGACAACCCTACCTTGTATAGTCATTTACACCAGAACAGAGTGGATGTAAAATGTACTGTTCTCATTTAGTAATAATTTATGCCCACTTTGCACTGGCATTAATGAATACACAAGGCGCAGGGCAACAGTGGGTCAGGCATCCAGAGCTCAAGAAAGGTGCCAAGGTTGACACATACATGCTATTAAATCTCGCATTAGCTACTGCATAAACACACTTTCACCACGTTGGCCTTAACTGGTTAATTATTTTAAAATACTAGCACCAAATAACTTTAATTAAACTTTTCTTAGACTAATAAAATCATGCATTTTGTATACCATGAATGAGCCTGGTTATCAAGTCAATCATTCCAAGATTTTAATCCTACAAAATGAGTGCTCTTACAGGCCTTGGCTACACTTACGGGTTACAGCGCAATAAAACTGCCTGCAGCGCTGTAACTCTCTAACTGGCTACACTTGCAAGGCATGTGCAACGCTGTATCTCCTCAGATACAGCGCTGCTTGTACTCCACCTCCCCGAGAGGAATAACATTTGTTGCGCAGTGGGTGGAACGCTGGTGCTTCAATGTAGCCAGGGAATTCGTAGTAACTTACCTCAGGAAGCTCCCTTTGTTTTGAAACGGCACTTCCGGGTTGGAGTTCAGAGCTCCGTGCGCTTTACAAAAAAAAAAAAAGGCGGGGGGGGGGGGGGGGGGGGCTCCGTTAGGAATGCTGCAGCAAAGTTGGCTTGGAGAGAGGCGGGGGGGGGGGGGGGGGTGGTGGTCGGAAAGAACGGCGGGGGGGGGAGGGGAGGGGAGGGGGCAGGCTCCGTTTCCCCGAGTTCTCTTTTATCTGCTCTTTAAAAACAAACAAAGCCCCTGCTGCTTGCTTTCAGTGATTGAGAGAGAGGCGGGGGATGTGGAGGTGTGTAAACTTATTAGATAATGAGCTGACACTCTGTGGATACCCCAAAAATCCACTCTCTCTCCCCACACGCTTCCTGTCACACTCCCCCTCACCCCACCCCCATTTGAAAAGCACGTTGCAGCCACTTGAACACCCATAATGCACTGCTCCCAATACAGCTGCAAATGCCTCAAATGTAGCCACGTTAGTGCGCTGGCAGCTGCCACTGTGGACAGGCTGCAGCCCTTTCCCTACTCAGCTGTACGAAGACGGGTTTAACTCACAGCGCTGTACATCTGCAAGTGTAGCCAAGGCCTGGCCTCTCAATTTCAGTACAAAGCATATAGGGATTTTATATTGTCCAGCCACTTATACTGTAAGCACTTTGTGGTAAGAACTGTCTTTTTTCTTATGTTTTTATATGGTGCCTACTACAAAGGGGAACTGCTACAAAACAAACAAACAAACAAACAAACAACAGTTCAAATAGAGGGATATTTGTTTCTAAGACTCTTGTATTTAGCCTAACACTTTCCATTATAAAATATTATTGCAAGCTTTTTTTTTTAAGACACTTTATTACCTCCACCGTTTCTAGCAGGCCTTTGTAATTTGGCATTAAACCTTTGTGCTAAAGCAGTGGTTCTCAACCTATTTATCATGGCGGGGCGCCTATGCAACTCTCTGTCTTATGTGGGCCGTATCCACAAAATACATATACCACTTGTATGTCCCTGAGGATGTCACATGGGCCACACATGTGTGTTGACTGGGCCGCAAGCAGGCCGCAGGTTTAGTACCAGTGGGTTATAGAAATGGCTTTTTTGTTCCATGAAATGTTGCTAAGATTTTGCGGAGATACAAGCTGTTAAAATTGCCATTATCCTTTTTTTGCTTGCATTCCTCAGGAACATTAGGAATGGGTTGGTGCTACCAAAATATTAACCGAACACGAACATTCTAATCTAAGATTGGACCCATACCACCAGCAGCCCCCCACACTGTACTGGTGTGATGATTTGGGGAATCTATCTGTTTCCAAAATTCCCAAACAAGACAAAGAGACAGAGGTGACAAAGCAGGAGTTTTTTAAAAAAACAAAAAAACAAAAAACCACCCATGGGGAGAGAAGGACAGACTGAGACAGCCATATGGGAAGTCTTGGACAGGACAGGACAAAAGGAGGGACCACCTGTCAGAGAAGATGAGCTGGAGAGAGAAGGTTCCATGTTTCAGAACACAAACAATGAACTGCAACAGAAGGACCTTGATGGCCCAAGACGACTCTGACCCCCGCTCCAAGAATGCCCTCAGGAGTGGTGAGGAAACTGAGGCAGGGAAATGCCTATATGGCTAATTATTTTGTACGAATCTGTGATTAAGAGCAATAGTTTTAGGGTCTGATCGCTTATCACTGGTTCTAGGGGCCACCCAAGGTAAGAACAGAGCCAGGGTTCTTTTCAGACTTAAGAGGCTTAAAACACTTGGGGGAAGCATACACCAGACACCCAAACAGCAGTCTGGTGAATGGCCCAGAGAGGGGTGCTGTGCAGGAGCCATGACAACTGGGAACATCTGTAAACTGCCAGAGCAGCAGTAGCAGGGTGCAGACTAGGGGAAGAGATGCGGAATTAAGTGAGGGGGGGAAACATTCCTTCCAACTCTTGGAGTTGCGGGGGGGGGGGGGAGAGGCAGCATGCAATGGATTTCCTCATTCCCACCAACTATTCCTCAGGACCCACCATATAACCCCAACAGTCCATCTCTGCCCCTCTGGGGTCACCATAGGGGACAGGAGCTGACCCTGAGTTCTTTTGTATAAACATGTATGTGTGATATCAAGATTATTGTAACTGAATAAAATTAGTGGGAGAAATGGCTCCATTTTGTCATTTAGCATATTTTGGGCATTTGACAGCACTTTGTGCATAACCAACTGGGCCCTGATCCTGCAAATACTTAACATTGTTCACAAGAGAAGTCCATTGTAAAGAGACTGCTTACATGTCAAATTTAAACAAATGCATTAGTGTTTGCAGGACTGGGACCTTAGTCAGTTTCTTCCTTGATGTTTATACAGCTTTTATCAACAATAGGGGAGCAGAAAAATCCCTTATAAAACAATTTTTAAAAACAAAATCAGGACATACTATTTAAAGGTGCTGTGTCAGAAAGAGGAGTTTGGGATGTAGCTTTTTTTTTTTTTTTTGGCCAGTTCCTTTTAAAATGTTCACCTTTTGTAATTTCAGCAGAATATTTAAATGACAAGATCCTCAGAGAAGTTGAATGAATTCTGTCCTATGAACATCATCTAGTAAGTGTGTGAAGTGAGCAGTATAATTAGTGATAAACTTGCCATGTACTTGTTATGCAGAGGCTGGGTAACACCTAGGCTAGTTATAGTAACTACATCAGCAGCAAAGTTAAACTAAGCACTGGTGGCAAATGTCATAATTACAACTTCTATCCCTTTTCTTTGTGGGAACCTTTAATAAAGAAAATGAATTATGAAGTAACAGTTCAATGTTTCTAGCTGCGTCAATTTTGACTGACTTGGGTGATTCTTAGTTTGCCCAGCCCGGCTGGTTTTCTTGTTCTTTTTTATTTATCTGTAGAGGAATAACTTCAGTAGGCTAAGAAATGCTACAGTTTCTACAAGAAGCCTTGTTAACAGGAGTTCCCCCATAGGGTGGTTCCAAGTCTTCAGTCATTACTACTGGGGTAGGTGGAGGCTCACTGCCATCTGGTGGAGGGATTAACTTTCCAGATTCAGCTTTTAAAATAAATGCAATGTAAACATTATTTTTAATTGGGCAAAATGAAGGACCAAGTCTTTCTGAAAAGCAGAGAGATTGAGGGGTAGGGGCAAAGCAGATAAGCCACCATAAGGAGCAGAGAGGAGCTGGATGGTGGGCATAAGCTTCCTTTGGGAATGGAGTGGTGGGGCTGTGTGGACAAAAGTTTTTTTGTTTATTTTTAAAGCATAATTTTCAACAGCTTCTCTCCTTCGGATGGTATGAGTTAAGCAATATGGTTTCTAACTGCCAATTACTGTTAAATCTACCTCAGACAGGTGATAACTAGGTAGGAAGTCAAAATTCTGTAAACAGCAATCACAAGATGCATTGACTCCTCCCAGTTACTAATTGCTACAAGGGATCCCCATTGCCTGAACTCAGAATTTTCCTGTGGAACAGGTGAAGACTGAGGCTTTGCTCAGTAAAACTCCTCTCAGGATGCTCTGCTTCTAAGACGCTTGTTCTAGGGCACATTTATCTTGGTGGAAAAGCAGCACCCATCTCGGACATTTGGGTTGTAACATCTCCTCTGGACTCCCTGGCACTCACACCATTTCCTCCTGGTTTGTCTAGATAACAGCTGCTCACTTCCTCACCTTGTCTGACCAGCTTACTCCTCACTTTGGACCCCTTGCCAGATTTATTAAGAATAAAATTCTCATCTTCAGGGCCCTGCATAACTCAGTTCCAGATGAGATCTCAGATCATGTTGATTATGTTGACCTTCATCCCATAGCATCCACAATAAAATAGCCTAGTCTTTCCACCTTGTTTCTTTCCCCTCATCCCTTCCCTGCTCCTTACATATGGAGTGACTTTGGAATCCCATTTCACGCTCTCCACCGCCATCCTCATCCAGAACTCTCAAACACCCTCTCCATCCAGCAACATTTAATAAGAGGCAGAGTGGCATGATTATATGTAACCCTTCTTCCAAGTGTTGTCAGCAGCAACAAGGGCCAGTGTCGAATAGCTTAGGGTCCCTCTTAAAAATTAAGAAACACCACTGACTCAACCCCCATCCAGAATTTCTGGGATCACTCAGTGCATTCCCTGAGCACTCTTACTAGGCAATACTTCCCCACTTGCAAGCACAGAGTCCATGTATGGAAAGAGGAAAATGCATTAGGGGAAAAAATGAACACATCAACCTGGGAAAACATAGCACTTCCTAGTGGTAACTTTGGAAGTAGTCTGTTAACTGGGTTCCTCAAACACCAGCGTGAACAGCCAATAGGAAAATGTTCCTTTACTGCATCACTTCCTCCTTCCCCATCTGCTGAGCCCCCCTCGTGGTTTGGTGTCAGTGGTAGTGTAGTCCCAGAGTCCTGAGGTGCACTCAGAGATCTATTTCCAGTCCCTTAGGAAGTGTTGCCCATTCCAGTCCTGAGGCTCCATCTCTACCCAGCTAGAGTGATTTAAGCTTATTTTAGTACTGGTGCACAAGAGGCCTCATTAAAACTTATTCATTTCTGTTGCTATTCTCTGTTCCTTCAGCAAAGAATCTTACCTGCACTGGACCCCTCTGAGATGGAATCAGTAGCATATAAGATCCTTGCTATGAGTGACTCCTCCCCGCAGACTCCCCTCTTTCAGTTCAGTTTTGCTACCCAACCAATTCTGAGTTTATATGCTCTTATGGTGGCTCCCAAAGTGTCACTTGGAAGAATTCCAGGTAGAAAGCATATGCAAATGAAACTCTCTTTGTAGACATTCTTCACCAAAAGATGGGGGCAAAAAGCTACTTACCATCTAGAGGTTCAAGGCTACAAAATATTATAAGTGGGGCTGATAGCCGCCTTATTATTAAGGTTAACTGAGAATTCCCATTATAAAACCCGTTCCCAGTTGCTTATAACTTTTCCAAACTTTAGCCATTCAGGCTGAAATTTTACATGGTGGGTAACTATCTTAGACAGATATTTTATTATTATTATTATTATTATTTTAGACAAAATTCTTCAGCCATTTCCAAGAATGAATTTAGGGGAAATATATTATTTTGTCCCTGTTAAAAAATTCTGGCAACCTTTCCTTTTGAAAAGCTCTCATATCACTGTGCTTTGGACCAGGGACTCAACATTTGGCAGGCAACAGCCAGCATCAGGGATGTGGCTTTTGCTGATTCTGTGAAAGTCTCCCCAAATTTGGCCACTTTATAAAGCTTTTGAAAAGCGGCAGTTCACACAATCTCACTCAGCATGTTTCATCCCCTCACACCTCCCAGTACTGACTGTTTCATGTACCTCATGCTGGGTAACAACATGAGAGGACTCCACACTTGCAAAAGTAAACTGGCTTTTTTATTAAGAGAACTATTTATAGAAATACTGCAACTGCAGCCAACATTCCTGATACCTCCTCTACATGTTTTATCCCTGGAATCAGTGTTTCTCCCTCCAAATTCCATACTGGTTGCTACACTGACCAGACAGTGCATTCACTATCCTCAGAATGACCAAGGATGCTTCAGCCCAGGGATATGAGGGTTCGGAAGAGCTTTCCCTAAAATGGCTGTTCCCAGCTGCTCTGGGCAGGGATGGTGATTGGCCCCAGAACTGAGAACAAGCAGCTTGTCTCTCCTGTGCTCACCCCACCCCACCCTGCTGGCACCCAGTCAGCCTGTGGCAGGAAGCCATCTGAATTGAATACAGAGGGGATAAAAGCTCGACCAGAGCAGAGGAGCAAAACTGGGACAAGGAGTCTGGTGAGACTGGGAGCCATATGGGGGAGGAAAGGAGGCTGCAAAGAAAGAGGGGGACTGGGAGCAAGGGGAGAGAGGATGGGACTGGTTGGGCAAGAAGTGGGGAAGTGGGAGCTGAGGAGTGGAAAACTGGGATCAGGTGGGAGTAGGGAGCCAGTTAGCCTTATGGGGGTAGGAGATTAAGATAGAGGACCTGGGGTGTAAAAGGAGAGCTAGGACTGGTTGGGGAAAGAGACTGGGGCAAGGAATCAGGGAGGGAGCATAGGGAGGAGACAGACTGGATGAGGAACTTGGGAAGGAAGGGAATGAGTCAGATGAGGAGCTGAGAAGAGGGAATTGGGACTTTCTGGGAAAGGAGACTCCGACTGACTGTAGGGAGAGACTGGTATTTGTGGGGAAAGAATGAGAGTCAGTCAGTGATCTCAGAGGTGAGACTAAGACTGGATGAATAAGGAGACTGGGAAAAGATAGGACCAGGATAGGTTGGAGGTAATGTGGCAGAAGAGGTCATGCTTGGGAGAAACAGGCAGAAGGGCCTGTTATCATTAGACCACACTCCCTACCAGAGCCTGGAGAGGAACACAAGATTCCTGAGTCTCTCCATTCCTTTCTGTCAGCAAATATCTGTGAAACTCACTGGCTAAGTGTATGTCTCATCCATCTCTAGTACTGGTCCACATAAGTAACTTACTATTGCTTTCAGTTACTCTATTAGCTCAAGTGGCAGAGGTCTGTGGAGTGGATCTAAAGGTTCCAACCCTGCTGATGAGCCACGTGTGATACCACAACAGAATTTCTGTTTGCTTTTTCAAAAATTTGGGAAATCACACGTTAAAAAATTAAGGTTGCAAAATCAAGCACTCAAAAATTAGGAAATGCCAGCATAAGGCTGCATGTGCATCCTTACTTCAGCGCCCTTGTGTGCACGCATTATGATACAGTCTTTAATTACATGATTACATTCCCTCTCCCGCAACGCCACTGGACCTCTGCCTCATTCAGTGCACAGGATGGACACACTCTGGAGATAAATCAGGGCTCTGTAGTAAAAGATGCCATTGTCTAGGACTCCTGCCTCACTGGTGACAGACGTTGGAAGGTATATACTATTTGTGGGTACCAGGACAGGCCCACCCACTCAGCTAAGAGAGAGGAACCACCAGTCCACAACTGAGTATATGGGACAACAAAGGAGAAAATGGGAGCAGAAGTGAGGTCAAAAATTAAAAAACCAGGAAACCAGAGAGGGACTCTGAGAACACAACCCACAACAGTGCCCACAGCCCCCCCAAAGGAATTTAAGGAGTCACTGGCCACCATCCAGAGGAACTTTGCCCAGAGGCACAATTGGATGAGGGACAAGAAACACACCTAACAGTCACAGAGTACCCCCAGCCCTCTTCATCTTCCTCCTCCTGGTATAATGGATGGTTATCTTGGCCAGAGCCATGAGGAGGTTGACTGGGGGGGGAGGGGTCTGGCATCTTTGTAGGGCGTGCACAAATTAGGTGTGGGAAAAAGTGCAGTCACAACATCATTAAGAAGTTCTGGAGGAGTCAAAAGTGGAGCTGCCATCTGGTGCACTCTACATAGATATGTGCTAGGTTCTACCTCTTGCCACAGAAAGAACACGTTTCAGGGGAGTTGGTGAACCATGCCAGATACACACCTGTTCTTATGGCTCCATGGAGCCATATCCCCTCTGATATCCCCAGAAGGCCATGGAACCAGAATGAAGTACAGACTGGCCCACCAGAGTTCCTCACCCTCTGTATATGGCATCAGGTCCCACTACTTGGTGTCAGGGCAAGACACGCAGACTAGCAAGGGGATGGAAGCACGAGAGTGTACAGATGTTTTCTGGGTGTGGTTTGGAGTCAGACCAGCTATAAATCATTCAGCCAAATCAGGTGGGCGACTTATCTTTTAATGCAATTTGTGTGTGTAATCATAATCTATATGGCTTACCCAAGTAAATATGGGTTTCCCAGTCCACCTTGTCTTACCTATGACTATCATTCATACCACCAGATCTCTGTTGAAGGGGCTGTCTTTATTTGTGTCTTGTTCAGTGCCAGTCACACTGGTACTGTTTAAAAAGATACACAAATAAATATAGTGCACTATGAGTTTCATCATGCTCCTGTTCATCTCTATAAAGTTGCAAATGTGTAGAGAATAAGGCAGGAGCAGTAAAGCCGCTATTAACCACAGTATCCACTCCCCATGTCCACAAATGTAGCTAACCTTGACTCTTTCGCAGTATGACTACACTGCAATCAGAGGTGTGACCACAGTTTACGTAGGCATATCCACGCTAGCTCTAACCTAGCTAGCACAGGTAAATACAGCTGTGAAGATGCAGCAACTTGGACCCTGGCACAGGCCAGAAACATGAGTACATATTCAGGATTTGGAATGGGCTGCTAGAACCCACACTATTCACTGCTATTTCTAGCCATGCTAACTACATTCAATCTAGTGGAGGTGTGCCTAGCTGGGCGGCAACCACACCTCCGACTGCAGTGTAGGCACACCCTTCAAAAGGACGTAATTACATAGCACCAGTCATATGGTCACACAGAAAACCTGATCCCAACACTATTGCTGAAATATTTGTCACTCCAAGGCAAACCCAAGTTATTATTCATAATGCCAAACCATAGCATGAGTTGTTTATTTTCTGACACGTTTGTTACTTAAAAGCCACTTGTCTCCTTTGGATCTTGTATGCTGGCTAGTTCTAAGTCTTGAGGGTTGGCATTCAGTTGACCTCTGACTCTGAACAACATCTCAGTGATTATTTACAAACCCCATGATAGAACAACATTTGCTCTGACAATTCTGATGAGCCATATTTTTAAATGACTGGCCCTTTTCCTCAGCCTGATCTACTTTCCTCACAGGCAGTCTTTTCCAGTTGCCTTCTCCTCTACACAGCTGAGTATTTTTCTGTGAACTCCAGCCCACTTGGTGTTGCTAAAAGGCTTTACTGGGCCAATGAACATAACTATTTGTAACTGAATCTCGGGTAAATGGTTGGAAATCTCTGCTCATCATTATATTCAATTAAAGTTGTCAGCTTCTAGGAATGGCCATAGAGGCAACTTTTGCAGTCTCTTGTGAAAGACATAACCTCAGAGGTTTAGTAAGGGGAGTATCCTAACGTTTGGACACATATCCAAAGCTTATCAGAAACTCTGGTCTGGAAATCTCAAATGACAAGATCTTTTTGCAAAATTTTAGTACTTTCTGGTTATGTCTGGTCCAGAAATAACACAAAAACATCCTCTCTCTTACCAAAGCTAATACATGCAACATATTACAAATTAACCAGATTTAGTAGGTGTTGTTCAATTTGAACTTGATGGGGTTTATTTCTGTAATGCTTTGCAAAATTCTTTGCCCATTTCTAGCTCTTGTGCCATGTGTGTGTTTTTTTTTTTACTGGTATTCACTTATGCTACTGTTTTGGGCAGGATTTCATCTTTGATTAGGCATGTCACAGGGCGAAGGTATGCCATCAGTAATTTCCCATGGGTTAGGCATCATGTAAATGGGATCCCTGAGGACGGTATCCAGTTGTTTGGATTCCCCGTCCTTTCTTTAAACTGCAAACCTGGCTCTTCATACAATTTCTGTAAGTTCACTTATTCCTTAAAGCATCCCAAGCGTTTGTTCTGTACTATATAGTCTAAAGGCCCGAGTAGGAACAAAACACTTACTAGGGAAAGGATGTGATTGTTTATTGGGTTCAGTTCATCTATAGTGCAGAAAAATGTTCATTTCTGATGTTGTAATTACAGACCACATTCATAGAATCTAAAGATGAAAAAGACTTAGTTTATCACAACCATCTCTATGCCAGTGCAGTACTGTTCATTCAGAAATGCAGATCCACCTGATAAATTAATATGCACTCATTTTATGACAACTATTTGTAAGTATTATGGCATATAAATGTCTTTAAAGTTATAGCCTGAATCATGAGTAAAGCCAAGTAAGAGTGGATAATGGTATATACCAAGTGGAATTTTAGTATTATTACATATTTTCATTACAGTAATACCTAGAAGCCCCACCCAAGCCCCATTGTAAATATGCATTGAGAGACAATCCCTGTACCAAACAATTTATAAGCTGAACAGTCAAAGAGCGCAAGGGGAAGAGAGGCACAGAACTTTAAGTGACTTGCTCAATGTCATAGGACAAATCAGTGGCAGAGGTGGGAATAGAACCTAGAATAGAACTCGGGTTCCACGGATCATGTTACCTCCCAATATTTGAAAGCTTTGGACACTGGGAATAAAAATGATTGTCAGACAGAACTGACACCTTAGAGAAGAGAATGGTATTTTTCAGGTCTAAAACTAGTCCTTATGCTGCCCAGACTGAAATATATTCCTATTTACCTAGATGATTCTAAATAATATCTGAATTTAAGCATATTTGAGAAAAGATTTAGGGTCATTTAAATAAATTTGCATATCTATGACACCTGACAGACAATTGTGTCAGTTCATTGAAATGAATCTATATTATAAAATATACATTTTGAATTATTTTATGTAATATTATGATTAATTTGTGACTCAGTTTTACACGCGACCCTGATACTCTCTGAGAACTGCTTGTGGGTCAAACATTCCACTACAATGGCTATGAAAGAAATGCACAAGGCAGATTCAACCTATTATTGCATAAATAATGAGTAATTTCATATTGCATTGTAACACAATGCATCCTTCTGATGGTACATCCCATAAGGCTTTATGGCGATATGCTTATAAATGTATATATGACATAACTGGAATATGTTTTATGCTACATATGCCATGTAACATATCCCTGTAAAGGTTATGATCTACTGAATCTATTCCTCCTATTTATATGCATGTATCATTTTTGTGTTCAAAGTTATGAATATTGGCTGTGTATGTCATTGATTTCTAAGTAGCCTTAGTAAAGCATTTGGTCACTTCTTGAGAAAGGAATGTGCAAGTTAAATGCCCAATCAAGAAGCACTTAATGGACAATGGATCTTGGGAGGCTCCAATCCACATAAGAAGTCTACCTCAAGATGTTCAAGGTAGCATGTGGACAACAGGGCTGCCCAGAGGGAGGGCAAATGGGTAATTTTCCCCAGGCCCCGAGCCCCGCAGGGGCCCCCTGGAGAATCCCGGGTGGGGGCAACATCTGCGCCGGGGCCCCACAACGTCCTGCACTCCGGCAGTTCCGGGTTTGATCGCCGCCACTTTATTGGGTGGTGTTTCAGTGGCTGCTCAAGTGCGGGCACTGCTTTTGGTGGCAATTCAGCAGAGGGGGCCCCTGAATCCTCTGGGTGGACCTGGTGGACAATGGTGGCTACCTGTAAGTTCTGAGTCATGCATGGACATGTGACTTGCCCATGTGACTCCAAATCTCCATTTTGTAACTGGATTCTACACAGGGGGAGGGCGGGGTGTCCACACATAAGAGAAAGCCTATAAAAATCCCTGGGAGACCCCTCCATTTTGTCTTCAGCTGGCTCGAGGGATAGCCTCTCCACCCTCAAGATACCTGAAAGAAACTGAAACAAAGGACAATAACTACAGGGGATGTGAGTGATTGCTGGACCCAGACTAGAAGGAGACTAGTCTGTAAAAGGAACCTTACTGGAACACCTCTGAGTGTTACCTGGAACAACTTAAATCCTACTTTCTGTATTTAATAAAATCACTTTTTTACTTATTAATTAACCCAGAGTATGCATTAATACCGGGGGGGGGGGGGGGCGGGGGCGGCAAACAGCTGTGCATATCTCTCTATCAGGGTTATAGAGGACAAACAATTTATGAGTTTACCCCGTATAAGCTTTATACAGGGTAAAACAGATTTATTTGGGGTTTGGACCCCATTGGGAGTTGGGCATCTGAGTGTAAAAACACATGAACACTTCTTAAGCTGCTTTCAGTTAAGCCTACAGCTGTTAGGAGACATGGTTCAGACCTGGGTCTGGGTTTGCAGCAGGCTAGCGGGTCTGGCTCAAACCAGGCAGGGCACTGAAGTCCCAAGCTGCAGGGCAGGAAAGCAGGGGCAGAAGTAGTCTTGGCACATCAGTTGGCAGCCCCAAGGGGTTTCTGTGATCCAACACATCACAATCCTCATTTACTGCTATGTCCAATCTACTCCACAATGTGTTCATATTTGTGAGAAGTATTTTATGAATAAATTTATAACAATGATTAAACAGCTTGATTGTCTGTTAACAACAAAGTCTATATATATATATATATGCCTTGTTTTAAGTAAGTATGTGCCTTGTTTTAATAGATACTAGGTTGAAAGACCAGAGCAAGTTTAGCTAAAACATCTCTAGGAGTATAAACTGAGTGTGGGGGAAAGTGTTTTTTTCCAGTGGCAAAAAAAATATGCAACAAAATTGTGTTCATTTCCAAGGTTATATTAAGAAACATTAAAATAAACAAACAGAATCCATAATAGCTATATGTGTACAATACATGTATTTATTACAGTAAAACTTAGGCATTTTTTTGCTCTAAAACGAAAATGGCAAAAACCACTTGTTTTGAAATATATATATTTTTTGCTCTAAAATAAAAATGGCAAAACACACACACACACACACACACACACATATATATATTTCAAAACAAGTGTTTTTTGCCATTTTCATTTTAGAGCAAAAATATATATATTTCAAAACAAGCGGTTTTTGCCATTTTCGTTTTAGAGCAAAAAAATGCCTAAGTTTTACTGTAATAAATACATGTATTGTACACATATAGCTATTATGGATTCTGTTTGTTTATTTTAATGTTTCTTAATATAACCTTGCAAATGAACACAATTTTGTTGCACATTTTTTTTGCCACTGGAAAAAAAACACTTTCTCCCACACTCAGTTTATACTCCTAGAGATGTTTTAGCTAAACTTGCTCTGGTCTTTCAACCTAGTATCTATTAAAACAAGGCACATACTTACTACAGTAGCACAGCCACTAGTCTGTGCTGTTGTACAATAAATATATATACAGGTATTACCATTAAAATGATTTCTAAATGTGTCTTATTCATTTTTATAGGTATGTATTACATTATAGAATTACACATGCTAAATATTTTTGCTATGTTTTTGCTTTGTTCCTAGTAGGTGTACCATTTATGACACTTGTTTCAGAAAATGTATCAAACTGATCAGACTTTAAATTCTTTAGTTATGTGTTGATATTTTAGCAAAGATAAAGCTTTTATTAGGCTAACTGAACTATTAAATCTTCAAGTTTTTAAGACTTATGTATTCCTTTTGAGAATTATAATATGCAATGGAAGAATAGATTCTTCTAATACAGAAGTTAATGTGGAAAAAAGGGCACAAGAGCTGGATTTAACTAATGGAACAACTAATTTGTATTTGCATGTCACAGGCAGACCATATTTCTAGATTGCATCTTAATGATTATGGATAAAACATTAAGCTAAAGGCTCAAAAGGGAGTTTAAGCAATTTGGACACTATCCTCTGTTGAAATACAATTATTTTCTGAACAGAATATTTGCTTAGTATTTTCTTAGGGGAACAGGTCTTTCGCATTGGTCAGCTATCTTACTACAGGTATAGTTTTCAATAGCGGGTCAGTACAAACTCATTTGTGCCTTTAGGGTCTGATTGATTTTCAGGGACTTGGAATTGATCCTTGTGATACTTTAACAACAGAGCTACAATTAAGACTTTGTAGCTTAACCACTAATATGGCACAGGAATTACTCTATCCCTCGTTCCCCTCAGCGTGGGGATATGTTTCATAGCTATTTAAGAAAAAGAGATAGTCCTAAAAACTGTTGAAAATTCAAAGTAAAGATGTTATCCTCCAATTTCAAAGCTACATCTTACACAGGTCAAAAGGGAACGTCTTTGTTCAAAGACACTTTTAAGAAGTACAAAGTGGATGACCTGCAGGTATTAACATCCAGGGCGCCTCACCTCAATCAGCAGATACAAATGCTTCTTTATTGTTTCTATCAGTTCGGTGTCTCTAAGCTTCTGCTTGGCTAGCCTTCTATCATTTATGCTTTCTTACTAAGGTTATAAGTAGAAGATGGAGTCTGACCTTCGTTTAGGATTTTTACTTCCAAAGATTCAAACAAAAATATGAAGATATTTATTACTCTAGGTACTATAGCAAACATGCAGTGATATGAACATGATCAAATGTGTGGCAAATCAGCAGGACAATTAGACATTTTTGTCACATTAACAAAAATATCATAAAATATCTGAGAAAGTCTACAATCCTGTACTCTCTGCCTACCCTGTTCAATTTGATACACTGAACAATCTCTGTATTTTTCCAGAACGACCGCTATATCTGTCATGCAAAACCTTGCCTCGAGCACTTTAATAAACTTAAATTACAGGCATCCAATCTGGAATATTTTTCAGGTAATAAGCAGATCAAATATTCATGAAAATGTGTAATTCAACTTTAAATATCCATGGACAGTTTGTTTCCATGGATGTTTTACTACTCATACATTGCTAGATGCATCTGAGTCAGAGAAGTGTTTAATCACGGAGTGACAGCGATATCATTTTAAGAACGTATCAATGCAAACTCATTCTCCTTAAGGTTGGGAAGTGTCACCTACTTAGCAGCCTTATTTAATTCTACACACAGAGGAAACATATTTCAATAAAGAAACTAAAATTAAAGGATCTAAAGGCTTTGTAATATTGCATCTCTGTACCTATTCTACATAGAAGAATTGTTGGTATCTTTCTTTCTCAAGGTGTGTTTTATACATATGTTAGAAAAACAAGGTTTGCAGGCTTCAATACTTTGAGTGATGCTGACAGTCTAATCCTGATTCAGAAGGCAAAAATATCCCCAAACCTCCCCCATCTCTTATCCCTGTGTGGCTCCTACAGACACAATTATTGTATATTCTATTTCCAACTGAGGACATCAAGGAGAAATTTTAATGTGTAGGGAGATTTAGCTACATGACTCCCATTAACTTTGATGTGTCATGCTGGAAATCTTCCTCTACCCACTCCGGATTCATACATATATGCGCTAGTCACACCCATGTGGAAGGCTTAACTTCTGAATTTTGAAAGCAGTACACTCAGTCACTTATCCCCAGAACTTCTATTGGCATTAATTGGATTTGTGAAACTAAATCCCGACACACTGACCTGAAAGTGTACACGTTAATGCTTACAACAAACAAATATTTCTCCCTTTTAAAAATGAGTTACAAAATGGAATAGTTGATAGAGTTTGTTGCACTGGTTGAAATGGAAGGGAAAAATAGTTGGTTATCTGCATTTAATCCATTTTTGGCTGGGTTAACTTTGACTCCCCCAGAGTTCAGAGCATGGCATATAGGGGGCTGTGACAAGTTATAAAGGCAGTGCTTGAGCACCCCAGCATGTATGGGGTTACAAGGAAACCCCAGGTTTCCTGCCTATCATGTGGATGATCTGAAATGGGATTATAAAAACAAAGGGGAAGCTGCTGCAGTGGAGGCTATCTAGGGTGAAGGATGTACCTCT
Source organism: Macrochelys suwanniensis (assembly GCA_033296515.1). Lineage (NCBI taxonomy): Eukaryota > Metazoa > Chordata > Testudines > Chelydridae > Macrochelys > Macrochelys suwanniensis. Next base: position 28,804,845 of record CM065780.1, on the reverse strand, counting down.
TCTCCATCTTTGCTAAAGCAAAGACAACTTGTGGTGGTTGAGACCACGTGTTACAAGTTGCTTTGCTCTTTCTCTCTTTTTTTTTTTTTTTTGGTAAGTCTTCTGTATGATAATAAAGCCAGCCATGTGGAAAGAGACTCATACAGAACTATAGTTTGGGGTTTTATTTTACCTTCCCCTGACAGGCTATCTGACCCCTGGCTTATAGTGGCACATCCTTCAGCCATAGTAAAAAGCAGAAAGTTTGTTGGCAGATTGGAAAGAGTCAGCTGCTGACTGAATTCTCTGAAAAATTCCCATTAACTTCAAGGAGCATATTCTATTATGTCACTCCCTCCATCTACACATAGGGCCATGACTTTTAGAGGAATGACCACTCATTTCTTTTTATATGTATTAATTGATGAAGGTACTCATAAGATATGCAGACTACAAGCACTACGGACCCAGTCTTTGAGATCTGAGCACCCTCAAGTTCCTTTGAAGTAAATAAAAGTTTAGAGCTTCTCCTTTCCGTGATGTATGAGGCCCTAACACAGCTAATATGAGTACTGTAATCGAACAAGAATTGATAACTCTAGATTTAACTTACTGTAAGCAGCACTAAGCTACAAATATTATTTTAAGTAACTTATAATAGTGGTAAAGTATGCAAAATATTAGCCACCTTTTATATAGTATTATAAATATGCTACATACTGAATTCCTCATTAATTTAAGTCTAAAATGCATATGATCCGGCTAACGTAGTATAAACTATGCATTTAATGTAATACACTTAACTCTAACCAAGACACACATCTGAAGGAGGGGTTAAGATCTCCGCTCCAACCACCCAGAGCATACCATGTTGTGATTATAGCATGCAATACAATGTAACAGAGAAGAAACAAAAAATAAGTATATTAATTCTTACATAGTTTCTCTCTGCAGTATGACAGATTTGTTCTCTGCACACTGATCAAAGATATGGCCCAACATAGGCTTTCAAACTTTTTTTGGATGTAGCTTGGCAAAGTTACTCTTACCACTCAAAGGGGTTCATTCACCATAGGAACACCTCCTCATGGCCACATGTGGTGTAGCAGCCATCTTTCTCTCTGGTGCTCCCTGCTGACATTTGTTCTGTCACTCTCTTCCCACAACTTGGCCCAACGGCCAGGTCACATTTTAGTCCATTCTTTCTGGATTAACAGAGTCCAACCAAGCTATAGTCCCGTGACCTTAGAGTAGGTATTCTGTCTGTCTCTGTGCTCTCTGATCCTTACACCTCAGGGGGTTGCACTCCACCTTCCTTGGTGGCTGGTAGAGGAACCCAACCCCACCTCCCACCCCCTCCACACACTCTGGGTTCCAGCCCAGGTATCCTGTAGCTGGCGGCCAAGATCTATTCCCATTGACTCCTTACTGCCTCCCTGGACCACTTCCTACCTCTTCTATCACCCAGAGGGTGGCTGCAGATTCTCTCTGTGCTGCCTCTTTCTGCTACAAACTTCTTAGCTTTATAATCATCATCCAGCTACTCCCCAGATGGGCTTCATTAACACTTAAGCCTGGTTTTTTCTTGTAAACATGTATGTTAATTGACCAGTCAAGCCCATGTTATCCCCTTTAAGGCCTTCACAAGCCAGCACACCAATTAACCATTTCCCCAGTTAGACACCACATGCCATTCTGGAAAGATCAGAGCCTCATTTGTAACCAATGGACAGTCATTCCCACCATAGTCTGACCTATAATGCTATGCATGGCTCATGACTGGCGCACAGAAAAATCATCCAAACTAGATTGCAGAGACAATGTGATGGCCAGATACTGTACAGACACGTTTATTCTCAAACTGATTTTTGTCAGAACTGCTGTCTGTGTCCTTATTTCCAATCTGACACTAATATGGCTGTTTTTCGAGATATCACATCTTGATACAACTAAACTGCTCTTTTTGGATCAGGTATATTACAGCAGGACCACACATACTTGTGCCTTTGCAAATCTATCAGCCAGACTCCAAAGCCTTACAGCAGTATTCACTAATGTTTAGTGAACTTCTACATCAGTTCATAATTTGTGCCTCTCAACCTGTGGCACCAACTGTGCTGTAGAGTTAGCAATCCAAGGAGTGTAGAGATACCACACTTTCCTAACACTCTAGGTACAGTCTTTGGTTTCCTAGGACATGCTTCGTGCTGGGGCAGAAACAAGGAAATACAGGATAGGAAAGTCACAGGCTGCAGATACAGAGTAGAGGGAAGTTTGTTACCTCATTGCTGGAGATAGTTCCTATTCGTAATAAACAATTTATCTTGACACCAGTCTGCTGATGGATACTAGACCAACAGTAGAGGTTAGGAAGGCAACAAGCTTTCGGGGGCATGGGAAGCAACAGCAGCATGAGGATCAGCATGCATATGTAACACTGACAGCCCCCGGTTGTCAGTGGCTTGGATCAAACCTGAGACCTCTGAAGCTTAGTATATGAGCCTCTACTGCATGAGCTAAAAGCCACATGTCTCTTTGCCAAGGCTGCAGCAGAGTCATCAATCTTCAGGTGGTCTAGGTGTCACTAGAGGAGGACAGAGCACCACACCAAGCAGACATAGGTTACACAATAGTCTATTGATAAAGCTCTTTCCCACCCCCCATTTTAGGAATCCCTTCCCACAAAGCTTTGCTTTTATATGTAGCACAAAGTCTACAAACTATTTAAGGTTTGAACGTCCGGCAGCCCGCATTGGCCTGGAGCGGCGAACCATGGCCAGTGGGAGCCGCAACTGGCCAACCTGCGGACGCGGCAGGTCAACAAACCGGCCCGGCATACCAGAGGCTTTCCCCGAAGAAGCGGTGGACCACAGTTGAGAACCACTGGGTTAGAGGAAGTCAACTCAATTCACTGTAAGCAGCTTGGCAGAAATGGTGGTGAAATGATAGCCACATTGAAGTTATGGCAAAACTCACATTGACCCTTAATAGAACCATGATTTTAACCAGGGTCTTTAAGAAGGACTTAAGTGTGGACAGGGAAGGGGACTGGAGCATGAGCACAGGGAAATCATACTATGCAAGGGAGCTGCACAGGAACTACCCTGTCTCTAAGACGCTCAGATACAGTGTAGCAGGGGTGATCTACACCACAAAGCTGCACTGGTTTCAAGGTTACAGGATACAGCAAAGAGCCTCTAATTCCATTTGTCCCTGCAATGGTTCAGTATGTCAACACTAGTCAGTCCAGCTTCTGTAAGCCTAGGCAGAACATCCAAACACAGAACTCCCTCCAACCATGGCAATTGTTCCCTTCACAGCCCCCCAGACCAGGTGCAAAGCAGCAGGTGCATATTTGTCAGCAATATAATGCAGACATGTAGGGTTTTTATGTAACGTTTATGCAGCATATAATATTAACATAATTTATTATATTGTGTTTGGTTTATGGGAGAAACATGCTGTCATTTTTCTGCTGAAGTTGTATGAAATTTGGGGCCAGACCCTCAGCCGGTGTAAATTGGTGTAGCTTTGCTGATGTCAGCGGAGTTACTCCAGCTGACACCTGCTGAGTATCTGGCCCATGAAGTTTGTGATTTGTTATGCACTCTATGGAGCCAATTCAGCACTGCATCCCGTAGGTTGTATGCCATTGTCGCGGGCATAAAACTGGAGTAATGCAGTAGTGAAACAAGTCTTGTGTGTCCATTTTAAACAAACCATAATAAAGTAGTAATTGAGTGCTGTTTTACTGGTGTGCTTTTCCCTCTCCCCCAGTTTATAAATCTGTGGCTCTCAACATTTTCCACAGCAGGTCTCCATTCCTGTAGCCAGGATCTCCCTCATTTATCAATATGGAAAGGTGGTTGAATCCTCTAATAACAGTTTGTGACCCCCAGCATGAGAACTAGAAGTAACCTACAGCCAAGTAATTCTTAATCATTTAAAAACATGGTTGTTTCTTTGGGAGGGGAAGGATAATTATGATTATAACTTCATAATTATAGTTGAGCACTATTGCCCTCTGAGTACTAGAAACGATGTGTCAATCATTTTTTCACACTGCAATCCTTCTTCTACGAGGTGCACCTCAATCTTTCTTCTGCTACATTAGGAACAATGTAATCTTTCTTCTACTATGTCAGAGACACTGCAATCTTTCTTGCCCTACGCCTAGGGACACTGTATTGCTTCTCCTACATCAGAGACTCTATAATCTCGCTCTTGATGAGAAAGCATAGTAATCTTTTCTCTTCTATGTCAGCCATACTATATTTATTTTTCCTAAATTTCATATGTTAGAAATTGTCCTTTATTACCATAAAACAGGTACACAAATACTTTTTCAGCCCACCCACAACTCCCAAATAATTGCCACAATAACCACTTAGCTTACATTGTTAATTACTTATTACACCACTAGTGATTATTTACATAGTTAGTAATTCAATCTTTGCATTGTTGTCACATATGACTCAATACAGTGATCAAAATCAATAGCTTCCTCTGATATCCTAGAGAAAGTGGAGTGAAAAAGGGAAACTGCCTCATTTAAAGATATCACTGTACAAAGCTAAAGATTCAGTAAAAACACTCAATAAGGCCATTGTCTTATCTTGTAGACTCCATGAGAGATGTTCTGGAGCTACAATATCATCTACCTTAAACCAGTCTACAGAGAGCAGAAATATAGTCGATGATTGTATTTCGCACAAACCAGATATAATTATGCTAAGAAATGATTACATCAAAACTACAGCCAAAAGCTTTCACTATTCTGAATGTAGCATTTTCCCCAGAGAGCATACCACTGCCTGAGCAGTTCTAAATTCTATAAGAGTCGTCACAAAGCCAACTACCGCAGAGTGATAACACTTGTATCTCAGGTATCATCCTTGATTTTGAACACTGAAAGATGCATTTTTCAAGGATCTATTTTGAAGTGTGACACATACGAAGTCAAACACTAAATGGGAGTAGAATGCATCAGCTCAGCATTAGATATCAACAGCTTTCCTGATCACTCTAAGAAATTTATTGTAAGGTAACTAATACTGTCCATATTTCCCTTACTTTATCTCCCCACCTGCACATTTTATTAATGTTCCCCTACATGAATGCACAGGTTTTAATACTATTGCAGGCTCTAGGATCAAAAATGGAGTTCATTCTGGTGACGAGAGGTCCAGAGGCCTGCTAAAGACATGCAAACATTTGGAAATGGTTCCCCCACTCCACCTTTGTATCCACTGACTATGGTGTAGTACAAATCTCTCCCTTGGGTATCTGTATTGTTCTCATCATTGGGGAATCTAAATGTCAGATCCAAAGCATCTCCCATTAGTTAGACCAACACACTGTCCAGGTGTCAGAAATGCTATATGGAAAGAGTTTGGTGGGGTTAGATTCACCATCAAAAAACACCTTGAAGTGGAAACATGTGAATGAGTTCTCATGGAACACTGGGTAAGATCTCTGTGCACAGCAATACAATCAGAGGATAGCCTCAGCATTATGACACCTCTTCTCTATTTCATAGGGCTAAGACCAGAAAGTTCTGACCTCCTGTATATCACAGGCCATTACAGTTCACCCAGATACCCCTATATGAAACCCAAAGATATTAATTAGACTAAAGCATTTTATCTCCAGGGAGACAAAACTGCGTGTTACAGACAGAGAATTGAAGAGACTAGGGTGCCACCGATGCACCTGTAAATCAGCAACATGCTCTCAAGAGTGGCATTCACAACGGCTAAGGTGAATGTACATTTGTTGAAAATGCCTCAAATATGCATCAAGGAAGAGACTAGTATTTAAAATACATTTCCTCATTTTTATTAAATCATCTCCCTTCGGTTTTATTTGGTAGTTATTTATTTAGTAGTTCATTTTTAATTCTACATCCCCAAATCTTTGGTTTAAACAAACATTTAACAATAAAATTGCTCCAAGCAGTACGTGTCAAAATATTTTTTTAGCCTTCTAACTATGCTTCACTTAGGCTCTTGGAGTCACTGTGTGCATGGAATTCTAGTGAAGGACTATTTTTAGATTGTCTAGCTGTTCTAAGGATGTAGGTGTACAGAGACTCAGGAAAATAAAACAGGTAGAGAAATGTGATCCCATCAACTAGCTATTGAAACAAACATAAAAAAAAAGTTAGTGACTATGACCTTGATGTTGTAACATGTCCTAATTTCAGTGGGACTCTGTGCAAGCACAAAGATCTATCCGTGCAGATCCCATTTCAGGAGATCCTAAAGAACTGTTAATGAGTCCAATCTTGCAGTCCTCATTCAAACACAACTCCCATTGAAGTTTTCTGCAGCATCTGCCCCCCAAGTTTCAGTCATTTTTGAATAATACACTTTTTTAGCTTGAGACAAAAAACAACATTCAGGCTGATAAAATATGCTACAAGGCAGAACCATTTAAAAGTACGGTCTTATGGGTTTCAGAGGAAGTAGGAAGAAACCTCCTTTGCCATTAAAGTTTTATGGGTCTGCAATGTGAAAAAGGCATATTTCACCAGAAATAGAACTGCAAAATAAGTAACTGCAATAATTCATGAAATGTGTATTAGTCTTGTAATATTAGAGGAAGACATGGCAAGAATGTTTGCAACACGCTGAGGATTTAGCAAAGTGTTCACAAAGTGACATGCAGTGTTTCACAGCACAGTAAAATACTACTTAAGACCAAATTGTGCCACTGTGTTGATCCACTCTCATAAGTGTGAAGTTTTTGCATATGTCTTTAGAGTACAAGGGCAGTAAAAATGACACGTAAGCTGTTCTTGCCTTTCAAAAGATATGTATAAGTGTTGATGGATCTGCTTGTGGGTGGAGGCCTATTTTAGTACATTTGGCAACCCACAACAAATATGACAGTTATTTAAAATTATTCCATTATTTCTCTACTGATCTGAAGTTGTGATTGTCTTCTTTATTTAGCTCATTTTATCCTTCAGTATAGAAAACTGGGTTTCCTAGTAAATTTATTTAGTTGCAGAAACACCAGTGCTTGAAACGGGGGAAGGGAAGGAATGATTGTAGATATATCCCACCAACTTTCTCCTCAAAAAATAATATATGTTCCAACATTCTCAGATTTGCTTTCCTTTTTCAGTTACTATCTGTGAGAAGCAAGGTTATGGCATAACCTGAAAATAAACCATTTCACTACAATATGAATATATTTAGCCCAAGAATAAACAGCATCATACCAACACTCAACCTAACAAACAATGACACCCACCATGAAGAACAGACACGTAAGGGGAAACCCATCTGGAGAAGGAGGTGAACACACAACCAGAACCCATTCTTACAGTTCAGTGGCTTCATCTCAGAGCCTATTGCAGTCATTTATAAAGACATGAGGACTAAAATCTGAAGCCCTTACCTTTTTTATAAACCTAAGGCATGGGGAACCAGCCAAATGACCTGGTTTCACCCAACCAGCCTGTCAGCCTCTTCCAAAGAATCAAAGCTTCCCCTTCTGGTTTATTAAATCCTGAGATCTAAGAGGTTAAGTGGAGTGGTCGATATCCTAAAGAGCAATACTGGGGAAAGTTTCCCTAGAGACACATTTTTAAATGGGCTCTTCCTTCCTTTACTGGCCAAGAAATCCTTTATTTATTTGTTTTATTAATGTCAGTAGTTTTTAGCTCAATGTGCTTTGTACTAGCATTTAAAACAGAGTCCTCATTCCCAGCAATGCTATCCTTCTGGTGAACTGTAAGTCTTCTGGCGTGTCATCCTGTTAAATACCTTTTCCTCTGGAAAAAAGCCAACAACCCATCACTACCACACCACTGCCTTCAGTACCACTGTTTGTAACCCTCTTCTATAACTAATCAGTTCATCATGGCTATTCCAGTACATGCAATGTACGCCTTATTTACAGCCATAACTATGGTATTTTAAACTAGCTAAATCCAAAAGTCACAGTATCAAGCCTATTAGCTATTGTTAGTATTTTCAAGCCTGGGTAGAAAGGGTTAAACACCTAAATTCATGTTTAGGCACCTACTGTTAGTAAGTGGCCTGATTCTTAGAGGCACTGAGCATCACATGTCCCACTGAAATCAGTCTACAGTTTTCTCAATAATGCCACTTAAAACTTAACTCCTGCTTGAGAGACATTAACTATTTAACCTTCATTAAATCTATGAGAGGTGTTATTGTCTCCCCTATGTAAATAGGTCAATGGAGCTATAGAAATGTTAATCAGCTTGCCTGGGTCATTCAACAAGTCATTACAGAACTGGAATTAGAACTCAGTGGATACCTGGCTTTTCACTCCATACTTTAGGGTCTTTTAGACCATACTCTCTCCTCAATCCCAGAAGACATATTTTCTCTTGACTTGGCTACATGCACTTGATCTATAGCAAAACAAGCCACATTAGTTATTCTTACCATCAGTTCTAACTGCCCTATTAGTTTTCAAGTTATACACATAATCATGAATAGCACTTACCTCTTTTATATTCAATGTGCCTATCACAGCATAAGCTGAAAGTGGAGTGGGTAAAACGTGGTCAGTAGTACCATGAAGCATCATGGGTAAGATCCCCAGATAGAAGAGTTTCCAAATGAGGTACTTGTTCTGTTCATGGCATCACTGGAATGTGGTTCCCTTTAAAAACCCTCAGTTACTCAATTTAATTTCCATTTTTCTGTTATCTGGACACCAAACGCTTCCTGAACTTGAAACAACTGGAGCAGCACATTCTCCCCAGCAACTGACTGAACAAATGCAAAGCTTTACACATTGAAGGGTTGCTATTTCTCTAATCCATGTCCCAAGAAAAGGAGTCTGCTGACCAAGATTGCTGAACGAGTCCAATGGCAATTTCACCAGGTGTAGGAAGAGATGCTTAATTTCCTCCTCCCCCCCGCCCCGCATGAGCTGTCATTACTCAGCAGAACAGAACCATCTTCCACTACAATTTGTAGCCCAGGCTGCAGCATACAGAAATACATTTCAACTTGTCTTTATTTCAGATCACACTCAGCATTCTTAGTGTTCTTACATAAACAGCAGACGCATACAGTGCTTCCTATTTATATTCACCCAATACTCAATTAACACCTTGTTAAGATGCACACCTGCAGTGGCTTTATCCTCAGAAGGCTGCACTATAGCTTTTAACCCTGTACTACGCTTATTACATATTAGGTCATTTTTGCTCATCCCCTGACAATCCATGACTGTTTCCTACAATATGTTTTCCACTCAATCTGCCCAGGTTCAAATTACATTATTCAAATCAAGATATTGTTCTTAATCCCTGGGGATACATACATACTTTTTTCATGTGCTCTTCTTTCAACTCAGGATGTGAATTAGGCACAACAACATCTCTCCTAGGCTGCACCTTCTTGTTCTCCAGAATCTCATTTTTTTAAAGTTTCTGGTTGTTATGGTAATGGAGAAAATTTAGAAAATGTGAAGTGAGTGTAACTGGTGCACGATAGTATGCCTAAGCTTGCAGAAAGCTTGAAACAGAAGCTCTACCAACAACAGATCACTCAAGTCAATGGGTGTTAATTCAGATGCCTACTAAAAAATTAAACGTCAACATTCATAACTATTTCACTGTTCATGGAAGAATAGATAAGAATTATCATGTTATGATGATCTATATAATCTACTCTGCCTGGCAGTTCATTTGGATGGCACAAGAGGGCTTAGGAGAGTACTACCAGTTACTTCTCCCCTAATAAAGAAGGAGCCAAGCTCAAGGGGCTAGTGGAGCTTCTGAGCCGCATTTGGAACGGGGGAGGAAGAGGACGAGACCAGGGCCAAGGAGCCCAATGGGTCACACACACAACAATTGTCAATTTGAACAGAAAGGGACATCTCATTTTGATGTCTCACGCAGATGGAAGTTATTTTGTGGCAGAATTCAGAAAAGTACCGATAATTGCTCCTGATAAACCCCTGCTTTAACTGAACCACAGTCGGTGAAAATAGATGGTATGACTCTTTCTTTTCACTATTGAAAACGAGGAGTAATTCCTCTGATGTCAATGGGCCTGATTTTCCATGTTCTTGTCCTTTGTATAGCCACTTACACCTGAGCAAAATGCTCACAAATGACTATAATGCGACAATAATGACACAAACGACTACTGACTCAATATTGGACACAGTGCTATCTACCCACTCCTCTTTCAACATCTAGTCAGTGGAGCACTCTATAATACCTCCATTACAGAAAAAGTAGTAATATCCTGAGGTCAGAGGGAACCAGGCTCAGGAGTTGACTGCAGGGGAAGGGCTAGGAAGTAGATTGCCCAGCTCTCTGATTACAGGCTGAGAACACTTTTAATTCTGGCAGCTTTAAAAAAAAATCCTCAGTTACTCAAAGAGTGAGAGTACTTACTGGAACTCACCAAGTGCTAGAGCTATAACAGCCTAGAGCTGTTTGACATTATTCATACAAGCTATACACTGTGCAGTTAGATTTTGTTCTAGTTGCTCTCTGCGGGGCTAGATTCACAATGGGGACTTAGGCATTGCAACACCTTAATTTTAGGCATCCTACCGGAATTCACCGCTCTGAGTTAATTAGGTGCCAAAAAAGGGATTCACAGAAGCCAACATGCTAAGCAGGGAGCTGCCTAAGATAGCTAGTAGAAAATGCTCTGGTCTGGTGGAAACTCAGGCACTTACATGGTTAGGCAGTAGCTGAGCAGTGGCTGAGCTGAGTAGCTGATGCCGAAGTGTTGGACTTACACGCTTGAATCCCCTTTATGATTCTACTCAATGGAGCTTATCTGCAAGCTTACTGATCATAGAAAATGTCTCTGATCATTCAGATTTTAGGAAATCCAAACTTTCAGGAAAAAGCAGTAGAGTTGGCATTGGGGAGATTCCCAACCCAGATCCAAGTAACTTTTGAAGCCTGCCAACACTGCTTGAAAGAGACTCTTCACCCTGGCTGCTTTCTCTGGTTCTGCAGTGCTTCTAAGACCTGCATTAGTTAAAACACTCTGCAGAACACATACATGCAGGATTTCAAGAGGCACCAATCCTTGCTAACTATATGAGAATAAACCAAATATCAAGTTTCTAGACCAAGCCACATGCAATATTAAAAATTGAGGAAAAATTTACAAATGTGATTTTCAAATGTATTCCTCATGAACACCCTGCCAGATTACCTTAAATGTTTTTTTTAAATCCTCCTCCTCTGAAAGAAGCCCATTCATAGTACATTTCCAGCATAATTATTTGATTTTGACTAAATCAGATGGGGGAAGTGGGTTGAAATAAGATGATGAAAGAAACCCTGGAATCTTTGCTGTGATTCCATTTCATACACTGGGATTTGATTCATAACCATGTGAATAGAAGAGTAGCTGTTCAACTTCTGCTTCTTCAGTAAAATATGCAGCGGTAGCAGTGCTACCAAGAGACACATCTACAGGAAAGCCATGAGGCACGCAATAGTAATACCAAGAGATATAGCCTTGAGTTTCCAATATAGTTTAAAATTAAGTGATAAATACTTTCAATTTCACATGAAGTTTGAAGATTTACAGAACTGTCACAAAAATTGCACTCTTGAGCTAACACTGAAAAATCATGTTTTGTTATATTTGCAGAAGACACTTTTTGGACTAATACTGTTGAAACTAAGGAGGGAAATTAGTCCTAGTGTCCATATGCATGTGTGAATGATTCAACAAAGAAGCCCTAACTCATTAGGAAAATGTTTGTGTACATAGCCATATCCTATATTGTTCAATAGGGCAGGAGTATCCTGAGCCTAATCCAACAACCCTTCCTCGATGTGACTAAGATCCAGTTGAAGTCAATAAGGATTTATAGTGTGAAAAAGGTCGACATGAATAGATCCATTACCCAAACTTTGGTTGAGTATAACATGACAGCAGATATAATTTTTGTATGACATTTTTGTTTAGATGCTAGCAACTGTTACCTCTTCTATAGGACTGATGTCAAGGGGGGACTATGGAGAGTTAAAGCCTTCACAAGAAACATTCTGTCTCCTGAATGCGCTGAGATTTTCCCTGTCACAGCCATTGTACAGGGTATATACTATTGTGCATTCCATATCATTATTCACTGTATAAATGCTTTTAGATCCCTGTATGGGATCAAAGAGATATAGAGGATGTGTAAGTCCAGAGATTTTTTTTTCTAAATTCTTTTGTAAAGAAACAGAATAACTGAACTCTTTGCATGTTGACATGCTAGTCACTCACAGTGTAGAACCTAATTTGATTTCTGAATAACTCCAGATATTGATCAACCACAGTAAAATTTCTAATTACATTTATATTTTATTTTTAGAAAGATCAAAAGTCTCTCCCACTTGGGATTTAACTTTTATATCATTCAAATCTATTCTATTTTCCAAAACAACTGTCAGTGACCAAGACATGGGCAGTCTTGCCTAATGATTGGAGGAACATTCTTGCCTACCAGTTAGAGCTGAATCTAGATGAGGTACAGTCCTGAAGCGAAGCCAGAAGTGGGAGCCAGGAGTCAGAAGCCAAAGCCAGAGTTGAAGGGTTAACTGGAGTCATAGTCAGGAGACATAGCTGAGGGTTGGAGCCAGGAGTCAGAAGCCAGGACAGAGCTGGGTGCTGGGGCAGAAACAGGTATGGACTGGGACTAGTTCTGGTGCAGGTGCAGGCTGGGGTGGGTCCAGGGCTAGAGACAGCTAGGGTGACCAGACAGCAAGTGTGAAAAATCGCGACAGGGGGTGAGGGGTAATAGGAGCCTATATAATAAAAAGCCCCAAATATTGGGACTGTCCCTATAAAATCGGGACATCTGGTCACCCTAAAGACAGCAGAGGCAAGGACAGGACCAAGTGCAACTACAGGTGCAGAGAACATTGAGCAATCACTAAACTGCTGCGGCTACTGAATCTAAGTGTGGCTGCAGGAGTTAGCAGGCTCAATCAGGTGGCACAGTAAATCAAACAGCTTCTCTCAGGCCCAGCTGTGCTAATAAGGTTGCCAGAAGACTGGCTCTGCTGCAGGCTGTTCCCTGACACAGTGCAGCATTTAGTGAACTGAGCCACCATATTTTCTGATTTCTGTTCCACCAAACCAGTTTCTTTTCCACTAAAAAGCTTCTGATGCTTTACTTTTGGTGGGAATTGCCTCCAACTCTCTCCAGGGTTTCCACATGCCAAACTCAGATGTGGTGAGAATAAATCCTACATAATTTTTTCCCCTATTTCATTTGACTTGTGAATACTTTCCTCAGAAGACACTTACTATATAGTAAAGAGTAACATTGTAACAGTGACTGGTTGGGTCTTGGCACTTTAATTACAAAAAGGCCCAATCCTATGGTCTTTACATAAGCAAAACTCTCAGTTAGGCCAAGAGGATTTTTGCCTAAGTAAGGGCTGCAGGACAAAGCCTTATAAATAGAAAAAAGAAAAATCTCTGTGTGCTCAGATCCTTAAGACAATGTTTTTTTAATCTCGCCCTTTATGCTATATTATGCCCCACACTAACTGTAGTTTTAAATGTAGGTTGTTCTAGAGCATCATTTTTAATATAAAGAAACAATATTGTCTAGTTATAACACGGACTTACTCTGCAGCAAGCCAGCTTTCTTCAGTGGGACCACACTTTCAGCCATAACCTCCATTTTGACCTCACACATATGGATATGCAACTGTTATATGCCTGCCAGCCGGCATGTGAGAAAGCTGACACAGTTCAGGGCAAGTGCACCTTTATTCCCCCTCTATGGTCCAGCAAGGCCACCCACTCTTAGGCTTCGAGCTCCTCAGCCACAACCTCTCTTGGGCTACACAGTTCTCTGCCTATTCTAGAGAATCCAGTTTGAACCAGTACATGCAAACTGGAGAAACCAGGTGGTGGTGCCTCTCAGAAGGTGTACAACCTTAGTGAATTTGCCCAATGAACCTACGCTGTTCTTAGTTCCTGTAGGGCTGTGCTCCCCCTCTCCCATGGAATTTCATGCAATCCCTGGCCTACAGTGATACATAAACTTTAATACAGTAAGAACTCCCAAAGCTATTGGCAGGAAACTGCCATATCTGTCATGTGTGCAAAATATGTTGAGAGAATATTTTGGAAGTTGCAGACTTGCATGCTTATTTTTGCAAGTGCATAATTATAAGATATGGCTGATGTCAGCTGAAAATTTGACCTTAATGCAGGCCTGCACAACTCGTAAAGTGGCGAGGGCCATATTACTCCAAAGAAAACAGCTGAGGGCCGAAACCCCCTGGCCCCGCTGAAACAACCTCCCACCCAGCACCGCCCGCCCTGCGGAAACAACCCCTCCTTCCCCAGCGCTGGGATGTGGAAGCCTGTAGAGGGGGAAAGAAACAGCGCGCATAGGGTGACCAGATCACCTGCCTGCCCGCTGCTGGCCTCTTACCTTCTGCCGCTACCCCCGCCCCCTGCCGCTGGCTCACCCTCACTCCCCAGCCTGCCACTGGCCTCTTCACCACCCTGCCCACCGGCCGGCCAGCCGGCCATTGGCTGGCCCCACCCTGCCGCTTGCCTACTCACCCCCCGCAGGCCGCACACCTACTCACCCTCCCCGCGGGCCGCACAGTGAGCCCACGTGGGCCGCATGTTGTGCAGGCCTGCCTTAATGTTTTCTCTTCCCCCCCTCAATTAAAATGTTTTGTGTGATACAGTAATTATTTCAAATAAGGCAGTTTTCATTTTAACTCACTAGTCATACTACTAGGATACTGTAGAGTTTAAAACAATGCTTTGCCTGATTCAGCAAATACAAAAATGCTTGAACTCCAAAGGAAGATATTGATTAATGTCTCAAGTGACAGTAAAGCTAGAACTGTTGATGTTTTCCTTGCATTACATAGTTACTTTGCTCTTATTCTATAATGTTGTCAGTGATTAAGCACAGAAGTCAAGTCAGCTAAATGACATCTGCAATTATATAGAATACTGAGGCCCTGAAATGCTGTTGAATTTCCCTATTGTCTTCTGTTCCCTTTTCAACTAGTCAGTCAGAATGGCTGAGCTTTTGATGTCATTAATCATAGAATCCTAGAATCTCAGGGTTGGAAGGGACCTCAGGAGGTCATCTAGTCCAAGCCCCTGCTCAAAACAGGACCAACCCCAACTAAATCATGCCAGCCAGGGCTTTGTCAAGCCTGACCTTAAAAACCTCTAAGGAAGGAGATTCCACCACCTCCCTAGGTAACCCATTCCAGTGCTTCACCACCCTACTAGTGAAAAAGTTTTTCTTAATATCCAACCTAAACCTCCCCCTCTGCAACTTGAGACCATTACTCCTTGTTCTGTCATCTTCTACCACTGAGAACAGTCTAGATCCATCCTCTTTGGAACCCCCTTTCAGGTAGCTG
Organism: Macrochelys suwanniensis; assembly: GCA_033296515.1. Classification (NCBI taxonomy): domain Eukaryota; kingdom Metazoa; phylum Chordata; order Testudines; family Chelydridae; genus Macrochelys; species Macrochelys suwanniensis. The sequence continues at coordinate 28,789,487 of CM065780.1, read as the reverse complement.
AAAGCAGCGATCAAATCCCCTCTCATTCTTCTCTTCTGCAGGCTAAACAATCTCAGTTCCCTCAGCCTCTCCTCATAAGTCATGTGCTCCAGCCCCCTAATCATTTTTGTTGCCCTCCGCTGGACTCTTTCCAATTTATCCACATCTTTCTTGTAGTGTGGGGCCCAAAACTGGACACATTACTCCAAATGAGGCCTCACCAGTGCCGAATAGAGGGGAATGATCATGTCCCTCGATCTGCTGGAAATGCCCCTACTTATACAACCCAAAATGCCATTAGCCTTCTTGGCAACAAGGGTACACTGTTGACTCATATTCAGCTTTTCGTCCACAGTAACCCCTAGGTCCTTTTCTGCAGAACTGCTGCCCAGCCATTCGGTACTTAGTACTTACAGTGCATAAGATAAGACAAACTGAATGCCCAGTTTAAAATAAGTACTATGTTTTGAATGGCAATGGCATGTTATGTCAAGTTGACACTGTTCATTCTCAGAATTCCCCCCACTCCCATCCCAGCTTGGCATGGTTGGGGAGGGGAGGAGAGGGAAGCAGGGGTTTGACCAGACCATCAGGAAGAATAAAGATTCTATGACGTGCTGGCCAGATTACAAGGTGGTGAAGGGAAAGAGCGTTAAAGTGCCAATAACTCCATTCTTACGCTAGCTTTAAAAAGCTGCTACCTGCCACTTAACCCCATACTCTGCATGCTGTGTATTTATTCACCTGTCTGTCCAGTCAATAAGCTTATTACTGCAGCTGAGTCTAAACCTGAAAACCTTTGTAGGATGTAGTCTTTTTCATTGACAAAAAGTCTCTTTTGAACTAACCAGTAGTGTTAACCTTCCTTGTGGTGGAAGTCTTGTTTCCTAAGTTGCACTAGGTCTGCTACATGCCCTGCACAGCAGGATGGATTGGTGGCAGCGATGTGAGGCTTTTAGTTGTGTTTATATGTGAATATTTGTGTCCAGAGTTAGAGTATGTAGTTGTTAAAGAAAAAAACTAGGAGAGCCAAGAGGGCCTGTACCATGAAAATATCTTGAAACACCTTCTTAGGTTCTCACTTACATCTCTTTTACAGTTATGTAACTCTGTTGATTTTAATGGAGTTCATTAGCACTCGTCTCAGTGAAATAAATATATGATCAGACCTGATGCTATGTCAGTTGGTTAATGTACTGGAGCCCTGAGGTGAAATCATTTTTAAAAAGCAGAATTGAACCTCCAGTAAAATATTACTGGGATGTGTGAAGAAAACATGGAGAGAATAAACAGTTTAGAGCTAGTTCCTTCCACTCTTTTTGTTCTCCTCAGCTAACCTTGGACATGAAAATCTTCCCTCTGCTATCCCTTTGTTTGATATACACCAAATACATTGAACAAAAATACTGATATACAGTATAATTTAAATGTGTGAGTCCTATGATGACACTTTTGGAATTGAATTATTTAATGCTCTAAGGTATGTGAGACCTATTGCAAGTGACATCAGAATAGAGTCCTAATTCAAAAATAGCATCGTTCCCCCCATTTATATAATCACTTCAAAATTCAGCCTTGCAAATCAATTATGCACTGTGCCAAAGTATATCCATTTCAGTTGTTTTATACTAATTCATGCAAGAGTCAGAAACAAACACAATCATATGGAATGAATGACTGCCTTCTGCGGTAGGTTGAATGTCCACAGAGATACTTCATCTAATTTCCAATTTATGACATTAGTCACTCTTGTCACGTTATGAGACATACTATATCTATAATCATGTTTGGTTTATGTAAAACAAGAGCTTGCATAGCTTGATTTCTCAACAGGAACTGCAGTAAGAAATTAAAATAATGGGTCTTGCGGCAGCAGACTGCTGTGATGGCAGTAAGCTAATTTTCAAGGCCTGAGGATTTCAAAAATGTTTTGACAACCAGCAGTGAAAAAGCTTTCATCCCAGTTTCACTCTCGTAAAAAGTGCCAGTGTTTTGTGGGATTTTTAAATGCGCTTCTAATCACGGACTTCTTCAGATGAGGGTGAATTAGCATTACTGATTTGTTTTTCATGATAAAGAGCCATCATGTTTTAAAGTCCTGTGCATGAGTTCTAGATTCACTACAGGCTAACCACAGTAAGAGATCACTCCCAAATGTGCTTAGTTTAAACAATAAGAAGGGGGATAATAAAAATGTTGGGAAGTTGTCAGGCTTTATTTAATATATAAACAGGAATAAATGTTCACATCACACACCTAAGCTGAATTACTCAAATGCTCTTAATGTAATTTCAGGCAAAGTTTCATTTAATAAAATAAGAATTATATTGTTTTCTTTAAAGGGGCATCCCTCTCACTAGTTTCTTGATGTATGTAGTTCTTCCTTTGGATGTCATCATCTCTGCAGACTGAGGAGGCTGTGGAATAAACTTAAGCATTTTATCTATGCTAAACTTTGCAATAGTTAAAACTCCAAGTATCTACTTATTTCTGCAACCATCTAGTCATCTTTTACAGGAGTCACTTATTATTTATATGAAATAGTATAAATAAAATTTTTAAATAAGTACTTTTATTTAGAAAATTAAAAATATCTGCTAGAGCATCAGATCTACAATACTGATTCAGAAGATGCTGGAAGTGGCTGGTGATATTTTAATAATTAAGAACACTGAACTCTCTCAATTGTATCTGTTGTGAAATATTAATTAATTGCAATTGCTATGCAAACAGTTATGGGTTTTGAAATCTGCTTTTGTAAAGGTAGGAGGCAGACTGGAAAACTGTACTACCGTTTTAGCATGAGAGGAAACTATGACTTGTTTGCAAGTATAAATGATTGAGGATCTCATTTTAAGGTTCTTTTAGATTATTTAAAAATGGCCCTGATCCCTCTTTAACGTGGCAGAATTTAGGAGGATGGGTGGAAACAAACAAGGAGCTAGTTATTTGAATAGCAAACGGTATAAGCCACACTCTTGCCCTCCACACTTGTGTGTTCCATTAAACTTTTAGCTAGAGTAAGGCACTTGGATGCTGTGCTGAATTACATGCATGGTACAGTACATAGATAGATAAACTATAGCTGTAACTTGGGACTATTTTTGGAAGGTTTGAAAACATCCAACTCCTACATAATATATTTATTTCCTGAAAACACCAAAGCTTGGATTTTTAGATTTAAGTTGCTGTTATGAAGAAAAAGAAAAAAAAAATCAAACATCTGAAGCAGTAAATGGCCAGTCAAATGAAAACCTGGACTTTTGTTCACTTCCAAAAATTGCTGGATAAAGGGCCCTTTGTAGTTAAAAGCTGCTAAAAGAGTTCAGACCTGTGTCATCATCATTAATAAAAGAAGAGGTGAGTAAAATCTAAGGGATGTAAGTTAGAAGGAACAAAAGACAGCATATCAGTAGCTCCATGTTATATAACCTACTATGTTAGGCTGGCAGGAGCTCCTCCTATCTGAGAGCACAGGTTTGGATTTCCACTAGCTGTGCAGGAGAGAAGCCCAAAGGATATTGTCCAGGCACAAGCAGAGAAGCCAATGGTAAACAGGCTGCCAGCAGTCGCCGTTATCTGTCCGCCCAGCTCTGAAGGCTGCGCTGCCTCCAGCAGCACCACAGAAGAAAGGGTAGCAGTACCGCAACCCCCTACAAGCTCATCATAAGAAGCAAGCTCCCCACAGACCAGGACATACCAACTCAAAGCAGCACCAGTCCTGCCAGAGCAGATGCAAAACCTGCAGGTGTATCTCCACTGCTACAACAACCAACACACCTTTCAAGATCCAGGGGACCTACACATGCCTATCACAACATGTGGTGTACCTCATCCAGTGCACTAAATGCCCCAATTACAACTATGTGGGTGAAACCAAACAATCTTTGCATTCTTGAATGAACTCGTACAGGAAAATTATAAAAGACAAAAACATCACCTATGGGTAAGTCTGTTTCACAAAGGAATCATTCTGTATCCGAACTATCAGTCCTTATCCTCAAAGGAAACCTGTGCAACACTTTCAAAAGACGAGCCTGAGAACTTAAATGTATAACTTTGCCAGACACTACAATTCATCGCAATAATAAAGACATTGGATTTATTGTTTATTACAACAATCTGCAATCCACTAGCTCCCCTTTTTTCCCCTCTGACTACTGGGGTGTTAACAGGCCCCTTCACCTTGAATGATTCCTCAGAAAGTGTGCTAACCACTTATACTAAACTATCTGTTTGACCTTGTATTTAACTGTGACACTCTTAGCACCTTTCCCAGACCTGAAGCAGAGCTCTGTGAAGCTTGTCTCTCTCACCAACAGAAGTTGGTCCAATAAAAGATATTACCTCACCCACCTTGTCACGCTAAGGACACTTCTGCCATCCTGAAAAAGGTGATACAATTATCATGTGCACTGTGAAAGTGATGTATATGGAATGCAACATGTTTAAAACAAGTTTTAAAGTTCTAAGAATTAAGTTGTGTGTGTTTATAAACCAAACCATAATATAAAATGGTAACAAATCCATATAGTGATACAAGACACTTAAAACTTAATTGACTGAAGCTATAATACACCGGGCAGATACTATACATTAAATTTTTGTAGGATTTATTTAAACAATTGAGTTATCTTTCCCAAATGATTTGATGGGTTTTTCTTCTCTCTAAGAACAAAGTACACCACGCTCCCCTTTTCATTTCTTTCAGCAAAGCTCATTATTTTCTGCAATCCACACTGAATCAAGCTATTTCATCTGAAAATTTGCTATAGATCCTTCAATATATCCTGGAGCCTGGGGTGTTGCATTTGATGAAACTTTCCTCGTGAGTGGAAAACAAAAGCAAACTGTAAACAAAAATGAGTTTCAGAAAGCTTCTGTAATGGTAGGAGAGGTGGGTCAATGTATAAATCTCACATAATGTGTTATTGAAGAATAACATTGAAATACTATTAGTGTTATCACAAGAATAACACTTGAATAAGAAAAAAGTCAATATGTTGACTCTTTGTGGTAGGTTTTGCTGAAAAGCTGGTTGAAATTGAATATTTATGAACTCAAGAATGTAACTTTTACTGATTTCAATCCTTAATGTCAAAGTCAGTTGGACAGCCTGGAACAATGTTAAAGCCAATCAGAGAAATAAAATATGGTAACTAACATTTAAACTGTAGGGGTTTTTTTTGTTTACATAATATGCTTTCCCAATAATATACTATAAAAATTAATCTCATATGGGCAGTAGATAATAGATTCTAGACATTCCAGTCTTTGGAATTAATCAGACAATAATTTTCAGAAACAATTAAATGCTACCATAAATTCAAGGGCGCAATTATCAGTTTTTGTTTGTGTTTTCATGGGTCATCAAATATAGTTTCTGCCTTAGAAAAGTTACCTAATTAGTGCATCAGGGTGATTTGAGTTTAAAACAAAAAATATTTATCATTTATTCTATGCTTTATCCCATAATGTTTTTAAAGTATTATTCTGCATTATTATCTTTAAAATTATATTTGTATATTACATTTCATATTCCATTTTTAGGGTTAAGTGCTGCTGGTATAACTGCTTACTTCCAATTATTTACACAGAATATAAGTATCATTTGACACAGCAGTTTCTTTTAAGAAGCCAAGCAATAGGCAACATGGAGCATAAAAATCTACCTGTCCACCTTCCAAACATAACTATCACAGAATTGAACTATTAGTGACTTGACTTAATGAAAGAAAATTGCTCAGAACAGCCCAAAAGTCTATTTGTAATGAAGGCTTCCTTTTCATCATACATACTATGTTGAAGCATAACTGAAGATGATGAAATTGAATGAATTTGGAATCAGCGGTTTAGTCAATGGGAAATGTATGAGATTTGCTATAACTGATTCTGTTGCATTCCATATCTTTCCCTCCATATAGTCTTCAAAATGTTTATTTCAAAACAGTTTGAAGTTGAGTAATCTCAACTAGAAAATGTTGGACACTGGCTTGCTAGAAACAGTTCTATAAGTTCCGTTATTGTATTTATAAGGGATCTTTTAAAATTATATTTTAAAAAGGAATATTTTAAATAGTTTATTACTCTTTAATAACTCAGTTTAGCTTAATCATTGGGATATTTGCAGGGCAAGGCACTGTTCAACAGAGTTGGAATCTTTTTACATAAATGAATTTTTTTCAAAGCCAGAAGATTTCTTGAAGAAGGTGTTCCAAGTCCAGAGGTCACTGGTCACTTGAGAGAAAAACCAACTCTCCCACTGTAGGCTGCTTATTAGAGCACTGGAGGGAGACTAACTCTCACGTTATATGGCCCAGGCTGTGGGAGACCCAGGTTCAGGTCCCTGTTCTCCCTAACTAAGAACAGAGTTTTTCAGATCAGGCAGAATCGGGACTTGAAATGGAATCTCCTACATCCCAGATCAGTGTCCTAAACATTAGGCCTATGGTGTGAAAAGTTAGTCTCATCCGTCATTCCCTCTCCCTTAAAGTGACCAAACAGTCCAGAATTGAGAAGCTCAGGTTTCAATCAAAAACAAAACGAAAAAAACCTGACATTTCCACACAATTCCATGTTGTGAAAATGTTTCAGATGTTTTCTTTTCATTCCAATGAACAAATTTTGAAACCTTGAAAGTTGCTGCAAAATGGTATTGTTGTCCTTTGGACAGCTCTATTACTCAGTATGAACAAGGGTCATAGAATCAGGCAGAAACTGAAAATAACAATTTAAAACACAAGAGCATCCCATTACGAACAGCCCTTACTTAAGAAACAAATGCCACATATTTTTAAAGACTCCTGTAACTGATCTGACCTTTATAAACAGTGCTAATTTGCCTCTACAGCATTACATTTTAATAATGACTTTCTATGATAAATGTACATCTATTTTGAAAGGTACACTGAGGTTCTTACATTGCTAACCTTATGTGACTACTTCTGTTGATTTAATGACACTACTTGCATGAGTAAAGAGAGAGGATGCAACTGCCATACAGAAATGTTGAGTAGTTTTTATTTGTGTAAACTGGAATTGGTTTGAGATGCTCTATAACAATAGGAAGTTATTACCTTCTCTTCAAAGCAGCAATAATTATCCACTATCCATTCTCTTCTCGGGTAATTTTCAGCAACTTCTATGCATTTAAATTTCACAAGCAGGAAAGGAATACTACTGGAATGTCTTAAAAAGGTGTTTAAAAATACGAGCAGACTTAGGTTTCTATCTGTGTAGGACCATACTTCATTGAATAAAACTTCAAAGTCTAATAATTCACAGCCTGTCTTTTGGCCTGTGGCAAGGACAAGGCTTAGGTCAAACTCTTACATTATCAATGCTTTTGCCTATTAGTTATAGAAGTATCAAAAACATATGGTTTAAAAAATAAGGTTAGAAGCAGTCCACCCAATATGAAAACTCAGATATCCTCAAATCTGGCTTATACACACACATGTGTATGGGTACTGTGCAAACTCATAAGCAAAGGAAGCATGAACGTGATGTTTCCCTGGATTATCATATTTAAATGTCCTCTTTGACAGTTCATGTGAATTCAAATGCTTTACTATGTGCATAATAGAGAAAACTCTTTGTCTTGAATACTAATATTTCATCAATTTGTTATTCTTCATATAAGTACTATGGTCTGCCTCTTCTTAAGGCTAACCTGTACACTCAAATTACTCAGACTTTGGGGATGGGGGGGGTGGGGGGATGGGGGTGGAACGTTGAACCTGAACATAGAACCTGATTTTATATAGTTAGTAGTTACTCAGACAAAGAAATCCCATTGAAGTCAAAGGATATTTCATGCACAGGCTGCCTACAGAATACTGGAAATAGGATGTCACAGACCAAGATGACTAACTAGAATGGTGCTACAGATGACTTATGGAACTTTCTCAGGGACTGATCCAAAACCTGTTGAATATCATACTAGATGGACTTTTTTGTTCCAAAATATGTAATAGATGAAACTAGAAACAGAGCATTCGTGCTAATTGTTGAACACCACAGAATATATAAGTGGAAATGTCAGCATATAATATGTAAAGAACAGTAACTACAACCACGTTAAGTCTGAAATTCTCAGAAAGGGTAAAAAGAAGACAAAGGCAAATGTTAGCAGAGAAAATCAAATGGATTAAAGTAATATTCTGAGTAAGCAAAGACAGAAAACAGAATGTATTTGCCCAACAGTTATGCATGGCACATAGCAAGAAACTCACGAGGATTTCAAAGAATAGGCGAAGGTACATGGACAAAGAAGTGCAAAACCAACAGTATCAAAATACAAGAGAAGCATAAGTGAGCTCTAAAACATGAGACCACACCAGCTGGAAAAGATTACAGAATTAAATTGGGTATTAAACATTAGCACGGTAAAGGCAGAAAATGAAGGGAAGATTCTACAAATGATTAATAGAAATAATATGATGTTCACTTATACAAGATACCTAGAAGAAAAAAATATAGAGTAGAATGATAATATCTGGTGATCATACAAAACTGTGGGAGGATAACATAGGAGAAAGGGGATAAAACTACTGACAGCATATTTGATAATGTAAGAACCTGGGCAGATATGTGGCTATGAAATTCAGTGTGAATAAATTAAAGACAGGTCTGAACTACAGAGTGTGAATATGAATCCAAACTTTCCCTAAATTCCGGATGCTAGGACTGGGATTCCAGTTTAGGTCTATTATAAAGATATGTTTAGCCACAAAGTTCAGCAGAGCACCCAAACCTCCCCAGAGTTCGGGGTAAGAAGGTTCTGTTGGTTCTTTTTTTTCCAGTTAGAAATGATCTCGAACAGAAATTTTAGGTGAACAACATGAATATAGAATAAACTCTCAGGACTAGATGGTACCTTTAGGTTCAATCATTCATATGATGATGCATAATGCTGTGCTGCCCCAGAGCAACTCCTTCCCTGTTTGTTTCTTGGTACAAAGGGGAAGCAAGTTGCAAAACTCCTTTTCAGGATGAAGCTTCCTTCTCCTGTGACACCTGACCAGTCCTGTTGGATTTTCTTTAAGGAAAGGGAGCAATGGCTCTCCACTCTTCAAACCACCTCCACACCCATTTGTTTGTCAGGGGGAGTATCAAACAAGCAGCCCTTACTCAGGGCTTGATTGAGGCAATGCATGATCCCTAAAGCTCCACCCACATTGTCCCAACCCACACTGTGAATCCACTCCCCTCCTTCGAGTGGCAGGGGGCACCCTGCCAGGAGTAGCAGTGTGAGCCCTCTCCTTTCAAGAGCATCAGTATTTACTGCAGACAACGAAGCAGAGGTGGCAGTAGGCTCCCCCAATATTTACTCCAGTTGGATTATCTCTGTTAAGGAGGCTGGATAGGCTGGGATTGCTGCATTCTTCCCCGACACAAATATAGTCCTCTACAAAGGAGGAGTTGGCATGGTTCAGCAGAACAGTGGGGCTTGAAGTCAATTTCCTATTGAGATGACTAGGACAGTTCATTCTTCTCAGAGCTATCGTTTTAGGCCGTGAACAGACTCAAGCAAACACTGCTACATCAGTTACACTTGAATCATGTTTTTAAGCTATTCCTTACAAACATGAGGGCTAGAAACTTACTTTTTTAAATTAAACCTTAGATTCTGAGTTAATCACATAATTCCAATACCAGAGGCCCTATATGTGATCCTACAGTGCCCATCCATCAAACTGACCCTGTTCCTCCTCTCTTTCCCTGACACTCAAGTTGTAATCGGAGTAGAGGCCCTGAACGGTTGTTATTCCCCAGAATGGCCACACAGGACCAGGTCACAACCTTGCCTTCTGTGGTCAGGCTATAAAATATGGTATAGGACAAAAGCTTGGGTGTACAACAGCTTGAAAAAAAACCCTTTAGATGCTTTGAAGCTACACATCAGTGGGACTTTAAAAGTTACTGAGTATGTATCAGAAGGAAACATTTCAACACCATATAAGGGGCTTCTAAACTCACATTCAGTATACTGTGCACAGTGCTGGTAACCTTATAAAAGGTAATGAAAATGGATGGGGTACATCACAGGAAAATGTTGTCCCCAGAGTAGTTGGTGGTGGTCTTCAGAGAGCTTTCTAGTCACCTCATCTCTTTGTTTCTAGCTGCTGAATTGCATTAAAAGACAGAAAATCATACAATTGAAATTAGTCTTCCCTATAAGCAATGGTGCATGTTGCCACAGGGCTGTTATACAATGCAAGTGGAAGAGGAGGTGGTCTGAATGTTCCTCAATTGGAATGGAGGCATTCACAAGCCAAACTCTCTACTAAGATGTGGTCCATGATAGGAGAAACTTTGAGAACTCATGATATAGGAAGTCAAGGAGTATATACAGTAGTATATATCAGTGCATACAAATACACATATGCTTTCTTCTCCTAATCTCCTCCCCATCCCCCCCGCCCAAAAAAAAAAAAAAAAAAAAAGAATGAGAGAAACTAGGTCACTATTCTTTAGAAATGAGGAGATTAAGGGAAGATCCCACTGAGATATGCACAATTCAGAAGGGAAAAGAAAGAATAGATACTTCAAGGCTGCTTGACATAGTATCAAGTACAAGATACAAAAAGGTATGAATTGCAGTTATAGAATAAATTGTGGAGGACAGTAATAGGTGCAATTGGAATATTAATAATTAATTATGAATAAAAAACACCTAGCTCTTAGACCGCATTTTTCATCAAAACGTGTTTAAAACAGGGTAGCTATACTATTGGATACAACTGTTAACTCAACGTACTAAATACAAGGCGATGACTTTCATGGGCATCCTCACACGACCATAATACATGGGGTAAAAAAAGTCTTCATGATCCAATGCCTTCAGTAACATCCAGCATCATAATTTCTCATTTTTTTTAGCTCCTCTATTATTTTCTGAATCTAAAAATCCCATCCAAGGATATTATTTATTTTTTTAAACTCAGTTATGTATCTAGAATCTTTCCTTTTGCATTGCTTATTGCTGAAATGTGAGCCTCTAGTTCACTCATGAATTATTGTAACTAATCATTGTGTGCACTTTTAAACATCTTAACCTATGTCATGGAAACTGAAGTTGTGGAATTAGAATGACACACTCCTTGTGGTAAAAAAAATAAAACTCCTGACAAGTTGGTAATTTAGATTTTGCCATGGCACTTTCTCATTTTCATCCTTAATTCCAAAGGGACTGCAAAAGACATAAAACAAGTAAATATATGTATTAAAAGCTTTTAAAAAAACCCAAATCTCCAAACCTGAAAACACACTTAATGACCTTGTTGCACATGTCTGTTCTCACTACTCTGCTGTACCAAAAGACTGCATGCAATTTCTAGCTTTGCTATGACAAGACAAATATGCGGGAGATCTTTATATATTTTGCAATAAATGCTTGTCTGAATCTTGCCAATATTCTTAGCGTCAGATTATCTACTGTGTCTGCTTGCCCAAGCAGTGAAAAAAGACTATAATTATACAGCAAATGCCCAGCACAGAATTGCCCTGCTGGAGAAGAACTCCCTTATTGTGTACATATGCTGTAGCCTGTGGTCTCCATCACCATTGGAGTTTCACCATTGGAGTTAGGGGGTGTGTTGGGGCACGGTTGTGTGGGTGGGAAGAAGGGCGTGATAAAACGGAGCAGAGCTACACAAACAGTGGCCCAATTTAGAGATGCCTAGCAGCTGCTCGTCATCATGTTGAGGCTAGGGTTGGACCTGAGAATTGGCCCTGGGCTATACTGCGGGGGAGGGTCGACCTACGATACGCAACTTCAGCTATGTGAATAGCGTAGCTGAAGTCGGCGTATCGTAGATCGACTTATCTGGCCGTGAGGACGGCGGCGAGTCGACCGCTGCCGCTCCCCCGTTGACTCCGCTTCTGCCTTTCACCGAGGTGGATTTCCGGAGTCGATGGGGAGCACGTTCGGGGATCGATTAATCATGTCTAAACGAGACGCGCTAAATCGATCCCCGATAGATCGATTGCTACCCGCCGATCCAGCGGGTAGTGAAGACAAGACCTTGGATAGCTTCAACCAGCCCCCTGATACCCTTTTCCCATACTCTGTCCCCACTTCCCAGATCCATATGATGATCTGGTGCACTAGAGAATCTAGGCCAATGAGTCAACCTCAAAATTATTTTTGGGAGGTGGATCAAGGAAAGGTAAGCATGAGAAATGTATTACATGCAAGAAAATAATATTCACTCATGAAAAAATACATACCCTACAGTTCCATGGAAGATATTAAAAACACCTCAACAGTTCAGCACCCATCAAAGAAGTGCCAGGTCCAATTTGTGATTAAAAAAATAAAATAAAAATATCATGTGAGTAATCCTATTGACTTGAAGGAGACTACCTGGGTGAATAAGGCAATCATAATTTGGCCCTTAACAAGCAGCAACATATCACTGAACCTGTGTTTCTCCCACCTTTTTCCAAATCTGTTCAAGGCATACTTGCACTTAGCCAGTGACACTTTTAATATGAGGATATTATCCCTATTCTCTCCTGCTGGATACAAGTAACCCTACTAACTTCAAAGAGCTCTGCACATATACTGTGGTGGAAGAGTAGGTTCCCTTGAATAATCCATGCATCAATGATGAGAGGTGCAAATTTTTCATATATTGTATCCAACAATTTTATTATCATTATTGTTTAGGATACTATCCTGTACTGTGGTTTTCATACCATATTATGATGACCTGCACAATTGGTTGTTGACAAGTAAGAGACAATGGTGCTATACCTGTTTACAGTAGCTGAGGATCTGGTCCTATTTTAGTAATTGTATTGTTTTAAAAAATGCGATGAACTGCTACTACTCCTAACAAGACTTATCCAGTTCAAAACAAAATACTTATGTTATGCAAGACATATTAGCGTTTCACATAATTTGCTCATAAATGTAAAGTTTTCTTTCCTGAGTCTTCAAATGATTTTTTTCTAAAACTTAATAAATGTCCATTAATGAATATAAAATTAAAATGGAATTTCTGTGATGTTACACATTATATCTACACTAATGACAAATGATTGTATCAGGAACAATATTATTACAATAACTACCCTAGGAATAATGATTAGCCACTTAATGTAAAGTGTTGCCAACTTTTCATTTAATATTAGCAAATCGCATTGTTATTTTTGCAAAGTAAAACTCTTATCGTATTATTAAATTCTTGAATTAGATTAGAGATATGAATGTCGTGAAGACGCTGATATGTATTCTTTTCACACCTACTTGGCCCTCGGCGAGCAAGCACCAAGGTCACTGATAAGGTCACTCTTGTACAGTATTGGACATTGTTGTTCTACTGAATCAAGAAAAAAGGAGCAGTCACTGTATTTTCCATAACAGCCTACTGTGGATCAGGCCAAGCCCAAGGGGGGGGGCATTTTAAGTGTTTTGGCCTATGGAAAACAACTCTATAGAGTTTAATTAGTGCATAAGCCTTCTGCCACCTCCCTACATAGGAGTGAATTCCAATCAATAAACATTATGAGCTCCAAAGTGCATGAATCTGATTGCAGAAGTGGGTCCTTAATTTTATTTATATTTTCCTATTAGGATTCTGGGGCCTGATTAATCCCTGCTGGCGCAAGGGTGCCCATATTATGTCAGTAGAGGCATTCACCTCCAGGTGATAGCAAACATTCTTTTCAGCCAGATTGACGGCAGCTATAATTTGCATCCAAGACTCCACAGAATGAACAGAGACCAGAGTCACCCAGGTCACAGTTTCTGCCCAGCTAGCACCACAAATTGGCACTAAGTGGCACCCTTAGCAGTAGTCTCCTCACCTTCTGTGCAGAGTGAATGGGTGAAGAAAATTAACTACCCACTCAACACCTAGAAGTCATTTGTATGGTCAGGTTTTAGGTGCATTGGTAGGACAATGAGAGAAAGCTCTCTCTGCTTTTGTCCATGCTGTACCTGTTATTCATAAATGGCATAGTCGATTGCTTGACCACACTTTGGTTCATTATGAAATATATTAAAGAACCCAAATAACCAATGTCAGACAGATTGTCATAAACCAATAATAATATAGTACAGGAAAAAGGTTCAATATGATACCAGTCTCTGGGAAACCATCTCATGCAGCATTGTTACATTCAACTTACACAGTAGGTGTGCTTCCAAAATTACATCCCTAAAGCCATCTTTTTTATACCCAACCTGTTTACAAGCACAAGGTACTCTATACATCATCTGAAACTACCTTTAATAAATCAGCTTTCTACCTTGTTTTTCTGGTAATCGGGGGACAGGGAGCGGGGGGGGGGGGGGTTGATAGGGGGTGGGGTCCCAGGAGGGGGCGGTCAGGGGACAAGGAGCAGGGGGCGGGGGAGGTTGGATGAGTTGGGCATTCTGAGGGGGGCAATCAGGGGGCGGGAAGTGGGAGGGGCGGATAGGAAGCGGGGGCCAGGCTGTTTGGGGAGGTACAGTCTTCCCTACCTGGCCCTCCATACAGTTTCAGAACCCTGATGTGGCCCTCAGGCCAAAAAGTTTGTCCACCCCTGCTCTAGGGCATAGAATTTCCTGCATTGGCTCTGTACTAAGGTTTCCCCTGTGCAAGGATTTTCTGGCTTCAGGGGAAACTGATGGTGCAAAGTTGACACTTTGTTTCTTTCTTGTCCTTTATATAGTCCTGAGCTCACTGCCAGCATTCAACACATAATGAGCTGTTGAAGAGGATGCAGAGATAGAGGGAGTATTCAATATATCTGCTGGATGTGTCCATCTTTGGGGAGATTAAAAAATGTTGAGATATGAATTACCAAATTACTGAATGATGTTAAAAGATCTAGTGGTGAGAAGAATTTTGAAAATTAAGGTCACCGTTGTTAATGGCCAGCAGAATAGCGATAACCACTCCAAACAAATACAAAAAAACCAACCCAACCCTCACCTCATAAAAAACGCCATGAGCAAGACCATACGGATATCATGGAATTTTCAAACCACAATGTAATGTTCATAAAACAAAGCAATACTGTAGCCTCTGGATTATGAAAAAAGATGGACAGAATTTGGACAAGCAGCTTATGTAAGGCAGCAGAGCGGCATAGCTAATGCCTTGGTCTTGTGAATATCTGCCTAGCTCTTCAGCAGACACTCTAGCCGGTCAGCTCTATCAGGATAAGTTGGCAGCCAGCAGAGTGATGAAGCTGCATATAATGTGATGAGACTTAAGAGATTTATTTTTTACATGATAGAGATCTGTCTCTGTCTTTTTTTCCTTTTACAATGCCAATGTTACACCCAATTAAAAAAATATGGATATGCAAAACACAAAAGGTTGGAGAGTTATTTTGGAGTTTGGCCATGTTTCACCCTGTTCTCTGAAAAACAACGTTCCCTGTCTATAAAACTGGTCATCCTGGAAAATGTTTTTTTTTTCCTTCTATTAATGTTGTTTCCTTCTACATAATAACCATGTCATTAAGCCTAAACAGAAAGAAAAAGATGTGGCTCACATACCCAATACATGTCTTAGCAATATAAATGGTATTTGCATGTTTACATATGTAAATAAATAAAACACTGAAGACTTGCGGATGTGGTCCAGTATAAACAACTGCGAAAACACCTGGAACCTGAAAAATAAATGGACAGGCTGAGATTTTCAAAGCCACCTAAGGGATTTTAATGGCAATTGGGCATGCAACCTGTGAGGCAGTTTTGAAATCTTAGATCTCGTATTTTCCAACTGATGTTTGATTTTGCTTTATTTTTCCACAGAAATTACATGGATTCTGGGGTTTACATTAAACAGTGTCTCCTCAGCATTTAGCACCATTGACACCGAAGGACTGATTGATAACCCATTGAAGTCAATGGAGAAACTTTTGCTGACTTCAGTGGGCTGAGATTCAGGCCTTGTATGCAGGAGAATAATACCTCACAGAAACAGAAGCAGGAAAGGAAATAAACACATGATCACAAAATTGTGTCTTAATATGGTTTTGGACTGTCTTTCCATGGCTTCTTATAGCTGCTGCAGCTTTGTGCTGTGGTATCTTAAAACTACTATTGCCTATCATGTGTTAAAGTTGGGGTCTCCACTCATGGAACCACATCCATTCACACCTAAGTAACATGACAAGGTGGTCTGCACTGGAGATCGATCAACAGTCACACAGATATAGCTGTTCATAAGTGGAATATTTTCTATTTGTTTACTTCCTATTTGCTGTGTAGCCAGAAGTGAGCAGTTAGAGCGACAGGAAAAATCACCCTTGGTTGGCTCACAGAAAGAGAAAGTGGGCTTAAAGCACACACACTGAATACTTGGCCAGCCATGTCTTATGAGGCATAAACAGAGCCTCATGTGTACCATGGTATCTCAGACAATGTTTTGCAATGGTTCCCCCCCCCGCTTTATTTTACATTGTTGCATCCATTTCAACTTGCCACAGATTTTAACACTGAAAATACCTACAGTAACTACATTTTAATAGTTGCCATTCACAGGAGCAGTAGGATTTGGAGTGTTTTTCATCATTCCAAGTGAAAAGGGTGGGTGCATTTCCTCTCTCTACCCTACCACATCCTCTCCCATCCTGTGTTTCCTGTACGCTGGGTAGTTACTTTTTATTTCTTGCACCATTTCAGAATCCAAGATGTAAATCCTAAAGCACAGCACAGAACATGAATTCTGAGTACATTTTGAATAGTCAACAGAACAGCAATTTTCATCTGAACTGACCAAGGCCAACTTCTTAGATCCCAAAACATTTAAGGATCTTCCTCTTTACAACATTCATTTTTGAGGAAACTTCCTTTCAATTATATTATTGCAAATCAAACTTTCTTGGATGGGGCTGTTTTTTTCTCTGTGGGCTACTGAAAAAGTACCCAAGACATCAGTATACTCAAAAGCATCATCCAAAAATAAGGCTGCTGTGAGTCTCCCTATGAGAAAGTTTCCTAAGTTTCTTCTGCACTCTGAGATGTCCTGGAATTTGTGCATATGCTTTTTCAAACTCAGCAGATAATTAAGTCATATACCCTTAACTCAAAGAAATACAAAATATTTTATTTTTGTTTTCATGTGAGCTACTGAGTTAGAGGAGAAGAAGGGGATGATGAAGTGGTCTGATTAAACCTCCAGAAGCACAGCTAAGAATGCACAAAGAGGTTGAAGAGAGCAGAAGGTTGAAGAGTCTCTTACAGAGCAAGTGATATTGGGCATATCTGCCATAACATGGTAACATTATTTAGATCTTAACACATTTTTATGCCTTTTGGAGGAGATGCAAAAAGTCTATCAGACCCCCTACAAGAACCTTTATAATTTCCCAGATCTAGGGTCTGAGATATTGTTTGGAAATTCATGGCCTAACCTGTGAAAGGACTCTATTACCAGTATTGTTAATTCTTACTTTGTATTTGTTGTTATTAAACGTGTGCAGTACTGAAAATCCATGTCTCTGCAAACTTAGATAAAATATATTCCTTGCTCCAAAGAGATTACAATATAAAAACACAAACCTAAATAAAAGTAAGATGTAGGACAATGGTAAATTCCTCAGGAAGTCAAGCAGTACCAGCTCGAATACCTAACAAACATGGGTCCTGGATCTGGCATGCAGATATCTCATTTCTTTTGTATTTGGAAATTAGACTTTCCAATGTGTACAACTTTTTGAAAGGAGAGATCTGAAGGAGGAAACAGTATGTGCCTGGCAGATGAAGGCTGAAAAGACACCATGACAGAAGGCACAGAACCAAGGTTGACAAAAACAGCAGTAAGATCAGGAAATGGAGGGAAGGGGGGGTAGCAGAAGTAGGGGATATTAAAGTTTGTTGTCATTTGCTTCCTGTCAGTTCAGCAGCAATTAAGTATAGATTAACTAATCTGCAGATCAGGTTTTTAGAGAGTATAGACTATTTGCTATTCTTTAAAAGAAGTTCCCCCTCCCACAGTAGTAGTACAATAGAATCATCATAACTGGCACTCTCCAGTGGAGACAAATATGCCAACTAAACCATCATCCTGGTTATCAAAGGATCCTAGGAATTCATTGTGCTGGGAGATATTTACTCTTATGCAGATCTGCTCTTTAAAAAGTCATGCTACAAATTTGTTAACAAAAGACCAACTCAGGAGCAAAGGGACGCAAACTAGGAGCCTTACACCATGAAATGTATGACACCAATACCAATTTACCTCTCTTAACTAGGTATGTTGTTTAATGAATAAGTGCAATGACTAAGCAGCGCATAAATGAAATGTGTTGCAATTAAATATTTTCCTCGAAAATCATCTCAGTTTAGCATGAGTGCCATTTTTCAGCAATTATATGGATTCAGCCATAGCACTATGTTCCCCCAAGTCAGAGAAAATCATGGAGCACTGTATTAGGTAGGCATCTTTGTTGAGGTTACAGGAATCCAGCCAGGAATGCATTTTATTCTTCTTCCTTCCTCAAGTAAACACAAACCTCTTTTCCAACAGCAGTGGCTTGTCTCATAGTAACACACTGCAATTTTGTCTTGCATTCACAGACTTACCCGGCTTGTTTCATACTCACAAACTAAAAAATGTTCTAGCAATGTCAGTAAATCATAGAGAAACCAAGCAACCCAGGATTGGGATTAAAGGCTTGTGCAGAAAAGGCTTCTTTAACTGGATAGCACCTGGCAATAACATGCCCATCCGACAAATGAATTCTCAAAGCACCCCAAAATGAAGAAGGTATCAAAATTAAGCAAACCTATTAAGTCCATCTAAAATACTATACATTCGCACATACATATTTTCTTAGCTTTGAGTTAAGGTTGCAAGATTGAATATCCAACCAATATAAACCTTTAAAAGCATATGAAATTGAGTATATATACACTCAATGCTTCAGAAAAATTGACACAGAAAGTATATTTCTCCTCCTTCGATTTCATCAAAATCCACTTCCTCCTTGCTGCCTACAAGAAACTGGCCAACTAATAACTGGGTGAGGGACAGGAAGATATGCTTAATGTGTCCTAATTTAGTTTAAGACAGTAACTATATTGCATTTAAAAAAAGGTTGGTTGGTTCTTGTCTTTTTGTTGATGCCATATAGCCTGATAAATTATTGCTTTTGCCATTACTGTTCTTAACAGTCCTGCTTTTATACCAGCTATCTCCTGTTTAGATCTACTGTCCAATCAACATAAGTGAGAGCATAGTTTATCTCCTCTACTAACCATTCTTTCTTTTTATTGCTGTATATTTTGCATAATATTTACCTTTTTCACACACTGGCGTTCATGAAATTTCATGGACATCACCACATTTTTCAGCTTTGCAATTCAAACTTTCACAAAGTAAAACATTTAATTTCATTCACTTGTAATCATGACTCCTTCCTCTAATCAGAGTGCACCAGTTATGACACCACTCTGAAATTTTCCTTGCAAACAGATGTCACATTCCTTCTGTATCCCGAAAGGAGCACGGATTTAGGGTTTTATTATTAAACTTATGGTTTAGATTTTAACAGTATTTTTCTAAAATGAGGCCTTAGTCATACAGCTACGTCTTCTGCTATGTGACTAGGACAACTTTCCTTATGATACTTGTTGATAAACACTAGATTAATCAAAGATTGGTTTAAAACAGCTGTGGATCACTCCAGGCTAATCCCATCTCTTGTCAAAGTCATGTTTTTATTTGACAAGAGTGATTTCCAAAGCTCATTACCTTACTTTCATCTGATCAGCGATGTACTACATCATGAATTTTACCTATCATGGGACCATTTCTTAGGCGCTTTCCAAGCAGATGTCTCATTCTGCTTTCACAGGGGAATAGGGAGGGTGAAGAACTCCAATGGAAATACAAGAAAATGACCCATCTTCTGGTTTAGCACCAGCTTTAAGGCATGGAAACACCCCTTACTGCATCTGATGTGGGAATGGCTTTAGATTCAGATCAGCGTACTGAGCATATAAATAAGTTAATTTGCATGTAATCCTCATAAATGAATGTGTGGTTATCGTATTGTTTTGCTTTTTGCTCAGATGTTGAAAGATTAATGCCCTAAATGAATATATAAACCCAAGTGCTTTTCAATTAAATTTTGTAATACTTTATTACTAAGTACTAAATAATCAGAAACCACTAGAATTTATAAATTCATTAGACAAACAGACAACAGATGGTAATACTTGTTACTGGGTTGCAGTTCTCTCTAGGGTTTACAAAGCTGCTATGAGTTTTTTACACATGTTTTTCATCTTATTTTCATCTTCCTCTAGCTCCTGGATTTTTTAAAAACTGTAAATATCGATTTTACCCCCAAAAGGAAAAAGATACCTATATTATCTCTGTTTCAGGGGAATACAAAAGCATAATTATAAAAGAGGAAGCTACATAATTAATTGTTATAGGCTTTTAATTAAAGAAATTATTTTCTGGATTCCAGATGCTCAGAAAATGCTTCATCTTATTACATTTAGAAGCATACACATTACCCTAAAATTTGTAAATCATGAGGTTGGAATTTATCCTGTGGTCAGCATTTAAATAAGATGCATCTTCTCCATGCTGGAGAGTAGCTTTTAAAAAAATAATGATCACTTCCTTTAGACTAACCCAGGAAATATTAACCCCTTCAGTCGGATGTGCCATTTAATGGCCCATCAGCAACCCTCAGTAATCCAAGGTAGTGGTATTAATGGGGCTTAACGCAACTTCCACTGAATTCAGTGTGAGTCTTGCCTATCCTTCCTTAACCCCTCCCTGCTACACTAAGCAGTACAGTGTCCTACCTTGTCTCCCTCATGCCTCTGCTACCTATATGCCATAGTAGAAATGGAATGCATATAGAAAAATAACAATAGCTAGCTCTTACATAGCATTGTCATCAGTAGATCTCAAATGACATTACAAAAACCATGGAACTATATGATATTTTCCCCACAGAAAACTATAGTAAGAGAAGAATGTATGGTCAGGCACTCAAAAGTAAAGAAGTGACAATGTTAAGGTTTAGCATCCAACCTTAACTCTGCATCCTTGTATGTATTGCCAGCCTTTAATCACAAACAATCACAAATGGCCAGATTCTGATCCCTACTCACAGTGAAATCTGCATTGATTGATACCTTACTCTGGGCGTGAGTATGAGGATGAGAGTAAAGGAATCAGCATCTGAAGCTATGCGTTGAATTCTTAAAATGTGCTCAGTGTTACACAGAACATGGAGGAGACAAGGCACTTGTTCCAAGGAACATAGAGTCTTGTCATTCGGAGGATTTCAGCCTTTATATCTGACCAAAGTATCTGTGTTACACTACGTTTAGTCTGATGAAGAGCTACTAAAGGAACCTCTCTCTCAGTAGTGGTCTGCATATTGATTGGATGATACATTCATTCATTTTCTTTTTGATGACAGTTCTTTCTTGGTGTTGTATCAATTCTTTTTCATAAGAATACTAGAACTGGAAAACCCTGCCACAGCAGCAGATTCATTAATTATTTCATTAATTCAGCTAGTCATCAGGTACCATTCATCAACTGTGCATACCTTTGTGTTCTATTTTTTTGCTAAATGCATCTTCTCTGGAATTTAAATTATGAAGAAAAAGTGGCTGACTAATCTGAATTTCTCAATTTATTCATGTTCAATAAAAAGCTATTCATCAGCTTAAACTCTGCTGTGAGTTCAAATCAAATTTAAGCCACCTGGGAGTAAACAAAATTGCTCCTCTTCCCCAGCACATTGGCTGTAGATAAAAATAACAAACACAGTTCCAAGGAGCACGGGATACTGAAACCTCAGTTTTTCACTAACAGATTTTACAGAAATGATTTAAAGGTTGGAAAGAGACTCCCTGGATGCACTTTGGATTTTACATTTTGGCTCCCTGTTTAGTTAACACAAATTTGAAAAATAGAGTGGTAGGTAAAATCTCATTCAGAAGTTATAAATTTGATTCTGTTTTGATAAATATCAGTACGTAGATTCAACATGCATTACCAGTAAGTTACAAGTAATACTGTCATACCTGCTTATCTATTACTCAGCATCTTCTTCATCTCATCCCCAGCTATTTCTTTCCCTCCCCTCTATCTTCCCACCCCCCACACAATCTCTCTACAATTTTAAAAAGAAATGGAGGATGGGATCTTTACTATTAAAATTATTATAAAGGACTCTGCCATTTTAGATGCTGACTGTGCCACAGGACCACACAAACAGTGAGGCCTTGTCTACAAAATACGTAATGTTAGAAAACGTTAGTTAGCATGTTCTAACTAACTTGATGTTAAACAACAATTTTACCCATGGTTAACACTTAGGACCCTTTTTGACATGGTCTGTCCCCGTCTACATGGCCGGAACATGCAGGCAACACCATGGTTGTTGGTTTGAAATTTGTAGTACATACTACATGCTTCTAATTTCCCATAAATTTAGTATGAGTCACGTTGATTAATTCATTAGTAGAAGGTGATCAGATGCCACAGTGATGGGTGTGGTGTAAATACCTGAGTAGACCAAAAATACCTCGCCGCCCAGTTCTGCAAACACTTACTGCAGTATTACTGCAGTGCTCAAAACCATTGCCTTCAATGGGCAAGATGGCGTCATTCAGGAACAGACCACAAGGAGGAGTGGTGTGGTGTCCTAGATGCAGTGTTGGGAGCCATTCTGAAGACAGCTGGCAAGGAAATGTTTGATGAAACATTTTTTCATCAATTTTTTTTTTGGTGGGAATGTACCGGTTTTTACTACATTTTCATGAGGAAAGGTTCCTGGTCAAAACCAGAGAGTGAGAGAAAGCGCAAGAAGAATAACCCTTGACTTGGGGTGATTAGGGCAGTCAGTTGGGATGTGAGACACCCAGCTTCAAGTCCCTGCTCTGCCTGATTTGGAGCGGGCACTTGGACCTCTATCTCCCATGTCCCAGATGAGTGTCTAACCATCAAATTAGAGCCAGTCTCTGTTTTACTTGGTCAGTCTCTGCTGTTGCAGCTGTTCCATGTTGTATAAGAAAATCTTCATTATGAAAAAGAGAGAGACTATATAGGCCAGTGGTTAGGGCCCACACCTAGGATGTGAAAGACTCAGGTTTAAGTCCCTGTTCTAAAGCAGGCAAAGCACTGACTAATCTGAGTCTCCTATATCCCAGGTAAGTAGCATAGCCCCAAGGCTGCTCTGGGGTGGGTTTCTCTCCATCAAAAAACTTGGCAAGGTGTTGGTTATATTCTGATGTGGTCAGGAAAAGTTTCCAAACTGTTTTCATCTTGAACAATGAAAATCAACTGAATTATTTCTATGTACACATTCTCAGTGCTGCTGGTTTTGGGTTGCAAACACTAAAGAGGAACAAATTGTTTGTTTAGAAGCAACTGTTTTCATAGCAATTTTAAAAAGTGCCACTCCCATAGAATTATTTCTATTGCCCTTTTAAAAGCTCAATTTTACAATATATAAGCTTTATTAAAATGTCCCAGTGTAAAAAAAAGTAACAAGGCAAACAGATCCTGGGGAGGATCCTTGAAAAACAAAGTAAAAGAATACTAGCAGAAATATTCAGACTGAGTGGCTGGAGTAGCTAGCACCAGTGAGGAAATTAAAAATAAATCCTATTTTTTTATCTAGCCTCTGTAATCATCCTGCTCACCAGTCACAGAAGGGGACAATTTCTTTGCAAAATTTGTCTCCCAAGTTGATTAAGAAGTAGAAGGAACTTGAAAAGAAAAAAAATAGTTACAGGACAGGAACTTACTGAAGCTGTTTGAATCTCAGCCCCCTCGAACGGGGCATATGATACTCAGATTCCCTACAGAGTTCTCTAAACATGTTTAAAGTGAAATGTTCTGCTTTTCAGGTCTGATCTTGATCCCATAAAAGTCAAGTGTAAAACGCCTATTGACTTCAGTGGTGCAGGATCAAGGCCGTTCTCACTTGGGTATTTAACATTACAAAAAGAAACTTCACCAGATGCCACATATCATATCAATATCAACCATGTTCCCATTAAAGGGACAGATGAAGATGAATGTGTGAACTATAGAATTAGTGGTGGTATATTTTGTTTGTTTGTTTTACATTTAACTCTGATTTATAGTTGGATGCCAGGGTCCCTTGACTGGACTCCATGAGCTGTTCCCTGGTACATGCAAAGCAGGTTTGGATGCAGAGTCTGACCTGCATCCTGAGAGAGGAGATTTAGAAGAAGCAGGGGGCATGATGACATCTGTTTCAGGTATAGGTACCAGGTTTGTCTAGGCCATGCTGGTGCTATCAGGATGACTTTGGCTTGATCGATTCTGATCTTGTGCAGGACCCTGGACAGCAATGGGGCGGGAGGAAAAGCATACAGAAGTAGTGCATGCCATGGAATGAAAAATGCATTGCTGCTGGATTCTCATCCCAGACCTGCTCTGGAGCAAAGAGCTGGACATTCGCTCTTTTGTTTTGTGGCGAATAGGTCTATTGCGGGGAACATCCATAGTTGAAATATGCTCCTGATCATGCAGATATTGATTTCCCACTCATGGTCATTCAAGAACCTTCAACTTAAAGCGTAGGCCATGATCTTCTGAGACCCCAGCAGGTAGGTGGCTGATATGGTGACATTGTGTTGCATGCACCATGTCCAGAGTTTTATGGCCTCCATACATAGGGAGTGTGACCTCATTCCTCCCTGTTTATGTGGAACGTGCAGGTTACATTGTCCATCATGATCAGAGGCATGAAATGTGCACAGGCATTGCAAACTGCATATAGTTCCAGTACACTGATGTGGAGTGTTGATTTGGAAGAAGACCTTCTTCTCTGTACTGTGAGCTTGCGTAGGTGGGCACCCCACCCCGTAGAGAGGTATCTGTTGTGATTATCAATTTGGGAGGAGGCTGAAGGAAAGGGACACCTGCACAGACATTGTGCGGGTGAGTCCACCATTGTAGTGAGTCCTTGGCCTTTATTGGCATGCTCTGAAGATTGTTCAAATTGTGTGTGTGTGAACACCATCTTGAACTAACCCTGCAAGCAGTGCATGTGCAATCTGGCATGTTTCACCACATACGTGGTTGTTGTCATAGGATCTAATAGCTGAAGACAGGTCCTGGCCGATATCCTTGCACTGTGCACCAAGGTATTGATGAAGTTCATTAGAGTGGTGAATCTCTGAAGAGGTAATGATGCTGTTGCTTCTAGAGAATGTAGCTGTGTGTCAATAAAGTTCATTTCTGGACTGGTGTTGGTGTGACTTTTGGATGTTTATTTGTAGACAGAGACTGTTGAAGAGCGACATTGTCTGGTGTGTGACTGGGATGGCTTCTGCCCAAGCGTGAGCCTTGATTAGACAGTCGACTAAGCAGGGGTATATCATGGCCCCATGCTTGAAAAAGTGGGCTGCTGCCACAGCAATGACTTTGGAAAATACTCACGGGGCAGAGGAGAGGCCAAAGAATAATACTGCATATAGGAAATGATCCTGTCCCAGTATGAGCCAAAGAAATTCCCTGTGCGTAGGGCGTATAGTAATGTGAAAATATGAATCTTGCAGGTTGAGGGCTACAAACCAATCCCCTTGTTCCAGTGCTAGAATGATTGTCTCCTCAGCACTTCTGTTTCTTCAACACTCTGTTCGGGGGGGGTGGGGGGGGGAGAAAGGGGGGCACCTAGTGGCACTGTGGATCGTGGTGAAGAGTGCCTATGTATCTCCCTGGTGTCACTTAGGGATCTGGGCTAAAGATGTGTATAAGCTGCCCATGGGTCCCAGAATGCCCACTGAGGTGGGAAGGGCATAGCCGGGGGTGACCATACCACCCTTGAAATTCAGACCCTGGTGGAGGCTTAGGGCACTCTTGATGTGCGAAGCGAACACTGCCTTGCATAGCTGGAGATTATTGGGAGGAGAAAGCCTCCACTTCCTCCTCTTCATCCTCCGCACTAGGGAAAGGAGGAGCAGATGTATTTGGTGGAGTGAGCGGTGGCAAAAGTACCGAAGCAGTATTGGTACTGAGGAGAGGTGATTCTGGTACTGGGGCAATTTTCAGGTCCTTCCGAGCAAGAAACTACTGAGGCTGTGGTACCGATGGAGGTACCTGTGTGAAAGGTGGTACAGAGAATTGTACCAGGGGACCTCATAGGAAAGGAGCTGACAGAGAGCATGCTGAGGAAGGAGTAGCAATCTGTGGTGCAGTGTCTGTGCTGTTAAACATAGGGCCAGCAGATGGCTCTGTTGCCTTTTGTACTGCAGAGTTACTCAGTACCAAGTGCTTTAGCTGTGCTGCAGGTGCCAAGGTGGAGGAGGCGGTGTTCTGCCTGCCCTCCTTCTTAGAGCCTGCCCGCTTAGGATCTGTGGCTGTGACGGTACCGCTGGTACCGGAAGTCCCTGCTGACTCAAAGGTACTAAGCTGTGGCGCATCGGTACTGATGTGGGGGAAGTTTGCGAGCCCGGGTCTGAGACAGGACGGAGGGACTTTTCTATTAAGATAAGTTTCAGTTTAAGGTCCCTCGCTTTCCTTGTCCGGTCTTAAGATTGTGGCAGTGGGTGAGCTTCTGTGGCACATGAGTTTTCCCCAGGCACGAGACACATTGCGAGTGTCCATCAGAAAGTGGAATTGCCTCACAACAGGAGAGACCGCATTTAAAGCCAGGCGACCCTGGCATTGTGAGGAAAAATAATGTCCCTTAAGGGGATGAAAAAAAAAGGGGTTTATTTTTTGTTTTTAAGCAGGGAGAAAAAGAAAGGGTTCTTAACCAACTAACCTAACTACGCTAAACTACTTGACTAATCTAACTAAACTAAATCTGAGGTAAAGCGAACGAGCGCACTCCTAGAGCTCTGACTTGGACCAAGGGCAGTTGAGAAGGAACTGGGGGGGTGGGGAGGCCGCACAGCACTAGGTAATTGCCACTGCAGGCATGAGACAGGGAGAGCACCTGTGCGGCCCAGCCAGGTACTGCTGTTGAAATCCTCTGACTAGAGGCGCAGGGTGCACAATCACCTAAAGTGGAGTACCTACAGGGACTCCACTTGGAGAAGAACCCACATTCTGTTCTGTGCACCAACAGATCTACCAAAGGAGAGCCAGACTGGGGTGGTTCATTGCAGCTCAGCGACAACTATGCATTGATCTGGCTACCGACTTACTGGGGTATGAAGGTAACAGAATTGTCTTGCTAGCAAGCTAACAGAGAATGTTATTGGACTGTCTTCATGATAACAGAGGAGCAGCCCACCTGTGGTATGAAAAGCCCCTTTAGCTGGTAACCCAGATTTTTTTTTTTTGGCTGGATATGGCTGCAGATGTTAAGGATTAGGCACTTCCCTGTCTTACCAAGATAGGCAAGCATGAGAAAGAAGAACCAGAACTCCTTCAGCTGAAATGCCCCAACCTACTAAGTCCTGGGAATTCATACAGATTGATTTGAAAGGCCTACTATCAGAACAAATTGGTAATTGCTGGTAGTGTATGAGACCACTGAAAGATAAAAGGGATGAGACAGTTATGGGGGCACTGATGAAACGTGTTGCAGTTCAGCTGATCAAGTTGTGTCTGCAGTGATCAGGGAAGGAATTTGAATGATCATTGTTACAAGGTTTGCCAATAACTCCAGCTAATCAAGGTGAGGACCAATGTTGCCCGCCCTGCGAGTAATTGGGAGTAGAGAAAGTAAACTATACCATTGGTTCTATTCTTAGAGTTTTAGTCAGTGAAGACTAACAATACAGGGATCAAAAATCATCTTTTGTTGTCTTTGTATATAGCAAGAGCTGGCATGCAACTATCCATTAATCTCTTTATGAGATTACTTTTGGGTTCCGCAAACCCATGCGTCTCTGTGACTTAATGTTCAGGCAGCACGAACTGGCACTATGCAAGTGGTGATGTCTTACATTAGAGACCTGAGGACAGCCTTCCAGAAGATGGAGGGACAGATGAGCAAGAAGTGAGCATGCCTGGCACAAGATGCCAGGAAAAAAAGAAAGTTATGTGCCCATCCAGCAAGGAGAAAAGTTGTTGCTACGCAACTGGAAAAAGCAGCCTGGAACAAATCCCAAACATACTCCTTTTTGGAGGGGACCTTACACAGTGATTAAGAAACGAAACAACTTATCCTTGCCAATACAAAATGCAAGAGTTTGCCTTTCTGTAGTGCATCATGAACTACACATCTAAATCTATCTATAGATCTAGCTTCCTACACAGCCCCCATTGCTGTGGAATTTGACAGTCTTTTTGTGAAGAGCTCTTATGCTCGGAGGTAGCATGATTTAGTGAATAGGATAATGGATTAAGACTCAAGAGCCCTGACCCTGTCACTGACCAGTTACGACACACTGGGAAAGTCACTGATCTCTGTCTCTCCTTCCCCACCAAACTTTGGTTATCTAGACTATGTAGACTGTATTCTCTTGGGCAGGGACTGCCTCTCAGCATGTGCTTGTCTCAGCGTGTGCTTGTTGAGTGCTTAGAACTTTGTTCCCCGATTTCCATTGGAGCTTCTAGGCACTGGAATACATATAACTACTACTAACCATCTCCTTTCTGACCATTTGCACATACAATAGCTTCTATTCCATGAATTTGTAAGCAGGAATATTTTAAAAGGTGTGAGATAAAGCAAGCCTCCTACTTCCATATACTTTTTACACACTCTGCTTGGTTGTTTCTCCTGATAAAACCTGGCCCTCCTACCCCAGCAAATAGCTTACCCTAATTTACGCTCACAGCCACTTACACAAATGTAATTTATGACATTATTCATATAATCTTTCAATTTGGTTCACAGTGTACAAATACTGCCATGCTCTTCAGTCTATAGCTTAGAAGAACAGATCTGTCAATCACTAATTCAAATGTCCAAGTTTATAATTCAGAAGTTACAAAAAAATTATACTGGATCAAAGTTCAGTAACAAAACAAACAACAAAAAAGAAAATACATTGAGAAATTGTCAATTTTACACTGAGGAAAAGACAGTGATTGTATCTACTGAACTTACACCTTAGGAATATTCATTTATATTAACTCAGACAGAACTGACTGAAAATCATTCTTCTGTGGAGTACTGTGCTCTTGAATAAGAAGGCAAATATTTTCCCCTCAAATCCATTGTGCCTTAATGCATTATACAGTAGTGATGCCAGTTATTTGTCTATGTCAGAACATAATGCTGTAGTTTCCATTATACTTTGTCCACCAAATGGTCAATCATGGACAAACAGAGACCTGGAATAATGATGTGGTGTCCAGATATCACAAAGATGGGTACATTAAAAATGCATAAATAAATTCTTTAGAGACATGCAAATAGACATATAATGGAGATTGTAAGTGTGTGCAAGTAATAAAACCATTACATATCATTTTGGATACTTCAGCTATACATGGCCTGTTCTCACTGATGTATTAATATGAAATATCACGGAAGAAAACACACTATACCTACCCAGCAGATCAATAGATAACCATGTAAATATCAATCAGACCTGGTGAAAATATTCATAGCAAATGTGGTGGTGGTGAGGGGGGGTTGGGGGATGGGGCTGATTTTGTTTTTTTTAATCACTGAAATATATCTATTTACTAAGTTCATGAGCCAACAGGCAATTTTAAAAACAAACCAACAAATTCCTTAGTGAAAATACATGGAAATGTTCATATGTGAAAAAATTATGACAAAGTTTCATGATATTGAATTTCTAGCTGGGTTGTTTGGTTTTGACTGGTCACATAGCTTACATGGTTTTGGTTCTGGATCCCTTAAACATGGAGTCAAAAGAAACAGCCAAGCCATTTAGATTCATTTTCTCAGATGGAGGAGCTGCATTGTTGTATCCTCCTTCTGAATCAATTAAAGAAAAAAATGGGACACAGGGATTGGCTCTCTTCTGTTAACTGCTGGAGTGAGAATGAGAGGGTCACTTATCCCCCTAAACCTCCCAAAGATCCATCTAGGAATTATGGGAGGAGTGGTATACTGGCAATCCCCAAAACAACCAAGAAAAGAGACTGTTTTTTCCCATACATATCATCTGTGGTAGCAATGGCTGAGGGCTTCGAAGGATATTGTGTGGTGAAAAAAGGGCAAAGTGACCTGAGGAGGTTCACCACTGATTCAGATAGTTGGGATAAACTTCCAAACAGAACCCTTGAAGGAAAGAAATGTACATTTCTTTACATGTAGATTGGCTATGTAAGTGTAAGGGTTTGCAAGTTTTAAATTTAATTCCCCTGTTATTCCAAGGAATAGCTATAATCTACTCTGTTGTACAGGTGTTACCTGACCTATCTGTATAATAATTCAAAAAAAGAAAAGAAGAGAATTTACAGTTTTAAATAAATGATTTGTTAACAAAAACTTGTTGGACTGGTACTACATCCAGACAATCACGGGGGCTATTTTCAGGACAAAGGTTGGGCTTTTTTCAGTGAGAGTTGTGTGGCTAAATCCCCTAGTCGGTCCTGAAAATCTCAACCAAAATGTTTGTATTCTGGAGCAATACATTTCTCGTAACCTCTTGGAAAAAGTTACTCAGGAAGTGGCATTAGTAATTTGGAAAACTTTTTGACTGCAATTTTCTGTGTTATGCTTCATGTTATAGTTACAGACTTGGTACTGCAGAGTATTGTTCAAAATGTAGCTATTTTCTTGGCAATCCATTGACTGCACTGATCTACCTCTGTGTATTTATCCATGCTCTTTAGGCTAGATTCATTCTTGGTGCAAGTGAGTTCAACTCCCATGGCTTCAATAACTATGTCTATGAGCTGGAAATAGCAATCCAGGCAAGATTTTCATTATTCTGAAAAAGTAGTATGGAGTGGTGATTGTTGGATTGTTTGTTTGTTTTATTTTGCAGTTTCACTTTTTAACTACAATGTATTTTTTCACTGGTTTTCTTTTCAGCAGTGTTGAGAGGTCTGCATTTTTCCTTTTGAGTATCAGTGCTTCATGTAATTATGCCCCGGGCATAAACAACCTTTTTTTTATTATTTTGCGGGGGCAAAGTTAAAATATAATGAATAGCATAACTAAATTTGTCCACTTTTAAATAAATTGAGATAAATGAGCTTCTGTTCCATACTCAATGTTTCCTTTTTTTATTCATGAAATTAATGAATGTTGGGGAGATAGAGACCACTCAGACCCTCAGTCATCTAAATGCAAATTATAGCCCAACTGAATATACCTGTATGCTTTGGGATCATGTTTGCCCCATAGGCAGCGGACAAACAATGAAATGAGTAGGGATTACTTTATAAACACTCACACATAAGAGGATTTCCTAATTTATTATAGTGTACCCCTCCTGCTGTGATATATTTCAAGTACAGGTTTGCAGTGATCACTCACTGTTGCCTCCTGGGATGCTTCTCTTTTTTCCAATATCTTCTACAATGAGTTTTCTTAAAGAGATATAATCATTAAAAAGAAAATAAAGCCTGTCCATGTATTGCCTGTTCCCTGTTAAGGGCCAGGTTTTCTAAACTCTAAAATATAAGGCTGCATACACAAACCCCATGCATTTTCTTCCCTGTTTTGTGAGTGTAATTATTGTGACTAGACAGACATCTAAATTATGGTAATTGTACATGTAAAGTAGATGTGCATTTGTGCACATTTTTCCAGGAAGTCCTAAACTCTGGCTTTTTTGTAAATCTGAATATCTATCAGAATCAAGCCGGAAGTTTTAATGTTTCCTTCATTATGTTGAGAGCTTCCAGGCTTGAAAAGGATGCATTTGTAGTGCAGTAGCAAAAGACAATCCCAGTCAGGACTGGAGGACCTGTTTGCTAAGTGCCATACAAAAGTATAGTAAAAGATAGTCCCTGCCCAGATGAGCTACTTTAAAAACTTTATTTCATGTGAGTCTTCAATGTGACAATATCGGCAAGCAGATATTACTACAGATGATAAACATTTGTACAGTTGGGGGTGCAAGAGGACATATTTGTTCCTTTTGAAACTGCATTGTTTCAAACTTTCATTGCATTAGCGCTACGTTCAATTTTGGCTTAACCATCATAGCAAAAAGGGGACAATCTTCATAACAAAAAGAATAAAAAGATAGGGAACAACAATAATAAAAGATATGGCAAAATATGGTCTGAGAAAATGACTAAGGAAGTTCATCCATACAGGTGAAGGATAAAATGACTGAGACAAGTCATACTACTATTCTATAGGTGGATAACAAACGAACAATTCTTCTCCGATATTCATAACTTTAATAGAAGAAGCAATCATCTAACGTTAAAGCAAAAACAATTCTATGGCCCAGCAGGGGAATTTTACATGCTGACAAGACTATCCCGTACTGTTAAGCATGCAGCAATTCTCCATAAAGGGCCATATTTTTGGAGTTTAATGAACTTCCCCTTGCTACACATACCTATATCAGATATCATTAGGAAACCTATTTTATGAACTTTTAGATGTGGGGCACAAATAATAAAAACTGTAGGCAACGTAAAACAATGGTACAGAAAATAAGTGGTTCATTTTTTGCACAATTCCAGAAACACAATTATGGCTACAGTTTTTATTATTTACATTAATTTCAACACTTTCCTTAATATGCTGTTATTGGTCAAAGCTATCAAAAGACAATGTTTTTTTTTTTTCAGAAATGAAGCTGTTTAGCATGTGGCAAAGATGGCAAATATTAACATTTTGCAATATACTAACAAGAAATGTTTTCACATCACATATTCTTAATTGTCAAAGTATCTCATAAGTGATTATAATCGTATTCTATATTTTCAACTGAAATTTGCTGACCAGATCAACTCACACTGAAGGTTGTGCACCAGTAGCAGTAGATTGCATGCCCATCATTCCTACTGCATAGTGGGTAGATATAAATATACATGAATTTCTAATGTAATGTTTCTCAATTTTTAAGCTTTTGTACATATCATGTAGTATTTAGTCTGCCTGGTAGAAGGTTTTAATTTGTAATTGCCTATGCATGTACTGCTAGCCTTTGAAATATTCTAGAAACTAGCTTTTTAATTCAGTGACACTTATGCACAGGTCAGTATTAGTGTTAGAGATGACAATACACAGCTTCATATTATGAACATGAAAAAGCTATGACAGAAGAAAGTTGCCTGAGGAGGAAGTAGCAAATGCAAATCCTTGCCCCTGGCTCTGAAGAAGCATGAAGAGCATGTTACAGTTTTTACTAGCCATCAACATTATGACAAAGTCATTTGGCCCTTAATCACATCCAGAGGTGCTTAACAACATATCTTTTAGACTGCATGTTATATCAGATAAGAGTTTCTACTGAAAATTGTAAATGTTGGTGAAGAACAAATGGAGAGTTTTGTGAGATGTGCACTTGATTCTGATGGGACATGTAGCTTCTTCAGTCCAGTCAAAAAATCTGGCATCAAACCATTTGCAGACCTGGCCAACAAGACTAAATTTAAGTCTCCCAAAGGAGGAACAATCACAGCAGCTATCCTGAATTTTTTCCCCCACAAAGCCCTGTCGTTCGCAAGATGCAGAGATGATGTTTCAATGGCAACTGTTCTTGGTCACCCAATAGGACCTGTGCCTGTGTCCCTCTGCCATGCTGATGGAACAATGAGAAGAACAGACAAAGATAAATTAGGGAATCAGCTGGAAGCTCAAACTGAAAGAATCCATGAGCTAAGAGCATGCAACAAAGAAACAACAGTGTACATCAGAGATGCTATGACCATCAGACAAATGATAGCTGGGGACAAATTCCACACATTCAATAAATTAGCTGCTGAGTATTTGAGGCAGGTCCTAAAAGGATTTGACAAAGAAAACTCTTGAATCAAAGTTTGACAGATATGACTGTGAAAACTGCAGAAAGATAGCACCAGACAGGATCTCAGGATGGATGCAAGAAATACCAGGTGACTGGTGGATGCCCTGTGCTGCCATGGAAAAAGTTTCTAAATGTGCCATTCAACAAGCAGCCACTTGTAAAATTCCTCTATGAACAAAATACATCTAAGAGTGTAGGAGTACACACCACAAACACATTCCTCCTTTCTGGAGGCTTTTCCGGTGTTGAAGTACCAATATCTGTAACAAACAGAAGTTCTGAAGAAGTCCAAGACTTGTACAGTACTCAAGAGGAAGTGGACACAAGGATACTTCTGCATGTTGTATGTACCAGTATAGCATTTGGGTCTCTTGGTATCAAAGGAACCATAGTAATTAGGTCATGGAACACACAGATAACATGTGGCTTGAAACAGGCACTATTACCAGCACAACTGACTAGTGTCACTTCATATCTGTGCATGCAATTTGTGACACGCTTATTTCTGACTTCTGTAATATACTTCCTGCTGTGCACGCGTTAGCAGGATGTGATTCTGTGTCATCACTATTTGGAACTGGGAAAAATCGGCATTTAATGTTGTTACAATAAAGGCAGCTTACTGCTTCCAATTGGGAGACAGTGACGACAAGTCACAATTTCTGCAGCACGGGTGTTGGTAGCAGTGCGGCATGATCAGAGCAAGAAAGAAAAGGAGACCCGCAGGGACCTGACTTGCTTGTGCCTCAATCGAGCCATTGAAGAGGACAAGTCTGTGGCCAAACTCCCACCATGTGAGGACAGTTTTGAAGAACATGTCAAAAGAGTATCTTGGCAAACACAGATTCAGATGTCTTTGCACATAGGCAAATCAGATATTGGATCACCACTGCAAAATGGAAACATGTGCATGATGAACTGCTTCCTGTATTCTTCAAGGACCTAATGGCATCTGAGCTTGTACAAGATCTTTTTTGTGTCTGTGCCAGTAGGGGCTGCTACGCAATCAATTGTGTCTGTAGTCAGAACAATCTTTCCTGCACAGAACTGTGTACAGGCCAAAGCAATGAAGACTGCGGTAATCCACGCACTCTCGGCAGAGATCAGATGATGAACAAGATGATGATGCCGATGTTGCCAAGAAATGTCATCAGCCCTATTACATTTCAATGAGACCAGTACCAGTTTATTATCAGATTTTGTGTTACCCTTTAAGATCATTGTTGGGATGCTTTGATATCACAAAGACATCAACATTTATATCTTGAAATACATAGAGTCATTAAACTAACAGAAACAAATGCCAGTATTTCAAAGTGGTCATTTTAACATGTTGATAGTGGCATTGTTTATTCCCATTTCTGTGGTAATGACACCACATCATTCCTCATCTTCAAGTAGACATAATACTCTTTGATGAATCTGTGTGTAGAGAGGGTACATTAAGTCAACCAAATCAGTGGGGGTCTGCCGCTTGCCTATGTGACCTGATGGACACAGGAGA
The DNA here is from genome assembly GCA_033296515.1 of Macrochelys suwanniensis. Lineage (NCBI taxonomy): Eukaryota > Metazoa > Chordata > Testudines > Chelydridae > Macrochelys > Macrochelys suwanniensis. The sequence continues at coordinate 28,754,214 of CM065780.1, read as the reverse complement.
TAGACAGAAAATGGTTCTATAGGCAAAGTTCATTAAGAGTTTGGGGATCAATAGGATGAAGGTTACTATTGATACATATAAGAGTTCTTAACTGAATTAATACATCATCTGGTTAGCTTTCAGTTTGGGTTGTTTTAATGTGTTTCACATTTTCTGTTTACTTAATAGAACTGATCATTAAACATGCTTTTTCCTGTCTGGAACTGTGGGTGATGGAGCATAGCAGAGTTAAAGAAGTGGTGGACAAATACCGTATCTGACAGACTATTCTAAACAGCTTTATTCCGAAGCAAAAATGAAATAAATGTACAAATGAAAAAGGGGAAAAAATCTCTGTGCAGTAATGTAAAACATAAAGGGCACATTATTTTTAATAGTACTCTACCATGCCAGTACTCTACAATGCCTTTTTATGTTGTGGGCTGCAAAATCTGTCAAAAGTACTCATAAAACTAAACTGCAAACTGCTTGGTATTGTTCCAACGATTTCTTGGAAATGAAATCTGTTGCCAAGAGTATTTGTAGGGGCCATTTTCCTTTATTTGGTGGAAAATAGCATTAAAAGCAAAAATTCTTGCTCTGAGGAAAACCAATTGCACTATTGCTTTAAATGTGCAACTTTTTCCTTATATAATGGTTCATAGAATCATAGAACTGGAAGGGACCTTAAGAGGTCATCTAGTCCAGTCCCCTGCACTCATGGCAGGACTAATTATCTAGACCATTCCTGACAGGTATTTGTCTAACCTGCTCTTAAAAGTCTCCAATGATGGAGATTCCACAACGTCCCCAGGCAATTTATTCCAGTGATTAACCACCCTGACAGTTGGAAAGTTTTTCCTAATGTCCAACCTAAACCTCCCTTGCTGCAATTTAAGCCTATTGCTTCTTGTCCTCAGAGGTTAAGAAAAACAATTTTTCTTCCTCCTCCTTGTACCGACCTTTTACACACTTCAAAACTGTTGTCCTGTGCCCCCTCACTATTCTCTTTTCCAGACTAAACAAACCCAATTTTTTCACTCTTCCCTCATAGGTCATGTTTTCTAGACCTTTTCTCATTTTTGTTGCTCTCTCCAATTTGTCCACAACCTTCCTGAAATGTGGCACAAAGCACTGGACACAATACTCTAGTTGAGGCCTCACCAGAGTGGAGTAAAATGGAAGAATTACTTGTCATGTCTTCCTTACAACACTCCTGCTAATACATTCCAGAATGATGTTCACTATTTTTTGCAACAGCGTTACACTGTTGACTCATATTTAGCTTGTGGTCCACTATGACCCCCAGATCCCTTTCCGCAATACTCCTTCCTAGGCAGTCATTTCCCATTTCGTATGTGTGCAACTGATTGTTTCTTCCTAAGTGGAGTACTTTGCATTTGTCCTTATTGAATTTCATTCTATTTACTTCAGACCATTTCTCCAGTTTGTCCAGATCATTTTGAATTTTAATCCTATTCTCCAAAGCACTTGCAACCCCTCCCAGCTTGGTATCATCCACAAACTTTATAAGTGTACTCTCTATGCTATTATCTAAATCACTGATGAAGATACTGAACAGAACCAGACCCAGAACTAATCCCTGTGGGACCCCACTCATTATGCCCTTCCAGAATGACTGTGAACCACTGATAACTACGCTCTTGGAAAAATTTTCCAATCAGCTTTGTACCCACCTTATAGTAGCTCTATCTAGGTTGCATTTCCCTAATTTGCTTATGAGAAGGTCATACGAGACAGTTCCTACTATTCTTTTTTCTTGAGAGAGAGAGAGAGAGTGTGCGTGCGCGCGCAGGCTTACACACACGAAACTGACTCCAACACAACACAAAGGGGAATACCTTTCCCCACCCTGACTCTGGGATGGGTAGCCTTGTTATTGGCCCTGGAGAGCCAGTCCTTCCCCTAAACAGGCAGTCTGTTATGTAGCTTCCCCTATAAGGAGGAGAACAGCCCTCCCCCCGGAGCAGCCTTTCTCCCTGCTGCTACTAGCCTTGCAGCACCTAGTCTCTCCTCCCGTCTCTCACCAGAGGAGATGTTATTAAAGGTCTCTGGCAGCCCTTAATTGGACTCAAGTGTCCCTAAATGACCTAAGGTAATCTCTTTTCAGCTTATCGGAAAAAGGGGCTTTATCATTCTTCCTTCTACCGTTCTCTTACAGCTGTCCAGCCTGACTTTGTCACAGTACGTACACACACACACACACACACACTTTAGAAAGTTATTAGATTTTGAGTGCCCACCTTAAAAGGTGCTGATTATCAAAGCGTGAATGTTCTGCACTTTCTAAAAATAAGACCCCTTTAAAATGTCTCAAGTTGGACATACAAAAATTGAGGCAACCAAAATTACTAGAAATTCAGAGCCATTATATAGACAGTGTGTGTGGGTGTCTGCTTATAGAGAGAGAGACAAGTCATCCCGAACAAATGTCAGGAACATCTTTATATCTCACCGAGTATCATCTGTTCTACATATATTCTGTACATATCATATATGGTATAGAAAACTCTCTCACTAGAGCTGGAAGTTTTTTAAATTGGGATTTTATTTTGTTCCCTCTACTTGTCATGCCAGGTAACAGTTACCAAGTACAACAAGTTGACAAAAAAACATTAAAAGCTTTAAAAATAATCTAAAATAGTTTTGCTATAAATAACAATATCATGACATTAAGCTCCCATATCACAAGCCCTTCTAGGACTGAAAATGATTGCTTGATCCCAAGGGCAAGCTGGATATCCTCCATTTACCAAGTCAATAAAGCTCCTGGGTTATATCCTCACATAGTATACATCAGCATATTTTACTGAAGTCAAGGGAGTTACTCTCATGTATTCCAACTGAGAATGAATCTGGCTCCATTCCAGCCCCGTAGGACCAAAACGGATGATATTTTTATGACTAGAAAACCTGTCATTGATTGAGGACTCAAAGTTGCCCAGCCTGGGCTTTTGTATGGGGTTGTGATTTTTTTGCGACAAGGAGTGAAATTTCACCTGTTTCTCTGCTAGAAGCTGGCATTTTAACTTTTAGTTCAGGCATTTTCAGATGTACAATGCATCAAACCAGGTAACAGGAGGATTCAGTCTAGATGAACTGAGGGCCAACAGAGACACAGCTGAACCCTGCCACTGTTTTTAAAGGGGTGTAAGTGGGAGAAAGTAATCACTGGGACATTTCTGAGTAACCATGGGGAGGATACATCCACAATAAGTACATCAGAGCACAGCAGTTTAGTGATCATGATAACTGATTTCTGTCTTTAATATACTATGCCATTCCTTTAATTGCAGAACACTTTTTTCCAGTATTGGGGACTTTGCTTGGGTGAAGTATATTGTGATTGAACTGGGCACCTTGGAGTAGTAGTCAGAACCACGAGATTACATATGAGTGGCTGAGATCTCTTTCACTGAGTTAGTTGATGTATTTTTATACAAATGGTGAAAATCAGAGAGCTTTACAGCTGCCATTTAGTGATTTCCAGTCAGATTTTTGGTCATTTATGCTTTCATGACATCAACATAGACTAGTATAATGTTTTGTGGGGAGGAGTCAGGGGTGCTTCCCTTGATACTTATCTGGAAGCTGCAGCTGTTTTAGAATATGGATAACCTGGCTGCTTGTTGGTGTAAAAGTGGAGTAAATCTGAAACACTTGTCCTATACCCTCTCTGCTGGTTGCTACCAAGAGAACTGATTCAATTCAAACTTTTACTGATGGTGTATGGGGCTCTTAATCTGGGCTAAAGGTACTTGGGTGTCTGTTCACATAGGGCTGCTGAGGTCATCTCCCCCCCACTACCCAAAATGACCCAGGTTTTTTTTTATCCTGACTCAGTCTGGATTGGCCTTCATGTCTCATGTCAATGGAATGTCTTTTCTAAGTAAATCTGCCAGATTACTTTTCTAATAGTCTTGGTGTAAAGCCTTTCATTCAGCTCAGTTCATCTTTTACCATTTCCCTTTTCTTTTCACCATTTCCTCCTTTTGAATTTCCCTTTGTCCTTCTCTAGACAGAGTGGCAGCTTGTCTCTGGGCAACTGGGCCCATTTCTGCATGGAGAAAGGCGCTATGTAATAATAAATAAAGGGTGCTATGCAACAATAAAAACAAATAAATGAAGCTGCAGCCTTTTATCTGCTATGTCTCAGCCCCTTTGTGATGATATTCTCAGCATCCAGTAAGGGATAATTATATGGTCAATTAGATTTCAACATCAAGGTTTTCATTAGCTCAAGTAAAAAATGCATAAGCAATACAAACACTTATGCTTGACTGCCTAAGATTAGGAAGAAGCTTCCCCTATGTGTATAATATTCCATGATTATGGAGACTTTTTTTCTCCTTCTCAAGCATCTGCTACTGGCCACAGTTGGAGGCAGGTACTGGACCAATGGTTTGATGAGGTATGGCTATTCCTATGGAAGAACAGGTCCAGGCCAGTCTTGTCAGTGGGAAGGAAGATTAAAATCTCAGGAAACTCATCATCTCAGAATAATTAGAGCCTGATTCTCATTTACACTAAGACCACTTTGTATTGCTCTGACAATGTGAAGGGCCTTTATGCCCATTTTAAGTAGTGTCAGTGTAAAAGAGATTCAGGCCCTTCCTGTTTAAAAAATGAGAAAAGTCTCACTGGTGCATCCTGTGTTATAAAAAGTATACAAATACAAAACTAAATCTCTCTCTCTCTCTCAAACACACACACTTTTTAACCAATGTAATTGTGGAATATGTTCTTTCTGTATTCATAATAAGGGAAGAACAGATGGTGATGGCTCAGTTTGTAAAAATGTGTCCATTTAAATACCATACAGTAGCCTACTGGTTGGGTTTTTTTAATTACTTTTAAACTTTATTTTAGGAAAAGAAAATGACTAGAGATGCAGTAACAAAAAGCGAACTACAAGAAAACATATTCAACATACTGGAAGGATAAAAGCAACAGTAAGTGCCTGCAACAGAATGGACAAGATGGTGATATAATCACCTTACTGGTAGTATTGATGGGGGGAGGGATAGCTCAGTGGTTTGAGCATTGGCCTGCTAAACCAAGGGTTGTGAGTTCAATCCTTGAGGGGGCCATTTAGGGATCTGGGGCAAAAATTGGGGATTGGTCCTGCTTTGAGCAGGGGGTTGGACTAGATGACCTCCTAAGGTCCCTTCCAACCCTGATATTCTATGATTCTATGATGTGACATGTTCTTAACTGCCATTTGATGGGTGTCATGGTATTCTTTCATTCACCAGGTATTCCTCCTCAAGGTTTCATTTCTAGAGAGCATTGTTTACAATACACCATTGTCTACACTGAAGCCTGGACTATACACAATTCTAATATCAATACAACTATTATATTTGTGGGGGGGAAGAGTTTTAATAAAGCAATTATACTGGGAAAACCCCTAGTGTGGATGCAGTTATATCACTATAAGGGTGCCTTAAACTGTTATAGCTTATTCCCCCTTCCCCTGTGGGAGCAAAGCACCTTTATACTGATAGAACCAGGTCCGCACTGTAGGGGGTGTACCACTGTAGTATGTAGAAAAGTTTAAAAAATTAGCCATTCCTAACAATTGATGTTGGCTATTGGTACAGCTGAACCAGTGCCACAAATATTTTAAATGCAATTGTAGACAAGACCAAACTGCATCTAGCACCATCAGCCATGGATTTCTAAAATGAGTCTGAACACACTTTGGTCCTCTGTCCACTGACAGTACTACTCTTATCAGCCCCTGTTGCTCACACCTATTGTCAGCCATTGCAAAAGTGTCTATAGTCGACAAGCTCCAGAGAGATAATAATGATCTCACATAATTAGAAAAGAAACATGAAGGCAAAGAGACAAACGAGGTTAAAAAATAGCTCTGTAATATCATGGCACAGAATTTTGTCTTCTCGAAGGCCAGCTTTTCTGATTACCAGGTGGCAATTCTTATGGAGTTTATGAATTTATTCTGAGGACCTAATTTCACTTCCACCAAGTCATGCATCATTACCCTGTCCTGTACACTTGTGAGAAGTCTAAGCAGGAAGTTATTACCTGATTGCTAGAAAACAAGCAAAGTCTCTGAATCCAGAGTTGGCAATTTTAATGAGTACTAAAAGATAAATATAGAGTCAGCACAGGGGAGAGAATGAGAAGCAGAGGTAGAAGTGAATAAGCAGAGGTATGAATGTTTGTGGAGAAAGCAGAAGTAGACAACACTTCGTAGGGGAGATTTATAAGCTAAAGAAACATATTTTGTAAAAACTCCCAGCAGAAAAAGAATTCAGCCAGGTTATATCTTGAAAGAGCAGTATTTTTCCATGATGAGTGTTGAGGATATCTCATGCTTCCATACACTTGCTCCTCTGTCTTATAATTTTGGAATATGGAAAATGTTAGCCATAGTAATACATATCAAAACAGCAGCAGCATAGATATGTATGAAGTAACTTTATTTTTCAATATGTAATGCACAATTAGAAAACAAATATGTATTACATGTGGTTTTGTAAAACAAAACCAGATTCTGATATTCTTACACACATTAAGTAGAAATTGAGTAAAGGCTACTCAGCAGGAGTAAGAGGATCACAATATAGTTCTGTGGAATTTTTTAGTCTCTTCCTGGCTTCAATTTCCTAGCCCACTTTTGATTCTTCATACAGTCTTAATAAAATGAAAAAAGAACATCTAAGTAATCCCAGAAAGTATTTTACCGGATTGCTGTAACATTTGTAATTTGGTTTAACAAGAAGTAGACCATGTGATATATGAATGGCTCAGGATAATTATTATGCAATGCATTTATCATCTTGTACATTTCTTTGTTATCCCAAGTTAATATTAAAATATTCTCAATATTTTTATTCACATCTTGTGTCTTTAGAAATACAGGTTCTCTGTTCATAAACAGCATCTTAATTCAAAATCACTAAGTGCTATAAAAAAAGCTCTAACAACAAGTGTGGAAGTGTTAGATCATTAACTACACTAAACAAAAATGTGATTTCCATAGATATAAATCATTTGTCTTTCTGACAATACCCTGAAAATTGCCACAAGATACACAGGACTGACTTATCGGAGACCAATCTGATTTCCGAGAAAGGCAATTGCTTCAGAAAAGGATGAAATGTTAAGAAGACATTAATTAATGCAATTAGATAATTATCCTACCGGCCAGCAGTCATGTAAATTTACAAGTCACACATATCCATGTCCCTTCTAAGGCTAACAATCATCTTTTTGGGAGGTACAAAATGAGAGGATAATCTGCCTTCACAACTGATAGTAAAAGTCCTAAATGTCTGCTGGTCTAGTGTGGATAAAATCCCCTTTCTTGCTGTGGTATGTTCAAATATAATGCTCAGGGTTGTTTTGTTTTAATTCCGCAACATTCCCACACTGCCTGCGAGCGCTTGCCAGGGTAACATGTTGAGCCATTCCATGCACTTAGAATCATTATAAAACCCCAAAGAATGTTTGTTTAATTTACATGCAATCATTGAGGGACAAAACAAACACTTCTTTGGGTGGACAGAACACCTTCCTCTGGTTTAGAAAGGATCCCTTTTAAAATCTTAAATCTTATACAAATCTCAGATGCTCACAGAAATGATCACATTTGTACACCTGAATGTACACCTGTACACCTGAATCATCAATGTACACCTGAATCATCAATACGTATAAGTGAGTTTATTTCTAGATAATATTGTCCTTATTTTCAGAGGTGCTGCATACCCATAATTCACACTATCTTCAAGAGAAGTGTGAAAGGGCAGAGTCCTCATACCACTCTACAACAGAACGAACGAATGGACACACACACACACACACACACACACACACACTTACAGGATGTTAGCACCTAAATTCACCCTCGTTTCCTGAGGCTGCTCTTTCACTAGCTCAGAACAGAGAGAGAGAGTAATTTAGAACCTTTTCCCTCCCACTCCGCACTTCCTGAGATTGATCTTTTCACTGTCAGCTGAAGTAACAACACACATACAGCTGTTTCTACTCCATGCTAGAATTCTCTCCTCTACCTCTCTGTTCAAACAGAGTTTCCTTAAGCCCCGTGAGCCACTCCCAGCTTCCTTAAATCCAGGATGGGGGTCAACAAGCCATACCTGCTACCTTGAATCAGCAGCAATGAGTCAGCATTTCCCTTCCAATGGGCTCCAACAGGGGTGCTGGAACCATTTTTATAGTAGGGGTGCTGACAGTCATTGAACCAAACTGTAAACCCTGTATAAGATGGAAACCACTACAAGGCAAGGAGTGTGGCAGCACCCCTCATTCCAGCACCTATGGGCTCCAGTGTCTACAACAGTGTGATCACCACAAGACCCCGATACAGGATATTACAGTGGTTTGAACACCTTTGAAAATCAGACAGTACATATGCTTGTAAAAGGAAAACCTGCGTGGCCCAATGGAAGATGTATTCCATCTTGCCAATGCCAATGCACTTGACCTTCAAGAGCCAATGGACTGTATCTATGGAGGGATTCCAGTTACATGATAGATATCCCAGCTGACAGGAAGAGGCAGTTTTGGGTCATGTGATTGCATGTAAATAAGCCGAGTGCCAAGTTGTTCAGGAGAGTTAGCAATTGCAAAAATGAGATAGACAGAGAGTCATATTGTCCATAAGCTGTGCAAATCACTCATCTCCTTTAGATAAACAAATTTTCTGAAAGGAAACAATTTTACATTATTTCAGTAGGATACTAACAGTTCAGGTAACTGTGCTCTTGCTGTCCAAGGATTCTCAACAATAGCCAAGAGATTTATGCCTTAACTTAGATAAAACCATCCTATTACCTTTAGCAAAATTTCCTTCAAATATAAAATCTCCTGTGCTCTGCCTTCAGAATGATTTTTAAAATATTCTTTCTCCTCCATAATGTTTCTTGTTTTTGTAAAGTTACTGTACACTATGCAAACAGATATGCTACACACACATACAACTGGCATGTGTAAAATTCACTTTAGACCTTTTGGAAAGAAAATTCCATATTTGTGAGAGAAACTGAGAAGGAAGCATTTTTCTAGGTTGTTTTAAATAATGCTCTTCAGATGTTTGGAATGCTAGAAGTAGTCCCAAGAGAGAGGGATAAAGTACAGAGGATACATTCAAAGGTACATGATAATTACAGTTCAGGTTGTGGGTCTGTGACTTATTACACAAATTCCGGTTGCATGTGTGTGTGGCATATAATATGCACATAGTGCATGTGTTATATATATAAATGTATGACCCTTGCCCCTTTTCTCCTTTTTCTTCCCCTTTTCTTCATTTTGCTATTCAATTTTGAGTTCTCAATTGCAATTGTATTTCCCCTTTATGAGTATTTGATTAATCTTGCTAAGAATTGATCAAGATTTGTATCTTAATTAAACTGATAATGTGTTTTATTGATAGACTGTGGCTTACTTTGCTTTAAAAAATATCAAGGCTTCTGACTTCTATTTGCTAACTATTGTATGTATGGTGCTTATTTGTATGAAATAAGTGATTGACATCAATTGGCAATGATTATGTGGTAGTTTATTTCCTCCTCATGAACTGAAGCATTAACAAGGTAATGGATGTTTTGGCTCTGAGGGAGACATTTGTACTGAAATGATAGCTACATCTTTTATATTTTGAGTGTTCTATTTGCAAACTGCTTATCTAATAAAATATTATTTACCATTTCTTGTAAAGTATTTTTAGAAGTATGACTATTTCGCAGTAGAATTCAAAATCCTTTTCTTTTTCAACTTGCTCGTTTGAAGCTGGAGATGGGTTTTCTGGACTCCTGCATTTATGAAATATTTTTCTATAATATGTGTGTGATTACATATATTTTATTTCAGAGGTACGTGATGGACAACATTCAGGTCTAGAACAATTACATGTTTAAGGACTGGTACTCCTGAGAGCAAGCAGATCAGAAAGGGGAAAATTCCAATTTCCAGATACAAGAAAAATACACTGCTAGACCTGGAATATCCTGAAATATAAGAACTTAGCATTGCAATATTATGTATGTATGTACGTATGTATGAGGCACTTTTTAGACTCTCTAAAATTTATTATACATGTTTTCCTCTTTCTCCAAGGCCAGTGCAGCTGGACTGCAAAGCAGTATGGAGAATTACAAAATATAGTACCAATAAATTTTCTATAAACTACCTACGTTTATAAAATTGGTTTCCCCCTATAAAATATGTGGTATATACAAACTATATGATGGTAGGTGTGGTCCCAAAGGCTTTACTGGCATTCAGTGGGACTGAAATGCATAACTCATTTGTGGTTTTATCCCTCCAGAATAACAATTCAGCAATTCCAAACTCATGCTGATAAAATTTTATAGCTCACCATCATCACATATATACTACAGCAATAGCTGCTATAATAAAACCATACACACACCTCCAAATGATTTTTTTTCTGTGAGTCCTCAAACATGTATGATAAGATTATAAATATTACAATGGTCCCAATCCTGAAGACACTTATGCACATACTTAACTTTACTACTGTATCATTTGGGACTACTCACAGGAGTGAAGTTAAGCATGTGTGTGTGTATGTGTATTTGTGTAGGATTGGAGCCCTGGAGAGCTGCTCTGGTCACTTTATTAATACCACGCCCAAAGGGTTGAGTAGCTTTTAGTGATTCCAGTGATTGCAATAACTCTGTTAATGTACCTGGCTGAGGATATGCTATTTCAAGTAGTATATGGTAGGAAATATGCACACAGGGACATCAGCTCATTGGCACTAGTGACCAGACTGGGAACACGCACTCACTCCACAAACACAATTCTATATGAAGGTGTTTGAAGGCTGCAAGTGGCAGTGGGTGGGAAATTCATGGTGATGGTGGGGAAACAGTTTGGCAAAGGGGAAAAGAAGCAGGTTTGACTTAGGAAGTGTGTGCAAAGACAGGTAGCAATTGGAGGCAACCAGGAAGAATTTGGTATGTGATTTGTGAAAGGGGAGGAGACAGAGAGACGGAAGCCCTCTGGGCACTGCCCACAATATTAGTGGGAGCATGGGAAAAAGCCAGACCCAAATGTATATAATTAGTTCTGACCTAATTATAAAAGCCAGACCCAATTATATATAATTGATGAGCTCTGCTCTCAGAACTCATTACTCATAAAGGGCCAATATGGAACACACGGTGATTTTATTAGCTTGATGCTATAGTTATTGTTGAGGTAGCATTTTCATTTAAGACCATATAATGTATAGCTTATAACTTTCCAAAAAAATGCCTGTTGTGCATTTACTTGGAAGCTCTCTCCCCCTTGATAAGACAGAGTTGGGACAAGAACTTAATCTTCTCCTGCTCACCTCACCCTTCCTGTCACAAAGAAACATAAAAACCAAAGACTGGAAGGTTTAGAACATGGGAATTATTTTGAAAATATGACCACTACCTACTGTGGTTCAGTGCTTAAGGTGCTTGCAAGAGCTCTGCTTTATTCTTTGTCCAGTTCTGATTGACTGTGCAGACCAAGAGGTTCAGAGTGCCCTGACTATACTCTCTTTCTGGGAAATTCAGCCCTTAAGGCAGAGTCCCCAAATCCACATCTACCACCTCTCCCCCAACACTGTGCTGTCCAGGAAGAGGAAGACAATTTTTGTTCAAATATATTTTTAATTGTAAATATCCCTGCAATGATGTACATTAATTTCAATCATTGTAGTATATGGATATTCTTTAAATTTTCTTTGTTCTAGTCTAATCCAATTAAAAGTCACTGTAAATAATTACACAAGATTATTATTGAATGACATAATAGTATTTGGTACACTTAAAATCAAACTTATTAGGGCCAGCTTGTGGTGTGGTTGGTGAAGAGGCATTGGGCTAAGAATGTAATTTCTCACCAATCTAAATTTACTAAATTAGTTTTAGTAAAAACAAATAATTTTACATTGTAGGGTCAGACATCTTGGGACCTTTCAAGGCTAGAAGCAGGTTTTGTATATTTCATGAGAAAACTAGAAAATCTTTCCTTTCCAATACTATAAAACCCTTGTTTCTCCCCCTGGTGGGTCACAAGTTATCAGATTCTTAACCTGTCTCTAATCCAGAACTATTACCTGCCCTAGGCCTCAAACCAGTGTAAAATAAGGGGAAATTCAACTTTTGGGTGAAATTGTTTTTTGCTTGTTTGCTTATTTGTTTGTATGAAGCTGTTTAAAAGGTTAGAAGTAGTGAGGGTGGGGCTGAACTAGCAGGTGGAGTTCAGGGGAAAGAGTCAAAGGTACATTTCTATTGTAAACATGTGCTCATGCTAAAATGGGATTATCTTTATCCAGTGAGTATCATTTAATTCAATAATTTTCAATTCTATATTGTTTAGCGTTTGAGGTTTATTCCACTTGAATTTCATAAGGCAAACATCCTAGAAGTGAACCCCAAATCGGTCCAGAAGAAGCCAGCATTTTTAAATAACCCACACGTTTGCTGCATCTTTTAATTACAATTAAGTTTGTTTCTCTTTTCTCATTCAGTTCCTTTAGCAAAGTAAGGCTCAATCCTGTAAACACTTGCTCATACAAGTGATCCCATTAAAGTCAAAGAGAGTGAATAATGATTTTCATGTTAGGTGCGCAAGTGTGTGTGTTTGTGTGTATGTGAATTTCCTCTTTCCTAGCCTCTACCTTTTGCCATAGATTTTCCTGACAATTCATAAAGGATTCACAGACTGGACTCTAATTTATGATAAAAGCTGCCAAAATTGTACTGGACCACATTTCAGCTCTTCAGATATTATATTTAATTAAAATTCTCTTGTTTTGTTAATTGGCTTTAAATAAAAATCACATGGATTGTACTTTAAAGTCATAAATTACCAATTACATTTTTGAAAACATCTAATCTAGCATTTTAGTCATACATACGTTTAAATAGGAATCTGACAATTGAAGGTTTGAAAGGAAGAAATTATGAGGGGTGAAAAACTGAGAGGGAAAAATATGGATCACAAATAGACCTAACAGAGAAGACTTTATTGCTGTCATGGCTGAGGAAAAGTTGAGAAAAGGCCATTGTTTTCCAAGGAAAGGTAACCGGATCTGCATACATATTAATGAACCATATTATATGCTATGGGTAAAAAGAAATAAATACATAATTATGATTGACAATACCTGAGAGGAAGATAGAGCAGAAGCAACAAAAGAGCACAAGGTTGAAAAATATAAGCAGCTAAAGAGGAAGTAAAGTAATAGAGGCTGAAAGGAGTGATGATTGCCTGAAGAGGTGGGTTAAGAAGGATTCACAGAACAACTGATGTCTAATGGGATTAGTATTACGAGCATCACAGAAAGAAGAGTGGCATGATGCCATTAGAGAAATATTAGAGTGAAGGATAAAGGTGACTGTACTTAGGAAGTAATGAAATTCAAGCAAACTGACAGTAGTAAAAGCAAAACTTTAAAAGCAGATAAATAAATCTAATGGTTGTTTAACAAGACAACTATTTCCAAACAACACTAATGGCCCTTTTCAGTTCTGTTGGAGATATTGTACATTTCTCCAGGAGTAGTAAGAGATGCAAGTTGATTATTACAATTGATCTGTTTTCTTTCACCCACTCAGGTGGTGTGGACTAATCTAAAATTGGATTTGACATTTGGAAATGCAAAGTGCAACGTACAGGCGTTGGAATCACTAAAGATCGACACACTAGTTGCAATAGTAATTATTGTTAATACACCGCTAATAAAAGGGTGAAACACAAAGAATTGGTTAAGTGATTGTCTTCCATGACTGCAGCAATACTGACAAGGGATACTTACTGTTCCAAATAGTGTCAAGGTTGCCTCACCTTAAGAATCCATGAATCTTTCCCTCAAATGACTAGGGGCCAGGTGCTAATTGGCAACAATACCAACATGAAAGAGATGGTTTCTTGAACAAGAGGTCTATAAGTTGTCTGATTAAGAGATGCTTGTCTTCCTAAAGGAGGCTGTGATAGTCAACTCCAGTAGTGGCTCTGCTGCTCCTCCACAAGATTTTACCAACAAACTGCAAATTGTGGCCTAAATCCTCTTGGCAACTCAAGATTGCAAGGAATTGGACCAGCCTAAACTTAAATAGATAGGTCCTTACTTTTGTTCCCTCCCAACATGGGGGTTAACTCATCTCCCTACTACAGAGAGGACCAATCTGGCCTTAATCCAGGCAATCCCCTCCACACAATATATTGAAAACTCCACATGGCAAAAAACAGTCAACTTTGCCTTTGAGTAGAGACAGGCTGGATTCACCAGGTCACCTGACTTCCTTCGACAGATCCACTAATTAAGGCTACACCACCATGAGATGAAGAACACCACCTCTTATAATGACAGGTTTCAGTGTAGTAGCCGTGTTAGTCTGTGTCAGCAAAAAGAAAACAAGAAAAATACCTGTGGCACCTTAGAGACTAACAAATTTATTTCAGCATAAGCTTTCGTGGGTTAAGAACCGATGAAGTGCATCCGATGAAGTGGGTTCTTAACCCACGAAAGCTTATGCTGAAATAAATTTGTTAGTCTCTAAGGTGCCACAGGTATTTTTCTTGTTTTCTTTTTACCACCTCTTATGACTCAATTTAAAAATCTCTCTCTCTCAGTTGGTCAGACTCAATTATGATTTTCACCTCCAGCGCTCTACCCTCCCTCCTTAGCGCTTAATCTGTACCAGACAATCTTTATAGCAAGGTGATATGTGAGGATGGCACCAAGGGAAGGAGCATTTAGGAGCTAGCAGATCAATAGATGAAGTCAAAATATAATCACAGTATCTCAATCAAGCTATCAAAGCAATTAATCAGCTGGACAACCATGAACAACTATAATTTATTTAATGTATTTAAAGAAAAGACTAAGATTGGTCTACAAACTTTAAAAGAGCAGTCAGGGAAAATAATGATGCTAACTATTAATACATTTAATGAAGTAGACACTGAAGCAAGACAACCAAATTTCTACATGAATATAAAAATAGTTAGAAAATTAAAAGGGCGCTTTCTAAATATAATATGCCCACAGAAAAAAGATCATGAGCCTGTGCACTGGGCTTCCACACAAGTCAATGAACTTAAAACATAACCATCAACCACAAGGTGTGTGCATTTGTTTGTTCTTTTGATTTCTCAAAGGGGTATAGATATTTCACAGATTGATGATACCCTGAATTAGTGTATCAACGTTGGGTATTCTACTCCTGAGTCTGTTCTTTTCTAATAACCTTTATTCTGCCTTCAGTAGGATGAATCATATTTTCCTTGTCAAAGACTTCAATCTTTAATCCAAAAATGGTATATTTTAATCTATGTTGGAGCCGAGTAGCAACATAAGTAGAGGCAGAAAAAATTATGAATACAAGTTTTCTACCAAACGATTTGTGTCATTACAATTATCCACTGTAGGAAAAAAAAGAGAAAATGCAGACTGAAACCTTGAATGGAGAGATGGTAGAATAAAAACAAGAGACTCTTAGTAAGCTACATAACAAAAAGGAAAAAAAGTTGATTGACATATTACAATTAACTATATTATGCAACTATTTTATTCTATTAAATTCCAGGTGGTGTGATTCGCAGGGGCTGACAGAATATTAGCACACTGCTATTTTTCACCTTGGATTGTACATTTAGTCCTTGGACCAATATTGGGTATATTTTTCATAACTTGCAAATATTTGTGGATCTGAATAATGGCCTATTTGTGCATCACTAATAATTCAAGCATTTGGTACGACTAGCTTTCTCTCACCAATTGTATAAATATAAGGTTTAATCCTCAACATCCATCAAATACTGTTTTAAACCACTAGTACTGTTAGGCCCAGTGTGGTGATGCGCGCCTTTAATCCTAGCTGCTTGGGAGGCTGTGATTGGCAGATTGCTCAGGAGTTCTAGGCTGCTGTGCGCTATGTCAATCGGGTGTCCGGTGCTAGTGACAGCTTGGCCAGCGGGTAGTTGGAGGACTGGCTAGAACAACGCATCTGATGTGTTGTGATCGGTGCTCTCTCTGTGAGAGCTGATGGACCGATCAGTGACAGTACTGTTAGCTTCCTAAATACAGTGTAAACCTCCAACCTCATGGCTAAAGTCCATCACATTTAGCAAAAGTTAACCAGACCGTCTTGGAGTTGATGGTAACTGAGGTATCACTTGTGGCTGAGTTAATATGTTTTATGTACCCATAAGACATAGCAGTAAAGTGCATTTTAAGAACTGATTGCCTAAAGTCAGAATTTTTTAGGCAATGAGAAGTTATACGCTTGATTGAATTCATGCAGGCACTCTACTACTGTTCATAGGATTATAAATTCATCCCAATTTGGAGTGGTTCATGTACACTGCCTAGCACAATAGGGTCCTGGCACGTGACTAACACTCCTAGGCATGTCATTAACACAAATAATAAATGCTCCAGGATAAAGTGGACAGAGAGCCTTGTGGATTTCACCCACTTCACCACTGAGGAAATTGTAATCAGCATGGAAATAAAACCTATTTTCACCAGGTCTGAAAACTACTTGCTAGTAAAATGTTGACCTCTTTCCTGGGCATGCTGCACAGCAACTGCCTTATGTACCATGAGGTAATATGAACAGAACTCTCTAGCTATTCTAGCCTTCTGACAAATCTGCTCACTATTCAGCTGTTGTTTGGTTTGCAGTTCTTTGATTTTCTGGCCTACAATCTGGTTCATAGTTCATCCACAATCTCCATAGTCTGCCAACAAATAGTTATATCTTAACAGCCTAGTTGGTTGGAAAACAAAAACAAATATAAAAAATTGCCAAAAACTGCCTTTTTGTTCTTTATAGATTTTTTTGTCAATATTTTTATGACCATCTCCATTTAGCACGACTCTTACTCGGTTAAAATTAGCCTGTGTTCGTTATGGGCTATTATAACTGCATGGACTTTGGTAATTCACAAATGCACGTCTTGTATCATTCTGAAGTTTCTGTTGATTGAATGGACTCCTTGCTGAGAGTTAGTACATAGTACTTACTGAGGCAGAAAATATGGCATCTTTTAATGGAGCATGGTTGAAAAGGTTCAGCTGATTTTTCCAAGCTGTGCTCTGATATTGTATCAGCATGGATTGCACAATAGGGCAATTAATTTTCTTTCGCCTGGAATTTTCTCAATTGTCAAGTGATCACAAGCAGACAAATTTCCCTCTTGTACCATTGCCTGATGTGAACCACAATGGAAGGCCTCTTTCTTTTCCTTTATTTTTTTTTCTTTTTTTTGGACAGGTAGTTAAGGCCCTTTCCTCTCTCAAAGCTGTCCTTCCAATGTCATGACCAGGTATAAATGAACAAATCTACTTACCAATGCACCAACAATAAATTATTATTATGCATCAGAACACAGTTTAGTTTGTAGAGCTCCCTACAGGATGGGAGGTCTTACAAGTGTTCTTTAAATTGTTGCCAGGAATTCTGGTGAATTCATGGTGGTAACTGCCACACAAGCCACGTTTCACAACTGTAAATGTAAGGGGTTCTTAGTAGTAAAAATAAGAATGATCTTTTCTCCATTGGCCAGCAATAATGTATTCTTGTTTTTCTTAAATTAAACAAAATAAATGAATGTAATGCTTGTTAAAGGTGCTGAAATAAGAGCCATGAAGGCTGAGTCCTCTGCACAGGATAACATTGTCCACTAAGACTGGAACTCCCAACACATTTCACAGTAGCCACGAAGCAGCATTCTAGATGGTAATGATTTTCAATTACTGACTGACCTGGGACAGATTTTAATAAGGTGATCTATCCACCCCCTCAACCCGCTCATGATGTCTTTTTTGCATTCCATTACAGTGGGTATGAACATATATTATTATTAATTATTATTATTGTTCCTTTCCTCCCCAAAGTCTCCGAACTGCAAACATACATGTAAACCTGAATTACATTTCTCTGTGTGACTTTCTTTTAAGCCTTGAACATAAAATATGAAGAAAGCTTTTATATTCAAACTTTCTGCTCTCCTGAAAGCTTATGTTCTTTTGCATATCTCTTGTAAACTATTCTGTTTTTGCCACAACACTATGGTCACACACTGGGTGCATTTGACAATTGTTGGATCAAGATGCCAAGCTCTGAAATATCTTCCTAGCAACTGCAAAAGAGACGGCCCTGGTGTCACATAAAATTTACATTCTCTTGAGCTTCTAGTCTAGTCTCTCGTTGGATGTCTGCTAATGCATTTGAGGAGAGGAATGGTTGGGCAGCAGAACAATTTTGTGGCATTCCTAAAAACATTTTTCTGTGACTAAGATTATGATGAAGACTTTCATTTGTTGTGTTTCCGAAACTTAATTAGTCAAACTTTTCTAAAGATTAACATGGAAAACACTCTTTTCTCTAGGGAGATACTTTCCTGTTAAAACATGAAACTTATTTTATTGCCAAATTTGTTTATAGTTAAGGCCCTACTTAATTTGCAATATTACAGAAATTGTGGATCCCACAATATTAGGCTTCCACAGCAATTTTTTATGGTGAGAGACCCCACTCTCAGCCCTGAGCTTCCACTGTCAACCCTTTTCCAAATTACTATAAATAATAAGGTCCATTTTTACTTTTCTGTGATTTTCCATGGCTTGTCTGCAACTCAGCTGCAATTTTTTGACGATCATCCCATGATTCAAATAGAGCCTTATTTATAGTAGTTTTATGTTACATGTTTGACTTTTCCATGTCTACAGTACGACAAGGAAGATTTTCCCCCATCACTGCTCCAAACTTCATGTCACAAATATGAAATGTTATATAGCTGGTTCAAGAGGGAAAAAAAATGTGGTGAATTTATAAAGGTCAACTTTGCTAACAACATCAGGTATAAATACAGTCATTTTCGAAAATGTCAAATAGCTGCATTTTCCAACTTTACCTTGTCTGGAATGAATTAATGGTAAGTCAGTAGGCTACTCTATTAATGGAAATATCTTAACATAATAAATTATAAGATTAATTTATCTCACTTCCAAAGCAACAGAACACAAGAAATAAATTGTGATATTTTTCTTACTGAGCATCATAAGACTTGGCAACATTGATTTATATTTAAGCTAATGACTGAGAGCTATCAAGACTGAATGTGTGCTGGAATGCATTGTGTGTGGGTGGGTGCAATCTATAAGGAATCCATATGGAGCAAACATTAGTAATAATGAAATTTCAACATATGCAATGAGAAAAAAACATACTGATAAAAAGAGGTGGGGGCTCACATATATCTTTACAATCACCAATATTCTAGAGTGAGGACATTGGGTACCAACTCGTTTCCTTGGTAAATGTTATATTATTAATATCCTTTCCATGTACCCACACATATGTAGTACATATCAGCATAAATACAACCTTATAGTTGCCAGTCATTAGCTTTAATATAGATCAGTGCTGTTAGGTTTCACGCTTCTCAATAGCCAAAACTCAGAAGATGTGTGTGTAATATTCCTTGCTTCTGAAGTGCAATTAATCAGCTTGTAACATGTTATCTTATAATTTATGACAAAAACATTTTCCAGGTAATAGAGTAGCCAATTATTTTTTGACCTGACAGTAATCTCTGCAGTCAAATATTTTCTAAAAGTTTGTGTTAGCAAGTTTTTGTTGGCAAGCCTGAACTTTCTATATATTCAAATAATGTTTTTTACTTCATGAAACTATAATGTAGCTTACATTTCAATTTATTTTATTTTTCATGTTCACAATATTAATCTTTGAAATGAGGGGGAAAACATCTCGTCACAGGCATGAAAAAGTCAAACATAGCTATTTTATTTGTATCTTGTGTAAATACAAGAATGAAACAGATGCTTATTAATTAAGTGTAGGCAGGTGATGACAAGGCACAATGGCACATTGCACCAGCTGTGAAAATTGCCAACAGCTTTTTTCCCCCTACCAGTCCATTTTCATATTATTCAACAGACGCTGCATGCAGCAGAAAAGGTGTCAAAACAAAATGATAGTGAGAACTAAGAAGTCATCTTTGCTAAAACTTTGGAAAGTTTTACCTGCCTTCTACAATTATACTTTCATGTGAAAGAGTATTAAGAAGTTTTATAGCTGTTCCAGTTAGCTTGCCTCAGTCCCAGTTTTTCAAACACTGAATGACTAAAATATTATTTATGAACTAGTGTTGCAAACAATATGCCAACATGATAGACAGCACTGTTTTAAGCATGGAGGACACACATGCTTGCACTTGCACAAAGAGACCAAAATGAAAGTGTGCATTCAGAATAATGCTTAAGATTCAGACAAAGTAGAAATTGAAAATGAAAAACCAACATCAAGAGTGGCTTTTTTGAGTTCATATGAACTGTATATGCAGTAGAGTCAATCCTTTCTATTTACTCTATAATTTAATGAAACAAAAAGGGTCTAAAAGTAACAATAGAGAAAAATATTTCAGAGATGCATTCAAAATCTTTCTCCAAAACTCCAGTACAGCAAATAGTAGAATGAGATATGCAGTTACAGGCACCATACCTAAATGAAGTAGTAAACAATGAGCATTTCAAATACATAAAAATCTTCACAAAAAATATTTTGGTATTTGAAGTACCATTATGCCCAATTAGCATTCATCATTCTATCCATTATATCATTATCATCAGTGAAATCGGAACAAAGACAAATTCTTACTACTATAAAAAGATGTCTGCACATATCATCAGAGAACTGTGATTACAAAGTATTTTAGGAGTATTTTCCTTACATCCTCTAAAATTATTTATCCAATATTCTGACAGACACTGTGCTACTAAGCACTCAGGAACTCTCTCTCTCCCCTCCCCTTTAAATACAGAAGGATTGGAAAATTTCTGAGATGAATGATCATCATCAGGAAGTTGGTTCTATATAAATATGTACACCAACGATAGTTAAAATTAACTTTCCATAATAGAGCTTAAACAAGATAATCTGTTCTGGAAATATTGCTTTCAACTAGCAGCATCTTAAAATGTTATACTACGTAAATAAGAAAAATAACATTTAATACAAATACATAAATAATATCCATCCATGTTTTATGTAGGGTTACCTAATTTACATTTAGCTCAGTTACAAAGCCAATTTTTTTCCAGGCATTTTAAATGCCTCATTAAGATATCTTTATATAATTTTATTGGGTTTGGGCATTTAAACGAATGAGCTTCAATGCTATTTCATATGCACAAACAAATTCTCTTAACTGGCACGCTCCAGTGGAAATAAAAGTTCCAATTAAGCGATCATTCCAATTACCAGAGACTCATAAGAATACATAGTGTGTTGGTAAATAGTCAATATTTTATGGAATTCTTTAAAAATAGCCTGGTGAATAATAAGCTTTAAGGGTCATATTTTGCCTACATCCGTGTGCAGGGAGGTAGCTCTGTAAAGCAGAGTGTGTAGAGTTATGCCACTAAACATGCTTCCCTCCTTCCCCACTTTGAGCTTTTCAGGCAAGTGATTGAGCTGAACTATTCAGGATTCACATCACACCAAAAGCTGTGGTCGTAACCACTGGAACATAATACAGCCTCAAGTTTCTCCTTCATGTCGTGGAATCTGCTTTTAGCAGGAAGTTTGAGGAAGCAGACCTGGGTCAAGGAGCACCTGGAAATGTAGCTCCATCAGGAGCCATGCTCTCTAGGGACAAGCAGGAATTAGCAGGTCTGAGCATTAGGGAGGAGTCAAGGAGCAAATGTATAGATTATTAATATCTGCTACTACAGTATTGGGGGATCTGCAGGTTAAGGAAACAAACTTCAGGCTTCATCCATGGAGGGAAGGTGGAAAACCCTCAATGGATGAGCTGTTAGGCAACTTAGTGAGTCAAAACTTAATTGTAAGGCAATTTAAGTGTGACATAAATTGCCATAATCACCCAGACATATTCTAGAATTTTGCTGTTGTGAGTCGAAAGGTAGAATTTTATCAGCTGCCCTTTAAAGCTTTACCCATAGGATTACCAAGCCTGCTTTTTGTTTTGTTTTCCTTCCCCACAAAGTTTGAATGATTGCATGTCTGAGATTATTAAGGCATACCAGCAGATGTGTTTGACAAAGCTATTTATCTCACACTGCTCTCACAGGAGCACAATACAGTTATCGTTGAAATTTCAAACAAAATGTAAGCTTCCCAAAACCTTTTCTAATAACTACTCTCTCTAATACTATTTTGAAAGATCCTGATAAAAAAGTGTTTTGCAATGAAAGAAATATTTGCTGACTACTCAGTGATATTAAAGATAAGCATTTAGTACTTTGGGGGAGGAAAAACTATTTGCTTTATAAGCCTGGTAAATTCTGCAGTAGATGAGAAGTGAAAAAAAGAGAGTTCTCTTTTTCTCCTTTCGTATTTGCATACACTAGATGGCACTAATAAAATATTTCTAAATTTATTACTTATCTTGAAGAGATTTCCCGTTCTTTCTAAATATTATCTTTCAGACTTTAAAAAACAAACAATATAAAATATACAAATCTGTCTCTGAAAACTAAAGTGGAGGGGAAGTGAAGCCATTTAAGAGCCCTTCCCATCCTATGATATCTTCTGAGGCTGCCCGCCTTTGAAGGATAATTCCAATTTTAGGGTGAGTTCATCCACCACAACCATTAAATATATCATCATTAGAGATTTAAAACTACCAGTTCCCAAAATCTGTGGGCTAGATTTATACAGGCTAGCAGAGGAATATAAAAATTGCATTTTTTGCACCGGCAGTGTAATTCCTCAGGAGGGGAATTCATAACAAGGAGAGTAGTCAGCAGACATGCCAAACCTGGGGGGGGGGGGGGGGGGGGGGGGGGGGGAGAGCAGAAATCCGGCTTGTTTTTGGCTTAATTGGCTTGTGAGTTGCTTGTTGCCTAGTTCTTGGCTTGTAGCTTGTTGCAGCTTGTTGCTTCTTTTTTCTGATCAGCTCCAGGCAAGTGCTTATTCATGCAGAAAGTGTGAAAGTTGGAAACGGTGGTAGTCAGTGTTTTCACTACCATCCTTAGTAAGTGGGTACCTCAATGAACAGCAACTGTAGTACAATTGGGGTATACATGGGAACGCAGATATTATCAGATGCTACAGGGAATATTCTAGTTATGGTAACTGTAAGTTCTTTAGCACAGGGAAGTTTTTCTTATATGTATGTAAAGCATGTATCATATTTGGGCACTATGGCCCCAATCCTGGAAATACTAGTTTATGTACTTATCATGAGAAATTCCACTGATTTCAGAGGATTACACACAACAGTCAAGTTAAGCATGTGCATAAATGTTTGGAGGATCAGGACATATGTATAAATAACAGTCCTAATGTGTGTAGTAAGGGAAATTAAATACCTTGCAATATACGTTATAGCAAACTATTTTATATATTAGTTACCAAAAAAAAAAATGCTATGGGTTGAAATATGCTGTGAGCCCTAATCTTTAAGAAAAGAAACCTAAAGCAAAAACATTTAAAATCTGCTATTTCCCAAAGTTTTTTGCACTCAAATTTGTAACGTAAACAATGGATCCAATTTAAAAGACTAAATTTAGCACGAGTGAGGCTACGGTGTGTCTAATAGCTATTATTTAATTAAAAGAAAAAAATCAACTCAGTTGTAATTTAAACAATGTCTGGCACACACAAAAATAACCTCTTTTAAAAGAAAACAGCATTTCCTTTACATGTGCAGTATACATTCCTGAGTCCATTACACTCAAAATGGCTCCAGATTTCACTTGAAGTATTGAAATAATATTTAATATGCTAACATTTTTGAAATGATCTAATACTACATTTAGATGTGGCAACATGATAGACATATTAAATTAATATCCCTAAAGTATCCGATATCAATTCTTCAGTGGTTAACTCAGGATCTGTGTACTAGTATGTTCTCACATGTACACAGAACATTAAAATCTATTCCTTTTCATGCCACATGTGGTAGGCAGTTGTGAGTAAACCCTTTGCCTGACTGAAGAAACCCAGAACAATCAAATGTGACTGTATATTTGTTTTGTGATCAGCTGTCAAAAAGGTAGTTTTGAAGAAGAGGACAAGTATAAACGGGCTTTTTAATGAGGGCAATACACAAAAAGTCACACTAGGAAACTTACGGCCTGTGTACAAATGTCCTTGCCGGAGAAAGAAAAGCAGTTTTTGATATCGGACTTGAATTCAGAACTGCATTTTAGCTGCAGACCTACTAGTGGAAGTATATCTGCACCTATGAATTGTAAATGCTGTTTCTGCCATCAAGATCCCCATTCAGAAGTGTAAATATTTGTGAAGAAAATGCTATAGAAAAGGAATTTCTCTACTAACAAAGAATTCACCCACTCCAGAAATCCAAACTCTGACTGTTCTGAAGCCAGGACAAAAAGCAGATACATTTATAAAAACTACAGAGATCTCATTGGTCATATTCTCAACTCTAGGCACTTCCATGAAACACCTCTATTTATACAAGAGACAATAATAAAGGAAAAATTACATACAATATTGCTGCTTTTATGTAGACATAAATTTGGGGGTTAAACTGTCAAAAAAATTTAAAAAGCCTTAAACTTTGAAAAGACATAGTTAAGACTTCAACATTCCTTATCTTGTCTACCGGGGTGAGGGGTGGGAGGGAGAGAACCTGTCTAAAGCCTTATTGTGGGTTAAGAATGGAGTTTTAGCCTCCATTTTGAATTTTCTGGCCTTTGCTGTTTTAAACAAACCCTTAATATTACTTTATCATGTCTTGTATGTTTGAATATACAGGACAGTACCTTTCTCTGATCAAATGCTGCATTCTAAGGGGGTTTGTGATACAATGGGTGAGCTCACTTGATTTTCACCTCTGGAGATCTTGGTTCATTCAAGTCTTGGATAAGGTCACAAGTAAAAAATAAGTTTCATGCTCTCATCCTGGTTCACATCACAATGCTATGAGATGATTGGCAGTCTGGTCTAGAGAGGCACAGAAAAGGAATGCTAGAAAGAGATGTGTGAAGATCCTTATATTGGAGAATGCAATGCAGAGAATTACACCTGGGCTGCAAAGCACCTAGCAATAGGCTGCATCGTTTACATGTAGCCCTTTGAAAAAGGTAGTGTGGTGCTGCACTGCCACAACAGAACACTAGAAGAGAGTGTGCCTCAGGAGGGAGAATTTCTCCCAGACTTCTCTATCACGCAGGGGCACTGTGTGTTCTGTCATCCATTTGGTGAAGCAGCCTTGCTGCTTAGGCTCACAAAGACCCCTAGTACGACCAGCTCCTGTGCAGGTCAACTAGGGGCATTGGGAAGGGGGTGATTCTTGCATGCACATGCTTTGCACTTCTCTACAAGTGTCGGTCTCAGTCTGGCCCCTAATATTTTTTGCTTTCATCCAACTGTTAGGACCTGAAGTGTCTCATGCTTTCATGAGTGACTGACCAGCATCTCTCACAGAACTCAAATATTTTGGCACCTTCAGGAGCATCCCTCACATATGTTGCATATATTGTTCCGAACGGGAACAACCTCGATTACCTCAGTAGACAAAAATATAGAAATAAAATCCCAACTTGAAACGACAACGTTCTCTAAAATGGATGTTAACTTGGTTGAAACTGATTGTGAACTAATTGAAAAAAATTTAACAGACCGTGGAATGGGGCAAATATCCCAGACTCATTTTTATTCCTTTTCTCAGGATATATTTTCTTTTCAAATTACAATATTAAAATTCAGTATTCGCCTTATTCTGCTAATCGTCTCCTCTTCTTTGCTCCCCTCCATGTGAAGAGTTCACTCAGAACTCCTGTCACATTCAGGGCCCAGTTGGCTCAAGATTAGGTTTTACTACCCATACTGGACTGTAAATTAAGTAAGGAATGAGAAAGGTAGGGAGGGGGGGAAGGAGGAGGAGAAGAATCAAACCACTTCCCTCCATCCAGCACCTTAAACTTTGCTGACAATTCACTCAACAGCACGGGAACAAAACCATCAGTCCTGTGTGCATTTCATCTGGGAGCAGAAGTCAGACTACTCAGCTGGAAGTAAGAAAAATGCAGCCATCAGGAAATTTTTTTTGCATAACTCGTGCATGAATCAGTGCATGCTACTTTGTCTTGTCATACGTATAGCCTATTTTAGAGACAAAGGCGGGCACTGACTACAGAATGGTGGCATTGGGATGTAGGATGAGTGGCAAGGAGAGACAAACTATAGAATAAAAATTGTACTTAGCCCATATACTATAAAATATCAACGAATTAATGCCTTCAAAATACAATGCAGACAAGTACTCTAAGTATTATCATCATTCCCATTTTACAGACGGGAAAATGAGAATTTGAGTCATATTTCCAATGCTACAAAGTGACTGTATCAGAGCTGGGGTTACAACTAAAATTCAAACCACTAAATCACCTTTTCCTATAAAATTTTGAATTCTACTGTTTTCTCTGTGAATTGACCCTTTTCTTTTTCATTGTGATTGTGGCCCCCAAATGTTGATGCCTTAGCTTACAGAGCATTCAGAAAACTTCAGTAGCTAATGCCTACTCTGATAAGGTGCCATTGTATCAAAAGCATAATATATAAGCGTGCTAGAAGCTATTCTTTGTAAACCACCAATTCTGCAAAGAGGCGGTATTCACTACTCCAGTAGTTAAGAGTCAGTGCTCTGTGTTCTGATCCCAGGTCTGTAATTAACTCTGTGTGAGATCAAGAAAGTTCGCTTTGGCCCAAATTTTGCATGCTTCAGTTTTGGAAAGTCAACCTGAAATATTTAAGGCTCTAATGTTCAGAGGTGCTGAGTGTCCACAGCTCCTATGCAAGTGAATGGATCATGAGAATTTTCCAAACATCTAAAAAATCAGTCTCTAGGCATTTCACATTGTGCACTGAAAAAGTAAGGGTCCCAAACTGAGTGAACAGTTAAAAATAATTAGGCCTTTCTCTGTGAATTGCTGAAAAAGAGGATAATAAATATTGCCATATCTACATCACAAGTCTGTTTTAGTCTTAATAAATTATTGTCTGTAAAGAGATTTGAAACTCTCAGATGAAGTGCTAAGTACCATTATCTTTATTTTGATATATTTATAGTAGTTTACTATGCTGTTTTGTTTTGAAATAAAATCTGTGGCTATTGTTACAGAAGTCATGAAACAATATTCCAGAGTCTCAGTAAATCTATTTACAGGAAAGAAGAACTTTATTTTTTTGTAAGTAAATAAGTTAACTGATCATAGAAATCCTCTGCATCCTGAATTCAAGTGTTAGGTATTAACCACAAGAAAATAGAGGTTTTGTATATTTTTATATTTCAAGAGTCAATAAAACAACACAGTCTGGGATGTTGATTAGAATTTGATATCTCCAACGGTCGGCGATGGTACAGTAGATGGGGAAGGCTCTGAGTTACTACAGAGGATTCTTTCCTAGGTGTCTGGCTGGTGGGTCTCGCCAACATGCTCAGGGTCTAACTGATCGCCATATTTGGGGTCGGGAAGGAAATTTACCCACGCCAGATTGGCAGAGACCCTGGTGTTTTTTTTTTCCTTCCTCTGCAGCATGGGGCCTGGGTCACTTTCTGGTTTAAACGGAAGTAAATGGTGGATTCTCTGTAACTTGAAGTCTTTAAATCATGATTTGAGGATTTCCGTAACTCAGCCAGAGGTTATGGGACTATTACAGGAGTGGGTACATGAGGATGTCTGGCCTTTGATGTACAGGAGATCAGACTACATGATCATGATGGTCCCTTATGGCCTTAAAGTCTATGAGTTGATTGAATTTGATATCCGAGATCACAGGAGATAAACCTTTCACAGTCAAAGTGGAAACATAGATACTATTACACTAGAGAACCCATACATTGTAGGTCACTTTGGGAAAGTATAAATATTCAAAGACAAGCTTATCTTACATTGGCTTTGAGCAAAACACCAGATTTTCTCTATATATATTTTTTTAAATTAGGTACATTCACTCATGGTAACTCCACTTCAAACTAGTTTGTTAAATAACAACAATTATCATTTCTGGTACATGTTTTGTTAATTCACAATATTTACTAGCTTTACAATACAACACAGCATTACTCTGTATTGAATTCCAGTGTGAAGTACATAATTTAGCATTTTTCATAAAGGTTGTATTTAATTATTCATTCTCCTTGTCCATTCATCTCTTAGTTTGTTATAACTTGACATATTTTATTTACTAATTATTCTTCATTACTAGTTTACTGCTTTATGTACTTTACTTCATTGTACCCCGTTGTCTTGTGGCATGGCTCATGTTTTGAGAGAGAGACAAAAGATGCTGAAACATAAAATACCCCAAGGAAATAAAAGCTAAAAACTTGTATTTAACATTACATTATCACACATGTCAAGAATTTTAAAGATAAACTTGCTGCATTGTCAAGCATAACTTTACATTTCAACTTCATTGAAAAATCTTAAATTTAAATTAATTTATATTATTTAAAAGGACACTCATAATGGGATGAACCTTTTAAAACAAGTATAATCTGAAATGTAACAATTTAAATACTCTGAATACAGATGGGCCAAAATTGGACCTTTCTACCAGCCCTCCTGGAACTTTGAATGGTTAAAAAAACTGCCTTTGGTATTTCTAAAGTTCCTATAACAGTGCTATTTAGGTGCAAGTTGCCACCTGTCTCTGAACCAGACATAGTATTGTTTTTTACAAAACTAATACCTGATTGACAGGGGTTTGCAAAACCAATTCCAAAATCACTTTGGTCTGTCCATCAGAAACTTGAGACACAACCAACCACGACCCCCAAAAACTTGATAATGGATCTAAACCTCCCATGCTGTGTAAATCTAAGCTGCTGAGGATTTGCAAAACCAAAATACAGATGTAATGTTGAAAGCCATAAAATGTGGATAATTGCTAAGACCAAAACTACACAAAGACAGTTTCCAAAAGTTGTGTTAGGTTAGATGTTCATAAGGGTCCTTGAAAGACAGCTGGTAAAACCACAAGCATGATCTTTACCTTCTCCTTTCTGTGTCTGGCTACTATGAACTAATTTTCTTATGTTAAGGTATGGAATGATTGCTAAAGTTTCACAGACCCCTTGAGTGGACAAGGGTCAGCATCAGAAGATATTCTGTTGTTAGGAACTATGAAAGAGTCATGATAATGTGCGTTTTTTTAATTTTAAATAAGAAATTTTAATTAGTGAACATAATTAACATTTAATGAATTAATGCATCAGTGATATCTATGCCTAACCAGGAGCAGATGAAACATTTAATATATATGTTGATAGGTCAATGCAAAATGAAAGTCTTCAAGGTAAAACCAACCAAATTGTGTCAATTGCCACAAAGACTTGTCAACTGCTTGATTAGAAGTATATAAAGGAAATTAAACCAGTGCATCAGTCCATTAAGAATAACAATCAGGCACTAATACAGAGGTTAAAATGTATATACCTATTTCATGCTGCTGGTAAATAAAAAAAATAAAAGTGCTTGAGAAGAGATGACCCAAAATTATTATATCACTGTTCAAAAGACTAATTTAAAAAAAGTTTACAAAAGCATTAAAATATGTGAATAGGCTTTGCAAAATGACCAGAAAACGTCAAAATTTACCTTTCAAAGGAGACATACTATATAACAAAAATATAGCAGCAAGAGAAAGTGAGAATGTTAGCACAGGAGGTTATACTACCGTACAGAAGGGCCACGTAGAACCTATGCAAACACTTGAAGAGCAGTGGAAAAAGCTCAGATCAGGTAGCCATCTGTCAGTAAAACTGTTGAAATTGTAAAAAACAAAACAAAACAAAAACCAACAACCAAAAACAGAATCAGGAGGTTAGAAGTCATCTGAACACTGGGTTCGGAACACAAAATCCACAGCAAGAGTGCGCAATTACAATATGGATTTACATTTGATGGATTCTATTTCATATAACTGTGAAAATACAACACTTGTAGCACAATTTATATTCTTATATAGTTCACAGAATCTTTTCAAAACTATCCATCAAAACTAAAAAAAAAACTTGGACATGATGAGAAATTGAGAACTGGATCTTTCAGTTGACCAGTGAAGGCCGTTCCTAATGGTAACAACTAAAACTTATCACAGATAAACCTCTTTCCAATATTTTCTTTTATGTCCCTAAGAGTAGACCACCGCAATATCATTACAAAATACAGCTATAATATTGTTATAAACCGACAATCTCAAACTGAACTGAAGTATCCTATCTTGCCATTAGGAACTGTCACACTGAACTGAAGAATGCATCTACATGCTGCTTTCTCTTGATGTGTAATGAAGATGAATTTCCTATGTCAAGATTTGGTTATACCAATATTAAACACTTCTCAGAGAGTATGTATCTGTGTTATAGAAGCCTGTAAATGACTTCAATATATAATACATTATTTCTCTTTCTCTAGCATATTTAACCTTAGCTGTCAAGAACTAATTTTAAGTAGTTAAGAAAGATAAAACTGGTATCTTTGTTATGTTTAGTACAACTCTGCTTCAGAAGGAAACTTTGTTTACATTCAATGAAAAGAAAATAATGCATGTCTAGCGCACTAAAGTCACGCGTTTTTCAAATAATAAATGATTTGTGATGTCACACAAAACAGAGCTTCTCAGACAAGAGACAGGAGCTTGAATTAATTATGAATTATGAACTGAAGGATGCCTTTTTCAGAAGTGCCTAAGTGAGACAGAAGCCTAAGTTCCATTTTCAAAAGGGACGTAGGCACCTAGGACTAGATTTAAAAGGCATTTAGTTCTCTATCTAAACATGCAGATAGGCTCCTAATGGATAGGCTCTGCAGCACCTAACTGCGATTGACTGATCACCTTTAAAAATTTTAACCAAAGAGTTTACATGTTAACATTTGGTTAAAGTAATATAGTAAATCAAATTTCACTTTATACATTAGCTGTGTTTACAGTTACTGGTAATATAACATGAAATTAGAAGTTGCTTAGATTAATTAAAAACATACTTGGGATTGTTGTGTGGACAGAAAAGAGTTGCTATGAATTGTTATTTGGAAAGGCAATTTAAATTGTATTGACATTTCAGTAGTTAAGTAATCATTTACATTTTTAAATTTCAAACTTTAGAATTACTTTTGGTTGAACTGTCATTGACAGTTGTCATGTTTTAATTATAAAAGATTAATTCAATCATTGATAAGAACTTGTATTAAGGATCCACTGTTTCATATTGGTACCAATATAATTTTTCCATAATAGTTTGGCAGAAATGTAACACTATGTGATATGATGTGGGTTTACTTTGATTTGATTTTTTACTTTTTGGTTCATTTTAACATCTTATGATTAAATTCATTCTTACTTTGTTTAACTGCAACTTATATTTTGATTAATAAAATTTATAAATTCCTAAGAGTTTGTGCTTTAGTTTAAGCAACTGGAAAGTTCACTGTATTGTGAGAAACCTTGCATGGATAACTGGTTAATTACATCTGCTTAACCAATGCGTTTTATACACTGTATCAATCTACTTTAACGTCCTCACATATACCCTCCTCAGCATTTCTTTAATGTTAAACCATCTTAATTTCAAGGCCACACAACAGTAAGGATTTCATTCTATCTTTAAAAGAAGAGTCACATGCTGCTTTGCTTCAGCAAGAGGTCATTTAGTTTAGAATAACAAGAATACTAAATTAAAGAGGTCATCAGTTTAAACTGTTGCTCCCCAGAATAGACTTGTCATTTACAACTGGGACTGAAACTGTGAGAAGAAAATGCCTACTAACTTTCAGGTTAGAAAGATGTAAATTGCTTGCCCTCACACTACATGAAACAGAAAGGTTGAGAAGGTGTTTTATTTTTGTATCAGATTAACTGTAATAAAATAATTTGAGAGTGTGAACAAGAGCTGGGGGTGGGGGGGAGGAGAAACCTAGGATAAAATGGTGGTTTCTCTTTCTTCAGTCCATGTTGTTCACATTTTTAACTCCATCCCCAAAAGTTAGGTCATGCCAGGAATATTTTTAAAATTTATTTATATTCCTTTTCAGATTTTTGAGTTACACTGGTATCCCAAGTGCCTTGTTCACTGAATTTTTTGGCTGATGAACATGGCACAGTAGCCTAAACAAAACACAATGTTCTCAAGTAATGTGAAACCAATAGGTTCTAATGCTAACAAGAGTGCCAGTCCTATACCTTTCAAGGATAAATTAAGTTCTATTCAGTTCCTGAATTTAATATCCATGTGTAGCATGCAGCAAACAAGAGACAGATTATTATTTTTATTACTCTAGTGCCTAGAACACCTAGTTATGGGCTTCAGTGAAGCCATGCCCATGTATATCAACTGAGAATCTGGCCCTAGATATTTCACAGCTAATTTAATAAGAGTGGGCGGTGGTTGTTGACCATTTTTTTCTTAAAGCCCAACTGTTTTACACTGTGCTATTGGTTTTATTTGCCATCCTTGAACCAAGAGATTACTGCAATAGGTACGGCATATGCACGTTACAGAGAGCACCTTTGGGGTATAGCACTATATAAATATTAGGTAGCTACCAAAAGATGACCACAACAGGAAATTCCAAAGACATGAAACCCAATACACACTGCCCAGTTTATTTTCAATATCTACTTATTTAAATGGGGCACATGGGATGAATGAAGATGTGTCATTTATACTCTTATACTAGAACAACAGGAATGGTTCAGCCTACTAAATTCCACACTGAGTTACCAATATACCAACAGGGCAGAGTAAACCAAATTAGATAAATTCCACCTGAACAATGGCAGCTCCATCACCTAATTACTAAACACTTTCAACAATCTGAATATCCAAACCTTTTCAAATTTGAGCTCACTCACAGACTACAGCTCATTTGATAGCTGAAAAAATCTTTGATTTAAAAACATCTGAAGAAATAAAATCAAGGTAATATAGCATCTGAACAATACCATAAGATTAACACGAAATAATTGTATTATACTCCTACATCCCAGTATAAGTATCTGCCAATGTCAACTAAGCAAAATCAGGTACTTTATCTGTGAGGATGCCATTGTACAATATATCTTGTTAAAAACATCACCATGCAAGCATATTCATCAGTTCCCTTCACATTATAAAAGGTTTCTCAGTTTGAATGGGAAAGTTCTCTATGTGGAGATGGGACACTTTGCCAGTGGATTTCAGATATTTGCTGACAGGAGGGGAAAGGTGAGATTCAGGAATCTTAGGTTCCATTTCAGGCTCTGGAGATGAATGTGCTCAAGTGGGCATGAACCCTTTCGCCCATTTCTCTCAAATGTGACTTCTCCTTCCCCATTCCATACAACCTGTCCTTGTCCCACTCCTGTATTTTCCCAATCCCTATCTCCTTGTCCCAGTCCCATTCTCCACTCTTCAGTCTTCTCATCATAGGTCCAGGCTGCCTGTTCACTCAGTCCTAGTCTCATGTTTCTGGACTTCCCATCCCAGTCTTCCACTTACTCCCAGTCTCCTTTCCAGCTGCCCGTTGGGTCCTTGTCACCAGTCTCCTTGCCCAGCCAGTCCCAGTCCCTTCAGCTTTTTTCCTTCTGCATTTGAATCAATTAGCTTCTTCCTCCTCCTCACTGCTTGGTCGTAGCAGTGGGGTAACTGAAAGAAATGGGACAGACTGTCTCCCTGCTCTCAGTTCAGGTGCACAAACCGGGATCTGAAATGGTCAGCAACATCCCACGAGCTGCAATTACAGGAAAAGTCTTGTTCACCCCTGGGCTGGGGTATGCTCAGTGGGAATGGAATCTTCAGGGATTTAGCTGCTAAAATCTAAGTCATCTGTATGAGCATATGCAAACTGATTTTTCAAAGGTTTATAATTTGGTCAAGTGGAGGCTAGAGCTTTTCAAAACAGGTCACTAGAATTTTAACATAATGGGCAATACAATGTATTTTTCACTATTTCCATTCTCAAAAACAGCTGAACTATTTTAGCTAAAAATTGTATGGAAAAAAAAGAAATAATGATCAGCCTGTGGCAGACACCTGGCATGAAAAATTTCAGGCCAAACCATTTAATTTTGACAAAATTATAAGCAATTGAAAACAGTCTTGTAATGTGAAATGGGAGGCAATCTTGATAGCAAGTGGTACTATCGGTCCCTCTAATACAAATAAGAATGCAAAGCAGGAGGTAATTTATTTCATGAATGGGTAAGGGCTTCTTCATGTGCACATGCAACTCTTCTAAATGAAAAAAAAAAGGAAAACATTATACTCATGAGTATAATAAGTGCCTAGTATGCTTAGTTAATTTCAAGATGAGGCAATACAAAAGCAAAAATGTCATATTTGTATTGTTGCCTTCGCCAGTACTTTATTAATTTTAAAAAATCCTACTAGCTTATTAATCAGTGTGCGACTTAGGTTATGTCTCGGAAGTGAGATTCACAGCTGGCATAGGAATACCTGCTTCAGCTAGCACATAAAATAGCCTTGTATCCGGTCGGGGCTCAGACTAGCCATCCAAGTAAAGGGTCAGGCAGGATTGTACTCAGGGCCACTAACCCAAGCAGCCACCTATGTCACCATATACACAGTGTTAATTTTAGACACTAGCTTGAGCATAGCTAGCACAGGTATGTCTATGCAAGCTGGGAATCACACCTCCCAGCTCAAATGTAGACGTAGCCTTAGAAACAATATTTAATAAGGGATATCTTTGTTTTTAAAAGACGCAAACCAGGGGTTTTTGGACCAGCTGGCCAAAAGACCTAGAAGAATGTTTCTTCACCAATGGCTGCAAACCACTTAAACTAGAAGTAGGTGGAGGCTTTTTCTAATCCTGCTGCTATAGTTTTGATCAATGGTCCCAGTCTCCTAAACATCATATAAAATTTGTCAGGGAGTATAATGGTTCATACCAAGCATTATCCCACACCAAAGATCCATATAGGGAGATGTTGCTATCTTGGCGCCCCACTCCCTTTCTTGAAGACATCAGAAAATGGATCAGATGAAGACCATCAAGATCAACCTCAAAAAGATATTTAAGTGAGTAAAGTAGTATTGTGGAGGAAAGAAAGAAAGGACTTTGTAGGGGGAGGTTTGGGAATCCCAAACCTATTTTCAATTTCTTTGCTCCAGAAATGTTTCAGAGGTGCTACAGGAGCTTATATGTATGAACAATTTCTCCAAAGTGGGAAACTTTCAGGCCAGTATGGATAAAAGGCTCCCATTTGCCCCATCTCTAGTGTGTACAGACTAGTGTCACTGAACAGTTGAAGCACACACATCAGTAATTATAAAAAGTTGTTAGAAGTATTCTGATAAATATGGGGTGGCTTAGAAGAAAAAAATAACGCTGGTCTTAATCACTAAAAAGGCTATCCAATTATTCTTTAGATTGAAAAATAGTACGTAGGTCAACCTGGATATACATTACAATTAAACCTAAGCCAAAGTAAATCTTTCTTCTCTTGTAGCAAGAAGGTAATGAAGCAACTGCTAGCATTGATAATTGATATCTGTGGTGTCAAATATCTCATAAGCAAGCTTATTTTTCTCTTTACATCCAAACAATCTCCCTGTTATCACAGTGACAATATGAAGCGTAAGAAAAATACGTAAGGGACTCTACAATTTGTTTTCATCATTTTGTGAATAAAGGCCTAGTTTTTAATCAAAATCAGCTTATTTGACACCGCTTATTTTCACAAATGTGTGTTTTCAGCAAATCTATATATACAGTTCCAGTGGCAAATAAATAGCATACACGTTAAACATTAGTCCCTGTAGAGTTTGAGAGAAAAGTTTTTAAAAATGCAGGTGTCAGTCTTCTTAAGTCAAAAAAGCTTCCATCATATTCTCCAGTTTATAATTTTTAATGAGAAAATGATGTATTGAGGTATCACACTTATCATTGTTCCATTAGGATTGATGCATACTGACATTATGTCTAGGACCTTTCATAAAAAAGATGTGGTGATAAGTAGACATTTATGTTGGCTGTAAAGCTATTAAAAACACTGAAAAGTGACAAAAGGAGTAAAATAAAATATGCCATAAAAATTACCCATGCAAAGATGATGATCAAATATTCTCCTGACGAGGGTGGCAGAAATCACTGTAAAACTCATTTACTTTATCCCTTTTCTATAAAACAGATGAGTTTCAAACAACAGATGTTACTACCTATTAGACAACTGAAAAAGGAGGTTACTTACCTGTACCTGGAGGATCTTCGAGATGTGTGGTCCCTATCTGTATTCCATACATGGGTGCGCATGTGCGCCATGTGCTTGAGTTCTGAAGCATTTCTTAGCAATGTCTGTTGAACCGCACGTGTCTTGTGCATCCCCCTCATGCTTCCAGCAAATGGTAGAATAGATAGTATAGGCTGATGCATCTCCAGTCACCTTCTTATTGTTTTGGAGTCCAATATGAAGCAGAAGGGATGGGGGGTGGGTGGAATACAGATAGGGACTACACATCTCGAGGAACCTCCAGTTACAGATAAGTAATCTCCTTTTCTTCTTCTATTATGGTCCCTATGTGTATTCAACACATGGGTGACTTGCAAGCAGTGATCAGTGCGGAAGTGGGTGTGAGGATGCCAATGGAAGTGAAGTCTGCAGTACAGCTTGGCCCACAATGGCATTGGTGTGTCATGAATGTGTGAATGGAGCACCAGGTGTCTGCGTGACAGATGTCTTCCCAGGACACATCTGCCACTAAGGCAGATGTGGTGGGTGGAGCTCGCGCAGAGTTCACCATGAGCATCAGGCAGGGTATGTTGGATTGTTTGTAGCATTCACAGATGCACCCCAAGACCCATTCAGAGATTTGTTGGGATGAGAGGACTTGACCCTTGGACTATTCGGCAATGGCCACAAATAGTTTCAATTGTGTGAAAAGATCGAGTCCTGTGTAGGTAGAATGCCAGTGCATGGCGGATGTCGAGGGAGTAAAGGCCCTGTCAGCAGATGAGGCGTATAATTTGGGGGGGGGGGAATGGGCAGGTGGGTGCATTGATTTAGGAGGAACTCTGCCACCACCTTTGGGAGGAATTTAGGGTGTAGCCATAAAGATACCTTGTACTTGTGGAATATTGTGGGGGGAGAGAGAGGCTGCCATCATGGCTCTAGTTCACTGACCCATCTGGTTGATGTAACAGAACCAAGAATGTAGCTTTTATTAAGAGGTGGGAGAGGGAGCATGTTGCCAGTGGCTCAAAGATTGGCTCTGTGAGAGTAGAGAGAATGAGATTAAGGTCCTATAGTGGTGTGGGCTTCAGTATTGGTGGAAAGATGTTGAGTAGATCTTTCACAAAGTGGACGGTGATGGGATTACTCCTGGGAGCATTCTGTGCCACTGCTCAATGCAGAATCCGTGAAGAATTAATGTTTCCCAGAGAATTTGTAATTTCCACCAAAATGTTTCCTTTGGGTAGAAATCACAAATTTCAGCCCTGTGTATGGCAAGGCAGTGGGGCTCTGTCAGCGCTACACATGGCTGACAGCAGGACCCCCAGCCGCCCAGGGCTGGCAGATTTCCTGAATCTTTTCTGTTCTCTGTATTGTTACAGACATACTTGATGACAGTATTTTGAAATAAATTACCAAAATAATTGAAACTGGCCTGATTATATTGTTATTTTGACAAACAAAATATGCATATTTTTTCAGTATTTTAAAATATTGTGTGCCAAATTTTAATTTTTTTGGTCAAGAATTTTTAATTCTGGTGCAGAATTCCCCCAGAAGTATGGGGTGAATAAACACCAAGGTGCCATCCAGGAAAGAAAGTCACTGAATGCTACCAGATGCACCCGTATGGAATTGAGGGCTAAGCTAGGAATTGAAGGTGAGGAAATAGTCAAGGACAACTGGAATAGACCTTGTGCTTAGTGAGTGATGGTGGCAGAGAGCTCATACTGTGAAGTGTCTCCATTTAGCCTGGTAGCAGTCTCTGGTGGATTCTCTCCTGCTCTGAGTAAGCATTTGTCATACTGTGATGGGGCATGTCTGGTCTACCTTTGACCCCCATCCAAATGGTAGGCCATGAGGTGAAGAGGGGTAGGATGGAGGTGCCAGGTCCTCCGCCGATCTTGTATGAGTTGATCTGGCAGTGTGTGGAGGTGGAGTGGTGTGTGGGAGGGGAGTCTGAGGAGGTCGGTGAACCAGAATTGACAAGCCAGAACAGGACTATGAGTATCACGGAGGCGTCGTCCCAGTGAATCTTGCCTAGTACTTGCAACAGGAGGGAAATGGGGGGCGGGGGGGGGGGGAAGGTGCAGCAGAGGTCACCTGTCCAGGAGAGAATGAGACTGTTGCCCTGAGAGTCCTTCCCTGTTACTCCTCTGGAACAACATGAGAGCCGCTTTTGGTTCTTGCAAGTGGCAAAGAGGTCTCACCAAAGGGTACCCCGTTTCAACAAGAGGTACAGTAGCAAGGCATCGTGTAGCTTCCACTTGGGACTAAAATAGAAAATCCTCCTGAGCGCATCAGCCAGGGAATTCTGGGAGCCAGGTAGGTCTCTAGCTTGAAGTGTCACATGGTTCTTGATGCATCAGTTCCAAAGGCGGACCAACTCAAAGCAGAGGGAGGGGGACTTGGTGCCACCCTGCTGGTTGATATACGCCACTGCTGTGATGTTGTCAGAGAGTAGTTGAACATGGAGGGACTGAATGAGTGGGAGGAAAGCCTGGCATGCTAAATGGACTGCCCACAGTTCTAGCATGTTTATGTGCATCCTGGCTTCTTGTGGGCGTCCACACATCCTGAGCTGTGTGTCAGTCCAAGCGGGCTCCTCAACCCACAAGGGAGGCATCCATTGTGATGGTGGCCTGTGGTGTGGGAGGGGTGATGGGGTGCCATGATCTTCCATGATCTTGGACGGGTCAGCCCACCATGTGAGGGAGGCCAGCACGGCCCAGGGAACAGTGGGACAACTGTGGGAGAATAGGGCAAGACGGCTCCCAAAGACGATATAGGGGGGCATCGGGGGGAAGTTCACAGGTCTCAACATGCATATCAAAATGGAGGTTTTGCTTGGTGCTGGAAGAGGGTAGAGGAGGTAGTTGTGGCGGATGCAGGGAAATGTGGCCATTGAGAGCAGTCCCGTCTACATAGAGCCTTCTGCTGATGCTGACAGTAGGCCAGATAGGGAGCGTGTGATCATGGAAGGAACAGTTGTCTCTGCTGCCTGTGTCTCGGGGCTGTAGTCCTGCTGAAAAATATACCTTATTGACCAGCAGGTTCATCCTCTTTGCTGCCCTGTCC
Organism: Macrochelys suwanniensis; assembly: GCA_033296515.1. Lineage (NCBI taxonomy): Eukaryota > Metazoa > Chordata > Testudines > Chelydridae > Macrochelys > Macrochelys suwanniensis. The sequence goes on along the minus strand of CM065780.1, from coordinate 28,714,927 downwards.
AGAGGGATAGACTTCTGAGAGTGCTGGAGTACCCGGTCTGCTGTCGCATGGACAACCAGAGAGCTGGTGGGTGGATGTGTAAAAAGAAAATCTGTTCCTATTCCTATTAAATACTTCCTTTCCACCCTTTTAGGTGTGGGGGAATGGTAGGCAAGGGTGTGCCACACAGCCTGTGCTGATTGGAGGATGGCCTCATTAATGGGTAGAGCTACCCAAGAAGGCTCTTGGGGTTAGAGGATGTCCAAGAGCTAATGTTGCATGTCCTGAACCTCCTCCAATGGGATACCCAAGTCTGCTGCTACCCTCTGGAGTAAGTCCTGGTAAGTCCTGGTACTGGGGATGGTCATCCACCAGAGAGCACAAAAGGGGAATACAGGCAATGAGGATACAGCAGTGGGAACCAGCGGAAACAGCAGTACCAGTTCGATATCTACCTCTTCCTCATAAACCTATGGTGCCTGTGGGCAAGCAGGGGGATGATTAATAGAAAGCCTGTTGGGGCCTGACCTCAGCAGTAAGGATCCCAGCATCCCCAGTATGGCCAGAAAGAAGAGTCACTCAGATGTGGTGGGCACCACATGTATGAGCACCATGCCTCCATTGCCAGATCATATGCCAGAGGGTAAGGCAGTCTGAGCTGTGAGTCCGGACTTTGGCATGACATTGGGGAGAATGAGGGTTCTGGTTCCAAGAACTCCACAGACTCTGAAGATAGTTCTGGCAAAGAGGGGACTGTTAGTGCCCAGAGGCTGCGGTGTAGCAATGGGGCAGGCTTCTCCGGCAGCAACAGAAGAGGTTTAGGTGCATGGTACACATGTGCTTCCATGTGTGGAACTCAAACAGGGACCATCACTCAAAGAAGAACAATTACAAACTAGGATTTAGTCAAGATAGAAACACCCCAGTAGTTTAACATCATTACCGAAAACTAAAAACTAAAAGTCATCTGACGTTTTACCTGCACCAAATAATAGAGAATGTCTTCATTTAAGTCACTAAAATAGAAAAGAGGTGTGTTTTAGTTTCAGAGATGTGCAGCCTAGTGGTCTGAGCACCAGACTGGAAGACTGAGTCAGATCCCAACTGACCTTGACTCCCTCTGTGTTTTCTCTTATCCTTTGACTCAGTTTCCCTACATTACGTTTTAAAAATAACGTATGCTAAACTAACTTCACAACCTTAACAGAAAAGTCTTATAGAATTTACTAGAGAATGATACACAGTCTAAAACATTTGAAAGCAAACCTCAGAAATCTGGAGCAAGCACTGCTACAATTATTGGGGCCTGAGAGGCCTACCACAATTGAGAGATCAACTCTGGGAAAGTGGATATATTTATAAAATGTTCCAACACTTACAACAACACAAGTTGATGGGGAAAAGTAACAGAAATTCAATAGTTTGTCACACACACACACGACAAACTGTATTGAATTTCTGTGACTTTTCCCCATCGACTTGTGTTGTTGTAAGTGTTGGAACATTATATAAATATATGTGTGTGTGTGTGTGTGTATATATACACACACATACACACACACACACACAGACATATATACACACATACACATATATATATACATATATTTTAAAGTCAGCAAAAGCTAAAGACTAGGTTAGTCCAAATACAAAGGCCTACAAATATAACTCAACAATTGTTTTGATATCATGTCTGCTAAACAAGAGAAACATGAGTCCAAAAATCAATGGACCAAAATTGGTGTGTCAGATATTAAGCCTAATTAGTATATAAAATACTAAGAGGATCAGGTATTCTGCCCATCACCCCTTTTGGGGGTCCTTAAAAAGAAGGGGGACTTTGGAAGAGGAATGGATGGATTGAAGGATTCCCACCGGGGGCGGGGGGGAGGCCAAATGGCCTCTGGTTTGCTCCAGGGACTGTATAGATCATTCATGACCCTTGAGTCATAGGAACATCATGACACCCACACTTCAGGATACCAGTGGGGATGCCTGACCATCACCACCATACTATCCGAGACTCCAGCCTGAGACATGCAAGATCCTGCTGTCTCCCATTCCCTAGTATAGCTAACATGACACCAATTTTTTAAAAAAAAGTCTCCAGAAGCAATCTTGGCAATTACAGGCCACTTCAGGACCAGGCAAATCGGTTGAAACTACAAAAAGAAGAAAATGATTAGATATATAGATTAACGTGATTTGTTGGCAAAAAGTCTACATGGAAGGGAAGGGAAATCTTGTGGAGGGAAATCATGCCTCACCAATCTATTAGAATTCTTTGAGAGGGTCAAAAAACTTGTGGTCAAGGGTGATCCAGTGGATATAGTATACTTTGATTTTCAAAGAACCTTGGACAAGGTCCCTCACCAAATGCTCTTAAGCAAACTAAGGGCATGTCTACACTAAAAACTTAAGTCGACCTATATTAGGTTGACTTACAGCCACCACAGTAATTACTGCGGTGGTGAATGTCCACACTACTTTCCTTGGGTCAGTGCTGCATGCATTCACCAGGACCGCTTCCACTGACCTAAGAGTGTGGGGAGATGAGAGCCTGGTCTCTTAGCTCTGCTGGCAGCTTCCCACTGGGAGCCAGGCTGCCCCACAGGCTCCTGGTGGGATGCCTCCCCACTTGGTTCCCCGTTCCCTGCAGAGGGTAGGGCAAACAGCTTGGGGCTTCTTGCCTCCCCATTCCCTGCTGGGAGAGGGGGAAAGCTGCCCGGGCTTCTCACCCCTGGAGAGTGGGGACCAGCTGCCTCAACTTCTCCCCTCCCACCCCCATCCCTGGCTCACTCCCCACTGGGAGCCATGCAGCCTGAAGTTCTAGCCAGAAGTTCTAGCACAGAGCAGTGAAATTGACAAGATGCCCAATGTTCCTGGTTAGGGTGGAGGGAAGCCACTTGGGCTTCATGCCTCTGCTCTCAGCCCGGAGCAGGGTTCCTCTGCCCAGGCTTCTCCTCCCCGCCAACCCTGCTTGGAGCAAGGTCCAGCTGCCCAGGCTTCTTGCCTCCACTCTCAGCCGGAAGTGGGGTCCAGACAACCGGGCTTCTCGCCCCAGCTTCCAGCTGGGAGCAGGATGCAGACACATGGGCTTCTTGCCCTCATCTGGGAGGTGTAATGTAGACAACCCAATGGTGTAATGTAGACCACTTCTAAGCAGTCAGAAGATGAGAGGGAGAATCCCCTCATGGATCAGTAAAAGACAGGTTAAAAGACAGGAAACAAAGGGTAGGAATAAATGGTCAGTTTTCAGAACGGAGAGAGGAAAATAGTGGCATCACCCAGAAATCTGTACTTGGACCAATGCTGTTCAAAATATTCATAAATGATCTGGGTAAAGGAATAAACAGTGAGGTGGCAAAGTTTGCAGATACAAAATTAGTCAAAATAGTTAAGTCCAAAGCTTATTGCAAAGAGTTACAGTGGGATCTCTCAAAACTAGGAGACTGGACAACAACAACATGGTAGATGAAATTCAATGTTGATAAATGCAAAGTAATGCATACTGGGAAAAATAATCCCAACTATACAGACAAAATGATGGAGTCTAAAGTAGCTATCACAATTCAGGAAAGCGAACTTGGAGTCATTGTGGTTAGTTCTCCGAAAACGTTCATCCAATGTGCAGCAGTGGTCAAAAAAGCTATCAGAATGTTAGGAACCATTAGAAAAGGGATACATAATAAGTCAGTAAATATCATAACACCACCGTATATATCCATGGTACACCTACATCTTGAATAATGCATGCAGTTCTGCTCGCCCCATTTCAAAAAAGATGTATTTGAAATGGAAGAGGTACAGAGAAGGGCAACAAAAATGATTAATGGTATCAAACAGCTTTCATATGAGGAGAGATTAAAAAGACTGGCACTGTTCAGCTTGGAAAAGAGATGACTGAGAAGGGATCAGCAGTGTAGCCAGGGGAGAGCAGGGGGAGTGGCCGCTTGAGCAGAAGCAGCGGAAGAGGCGCCTTTTTTTAGCAGCACTAAAAAAAGGTGCCGCTTCTTTTTAAGCGCCGCTTCTTACACTCACCCGGTGGCACTCTGGGTCTTCGGCGGCGGGTACCACCGAAGACCCCGAGTGAGGGAGGACCCGGAGCACCGCTGGGTGAGTACAGGGGGAGGCGCCTTTTTATAGCGCCACTCCCCCTGCGCTCCGGACCTGGCTGCGCTACTGGAAGGGATATGATAACAGTCTATAAAATCATGACTGGTATGAAGAAAGTGAACAAGTGTTATATACCCCTTCACATAACACAACAACCAGGGGTCACCCAATGAAATTCATAGGAAGCAGGTTTAAAACAAACAAAGAAGCACTTCTTCACAGAATCCACAGTCAACCTGTGGAACTCATTGCCAGGGGATGTTGTGAAAGTGAAAACTATAACTGGATTCAAAAAAATAATTCAATATGTTCATGGAGGATAAGTTCATCAATGGCTATTAGCCAAGATGGTCAGTGATGCAACCCCATGCTCTGGGTGCCCCTAAGCCTCTGACTGCCAGAGGCTGGGACTGGACAATGGGGGTTGGATCATTTGATGATTGCCCTGTTCTGTCCATTTCCTTTGAGGCATCTGGCATTGGCCACTGTAGGAAGACAGGATACGGGGTTAGATGGACTATTGGTCTGAACCAGTATGGTCATTCCTATGTTGTTTTGTCCCTTGTGTACTCCTCTCTCTCTCTCTCTCTCGACTTTTAATCTGATCCCAAGACCAACTGTACCCCCTGCACCAGTACACAAGATGAAATGGCCATTCAGTTCTGTACAATCTAAGGAAAAAAACAGTAAAGGAGAGGGACCTGACCAGACCCACCAGATGATGTCCCAGACTGGGGATGTGAGCAGAGTTCACAACCAACCTGTCAGTCCAAAGCATCCATCTGTGACTGGCCAGCAGCATGGTATCTCGAGAACATCAACAAAAGCCATATTTTCCTCTCCTTTATTATCCTACTTTTCACCAGTGGGTAATGACCTCTTTGAAAATCCCTTGACACAGAGTCAGTGTTAACAATACATATCTGGACCACAAACTGTTCAGAGACCAGTAAAGTTCAGTGTGCCTTAAAAGCTTGTGCTGGGTGTGTTAACAACTGAAAAGGTTTTATCAGATCTTTGAACAGCTGAGAGGATATATAAAATAAAGATTTTGTCAAGTAGGGACAAATTGTCTTCTCAACTATAGAGCATGAGATACTCTTCTGAAGACAAATGTTCAGTCACCTATTTTTCAAAGTGCTTTCTTCCCAGATTCCACCCTTTAAAAAAAGACATTTATATTGAATCAGTTTAAGATTTACAAAAGAACTGTGAAGGCTACAATAAATATACCATTAAGATCACCAACTGTGAATTCTTCTACTTATATCTTATGTAATATTTAAAACATTTCTGAACAGTTCTATTATACACCATTATAAATGTTCCAAAAATTGTTTAACTATTATTTGAGTAAATAGTAGATAAAATTAATTTGAATTTACTTCTTGGATCAAGATCAGGTCTAGTGGAGAATGGAATTAATACTAATTGTTTATCTCACAGCAATTACAAGAATCAAGCTGAAATACATTTCAACAGCCTCAGCAGATTTCCTAATGCAGTTTGCATGATCAAATGATTTCCATTAACAATTTGAAAGTCTCATTATGCATAGGCCCGGGTGCCTTTTTCAGGTTCTAAAAAGTGTAGTCTTTTAATTCTTCTATTTAAATACATTTGAAAAAGAATACATTCCTTTATATTTGCAACCTTCTTAGCCTGAAATTAGTTACAATTACAGTATCTATGTATCTTCCATGAACTATACTTAATACAAAACATAGTGAGGTCAGTTTATTTTACAAGTCCCCAAATCATGCTAACTCTGGTTGGACCAATTACACACAAAGCACTCTACTGAATCAAAAAGAAAGCAATGGAGGCAAGCTGGAATTTACCAATGCAGTTTCCCTGTTGGAGTCAAACTGTAATGAATGCACCCAGCTCAGTGAAAACAGCTCCCATGTTAAATATATAACACCGTGGCTTCATACACAACCAAAACTTAAAAGAATATATGTCCCTCTGTGAAGAAAGTGAACGGTTTAAATGTTGAGGTTCATCAAACTAACCATTATATATTTGCATCTGAATCTATACAACTCTAAGTGATATAGCCTTGGCCTATGACAGAACTTTCACCCTATAACAGTGTCAGCAAATAACACTGCTAGATGAGGCAGCCTCCAGATGTTCTACTAGTCAACAATCTTGTGTTTTTGTAATTCAGCACCAGTTTATAGATTTTAGGTTAGTAATTGTCATACATATTGTCAACAGAGGGCTTGAACCTGCACCTCTGAGTTCAGTAGAAGCTCAGGGAGATAACCCTCAATATGCTATATTACTAACTGTTCCTCGCACACTTGTGCATATATATTTTTGCTGGTCTCTCAGAGTTATTTATAAATATTAGGTCTGATCCCATTGACCTCAATGGTCTTTGCATCAGGCCCACTGAAACTCATTGTAGGACTACTTCCCAAATTGTGCTCTTACAGTTTCACAGAAGTAGTTTCAATGAAAAAGGCTTAAAACGCAGATGAATTAATAATTATTACATAAAAATATCTGCAAAAAATATCACTGTGCAAGAAAAGCCTTCACGTAAATCACAACAAATGCAATTTGCTTTGATCTGAATTTAAATGGAAGCACAAAGTGTCCAGGATGGTGAAAGAACATCTCTGGAAGCAGAAGAAAGTTAGGTGGGGAGCCTGAAAGAATTAATTGACTTTCCCCAGGATATTTCCTAATATTAGATTTGAGCAGCCTTCTATTTTTCACCAAAATTAAAAACCTAAAAAAATCTTTTGGGTCAAATGAAACATGTTTCATGTCATTTCAAAACAACATTTTTGAAACAAAATATCGATAGAAATGAAATGTTGAAACAGATTTTCTGAAAATATCAAAATGATTTTTTTTGATATTTAAAAAAAAAATCCAGACAAAACTATTCACCAAATTTAACCTGAATTTGTAAATAGTTTTGGTGCCCAGAAAAATGCCTTTTTTATTGAATGTATTATTTGGAAAAAAAGAAAATAAAAATCATCCAGCTCTAATGCTGTATGTGAATCTTTTGAAAATGAGTTCAGAGTTTCTATTATAGAACATATCTTTGTTATGACAGCCAAAGGATGTTTAGTTTTAAATAGCACAAAATTAATTACTGTTTGGTGAGATGCTCAAATATTACATTGATAACCACCACAGAAAAACCTATAGACACAATAATAATTAATGTGTTTGCAAATGAATTATATGAACCTCAAAATATTTGAGCAAATTTTAGGAACAAAACAAAATAAAATAATAAAATAAATAACTATGATTATATACTTTGCACTTAGATAACAACTTTCATCAGAGGATCTCACAGCACTTATAAAAGTGGGAAATTAATTGCTGAGCAACATTCCAGGTTTCAATGAACAAACAGAAAAACATTCTACAGAACACCCTTATTATCAAAACTCACTGTTGTCTGGATCAGCCCATTAATTGAGTTTGACTGTTGACTTTGGGACTAATGTTGTTCCTTGTAAGCTACAAAAAAATCTATGTGGAAGCTCACGTACTTAAGGTCCCACTGGTCATTCTGCCCACTGGCAATATTGATGGGAGATACAAAGACTTTAAATAATTAGGTATGTTCCGTACTCATTTGTACCATATAATTTGCAATAATTATGTTTGTCTAGTTAGGGAAAGGATGATTGGAAGATTACACTCTCTTCTAGACAAACAGATAGAGCTTATCTTTCTGAAAAAAAGTCAACTCCCAGGATGGGATCAGAAACTGTGAAACATTTAAATGTCATCTCATTTTCCTCTGCAGCCTCTAGGGTTATTTTTCTTTTTAACCACATATGAACGTCCCCAGACAACCTTCCTTTTATTTATTTTCTTTAAAGAGAACAAAAGAATTTAGAAACAATATAGAAGGTGGAACATTTATCTCTCATTTCACCAATTAATGTTTAAGGCTTTATGAAAATTACTTGTCTCCTAAGTGTCTCCTTACACTTTTTCTACTCTTTGCTCTAATGCACCAGATCCTCAGTTGGTGTAAATCAGAACAACTGCATTAACTATAGCACAAGAGAATCTCCCACTATTTTCATGTTCAGGCCATGTACTGTAGAGTCAACGCCATGTTATGTGCAAGGTTTCAAGGCACTACACTGGATTTAGAGGTCATTGTGAAAGAAGGAATGTGTCAATATTAATACAAAAGCATAGCAAAATATTCATACTGAACAATTTACCTGACAAACCCAGCTTCTCTTTCTTTTTTCCCCCATGGTAGAGTTTATATATTATTCTGAATTACTTTTTGGATGGAAAACCACCAACCGTTTGACTGAAGAGTTCAGTATTCAAAATCAGAGCTGCGTTGGTTGCCTGTAATTGGTCACACTAAGTTACACAGCATTGTTTCTGTTCATGGATTAGACGAGTCTAAGTCTTGTCAATAGTTGGAGGGTTTGAGGAAGCTACTGGGGCTTTGGCTCTCTTAAGGAGAGGAAGAAATACAGAAAGAAGCAGCAGATACACAGGATGAGGGAATTTTAGAAAATGTTATAGGTTTTTCTTTGCAGATCACCTATGCCTTGCCTGAGGCATCATTACTAGAAACATTAGTCCGATATAAGAGTTATTGGCATGCATCCTTAAAACCCATTAGAAAAAAATATATCAGACCTACACATTCCAGGGTATCAGAGTGATGCAAAGGGCCATTAAACTAGCAGTAAAGGAGCTGATGACACTACCATCAGCATGGAGGAATTCTTAGCAGGCATAAACTTGGAACAGTTGACTTTATGCTATCCACTTCCTCCACACACCCCAACATAGGGGCCAGGAAAGGAACATGAGGAGTAAGTGTAGGTCCAGAGCTTGCAGGTCTTGATGGGTGAAATAGGACTGCTGCAGCCATAAAACTGCTGTAAATTATGTAGAGAGGCATGTCAGGGGAGTGGGAAGGTGGCTTGGAGGTATGCTTGGTGAAGTTGAGGATGTTGCTCACAACATATATTTAGAAAGACCCTCTGAAATATGGATTTCAAATGCTGAAACAACTACTTCTGAGTGCCATGGGAAGTACTAGAGCCTCTCAACTCAATTAGGTGGACCTAAGGGTGCAGAAATGAAGTGTATGTGGTATATTCTTCCCTTGTTTCACTCTGGGAATTGCTCTTGACGTTAATTGAAGCCCTGCTCATAGATGAAAGGGAGAATAGACCCCATGATAAAGACAACAAAATGTTCAGGCATATTGAGATGGAGGGAATCCCTTCTAATAACATTAGGAGTTCCCCATTACAAACTGGAAATCACACATCAGCTCTTTTAAAATTGGTTTCCCGACTCAGTTTTAGAAGAGCAGCTGCAGTCACATTACCCAAGACACAAGTTACAAAAGGTTACTACTCCTCGATGCTTCAGGGCATGACCTGAATACTATCTGGGGTTAAGAAGAAGACATCTACGTGGTCCAGGGGCCATGACACAATGTTCAGATTGGTCGCTCAAGCACAAATTTCAAGTGATACACCCTCACTCCCGTCCCCATAGTACCTCCTCCACTCTGTATTTGTTCCCTGTTCCACTCTTATTACTTCCTCCTCTTCAGTCCCTAATTCCTCTACTTTTCTCATTACTTGTTTTCCATCTCTAAGTCCTAGGTGACTCTGCCCCCTCCTCCTGATTTCCAACTTCCTGGAGGCTCTGCCACCATTGTCCCATCCCTATGTCCCCTATTGCTCTTTTGTTTCTCTGTACTGACTCCTCCGCCTCCTACTCTCTCAGTGCCCTTTCCCTTACACTAGTGTCCAGAAAGACAGCAGCAGTCGGAATAAGCAGTGCTTCAAGCTTGACGCTTCCCATGTCCCATACGAATAGTGCTGCCAATAGTGCTGCTCTGGTGTATCCACAGAGGACTCCAGAGCAATGGATGCCCCCACCCCAACAGGGACTGGCTGAAATATGCTCCAGTGTCCTCTGATGTGGTGTGCAAGCTGCTTTCTGCTGACAAAAAAGGCTGTGTGCTGATAAAAGTTTGAGCCCTCCTCAGGAATCAAGATGTTTCCCTCTTTTCCATGGTCCTGTCAGGCACACCACAGGTTTTCCAGCCATTCAACAGGACACCTCTATCCTCTATTTCCTAACATCATCCACAAAAACACACAGCTGCTCTAAACTCACTGGCTAGTATCCTTTTCTACTTTCTGTGGGTGAAATCTCCTCAGCAAAGAGCTGAGCACTTGGTGGCATAAAGAGTGGAGAGCACATCACACAGATTCAGCAAAGTTATAAGCAGGCCCAAACAGATAGACAGTTTTGAAAGGGGTCACAGATTTGCTTGAACTGGCCTGAATCTTCCCCTACATTAGTAGCAACTCCCCTAGGGTCTACTAAACTCATGGGCCCCTTAGTACCAAGGGCTACTAGGGCAGGATTTACTTCCATCACTAACATCCCCAGTGATTATAGTATTGGTATTCGGGAGATAGACTTTCCTCTGTAGAATCTGAGGTAACCTGTGATGAAGACCATAGCCTAGATGGGTAACTATTTATGTGTGGCTGTATTTCTACAGCATGTTCACAGATTTGTTCTCTTCTGTATAGATGTGATAAAAGGCCATCAAGGAGACATCTGATTTTTTCAGCACTAATTATGCCTCCTATTAAAAAGGACATGTAAATCAATTTGCCACGATCTATTTGGGAATATTCTCATGCTAATGCAGTGAATGAAGAGTGCCTGGAGTTCACTCGTTTTGCTTTATATGAAAAGATTATGGATACCAATGGAGTTGTAACTCCAGATTGCCTAAGACTGAGGGTTTTTTCTCCCGGAGAATTTAAATGCATCTGTGTAGTGATTCTCTGGGAGCAGTGTTAGGGCTTTTAAATGTACTACCCTTTTAACCAACAAATACATGTAACTAAATAAATGCTAATATTAACATTAGACATTCTAATACATCTTTGAGTTTTCAAATGACCCGTCCTGTTTTACTGCAACATTTATTAAAGTTTTAAATTACAATATCAACACACACAGAATAAAAATTTTCTTAGAACGTATCCTAAAAATATCCTAGCTTTTGTATATAAATCCCCTTTTTTCTTATGGTGCATTTTTGATAAATGAAATATAAAATTTAATCAGTCCCAAAATTATGATGGTGTGGGAAACCAGTAACGTTGTATATTCAATGCACATAATAATGTAATACACAGTGGCAATACACAATGTAATAAACAATGTAATACACAGCGGTGTTTCTCTATAGGTGAGAAGAGACAGGAGGAGCCCCTTATGCTATTCACCTTTAACATTCATTGTGGTCTTGTGATGCTTGTTTCCAGGTAAGGCTGGACTGCTGCCAAACTTGTGAATGCAGACAAAACCTGGTGAACTTTAAGAATAGACTATTGGTTGATAGAGGAAGTTAAGGATAGGGGGCAAAAAGCTTAGCTTTTGTATACCTGACTTATTTGCTCCCTTCTTACCCCAACAATACAGAGAAAGAGAAATCCTGAAGATTGATAAGTATACAAAGTCTGAAAATAAAACTACTTTCCAGGATGTGTCAAAACCCAATCCTGCCGGTTCACATATGTGATTAACTTTACACATGAGAGCACTCCCATGGATTTCAATGGAACTATTCAAGTGTTAGTTTGCTGGATCAGACCTTTAATTTGCAAAATGCTATTTTCACACTGCAAAATGATTTTTCCTGCATTTTTTTTTACTTTCAGTAATTTTTTATGTCTTGAGAGTATTTAAATCATTTGTTAATTAGTACCATCTGGGAATCGGTGTACTAAAAAACAAACAAAAAGACTTCTGAGAGATTGGTTTGGGTAGCTGGACATAAAGTAAATTCTTAAAACTCTTTTTCTAACCTAGGGAATGGGAGTACTGAGTTTGTAACCAGTAAAGGGCAAAAACTCCTTTAACAAATGAACTTGGCCAGGGAAGAGATCTGCCTCTCATGCAATTTCACAAGTACAAGGGGGAGATCCACTTGTGAGACTTTACTGGCCAAATTTCCAGTTAAGTGACCTCTCTTCAAGCACAGACCATCTTTTTAGTAATTCTATATTTTAGAAATGCAACCCACTGCAATGATCATGCACAAAATATGTGCCAAGGAGATGTACATGTGTAAATTCTATCATTTCCACAATTGCACAATAGTATGTGAAAAATAATGCATGCCAGGTCTTGTGTGAAAAGTGGTGCATACAAACTGAAGCCAGGTTGAGGCCCCAATGGAAATTTAGCCCATCAAAATTGTTTTTACCCAGTAACATATGCTTTCCAATAGCATTAATAATTTCTACCACTGTGCACTTCTACAGCACATTCCATGCGACCAAGTCAATGTGCTTTATAAATATTAAAAAATTAAGCCTTGCAACACTGCTGAGACACAGGTAAGTAACTTTTGTTACCTCTGTTTTATATGTGATTTCACTGAGGCACAGAGAGGACAAATGTTTTTATCCTGTCTCCCAATACTATTTCTTAAAACACCAGACATGGTTTCTCTCCAGGAATGTTTCAAGTTTCCTTTCTTGAAGGGTATCTGGCATTGTAGATAGCATTGAGGGGACAGGTAGCTTTTTCTGGTTCTAACATATTTAGAGCTAAATTAGGTCTGCTAGATATGGACGGGAGTAGAAAGCACGGTGGAGCCTCTCTGAGCTTCCCAGTGCCTAGTGGGAGTTCATCATCCAGTGTGGGCTGGTACAGAGGGAGGCTCCAGAATGCTCCTCACAACCTTCAGAGTAGTAACGTCTGCCCTTAAAAGTTGCATGGAGGGAGTCATCCTTCTCTCTGAGACTAAGTGACCCTGACCCTTGCATGGTATGAGCAGCAACAGAGGTACGGGCTCTTCCTGACACCTATGCAAGGGCCAGGGACTATCTAGCTATTAAGGATGCAAATCAGTGTGTTGCCCAGAGACAGGATACCCTACATTTTCCCATCCCATTGACACAGATTTCTCTGATTCCATTAGCTAGGTAGACAGGGGAGAATATGATCTAGACCACAAAGCAAAGCAAAGCCAAGCCTTTTATTATTGCATTCTAATCTCAGAAGACTGTCCCGTTGGCAGCATCTAATCGGCTGTAGAGCTTCAAGCTGCTTCCAATACATTTTTGGGCTTCCGGGCTTCATCCAGTGAAGTACTAGTATCCTCAACTGCCACTACCTTCAGTGGGAATTCTTCTTTGTCTAGCACCTCTGAAAATCGGGCCATTTTTATTTTAGAGCCTAAATATGGACCAATATTTGAAGATCTTGTCCATAACACTTTAAACAATGGACTGGGTACATCTTCCTTTTGTATGGCAAAAGAGATCACACACACACACACACACCCCCCATGGCAAGGCTTCAACTGTTCTACCTTGTTTATGTTAATTGTGCTATTCACCTATTCAAGCTATAGCACATGTGAGAAGGGAAAAAACCCTGTAGTCACTAGGATGGCTTTTCTTGTTTCACCCTTTGTTTAGCATGGATGAAAGCAACTTTGGCTTTGTGAAACTCCTAGCAAGGCTTAAAATTCCAATTTGTTTCATTAAAACAAACATTTTTATATGATAAATAAAGCTACAGACATTTTAAACCTGTAAAAGTTGTGCCCGTGGCTGCACAGGCTGCGTGGAGGGAATCATGGAGCCTGCCAGAGTTAATGTGTAATATTTATACCTCCATATTATGTAATGTACAGTAGTGAGCCAGAGTTGAATTCTGGAGAATGATATTCATGAATAAAGAGTAGATACTCCAGGCACCAAATATTCAACATGTCCGAATTATGAACAAAACAGTAGGGGTTCCTTAAAGAAAATTCTCCTCTGTGGAATTTGTCTGCTTGTAAACAGAATCTGTAAAAATTTCTTAAGGACATAGCCTCATGAAATACAGGAAGTTCACGATTATTTTAGATTCAATCATTAAAGTCGGTTATACACTGTAGAGTACATAAGCATCAGAAAAATCAGCTCTATAATAACTAAAATAATAAGTATGCAGGACACCTGGAAAATATGGTGATGATTATCCCAAGTTTATTTGGCATATCTATTTTAAAAACTGTGACATATGCCAACAGTTCACACATTCACTGAGAATTTTCAATTCAGAACACATTTCTGACAAAAGGACACTGAATAAATGAAAAACCACTAATGGTTTCACATACCTCTAATCTGAGGGAAGTTGAACCTTAGGACTAACAAATGATTAAACTCTTAAAATGAAGAAAAGTATGCTACCATGACAAACCTAGCTTTTTCAAACCACAGAGACAGAAAGCTACATTGGTGTTTTCTACCAAGTAATATGATTTATTACAGATGATGTGCTACTTCTGCATGGAGCTACTGCTTTTTATGTATTTACCCTAGGGAGAAAATTCTTGAGTATGTGACTGCAATCCTTAATATATGAACACCTGAAAATGGCTACAGTGTAGTGAATGACTCTTGTTATAACCTGCAAGCTCCATGAGGCATGGTGCTTAAAAACTGTTGGTATAATATAATTAACGAATTATAAATTCTGCACAGATACCTTTATATTTTACCCAAATGTCAGTCTGGTACTGAAGTAATATCTTTTTCACTTTCCTCACTTCCCTCCAAGTCTAAAAGGCATGTGGGTCTTTTCATAACTGCCATCAAGGTCTATCCAAATAAAGTGGTAGTAAATTAGTCTATTTAACGCATCATGGAAGTTGACTTACAAGTTTTATTTAATTAAGACACTGGCAGAGTATGTTATTGCTGCAAAGAAGCTGACAGTCTCAGAGAGTCTCAGTTCTGCACTGACATGACTGAGAAGAAAAACTTGTCCTTTTCCTGACACCAAAATTAAAGTCTGAATGAGAAGTTTGGAGGATCAAGAATAAAATTATTTGTAATTTATGTTACGCCTCTTAATAACAAGAAAACCCACATGCTGTACTTATTTTCTTCACACACTTGAGCTCTAAATCAACAGAAATGTTCTGTATCAGTGGGAGCCCAATAGGGAGAAAAAATGAAAAAAAAAGTTCTTTTTAAAGCGTTTGCCCTTTAACAAAGGCTTCTGTGTCAGACTGACAATATCCTGGACAAACCTTACGGAATTAAGGTAAGCTTTGTTGAATTAAGTGAAACCTTATTGAATTAGGCTTAATACCTTTGGGGTCCATTGTATTAAAAATGCAATTCTGTAAGTGTTTTTGTGGAATTGTATGTAACTAGGAAGATGGGGGATGCTAATGTAATCCTTCCAGTTATCAGCCCCTTTGAAGCCCCCCCAATCACTCTCATACACATTCCTAAGCTTACCTCACTCATTTTGAGTAAATATGTAAATATATATACCTGAGAGGTACACATATACTAGTTCAAACTGGATTCTCCAGGGACCAATAGACCAAGAAAGGATTTTTGGATCAATAACCTGGTTTTTCACATGCTCAGGGCTCTCCTTCTGATCCAGCAAATGGACAGGACCCCTGTCCATGAAGAACCCCAATCTTCGGGGAAGCTTTGGAAGGATATAGTTTTTTCTCTACTTCTCCAAAAAGTATAGAAAGACTTTTCTTTCAAGAAACCCATACGACAAAACACAAAACTCAGCCTGTTATCCAGTAATAGACATACAAGCACAGAAACTGAGATCTGCCTTAACAGGACCAGACTAGTATATATTTTACAGTATGAACAAACATGTAATCTCTTTTATATGTAAATTCTTGTCTAGATCTTCTGATAAATTCACAACATCAGAAAAAGAAAATAATATGTGCTGTTTAAAATATCAGCTGTCCATTGTAGGGTGCTAACAAAAGAAACCAGTAAGAATGTTATCAAGTAATTTCTACTGTGTTTGAATTTTTGAATATAGCATCTATTAAAGTACAGTGAAGATCACTGGACGTGTACTGTTCTGATGCTGGAGTATGCTTAACTCTCTGCAGCAAATATGAATCACATTTAGGCTGTTATGTGAAGTCTTGCAAAGATTCCAGCCTTCCAGAGCAAGTCTCTCCAAGCCTGTAAGCACACAGACATTCCAATATTTGTTTTTAGAGTGACCTTAAAACCACATCATGTCTCCTCGATATTGTACATCTAAGGATAATGCATACATGTCAAGTCTCACTCACTGGGTGTGAGACTCACTCATTAGCATGGTATCTCACTCTCACACACATTCCTAAGCTTATCTCACTCAGTATATATTTTAGTAAATATATAACAAGATTTAAGACAACAATACATTTAGGACCTCAGGCACGGAGCTTAGAAAGCCACTTTTCAAGCTTGTGTACTGTGGTAACCATGGAGAATGCAGGCCCGCATTCTATACACACACAAGAGGAGGCTACGAAAGGTTTTTTTATGCACGTGAATACTCGATGGTCAAAAAAATATGAGTTTTCTCAAAAAACAAGCAGGACTTGATTGAAAGTTTGTGGGTTCTGCTAATTACAGCTCAAAATTTAAACCACACTGGACAAATTCATGTCCCTGGGCATCTCCAACCATCCAGATTTTTGTTCCAACCAGCAAATAATTGTTTTGATTAAAATCCATGGGTTTGCTTTGCATATAGAATTCTCACATGCCCTAGACTTTAGTATGAATTCGGATATTTAAGTGTTTCATATGCAATATTAAGCAGTGTACATTTTAAAACAAAACAAACTATTAAGTGCTGGTTGGATTAAAAACTTGGACTACTGGATGTTGCTAAGGACCAAAGATGAGAGTCCCTTTCTTAAGTAATGACTTAACACATCACTGGGGAAGTATCACTCTTTGGTCTTGAACCTCACTCTTTGGGGCTGCAAATTTCACTGTTAAGGACAGTCAACCCTTGGCATCTCTGTTAATATAAATCATAATGAGAAAAAAAAGTATGATGCCTGTATGTGTGTGAACACATGTTCATGAAAGAACAAGCATCTGTGCAAACACATTGGGACTAGAAGACAGGTGTGGAATGAACCTTCCAACAGTGTCCATAGTGTTTGATTTCTTGTGTACAGATTATATTCTAGAAAAACATGCCCATATTTTGGCAACGAAATGCAGGTATGCATAGGTTGTCCCCCCTTCTGACCTCTCCAAAACCTCCTCACCACAAAAATGCAGAACCCTCCAGAATATAACTCCAGATGCTTAACTCATCCTCCTCTTCCTCAGAAGTTGAGGGAAATAGAAGCCTGAAGATTAGCAAATTCAGGCTCTGGAGAAACAATGTGAGAAGCAAGTTCCACAGCTGAGAGGACACTGCGCCAACAGCAACCTGCCTCCAACCCCATTTTAAACCAACACACAGGAACATCAGCTGATCTCAAATGGTGCATCAGCACTTGGAGATTGAGACAATGAAGCTGCCTGAACCGAAATGTGTATTTTTATTATTGTGATGTCCTGTCCCTTTAAATGGCTAGGCATTCTGGGTTCACTCAGGCATAGACTCATTTTGTTGTTAATTTCAATGTTGTTGCCAGAACAATAACGCTACCACCACAGTAGACAGCTGTATTTGTATCAGCTCCCTCTGTGTCTATCTCCTTCTGTGCTGGGTCCAAATATAAGAGTTATATCTAACACCAGTCAATGATGAGACTATAAAACACGGTGGGAGAAAATATACATTCTCTTTCCCACCCTCCTCCACCCAGCCCCACAGATTTTCTCCATTGGTTGTCAAGTCTTCTCCAAACTCTCAAAATGTTTATTTATTAAAAGGGAAGATCATTTATCGGGTTTTCCCTCAACTTTTACAGCCCTAATCTCAACACACTGTCTTCCTGCTGTATCTGCAGGCACCGCAAGAACACAACAGGATCATTTCCTGAGGAATATGCTATATATCTAGAAGTAATCTAGGGTGGCAGAAGCACAATCTCAGTCATCTCCAATTTCTATTCCCTTTGGCACTGAATAATGTTAAAGTCGGATTAACAAAGCAGTGACAAATTTTTCTAACAAAATAAAATATGTAGAGAAAATTATCTTACCTGCTTAAAAATGACTAACGTCCAGGTAAAATGTTTCCATAATAAGAGAGTTTATACAATAATATGTTGAGATGTATGAACACTCTGATCCAGTAACTGCAATGGAGAACATTTTAAATCTCTTATATTTTATGAAGAAAGCGAAAAGTATCTGCTCATAGCAAATGGACAGCCAAGTAATGTAATCGTCAAACAGGATACTGATGAAGTAGGCTCCAGTTAATTGTGCCCTTAGAAAGGGGAACCTGGGCCACTATGGGGAACATCTTGTGGAAATGGCTGCTCTGAGTCTAGACCAGCTTGAAGGCTTGAGTTACCCTGGGGTAAAGGAAACAGAGTTTGTGTGAAATTCCTGTTCTCTGGCTTCAGGATGTCTGTTTCCTCTGCCATTAGAAATCTAGCTGCAGGCAGCCTTATTCTTCTTGTAGGACAATTTGGCTTCAGAGAGCTTTAACTCTGTTGATCTATCAGAAAATAAATGTCTGCTGCCTGAATTGAAAGATGAAAAATAAAAATTTTGTTTGTCTCAGCTGTCTTCTGCTCTGACCACCCCAACACAAGGGATGCCATAGCATAATTTAACGTCTATAACAAGATCTAAGAAATGGGACATCCTTCACAGCTGCTCTAAGCCATTCTTTCCAAATGAAGTAATGGTAACTTGTACAGGACCTCATTTGGAGATCCCTCAAGAAGGTATGAGAGACAGGCTTAAAATTTATCATCCATGTACACGTGATAAGTGAACGTTTGTCCATAGAATTGCTACAACAACAGTGCGAACAAGGGAGGGAAAGAAAACCGAAAAAGTGTGCTCATAGAAATCACCAGTTATCTCCTGAAGCACATACTTTAAAAAAACAATCTGTAATCTCAGGCCTATATTTTCCAGAGAGATCCTAACACGAAATCTCACAAGCCACATACGCGACTGAGATGGCAGGAACCATCAGGTCTAAACTCAATTCTAGCCTTAACCATATTTGAACATAGTCCTCCTTTGCCCTTTCTAGTCAAAACATATTACTAGTGTGAAAAATACACCATAAAAGACAGTAGTACTTGATATCCACAGTCCTGAATAGGGGATGATGTAGAGCTATTCCCCCCAATGGAACCCAGAGGGCTGTAGCTAAGGAAGGCATACTCTCAGGGCTTAAGGGATCACTCTTGACACTATGCTCCACTAGTGCAGGGACTGCTTTTGTAGCTGATGGCTGTGTGGAGCACAAGCATGGTGACATTCTTCTCCCCTTTTACATTCAAAATGAAGCCAAACAGGATGTGCTGTGTACATGAGCTGTGGTTGCTGGTTGATGCTATTTTTACTTGATTTGATTTTTCAAATCATGCATTCATTTACCAAGAGGACACCATCCCACGCTCTGGGCATGCTTTCCAATATTTAAAACAACACAATATTCAAACATTAGTACCAAACTGCTAATGCTCCATCCTGATTACAATTATAATTCATTCCCATCACATAACTCCATTAGGCAAAAATTAAACACTCGATCCAATCCTCATCCTCTCTGCTTCCCAAATACATTAACAAATCCAAATTCTAGTGGATCACAAGGACAGGAAGAAGAAAACAAGAAAAATACCTGTGGCACCTTAGAGACTAACAAATTTATTTCAGCATAAGCTTTCGTGAGTTAAGAACCCATTTCATCGGATTAACCCACGAAAGCTTATGCTGAAATAAATTTGTTAGTCTCTAAGGTGCCACAGGTATTTTTCTTGTTTTCTTTTTGCTGACACAGACTAAAACGGCTACTACACTGAAAGGACAGGAAGCATATTCCTGAGCAAAAGGGTGGGCCCTCACAGAAAATGCTCATCTAGGAGCTCCATATATTATGAAAGAAAGGCAGTTTGGGCACCTCTATTAATTGTAACTGTAGAAGTGTGACACTGGAAGAGAAATACATTCTCCAGTAGGAAGACCCTAGGCTGTCGAGGAGGATATAGCTCAAAATCAACTCCTTGTATTCCCAACACACAGAGTCTGGCTCACAGAACATCAGTGGTCTGTGTTCCCAATCCAAAGTAATGTTCAGTGGCTGGATAAACTTCATCTATGAATGGTCCCAAGATCGAGGCCCAAGCAGAGTGCATTACAACAGCCAAATCTCACTGTGACAAAGGAATAGACAAGCACAAGGTTCTTGTCCAAAACAAAGTCACACTCACCTTACAGACATAGATTGAAAAAATGCTCTGTGCACCATGACTGCCATCTGAGCATCTAGTAGCAGCCTAGGCTCGAAAAAGTTCCCTAAATTGTAAATCTGATTTATGCATAATGGCCACCTCTCTTCATTTTGCTGCCAAGCCAAATAAGTCTAATACTCAACTTGATGCAATAACCCTGGAACGCTGCATCCAATCGATTCAAAAATTGCCAGGAATGTTCTAGGCATCAATGGACACAACCCCCTATGCAGTTTGTTGCAAATCAGGACATTGGAAAAGACTGGGTCACTAGAAAATCAGGGTCCCCAGACTGCCTGAGGCTGCAAGCAGAGGAATCCCTCAGCTGCCACCTACACCTACCAGAGGCAGCACCTTAACTTGCTGCACAGGGAGATTGATTGTAGCCTGGACTCTAATAGAAATGAGGGAGACCTATAGGAAGGATTTGGAAGTGGGGGAATCAGGGACCCAGGGGGCTGGAGAGTGGAGGTCGAGGGTGGAAGATGCAGGGACCTGGAGAGGACTGGGGACAAGTGGTGGCAGAGTGAGGAAGCTTGGACCTGGAGGGATGAAGTGGGTGGATAGGGGACAAAGCAAGAATCCTCAAGGGGATGGGAGTGGTGGTGATAGGGAAGCAATGGAGATGGGGAGGAGAAAATAAGAACAACAGAGGGAGCAGAGACCTGGGGGAGGGGAATAGAGACAGAGAGGGGGCAATGTGGGTAACAGAGACACTGGCATAGGGAAAGACAATGCAGGACCCTGGTATAGAAGGGAGGAGGAAATGGGGGGTACACACAAAGCCCCTTGAATGTGAGGAAAGCAGGCAACTGGGAAAGCACAGAAACTCTTGTATGGAGGAAAAGGAAAATGGTGGTCACACAGAGCCCCTGCAATGGGGGACAAGAATGGGGGACAATGATGTGGGGGAGGAGACAGGGGAGATCCAGAGTCCCTGTCATGAGCAGGGGATGGGGGAGTTGCAGGGAGTCCCTGAAATAAAGGGGCATGGGAGTGGGAGTACAGTGGGCATACTGGGAGCTTGTGAGGAGGAATGCAAGGGGCCCCTGGTGTGTGCAATGTATGCAGCTTTTGTAAGCCAAGAAATATGTGACCCCCTAGTGTTCTGATTGTAGACAACTCTTCTGTTTATTTCTCCCAAACTACAAATATTAGGCAGGTTCCCTGCATTGCCCAGATTATGTTTGGTGTAGCAGCCACAAAAGTCAGTTATACAAGTTTGAGCTGCCTAGGGGCTACTCTAATCTATGCCAGCTGACAATAGTTCCCCAAGGAGCCATCCACCAGTTGAGCATAGCCAGAGAGGAGCATACCACAGCCACTCTTCCTCTATAGCCCACCTACCCCTGATATGTCCCATGCAGAAGAAGCTGCAGAGTGGATATAGAGGAGTCATCTCTTCTCTCTCCACACCCTCTAAGGACTCCCCACAAAAACAAAATCCCCAGAGAGGGGGAAATGAACATCCTCCATACACGTTGCACTGTCTTAGTGGCGCAAATGGAGTGGAGCAGACAGAGAATCTATTCTATGCCGTTACCTCTGTCTTATCTGGACTATATCACAGCTGACTACCCCTCATCCATGCCCCAGCCTCTTGCAGACACTGGACATTTATTGCAGTGTAGCAGTAGGATCCGCTATACAGGAGACATACAAAGGTGCATTTCTGGTTTAGAATGATTTTATCTTTGTAATCTTAATGTTGCATTAAATTTATTTTGTTTCTTTGCATTTAATTGAAGTAACGAGGATGTGCGCCATTTATATTACTTATGAATAATGTAAGAACATAAGAAAGGCCGTACTGGGTCAGACCAAAAGTCCATCCAGCCCAGTATCTTTTCCTCTGACAGTAGCCAATGCCAGGTGCCCCGGAGTGAGTGAAACTAGCAGGTAATGATCAAGTGATCTCTCTCCTGCCATCCATCACACCTCCCCTCCCCCCCCCCCCCCCCGACAAACAGAGGCTAAGGATGTGCTTCTGAATGTTGAAAAAGTTGTAAAAATTGATTAAACATCTAACAGAAAAATATCTATGGAACAACATATGTTATGAAGTACAAATATGAATTAATTTGTATCCATATAAACGTTATCAAACAGCAAATAAAATTCTTATAACAACTCATTTTAAATCATATAAACTTCTGTTATGCTATTGTGTTAAAAATCTGTATGCTTAAAACAGAGCTAAGAAAGAACACTGTAACTATACTAGTGTTTGCTAAAAATGTTACTGTTACAGTTTTACTGATTTTGTTTTCTTAAATTATAAATGTTACTCACGTTGAAATTTGCAACAACATCATTTTTTAAAATAGCCCCCTCTTATTTTCTGAAGTCCCAAGGTGATAGGCAGCCATTAACTTCTCTAGATTTCCATGGTCTTGCACTTGGTGTGTAGCCTGCATTTCCTTTATCTGTGTATAAATGGCCAATTCCCCGTTGTCACTGAGGGATATGTAGGCCAATTGTGAAACTGAGTCAGCTTAAAACAAAAGTCCTTTTTGGCACAAAAACAGGAATGATGTTTCTTAAAGAAAGACTATAAACTGCTGAAAAGTATGTGAAGATGAACTGTACTTTTTACAGTAGCTATTTAATGACCCAATCCTTCAGCCTTTCTTGGTGTCAATGGGACTTCTGACAGATCAGGCATAAAGTGGGCATTAGATCATCCAGTGCAAGAGTACATTTTTAATTGAGGTGCTAGGCAGATAAGGGAGGAGGGGGGAATAAAGACTATCCCAAAATATTCTAACAATGAATCTGGTCTAAATTAAGAGCTTTCCTATATGGAGAATATGGTGCAGAATACATTTAAATCTTATTTTAAAGTAGAATAGCTATTCCACACTTACTCCCCATGTGAACACACTAACTCTGCACTGAAAGTGTGCTTGTGTGGTTTAGTTTAGTTCACTATAAAGTGGATTAAGCTAAACCGAACAAAGGCACTTCTTGTGTGGAATAAAAGTGCCCACATGAACAGCTGGGATGGACTATTGCACTTTAAATTCACACCCTGGCTTCTTCTGTACTTACTTCCCCATGTAGACAAGCCTGAAAACTAATTCTGCAAAAATCTAGATATCAGTTTACTCCAGTGTAAATAGAGCAGAATTTGCTCAGATGGACTCAATTCTGCCCACAAATATATTTCTTGTCATTATCATCTTTACAATTGTCAGTTACAAGTGATTAATTTTACTATACTGTTCCCTTTGCTAAGCTTAGAAAATACCACCAATGCCACAATCACACTGACTGAAAAAAACTAAACTAAACTAAAAATATTTTAATGGCTACCACAGTTCATTCATGAGATCAGTGGGAATCATCTGTATATATCTGAGAATAAAATTAGACCTTCATTTTGCATATCACGTTAAATTCAAACTTCTCGTAAAGAACCCAGTGGTTGTCTGAAGAGTTGTAAAAATGAATACAAACCTAATTCTATGAATGATAGTGAACTGAATTTTGTGCTTTTTTCACTAAATAAAATATTCACTAAGGGGAAATTCACAAGTTCCTGAGGGGCTATACAAAGTCTAATGAGACCCTGGATCCCTTAGGATATAAGTGGGGCCATATGGTGACACAGACTAACACGGATACTACACTGAGACCTTAAAGTATTACTCTGCACAAGGGTGAATTTTATCCCAGTTGTTTACTTCAAAATATTTGACCACCTGTGTTCACAACTACAAACCAACCAAATGGGCGTCTACATCTTCAGGTAACTTTTTATATTCACACACCTCTACACTTTCCGGTTTTATCTGGAACCAGTACCAGAGGTGCTGGAAATCATCTGAGAAAGTTTATTCTTACAAGATTTCCAGAACAATTTAATAGACTCAAGAAGTTTGGAAAATTTAGAAAGATAGCTTTTGGATGTTTCTCAAAGTGGAATCTGAACTCAACATATTTTGATACTCCCTGTTCTCCCTTCCAGTGTTAACGTTTGAAAAGAGGAACATACCTAAAAATGTAAAAGCAACTATATTATCACTCCCACAAACGACCTCAGCTCTATTCAGCTTTGACAACTGCAACATCACATTAATGAAAACACTAACGCAACCCCATGTCAACACCTCTATTCACACCCTGATAGCTTGTTTTAGATCAGTGAAGTTAGTATAAGGTAGAGTAAGGTACATTTCTGCATTTTTTGACAACTGCTGACACAGATACACAGTGCGGATGTTTAGGTATAAAGAAAAACTCTTTAAAAAAATCTTGCTCTACCGTATATTTAGGGCTATATACAGTACTGCCCTCCTATTGACATAGTGACAATTTTGCTGTGTACTGAAGGGTTCATATGGCTTTGGAAATAAATGCAACTTATATATGACATATGACCAGAAAAGCCCAAAGGCAAAAGAGAGAAATAATAGACAGGAATTTGTTTTTCACTTTGCCAGTCAAGAATCAACCTTAAAAGAACTAGCTGTCTACTACTGCAAAGAAGAATGATACGATAAGTTACAACTGCCAATACCAGGCAAGTAAAGACCATAGAAATCCGGTAAAGTGAACAGCTGTCTGTCACCTTGGGGGTTTAAGAAATAGATGGGAGCTGTTAAAATTATACTCCTACAGCTGGGAGTTTTTTAAAAGCTCAGAGCTCTTTACAAGCTAATCCTACAAATTTCACAGTGGGCAACAAACACAGTATGCTCATAGCTATTTTCCCACTCTGACTGCTACTTTTACAAAAGGGAAGCCAGCAGTTAGAACAAAGGTATGTGCAAATTTTGACTAACTCTAGTGACACCAGTATAAATTGTAAAGAAGCAAGCACAGTGAGACCCAATTAAATCTATATTTTAAAATAATGCATATTTACTACATATTAGACACACAAAAAACTACATTTAAAGAACATTAAGTTTGCAAAGTCAAGCACTTAGAAGTTAGGAAATACCAGACCAAAGGTTCCCTGGACAACCTTAATTCGGCCTCCTTGTGCACATGCATATTTACACAGTCTTTAATTATATGATCACATTGCCTTTTTTCCATAGACTTACAGCCTCATTCAGTGCACAGGATGGATGATGATCAGTTAATGAGCAGCTATTCACAGAGATGGATGTAATTTTCTGCTGACAAATTATCTAAAAATGCATTTTTATGGCACAAACTATTTGTGAATTTGGGTAAAAGTTTTGTCTGGAAAAAACTGATTTGTTCTGGAAATGTTGAAACATTTCATTTTGTCATTTTCTAAATAAACCATTGCAACATTTTGTTTTTGATCAAAATGTTGTTTCAAATTGACATTCAAAATGTTTTGTTTAAGATGAACTACATTTGTTCAGTTTTTCAGTATGGCAAAAAATTATTCACTCAACTTTTCATTCGATATGTCATGTTATCCTCATTGTACAATATGTAGCCCTAGGCCTTATTTACTGCAAATATTCAAACCCTGCTCTAAATACTAAATTATTAATTTTCTTATTGGGTTTTCTATAACATCTGAGTGCTTTGCAAACATTAATGAATTTATCTTCACAATACAGCTATAATGGTGGTGTTCATATTTCCATTGTACAAATGGAAAAATGAGGTACAGAGTCATTACTGTCCAAAGCGTACACCAATTTTGGGTGTCCAATTTGAGATGGCCTGGTTTTTCATACTAGGCATAACTCTTTATATGTTCAAAGCGCATTCCTCATTAATTTCAGATGCAACTTGTAGTTCTCAGCACTTCTGCAAATCAGACCCCAGGTGTTCCAAGTTGGGTAGAGAGGGGCGGGCACTGGCTGGCAGAGGCAGGGATATAGTCCAATTCTCCAGGGTGCCATTCAACTTTCTTAACTATGAGACCAGTCCTTCTCTTCCTGCAGTGGTCTCTGGCTCATTCACTACACACCTTTCAACTTCTGCCACCACTGAGTTAGGAGTGCTACAGAAAACAGCCTTGGCTTGATCTTGCCCCACTAAAGTCAATGAGAGTTTCACCACTGATTTAAATGGGAGCAGGATTACTCCACCTTGATTTGCTCCCTAAGCACTGTTCTTGTGTAATGACTGAAGCAGGGGTGCTGTTGAAAAAAAGTATATGATCGTGTAATTAAATACAGTTTAATAATGCATACATCAAGAGGGCCACAGTAAGGTTGAACTGTCAATCTTAATACTCGTATTTCCTAAGTTGTGACTGCTCGACTTTGCAACTTGAATGTCAATGTAGTTTTTGTATGCATTTTCCTAAATTTAAAAAAAGACAAACAACAAACAAAAAAAATACAAAATGCTGAAAAAAACAGAAATTCTATCATATGGAACCAGACTGCCTCCTTGTTCACCGGCAGGGTTCAAACCTTTAAATTTTCAGCACAGCCCTGTGCTACTTGAGATAAAGTAACTGACAACAGTAGTTGGTTGTCATTGTCTATGTGGGCCAGCCACTGGAGGGAGATGAGGCACACTTTTGTCAGTAGGTTTCACAGCTATTTGCTGTTAACGCAGGAATGGCAAGACTCGGGAGTCCTGGTTACCATCCAAGTTCTGATGGAAGTGTACTCTAATTGTTAGAAACTCTTGTGCCTCATGACCTCCAGCCAGTCCCAGTCTTCCCCACAACTATGGCTCCTTATCCCAGTTGCCCAACCCAATCAGCGATTTGTCCCAATATCCCCATATATTCCCTTTGTCCTCGTCCCAGTTCCCCACTGCCACTCATCCCAGTTGCACTCACTTGCACACTATGCAAAATTTCAGCTGAAATGGTTAAAGTTTGACGAAGTTTTTAGCAACTGAAACTAAGGTCTTATAATGGGAAGTGTCAGGCAAAATAGGTCAGAGAAAGCATTAGCAAGTCTATAATTTGGGGCAGGAAGGTTTTTTTTAGGTTTTTCTTTTCCATTTCAAAGAAAGAACCATACTCTGACATAAATAGTATATGGCTTCTAGCTGGCTATTTCTGACAGTTCTAAAAGGCCATCAGGTTGGGAACAGTTGCATTTACAGGAATCTTTGTAAAGCAATTCTTGTGTATCATTGAAAGAGTTCAGCTGAAAGTATAAGGATACAGCATTCATTACGAAGAAAACCTCACACTATACAGAAAAGAACTTTCAACAGTTTCCCCTCTCATGAAACTTTGCACAAGTTAAGATATACACTTTGCCTCATAGCACAGTTTTACTCATCTCCTGATATTTTCTTGTCTTCTTTTGTTTTTCCTTTCTGCTGTCTTTGCTATTATGATTTTCATTTCATTTCATTAAATAATAAAACAGACTGCACAATGCAAGAATCAGAACATTAGAAAGAGAACAACGTATGCATGATGCAAAACAAATGGCAACTCATGGAATCAAAACAAGAAGAAAAGTTCTTGAGGAGTTTTTTTTAATCTAGCTTCTGGGTTCAATATAAATGGTAAAAGATAGCCATGTGTTCAGATATTTCTCATAGGAAGCATCCTTAAGGCTAATTACTTTTTCCATGGCTAAGACTTCCCAGATAGTCAAGCCATCTGTTGAGTGAGGGAGCACTGTGTTTCCAGCCTATTGCAATAGTAATCCTAGTAGCTGATAACAAGAGATTAATTAACACAGTTTGTAGAACGGAGGAACAATTCTCAGCAATTAACAACATTAAAATAAGGGGTGATATGATTATGTATATTGTGGAAGTGCCCAAAATGTTATAGGCATGAAGCCTGCAATCTGAAACATTGCTCATCTTACTCTCTCTTCTTTCCGCTCTCTTTCAATTATTTTCTGCTAATTGCTTATTTCATTTTTTTGAATACAAAGGGTTGCATATATTTTGTTACTGAATGTTTTACTTTCACATAATTTATTTTTGATTTGACAGAAAAGACAAGGAATAGTGGTTTTGTTTTTAATTTTACTTGTTAATTATTCGAATTAATTTTGCTTCTCTTGTATATTATGGATTTTTAAAAACTGAATGAATAACATTTATTAAGAGAGAAAGTCTCAGAAACTAAAATACTAGGTCCATTTTTTGGCCAGGAAAGAAGGGCAAGTTTTAAAACTTTTTTTTTTTTCAAAATCTGTTGTTCCCAAGAAAAGTCACAGGTTTGTATTCAATAATAATGTACTCTGGACCTGATCCTAAACATACTCAAGTCAATGGAAAGATCCTGCTCACTTGAATGAGCTTTGAATCAGACCCTATATCAGCTATTCACTTTTAGAAATCAGTCCCACATACATGTGTGTCGAATGTATACGTCAATTAAAGAAATCTGTCTAAAGTGGATTTTTTTCTGAAATATGAGAAGAGATTATTTTACAGGAACAAAGGCAGTATATTCCTCACTGCCACCATTTTACAAACTGTATTTTACTACTGAAGACATTAAGATCAATTCTCCATATCATCTGCCATATAGAATGCTTAATCACCTTAGCGTGTCACTTCACTCTTCCGTGTAAGTCTGGATTTATGTAATGAGCTGTGTATTTTAATGTATAACATTTTATTGTCATTCTATGTATTTCTGATTTAAAATGAAACTGGATTTCTCCATATATTAATTGTGTTCCTACTGCTGTTGTACTATATTACAAAATGCTTTAGGCTTCTCCTTTTTTCTCATAGACTCATAGACTTTAAGGTCAGAAGGGACCATTATGATCGTCTAGTCTGATCTCCTGCACAATGTAGGATATAATCTGAAACTTTTGTACTTCCTGACTAACTTCACAAAGATCCTAACTTAGAGAGTGAAAGGAAGCAGAGGAGAAATCATAAAATTACTAAAAATGTTTGAACAAAATCTAGGAAAATCGGCATACCTGCTTTTCAGAGAAACTGCATAACAGAAATATCCTTCCTTATATGCACAGTTATCACAATTTTTAATTTAAATGCTAAAAATATAAGCCAATACAGAAAAAATGATCATTTTCTTGGAGATTTGTCTAGGTGTAGCATCTTTCCCTATGTCAGAGGAATTATTGTATACATAATAATGGAATTCAATGGCACTAATACACATACTTAAAGTCAAGAGCAAACTTAAATATTATAGTTAATCAAAGCCTCACTGTGGTTCTTCAATAGGACCAGAGTGGTGCATAAACCTTTAATTGAGCACAAGAATGAATTTCAGCCTATAAACTTGAAAAGCAAAGCATGTACAAAGTATGACAAAGAAAAAAGGTTTGGAAATGTATCAAGGATATGAAATGCTTAAACATTTTCCGATAGTTAAAGTTATATTCAATTAGAGGTGGTCAGGAATTTTTCATCAAAATGTATTTTTTGATGAAACAGCAATTTCTGTAAAATTTAGATTTTTTTCAGAAGGAAATTTCGATTTTGCCAATATTTTTCAATTTCATGGCAGAAACAGTAATCCATATCCATCTGAGCTGCTGTGGTACCTCAGGGTGTTATAATTCACAAGCCTCATGCCCTCTTGTCCTCTATAGATTGGGCTACCTGGCTGGACTACATCTCCCATGAAGCAACTTGGTCTCCTCTCTCATTGAACAACTCTGATGCACCATGGGAGATGTATTCCAGCTAGGAAGCCTGGCTAATAGAGGAGAATGAGAGTATGAGCACCTGAACTACAGATCCCATGAGGTATCATGCAGCTCAGTGCGATGCAGCTCTGCCAAACCTAATGGAAATGAAATATTTTGAAATATCTGAATCAAAATTTTTGAGGAAGAAAACATTGAAATATTGGATTATTTGAAGGATGGAAATACTGATTTCTGACCAATTTTAGATAAAGTGATAACCATGAAAATATGTCTAAAAAGTACACACTGCTCTTATTGCCAGAAGTAAAAAAAAAAGATTGGCTCCTATGAAGATGCAAATGAGGGTGCTTTGGGGTAGAAAGGATGCAAGAACTATCTCCACAATTCTTTGTCCATTGGGCAAAAAACAGCCACAGAATCAATGCCTGAACACACTCGTTTTCAATGATTTCTCCATGCGATGGATACTGGGACCCTAGCCAGGTGAGTGCATGGCCTTGAGTCTCTTCTTCACTCCTCAGATGCAGACACTTGGGGAGAAAACTGGGGGGAGGGACTCTCCTGTGACACTTGGGGAAAGGAATTGGGAGGGGGTGGTTCTAAGTGTGGTATGTGTGGCTGCTACACACTGAGAATGAAGGTGATCTCATGCAGGTATAATATTTGCAAACCCTTGGAAAACAGGAGAGATCCTGGTAGACAGGAGAAGGGCTAATATGGTGCCTATCTTTAAAAACGGGGAAAGCAGGAGCCTGGGAATTATAGACAAGTCAATCTGACCTTGATATTTGGGAACTATTAGAGCAAAATATAAAACATTCAATTTGTGAATATCTGGATGTTTAAGGCGTAATCACTAGCAGCCAGCATGGATTTAGTAAGAACAAGCCATGCTAAACCAGCTTGATTTCCTTCTTTGACAGGGTAACTGGTTTGGTGGCTAGGGGGAATGTGGTGAACATAATGTGTGTGGACTTCAGCAAGGTTTTTGACAAATGACATTCTGATAAGTAAGCTGGAGAAATGTGGGCAGAACTACCATTAAGTAGAGACATAATTGGTTAAATAACTGCAAACAACAAGTAACTATTGATTTCAAATTGGAAGAAGATCTCGAGTGGGGTTCCACAGGGATCTGTTCTGGGTATTGAACATTTTTATGAATTACCTGGATGTAGGAATAGACAGCATACTGATCAAATCTGCAGATGACACAAAGCTGGTGGGAGTTGCAAACACTTTGCAGGATAGAGCTAAAATTCAAAGGGATCTTGATAAATTGGAGAATTGGGCTATAGACAAAAGACAAACGTAAGGTGCTACACTTACAGAAGAAAAAACAAATGCACAAATACAGAATGGGAGATAACTGGCTTAGCAGCAGCAATGCTGAGAAGGATCTGGGAATTGTGGCGTATCACAACCTCAACATGAGTCAACAGTGTGATTCTATTGCAAACAAAGCAAATGCAATTTTAGGTTGCATTAACAGAGGTATAGCACGAAAGTCACGGGAGGTGATAGTACCGCTCTATTCAGCACTGGTAAGGTCTCAGCTGGAGTACTGTATCCAATTTTGATCACCAATGTATAGAAAGGATGTAGAGAACCTGGAAAGGATCCAGAAGGGAGCAACAAAGATGATCAAGGGGATGGAATGCAAGCCATAATAGCAAAGGCTGGAAGAGCTGGGTATGTTTAGTTTGCAAAAGAGGAAATTAAGGAGGAACATGATCGCTGTCTTCAAATATTGAAAGGCTGCCATAAAAAGATGGAGAAAAGTTGTTCTATCTTGCCACAGAGGGCAGGACAGGAGGCAATGGATTTAAAATACAGTATGGTGGATTTAGATGAAATCTCAGGAAAAACTTCCTAACTGTAAGAACAGTAGGACAATGGGAGGTTGTGGAAGCTCTTTCACTGGAGGTTTTCAAAAGGAAGCTGGAGAGCCATCTGTCTTGGATGGTTTACACATGTGGCTCTCAACCTTTCCAGACTACTGTGCCCCTTTCAGAGATTTTATTTGTCTTGTGTACCCCCAAGTTTCACCTCACTTAAAAACTACTTGCCTACAGAGTCAGATAAAAAATACAAAGGTGTCACAGCATACTATTACCAAAAAATTGCTTACGTTCTCATTTTAACACATAACTATCAGTCAATAGGAGTATTGTATTTACATTTCAGTGCATAGTATATAGAGCACTATAAACAAGTCATTGTCTGAATAAAATGTTAGTTTTTACTGACTTCGCTAGTGCTTTTTCTGCAGCCTGTTGTAAAACTAGGCAAATATCCAGATGAGTTGATATACCCCCTGGAAGACCTCTGTGTACCCCTGATTGAGAACTACTGCTTTAGACACGACAAATCTTGCATCTTGGCAGGGGGTCAGACTACAGTCCCTTCTAACCCTATGGTTCTTTGAGTCTATGTTTTGAATGTACTAGGATAGGTTGTGCTGCTCCTGCCACTGTGTGTAGAGAAATCTCTGTATTAAGTATTTTTATGACGTTGCATTGTGTTATTTTGTATTTATATGACTTGGCATTCTGCCTCTCTATTTTCATACAACTTTGTATTAGATCCCTATTTGATACGGGAACTTTGTATTAGATCCCCATATAGAAAACTTGTAGAAAACTTTGTATCAGATGAGATGTTATAGCCCCTAAGGATAGTATAGTTAAAGTAGAAGAAACATGTGCCTTTTTTGCTAGGAGTAGGATAAGATCTGCCCCCACTCTGTAAACAATTGCCCTGTTGACTGAATGAGGTGTGAATGAGTGAGGCTTGGAAGACACCCACCTCCAGACAGCTACAACTGTTGGAGAGGGAATGGGAGCCAGATCCAAGGACAATACGACTTGTCAAGTGGGCTCAATAAAGAAGAGCAGACATATTGACGTCCTTGGGGATTAGAAGCGAGCACCTCCTTTGGAAAATGCCCTCTTTGAACAGCACTGGGACAACACCCAGAGAAAAGCAGCACAAAGACCAATGAACACAGACCCAGACTTTGAATCTGGGACAGATTTGCATAAGAGGGAAGCTGCTATAAAAGTGAGGTGTCTTGCAGAAGACCCCGGGTCTCATCTTGTCACCTTCGGAGCATCGATCCAGATTGGCAGAAGCCCGGCTCCACCCCTCCCCCATCTAACTCACCTGGCCACTGAAGTTAAGGGGAGCAACTAGTTGGTAACAATAACAAGACGGAGTGTGCTTGTGTTTGTGTGTGAATGCATGAGTGTGATATATATGCATATGATAGAGTATTAACTGATTCCTGTATTACTAATAAATGTGGTGTTTTGCCTTAATCCCCCTGAAAAGATCCTGTATAGTACTTTGAGTACAACATGTGTTCTCTTCATAACCCTTCTACTGTTTAGCCTTAGTTACTATTTGTTCTCATATGGTGTTTAATAAACATTACTTAGTAGGTAAAAGTCAATGTCACCCTTTTATAGGTAGGAAAACACGGGAAGTTAAGTGGCAAACCTGTGGATTAGTTTCAAAAGTAGGAATTGTAAAATGGAGGTAATAGTTAACAAATCTACTTGCCTCTTTGTGTCTGTGGATATACTAAATCCTGTGTCTTTACGTATTGCAGATGTTGTGTAATAAAAGCAGTGTGGTTTAGTGGAGAAAGCTCTGGACTGGGACTCAGGATACCTGGATTCTATTTCCAGCTGGCCACTGGTCTGTTGGATGACCTTTGACAAGTTACTCTTTATGCCTCAGCTTCCCTGTCTGTAAAATGGGGATAATGCTACTGACATCCTTTGAAAAGTGCTTTGAAATATACAGCTGAAAAGTGCAAGGTATTATATTATTCCCATTTAACAGATTTGAGAAGAAAGTTTCAGGGTGATTAAACTACTTGCCTAAACAGAGTGGACAGGGACTGTGTATGTCCTTACCTCCTGCAGATTCCAGACATTTGCATGGAACTCAGGAGTTCTGCAGATTAAAGGGGCGAAGTGCCTGGTTTTTTCAGTATCCCCTTTCACCAACAGAAGAATGAGCAGGAAACTCATTTCAAGCTTGCAGAGTTCCTGTGCTTTATATTGGTTATTCTAGAACAGGGACTCAGGTGTATGTTTTACTTGTGTTATCTCAGTTGTGCTAGTATCCTCTAGGCTAAAACACGACCAACTCACAGGGTCTCAGACATATTATTCTGTGTCTTAATGAGCACCAAAGGGCTTTTCAATCATGTGAAGCAAATGCTTTTATTACACATCATCTGCTGTTGATTGATCTAACACAATTAAATAACTCATCCTTTTTGCAGCTCAACACAGGGCTTTAGCATTTAATCAGCCCTCACCCAGGCAAACTCCCAGGAAAGTTGATGGGAGTTTGGCCATAAGTATTACTCAGTCCTCATTCAAGCAGGGTCTTTACTCAAGCAGGATCTTTACTCATGCTGTGTAGTAACCTATATTGTGAGTATACCTGTTGAAGTCAATGGGACTGCTTGTGGCGTGAGCAGTAAATATGAGTAATTCTGACAGAATCTGGTCTAGATAAAGGCCATCAGAACTTATCCGTAGAGTTCAATATGTGGTAAAAATCTATATGCCCTGACCAACATTCCTTGCTTTCATCTGATTTAAAATAAATATCTATATCTAGTGTTATTTCATAAAGTAAGGAATGAAATATAATAAATACAATTAGGGACCATGTAAGCTATTGAAAACATCATAAATAGTAGACGTACATCTTTATAACATCTGTATATGCAGCAGCTCAGCAACCATAAATAAACACAGAATCGGTATTAACATATCACATATAGAGACAATAATAGGTAAAATCTAGCAGTTAAATTGCAAAGGTGATTTTCTTAGAAATAAATTTATCTGCATTCCTTTGTTACAAATAAACAAATTTCACTTCCCCACTCAATCTAGGATATATTGTTTATACCCTGTCTATTTAGCAGACTGGTAATTTTCTACTTTATAACCAATAAGATATATATTGCTTAGTGTCTCAAAACTATTTTCAAGACAATTAATAATTGTTAGAGTGACAGATACTCATTAGGATTTGAGTGAAACTATCCTGTTATAACTAGTGCAGTAGGGGATCCTCACTGAGCCACTGCTTTAGGACATTCTTCGATTTGCAAAAATGTGTGCCTGCATGTGCTTGTGAAAGGGATGTTCATCTTTGTAACCCTGCAAAGTGAATAACTGAGGGACCTCTGAGCATGACTGGTTTTATTGACAGGTAATTTTATGCAGTCTGTTTTAATATGTCAAGAAACTGTATGTGTATTTTAGAGGAGCTGTAAAATATGTCCAGAGCAGAGGATAGTCACCTCTAGCTATTAACATATTTTTTTTTTAAATGAGAAACTCTTTCAAGTTAACAAGCAAAATAATAGCTCTTATGTAGGAAATTCATCCCAATCCACAGCACCCTGTATGGCCTATGTACCACTTAAATAGTACACAGACCAAAATAAAATAAAACACAACAGCCCTCTGCATGTGGTGAATTTCACCTCTTATGTGGAGGCTTCAGGGCTTTTTTATAACAGTAATAATCAAATGCCCAATTATCTATCAATTTATAACATTCACAATATTTGCTTTTTTCTGATGAGCATTTATGAAAGAATTGTATATTTTTAAATAATTGTATGATTTTTTTTCTTAATTATTTAGATAAATGAATGAGACTTTTGTCTTTTTTATGGCATTGGCACTATCCCTAGTAGCAAACCCAAAGACATTTCTCTACAACAAAAAGTGATTATACTGAAATATCTTAGTTTAAAGACAGAAGAGAGAAACAGATCACATTACATAATTTTTTTTTAAAGGCGGAACAGGAGCAACATGATGTAGTTTAGGTTGTGATTACAAGTTACAAGTGAGGAAAATACAATTCCTAAGATTACATTTTAAACAGAATTTTAATGAGAACCAAATGAACCTTGCTTTCTATATTTTTCACTTAGTTCAGTTTTGTCAGACTATTTTTATCTGTCTGGGAAGGCAGAAATGCTCATTGGGGGCAACTTATTTAAATCTGGTGCAAAATGAAGAACTTCCATCTGAAAATTGAATGAGAGTATATACAATTCCTACATTAGACACTGTATCGTTTGATCCTCAGTTCTTTGGGAAACATCTTAGCCTAAATAATCATAGCTTCCCAGAAATGAAGGGCTTTGGATCTAAAAACAATTCTGCTATTTCTTCAAGACAAACTTGCAAACTGACCTGGCTCAGCAAATATATTTTCAGATAAAATGCAGAGAAAAAAATAGACAACAGCAGAGTCCAGCTTTCCTTTCAGAAGTATATAATACAACATATAGAGAGCACTGATTTTTAAAAAACATTTTCCACCCAGAAGGGGCTTATTTCAAAAGCCATAAATTTCACCAAAAAATCTTGACTTTTTCTTATTTTTAACAACAGTTTCAACATTTTAACTGAAATTTTAATCAGAAATGTTATAAAGACTGTTACCCATACCTTTTGTTTACAAAAAAAGTTTACAAGTTTTTTGTAAAGATTTTCTTTTTTTAAATAACCATTTTTCGATTATTAAAACTGACCATCTTTATCTCTTGTATTACTGACTTCTGGGAGTGGGAGGGGGAACTGTGAAGCATTTTTTTTTTAAAAGGTCATTTTCAAAACCTGTAACATGGAAACAACTCTATAATGTCAATTTAAAAAAAAAAATCAATCAACCCACCTACAGTTTCTAGGAGGGGAATTATTAACCTAATCTATGCAGACCAGATCCTCAGCTGGAAAGCTGTGCTTAAAGGGGAGATGAGGATTCCCTCTGAATCCTCAGCATAGAG
Source organism: Macrochelys suwanniensis (assembly GCA_033296515.1). Taxonomy (NCBI): domain Eukaryota; kingdom Metazoa; phylum Chordata; order Testudines; family Chelydridae; genus Macrochelys; species Macrochelys suwanniensis. The sequence continues at coordinate 28,678,251 of CM065780.1, read as the reverse complement.
CTAACATAGCTGGCTCTATGTCACCTGCTCTTCACCCTCCATGTGAAGGAATCCCGAGACAGGAAAGGTGGATCTCAGAGGTGGGAAAGGGCAGGGAGCAGTGTATCACACACTGCTTGATCTTCAACCAGTTTAGTGCTCCAGAGTGAACTGCTGCATCTGGCATAAATTGGAGAAGCCCTAAAAAAACCATGCCACTAAGTCCACTCCTCACAAAGGCATGGGTAGGAGGGAATCATGCCTCATTTAGTCAATATTTGCATGTACATGCTCTCCTGTGCACCCTAACAGCAGACTGAAAGGATATTTACCCTAGAGTAACATTTTAATACATTTACATAATTCCCACCTCCAAGACAGAAATTAATTTTTCCATATGTTGTTCTAAAGACTTAGTAATACACCTAGATCCAAGTTAGTTCTTCAAAGATGCTGATTTCAAAATTGTGTTTTATGTGCAAGATAGATTTAACTTTGGTAGATATTTAATCAACTTTAAAACAAAAGCTAGTAAAAGTAACTGTCCTGTAAATGCAAAGAACAAAATAATATATTTTTTTAAAAAGCCTACAGACAGCTAAGTAACGATAATAAATCATACAAGCTCCTCCTTTAATAAAAAAAAACAAAACAAAAAACCCCCCAAAAAACAAACAAAAAAAACCCTGTGATTTTTGAGATAGACCTTACCCAAGCTAATCATTTTGTAGGAAGATAAAGAGAAGGGACAAGGAAGAAGTAAAAAAAATATAGAAAGGGAACATAACTGAAGCAAGTGAAGACTGTGTCCAATTATAACAAAATGTTGTAAAAATAAATGAGACAGCCCCCAACTCCACAAAGGAATCTGCATAGGCAGAAACTTGTACCTACATGGAGTCCTACTGAAGTCAGTCAAGCTCCACATGGACACAAGAGTACATCTCTATGAATCTGATTGCAGGATAGACCCAGTTACATTTACACTCAGTTTAGGGTCCCTTTCCACTGCCAAAGTAGCATAAAGCAGCCTTAGGTTATGTCTACACAGCCGTTGAGAAGTGTCATAATTCCTAGCTCATGTAGAGGTACACGCACTAACTCTGTTCAAACTAGCAGTGTGGCCACAGTGGTATGGGCAGTAGCTCATAGTAGCCACCTAAGTACATATCCAGCCACTTTTGCAACTGCGTTCACACTGCTATTTTGCTAGCTTGAGGTGAGCTAGTGTTCATCTACCCAAGCTGGAAATTACACCTCCCAGCCTCATTAGTGTAAATGAGATTCAGGCCCACCTGTGTTCAAAGAGAGAGGATTTTCTGCTGGAATCTGATTTCTACCTTTACAATGTTTCCTGTACCACATTTCAATTTCAGCTTAACAGCTGAAAAAGCTGCAAACATTTTGTTTTTCTTCAAGGTCGTGTGTTTTATTCCTGTGACATTTGGAAGAATTAATTGCTGATGACAGCTCTTTCCTCTCAGTGTAATAAACCACACCAAGATAGAATGTTCTAATTCACAAAAACAGTAATTTTAGCAAGAAGAAGAAGAAAAAACAGACGGTTTCAAAACTTAGACATATAATAGACTTGGATTTATAATTGGTTACTGAAATACACTTAAGTCCATTCGTACATCTTTAGCAAACATAATGTAGTTTTTCATCTGACAGTTGGATAGTAACAAAGGCTGACAATTATATTCTAAATGTGAATTCTCTTACCTCTGAATACTAATCTTTGTGAAATTTCATTTTGCTATGTGGGCTGAACAACAGATTATATTTAGTAAAGATATTCAGAAATCTGATTTCTGTTTCGTGGAAGTGACTATTGTCATATTACTTGCTACAAAAAAATATACTTTAGCACAAATTTGATTAGTACACCCTACATTTTAAAAAAAGAAAAAACCTAAAACCTATCTGCACCAAAAAAGACTGATCACTGGCATCTTTTCTAGAGTTTATGTCTTGTATAGAAGCCCATGTCAGTTACAGATGATCTGCTCAGAAACACAGATCTATGCAGAATGCCAACTGCAAATCTCACTGAGGGATTACAACATATAAGGGAGCTTCAGCTGGCCCTTTTTGCTCCAAGAAATAAATCCTTAAGCCAAAGCTTTTCCCTGGATTCTCAATGCTGAAAAATACAGAACTTGTGTTCTGAAGATAAAAATTAAAAACTATAGGAAAAAGTGCTTACAAGTGCTACAAAATGTGTTGCTTTTTACCAATGCTGAACACATCCATTGCTTTGAAAAGGCAACAGCATAAAGTAACCCAGCTACATAAAAATGATTATTACCAACTACTTATGTTTAATATGAATCCTCACAGAGGAAGACAATGTATGTTTAAATTTGTCGTACCTGCCTAAGTCTTGAATTTTATTTCCTAAATTTTAAAGAAAACGAATTATGCAAAGAGCGTAAAAAAACTATTATAGGCTGATTGCACTAAAAATATACAATTTATCAGCCAGAACAACCCAAAGACAGAATTCTTTACTTGTTGCCTGTTCTTCCTCTGCCATCAACCCCCAAGATAGAGTCCACACAAATGCCACTCATAACAAGGTAAAAGAAAAAAAGAGCCAATTTACTCAAGAGGAAATGGAAGTGCTGGTGGAAATGACAGTTAATTTTAGCAGATTGACGTATGATGAAAGCTCAGTGAAGAGAGAACTTAGTGAATTAAGACATGGTCTTTCAGCTTCCCATTAAAATCATTACCCAACATTCTCTTGATTAAGAAATGCATTCAAATGTACATAATTTTCAAACCTGATGTGAAGCTTATATACTGTTGCAAGTAAGAACTTCACAATAAAATTTAAAGCTAAAGCTATGTACACATGTGAATGGTAATCAGGAATTATTTAAGAACACCTTACTAGATGCCCCAAAAGCCCCAATCCAACCATTGAGGAAGAAGGCTGAGTGAGTTAAAAAAAGACGATGACCGACAACCAGGTTTAGAGGTGAAATAAAGCCAGCTATGAAAAATATGATACATGGTAAATGGAATAAAGGGGAAGATAATAATGAATACAAATCAGAAGTTAGGAATTGTAGAAAATTGATAAGGGAAGCAAAAGGACATAAGAAGAAACATCTGACCATCACAGTTAAGGATAATAAAAAGGGTTTTTTTGAGTGTATGAGAAACAAAAACAATCCTAACAAAGGTATTGGTCCATTACTAGATGGAAATGGTATAATTATCAATAATAATGCAGAAATGGCTTCAAAGGGAATCTTGGCAATTACAGGACAATTCCTTACCAGGCAAATTAGTTGAAATTATAGTAAAGAACAGAATCATCAGAAACATAGATGAAAATAATATATTGGGAAAACAGCAACACAGCTTTTGTAAAGGGAAATCATGTCTCACCAATCTATTAGAGTTCTTTGAGTATGAGAACAAGGATATGGACAAGGGTGATCCAGTTGATATACTGTACTTGGACTTTGTCCATGTTTACACTACTCGCTAAATTGGCTCTGCTGTGATTGATCCGGATTTAGCAGATCTGGTGAAGACACATCAATTCAATGGGACAGCGCTCTCCTGTCGAAATCTGTACTCCACCTCCCCAACAGGCAGAAGATATGCCAATGGGAGAGTGTCTCCCATCAACTTAGGATAGTGTAGACAATGCTGTAAATTGATCAAAGTTACGTCGACTTCAGTTACGTAACTTATGTAAGTGAACTAGCATAACTTAGACCAATTTATAGTGTTAGTGTGTAGACCAGCCCTTTCAGAAAGCCTTGACAAGGTCCCTCATCAAAGACTCTTACACAAACTAAGCAGTCATAGTATAAGAGGAAAGGTCTTCTCATGGATCAGTAACTAATTAAAAGATAGGAAACAGGGTTGGAATAAATGGTCAATCTTCACAGTGGAAAGCTGCAAATAGTAGGGACCACCAAGGATCTATACTGGCACTATTCATAAGTGATCTTGAAAAAGGGGTGAACAATGAGGTGGCAAATTTGCAGATGATACAAAATTACTCAGGATAGTTAAGTTCAAAGCTGAGTGCAAAGGGTTACAAAAGGGATCTAAAAAACTGGATGATTGGGTGACAAAATGGCAGATGAAATTCAATGTTGATAAGTGCAAAGTAACACACATTAGAAAAAATAATCCTAACTGAACATACAAAATGATGGAGTCTAAATTAGCTTTTACCATTTAAGAAAGGGATCTTAGAGTCATCATGAACAGTTCTCTGAAAACATACACCCAATGTGTAGCGGCAATACAAAAAACCCTAACAGAATGTTAAGAACCTTGGGAAAGGGATAGACAAGACAGAAAATATCATAATGCCACCATAAATCCATGGTTCACCCTCAGTGAATACTGCATGAAGTTCTACTCTCTCCGCCAAAAAAAAAAAAAAAGATATAGAAGAACTGGAAAAAACATAGAAAAGGACAACAAAAATTACTAAGGGGATTGAAGAGCTTCCAAAGGAGGAGACGATTAAAAAGATAGAAACTATTTGGTTTAGAAAAGAGACAACTAAGGGGGATGTCATAGAGGTCTATAAAATCATGAATGGGACAGAGAAAACGAAGAGGGAAAAACAATTTACTCTTTCGCATAATGTAAAAACAAGGGGTCACTCAGTCAATCACCATCAGGTTTAAAACACACATAAGGAAGTACTTCATAGAACACAGTTAATCTATGGAATTTATTGCCGGGGGATGCGGTGAAGGCCAAAAGTATAAATGGATTAAAGAAAGAATTAGATAAGTTCAGGGAGGATAGGTCCATCAGTGGCTATTAACCAAGATGGTCAGGGATGCAACTCTATGCTATGGGTGTCTCTAAAACTTCAACTGCCAGAACCTGGGACTGAATCATGGGATGGATCACTCAAAATTTCCCTGTTCTGTAAATTCCCTCTGAGACATCTGCCAATGGCCACTGTCAGTGCCAGGATATTGGGCTAGATACTGGTCTGATCCAGTATGGCTGTATTGATATGATTATGTTCAATAAATATTCCTGTTCTCTATTTGGAGGGGGGGAAAAGATGATATAGTCTCATCATATGGTGATGATAACACTCTTTCTATTACACTAGTGTCTCTGCTAGATGTTAAATGGAAGCTACTAATGACAGATCGTTTAAATCAGCAGATGCAGATAACTTGCATCCAAGAGTTTTAAGAGAGCTGACTGAGTAGCTCATTGGACCATTCAGGTTGATTTTTCATGAGTCTTGGAGCACTGGGAAAGTTTCAGAAGACTGGAAGAAAGCTAGTGGTGTACCATTTTTAAAAAATGGTAAATGGGATGACCTAGGTAATTATAAGTCTGGCAGCCTGCCATCAATCCCGGGTAAGATAATGGAGTGGCAGTTACAGGACTCAATTAATAAAATATTAAAGAAGAGTAATGTAATTAATGCAAATCAATAGGGGTTTACAGAAAATACATTATGTCAAAGTAACTTGATATTTTGTTGATGAGATTACACGTTTGGGTTGATAAAGCTAACAGTGTTGATGTAATATACTTAGACTTCGGTAAGGCATTTGACTTGGTACCTCATGACATTCTGGTTAAAAACTAGAACAATATATAATTAACATGACACACATTAAATGGATTAAAAACTGTCTATGAGGTAGGTCTCAAAATGTAATTTTTTAACATGGAGAATCATTATTCTAAGTGGGTCTCACAAGGATTGTTTCTTGGCCCTACGCTATTTAACATTTTTATCAATGACTTGGAAGAAAACGAAATCACTGATGAAGTTTGCAGGTGACACAAAAATTGGGAGAGTGGTAAATAATAAAGAAAGTTCACAAATTCAGAGCGATCTCTATCACTTAGTGAACTGGGTGCAAGGAAACTATGCATTTTAATATGGCTGAATGTAAATGTATACATTTAGAAACAAAGAATCTAGGCCATATATACAGGACGGGGGAGTCCATCTTGAGAAGCAGTGACTATGAAAATGATTTGAACATGAGATCCCAAACAGCTCATGTGATCCTGGGATGCATAAACAGGAGAATCTCAAGTACTTGTAGCAAGGTTTTGTTACTTCTGTATTTGGCACTGGCGTTACTGCTATTGGAATGCTGTGTCCAGTTCTGGTGCCCAGAGTTCAAGAAGGATGTTGATAAAGTGGAGAGAGTCCAGAGAAGAGCCACAAGAATAACTAAATGATTAGAAAACATGCCTTATAGTGAGATACTCAAAAGAGCTCAATCTACTTAGCTTAATGAAGAGAAGGTAAAGAAGTGACTTGGTTACAATCGGTAAGCATCTACATGGGGAATATTTAATAATGGGGTGTTCAGTCTAGCAGAAAAAGGTATAACATAATTCAATGGTTGCAAGTTGAAGCTAGACAAATTCAGACTGGAAATAAGCTGTAAATTTATGATAGTGATGGTCATTGACCACTGGAACACTTTATCAAGCGTCATGGTGGATTCTCCATCACTGACAGTTTTTAATTAAGATGGCACATTTTTCTAAAAGATCTGCTCTAGGAATTCTTTTGGGGAAGTTCTATGGACAATGTTATGGAGGAGTTTATACTAGATGATCACAATGGTCCCATTTGGCCTTGGAATCTATGAGTATTTGAGAACTGTTTAGATGTTGAAAATATAAAAAGGATTTAAATAAAACTTTGAAATCTGATGCTCTCAGCTCATAATAAGAAAACAGCATTTGTATGTGTGGCCTATGAATGGAAATACACTACCAATTGATTTTTAAGGCCCAGTCTTAGAGGGGTATATTACTGAGTATTCAAATCAATGGGACTCCTCATGCAAATAATCACTATGTAAGAGCTTTGCAGAATTGGGCCACTAGATTAAGTGTTTAAGGGAGGAACCTTCACATTTGTGGTGCTGTAGAAATAGTACATAGTTATCCTCACAAAAATAATAAGATACACTAACCGAAATTTCACATACATTCACATTTCACAGTGAGAGATGAGTCACAAAACATTTGGAGATAAAATTCAGAAGTTTGACTTTTTATCCAAACCTCTTTGTTCTGGTAATAAGAATGGGAAATCTGGTAATGTCATATTTTCTTGTAAAATAATTTGTGCTTCATGGTTTCAGCCGGGACAGAAATAGTGCAAGAACAGCTCTTGTGATGTTTTGGTAATTTGGCTTCTGGGCCTGGACATCAGTAGAAAGGACTGCAAAAATGCATGCCTTAATGCAGCAGACCAAACTGTAGCTTTTAAAGACATAGCCACAAGAGGATGGTACATGCACTAGAAGGCAGTTCCCAGAGGAATTCTGCCTCCATAGGAAAGATGCAGGCAGAATGATTCCAAGTTTAACAGGAGATGTGCTCCATAGTCATTGCTGCACCCAGCTTGTATGAAATGCAGCAGGGCTACGGTTTTGCCCACAAATCACTCCTTTCAGGTTTCTAGGAGTTCAGCCAGTGGCACCTTGACTCTCCTGGTATTTGCATTCTTTGAGCACAAATACAGAGCTGGCTGCACACTCTGCAGCTACAATAAAGAATGGTTCCCTACATCAACTCTGGTGAAACCAGAATCAGCCTCAAAAGGTGAAGTCAAAGTTTGTATTCAGTAAGTCAGTGAGCTGCATGGGGGTGGACCCTTGCACATGGCTAGAAGTCAGTGTAGTCTCCCCGCTTTAGGCATAATTATTTCAACAACAATATTTTTTCACAGTTGTATATGGTTTGCTTTATATAATGCTATTTTTTCCTACTGGTCCTGCATTTTTTCAATCTCTTTTGCCTCCCATTTGAGATAGAGAGAATTGCAAGTGGAAGAGTTATTTCTGAAATTGGAAACCATTAGAATAAATTCATTCTGATGCTTTTTACATTTGTTGCTATTCGGTTCCATTTGTAGTGAGTGGATTATTTACAACACACAATATAAACCAAAATGCACATAAATATTTTTGCATATGTATTAACCTAATCTGAGCAACATTTATCAGGTTATCTAGAAAACAAAAACAACAAACTATATTCTAAATGAGGCACTGTTTAGATGATGGCTAATTCACATTTTAGAAGCTACAAGAATTGAAACACAGAGGTTGATTTTTATGTACTAAACTTTCCTGTAATGGGACCAATATGGTACTTGTTTACAGCTATCAAGCCCCTTGAAGGATTTTCATATAGACTTACACAATATTTAAATGTTCAGAAGTAGTTAGCTGAATGCTAACACAGTGTTAATATTCTGCACAATGTTCAATTTCTTCAATGGGTAAGACTTCAACAAATAGTCAATCTACTGCATTATGTGGTCAATAGCAAATATATTGTTTTCAACAGTAGTGAATTTCTGTTACCTTTTAAATTTAATTAAAGGCCTTAAAAATAGAATGGATTTATTTTTTCTACTTCATACACCTAATTAATTATATGTGAGGTAACCGAGCACTCTGGGTGTGCTTTAGTTTGTCACAATTAATAAGTGTTATGTCAGAGCCCACAGATTAGTTATTGTAAGCATATAGGTAAAAAGTTGGCAAATACAAGAAAAAATGATTGAAAGGGGGAAGAGAGGAGACAAGTTTTTTCAAGCAATGGCTCATTGAACGTTGTGTATTTCTCTTCTCTTACAAGAGTTGAAGGGTAAATCTGATGTAATCCCAACTGTATTTTAGACTTCACAAATCGACAAAAATTTAGACTGAGCTACTCACAAGCCATACATATGCAACAAGCTTTGCTTTTTATATTTTCATTATTCTGTCCTTTCATGACATTGTGCATTCAAATGACTGCAGCTGTCACAGAAAAATCAAGCTCCCTTAAATCTCGAACAAACCTGTTCAGTGCTAGATGAAAAACTACAATGACAATTTTAAAGAATATTCAGCTAGAGAACTCTAATTAACAGTTTTTTTTTCTCATAACATGATTAATGGCTTAAGTCTTACAGGAAAGAAAAGAAGGAGTTGGAGTGCCCTGGCCTGTGGTGACCATTCCATGGTCTGTCACAGAATAAATAAAAAGGGAAAGACCAATTAGATCTTTCCTCTGCTTGCTAATGCAGAGTTGTTCCCTACAGTATATTCCCAAGGGTTTAGGCAAATCTAGTATCACATGAATCAAGTGAAAGGATTTCCATTATTCCTCTGAGGAGACTTTCCACACTCTGATAGACCTCTTTATTAGGAATTCAGGGTTTGTTTAGGAGGTTTTTTTTGGCGGGGAGGAGGGACGGGTGGCACAATTTCATTCCATTACTCCTAATAACAGTCAGGTGACCAGAAGAAATTCTTCCTTCTTGAGGTTTGCACTTGTAAAGTACTTGAATAGTGGTATCATACCTCCTCTTAGTAGTCATCCAGCTAAAGTACACATACCTTCACACATACAATCTTTCCTCAAAGTCATTCCTTTTAGTTCCTTAATTGTTTCTGTTGTTGTTTCCTGCATTCCCTGAACGATGTTGACATCTTTTTGGTATTCGGGTGCTTCAAATGATACACACTGATTCACTTTAAGGTAATTTGTATTTAAGTACACTTTTAAGCTTTTATCATTTCTTCTTCACTTTTTTAGTCATCTCCCACAGCACAGTCAGTAATATGAGCTCAATAATGCAGAAATGTATCCACCTAAGACTTTTTTCACCACATATGCTTCCCACATAAAACTGCCCGAGATAATTTTATTAACCCTTCTAACTGCTGAGGTTTAAACTGAAATGTAATTCATGAGTCATCTGGCTTAGAAGACCCTTTATCAGCTTTTCTCTTCAGCTTAGATATAATATTAATCAGCAGCAAAACTCTTTTCTGGCTTTAATTCTACTCTTGTATTTATTTGACATGCTATTACATAAGTACAGTGATGTAAATTTTCTCCCTTTGTAACTGATTCATATCCAATTCCCTTGGGATCTGATAAAAGCAACTTTATGAAGGGGAATTAAAAAAAAATGAAAGGAGAGACAATACCTTCCCATTTTAAAAAGATGGAAAACAGACTCAAGGACTTATTTTAATTTATCTCCAGCTAATTAGAATTATAGAATCATAGAATCATAGAATCTCAGGGTTGGAAGGGACCTCAGGAGGTCATCTAGTCCAACCCCCTGCTCAAAGCAGGACCAACCCCAACTAAATCATCCCAGCCAGGGCTTTGTCAAGCCTGACCTTAAAAACCTCTAAGGAAGGAGATTCCACCACCTCCCTAGGTAACCCATTCCAGTGCTTCACCACCCTACTAGTGAAAAAGTTTTTCTTAATATCCAACCTAAACCTCCCCCTCTGCAACTTGAGACCATTACTCCTTGTTCTGTCATCTACCACTGAGAACAGTCTAGATCCATCCTTTTTGGAACCCCCTTTCAGGTAGTTGAAAGCAGCTATCAAATCCCGCCTCATTCTTCTCTTCTGCAGGCTAAACAATCCCAGTTCCCTCAGCCTCTCCTCATAAGTCATGTGCTCCAGCCCCCTAATCATTTTTGTTAAAACAAGTAAAAGAGAACCCTGCAAAACCCACCAGTGAAGCTGCTAGAGTATCAGAAAATGCCGAATCCTTTACAGGCTTTTCCCAATCCCCTTCTCTGATGATTTGTGAATCTGTCTGTACAAACTTAGGAATTCTGGTTGACACTATGAAATTATGAGGGTTACTATGAAAATTGCTGCACCATGAATGCCATCATGAATTACCAGCCTGAAAAGCATGTCTTCCTCAGACTGAGGACAATGCAGGGCCGGCAGTCGCCTATGGCGCCAGGATTTGGGAGGCGCAATTCAGGTCCCTCGGCGGCCGCCGGCAGGAGAGGCTGTCACCAAAATGCCACCAAGAACCCTGGCGGCTGAAGAAGCTGCCGCCAAAGTGCCGCCAAGGACCCCAGCACTTCGGTGGCAGCTTGTTTGGCCACCAGGGATCTCGGCAGCATTTCGGTGACAGCCTCTCCCGCCGCCTAGGGTGGCAAAAAAGCTGTGCCGCCCCTGGGACAATGGGAAGGTACTTCATGTTAATAACAGTGCTTTGAATAGACAATACAGATACTAAGTGGGTTTGCTCAACATGAGAAAGTAGGACCAGTGGAAATTTACCAGGAGCAGAACAAATGAAGTCAAATGTTGAAAGGGGGTCATATAAATTAGAGAGCCACACAGAAAGAGGAAGCATTGGGCAGGAGAGAGCAAGGTCACAGGAGCTGGGGAAGAAGACGCCATGAGGGAGAAGCCACTCAGCATGTAACAACATCCATGAGGCGGGGAAACCCTTCCTTTCTGGACACAGATCGTCCCCGAAGGACTCCCAAGAGAAGGGTGAACTTGTAAGAGGAACTACAGTTAGGATGGTCACTGTTTTCCTAATGTGTACTCTATTGTGCTTTGTATGATTAAGTAAAAGAGCAACCGTGTTAGACTCTGGGCAAAGTGTGGGGGTTATATGTTTCATAACTACTCTGTGCTTCCAGGGAGAGTAACTGTAAACCAGAAGCATCATATTTTGAAATGTTGTTCTGAGAAAAGATGTGTTTAAAGACAGAGGAGTCCAGAGGGTCAGCCTCCAGAGAGGCTACACTTCTGGACAGTGGGTTCCAGTTCTCAGAATGGGCATTATTCACAGGGTTTGTATTCTGAGAGAATGCATAGAGACCCCCAAGATTGGGGTAGAGGCTGGATGCCATTCAGGCCCCAGGAACCCAGATGTTTGGATCCCCATCACAAGCAGTTCAGTGGGTGATTATCAACAGGACACCTGACTGCAGGTGTGCCACATTCCACTTCATCTTTTTCTCTCATCAGTATAATGGATCTGTTATTCAGTAAATTCTAAATAGTGGAGGGTGGATGACATCTTGGTAGTCAAGTAACTTCTTCTTAAATCAAGACCACAGCAGGAGAGCTGCATACATGGTGACGTAGATGATTTAGAGAACGAGGAGATGTCCTCCCCAAATCCCACCTAACAAGTATTTGTACCACAAGAAAATCTTTCAAGCCATGAGAGAAAAGGAATGCAGCTCACCAGGGAGATCACTGTGGGCCAACATTCCACTCACATGTCTGTGACTGCGTGCGCACACACACAGACGTATATAAATTAAATAATGAGAATCAGAATAATAATTAATAAAATCAGTGAAATCAGATCAGTGACATCTGAGATGCAAGCCTCCTTCCAGGAAATTTTAAAAAGATGCAGAAGAACTTGCTGACCAAGTGGCTCAAGTGAAGACAGGCTTGAACAGGCATCCAAACATACAAACTATGACTGCTGTTTATTACAGTAAACAAGATGACCTCTCTGTTACCTTTTCCTCTCTTTCCCCACTCCTGCAATTTGTTTGTTGTATCCATCTGCTGTTGTATGCTAAGATTGTAAACTCTTTGAGGCAGCACAAGCTTTATATTTTTAAATGTATGCACAGTGCCTAGGACAATGAGGCTTTGATCCCTGACTGGGGAATCAAGGGAATAGCACAATACAAATAAAAAATAAGGATGCTAATAACTAACTCATGTAGATAAGAGATTTCAAATGACAGAGCAGCCCAAAGGAGACAAACCGCAGCTGAGATTTTGTCCTTGTCACCTTGGAACTAGGAAGGATTCTGCAAGGTTCTCAATGCTCTAAAATCCCACTTAATTCACCCCATCATCAACTTCTCTGCAAAGCAAAATCAGAACTCTTCATTTTCACTCAAAACCTTCCTTTCCTGTCCTGTCTCCACAGCAGATAATGCCATGATTCTTCACCTTCCCAAGGTTCACAACCTTACAGTCATACTTGATTTTTCTCTCTCTTATTTACCCCCTACATATGGGTTTTTGTTAAATTCTCCAACTTCTTCCTTCACAACATTGCTAAAATATATCTTTTGCTTTCCCCCCTTCCTCCCAAAACCCATTGAAAATCATCAGTTACTACAGCCTCCTTTTCTCTTTAGTCTTTGTAACACTTGCCTCACTGCTTCCTCTTGATCTATCCAAAATAAAGTTGCCAAATTTGCCTTCCTTAACTGTTTTTCTGACTGCATCTCTCTCTCTCACACACACACACACTTCCCTTTACAAGTCCCATTCTGCATCATTTTCAACTCCCTCATCCTTACTTACAAGGTTCTGTACAGCTCTGAATCCTACCTACATCTAATCATTGGAGACCCATCACATTTCTCTTTTGATTATTTAATCCACCAGTCATGCACCTCTCTCCATACCCCTATATTATCCTTCTCCCATGATGCCCCTTCACCTCCCTGATCCTGCATTCTCAACCAGCTCTTTTGATATCTTCAGATGCCTCCTCTAAACTCAATTTCCACCTAGTCCCTCAAAGATACTTTGATTCCCTTTAAACAATAAAATACTTAAATGATTTGCTAAAAGAAAAAACTATTAACTAACATGATGCTTACTATAAAAGAGCATCCCCATAAGCTTACATTCCTTTACCCCTCCCTATACTCCCATTGGCTTGTATGCCACTCAGTGTCAGGTGTAAACATAATTAATTTAGAATATAAGCACTCCAGAACTGTGACTTTCAGTTTGATTTTGAAAAATGCATCACACCCCCTAAGGTGTTATGTTAAATGATAATAGTAAACATTAGAAACCTCAATATAATTTTCTTACGTTTTGGCCCAGGAAACAGTAGATTGTGAACATCTAATAGCTATTCTGGCTTCCTCACATGAAAAATAAAGCATCAGATTTCTAAACGTTTAGCCTGTCATGGCCTTACCTAAGACAGTGGGGGTTTGTAAAGTCGAGCGTCCCTTCATTTTACAGCAATACATTGAAATTTTACTCAAAATGGCCACCTGAAAGTTTTTTTAAAATTCTGTGTCCTTTGCTGATCCAGCCAAGAGGTGTAGTCAGAGTTAGGCCTCTTAGCAGGCCAGTTTTCTTGAGCTAAGATGGAAAAATAATCCTTCCCTTGCCTTGTCCTAGCTGCAGTCAGAACTACCTCCCAGAAAAAACAGGCAGCCCTTTGTATCTTGCCAGCTGGGCCCTGATTGGCTTCTGCCTCCTCCCAGCCCTTCTAGCTGCTGGAGGGCCAATTAGTGTTGGTTCCATGAGTACCTGACCCTGAGTGGCCTCTCTAGGCCGTGTGACAGGGCAAGGCCAGAGGGCTATAGGAAAGTGGTAAGGAACCAGTATGTTAGCCCCAGGCTAAACAAATCCCTGATACCTTATGGCAGTTGCTCCAGGTTAATCAAGACACCTGGGGCCAATTAAGAACTTTCCAGAAGGCAGGGAGGTTGATTGGGACACCTGAAGCCAATCAAGGACTGGCTGGAACTAGTTAAAAGCCTCCCAGTTAGTCAGTGAGGGGGGAGGAGCTGTGGAAGGAGGTTACGTGTGAGAAGCTGGGAGCAAGAGGCACTAGGAGCTGAGAGTAAGAGGGCGTACTGCTTGAAGATCCTGTGGTGAGGATAAAGAAGGTGTTGGGAGGAGTCCATGGGGAAGTAGCCCAGGGAGTTGTCGTGCAGTTGTTCCAGGAGGCGCTCTAAACAGCTGCAATCCACAGGGCCCTGGGCTGGAACCCAGAGTAGAGGGCGGGCCCGGGTTCCCCCCCAAAACTCCCAACTCCTTATCAGACACAGGAGGAGTTGATCTGGACTGTGGGTTCTACCAGAGGGGAAGATCTCTGAGGCAAACAAAAATCCGCCAATAAGCGCAGGACCCACCGAGGTAGAGGAGGAACTTTGTCACACCAGGTATGGGAGGTCTGAACTTGCTGCTCTTTTTCTCCAAAACGACACTTTCCATTGAGGTGCAACAAGGAGGTGCCAGCAGGTGGCAGTGGCAGCTAATGTCTGGTACGCCCCCATCACACGAAGACAAAGAGATCTATAAGGAATAAGATCTTAATCTATGTTTGGGTTTGTTCGTTCTAGCCTGTATAAAGATCTAGGCAACGGACATTTCAATCCTTGCATACTTTCATTATTTATGGGTAGCATAACTATTACATAAAATAGTACATTTTGAAATTTACTAAACCTGAGATTGTGAGCATTTCAAAAAATAACAGAAAATTACTGTAGAGCATAAGCAAACAGGAGACTAGTTCACTTAAAGGGAACTTGCTAATAGCATCATAAAACTACAGTTGTGGCGTAAAAAATGGATGGTAGTGAACAATACAGTACATCTACTTACAATGTAGTTCTGTTAAAGCAGCAAACCAAGAATGCTCAAAAACGTAGGCCACCTACACATTGAATGCAGATGTGTTGATTCAATCTCTATGAAGTCAAACAGTTTTCTCTTTCAATCATATTATCACTTAAAAGACCTTTTACCTCACTAGGGAGATGTGATTGAATGGATGCTAAGACCTAAATCAGATTTCTCCTCCTGAAAAGTGCAATTTAAGTTAATAGTCCAAGCTCCAAAAGGGACAGACTGTGAAAGAGCCATTACTCAGTAAGGAAGTTTATTTCCCATTTTACAATTCTGTTGATTCTAATGATAGCACAGACACTACCTTTGCTGAGCCACTGCATTCAGTTTTTAGTAATGACGAGGGAACACATTTGAGTACATTTGTAAATTTATTCAAACTACCATGTGCAGCTTTTGAAATGTATCTTAATGTCTGTGGTAAGCGAATCCTTTTTATATTTTTGAGAGGATCAAAGCTTTGGGATGGTACAATATAGACTAATCAACACACCTGAAACCAATCCAAATTGTGTACTGAGTGCCTAAGGAGTGATTTTTCCATGGTGAGTGGTGTCAGAATGGAAATGCAGGATGGGTAAGTGGTAATAAGAAGTGCTGTGAGATCTGGGCTGGTAAGAGGAGGCCTCTAAGGGTAAGTCTACACTACAGCTTGGAATGTGCTTCCCAGCACTGGCAGACACATGCTAGCTTTGTTCAAAACACTGCTACAGGGGTGGTGACTCAGACTTGCAACTCAGACCCCTTGGTTACATACCCAAGCGGCTACCCTGAGTTGCCACAGGCACTAACTCAACTATTTTTAGTTCACTAGCTCAAGCAAAACTAGTCTGTGTGTAAGTACCTGCTCTGGGAAGGATGTAGACATACCACTAAAAGTAAGAGGGGCCTAGAGTAAGGACTGGAACTATAGAGAAAGGAGAAGAGAAAAATGAAGCAGTCCTGGACAGAGAAGGAGAGGACTTTTAGGGGAAATTGTTAAGACCAAATAGCTAGGCTGAGTATTGGGCAGTTGTGAAGGGATGGGCAGGGAGTTCCTGCAGAGGAACACTGTGAAAGTTATTTTAGCCCCATTGCTGAAGTATTCTTATAGATGCCCAATATGACCCTATAACAGGGAGACCTGGATGATCTGTTTGGTGGCGGCTCACCTAGTTCTTCCCCTGCCCTTTGCTCAACCCACTGTGTGTCTCCACTATCTGCTTCTTGTATACCGCCAGACAGACTGCACAGATGTAGATGTCACCCCATGAGTGAAGATGCATGTTCCCTTTGGCCCCTAGAATCTAACTCCCTCACTTGCTTAGCAGAACTATGTAGGTTCTGCTGAAAGGGGGATTCCATAGCCACAGAAGTAGGACTTGGAATTACTCCACAGAGAGAAGAGAGAGGACCTGAAAGAAGACTGAAAAATTGTCCCTACTAAAGAGAAAGAGACCTAATAGCAGAGAGAGATCAATGAAAATATCTGAAAGGACAAGATGAGTCTTTGGAGCAGACAGGCTGCATAGAGAAGGAAGGAAAGAAAAAGACAAGTGAAATCCTCAGAGATCTGTTCTGGAAGATCTGTCCAATTAAAGGTGCCTGGATCTATTCAAGTTTGACACTGATTTTTCCTCTCTACTGGAGCAGAACCAGTGCCAACAAAGAAATTGTGTTTGGGAGCTACTCCAGTTCTAAAACATAAAGTTTACTATTGTCTAAGATGAGGTCCTGCCCTTATGACTGGGTTTATCTACTAATAGACACTGACCCAGACAGATGCATTGCAATGGGGGGAAAATCTGACAACATTTTATGCATTCCTATAATTAAATAGCCTTTGGACACAGCATACTCAACTGTAAGGCCCACCAATGCCTGAGATAGAATATCACCAACAGTTTAGATCATTTGACCCTGAATTACTAGACAGGAAGTTAGAATCATGCATTTTGTTCTCAGTTCAAATACATTTATATGAAGCTGCTTAAGGAGTCAAAAGCAATGAAGCATCGTATCTCCTTCATTGGCTCCTTAACCAAACTCTGAATATCACCAAAGGCGAAGGTTACAAAAAAATAATGGCCCTGGTACACATTGAAAGGTATAGCCAACCCTGACAAAAGAATAAATAATCTTTTCTGGCACCAATAATTCTACCTCTGGAGAGTTTGCTCAAACTCATTGCTAAAGCAGCTGTTTGATTTACAGTCATTCTGTCACAACACTTAAGAATTTATTTTTTCTCTCTATTCTTTTTAAATATACTATAAATACTCACAGACATATCTGGGCAGTTAATCATATTTGTGATGGCTTTATCCCATTCCATGTTTATCTGACTGAGCAATAAAGCATGACAGGAAACACGCTGTTGTGAAAAACACATGATTTGGGTATGCAAGACTTAAGGTCAAGTGCCTTCAAACAATGAAGAAGTCCATATTCTGCCAATTAGGTTTATGACGCCATTAATTGATAATGACTCTTTACAAATCCAAAATAATGCTAAGTACTTAAGTTTGAAACACAAAATTTATGTTAAAACGTGTTTTTTTATGTCAATTCAAACTACCCAATTAAACACATCTCAGGTCATTCACTTTAGGAATAAAGAAAGATCAGATCAAAAGTACTCGCTATGTATACTGCTGCAAAATGCTTACATTTCCCTTGGTATATAAAACCCATCCCAGTGATGCGGATGGAATATTTTCCATTCTGGCAAAATGGCTACAGCTCTAACAGCAGTAAAATAATTTCCCACATGAATCAATGGGTAAAAATGTCTACTGAAGGGGACTTCCTCCCCGCAATTAGAGACCCCAAAACTAGTTCTCCTAGTACTTCCTTGAACATATCTGTCTATAGATGTAAAACAAACACACAAAACCCACCAAATATAATCTCTGCTTTTTGTAAGGATCCATATTATCTTACTAATGCAGTTTGGAAAATCTAATTCCATGCACAATGGGTTTCTTTCCCTGGTGAGATCATATAACAGTTCTACATATTGAGCTGTAAAGATGAGCTAATGCAAAAAGGTAGGTGATAAAAGACATCCTGGTTTCTTGTATAATCAAATGAGCAACATACAATTGCTAATATCATCTACAGCCAAATGATGTAATCAATTAATTTGAATTCTTCACTTATGTTATTATTCAAAAACTGAGTGTGAAGGACAACATGCTTAAAACATCAGCTTGACATAAACTGCACAAGATGGAGCACTTATGTTGATGCAGGAGCTTCATTTCTGATAGAGCTTCATTTATCTTTGTAGAATTAGTACAGTATTACACTTACCTGACTGGAAAGAATAACTGTCATTTCAAAAGATGTATTAGTGATTTATTTTTGAAATTCTTAGAAGGGGAATGAGCCAGATATGTTTTAGTTATAGGCTAAAATAGAACACTATGCTGTAACGTTAAATATACAAAAACTACATTAAAATATGTTAAGATTGCAAACTCAAGCACTCAGAAGTTAGGAAATGCCTGAATTAAGGTTACCCATTTAACCTTAATGCAGCCCTCTCATTCATATCGATTTGATACAGTCTTTAATTAGATAATTAAATAAGAACCTTTAGATTGACCCCCCCCCCCACACACACACAGGCCTCTACCACTTTAGGGTATGTCTACACTGTAAAGAAAAACTTGCAACACCAAATCTCAGAGCCCAGATCAATTGACTCAGGCTCATGGGGCTCAGGCTGCAGGCCTAAAAATAGCGGTATAAACATTTGGGCTGAGGCTAGGATCTGGGCTCTGAAACCTGACTGGGCGGGGCGGGGGGGGGGCGAGGGAGCGGGGTCTTGGAACCCAGGGTCCAGGCCCAGTGAGAATGTCTGCACTGCTACTTTTAGCCTCACAGCCCAAGACCAAGTCAATTGACCTGGGCTGTTAGACTTGGTGCCGTGGGTTCGTCTTTGCAGTGTCTTTGCCGTAGCCTCAGCTAACAGAGCAACCAATTGCAGTAGTCTGTTGTCATCCTCTATGTTGGCCTCTTCTCCTCGCTATCCTTTGATTCCTGTAACCCCTACCCGCCCCCCCGCCCTTCATCAGCCCTCTGCATTCCAGACAGATTGCCTTGCCTTCTCAGTGCCTGGGTGCTAGCAGAAGGAGCACTGAGAGCACAGTCTCCCTTCTCTTAGTTCTTATGCTGGGTGCCACAGCAGTCCCTGGCTCATGGAAGATGCAATTCAAAGGAAATTCCTGCTTTTCCCCTACAGCCCTGGGCTGGATCATTCTTAGTAGATGGAATATTCAGAGAATTTAGCTGTTAAATTGTAAGTTTCTACTGACTATGTGAACTCAGTTTTTCAGAGGCCCATAATTGGGTCAAATTTCAGTCGATTTTTACATGGATAGTAAAAGGCACTTCACTGATCCCCATCAAATTAAGTCCCTGGTCCAAGAATTTGAGGTGTTACAGGTTCTCAATTAAATAGTTGTAACAATATTTCTACATGGGCAAAACAATATATTTTTCCCTAACCTTGTCCTGAAAAATGGATTAACTCTTTTTGATGGAAAAAATCAGTCTATGGCAGACACCCAGCATGGGAAATTTCAGCCAAAAAAAAAATTTTTTTGCAAAATTATAAGGAACTGAAAAAAGGGTAGTTATATGGAGAGTGTTGAGCAGGCAATGCTACCTGTAAAAGCTAATAAATGATCATCTGAAGCCTGGAGAAGACAAATGCACATTTTGAATGGGGAATTACTGAATGTTTAGAAATAATAAATAATTTAGAATGGAAAATTTTCCTTATTTCTTCCTCTACCACCCACTAAAGAAATAATTGAATATCAATGTAATCAGTAATAGGAAAATATCAGTTTTCAATCACATAATTGCTTTGACAGTTGACTAATTCTCCTGCTTCTCATGATGCCACTAGACAGCTGCAGGTAACTACTCCCACCTTTAGTAATATGTTTTTTATGTGCTCCAATACCATTTTGTAACAGGGATAATAGCATTTATTTTTCTCACAGAGATATTATGAGGCTTAGAACATTAACAGTTCCGAAGTGCTTTGAGATCATCTGATGGAAGGAGACATAAAAGTACAAAGTGTTATTATTTAAAAAGCATTCCGGGCTGCGTGCTAAGTGTCCATTTGCATGCTCAGTTTAAGTGCCCAGTTTTGAAAATTGGCCCATGGGTGCTACTAGTAAACAATTCATACCAATTATGATTCAGCAGTATTAGCAGGGGGCCAAACTAACCTAAATTTAATATGCTATTAAATACAGTCCTGAAACTGTACTAAAACATTTGATGGTTTCCTCAATCCTGTTAATATTGTAGCCATACTCTCAGTGATCTCCCGTTCCCACTCCACATTGCTAATCTCATTTCATGTGTTATAGACACTCCCACCATGCGTTAGCCTGGTCTAAAATTCCTGTTTCAGTGCCACTGCAATGTTTGCTATGCAATCCTGTGGGTCAAGTGCAATTTCATTTTATAGTACTCAGACGTCAGGGAAGAAGTCGGTCAAATTCGGAGGTTATTCTAAGTCGCTGTATATTAAACCTTCTATCAACCCCTGGAGTGTGTAAATTACACTAATCTAGGCTCAAATTCTGTTAGTCTTCTAAACTCAGACCCACTGACTGATGTGTAACTTACACTTAGGGTTGGCACCTCTAAGGTACAAAAAACGGGGACATCCAGAGCCCATAAAACTGGACAGCTGGCAGTCAGTGTGTTCTGAGCACCCTTACAGATTTCCCAGAACAGCTACCTCAAAAAAGGAATGATCATGGGAAAACTTTGACAGGGGCAGCCCTATTTACACCCCTTTACGGATCACATCAGAATTTGTCACAGTGAGCATAAGAGTCGAAACTGGTGCAACTGGGACACTAAGGTCCATGACAGGAATGCAGCAGGGAAAAACAATTAACAGGAGGGTTCAAGTAAGTGCATTTTAAAATAGATCATCCCCTATGGTCTTGTGTACACTAGGAAAATGAGCACCTGTTTTTCAGTAATGCAGCTGCACTGAAACTACCAGTGGTGCAAGGGCCAGTGTAGATAAAGCTTAGGTGCTTTTAAATTGGATCATAAAAATTTGGTTCTCAGAGAGTAATGGAAGATACTGGTAAAAACATGTGATGACCCTTTTTCCACTAGCAATGGTGCAGCTACACTGCTTTAACTTCCAACTGAGTTTGTAACTAGTCAGTGACAAAGTGGGCTACAAATATGATTTTCCTAGTGTACACAAGAGCATAAGGGAATGCCAATTTTAAAATGCACCTACTTGCAGATCTTAATTAATATACAGTTAATAACAGTGCAGCTAAGCCTGCTTGTCCTCTGGGCATTTGATCACCTCCTGAGGCAAGCTAAAATAACTGCTCAGACCTTCCCACAACACACCAAAGCAAACTTGGTTAGGAAGCACAATAAATGTGGATGAACAAACACCACTGACACTTGTTTATGTTGTGAATTAGCTGCTGTGTGGACACAGATAATCTGTTTGTTGTGATTATGTAGATGAGGAGGTGACCGTCTAAATTATCGAGTTATTTTACATAAAAGAGTGTTTACAGCATAGATGTGGCCTCAGAGTCCCTTACGGGGAGGCCTACTTGGAGTAGGAGACAGAAAGGCAGTACTCTCATGTAGGGCTGGTTGAAAAATTTCCATCTAACTTTTTTTATTTGAAGAAAAATTAAGTTTTCAGTAAAATCAATATTTTTTGCAGAAGTTATCTGTTTTCCTCAAAAAATTGGATTTGTCATTGGAAAACCAAAAACACAAGCACTGAAAATTATCAGCCAAAACATGGTTATTTTATTTTACTTTTTTGTTTTCTCTAGTTTTCAGCCTAAAATTAGTGGGTTTTATGTTGCCTTGCCTTTTTTTTTAAATTATGAGAAGCCCATATTATGAGAAGCCCAGCGGGAGAGAGGAAAAAGAAAGACCCCTCCCTCTCACACAATTTTCTGACCCACTTTATTCTTGAGTTTTATTCCCAGGGTATGTGTGCACCACAGTGACATCAGCATAGCTACAGCACTGCATCTGTGTCACTGTAGCAGTGTAGTGTAGATGCTTCCTACATCGACTGAAGGAGTTTTTCTGTCTAATCCACCTCTCTGCAAGATGGTAGTTAGGTTGCTGGAAGAATTCTTCCATCATAAGAAAATAAGAACAGACATACTGGGTCAGACCAAAGGTCCATCTAGCCCAGTATCCGGTCTTCCGACAGTGGCTGATACCAGGTGCCCCGGAGTAATGAACCAAACAGGTAATCATCAAGTGATCCATCCCCTGTCACCTATTCCCAGCTTCTGGCAAACAGAGGCTAGGGACACTATCCCTGCCCATACGGACTAATAGCCATTGACGGACCTTTTCTCCATGAATTTATATAGTTCTTTTTTTTAACCCTGTTATAGTCTTGGCTTTCACAACATCCTCTGGCAAAGAGTTCCACAGGTTTACTGTGCGTTGTGTGAAGAAATACTTCCTTTTGTTTGTTTTAAATGTGTTGCGAATTAATTTCATTTGGTGACCCCTAGTTCTTGTGTTATGAGAAAGAGTAAATAACACTTATTTACTTTCTCCACACCAGTCATGATTTTATAGACCTCTATCATATCCCCCCATAGTCGTCTCTTTTCCAAGCTGAAAAGACTTTTCCAAGTCTTATTAATCTCTCCTCATATGGCAGCTGTCCCATACCCCTAATCATTTTCGTGGCCGTTTCTGAACCTTTTCCAATTCCAATATATCTTTTGTGAGATGGGGCGACCACACCTAAATGCACTATTCAAGCTGATTCTACAGTGGGGGTTAGGTTGACCTAATTAAGTTGCAAGGGCACCAAATTTTTCACAGCCATGAGTGATGAAGCTAGATCGATCTACTTTTTAGGTGTAGACCAGGTTCCAGTTCTAACTCTGCTTTTTTGCGATACTTTGGAAATCACGTAATGTCTCTGTCTCCTTTCACTCTTCTCTCAAATGCATATACTAATATTTGTGATGTGAAGCTCATTGTTTTTAAAGCATTACAACATCTAACAATGAAAAGGACTATTATTAATATAAAGATTTTATTATAATTGTTAGTATATTGCCAATTGTCAGGGTGGATTTTTAAAACTTTTTTTAGCTGTATTTTTCCTTTAAAAGATGTCAGATGTGTTTAGTGTGATAGATATACCATTTATGCAGTTACAAATCAAAACTAAGATAATAAAAATAAATAAAAAACATACAAAGTAACCATGAAGTACTGAATTGTCTAAATCATACTATTGGAGATCCTGGTTCATTAAAGAGGAAATACAATTTTATATTTTTTCACCTCTTAAATTAAATAGGATGGGTAAAGCCACGACATTTCCACTAACAGTTTGGTCTTCAGAGCAGTTGTCTTCATATTCTCATCTGCAAATTCTTGAGCAACAGATCAAGTTACACAATACCCTTGTGACATGTTTGGATAGGGATGGAGCATCAAAATCATGTATAAGCATAAAAAATACCCCAGCCTATTGAATCTATTGGTAAATGCATAAATGTATATATATAGAGAGAGCAGAGCCGGTGCTAGGAAGGTTTCGCACCCTAAGCGAAACTTCCTTGCACCAGACCTGTGCCCGCCCCCCCCGCGGCGGCTCACCACCCCCACCGCGGGCTGGCAGCTCAGCCCCCCGTGGGCCGGCACCCTCCCCAGCTCCCAGCTCAGCCGTGGAGCCAGGAGGCGGGAGGCAGCCGTGGCGAGCCACTCCCCAAATCCTGGCACCCTAGGTGACTGCCTAGGGTCACCTAGTGGGCACGCTGGCCCTGATAAAGAGAGAGAGAGAGAGAGAGAGAGAGAGAGAGTCATCCGACTCTATAGTCTCCATAAACATCTGCAAATCTATGCAGCTGCTTCACAGTGTCTACTAATAGTGGAACAGCTACACTACACATTCAGCAACTGCATAGTCTGTGGTACCTTAAGATGATGATGATGTTGGAAAGAACATCATTAGCCCCAGTCTTTTGGCTACATCATTTTCCCTGTTTCACAAGAGCCTTTCCAAAATATTGCCTCGGACACTGGCTAAAAGCCATTTCCATTCCAGGAATCTGTCTCTAGGTGTTGCATGTTTCTAGCAATGGAATGCCATTTCTAGTATGAGAGTCTTTAGGAAATGCCTCCCTATCTGGAGGTTAACAGGGGTTATACACAGTATTTGAAATGTTCCTGCGTTTTTGCATGGTACACAAAACTTCTCTATAAATCATACTCTCTTAAATTCTCACCATCATATCAAAGGAAAAGAGAAAATCACTTCATTTCAATGCAGCTTTTTAGCAGAACTTATTTAAAATTCTAGCTCAATTATAAATAATAGTTATTGTTATACATTTACATTAGATTATGGTGAGATTGCATGTGCATAGACCTCTTCTTAATATTGATAAATAGATCTCGCTCACAATTGCTGAAGTCAGCAGCACCTATTGCTGAAAAAAAAAACAGCTGACTCTGTGCACTCTGTAAAACCCTGTCTTGTAAATATGCTTTATCTTGCTAATTTATTAATCAATTCTTCCCAGCTTTTTTCAAAAACTCTGCTAAGTAACTAAGCACCAAAATACCATCTTTATGAAATACTAGTAACTGAAAATGTAGACACACTCAGCCACCAGCAGTAGTGGCTAAGTACAGCGGTGAAACAAAATTTTAACCCTTTTATTACTCTCTCGGGTTGGTTGATCCAGAACTGGCTCCCGATGAAACAGGGTTTCAGGCAAATTCCCTACACTACATAGCACATTTGGGGACTGTAGGGGTACATGCTAGAAATCCTGAGAGGGGACAAAATGAAATATCACAGTTCATTTTCAAAGATTGTGGGAAACTTTTGGTGGGCAATAGGGCCTGATGGCATATTGGTAGAGGGTGCCAACAAAGCAGGGCTTCCTAATGAGAGGATCTGTGTACCACACTTCTCCTTTAACCAAGGATTTTCTGACTATAATGTGTTAATACTTAACATGGTGATTAAAAGGTGTGAAATATTCAATTAAAAATTTAATATATTCTTGGTTGCCATGCACTTTATCGAGTCCTTTGCCATCAGGGAAAAGTAAATGCAAAATGGGTGTTAAGAAATATAATTATTGTTTCTACAAAACAGGAAGAAAAAAACCCATTTATGAGGATTATTAGTACAGGATCATTTGAAAAGAATAGGGAAAAATATGAAAAAATTTGTAAAAAACAATTTGTAAAAGTGTGGAAAGAGGAAGATGAATATAATTAAATAGAAGCATATGGTAACAAAGACAACAAATATCAAACTCTTTTTTGACGTTATGAAAATATAATTTGTTCTATTCCTAGTATGTGAAGTTAGAAATGAATAAAACACAGTATGTCACAGCCGCTCCACTGTTAGAACTTTGTCACAACCAGCAGTCGTCAATTCAAACATAACCACATGCACTTTTCTCAGATCACTACACAGTCATAGTAATGATGGGTGATTCTGCTAACAGAAATAAAGCTTCCTTTTCAAGTGAACTTGTACAAGCTTGTCTATTGTTTTTCTGAGAGACTGTCTTGTATGCTACCACTTTATCGCCTTCTATTACACTTTTATCAAATGCTGATGTTTTAGGTCAGTGCTTTTAATGCTTTATACAGTTTCACAGAAAAACAAACATTGACTCAACATATTACCAAAGTACTGTGGGAAAGTAATAATGCTTAAGGTCTATTTTTTAGAGTTTTAAAGAGTTTCAAGTTTGAGACACAAAGGCTAGCAAGAAAGTGTGTTTAACTCCCCGGTTTGTGGATCCATTAGGATTGGAAATGGGAGGGGGTAAAACAAAGCCTTTGCAACTGAATTTGGCAGAGAGGAAAAGCATCTTCAGAGGACAAAGAGCTTGTCCTGAAACCACATATGAGAGAAAATTTGGTGGCAGTTTTGTGAATAAAGGGTGCTGTACTGAGCTGATGTTGCTATTCATATTCGTTTCTGTTAAAAGCTATACTGGCAAGAACTGTTCTTTGTGTAAATAGTAGTAGATTGGGCTATTTGATAATCCAATGTTTGCTATCCAATAATTTTCATTCCTGAAAGACATAACCCACTTCTCAAGTCTAATGCTATGCTGATCACCACTTACAGATGTAACAGTATCAAACCTGGATGGTTGTTCATAGATGCCTGTGGCTTTATGGGCTCTTTCAAAGTTCACTCAATCTGGACAATGAGAATGCTGCATAACAGCTGAGCAATATTGTTATTGAGAAGCTGTTCCCAGCCTTCTCTGGCCTGGCAGCCAACTCATTGCCTTTCAAAGCACCATAGCTCCGAGGACTGTGAATGAATGACAACCTGTCTAATTGCTGGCCATACTGAACATAAACATGACTTCCCAATATAATTGGACAATGTCTGTTCCATTACTGGCTGGCCTGGTTTCAATTAAATTCTGCTCTTGGCTACTTTTGCAATAAAATAGAGAGACTCCTACAAGCCACACCCAACTTTGAGACTCACTAGCCTTTTTCAGTGGCTTGTACTGTAAGAAAAGGGCAAGCATGATTATGCATGTTGACAGAAGTCAACTGGAATTTATATGATTGGGCGTCATGCCATGATAATTGATTTTGCACTCCAGTGAAAGAGTTAGCTGGATTTTCCTTCTCTTAGTATCATTAGGCTGTGCGAAGGAAATTGAGTTGTTTTCCTTTCTGACACAATATATCCTCACAGATTAGACTGGCACCTCTCAAAATAATTAAATGCCCAAAAGCTTTGTTAATGCAAAGTTAAAGGTGCCTCTCAGTGATTTATGCCTTTCCAGACAATTAAGATCCACTATATTTAAACCTCTGAAAAACAGGAAGTGAAGAGTTAAGGTAGACAGTACCCCAGCCGTACAATCTTAACTCTGCCCCTGGGAATGGGAAATAGCCACTGGGACAGATTCAGTAAGGGTGGTGCTATATAAGGCAGACATGAATAATGATTAAGAGGATGTGCCATTGTTTGTGTTGTGTTGTATTCTACAGATTTGAATTCCAGCAGTTATCTGCATGCACCCCAACAGCATTCACTCTATTAGGTGTAGCTGTACTGAATTGTGGAGGGATTAGTTGGAACAGGTTGGAAGAGTTGTCACTGTGATATGAGGAGAGATGCATGTGTACTTTGAAGGATCAAGCATGACTTATTTCAACAGAGAGTTCTGTAAGTTGTTTCAGTAGTAGTGCACAGGAGTCTTACTGTCATATGGATCGTCAGCGGAACGGTGGTATCCATGAGACTGGTCTCTGAGGCTTAGTGAGTGACAGCACCATCTCAGAAGAACAAGAATGAAAGGGTGATATCTTTAGCAAGTCCCAGATTGTTTGTGTGGAATGGTCTCAGTGTTTGAGTGAAGGCAGCTTCTGTTCATTCTCCCTGACCTAAAACTGAGTTTTGCCTGAGCAAAGACGAGATGGAAGACTTTGTCCTATCGTACTCATATGCTCTGTTCATGGAGTATTTTGTAGCGTCTGTGACGGTAAAGTGCTAAAGTGTGTGTTATTGGTATGTTGGAGCATCACTCAAAGCAAGCAGATTTAAGGTTATAACGTGGGGGTGGCGTGCACCTTAACTTTGCACTTTCTCATTTTCAAAAGTTTAAATTTGCACCAAATCTTAAGTCTTTAAGCATAGCCCTAAGGGGCAAAGGTTTGCAAAAGGACAGAACCCCAACTGTGTACTGCTCCACCAATCATGGGGTGGGAGGAGAGATGGAGAGAGATGACTCTAGCCAGGTGATTAGAGCACTCACCTATGAGGTGGGAGACCTAAGATCCAGTCCCGCTCCTCCAATGACTTTTAAAAATGATGTATCCATAGTGGAACAAGAGCTTCAACAAGAGAGACTGATAGAGCCCCATATCAGACTATCCCATAGCCCAGCTGAGAGGTGCCAAATCCCTTTGCCCCCATAGGTGGAGGGGGGTCTTGAACTGGGGGTCTCCCATAGCCCACATGAGTATATTAACCACTAAACTAACAGTTATGGGGAAGGTGTTCCTCCCCATCCCTGCTTCCCCAGCTGTTTTGTGTAGAGGCCCAATTCCATATGAAAGTTCTGAACATGCTTACCAACTTAAGCCCTGTAGGGAAGTTAGGTGGACGTGCATTGCTCTGGGGCTTACGCATCTGGACACTTGGCATGTGTGAAGAGGCAGAAACATAGGCACAGAGAGAAATTTTGCTGCAAAAATTGAGATGCAGAGAGAGTTTAGGCATCTAGAGAATTGAGCAGCAGTTGAGCAGGAGTTTTGTGAATCCTATTCTGGCCTCATTTTGGGATTTAGGCACTTAGAGTGGCAGTGAGGTGCCTAAGTCCTGTTGTGAATCTAGCCCTAAATGACTCTAAACCTTAACTACAGCAGATCTGCCACTCCACTATAATCCATCTTCTATTCCTATATTTCACAATTTCTAATTTGGAAGCAATATCAGTTTATCCAAATATAAGTTTTATTCAATCCAGATGCAATGAAGTGAAATATATTTAAGGTACAGTGAAAACACACAAAATAAAGTTTACTGGTGAGACAGCTACTGTGGTTTCATAGTCTAGGAAGAGATTTGGGATTTTTTTCCTCAAGAATGTCACTTTAGGGTTAATTTGCCCTAAGGGGAGATTTGTTCTATATGGATGGGACTGAGTCCCTAGGGCCTGAGGAATCTGTTTATTGCCTCTCATGAACAACACTTTGGAGGTCCAGGTCTTCACCCAGTAGGGTTGGGAGTAAACAAAAGTTTGCTCTGGGTACTCGAACAGGGAAAACTTTAAATGAAGTCAGAACTACCAGAAAACACTTGGATTGAGTTGTTAGAGCTCTCAACTTCTCGGAAGTACTTGGAAAATTATGCACACACACGTGCACCCGCATGCGCGTGCACACACACACTTAATATTTTATCTGTCCTTTCCTTCAAAATCCATATTTATACTCTTCCTAAGCCTGTTACAGTTTTGTTTTATGTTTTTGTAAGAGCTTCTCTTTCCCCTCTGGGCAAAATTGAAGTTCAAAGATTAATGTTACAAGCTTTGTGTTAAGCAATAGTTATTATTAGAGTTCGAAGTAAGAAGCTGCAAACACTACCTACCACTACCACATTGTACAACATTACCTGCATTATTTTATTTGAGAAGAAAAAAAATCTAGGACAAAATTAATTACATAATATTATATGTTATCCATGTCAGTGTATAGCTGAACTCTGTCTCTCTTTCACCTTCAGCATGTTTTATGTTACTGTTTAGAGGAATGTTTGTTGGTTACTGAAGCCATTGGCCAGTTATAAGCCCAACTCTTCACTGGAGGTGTGTATAAAAATACAAAGTGGAGAAGTCAACCTCTCTTCTCCAGACAGAATGTTTTTATAAAGTCATTTCTTCCAGACACCTCAGAATAGCTCCTTCCCTCCCCTCCCCTGCGTACAGTCACTCAACAACAATCATTAACAACATCTATGTTGATGCATGAGATTATTTCACTTCAGTAACAATAATTATCACAATCCCCACAGGAGTGAAATGTTCAGTTGACCAGCCATTCTGCATGGTGGTTCAATTAGATGAGATGCCATCAATACGAGTTAATTGCTTAAGTTTCCCCCTCTCCCTGCATCTACTAATTCCCTGGAATCGATATATATTTTAATTACTATCTCATCTTCTTTTGATGTCTTTCTTTATACTGTCATTCAAGGTCTTCAGGAAGTCTGTTGTCTTCCATTGATAACATGTATAACTAGAGAAGCTGGACCTTAAAAGCATCTAACAGTGAAATATTTGGTGCCTCCTATTTCTGAGACATCGTTCCTCCTACTTCAGGAAGGAACTGGGTGTGGTAAACTTCCATTCTGAGCAAAATAGATTAATAATTCTACTGTACTACAACAGATACTATTAAAATATAAGTATAGCTGAATCATTTAAGTATTGTTTATGACCTGATATCAAAAGACACACATTTATGCTATTTGCATACTGTTTGCCTCTTGCCCTACCTCTGACGAACATGAAGGTACTCTTGGGCTATTCCATTTCCACCTGACAAACTTTTTCTCTGTTAATAGTACCAGTATTCATATTGCTTGTCTCTGGTTGCATGGGTAGTGTGGGAGAAAAATAAATCCTCACTCAGGTTGGAATGCAACAAAATCAGAGAGAGCTTTATTTCAAGCAATTGCCAGGGAAGAAATACAGCTGACAGAGAGCATCTCTGCCTCAGTTTCTTCAAAGTACAACAATAAGCCACAAACATTTATACTCTTTCATGGAATGCATTAATTAAAAACATCTGCAATTTATTTATCTTACGTCCTGCCCATTCCAGTATTTTCCCACGTCTGTCTCACCTCTGTTCTCACAACATCATTATCTTCAAGGCTAGGTCACATAGTACTCTGTGTTGTTTCCCCACCCGCTTCAGAGACAGAGTCTGATTTCCCAAGTCTCGCATTATGAGACTTCTCAGTTAGCTTGACTGTGCTCCGTCTTGACATAACTGAGGGGCCTATAGTCAAATCCTTAACCCTTGTTTCCACAGTAGGCACATGAGTCATTTGGGCTCCTAAGTCCCTTTTTTCCTCTTTTGAAAAACCTAAGCAGATCACTAAGGGGGAGAAGGAAGAAGAGATATTCATAGAAGCTGGGTCTTGGTCCATGGAACTCCTCGAAGATCAGCATAGAATCTTAATTTAACCCAGTATTCCAAGAGGAGCTAGTTTAGTAAACAGATTACTGACATGTCTTTTGCTGGTAACCAGTATTACTGAAGAGGTAAACATCAATGTACCAACTGATGCTTCTGTAAAGTCATGGTGTTTATTTCTTGGTAATAATCCACCCTGGAAGTCATCAAAATGTGGATCATCTTGGTCAAGTGAGTGTCTAACACAATGGCATGCAGTCTCCCAGTGAGCCACAGCTGGAAGAGGGTAGTGTTAATAGTTGTGGATTACTTAAGTATTTTGCAGCAGTGAAAGGTACAGAAGGTCACAAAGGTTGAGAACAAGCTTTATGATCGGTTCTGAGAGGAGACTCCCTCAGCAAAGTACACAGATGTGATGGTAACTATTATAATTTATTTCTGGTGCACTAGATCTTCAAAATGTTTGCTCCTTCACACTAACTCTACTTCCATCTTGCTGGGCTTAAGTCTCAGACAGCTGCCTTTCATTCCTATTCTGATCTCAGTCAAGCACTAAGATACCTGAGAGATGGTATTATTAATATTGGATATAAAAGTGAAATTTAGAGCTGGTGTCATCCACTTATTGTTTATAAAATAAATATTTCTAACAAATCACTCAGATCAGATACAAGATATGCATTTTAAAATTATTGTTCCGTGTCAAGTTTTTTGGCTTCTTTTATTAGATTATTGCCATGGGTACAGCACAAATGGTCCAGGTCTACCGCTCAACTTTTACATCCTTAGTTCTCTGGGAAAGAGAGTTACTTTTCTTGATCTAAGGACTGTCATTAACTATGTTAAGTCAACTGAGTAGAAAATTCATCCTTTTTTTGTTTTGTATGTTTCAAAAGATACTAATGCTCACAACCAACTCCCAACCACCTGGAAACTTAATCGAATAAACACAGTATTCTAAATAGGATAGTCATTGCTATTGCTAATATTATGTAAGCATTTGGAATCCCTGATAACTACTTCAAGGCAATTTACAGATGAATACTTTTTTTAAATAAAAAGAAACAACTGAGTAATGACAAAAATATCACCTTAGCCCACATCATGATGCCTTCCCAATTTCCCTCTTTTTGTGACCTATTAATTTTATTTTCCATTTCTTACTTGCAATGGATGAGAATCATGATGCTGCAAGAGCCACTGCAAAGACGACAAAATCCATATAATAGCTGTATGTTCTGTAATTTTTTTCCTGGCAGCTATTGTTCTATTTCCTGCTGACACTGCATTTTAAAGGCTTTAATGATACAATTGGTCTTGAAAACTGCACAGAAATAGACACAACAAACACTTAATTGGTGTCTCTAATGAAGCTAGAGACTTATCTTGAACCTCATCTTTTTTTTTTTGGAGGGGGGTGGAATTTGTTTCTATTAGACAACAGCCAATGCTTGGTAGCTGGCAACATTTCACCCCTGCCTACTTAATTGTCTCTAATATCCCTGACACCTACCTAGTATCTGCTGTAGTCATTGCACAGCAGTTACTGTTGTTGTATATCATCCAATTCTGCTTTCCCTGAGGGCAACTGCAGTTCTGTTATTATAGGATTCTACACAATTTTCTGTTGAGTTTACTCTCAGGTTCATTGCCATTCAAAATGAATCACAAACAAAATACAACTCTTATCAAAGTCTTTCCCTCCCTCTGCCAATTTTGTATTTTCCTGGCTGTTTGGTGCCTCATGAAAATGGTTATATAATCACCTTCTGCAGCTGTGCACTCTGTTTGATACTAGCCACGTTTCTAGGGTTTTTAAAATAAATTTAATGAAAATAATCCCATTTGCATTACCAGTGTGCTACTATCTTTCCAGTCATCTACAATACATTATAGATTTATACATAATTATAGAACTAAATTTTCTCACTTTTCCTCAACTTATGAGCTTTACTAAAATAACTGGATGTGGTCTCTTAATATTATACTTTTTTCTCTACTCAATATTTACAGAATAAAATATATTTTCATATTTGTCTATTATATATGATTTTCCCCAAGTTCTCATCTACTGTATTTATCATAATTTTTAATTATTGATAAGTGCCAACAGTGTGCTTAGTACTATAATTTTACCAGCCCTGTTATTGTCACCAGTAAACATTACCATTTCTTTTAAAACTAATTTAAGGCCCTGATCCTGTAATAGAATCTATTAGCATAGACCAACTGATTTCACAGAAGCTCAGCAAGGGCACTAGAGTCTGCACTAATGGACTGAGGGCCTAAATTTCAGGCCCCAAGGGAACCAAGAGGGGGAAAAATCTGCAGATATAGTATTTCTATCCTGATGTAGCCTTGATCTTGTGAAGTCTTATGCAAATGTATAACTTTAAGAACATAAATAGTCCTGATAAATTCAGTTAAGAACAACAAACGCCTTCACAAAATTGGGCACTTATTTTGTTTTCTGACAAAATTTAACACTATATTAACTTTAAAAAAATAACACTTTTTTGGATAAATAACATTTCTAATTCTCAAAATGTTTGTTTAAGTAAACTTAAGTACATACATTTTTTTACTCTGAAATGTTGATTTTTTTTAAAAAAAGAAAGTGTATCAAATTAAGGAGTCTGGTTTTTTTCCCCATTTTTTCAATGCCTTTAAATGAAGAATAGTACTGTATACCTTGATGCCAAAATGTCTACTTAATGGAGAACAGCCCAATTTATATAGTCTTCAAATTTTATCGTAGGCGGCCAGATTTCTTTCTGCCCGAACATCATAGCTTTAGTAAAACAAACAGGAATACACCCTGGAGGAGGGATATTAGAGACAATGTATGCTTTTTTGATGGTAGCCATGACCTAGCAGGAAAGATTACTCTTCCAAGTC
This sequence comes from Macrochelys suwanniensis, assembly GCA_033296515.1. Classification (NCBI taxonomy): domain Eukaryota; kingdom Metazoa; phylum Chordata; order Testudines; family Chelydridae; genus Macrochelys; species Macrochelys suwanniensis. Next base: position 28,644,478 of record CM065780.1, on the reverse strand, counting down.
TTTATTTTATTACCCTTTTTATGGACTTAATAAAGAACAAAGTATTCTGTCCTGGGGAGCTATTTAATGGCTTGTCTGACTTCAAGAAATGTACCTGACACCTCCTTGGAATGAGGAAGATTTAGCAATGAGAAAAGAATAAAAGGATAGCCTAAAATGGGACCAGGAGCTATTCTCAGGGGTAATGGACACGGTTTCAGGACAGCTTTCTTGAAAATAAATAATGGGAAGTGTTGTACAACTGAACGGGCACCCAGGTTCCCTGACCATTCTAACCAAGCTAGGCTTGTTTTGTGGAGTTGGAAGGGAGAAACTAGGGTGACATTCCAGAGCACAGAGCAGCCTAAAAGGGCCATGTGATTGTTTCATTATTCAGGAAATGGTTTCTTTTACACAATTTCTAAAATTGATACTTTCACTGTATTTCAAAATCTATCATGGGGAAGTGTGTTACAAGGATCTTCCTTTTCTTTGGAGGCTTTGCCTTTACAAAAGTCCTATATTTTTATCAATAGCCCCAAATTAACTATGTTTTAAGGAACTGGTGGCTTTTGGGAAAGCATTTTATCACTTAAGAGGGGCACTCTGTAAACTTCAGCTAATCAATATCAACTTTCATTGACAAAGTAAAGGAACTTTTTCTTCTAAGTAATCCTAATTCACATCTGATCAGCAGCCAAGTCCCCAAAAACCGAAAGGGAAAATACTTCCTCATCATCTCCAGGAAAAACAACAACTATAGCTGAGAAGAGCTTTGTGTTGTGGCCCTGTAGTCCTTCCAAGGACTTCAGTGGGTTTGGGTTGGTCGCCTCGTGATTAGGAGGAATTGATTCAATTGAATAAAAGATAAGAGTTCAGAAGTACTTATTATTAATGGTAATGAAAAACTTCCCATCTCCACAATATCATCTAGTGCATCACAGGGAAAGCCTCACAGAAGAACCAGCAACCACAGGTGTAGAGCTGTTCCATGTCAAGCAGCCGAATGGGAAGAAGGGACCCAGGCTGGCTCAGGAATGTCTTGAATTGTTTGAGAAGCTAAACTTTCCCACAAACTCAATAACTGGGAAGTTTCACCAAATGTAGGATTCTGATATGAAAGTTTCACGTAGCTCACTTCCTAATATTTACCATGATTGTTTCATCACTCACTGAGTATCATAGCTAGGTAATGTACTTTTCTCTGTCTTCCATGATTCCGTGACCGTTTAGCAGTACATTACTTCTGCCACTGTGATTTTCTTTTGTACTATAATTTCATGCAGCTCACTAATACAGTACAATACTGGAACACAGAGACAACTGCAAAGTGTAAGATTTCTTCCTCCTATCTTACACATTGTCTCAACTTGTGGTGTATAGCATCACAACCATTCTCATCGCTATTTTTCTATCATCACTTATATCATATTTCATTTCACTACCAGTGAATTAACATGATGCATTGCACCAAAAGTTGAAATTTTATACCACCTGTATAGATAAGGCAGTTGAAGCTGTGCATGTAAAAGAGACAGTTGTCTTGCATTTAAGACTAAAATAATGAAATATGCATTGCAAGTAGCAGCATCTATCACACTGAAAATACTCTGGTATTTGACTTTTTCATTGCAAGAGACATTTAACTATGGAATTTCAAATATATATTGTTGATTGCAGCATACTGAAAAGGTGAATATAAACCACTTCAACATACTAACACCAAGGGGATTAATCTGAATATTTATCATACTGAAATTGCTGAGAAAATAAATGCTGCCATATTTACCTATCTAGTCACTGCACAGTCAGCATTCGATTTATTGTTTGTAAAGCAATTTGGGATACCTTGATTCTGAAAACACTATAACACCAACTTCAATGTTATTCTAGGGAAACAATTAAGGATAACATTGAAGAACCCGCTATATTACACTACAATAACTACTGTTTGAGTATCACTGTTATTTCTGACATGTTTAGTGCCTGACTTTAAAAAAGAATGATTTATATAGAGAGAGCCATTTAAAAAAACCTCGCTAATTTTGCTTTTCAGGCATCAGAAGATAGATAATAGTAATATAACTTTTACTTGCTTAGAGATACTTATTTTCATTAAGGTCTCAGAGTTTCAGTAAGTAATATGGTTTTCATTTACATCCTATGAACTAAAAGGACCAAGAATGTTGAGTACCATCACAGATGAAAATACTAGAGTTGTGTCTCAGTGTAGTTCATTCTTTGCTTTATGGACAAAGTCCTCTAGGGCATAGCAAAATACACTTAAATGTTCTTCGGTGTTAATGTTTTGCATTTGAATCTACGATTTGGATGACAGAGTTTAAAGAACACACGTAGCAAGTCAACTCCTGTGTGACTAAATATTAGCGGATGCTGGGGAAAAAAGCAATTCCAGCTAGGGTCAGCATTCATTTACACCAGAAAGAAAAACACAGACTGAAAGGAAACCTGATACAGTTCAAATGTTTCATTTTTGTTCTGCCACCTGTTTTGGTCAGCTTCTCTCTCTTTTGGAGATTGCTCAACACAAATATAGATAACGTGGACCTGGTGCTTTTTACATTTAGCAGGAAAGCATCATGCCAATTGAGCTAATATATGAGGCAGAAGTTGCTTTCAAGCCCTTAAACATGTAAAGAACTATAGCTGATTGGAAAAAGGTATTTCCATGCAGCACAATATTGTGATATTTTATGGGTCTTACGGCCACAATCCATCACAGGAAACGTAGTGTAGCGAAGAAGCCTGGCCCATATGGTATAATGGGTGCATGAGGCATCTGAACTGCAGCTCCCATGAGGCCCTGCAGCAGCTCAGGTGAATACAGTGCTTAAAGTTACCTGAACTGAAACGTTCCATTTGAATTTTCACCACCAGAAAATTGGGAAAAAAAAAAAAAAAAAAAAAAAAAAAAAAGGAAAATCCACACAGGAAAATGTCAATTTTGCAGAAATCATAATTCCCAACCAGCTCTATGAACAACACTGAATTCTGGAAAGCTGTAGTGCATATCTGGATGATGTTTTAAGGGTCTTGGTCACTGTTCCCTCTAAGCTGTGCGCGCATGCATGCGCGCGCACACAGATTCTAAATCCTGCGCACATGGTGAAACACTGCGCGCACAAAAATTTGCACAGTAGCACAACAATTTGTATAAAAGACATTTTTTACGCACATGGCCTGTCAAATATTTGCACAGAAGAAGTTTTTTTTGTGCACACGGCCTGTCAAAAATTAGAGGGAACATTGGTCTTGGTTCACAAATGCCTTTACGTTTAACTGCTGGTACAAAGATAAACATTAAAAAAAACTCTCCTCTGCCATCATGCCTACAACAAATTCTCAGTGATGGTTAGGCAGCTGGTGTACCATTACCACTGTATCTCACACTGGTCATAATCATCTCATTGTTCCCATATGCTTTTCCTGTCCATTTTTGGTGTCCATCTGTTGTCTCTCATCTTATACTTAACTGTAAGCTCTATCTATTGGTTATGTGTTTATCTCACTGTTACTGTTCTGTCTGAGAAAAAGAGCTCGTTTTTCATGGAGCAACATATGGGATCTTGTTGAACACGGGAGCATTTCTTTTAAGAGATACTTCAGTAAAATTTTGTTTATTGAGGCTGGAGAAAAAGACTAATAGGATCCAATGTCCACTTTCATTGCATCAGATAAGGCAGACAACCAGTGCCGGTGCAAGGAAGTTTCGCGCCCTAGGCGAAACTTCCTTGCATCAGCCCTGCGCTGCTCCCCCCGCCCAATGCCGTCCCCCACAGCCAGCTCCCCCGCCTGCGGGAGCTCAGACTTCCCTCCCCGGCCGCGGGTGCGCAGCCCCCCCCCCACCACCCGCGGGCTGCGGAAGCTGAGCGGGGAGCCGGGGGGTGGCAAGCCGCGGCTGCCCCCTGGCTCCCCGCTCAGGTGCTTAGAGGGGGGGCAGGGGGCGGCTCACCGTGGCTGCCCTCCAGCTCCAGCAAGCTGCCCCTTGCCTCCCCACTCAGCCACTCAGCGGGGAGACAAGGGCAGGGCTGGTGCAAGGAAGTTTCATGCCCTAGGCGAAACTTCCTTGCACCAGCCCTGCGCCGCCCCCCCCCCCCCAAAAAAAATAATGCCACACCCCCCCCAGACAGCTCCCCCGCCCATGGGAGCTCAGCCGCCCCCCTCCCCAGCAAGCTCCCCCGCCCACAGGCGCTCAGCTCCCCCGCCCCACCCATGCCGGCCCTGTTTAGAATCATGGTATTTCAGAGAAAAAGATCATAAAATCAAGAAACAGTCTATATGCATGTTTGTGTTCCCTAAGGCTTACTGTCCCCTGGAAGTTTGGGGAGGCTCCAACTGCTTCAGACATTCCCACAGGATCTGTTGTACCCCTGGCAGTCTGTTCTCCCCAGTAAAAGCAGTGGGGGCAAAAGACATATCTGGCTTCAAGATTAAGCTAGATAAGTTTATGGAGGGGATGGTTTGATGGGATAACATGATCTTGGCAATTAATTGACCTTTGACTATCAGTGGTAAATAGGCCCAATGATGGGATGTTAGAATTTACTACAGATAACTTTTTCCTGGGTGTCTGGCTGGTGATTCTTGCCCACATGCTCAGGGTTCAGCTGATCGCGATATTTGGGGTCGGGAAGGAATTTTCCTCCAGGGCAGATTGGAAGAGGGCCTGGGGTTTTTTCGCCTTCCTCTGCAGCATGGGGCATGGTTCACTTGCGGGAGGATTCTCTGCACTTTGAAGTCTTTAAACCATGATTTGAGGACTTAAATAGCTCAGACATAGGTTAGGGGTTTATTACAGAAGTGGGTGGGTGAGATTCTGTGGCCTGCATTGTGCAGGAGGTCAGAATAGATGATTCTAATGGTCTCTTCTGACCTTAAAGTCTATGAGTCTATGAGAATCCCTCCCACCTCAAGAGAGTTCATTTAACCATTTAGTGTACCTTTGATCTCTAGGCAACCAGGCTTTGCAAGACAGCCTCATAACTATGGCTGGAGACTGAAGAAGCATCTTCACCACTAGTAACTCAGCCATTGTCTTGTAATCCAAAGAATGTGTTGAGAGGCTCTCTCATCTAGAACCATCGTGCTACCTTTCTGCTTCTTTTTCCAAAAGGCCCTATTAACCTAAATCAGGCCTGCACAACACGCGGCCCACGTGGGCTCACTGTGCGGCCCGCTGGGGTGGGGGGGTGAGTAGGTGGGCTCACTGTGCGGCCCAAAATCTGGGACTGTGTCCATTGGTCCTTTTTGCTGCTTGTCTCTGGGCTGGGGGTTGTCCCAATGCTGCAAAGAGGGTGTTCCCAAAGGAAGGTGCTTGCTTCTAACCCCCAAGGCCATCAGTATGTCTGCTCTTCTCTAGTCAGCCCACTTGACAAGTTTAATTGTCCATGGTCTGGTTCCCATCCCCTCTCGAAGGGTTGCAGCTGTCTGGAGGTGCCTGCCTTCCACGCCTTCCTCATTCACACCTCATTCATTCAACAGGGCAATTGACTACAAAGTGGGGGGAAGATCTTATTCTACTTCTAGCAAAAAGACATTTTTCTTTTACCTTAATTATACTACCTTAGGGGCCCGCTATAACGTATTACCAAGGTTCAATACAAAGTCATATAAAAGTTATACAAAAATGCATAATGCAGAGATGTTTCTACAACTGCATTGATTGACTGTTGTGTGCAGTACTGTAGTGATCCCTGGGGGGTGAAGAGGGGTGTGATGGTGGGGCCGAGTGGGGAGTGGGCGGGTCCTATTTTACTGCTGTGATCTGGTCACCCTATGCACGCTGTTTCTTTCCCCCTCTACAGGCTTCCACACCCCAGCGCTGGGGAAGGAGGGGTTGTTTCTGCGGGGCAGGCAGCGCTGGGGGGGGGGGTGTTTCCGTGGGGCCGGGGGGTTTCAGCCCTCAGCTGTTTTCTTTGTAGTAATATGGCCCTCGCCGCTTTACAAGTTGTGCAGGCCTGACCTAAACCAATGCATTCATATAGGAAAGCCCAATAACCCAGCAGGAACTCTCACACCAACCAGGTCATACATAGTATTAATAAAAGTATTACATTTCTAGATTATAACATAGCAACTCCATGTCCACCACAGTCAAATACAAATAATTTGCAACTATCCAAATTATTTAATATGATAATTTGTATATTTATACATAATGAGCTTAAAATGTTAAACACACGGAGCTGCACAAAACTTGGTGGCTGTGAATATTGGAAAACCTCAATATCCCAACCACAGCACTATCTTCATGAGACATCAGGCCAAAAGGGGATCAAAGAATCCTATACTCCCTTTGCTCTTCTTCCCGCTGCCCTCAGCTTAGTGTACCCTGACTTCAGGACCAGACTGAATTTTGGCGAGCACGCAGTTTCCTTTCATCCTTACTGTGTTGCCATAGCTCTGTGACAGCCATAAAGCTATGAATGTCAAATTTATGAACTCTTACAAAGCAAAAAGAAGCCAGTTTTCTCATGAAAAAGTTGAAATGCTTACGATAATATTCATTCTCCTCCAAAGTCCCTCAATATTATGTGAGGAAAGCTGAAGGCATGCTGAATTTGCTAACACAACATAGACTGTCATATTGACTTAATTTATTCCCAGCACATGTCATGAATTAAACTAATGGTAAAAATAAAACAAAATGTGCTGTAAAGGCTCATCTGCAGGATAGAACTCATAAAACTAAATACCAAGAATGCATGCCATGGATAAATTTCACACCTTTTCTAAATAAGACAATGTAACGTTGAAACACTACAAAAGAATGACACCTTTAATCCATAATGACAAAATAGTGTAGTTTGCCTTAAGCCTCCAGAACAGAACAGGAACAGAAAAAGGAGTACACAAATTTATCATACTCAGTGGGATATACAGCGAAATTCAGAGTAATGGAAAACGTTTGATTACTGCATGTTTTAGGTCTCATTAAAATATGTAACACAAGTATTTCTCTTTATTCATTATTATCAACAATTAATCATTAGCAAATTAGTGAAATGTTGACTTCTCTGAAGAATCTAATATCCATTTCTTGCTAGCTGGCAATTCATTACCACCCACTGTTGGGTAACCTGCCAGTACCATACTGTAGTTCTTATTCCTAAAAGATGAAAGATTAAAAATCCTGGTAAATTTACATCTGCTTCTGCTAGGGCTAACTGTTATGGGAATGGTTCAGGCATATTTATTTATTATTTGTACAGTAAAATGGATTGTTTGTTGTAAAGTAAATCAGGATCATGTGTTAAAATGAGAGACTGATACTGTGTTCAGAATATAAGAGCTGCTTTAGTGTATCTGATAGTTGGCCCATGCAGTCTGTTATCTTGTTTCTGGCAGTGGCTGTCACGTTATTTTCCCAGAAAAAGGTAAAAAGATCATAGTGCCCCTAGTGAATTGCCAATGATGTAAGGCAGCTTTAGCTGCTTACTCAAATCGTAGAAGTGCTCTGTGGAGTAAGTAGTTACACATGAAACACAGTGCAGAAAGGAAATCTTATTATTGGCTTAGGGTGTGCACCTCTCACTGACATATGCAGGTCACGGTGTTCCCCACATGCAGACCTCCCTTCCTCAATGCAGAAAGGAGCTGTCTGCGCCTCTGCAGCACTGTTTCTCTCCCTGCACACCCAGGCTCTATGGAGGGGTCTCCATGATGTCTGCAGAAAAGAGCGGTTGGAGTCAGGACAGCCAGGAACAGTAGGGAGTAGACCGGGGGAAGCACATCATTGCTCATCCAGACCCACAGAAGTTACAAAGATATAAGTTAACTCCGCTTCAAACTATATTAACATTTCTGCACATTACCATGCCTCCAGACATGGATGATGGGGGACCCTGGCAGTGTTTCCCTCTTACGTTGCCAACTTTCTAATCACCAAACACTCCTTCACTGCCCCACCCCATCCCCGAAGTCCCGCCCCATCCCCCCTCCCTCTGTGGCTTGTTCTCCCCAACCCTCACTGACTTTCACCGGGCTGGGGCAGGGGTTGGAGTGCGGGAGGGGTGTGAGAGCTCCAGCTGGGGGTGCAGGCTCTGGGGTGGGTCTGGGGATGAGGGTTTTGGGGTGCAGGAGAGGGCTCTGGGCTGGGGCCGAGGGGTTTGAAGTGCAGGAGGGGCTGTGATCTCCAAGTGGGGGTGTGGACACGGAGATAAGGGGTTTGGGGGGAAGGAGGGGGCTCTGGGCTGAGGCAGGGGGTTCAGGTGTGGGAGGGGCTGAGGGCTCTGGATGGGGGTGGGCTCTGGTGTGGGGCCAGGGAGAAGGGGTTTGGGGTGCAGGAGAAGGCTGGGGCAGGGTGTTGAGGGGTGCGGGCTCCAGGAGGGAGATTGGGTGCAGGAGGGGACCCCAGGTTGTGGCAAGGTGTTGAGGTGGGGGGGGGGTGGTTCAGGGGCAGAGTCCTGGTGGTGCTTACTGCAGCTCCCAGGAAGTGGCCGCCAGGTCTCTGTAGCCCCTAGATGCATGGGCGGCCAGGGAGGCTCCACGCACTGCCCTCACGCCCGCAGGCGCCGCCCCGCAGCTCCAATTGGTCATGGTTAATGGCCAATGGGAACTGAGGAGCTGGCCCTTGGGGCAGGGGCAGCGCGTGGAGCCTGCCTAGACCCCCATGCGCACAGGGGTTGCAAAGACTGGCGCCCACTTCTGGTAGCCACACAGAGCTAGAACAGGCTTTTATGGCAACGCCCTTTTCGACCAGGCGTTCCGGTTGAAAAACGGACTCCTGGCAACCCTGTGTTACCTGGGGTTCTTTCAACCCAAAGCTCTTGGTAACTTTTACTGTGTGCGAGGTGGTGTCAGGAAATAAATCAGGGGAGACACGGCCTTCCGACCGATAGATGGCTGGCACAAACAGGACAACACAAAAGTGCTTTCACTTAAAGCTAAACTTTCCTTAGTCTCAAGCACTTACATACGTCCGCAACAGGTTAGTAAAACACCCCCAACCCTCAATAATTACCAAAACTGAGTGTGGCTCTCGAGTGGCACCCAGTCTGCCAGTGGGGAACATAAGATGCATCCAGAGGCAGAGTCCCGTCCCAAAGAGTCCCACTACGTCAAACTTTCCCCCCTTATTTTATACATTCGTAGCACAATGACATGCCCCTTAAAGAAAACTTGTTAAGCAAGCAGTTTAATAGTCAAGCAAGAGGTTTTCTTCTAATTATTGATTAACCAGGTGTGTTTTTTCCCAGAATTTGCAGCCTTGAGACCCTGTTAGACACACTCCTGAGGGCACATCCTGCTCTTCTAAAATGCATATATCAGCATCTTCAATACAATTCTTATCAGGAAGAATGCGGGGTCAAACTGCCCTTATTGTGGCGCCAAAACCCCCTCCACTCCTTCCTTGGTTAAGCTAAGCCTGCTGCATGGTCACTTTATGGCCTACTGACTTGGATGCTTTTAGCAATACACAATAGTAGTTTCAGGCACTTTACTGGTTTGCCAAGATCTCCCCGTACAATGTGTCCCCCCCTAGTTGTGCAGCTCCAATGAAGCTGTGCTATGAGCAGGGTTGAGGAGGAGGCGGGGGCGGCGGCATGTAATTCCACTGTGTGGGTAACAAGGCTACCACAGAGATAACACCCTAGGAATCCGAAGGGATCTGCTTGACTTGGAGGCAGCACGTCTGCAAGGGGAAAATCCCACCTTTACCCCAGGTTGGATAAGTGGGAGTATCTGCTAGGAAATGCTCATGGAAATTCACAAGTATGAAGTCCTGTCTCATGGTCTTTATGGCAGGAGGGGAAAATCTGGACTATGATTCCAGGCTTGTAATGTTCTATATCAGTAGTTCTCATCTGTGGTCCACCGCTTCTTCAGGGAAAGCCTCTGGCGCACCGGGCCGGTTTGTTGACCTGCCGCTTACGCAGGTTGGGCCAGCCATGGCTCCCACTGGCTGCAGTTTCCCGCTCCAGGCCAATTGGGGGCTGCGGGATGCGGCAAACAGCACATCCCTCGGCTTGCGCCGCATCTCGCAGCTCCCATTGGCCTGGAGCGGCGAACTGCGGCCAGTGGCAGCTGCGACCATCCAAACCTGAAGACACGGCAGGTCAACAAACTGGCCTGGCGCCCCAGGGGCTTTCCTTGAAGAAGCGGTGGACCACAGTTGAGAACCACAATTCTATATGATCCTATTATTAATTCTTCTTATTTCAACAGCACCATGGCATGTTTAGAAATAGTAATCTCTATGGGGCAAAAAATGTATCTAATGGCTCGATCCAGCAAACAGTTACTATTGTGCATATTGTCTCTTTTGCACGTGGCCTCAATGACTTCAATGACATTTTATATGCAAAGAAAGAAAGAGATGGTAGTAACTGTTTGCAAGATCAGATAAAAAGACATCAGAGAATAACAAATGGGGGATGAGGTGTAGACTATGAGTTCCTTAAGGTCAGAGTCATCCCTTCTTATGCCTCGAAAGTACTTATCACATCATGGACACCACTATAAATGAATCACAGTAATAGGGGCCAGGATTGAAACACAACATGATTTATTTCTGTGATACACAAGAAATAACCAGAAGTGTGTATGTCTGGTGGTGTTTTTTGCTTTTGGGTTGTTGGGTTTTTTTTGTTATTTTTAATGATGAAATATTATAGTTGGGTCATAAGGGAGTAAAACAGTCAAGAAGGCTGGAGTGAAGGTCAGTGTTGGACAAATACTTGAAAGAAGTGCTCTTAAAGTGGACAAAGTATATTTTAGGGACAATGCACAAGTAAAGGTAATGCTAAGCTTCAATGTAAATAAGTTTTCTGTATAATTTTAAAAGTATTTAGTATGGATCTGATTCTTACAAATTAATGAACACATGGTTGTTTTATATTTGATGACTAAAACATTAAAGATTTATTTTTAAACCCAAGTCTTATCAAAAAAGTTACCCTCACAAATGCAAGGTCTCGTGGATATAATATCCTGGCTATTTTCATTTAACTGCATATTTTTTAGACCTAACTATGGCCAGGCCATTTTCATTAGGAAAGCTTTATAAAGTATGAAATGTAGGACATTACAGTTGCTTCACATTATCAATTAATGCAATTGCAGAAGTAGTTTTTATAAAATATGAGAATTATTTAAGGGTTATACAATGCTACTTATTTAAACAAAATTAGTAATAGGATGCTGTGGGATTACACACATACTTAAGATTAAGCATATGTGTACATATTTGCAAGACTGCAAGGTTTTTTGGCCTATGACGTGCCATGTACCTGCATTATATTCTATGAAAATAAATATTTATACACAATAATAATCTCTTCTCATTAAAATCATCACTCAACCATGAACCCAGTAGCGTAGCCGGGGGGGAGCAGGGGGAGCGGCCACTCCCCCTTAAGCAGAAGCGGTGCCTTTTTTTAGCATCACTAAAAAAAGGTGCCGCTTCTTTTTAAGCGCCGCTTCTTACACTCACCCGGCGGCGCTCCGGGTCTTCGGCGGCATTTTGGCAGCGGGTACCACCGAAGACCTGGAGTGAGCCGCCGAAGTGCCGCCAAAGACCCGAAGCGCTGCCAGGTGAGTCCAGGGGGAGGCGCCTTTTTATAGCGCCGCTCCCCCTGCGCTCCGGACCTGGCTGCGCTACTGCATGAACCATCATATATTTTAAATGTAATATATAAATATGATATATGAGTGTACAGTGTACTGTACACTCATATATACACACATACTCCGAGTCCTTTGTTGACTCAAAAGAACAATTTAAAAAAGGTTCAGAAATTGGGTAAAACATACAAACTTGAAGAAAAAGGAACCATTATGAACATTAGAAATCTATACTCTCAAAACATTAGTGGGTCATTGCTAAGTCTCCTCTTTGCCAGGGAGAATTAACTTAACACCTGTGATCCCACCCCTCAGAGACTCTAGGAACTAAGACCCATGAAATTCTCCCCCATCCCAAACACAGAGTTTCAGCAGCCATGAAGGGCATGAGCCCCACCACCATCATCACTGCCTTCCTGGGACAAAGCCATAACCCCAGGAGGGAAAGGAAGGATACCATCTGCTGTTGGAGAACCAGCAGCACAGCCACAAAGTCCTATGAGTCTCCGCATAACAAACTATTGTTAACACATTGTGAGCTACTTATTGGTGCTACGGACTCTAGAAGAGAGACATCATGTGGCGGAAAGCTCTATGTTCTGTGTGGAGGAATGATAAGGGGTGAATAGTGGAAAAAAGATGCTGAATGTGGGAAATGCAGGCATTTAAATGTTTTTGAAAGAGCGAGTAATGTATGCAATGTAATGTAATGGGGGATGAGCAACAATCTGCCAGGTACAAATGATGAAATTATATGTGGCATGTATTTATACTGTAGCACCACAAACATGTGCATGCAGCAGAACTGAGTAAGCACATTCCAACTGTAACCCTCTGTCTTCTTTGTCCCCCTCCCTGCTTCACTTCCCTCTTTGGTAATCGTTGTTACTTGTTGTACAAGGTCTGCAACTGAACAGAGCTATTCTTATTAATAAAGTTAATCACATACTTCAGTGTTTGCATGATGGGTCCCCAAGACTGAAAACTCTTCAAGGCACGGACATTATTTATTTTGTCTGTCAAGTGCTTAGCTTGCTGTGGGCACTGAATAAATTAATAAACATTAATAATACAGTGACATACAGTAGATTCTTGAAACTTTAATAGACTAGATTATTGAGACCTGGTAGCATGTTTATTGCCCTTAGGTAATAAAACAACAGCTTCCTGTGACATAGTAGCTAATGCTGCAGCAAGTGTTCTAGAGTGTATCTAATATTTTCTATTTTGTATTCTCTCCCACTTCTAATACAATCATGCATATTGTTTGCAAAGTATTCTAACATCTTGTTTGTTATTACAAGTTTCATTGCTATTTTGTTATATGCTGTTGTTGTTTTGGGTTTGTTTGTTTTCCCTGGAGAATCTTTATTTTTTCAACATTTGCATCAACTTTTCTTCATGTTTCTTGATGTGCTTATCAAGTAAAAATTAGCAAATGCAAAACCCATGCTCCAAAAATATTTGCATTCTCATTTTTTGTGATGTTTCATTGATGCATTACTGCATAACATTCACGATGAGCGTGGTATAAACACCCAGATGCAGATGATAAATAAATATGAGCACGTTTGTAAATAATATCCTTACAATAGTCCTCATTCTCAAGTCAGAAAAGTGCACCTTGCACCATATGTATAAAGTAGAGCTTGTCATTTAAAAAAAAATTTTTAGTAGAGCAGTTTTTGATTGAAAAATGGGTTTCAATGAAACTCGACATGTCATGTCAAAAGCTCCAGCCAGAACACAAAAATTTCAGTTGGGGCAGAAATGGATTCAGAAGTTATGGGTCTAATCCTGCAGTCTTTTCTCTTGTTTGGATTACAGACACCTAAAGTAAGCTTTCATTAATTACTATTTATATGTTAATGGTGACTATAATGTACCAGAATGCAGTTCTGAAATTAAGTTTTAATTACCTTTTTATTCAGGTTTTCAAGGTCTGGACATACATTGTCGTACCCACATTGTAACACTGTATATGTTTATCTTAAAGATTTAATCTAATTTTTCATAAAACATGATAACCTTTTAAGAACATAAAATATTATGCCAGTTTGAAGGAAGGCAGATGAAAATCCTAGTTCAAATTTTCAGATTTGTGCATGTGAACATACACAAATATATTGATGGGGCTGTGTTTGAGCTGTCAGTTAAAGGCTCCCAAAATTCCAGTCTACAAACAGGTTGTTATAAAATGCCAATCTTCCTACTTTCAAAGTTGTCTAAAATGTATTATCCAATAATTTAGTCTCCTATGTCTGCTTTTAGGCACCTAAATAAGTAGCCTTATTTCTGAAGGCACTGGGCATCTATTAGCTCCCATTCACTTCAACCAGAGCACTTCTAAAAACCAGGATACTTATGTATGTGCCTAAATATGAACCTAGAAGACTAACTTCAGGCACCTATTTTTTGCAAATCTTTACTCTTTTTTATTTTCAATCCATCAATACATGATGTATGCGTTATCATCAGGGCATTAGACAGTCAAGTGACATTGGTTTCACACACAAGTAATTGAGGGCTTATATGTAAGGATAGGCTTTAAAAGTCTGGCCCTAGATGTTTGATGCTCTGAGGCCCTGATCCTGCAGACACTTATGCATGTAAGTAACTTTACTTGCATAAGTAGCCTCTTTGGCTTGAAAGGTACTTATGAGTGTAGAATTACATATATAAATGTTCACAGGACTGGGTCCCTCAAAGATGCTCCAACCAACTCTGTGGATCCTGTTATGGTCAGAGGAGGAGGGCTTCCCTCTTAAGGTACTGTGCAGGTAATCTCCTATAAGGCTCTATTTCTGCCACAACATTTCCCCAGAGAAAGGAGATATTATCAAAAAGAGACCACCTCATTTTTATAGATCATGATGGAATAGTTCCAAGAGCTCCTCTCTGAATTCAGAGACCTTGGCCAAATTCACACCCATCCAGCCCCAATGAATTGCACTACAAACGATTGCTGACAGTGAATTTTCAGCTCATATACAGTTATTTGTGGAAACTGAATTTAAATTAGTATTTGCTTCAGAAGGGCATGTATACTCACTCAAGGAAGCAACTCAATAGCGGGGCACTCACTAACCAATCACAGTACAGTACAGAACAATATCAATATTCCTGATCAAAGCATGGAATAAAAATATTCAAGTAATACATATATTTGAGAAATTCCATAGACTTCTCATAGATAATCCATAAATAGAAAAAGAGGCTACATTCATAAAGTAACTTATTCAATGTGAATTATTCACTCTGCTCTATTTGAAAATCGCTATAGAGAAACACCCAGCACCACAGAAAGCTAGCGTACATATTAGCAGTGAAATGTGGGACTAGAATATATTTTTAGTTGTTTTTAGATCAAATAACTTGGCACCCTATATCCTGTCTTATTCACACTAGAACATTATAATGACAAATTTTCCTGCCCACATCCCTGATTTACCTTTGACTTTAGTGGGGGTTTTGCTGGATGGAAGATAACAGGACAGGGTATTACATGAATTAACTGACACGATTTACAATACTGTAGTGGCAAGAAGTTATATGAATAAGATAATAGGCTTTTACTGTCTCTTATGATGTTAGTCTCCGATTCAAAAAGCCAAGAGCCTGCTCAGGGGCCAAATGGTCCAGAGTGATTTAACCTGTCGGTTAAACAACTTGTAGCTTTACTTGGCTGGTAAAAATACAGGCCATTTATCTAACAGGCTTTTTCTACTCCCTCAGATAGTTCATTGGACTCACCCTACCTCTTTGCTGCCATCAAGGACTATGTCCTCTTTAAACTGCAAGCTCCCAGGCACCATCTTGCTGTGGATTGCAGCATGCAATTTGATGCATTCTCTAATCCATAGCATACAAGTGTACTATTGACTGGCTACAGCAGGGCAAAAATTTTTGTCCAAAGCTTTTTTCTTTTTGCCCAAAAAATACAGGTTCAAGTCAGCCAAAACATTTAGCAGATTCATGTTGAATTCACCAGATTGTTTTGCTAAAAAAAAAGTGAGATTTAATTTGGTTTTGAATTTGAAATAACGTTATTTTTCAATTTATTTCAGTTTTATTAAAAACATTGAAAATGTGTAAAAAAACCCTAGAAAATGAAACTAAATATTTTGTTTTGGGTTGACTAAAACATTTAATTTGACCCCCGCACAATTTTGTTTTACTGAAAAAATTTAAAAAAAATGTTGGGTTGATACTGAAACATTTTTTTTAAAAAGGTTGGAACAGCCAGTGAACAACAGCAACAAAATCAGTTATTCAGAGAGTTTCAATCAGCACATCAAGTTCTTGGGGCCAGGACCCTCTTTTTACAATACATTTGTACAGCACCTAGCATAACAGTTCCTAGTCGATGATAGCGACTTCTTGGTGATACAGCAAAACAAATAATAAATAAAAGTAAAGAGGAAGCAAAAGAGAAGCAAGCCTAGAGGAATATATGTGGGTTCAGCACATTGACATAGGTTGTCCCACCTACAAGAGAGAGCACTATATGCTCTTTACTCCTGGGTGAATTCTGCGCCACTGCGGATATGCAGAATTTATGTCCGCCACAGATTTCTTTGCTTCACCACAGAAAAATGACTTTCCGACAGGGAAGGAAAGGGAAGCCACAAGAGCAGTCATACGACCCTCCCCAGCAATATGCTTCAGGTGCCCAGGGCATCTGGCCGAGAAGTAAATCACTGTGAGGCAGGGAGCAGGGCAGGGGATGACCCGGCTGGGCTGAGGAGGATGGGACTTCCTCTGCCTCTGCACATCATCCAAGGCTGTGTCAGACTCACCCCCAGATTTCCTCCCCAGCTGCAGGAAACTCTACAAACTTCTCCCCCGCAAATGCTTCCTGCACCCATCACTCCTCAGCTGCAGGGGGAGGGATCACTGTACAAGGAGCTGCTCCCCCATCCGCCCAACCCTCATGCATCCAGGGTATGACTTCCTCATACCCAGACCTGACTTCCAAGCTTCATTCCCTCCGCATCCAGAATCCCCCCAACAAGCCCCACTGCCCCTGCACCCGGACCACCCAACAAGCCACCCGCACCCGGATCCCCAGCCCACTGAGCCCTACTCCCCCTGAATCTGGACCCTCCACCGAGCTCCCCACTCCCAGACCTCCCTGTCAAGCTCATTCCCCTCCACACCCAGACCCTCCCCCAGCTGAGCCCCAACCACCTTTACCTGGTCCCCCCTGCAGAGTCCCATTCCCTTTGCACCCAGACCCCTGCCCCCAACAAGCCCCTGTGCATCCAGATCCCCCTGCACCTGTATCCTCCACTGACCCACCTGCACCCAGATTGCCCCACACAGAACTCTCTCAACCCACACCTGGATTCCCCCCAGCTCAGCCTCTCCACACTTGGATTCTGCCTTGCAGAGCCTACCTGCCCACACCTGGTGCACCTGGCACAGAGGGGCAGGGTCCTGGGATGTTTCTGGGGCAGGCCCGGTCCTTGCACTGTGTCAGGGTTGGGTGCAGCTTCACCACTCAGTGAGTGTCCTATGGGAGGAGCTGCAGAGTGATTTCCCACCTCTGTGCAGCCTGTGCTCCTGAATGCCATGCTAGAGCCTCCACATTTATTTGACAAATAAAATTTGCAGTAGTTTGCAGAATTTTAAAATACTATGCACAGAATTTTTAACATTTTAGTGCATAATTCTTTAATTTTTGGCATAGAATGCCCTCAGGAGTAACTCTCTGCACACAACACACTCAGTGCCCTTTACTGTTATAACTATTTGTACTGTGGTAGCATTTAGAGGCCCAATGACATGTTCTAGATGCTGTACACCCATATAATGAAAAGAGAGCCTCTGTCACAAAGAGCTTACCCACTGACACTGTCCACCTATGATCAGGGATCAACATTTAAAGAAGGGGAAGTTTGTATTCCAGGAGAAGACGGGTAGAGCATCTATTTACTCTTGGGATACAGATGGATGAAGGGCTGAAATGCATGATCTATATTGGGAAGAAGGGTGAGTTGCTGAGACAAGAATCTGACGTAGGTGGGAGACATGTTTACTCTGACCTGTGGAATCAACATAACATAGATGTGATCTAATATTTGTGTAGCATTTTGAAAAGCAGTATAGTACTAAGTATCATTAACATGGCAATCCAGCTTGTCTGCTATAATAATATTCCATAATAACTGAGACAGGAGCTTTCTGTAAGATATTTTCATATTTAAAATAGAATACCACTTTGTTCACTTCTGATTAGCATGAACAATTTATCTTCAAAAGACATGAAGTACATATAGTCCATTGTTAATGCCTAGGCTTTCATTGTTCATCTTTAAACTATTTGTGTGAACCCAAAGGAAAGGAAAAAAGCCACAGATTAAAAAAAAGTGTTAAAATTGTGTGTGTAAAAGTATTTTTCTTGTACTTTAATATGGACACTTAAAAAGGTTCAACTGCCTTAGATTATTCAAGGTTTATTAAACCATATGAAATATTTGGCACTTTTCAACTCTTATTTCTAAAATGTTGGTACCAAAAGCTTTAGCTATCAACTTAGCCATTCTCGAATAAACCTCCAAAATCTCTGTTTTTATAATTAAAAATAATTAAGTGAACTCAGTTCTGTAGTGTAATTAAGCCTCTTTAACATAAATTAACTCTATAACTAATTTGCATAAATTATGCCATTTAACAGTTTTAGTGTACACCAGGGGACATTGTGATTTTATCAATGTACTCAGTATGCCCAAATAGAAAAGTGTAAGACAAAATTAATATATCATTATTATGCTCCAGACTATGATACAGTCTAGCCCAATGTGAGTGAAAGTAACTGTAAAATCTGCCATGCGTCATGGGCAGCATGAAACTGTGATGCCCTGGGAGAAGAACAGAGAAAATGATCTGCAACTCAGCATCGCAAATCCTCTACTGTTCCTCCTTTGCTTTGGGGAAGGGAAAGAGTGTATTATGTCATCCTTTTCATGGAACAGCTAGCTTTCCCTTGGCACATCAAGCCAGCCACCCTGCTATGGCGATGGAACCAGGGATTCTCCCACTCCCTGCCCCTCTGCATCTCTTCTCCACTCACATGCTTGCAGGGGGGACTATTTAGCGAGTAACCCATATTTACCCACCCACCCCACTCTTGGTTAGAGTTGCAATCTGAGCAGGGCTCAGCAGCGGACTTAGATGGAGGGGCATAATCCCCTGTACAGCTGACCAAGGACCATGGCAATCTAAATGCTCTGATTCTGAAAGCAACATTTCTCCATGTTGTTGCTACAATTTACAAATTTGAAGCCCAATCCTCTGAAATGATGAACACACTTAGAGGTACTTAAAGCCCTCAACTCCCCCATTGAATGCAATCCTTGGAGAATCAGCTGTAATATACCCTCAGGACATGGATTTTCTCAGTAAGATAAACCCTGATAACTATCCTGGGGCAAATCTTGAGTTTTCATGTATTTTCCCAATATAAAAGAGAAGGAAGAGGGACTCTGCCAACCCAGAAACATTCACAAGACCATGGAGTCATAGAGTTGTGAGATTAGATTATGGGAGGATGTGTCTCCATTAGGAAAGCAATAGATAATAAGAACGAAAATATCATAAGCAATCAATTTGTGAACACCTAGAAGATAATGAGGTGATAAGTAACAGTCAATATAGATTTTTCAAGAACAAAAAGTGTCAAACCAACCTAATAGCTTTCTTTGACAGGTTAACAAGCCTTGTGGATAGGGGGAAGGCAATAGACATGATATATCTTGACTTCAGTAAGGCTTTTGATACTGTTTTGCATGAGTTTCTCATAAACAAACTAGGGAAATACAACCTAGAGGGATTTACGATGATGTGGGTGCATAACTGATTGGAAAACTGTCCCCAGAGAGGCATTATCAGTGGTTCACGGTGAAGCTGGAAGGGCATATCAAGTAGGGTCCTGCAGAGATCAGTTCTGAGTCCAGTTCTGTTCAGTATCTTCATCAATGATGCAGATAATGGCATGGAGAATACACTTATAAAGTTTGAGGATGATAGCAAGCTAGGAGTGGTTGCAAGTGCTTTGGAGGGTAGGATTAATATTCAAAATGATCTGGACAAACTAGAGAAATGGTCTGAAGTACATATGATGAAATTCAATAAGGACAAATGAAAAGTACTCCACTTAGGAAGGAATAATCAGCTGTACACATACAAAATGGGAAATGACTGCCTAGGGAAAAATATTGTGGAAGGAGACCTGGGGGTCATAATGTAAACATCATTCTGGGCTGCATAAGCAGGTACGTTGTAAGCAAGACACTAGAAGTAATTCTTCAGCTCTATTCCACGTTGATTAGGCCTCAACAGGAGTATTGTGTTCAGATCTGGGAGCCACATTTCAGGAAAGATGTGGGAAAAAATGGAGAAAATCCAGAGAAGAGCAACAAAAATTATTAAAGATCCAGAAAACACAACCTATGAGGGAAGATTGGAAAAATTTGGTTTGTTTAGTCTAGGGAAGAGAAGCCAAAGAGGGGACATGATAACAGTTTTCAAGTGCGTAAAACGTTGTTACAAGAAAGAGGGAGAAAATTCGTTCTCCTTAACCTCTGAGGATAGGACAAGAAGAAATGGGCTTAAATTGCAGCAAGGACAGTTTAGGTTGGACATTAGGAAAAACTTCCTAACTGTGAGGATGTTTCAGCACTGGAATACATTACCTATGGAGGTTGTGGAATCTCCATTACTGGAGATTTTTAAGAGTGGGTTAGACAAACACCCGCCATTGTTCACACAATGCACAGTCAACCTGTGGAACTCATTTCCATGGGATGTTGGGAAGGCCAAAAGAGAACTAGATAAGTTCATGGAGGATAGGTCCATTAGTGGCTATTAGCCCAGATTGTCTAGAATGCAACCACATGCTCTGCTCTGGGTGTCCCCAGCTTCTAGCAGTTGGAGGTTTAGGAACAGATGACAGAATGGATCACTTGAAATTACCCTATTCTGCTCATTCCCTCTGAACCATCTGGCACTGGCCACTGTCAGATCCAGAATACTGGGCTAGACAGATCATTGGTTTGATGCCCTATGGCCGTTCTCATGTTTTTATGATTATCCAGAGGGGAACTGGTACAAGCTATAACAGGCACTCAGCATCTGACAAAATCAGACCCTTGTCCAGATGCAACATGTCCATCTGGACATGGATTTTCTCAGTAAATAACTCATGACATCTACCCTGGGGCAAATCATAAATGTTTCATATGTATGCCTAATACAAAAACTTGCCTTTTTACCATTTCTTTAATACTGAAAAATATCACTATTTGTATCTCTAAATGCAATAATTTTATCATGATATCTCACTGTGTATTGTAGCAATAGATATCTTTCTTTGTCATTGCATGTGCATTTAGATCTTTCATTAGGATTTTGTTTTCTCCTTTTTCCAGCACAAATTCACAGGTACAAGTATTTTTGGATGCTTCATCAGAGACTATACATATTGGCTGGGAATCATCCCTGCCTTTAATTGTCATTTAAATCCTATAGATAAGAGGCCCAGGAAACAAATTATTTGACAAACAAGTAAACTGTAGGCTATAGTCATGTATCATGTGTTTTGTGCCAAGATTGAATAATGATTGGATAATATAAGAATAAGAAGTGTCCATGGTAGAAGGAGGAGGTATACAGAGAAGCTCCTGTGGACCTCAACAGAAAGAACTGTTAATAATCATGTCAACACAATGAACCATGTTTTTACTAAGCTATTCATTTAGGTTTATTAGTTTCAAAAAGAATTTTTTTTTAAAAGAACAGTTAATTAGTATAAGAACAGATGGAAGAAAATTATTACTGCATGCTAGGCTAGCAGAAACCTGCCTCGGATGAGGACACTCAAAGTATATAAGAGACTGACTTTACAAAAAAAACCAAAACACCCTGACAAAAACTGCAACCCGGATGCTGCAGAAGAATTTAGAAATATTGCTCTGAGCTCAGCAGTGCAGAGTAATCCAAGGAATATGCTGCTGCCACTTAAACTAGAGCAACCACAACCCACCTCTCTCAGATGGCTGCCTGAAAGTACGGCGGCTCCTCTTCTGATCACACAACGGGACATGTGGCCACAAGGAAGGACAAATGAATAGACTGAGGCAGCGTGAACTAATGGACTAACTGCAGGACTCCTTCATTCTAAACCCAGCTCTAACTTGAGCTGTGGATTTCATTCTTAACTTTCTGAGAGATGTTCATATTTGTGAAATGCTACACAAATGATGAAATTTACCAAAATGCAAACAAAACCTTTGACAGATGGGGACTTACTGTCCCCCATGAGCTTAGATTATTGGATTATTTAAAAAAAAATATTGACAGTAACGCACAAACTCCAGAGGAGGCAGGTGGGCAACTCTCCTCTTTCAGAAGAACATGAAAAGGCAGTATGCAAACATTTTAAATACATAATATGATTACATTGCTTTAAATCTAAATCATTTCCCAACCATCTCAAATTACTCAGACCAGCTTTGCCCATAGTGGTGTAAGTCAATGTACAGGAGTCACTTATGAATGTGTGGGTACATGTAGGAATGAGGGATGCAGGGGACGGAGAGGAAGAAACTGGTTATCTGGTTCACCAAAAATGCTAAACCACTATGCCCCATTTGGAGGATCTTCTATTTTTAAGGTAGAAGGTACACATATCTGACTTTATATGCCTTTTGAAGGATGGATCAACAGTACAGGACCACTGTTCTCTTCTCAAATACATAAATCACTCCAATTTTCATCTGTAGATCTGAGGGAGGAGTCCTGTTCTAAATGCTGCCTTGTACACAATTTTATTAAACCATATGAAGAGAATATTGTAATATACATACACTCTGATCCCTGCTTATGCTTTTCCCTTTCCACAAGTCAGCTTATCTGTAATAACACCCTCTTTGCTGCTATCAAAATTTGTGGATGTGAATGCTAATCACAGCTAAACTTGTAGCATAAGGAGCAAAATATATGGGCAGCAGATCCTACAATATATCATCCTCATTTGCAAAGACACCATAACATGTTCAGATAGTCATCTTACAGAAATGGGCCATACCATTGTTTCAGAGACTGACACAAGATACAGGGATATAAAAAAGGCTTTATTTTTTCATTAACATTTCACATTAATCAACCTTTGAATAAAAATGAAGAATTGATTGCTGTTAAATGTGAGTTAGTTTTATTCTTGTCAGCATGTAAAAAAATGAACCAACTCTACTCTGCTGATTTTTTAAAACAATTGAAAATAGTGTGGGCATAAAAGGCAGATTAAACTGTGACTAAAATGCAGCTTTTCAATGTAAATTATACAGTTATTAATGCTCAGCAATATACAGTCTTCCTCAGAATGATTTTTTAATCATTAGACATTAATTTAGCTCTACTAGAAGATTTATAAAACCATCATTATTCCAGATATGTCTAACCTTTATACAGATGTATGATCATTTTAATATACAGACCATAAACCCAGGCCAGGCATATTTTAGATGTACTTTGAAGTGATAATGAATAAAAAGACATATGGCACATGCTACAGAAATTTATTGATTTTTAGGCATTCATTCAACATTAAGGCACCAAATTAAGTTACTCTTTTTATGCTCAAGAAAATAACTAAGTAGCCAGGGGGTGTACTTAAGCAACGAGACACGATAGGGATTGGTTATCTCACCCCCTGGAGTGGTTTTAGTGTTATGTGAAGTATTTATTGTGAGAAAATGTGTATTTTTTTATCGTACTTGGAGAAAATGAAGTTGAGAATTTTAGAATGCTAAACAGCTGTTTCAGATGAGCTGTGCAGTTTATATAGCTACAAACACTGTACGGGTTTCAAAACTCACTAGCAAATCAGAATAGCTTCTCCATTAGCAGTTCTACAGTTTGGCTTGTTATAGGTTTATGTATATTTCATATGTGATATTATGTAAATAAAAATATATTATATGCGATCACTATCATAATATTGTATACAGTGTATCACAATCTCTGCTAAAAACCTACCTCTGCAAAGCCCAAACACTATGCCAGTTCATGCCATCGCCAACTCAAAGATACACACACACACACATAAAGCCTTCTAAGTTAACACCATCCTCTGGGTGTCTTAATACATCTCTGATTTTATGTTTTGCATTGCTAACTCCTTGGAGCAGGGACCTTGTCTTTATGTATGCCTTATTCAGCACAGGGGAAAATGCAGGCTCTGAACATGTGTGATAGGGTCCTCAGTGGCTGGGCAGCCTAGTGGCTAGATTGTTGGTTAGGGGGGCTGTAGTGGGACTGGACTCTCTTTCTGTCTCAGGACCTGGCCTGGGTCCTGTGTTGCTCAACCCCTAAACAGGGGAGAAGGATCTTCCTTCCAGCTGTGAGGGACGGGGGGTGGGGGTTCAGTGCCTGCTTTCCTAGCCTGCTCCCTATGCAAGTCCTTTTAGTTTGGAGGTTGGCCCCGCTAATCCAGTTGCCCCACAGTTGGGGCCTCTCTGTAGGATCCCCTTGGCCGGGGAAGTGGCCTCCAATGGTTGCAGTGGCTGCATTGGTAGGCAGGTTGCTGGTCTGTGCCTTCAGGCAGGCATACAGAGAGCTCCTGCCTCTTCGCCAGTCAGCCCCTTACTGAGCCAGGCTCCCTTCTTTTTCCCCCCTCCATGCCTGGCATTGGGTGCAGGTATAATGGGGTGGGGCTAGCTGCACCAACCTAACCCTAATCCCTGCTGTGCGCACCTGCAGTCTCTCTGCTCCTTCACAAAATATAATAAATGATCATGCATATCTGGGTTTTTACATAAACAGAAGTCCTCAAAATTCAGTCAATAAAATCATCTTGTTCATTTGTATTTCTGGAAAATGAATTTCAAAAGCAGAGTTTGTTAACAATATAGGCTCGATTCATCCTCCCCAGTGAAGTGAGGTGCAATCTGACCCTCTCTGTGCCAGAAGAGGCTGCTGTGTCCCAAGAAATATTCACAACTGTGCTCCCTCAGAGGGCTCTGCCACTGGAAGGAAATTTTAATCTCTAGCCGCATGACCAGCAGAGACAGCAACATGAATGTGCTGAACCCTGCTCATTAATCAGATGTCATGGGCAAACTTTCCGCCAGCCAGCTCACCCAGCTTTGCAGCTACTCTGCTTGCCTGCCAGAGAAGATGCTTCAGATACATTGGGATGCCACAACCACCTCCCCAAGTTTCCTGATCCAGATCTCAACACTAGAATCTGGGCTGGTGAAAACTGGTTTTGACCCTGTAGTGAATTTGGTCCAATTTCTGTAAAATGAATGCGACCCCACAAGATTTTCTAGTATTTACTATGACCTACAAGGAACAGAGGCTCAATTCAGAACCTACCAGCTTCCTTCCCCTGTCTCCCAACCAGGCCCAGAGAGACCCTCCAGGGCACCAGACCCAGCTGCCTCTTTCCTTCTTCCATGTGGTACAGTGCATCAGCTGGAAGGAACTCTCCAGGGACAGCCTTTGCCCCAGCCCTCCAGAGTTCCTTTTTTACACCAGCCTGTGACGGGTTGCTCCCCTTTAAGATGTCACCTGATGTGCTGGGATACCACTGAGCCCACCTGTTCTGCCAGCCTGTGCAATCTTTTTACCGGTCTTGCTGAGCGAGGCTTTTAAGTCTCCTCCAGCACCCCCACAGGCAGGGCCAGACCCAACTGCAGAAAAACACCCACACACTGAGATCAGCTCTGGGAAGACTCAGCTTAAGGGGCTTGCCCCAGCACTCAGATGATCATCTCCCTTGGAGTGAAGACCCAAAAGTATATTATGAAATCTGCCTTGTCCCTCAACGTGGAGGAAGGTATGCACAGCCTCTCCCCACCACACACTATGAATTGTACAAACGAGAAATAAGTTTATTAACCACAAAAGGTGAATTTTATGTGGTTAAAGGGATAGCAAACTGAACAAAGCACATTACTAAGCAAATAAAACAAAACATGCAAACTAAGCTTGATTCACTAAAGAAATAGGTTACAAAATATAATTTATCACCCTAAATATTGTCACACATAGATTACAGAAGGTCTTGAATGGCAGCTGCACTGGTCTGTAGCTTGAGACCTCAGGTTTTATTACTCAGAATGTAGACGCCCCTCCAGTTTGGGCTCAACCCTTCTCCCCCCAGTTCACTTCTTGCTTCCAGGTGTCTCTTAGGGTTGGGAGGCAAAGGAGAATCTCCATGATGTCACTCCCCTACCTTATATAGCTCTTGTGTAAGGTGGGAACCCTTTGTGTTCCAGTGGAAGAACACTGGCATTCCAAAAGGCGAGGAGGCCATTATCTTTGAATACTCATGGTGATCGGGGGAGGTCCTGGATGACCGGAAAAAAAGCGAATGTAGTGCCCATCTTTAAAAAAAAGGAAGGAGGAGGATCTGGGGAACTATAGGCCAGTCAGCCTCACCTCAGTCCCTGGAAAAATCATGGAGCAGGTCCTCAAGGAATCAATTTTGAAGCACTTAGCCCTGGTCTACACTACGAGTTTAGGTCAAATTTATTAGCGTTATTTCGATTGATCCGTGCACCTGTCCACACGACGAAGCCCTTAACATCGACTTCTAGGGCTCTTAAAATCGATCTCGCCACTCCACCCCCAACGAGGGGATTAGCGCTTAAAGCGATATTGCCGAATCGATGTAGGCTTAGTGAGGATGCAATTCGACGGTATTGGCCTCCTGGATCTATCCCACAGTGCAACATTTGACCGCTCTGGACAGCAGTCTGAGCTCCAATGCTCCGCCCAGGTAGACAGGAAAAGCCCCGCGAACTTTTGAATTTCATTTCCTGTTTGGCCAGCGTGGTGAGCTGCAGGTGAGCGCAGATCTCATCAGCAGAGGTGACCATGATGGAGTCCCAGAACCGAAGACGAGCTCCAGCATGGACCGAGTGTGAAGTACGCGATCTGATCACTGTATGGGGAGACGAAACCGTGCTAGCAGAGCTACGGTCCAAAAGAAGAAACGCCAATACATATGCCAAAGTCTCCAAGGGCATGCAGGACAGAGGCTACAACAGGGACGCGCAACAGTGCCGCGTGAAAATTAAGGAGCTCAGGCAAGCCTACCAAAAAACCAGAGATGCAAACAAACGCTCTGGGTCAGAGCCCCAGACATGCCGCTTCTATGATGAGCTGCATGCCATTCTAGGAGGTGCAGCCAGCACTGACCCACCCATGTGGTATGACTCCGTATGTGGATCATCAGAAACCACAGAGGAGCATGATGATGATAATGATGCTGAAAATAGCGCCCAGACACAGCAAGGAAGTGGAGAAGCCCTTTTCCCCGACAGCCAGGAACTCTTTGTCACCTTGGAGCCAGTACCCTACGAACCCACCCAAGGCGTGCTCGATGCAGGAGAAGGGACCTCTGGTGCCTCTGGTGAGTGTACCTCTGTTAATTAATACATGTTTTATAAGCAAGCGTGTTTAATGATCAATTCGCGGCCAGTACAGCTACAGCTACTGGAAAACTCTGTTAACATGTTCGGGGATGGAGCAGAAATCCTCTGGGGACATCTCCAGAAAGCTCTCCTGGATGTACTCCCAAAGCCTGTGCAAAAGGTTTCTGGGGAGGGCAGCCTTATCCTGTGCTCCGTGGTAACACACTCTACCACGCCAGGCCAGTAGCACGTAGTCTGGAATCATTGCTTTGCAAAGCATGGCGGCGTATGGTCCCGGTGTTTGCTGGCATTCAAGCAACATCCGTTCTTTATCTGTCTGTGTTATCCTCAGAAGAGTGATATCATTCATGGTCACCTGGTTGAAATAGGGGAATTTTATTAAGGGGGTATTCAGAGGGGCTCCGTCCCTGCTGGGCTGTTTGCCTGTGGCTGAACGGAAATCTTCCCCGCTGTGACCCACGCGGTGGGGGGAGGGGGAACAGCGAACATCTTGGATGTGTGTCTGTGTGTGTGTGTGGGGGGGTGTCGATTAGGTTCGCGCTGCACGTTAACCCGAAAACCGCCGCCCCTCCCTTTTCAATTGCCAACCAGTTTTAAATTGCCAGCCCAAAGGCTGTTTGTTATGGGAAATGAGGGGGTTGCTGTTTGAAAACATTCCCACCTGTTATGAAGGTTAAAGAAGCCTATAGACTGTGGCTTACCATGGCTGCCTGCAAGCCGAATTCTGTTGCCCGCCGGACCTGCTTGTGTGATCTCTCACACCAAACCGGCAGACCCTCAATATAACAGGCAAAGTGCAACCTTGGACCAAATGCATATGTGATATGTAATGTTTGGAGCATTGTTCTCTAATATGTGTCTTTTAAACTACTCCTCTCCTGTTTGTTTCCTCCCACAGCTGCAAATGTTTCAACGCCACCCCTTTCATCACCGTCCCAGAGGCTAGCGAAGATTAGAAGTAAAAAAAAAAGGAATCGAGACGATATGTTCTCAGAACTCATGGAATCCTCCCACACTGAAGCTGCCCAGCAGAATGCGTGGAGGCAGACACTGTCGGAGTCCAGGAAGGCAGAATTTGATCGTGCGGACAGGTGGTGTGCTGAAGACAATGACTGGCGGGATGAAGAGAGTAGGTGGCGTCAGCGTGCAGAGAGAAGGCAGGATGCAATTCTGAGGCTACTGGAGGATCAAACGGAAATCCTCCGGCTTATGGCTGAGGAAAGGCGTAGGGTTCAGGAAAGGCCGCCTGAGCCCAGACCGCCGCTACAGCCCCTGTGTAACCAACAGCCCTCCTTCCCGAGTCCCATAACCTCATCCCCGAGACGCCCAAGAACGCGTTTGGGCGGCCTCCGTGCACCCAACCACTCAAGTCAAGAGAACACTCCAAGCAAGAAAGGGCTGGCATTCAATAAGTTTTAAAGTGCTGTGTGTCCTTGTCCTTCCCTCATCCCCTCCTCCACCACCCATCCTGGTGCTTCCCTTCCTCCACCAGCTATCCCGGGAGACTGTGGCAGTTAGCCCCATAGTTCCCCCTCTTTGTTTTACGAATTAATAAAGAATGCATGATTTTTAAGCAACAATGACTTTATTTCCTCTGCGAGCGGTGATCGAGGGGGGGAGGGCAGGGCGGTTTGGGTAAAGGGAAGTAGAGTGAATGAAGGGGCGGGGCTTTTCATTACAGGGGAAAAACAGAACTTTCACACAGCATCCTGGCCATTCATGAAACTGGTTTTCAAAGCTTCCCTGATGCGCAACGCACCCTGCTGTACTCTTGTAATAGCCCTGGTGTCTGGCTGCGCATAACCAGTGGCCAGGCGATTTGCCTCAACCTCCCACCCCGCCATAAATGTCTCCCCCTTACTCTCACAGATATTGTGGAGCGCACAGCAAGCAGTAATAATAATGGGAATATTGTTTTCGCTGAGATCTAACCTAGTCAATAAACTTCGCCAGCGAGCTTTTAAACGCCCAAATGCACATTCCACCACCATTCTGCACTTGCTCAGCCTATAGTTGAAAAGGTCCTGACTACTGTCCAGGCTACCTGTGTATGGCTTCATGAGCCATGGCATTAAGGGGTAGGCTGGGTCCCCAAGGATAACTATAGGCATCTCAACATCCCCAACGGTTATTTTCTGGTCTGGGAAGAAAGTCCCTTGCTGCAGCAGCCGAAACAGACCAGAGTTCCTGAAGATGCGAGCGTCATGTACCTTTCCCGGCCATCCCACGTTGATGTTGGTGAAACGTCCCTTGTGATCCACCAGTGCTTGCAGCACTATTGAAAAGTAACCCTTTCGGTTTATGTACTCGCTGGCTTGGTGGTCCGGTGCCAAGATAGGGATATGGGTTCCGTCTATCGCCCCACCACAGTTCGGGAACCCCATTGCTGCAAAGCCATCCAGTATGAGCTGCACATTTCCCAGACTCACAACCCTTGGTACCAGCAGCTTGGTGATCGCCCTGGCTACTTCCATCACAACAGCCCCCACTGTAGATTTTCCCACTCCGAATTGATTCGTGACTGACCGGTAGCTGCCTGGCGTTGCAAGCTTCCACAGGGCTATCGCCAGTCGCTTCTGTACTGTGAGGGCTGCTCTCATCTTGGTGTTCTTGCGCTTCAGGGCAGGGGAAAGCAACTCACAAAGTTCCATGAAAGTGCCCTTACGCATGCGAAAGTTTCGCAGCCACTGGGATTCATCCCAGACCTGCAGCACTATGTGGTCCCACCAGTCTGTGCTTGTTTCCCGGGCCCAGAATCGGCGTTCCACTGTATCAACAAGCCCCATTAACACCATGATGTCCACCTTGCGGGGGGGCCTTTTTTGAGAGAGGTCTGTGTCCATGTCCTCATCACTGTCCTCAGGGCGCTGCTGTCGCCTCCTCGCCTGCTGTAGCTGTAGCAGCTCCTGGTTCTCGTTCTCCATATACTCCTGGACAATGCGCGTGGTGTTCATAACGGCGAGAACAGCCGCGGTGATCTGATCGTGCTCCATGCTTTCCCTGGTATGCTGTTTGCAGGACAGCAGAGTGGCAGCAGAAGCAGTGGGTGGATAACAATGGATTCAGCAATATGGTGCCCATATGAAAAAAGGCACAAAAGGATTTTTTGCTCCCCCCTCAGTTGCTTTCACGGAGGGAGGGGGGAGCAAGGATTAGGCTCATTTCCTTCTAGCTGCAGATGGTACAATATGCGGTGAGCAAGGGTTAGGCGCCTTCCCTTCTAGCAGCAGATGGCAAATATGCTTGATATCCATCATCATCTCCTGGCCCCCTCAAGGATTGAACTCGCAACCCCGGGTTTAGCGGGCCAACGCTCAGACCGCTGAGCTATCCCTCCGCCCGTGTTCCAGGCAGTACTGAATCTCCCTTAAACAAAACGTAAAAAAGAGAATGACCAGAGTCACTCTGGTCACTCCCATTTATGTCCAAGCGCCCCCGGCCAGCCACACCATAGGCCGCCGGCCAGGAGCACACGAATTCCAATCATATTGTACAATCTGCTGCTAGAAGGCAAGGAGCTTCTGCTGTGTAGTCCCGCGACTACCAGCCTCAGGCGGAATGGCCCCCTCAAGGATTGAACTCGCAAACCCGGGTTTAGCGGGCCAACGCTCAGAACGCTGAGCTATCCCTCTGCCCGTATTATAGTGTGACTGAATCCCCACTAGACCTAATGTCCAGGCGTAAGCTGGAGATGTACGGTAATTGTGAGCTGAGCAGGCTTCCGTAGCAAACACGGAAACCCCGGAAAAAAGGCGCGAAAAATATTGCTTTCACGGAGGGAGGGAGGGATGACGTACCCAGAACCACCAGCGACAATGTTTTCTGCCCCATCAGGCTTTGGGATCGCAACCCAGAATTCCAATGGGTGGCGGAGACTGCGGGAACTGTGGGATAGCTACCCGCAATACAATTCTCCGAAAGTCGATGCTAGCCCCGCTACTGTGGACACAGTCAATCGACCTCATGGTCTTAATGCTCTTTTAGTGGGGACACACACAATCGATTCCATAAATTCAGGTTTTAAAATATCGACTTCTATAAATTCGACCTAATTCTGTAGTATAGACGTACCCTTAGAGGAGAGGAAAGTGATCAGGAACAGTCAGCATGGATTCACCAAGGGCAAGTCATGCCTGACTAACCTAATTGCCTTCTATGATGAGATAACTGGCTCTGTGGATGAGGGGAAAGCAGTGGATGTGCTATTTCTTGACTTTAGCAAAGCTTTTGATACAGTCTCCCACAGTATTCTTGCCAGCAAGTTAAAGTAGTATGGGCTGGATGAATGGACTATAAAGTGGATAGAAAGCTGGGTAGGTCGTCGGGCTCAACAGGTAGTGATCAATGGCTCCATGTCTAGTTGGCAGCCGATATCAAGCAGAGTGCCCCAAGGGTCCGTCCTGGGGCCAGTTTTGTTCAATATCTTCATTAATGATCTGGAGGATGGCGTGGATTGCACCCTCAGCAAGTCTGCAGATGACACTACACTGGAAGGAGTGGTATATATGCTGGAGGGCTAGGAATAGGATACAGAGTGACCTAGACAAATTAGAGGTTTGGGCCAAAAGAAATCTGATGAGGTTCAACAAGGACAAGTGCAGAGACCTGCACTTAGGATGGAAGAATCCCTTGCACTGCTACAGACTAGGGACTGAGTGGCTAGGCAGCAGTTCTGCAGAAAAGGACCTGGGGATAACAGTGGACGAGAAGCTGGATATGAGTCAACAGTGTGCCCTTGTTGCCGAGGCTAACGGCATTTTGGGCTGTATAAGTAGGAGCATTGCCAGCAGATCAAGGGACGCGATCATTCCCCTCTATTCGGCATTGGTGAGGCCTCATCTGGAGTACTGTGTCCAGTTTTGGGCCCCACACTACAAGAAGGATGTGGAAAAATTGGAAAGAGTCCAGGGGATGGCAACAAAAATGATTAGGGGGCTGGAGCACATGACTTATGAGGAGAGGCTGAGGGAACTGGGATTATTTAGTCTGCAGAAGAGAAGAATGAGGGGGGATTTGATGGCTGCTTTCAACTACCCGAAAGGGGGTTCCAAAGAGGATGGATCTAGGCTGTTCTCAATGGTGGCAGATGACAGAACAAGGAGTAATGGTCTCAAGTTGCAGTGGGGGATGTTTAGGTTGAAAATTAGGAAAAACTTTTTCACTAGGAGGGTGGTGAAGCACTGGAAGGGGTTACCTAGGGAGGTGGTGGACTCTCCTTCCTTAGAGGTTTTTAAGGTCAGGTTTGACAAAGCCCTGGCTGGGATGATTTAGTTGGGGATTGGTCCCTGCTTTGAGCAGGGGGTTGGACTAGATGACCTCCTGAGTTCCCTTCCTACCCTGAGATTCTATGAGGAATGTACAGTATCAGGTGGCTCAGAGTAATGTCTCTGCAGGGCTGTGGCAGCCATTATTCGTAGGCTCTCTTGAGTGTACTCAGGAAGACTGCGCTTTTTTACAGTCCACTCTCTTTGCTAATGGGCCATTAGCACTGTCTGGCTTTCTCTTTGTTGTACCAGAAGGGCGAGTTGCAGGTGACACCCGAAGCAACCCATTTGAAATACAGATACAGAGTTAATATTCCTAACGTTAGATACAGAAATGATACAAGCATACAAATTGTATAATCACATTCAGTAAATCATAACCTTTCCAATGATATCTTACATGAGCCAGCTTGCATAAAGTACATCTCAGTTATTTCATATCCATATCATAAGCAACTTTTCATAAAGAATATGGAGTGTAACATCACACAGCCCACAGCAGAAACCCTACTCAATCCTCAACTTGGGCCAGAAGGAGTGTCTTTCACAGCCAAACAGCTCTGTAATGAATCTTGAATATTGAATCTATTCAACAATATGGACTTTCCATATTTACTGTATTGCCAAAGTTTGTCGGTTCTGTCTTAATCATACCCCTCTCCTCCAACAGCAGCTCCTGTGTGCCCAGCCTAATTCTGTCATTCATTTTTCTTTCACGTTTGCCCTTCCTTCTCCAGATTCAATCTTTCCTCCACGCCCCTCCCCTCCCTCCCCCAACCTCCCCGCACACACATCAGGAAAATAAAAAAAGCAGTGCTGGATCTCCAAAATGTGCTTTGCAGCAGTTGTGCTTTGCAGGCATTGCAGAATTTCTGTGGGATATGCACAGGATTGCAAATTGTAGAGGTTCTGTAAAGCTGCAATTTATTGCATCAGTTTCATGCAGTATCTACCTGAGGCTGATGAGCATGAAATGTAATGCTAGCTGATCAGTTGTGAGCAGACTGTATACAACAAGACAATTTATGATTTACACGGATTGTGGTATAACGCCTTTGCACTATTTTGCTCAGCTAAAATTACAGTTATCACCATTTTTAAACAAATCAGCATTTACCAGCTGTTAACCATTGTATGGTATCTAATATATTACAGAATTCCTCTGTTCTTAAACAGGAAATAACTGTGATGTCTCAAATAATGTGGTTTGGTTTTGGTAAATAGGAGGTTTTTTTAAATGTTGACCATTATCACCATTGATATTGCAGTAATGCCCCAAAGCCCCAACAAGCATTTGAAGTGCATTGTGGTAAGTGCTGTACAGATACAGTAGAACCTGAGAGTTATGAACTGACCAGTCAACCACACACCTCATTTGGAACCGGAAATACGCAGTCAGGCAGCAGTAGAGGGCGGGGGGGAGGCAAATACAGTATGGTACTATGTTAAATGTAAACGTAAACTACTAAAAAGAAATGAAAGCAACATTTTCCCTCGGTATAGTAAAGTTTCAAAACTGTATTAAGTCAATGTTCAGTTGTAAACTTTTGAAAGAACAACCATAATGTTTTGTTCAGAGTTACAAATATTTCAGAGTTACAAACAACCTCCATTCCTGAGATGTTCGTAACTCTGAAGTTCTCCTGTAGATGTGAACACATGACCTTTGTCCTGAAGAGCTTACATGCTAGTGTATACCACATGCCCAATTTGATATAATAGAGCAAAAGCAAGTTGATTTTGTACACTTGAACATTTTGCAAGGAATTATCGATAATTCTGTAAGCAGTAGCGTAGCTGGGGGGGAAGCAGGGGGAGCGGCCGCTTCCCCACGGAGTAGAAGTGGCGCCTTTTTTGTGCTCTGACGCTTTTTGCTCCTGTGCTGCAGCTGGAGCGGAGCATTTTTTTTTTTTGCTCCCGGCGCCTTTTTTTAGCTCCACTCCCCCGTGCTCTAAACCTGGCTACGCCACTGTCTGTAAGTTAGAGTTTACTAATTTATGCTTATAAATTGCAAGTATACAAAGTTTTGTAACTATATAATGCAATATGCCATGCAATAACATCATCACCATTACTCTAGTTAAGTGAAAACAAAACGACTAATAGTCATCAGGCACAGGAATACAAAATTCCAATTTGTGAAGTAATGTCCACTCTCTGAAGTTAGAGCCTTGATCAGAAATAATGTGACCACGAGGCTTATGCTGAAATTAACCATTAACAGAGTTTGCAAACAAACAATTTGTACTGTTTTGCTGCTGAAAGCACTTCTGCATACCACTTAAAATATTCTACAGTAACAATTAAATGGAAATAAGAAAATGAGGATTAAATGTGCTCATCTCTCTATGTGGCATATTTATAGTTTAAATAATTGCAGTTTGAATATAATTTGTAGAGAGCTATTTTAAAAGCAGACTATCACTATTGGGTGTGGTGGTGAGCATTGATAGGCTCCCTCTTTATTGTCAAGCTACAAAGAGCGTTGTTTGGTTTGTTTGAATTGTTCTTTGCATATTGCAACAGGGCTCCTTTTTTGTCCTCTATAGACACACCACAAACCCGGAAGACAAATGCTGTAGGGACTTCAAGTATTCAAGCCTTAAGGGGCTCACCAAAGAATGAAGAACACACACAAGGGTCTAATCAGAAATAAAAACAACCTTTCACTCTTGGTCAGGCAGAGACGGGGTGACAGAGATGTGTTGACCAGCATGTAATTTAGATAAAAAAGAATGACCAAAACCAAACATTAAAACAGGTAAGCCAACTGAAAACCATTCATCATTGAAGACCAGTACAAAAATCTATTCACCAGATAGATCAAGTCTGCCACTGAAGGTACTAGAGACATTGGGAGGTCCAGGCTGAAAAGCCAGGAAGAGAGTGACTACATGGAGGAAACATGGTCAGAACAGAACAGAACAAATTTTGGGTTGGGCTGGCGCGCGCGCGAGAGAGAGCTAAGAAAGACAGACCCACCCCATTTTCCAGTTAAGTTTTTGATTCTATATACTAATTTTAAAGAGGTTCAGCTCCGCCTCAAATTTCATTCCCATGAGAAATTCTGCATGCAATTTTGATATTACAAACAATTGTTGGCCAACCTAAATAGTGCCCACAAACATTTCTGGGAACACTTGGAAGCTGCTTTTTTCGAAACTAAGCCATAATTCTGTCTTCAGTTACATCTATGAAATGCCATAGAAGGCAATGGGGTTACATGGTTGTAAGCCTAGGGGCTAGATTCTCATTGATAGTAAGGGCCATTTACACTGCTCTGGCAATGTAAAGTGTTCTATAGTGGAAGTAAATTATACTTACCTCCAGAGCAGTGTAAAGGGATTTCAATGCAAGTGAAAATCTGGGGTTGTGTGTTTAGGGCTTATCTTTTCTAGGCAGAGGTCCCTCTGTCTGGTGCCTTTCCATCTCAAAGTCCCAGTTTCTCTACTCTTTTCAGCTGCAAACTGTCTTCTTCACAACTGGAAATTGGCTCCCTCCCTTCTTCTTGGTTCCATCTGACTATCCTAAGCCCCAATACAGCTCCCCAGTTTCCTCTCACCCATATCTGGCTTCCCACCCTCTTATACTACATCTTAACAGTTGGGGTGGCTTTTCTTAGGCTGTTGTTTCATGATACTTGTTACTGGTTGTTGTTTTGTTTGCTGTTGTTGTTGTTAGCCTCCTCTCAAACAAAAGGAGGCTTTTACAAGACTGAATTTGGGCTCTTCCTCCTGCAAGATGGATTTACGGAGCTTCTTGAATGTTCTCCACTTACTTTTCAGGCAGAGAACTACCTGACACTGTCTTTCCTCTCTCATATTGCTTCCACCCTCCGACAGAGATGGAATATTGGGCCTGTGGACATCCTGGACAAAGCTCTCCATTAAGGTGGGAGGCTGACTATCCACCCCACTCCTCCCAAATTCTGATAGCTGTCTTAGGCAGCTCAAAACTGCAGGAAAAAGCCTTACTGACAGAGAGAATAAGAACAAATGAATGAGAGAGAGAGAGAGTGAAAAGTAGTGTGAAGGTGAGACTGGAAGCTAAGAGATATGGAGGACATTATCCTTTGACAGCTCGGGGCCTCTGCCCCTAGCCCTCCCTTCCAAGGGGTGGTAAGAGGCCTCTGGTAGGGAGCTGACAGGTATTTTTGAATTAAGGGAGGGGTGAGGAGGGAGCTGGCTGGGCCACTATATTATACACAGCAAGAAAGGAAAGAGTGAAACTGGCCCTAAGCTGCTGGTCTCTTCACAGGCTGAGAGGTTCCACTCTCTTCTCTCCTCTCCCATTTTACCTTATGTGAAAAATATAAGAGCCAGCCTGCTCCCTCTCAGCTCCTCCCTCCCCTTGAGGGGAAAAAAAAGCATCTGGTTCCTGGTCAGCGAGGCTCCTCTCATTGCTCTTTGCAGGGGAGGGAGAAAAGAGAAGACGAAGCAGGGCCAGTAATGAAGACCTCCTTGGAGGCAGCAGCCATAGATCCCTGAAGAAAATCTATGGCTGCCCTGAATGAATTGTGTTGGTACCAGTGTGGCAGTGGGGGCCTGTGTTTAATTATACTGGAGGCAGCTCGGGCATGAACCACCATCCTTCCCCAAACTGCCCTCCCACTGGCACCCCATGTAGTCCAGGCAGGGACCCTCAGCACAAATCTCCAAGTCTCTAAGAAACCTCAGTGGTAGGGATTTTTTCTCCACCTAGGACAGTGATTCTCAACCAGGGCTCCAGGGCTCCAGGGGGACCTCAAGCACGTTTCAAGGGGGCTGGCAAGCAGGGCCCAGGGCAGAAAGCCAAAACCTCACCACCTGGGGCTGAAACCCCTGAGGCTGCAGCTGAAGCCTGAGCAATGTAACTTGGTGGCGGGCCCAGTGTGTGGGGCTTCAGGCAATTGCCTTGCTTGCTACCGACTAATGCCAACCCTGTGTTTTATATGCAGAAAACCAGTTCTTGTGGCACAGGTGGGCCGTGGAGTTTTTACAGCAGTTTTGGAGGTCTCAGAAAGAAAAACGTTGAGAACCCCTAATCTAGGATATATCTCCAAACCAATAAGTTCAATTGTCACAGTGAAAAAAACATCCTTAGCAGAGCTTGTTGGGAAATGACAGTTTCCATACACAATTCTGAAGGAAATGAAACAAGTTATGTTTTATTTAATTTTTTTTATAGGACTATCAGTTGTAAAGCAAAATTACTATTTACAATTCAATTTGATTGGAACCAAAACAAAAAGGTTGGTTGGTTCTCATTGTCATTCTCCCACACACATCCCCTCTCTCCCTTTCCCTCCCACTGGAAATAAAGTAAATTGAATGACATTTCAAATTGAGTTGCAACAAACAAACAACCAAAAAAACCCAACCCCTATCTAATTGAAAAATAGAAAACTTCTCAATGATACAAATATTTTTCATCCAAATAAACTTTTGGATAAAACCACACCAAAAACAAAACAAAACATTGGACTAGCTCTAATCCTTCAAATATATATATATATAGTTAGAAGACAATCTGCTAATTGTGGCATGATGTGGAGCAAACCCCAGGTGTTCCCTGTTTTGGTGACATGCCACACATTGATGGCCTATGTTGCACACTGGAAGATTTGATGATGGAGGGGTATGTTTGCAAGAGCTGAAAATCATTCCTTATACTTTCTTCTCCTACTGGGAACTGATCTTATTTCCTCATAATCACTTGCATCTACCTGTGAATGACAGACAGCTTCAATGATTATCAGAACCTCATATGGTGGCAACACTGTTTTTTAATATGCATCCCACAATTTACCACAGGTGAGAATTGAACAGGGACCATCATGTTGCATAGACAGCTGAGTTACCAGGTGAAGCAGTAGGAGTGAGTAGGAAGTAGATGATATGTTAAGCTTGTTTCAGCTGCAGTCCAATTTTTGAACATCTTATTTGTGTCTCTGGCAAGGAGAGGGTGGTATTAAAAATACCAGGAATCTCTGTGCTGGGTCACACTTCCCACAAGTTCATAAAAATAAAATGTTTTTTTTCAAAAGTTGCCATTACATTAAATATTTTTCTAAAGCCCACGCTGCAAAGGAAACTGATTTTTTTTTTAAATATCTCAGGCTTGAAACATCATTGAGATGATGCAACTAACATACTACATCTCAACTGTCTACAAAAATGGGCATGGCATTATTCTAATGATACATAAAGCCCAAGACATTAAATGAAATTAAATGAGTGACATATTTTTAAAAATGTTTTAAGACCACTGACTCTGTTTAGCATCACCTATAATGATGCATAAAATATTTGATTGACTTATAAGAATGTTTCCTACCTTCTGTAACTATGATTCTCTCCGCCCCCCCCGTGCACCCCTGCAAGTCAGGGTCTCGATGCAAAATCTATTGAATTGAAGTCAACTGAAAAATTCCCATGGACTTCAGTGGTGTTTGGATCAGGATCTTGGTAACTTCTTCACACATTCTATAATATGATGTATAAAAACAGTTCCCTGAATATCAGAGAGAGTAGCTGTGTTTTTCTCATGAACGGCAAGATATTTTTCAACTCCCTGTCTTGTCAACAGCTACTGACAGATACTGTTTATGTCTTTCTGCCATCACCATGAAACCTCCACTGAGATAAGACATAACCCTTGGAAACTTAGACACTGTTACTTACAGAAATAATTAATTTCACAAGGATGAATTATTCTGAAGCAATTTCTCCAGTTTATAACATATAAAGGGGCTGTTCGTGAATATCAAACATGAATGTCATCCCGTGGCTCATATCTTATTCTTAGGCAAACATACTCAGCCAAGTTCATCTTACACTGAAGGACACCTCCAACGGAAGTTAAGTTTAATTGCAACGGTTTCAACTTTCAATCCCAGTTTAACATTTAAACTAAAATGGAGTTACACCGGTAATGAATTTGGTCCATTTATTATGACAAATTCTAAAAGCCAGTTTCTGCTGCTTTTAAGAATCCACCCATAGGAAAATGTTATGTGATGCCTGTGAGAATAAATGTACTCTATTTAAATCTGTTGCATGAGGGAATATTTAGGAATATTCTAGACAGAAGAACTTCAATGACGCAGAAAGAAAAGAGAAAGAAATATGGATGAAGGATAATGTGGTTTTAATTACTGTTGTACAGTTTCTTGTTCAGTATTAGAAGAAAGTAACCCTTTCTTGTTGTCTTTGCCATTGTCACATGGCAATGTGACTTCTACCACGAATACAAGAGTCACAAAAGCCTCACAATCCTCCTTCTATTTACAGTACACATTTAAAGTAATCTGTCTCTCTTATGGTATTATTATTATTATTATTTGGATTATTGTATTGCCTGGAAGGCTGCCCCAGTCATGGATCAGGACCATGCAGTGCTAGGCACATACAGACAGAACAAAAAACAGGACAAGAACTTGATCCAAACTTGAGCTTCCTTCCCTGTCTCTGCTCCAGGATTTACCTTCTAGACTACAGTGCCAAAGCTCAAATGGTAATGTTTAGTGACTTTATTTTTTTACCAGTATTTCCATTTCCATTTGGGCATTGAAATTGATTTTATTAATCTTGGCATATAAAAATCCAGTGTGACCTTTGTCCCTTGGCCTGAGAACTTGCAATGACACCAACAGATGATGTGGAGAAAGAAGCATTAAGAGGATCAGACATGGCAGTTTCAGAATTATCAATAGAGGGAAAGTATTTTAAGGCATTTTGCCAACCCTAAATCATGAAAACAACGTATTCCCATATAACACTTGCTAGTGGAGACTTTAAATGCAGACCGAACACCTTCTATCAAACTGTTGTCATGTCCTTACATAGTTAAAAGAAGAGTGAATTAAATTAGAAGTAAATAGTCAAATATAAAGTCAGCAAACCTCTGCCATGGATTAGAATTAGGAAGCCTTAGGCCAATTCTGCTGTCATCAAGTGCTAATCTGGGTCAAATATGCTCTCATCTACACTTGTATAAATCTGAGGCAACTTTCTTAATGTTAATTGAATGGAGTGATATTGCCTGGCTGTACATAAGAATAAAAATTTAGTCTACATTTGTAAAACATTTTAGGATTGTTTAGGAAAAAAAGCACTTGATAGATGGTAGATAATGGACAAAATCCACTCCTTGCTTAACTAAAATTGAAGTCACCTGTGTCAAACGAGGACAAGTTAAATACTAGCAGAGTTTTTTTTGTAAAATCACCCCGTTTCCCTTTATTCTTCCTCCTCCAATATACAATGACATTTTTTCACATCTAAAACAAACCACTAGTGTTGATTTTTTTCATCTAATACCAATTAGCATGATTTTTAAAATCTAATCTAATACCAATTAGCATGAACAGTTCTGGCACACACTCATTCATGAGACAAGAGAAAACATTTTGAAAAGCAAGAGCTTCATTGATTTCTTGTAAATATCTCTAATGCTAATTACCATGACATGATTTCCAGTATAAAAGCCTGCCAACTCAGTTTTGTGTTGGAACAAGGTTCCCATTAAATTTCAGTCTGATGTCTGACATGGGAACCCATCTGAGACTTATCATGGAAATGTGGAAAAACATACCCAAGCACCTATATCTTGTTTGATGGCCACAAAAATTTTAATTTTGTTACTTTCTTTCAAACAAACAGAATAGTCCAGAAATGTAAAACTAACATACTTCAGAAAGATTTGTGAATATTTTACCAGCACAATTCCCATATGCTATCACTGTTTTCTTCCTTCCCATTCATCAAAGAGAAAGGTGCATTTATAGCTCCAGTATGTGGTGATAAACCCCCCTACAAAATTGTCATCAAAACAACATTTCAAATGTCACCTTTTCTAATACTGAGAATACGTTTCTGGATGTTCTATCCTGAATGTGATGTTCACAGAAAAGAGTAACTATTCTCACAACTTCTCTCAATACTGTGCTTAATTCATCATCATGTGTCCTTTATATTTGAATTTATATTTAGTATTAAGTCACATGCATGAAAGCTAAGATACAACTTTAAAACTATTTTATCTTTATTAACTTTGCAACTTGCTTTATTATGTCCACCTAACTCGGGTGCACCAGATAGTAAAATTGTGTTTGATTTCATACAGATTGGGCCTGAGTGCCAAAATTACTGTTGTCATCAGCAGGGACACCCTAACATAAATTTGGAGAATCAGACCCATCATTTGGAAATGGATGGGAAACACTTTTCCAACATCAGTATTTGTAAACCCAAACACAGTAACTGCAGATTGAGAATGAATAACATTACTCTGCATTGTTCATCATTGGAACAGAACATCGAGTAAATGGGCAGGGAGAAAATGTAATGGCATTCAATAAAATAGCTGCAGGTAACTGTATAACCAAACTCACCTGCCGCTCCTAAACTAAAACAAAAGCTATGATTGCAGTCATTTATTATAGTTAGGAAGAATTAGAACTTGATAATCTTAAAAAGCTGCCAGTGAACTTATACTTCCTAGAATGCTCACCATTAAAATGTTGAGGGACTTGAATTCCAGTCCACAAATTTGCACAGGACCAAAATTTTCACTTTTACTTTCACGGAGAATTCTGTAAGGAGCCCCATCGATTTCAACGTGTCTACCAGCGGAGCAACATATTATTCAGTGTGAGTAAGGATGGCAGAATATGGCCCATAGCAAATGGCAGCTTCAACATTTATTCATGTCTCTCACTTTTTCATCAGGATTCCAATAGAGAAATCACATGAACAACTTGGTGTTTTATAAAAAGTAGAATTTTATATGTAAATGTTGTTCTGTATCCTAGCTACCCCCATCTGAAACTGGGGGGAACTGAAAACCTAAGACAAATTCAAACTTGCTTTTTGGTTTTGTTATGGACTCATAATTCAGTTAGGTTTGCCAGATTTCAGGAAAAATTCAGAGAATGTGCCCTTACGTTTGAAACCACCGCAGCTATATTTGGTTGGGGAATTTTGTGTTATGCAGGGTCATTCACTCTATTGGCCTGCTCCCTCCCACACCCTCTTCAATCCCCCAATTCCTCTGGTCTTTATTCTTAAAGATGGTGAGGGAGGTCCAATGACCTACTTTCTTCACTACTCCACACGCACAATCTTTAGGGGCAGCTGCCTAAGATGTAGAGTTCATTAGGCCCAGAGTATTTGGAAAAAATCTCTACACCTCACAGTTGTAGGGCCAGTAGTGTGTTTCAAGGATGGTAAGGACTTGAGCTAGACAAGAAATGGTTTCCCCAACCTGTGAATACTTTCAGGAGTTCAGAAATATTTTCCAGTCCACATCAGGATGGAACTGAGACCTTTTGAAGTTTTTTTGATGGAGAGAGAGAATCACAGAATAGCCTGGAGGTTAAAGAAGTCATCTTGGCTATTCTACGATGTGGTCCCCCCCCTCTCTTATCCCTGCCCTCCCCTTGAAATTCCATCCTAGTCCTACACAACTTTCACCACAATTTGGTATGTTCCCC
Source organism: Macrochelys suwanniensis (assembly GCA_033296515.1). Taxonomy (NCBI): domain Eukaryota; kingdom Metazoa; phylum Chordata; order Testudines; family Chelydridae; genus Macrochelys; species Macrochelys suwanniensis. The sequence continues at coordinate 28,601,729 of CM065780.1, read as the reverse complement.
CAAATATTTTAAATTTTGATTAATCAGCATTTTCCAACACCAAAAACAAAACAAACAAAAAATCCCTAACTAGCAAGGACTGGCACATGAATATGCTGCCTGATAGTTAGAAAACACTTTCTTCTCAAGGATTTAACTTGGTCCACCGGCTGTTTTTCCCATAGAAGCAGGAGAGAGAAGACCTACTAAAGATCTAGAAGTGGGGCAAGGGGTGAACTTGCTACCTCCTAAAGAAAAAGGCAAAGGCAGAAGGTCATGGGGAGCCTGGGGGCTTTATCATAGAACTGATTAAACTGACTAGGTTTAGTAATTTCATACTATTCTTCAGCTTGAAGTCTGAGGTTTGCATGAATCCAGAACTCAAGTGAAACTTGACTCTCTTAATTTGGAGTAAGTACAATTCTGACACATGCGTCCTTATTTCTTTTTACAGTTTTGAGGGTTTTTTTTAAATTTTATTTAGGTGTGGGTGCATGTATAGCCTTCTGCAAATGAAGAGACTGTAGACAAAAGTTGGACAACAGCAAGGGAGAAGTCTCAGTCCCAAAAAGAGTCAAAAACTCTTGTTGTATCAGTAAAAAGAACAGGATTACTTGTGGCACCTTAGAGACTAACAAATTTATTTCAGCATAAGCTTTCGTGGGTTAGATAAGTCCTCCATTCAGTGGACTTGAAGCATGATATTTTAAGTAATAAATTAAAAAAGAGAAAACTTAACATGATTTATATTACACTATTAGCTAATTGCAGAATACCTCAGAAATATTTCAGTATTAACTGGGATGCCACACAAAACAATGCTTTTTATATCTTTGCATGAAGATGTTAAAAATGGAACACAAATCCAGAATAATTCTGGTGTACACTAAACACCCACACTAAATAGCACAGTAGATGGGAGACTGAAATCTGACAAATGAAGTGGCAAATAAAATAGAATACATGGATTTTTCTATCAGGAAATAGTTTTGATGCTTTGGAGTTTGATACTTGCACAGCTCTTACTTTTGGTTCAGGAGAGTTGGAAAAACATCATCTTCAGCAGTGGATAAATGTGCTTCCTAAAACAAAAGGATTCACTTTTGTCTACTTTTGATTGCAACTGAACATCCTTTGCTTATTATGGCATGTGTGTTTATTAAGCATTATTCTTCTCCATAATGAATAACAAATGTTAATTTCTTGAGTTTAGCCTAACAGCTCACTGTGTACTTCCATGAGTGCAGATGAGCTGAGAGCAGAATTTGGTCAATTATGCCTCTTCACCCTCTATGGTGGAACAAACCTATTTTTTGTCTTCAGTTTTTCTTTATGAAGTACTGTAGCACATATTCTCTCTCAAATTATCTGAGGAGTTCCACAAATTCAAATACATTGTTTGGGCAAATGCCAAAATATTTTGAGTAAAATCTGTTACAATATATCACAGACATTTTGACAATATGGATTGAGTTACGAAGGGATAGAGGAAAAGCGCATTAAAGAAATACTTGTTATCCTTTAGGGGCATATAACAAGTCACAGTACTTTATGTAAGGTTTTTGGGCTGATATTTTTTTAAAAATTGCCATTGTGCATTATAGTCTAGTGTAATTTATATGTCATGAAACTGAGTAAATCTGGCACAAAACACCCATCTCTAGAGTGCCTAAAGGTGATAGGTACATAAGAATAAATAACTTTTCTGTCCAGTTTATGCTTTGCAAGAAGACTAGAAAATTTCAAATGACAGCATATACTTATGCATTCCAAATTAAAACTTTATGCATTGCTTTGAAAGAAATGCATCAAGAAATTGATTTTGACTGCATTTTTGTGCCCCCCCTCCCATTGGTGTCTTGCTTCTATTGTTTATTAGGCTTCCTGCAGATGTTACCTGCCCAAAAGGGGTGGGCATTAATTGCAGAAAAGTTTTCCAGAAGCATAATTTGATAAACTGTCAAATAAATGACTGATGTGATAAACAGCTTCATGCCATTTGAACTTGCTTTAAAGAAGCATTCTCCAGTTAGAATCAGGGCATCCTTACATCGTGCTACTAAGAAGAGCATCACATTGGCAAATTAAGGGCTCAGTCACTTTTTGAAATAACAGAAAAAACACAACACATGAGTTAACATAAGCTGTAGTTTTCACGAGTTGCCAGTTCATTGACTGACTAGTCACAGACCAGCGTGAATTATGGACATGTTTCTTTAGTGACATTGCATACACATTATGATGTATATATGCCCCCATCTCCAGCCCCAAAGTTTACTGAACAAAACACAAACAACATAGGAAACATCCTGAACTGATAAATTATTGATTAAAAGACCTTTTCCATCTCAAATTTATATCTGTTCACACACTGACGCTAAATATACTGGACATACAGGTCCATATACTGTATATCTATACACACTGTAAGTGTTCTTAAAATGTCCCTGTAAAACTGCATTGGATATGTCATATTAATGAACACATGCAAATGTAGTATTATTGTGTTTGTTATAGTACCTTTCACCTCAGAACCTCAAAGTGCTACCCAAACATTGGCCTGAATTGAGAGGCAAGGTAAATAGTGATCAGTGTAAGTTATCTGTCAGTGAGCAGCTGTCAATGAGAGCACATTGGTGTAACTTACATTCTCAGCAGGAGGAAGCAGGAGACTTTAGCAAGAAAAAAAAAAAGGTAACAAGAAGATGTGGCATGAAATGTATGACCTGCTATAATCCTTCCCTTCTAACCACTCTTCCCACAATAAGATACTGTGCTTTACAATCATTAACACCCTCACTCATTTACACAGACTTATCAATATGTAATATATGCCACCATTTTCATCAACTCTGAATTTAGCCCATTAAGCCTCAAAACAGCTTTCTGAAGGTATCAGTATGCTCACTCTACAGATGCTCAACTAAGGCACTAATTTAAGGATTTGCCCATGGTTACAGAACAAGTCAGTAGCACCGCTAAAATACAACTCAGGCACCCCAACTCCCAATCACTCAACGACATTTCTTAATGTTGCTATCCTGATGACATTACATTAGGATATAGAAACCAAAACAAAATATTGATAGTATCAGTTGCCGCCCAGTGCAACTCTCCTTTCTTACCCCTTTGCTACTTTCATGCTTTTTCAGTACCTAACACTAAACTCTAAACACTAAACAGAAACTTATCAGGGGGAAGACAATACATGTTGTTATATCTGACAGAGTCTAAGAAATTATATTCAGGACTAACCCTCATTTTGGGGCCCTTACTTTATGTGAGGTGGCACCTGTCAATGTCCCTTTTCCCTACTAGAGGTATTATGGCTAATGGATTGGCATATATGGCCCGCGAACTAACAGATGCATCCCTTATACAGTTCAAGCTGAAGGTTGCCCATATAGGTGTCTTCCTAATACATTATTTTATTTTGGAGTGTGTAGCAATTCCATAGTTAAGGCTGAGTTCCATTTTGCACTTAAAGCAGGGATTCAATGTCTCTGTTATGTATTAAAAATACAGCATGTCCTTCCCATATTACAGCACTTACTTGGAGTACAAACTGCATTTTCTGAGAATATGCAAGTTAATCCATTCCTTAGTTTAGGAGTTAAAAATAATTAAAAACTAGGTCCTTTAATAAGTTTACCATCTGCATCTGTCTTTGCTTTGTCCCATTTCATCACAGTAACAAATTAACACAGATGCTTCAAAACTTCCCATATAGTTAAAATTAATTTAAAAATCATGAATATAGGCTCTGTTTCAAAGAATTAGGTGTTTGTTTAGCTATGTTATTAATTATTGTATCTAATTATTCTTATATAGGCTACAGATTGTGTCAGGTCAACAGCTTAGGAAATTTATGCAGTGCCATTGTGACATCAGAAATAACTCAGCCAATCCTGCTTTCCATCTACATCTAATTTGTTAGCTTGGCCATCAATGCTCGAGAGGCTCCCAATTTCAGCACTGACTTGGCTTTACTGTGAACTGAGACAACTATGTCAGGAGAGCTGAGGCAGGAACACAGACAAAACCCTTAAAATACAGGGACACTGAGGAATAAGGACTAGGCTTCATATAACACCAGTTTCACACATTTTGTCTCTAAACCAATACGTCATTTTTAGGGCTGTCAAATGATTAAAAAATTAATTGTGATTAATCACAATTTTATTTGCACTGTTAAACAATAATAGAATACCATTTATTTAAATATTTTGGATGTACAGTGCTCACTTGATATTTTTATTACAAATATTTGCACAGGATAAAAGATAGACAAAAGAAATAGTGTTTTTCAATTCACCTCATGCAAGTACTGTAGTGCAATCTCTATCGTGAAAGTGCAACTGACAAATGTAGAATTTTTTTTAACATAACTGCACTCAAAAATAAAACAAGGTAAAACTTTAGAGCCTACAGGCCCACTCAATCCTACTTCTTGCTCAGCCAATCACTAAGATAAACAAGTTTGTTTACATTTACGGGAGATAATGCTGCCCGCTTCTTATTTGCAGACTACAGGACAGGGTCACGATCAATTAGTGCATTGAGATGTGGGGGAGGAGACTGCTGGAGTGTGATTGTGGGGTCCTGCAGCTCCGAAGCACCCTTTCCCTGCTTTGTATCCTCATGGCTGCTGGCAACTTCCCTTACCCCTCCCCTCACATAAAACAATTCAATAGATTATTGTGGGGGAGAGGGCACAAAACCCGCTCTGAGAAGTCTGGAGGTATTTCAGTAATGTGCACATCTGGTCTGGATATTACGGAGTCTCTTGTCCCTGGCCGCCTCCTGCTCACTGCCACAGCCAGTGCCTCCCTCTCCGCCTGGCCGCTGCCAAGTCCCATCTCATTAAAAAAAAGAAAAGTGTTAATTTATTTTGAGTTAATCGCACACATTAACTGTGATTAATTTACAGCCTAGTCATTTGCAAATTAAGGAACTGATTCACCCATATATTTTGTTTGCTTTGGGTTGCTCTGGCAATACAAAACAGCTGTAAACTCATCTTAACTGGCTAGTATGCTCTGGCTGCTTTGCACTGCTCTGGTGTACTGGTGAGTCTACCCTCAAGTGTCGTGTGGTTTTGTTTTTAATGATTTGAAGTTAATACTATTATATTCAAAGAATTGCTCAATAGCATTTTCCTTCTGTTTCCTATGTATTGTTCATGTATGAAATTTTTAATAACAGGACATTCCAATACAAAAAATTATGTACAAAGTAAAAATGTAAAATTATCCATGTAAAAATGGAGTTAAAAGCAGAGCTGTGCAAAAACTGGAATTTCACCCCAATTTAACACAAAAAAAAAAATAGATTAAATATTGAAATTTTCCATGAAACAAAAGGTTCCCCCCCCCACCAAAAAATCAGAAATGTCAAAACACTTCAACATTTTCAATCAAAATGAAACATTTGGAAATTCCTACATCGAAGTGTTTCATCTGACATTGTTGAATTCAATCTAAATGTTTATTTTCCAGTCAGTATGACATTAAACTGCATCTGCTTACAGGACAATGGTGCCTCATGGGTGTTGTGGTTTGTATCCCTCTTGTCCTTATTCTTCCCTGTGGGTCAGTTTCCTTGACTAGACCAAATATCCTTATATGCTCACACTCATGTAACTCCCATGATCCACCATGTGACCTGGTTAGAGAAGAACCTAAGTTACAGTTTCAAATGAATTTTAGTTAAAAGAGTTAAAGTATTAAAAAATGAAAGCATTTGTCAAGATACATTCAGTTAAGACTGTTTGAATGCAGTAATTTGTGCATTAGTTTTTGGATAATCACAATATGTGTGATATATTTTACACTTCAGTTACTCTCAACCTTAATTCGATTTTAACATATTTTTTGTCTAGATATAAAGGTTGGAATTTTGAAAGCCATTTAGCGGATTGTGATGCCCAATTCTTATGTATTTTAATGGGTTTGGATTTTCCAGTCTCTTAGGCAGCTTTGAAACTCTCAGCTAAATTGAGTAACACTATAATAAGTACGTGGCTAGTATCACTTTAAGGGCACATTTCAACACACGTAATAATTCAAAATTAGATGTTAAATGCTTATGTGGGGATCCTGAGAGCCAGAGCAGGATTCCAGAGTCAGGAGAGTGTACCATGCAGTGAGGTGGCCCCTTGCTGCTATTCTGCACAGGACAGCTACAGTCCTCTCTGTCCTGGCTAATGTTTGCTGCTTACTGCAGTATGTATCTTAGCCATCACAGCAGGAAGAGGCTGAATACACCGCCATAGTCACTGGTCAAACCTCCTGGAGTCAGCGTTTCACATCAACTGGACATTCTCTCCCAGCTTCTCTTGTGCTAGGGAGAAACCCTTCCCTGCTGCTTCCATAGTGGGTGGAGGTGGCTCACTGGCAGAATTAAAAATAGAACATAGATCTCCAGCCACCTAATCATGTGCCCTTACTCTATAGTACCATTGAGAAAAAACAAAAACTTCTCTAAATTCTCTCTACCTAAATTAGAGTAACTAGTCTGAAATACTATCATACAGATTACACAGCACTCATCAGAATGATTTCTTCCTGCTAACCTGGCTCTGTGCAGTTTCTCAAGTGAAGTTCCTACTTCAGCTAAGAAAATGTTTTATAGCTTTTAAGAACTATTCCAATTTAGAAATTGTCACCAGCCCATAAGCACTTCAGTTGCCTAGGAAACATAATAGGATGTTGTTGTAGTAACTGAAATTCAGCTGATCAACACATTCCCTTTCTTGGCCAGCTGCAATTTTCAAACAGTCCTGAACTGGACAGTCAATAATGCTGTCTTTTGACATCCTACATTGTGAGGAAATGGACCAAATAAACTTCCAAAGAGCTTCACTTAACACACAGGAATTCTTCTGGCACTGTAATCAGGTCTGGTTTGTTGTGGTTTTTAAAAAACTTTTCAAAGAACTTTTGTAGGAAACAGGCATCTGTTCTCAATTCTTTTAATCACCTGTAGTAATCACCAATAGTAACTATAGACACAAATAAGACAGGCACATCATACCCTTTAAAAAGCATAAAATCCTTTGGGTCATTCACAGATGCCTTTTCTGTAAAAATCCAGATTATTTTGCACACATGGCTACTGTAAAATCTACTATGCATCTAAGCTGAAAGAGCTCTTAAGTATTCCTTCAAAGTCTGTAAATATGAATAAGAGCCCTTTAACGTTAGAACTGGCATCTGGGAAACAGCAAATCTCACCAGTTATTTTCTCCATATCAGGATGACTCTCCCTCACATTTGCTCTCTTCTGGAAACAGTTACCTAGACCTAGTTTCTGGTTTCAGTGGAGGTTGGGCCAATTACCTATAACAGTTACTGTATAAGGGCGTCCAAGACATCCAAAAATAAGTGTTAGTTTTTCCCAATCCCCATTCCCAATCTAGCAAGAAGATACTGAACTAATCTGGCTTAAAAGTTTAAACAAAATCCCCTGGAAAAGGTAACAACCTCTCCCTTCACCACACAGAGTTACATTTATAAGAATTTATGTACATTAAAGAGAAATGAAAGATGGCCAGAGACATTAAATTAAATGTCATTATAGATAATATGCTCTAATTTTACTATAATTCATTTCATAATGAAATTTCTACTTACTAGAGTGTCAACATGGTTTTAAATAAGTACAATTCTGTTAATTATAACACAATCACGCTGTTTTGCAGTTTATGAATAGATTCTACTTCAAAAGTGTTAACAAAAAACACATGGCATTTCACAATATCTAACTTCAAAAAATATTATCAAGTCTAGATTTGCAGCATCTAAGTTTAGCAACAGACATGTATATGATTATTTCCCATAGCAATATTTTATACAATATCTATTGATATGCAAAACACACATTTCATTATCCAGCATAATCCTTGCTAGCAATTTTGAGATTATCTATATATTTCACAACAGAAAAAAAAAAACTTCTTTTATCAAATCTTTTAAAAGTCTATTTTTGAGATACATCAGGCCTAAACATGAATACTGAAGTTCATTGCATCATGAATATAGCCTTTGAAGAATCAGGAACAGAGGAAAAGAAAGCTTATGCTGAATATTTTTGACACAAATATAGATACAAACCATCATTTTAAAGGCTTCAGTGTAGTAGACGTGTTAGTCTGTGTCAGCAAAAAGAAAACAAGAAAAATACCTGTGGCACCTTAGAGACTAACAAATTTATTTCAGCATAAGCTTTCGTGGGTTAAGAACCCACTTCATCGGATGCATGGAATGGAACATACAGTAATCAGATATTTATACATTCAGAGAAACATGAAAAGGTGGGAGTGTCTATATCAATGTTAAGAGGCTAATTAATTGAAAGGAACTGTTATCAATAGAAACTTTTGAAGTGATAATCAACATGGCCCATTACATTACAGACAGTTGACACAAAGGTGTTAAGAGTTTTTTAAGGAGGGGAAATAAATTCAATTAACGTAATGACTGAACCACCCACAGTCAATATTCAAGCCTAAAGTAATGGTATCTAGTTTGCATATTAATTCCAATTCAGCAGTTTCTTGTTGGAGCCTGTTTTTGAAGTTTATCTGTTGCAAAATAGCCAAATATGCATATTCATCCTATACCCATGGTCCTTCCTTTCTCCTTCCCCACTTTTACTGTATTTTTATGACCCTATCATAGGACTCCATCTTAAGCAACTGTACTTAATTGTATTTTGCCACTTATTGTGTCAGGTCAGAATTTAGACCCTGATACTGCAATCTGGTCTATATAGCAAGATCCTTGTGTGTGATCCCATTGACTTCAGTGGGAGTAAACAGGTGTAAAAGTCATCTTGAACAGATTAGACTGCAGGATTGGGGCTCTCAGTTCTCATCCAGCAAAGATTTAAGCACATGTTTAGCTTTATGCACCAGGAGTAGTCCCCATTGACCACCCAGTTAGCCTGTTATGGAACAAAACTCCTCCATGTGGAGATATATGGGTCTAATCCAAAACTCACAGGGGGGGGGGGAAGGACTCCCATTGATTTGAGTGGGCTTTCAATCATGACCTATATTTGCAATATAGCAAAGTACAGGTTTATAGTTTTAAACATTATTTAAAAACATTATTTATTGTAAAACAAAGGATATTTCCTGGATTTATCCTATATTTTTCCATGACAGATAATAAAAATGTGTTCCTTGACCTTTTATTTTAATACCCCCAAACCTCCCAACATTTGTACTTTTTATATGCTAAAGAATAGCTTTATTCATCTTTTTGCCATGACAAAAAACCCAAACAAAAAAACAAAAAAATGGTGTCATCTATGATTACTTCATCCCTTTTAAAGATTTCAGCCAGACCCCATGTATTCAGCCAGACCACAGCAGTCATTTATACTTGAAATTCCCCCACCCCCACCTCTATGTGTTTACATCTGAGAAATGGAATGTACTACAGTAATAGTTTATATGTAATTGTGTTCACTCCTTCCAGCTACATAAAATTAACTTAATGGCTAATTTAAATGACATTTATTATTGTTATTTTGTAAATACATGGAACAATATAAACAGCAGAGGTGTTTTGAAAGTGGTCAGTACAAGATGTAGTCCGACAATATAATGGATTCATATTGACATAATCAACACTGTCCTGAGGTAGTCAAGGATACCCAGAAAATTCTGAGTGATGTATAGACTGCGCTATATATTAGTAAGTATATTGTTTATGCCAGGGAAGGCAATTGGACACTTATATTTAGATTGCTCTAAAACTTTGTCAAAACATTTAATCCTCTTAGTGGGCTGAATATCATTTTATGGAGGATGTGCAAGACCACTCTTGTAAGACCTCTTTGCATGAAACTTCCTGGAGCCAATCATATGCTTGATAGAAGATAAAGTAAGTATTGGACTTTACCAAATATAGGTAATGTTTTCAATTATTACAAGTGTGATGACACTCTGAAAAGTGACTTTGTAAAAATGGCACCTTCTTACCCAACAGATATGATACCATGTATAATCAAAATCGTATTTGCTAAGTTTTGTGACAAAGTAAGTTACAAATGTTTCTCAATACCATCAGTGTTACTGTCAACACAATTAAGAGAGAGAATGGATTCTATTCCTTCTTGTGCACCAGTGGAAATGTTTACTATGGGCTAGACTCACAAAAGGATTTGGGTACTTAACGGCTACTTTAGGCACGTAAATCCCAGAATCAGGCCACACTGGGATTCATAAAATCCCACTCAGCTGCCCCGAACACTGTAGGCATCTAAAATCCTTCAGCACCTAAGCTGCTTGCAGCAAGTTTCCTAGGCACCTATGTTTCTGCCTCTGAACATTGGCACTGCAGCCTCACACCAGGCATTCAGACCCCTAAACTCCAGTGTGATGCATGAATGGGCATTCCTCTGTCTAGCTTGCCTGCAGGTCCTGCTCTAGTAAACCTGCTCAGACCTTGTGTACAGGATTGGGCCCCGATAGGCAAGTATACACAAAATGGGCCAGGAGGAGGACAACAAAGCCTTCCCTCATACCTTTTAGTCCAGTGTTTAGTATAGTCACCTGTGATGTGGAAGACTCCTGATTCAAGTCCCCTCTCCACCTCAACCGTCTCAGCACATACCTCTTGGCTACTCACCTCTCTTCCCCCATTCATTATAAAGTCAGCCTAGGCACCAATCTTAAACATTGTTAATCCCAGTGATTTTCTAGACACCTAAAAATTAGGTGTGGAAATGCTCAGTGTCACCATGTCTACATTCCTTTTTGAATTTAGCTCTCCGTTCCAGTCAATTATACCTGTGTAGGCCCAATGAAAGCAATGGGTTTGCAGTGTCACCGAGGACCTAATTTGGCCTGCAGAACTATTATTACTGGTGATGATGCACAAGAAGGAAAGAACCTAACTTGACTATCAGATGCAAGGCTAGGTTTGCAATGCTGGCTGTTAGAAAAGGCACACCTATGAAAGAGAGGACATATGATATGGAAACCATAATATTTTATTTTTGGATTTTTGTAAAAAAACCCTTTTAATTATGGGAGAGGTGGATAAGCTATGAGACCAATATTTTTGTTATTTGCAAGAATTATAAGTCTGGCCTGGCTCATTATTATGTTAGTTGTTTCAAGATACAACAGTCTCGTGGTTAAAGACTTGGTTCAATTCTTGTCCAACGAAGACCCTGTGTAATCTTGGGCAAATCACTTAATCTCAAATCTCCATCTGTGAAATGGGGAAAATAACAGATTTCTATCCGTTCCAAGTAATTCAAACAATGAACAATCTAAATATCCCAATGCTGTATTTGCAGCATTGTACTAGGGACTGAAAACCAAAAAGTGAAATGGATTAGTCTGTTTTCAGCTTTTAAAGATTGAATTCAGTGCAAAAAAACCAGCATAATTGATTAAAAGTAAATTCAGCTGTTACCATTCTCTCTTCTAATAATCTAGACATTACTGGTAACATCAATATGGACATTAAAAGTGTTTACATGGGGCCTGATTCTGATCTGACACAAGCACCACTCCATGGACGGCAACAGAATTCCTCCTGATTTATACTGATGTGGAATCAGTGATCTCATGATTTTTTACCCGACTCTCTTCCTTTAAGATGAATATTTCAAGAGTTCTCTATTTTCTAGGCTTTCCCAGTAACACTTTAAATGTTTAAGTATGTTTATATTTTGGTCATCTAATTTTATCATTTATAGCACATCTTCACAGAACTGAATTCTTAGTATACTCTTACGCTTACTTTTTCAATAACTATAATTACAAAGCTAAATATTCATCAAAACATATAATTAGAGTGAAGATATGAATATTTCCATGAACATTTGCATGATTTGGAACATGTGTGTAGGAGAAGTAATGCATATTGTTATCTGTGTGTCTCTGGGTGCAAAGACGTACTGATGGACGAATGCACACTGATGTGATTAGATTCAGCAGGTTGTTTAATGTATTTTTACTTGCATGAAACTTAGTGCCATGTTTTGCTTCTCTGTAATTTCTAGAACTTTGAAACAATATTAATGAGTCGAATTTACAGAGCCACACATCTGAAATACATGACCCAGAATAAGTATTTTATTAGAAATCACTTATATATACACACACTACCATTTATCCAGCAGCTAGACCTGTATATGGGCTAGATATAAGTGGTTTCTCTTCAAGTGCTTCATTCTGGAGTCAGAATACACAAATTATTAGTGACATTGGTTGGGATCATCCTGTGGAGTCTGTACATAGAGGAGGGAAACTCCTTGCCTGCATGGAGGAGGGTCCACCACCTGTATGATACCACTCTCTTGATCCTAGGAAGGCCATTATAGGGCCTGGGATCCAGGAACAGGGAAAAAGGGCAGGAAGGGGTGAGGTGATTTCATACACTGTCCCCTCTCCAACCCCACAGGGAATTCACCGCAAAGGTAATGTAGCCTAAAGTTATATCATTTCATTTCCGCGGAACCCCCTGTGCGCTGTGAAGACCCAACCCCCTTTAGGGACAGAAGGCTGTTCAGAGGCAGTGCCAGCAAGAGAAACCCTGGAAATATGGCTCTACTGGAGATGCCGGGGATCTGGAGGCAGCAGAGAGCCAGATGCTGGCGGAGAGGTACATCTTTCCCACACAGATGGTCTTGGCCTTCCACAGATTGTAGGATACCCATGAATTCTGGAGTCCACACCCCCTGCCCAAACTCAACCCCTTTCCCTGCTTGCTCCTACAAGATTTGTGTGTGTGTGTGTGTGTGTGTGTGTGTGTGTGTGTGTGTGTGTGTGTGTGTGTAAAAGTGTGTGTGTGTGTGTAATTGGAGGACAGGAAGGGGGAATCTGATCCATTTGTAGCAGAAAATACACGGTTGTTCTTTCTAACTGGGATTATAATCTGAACCACATTTATTTTTGTATTACATGATCTGGGCCCTAAATGGATAACACAAGGCAATGCTCCCTTATGGAAAGACCTGGATAATAGTCAACAAAAGTATCACATAACAAACATGGGACAGCAGTATATAATGACAAGGCTGTCTACAGGAACATATCAGTATGGAGAGAACAAGGGTATGTGCTTAATAGTGGGCCTCCTCTTTGCCTCAGGAACAATTTAGCGCTCCTTGCATGTTTACATCAGGTAATTTGGATGCTTGCAGATAATGAACTATACTTTGTACCAATAAAATATCCCAGACTTATGCACTGGAGGGCAGGGATTGTAGCATTGTGAACCTGTACCATGTGGTTCATAATGTCAGTGAATTAAGAGATAGGTCTTACATTGTTTTTGTCTGTGACAATTCACCTAAGCTGTGTCACAACCCTGTTGGTGTTTGACTGTGAGGATGTTGTTTACACAAACTATGAGTGTATCACAAATCACAACTCAGACAACATGACAGATTATTTCTGGTTATAACCATGGGCCTGTTTAGGAGGGTGGACTCACCGCTACAGTGCCTCCTCATGGCTGGGCATGGCCTCCCCGAGGCCCAGTGCCAATAGCCAGTCTATACCCTCAGTGGTCTGCCTCTTATGAATCGAACCCCTGGCTAGTTCATGCTTTAGTCCCACCCAAAAATGTCCCAGTACAGAAGATCCTTCTGCCCCCTCTTGGGCTATTCCTCAGCCCATCCTTGAGCCTCCTTCTTCAGACCCACACTAGACTCAATAGTCCCTATGTTCCTTGGAGGTGACAGGCGAACCCAGACCCACACTCTGCTCTGGGTTCCAGACCAGGGACCATGTATTGAGCAGCTAGTTTGCTCCTTCAGATGTGCTGCTGTTTTCCTAAGTAACTTCCTACCTCAGAGTGCCTTGTGCTGCTGTGCTTAACACAGCCTCTCCTCTGGTTCCCATTTCCGGCTTCTCCCTATACCTTCCCATTTCCCTCATTCTTTGCTGGAACACTGATAAATCAGGACTGCCTCTCTGTGCCTTGCTCCTTTTCCATGTTCCACCACAGAGATTATTTCCATCCCTGTGGTCTTCTAGACTACTGTCCCCAGGCCCTTCCCAGAGAGAAGGAATGTCTACCTCCTCTCTCCTGGGATTCTCTGTCTTGAGTCCCTTTACTGGATTCCTTCTGTAGCTTCCACTTCCTCCTTTGGTGAAGATAGCCAGGGAGGATCTGGGCTGTGACTAACAACAAATCAAACCTGACACCCCCTGCAGGTGCAGCAAGGTGGGCTAATTAAGCTCTCAGGTTCCTGTTAAACCTTTGTTCATCTGTTGGGGTTGTCCCTCCACTACCTTCCATCACAGCCAACTGCTCCTCTCTACCTACAATGGATTGGGGCAAACAAAGGTAGGTGGGAGTGACATAGGCAGCAAAGAAAAGGGTAAGCAACACCTCTGTTTTATGCTCCTTTCCCCTGGGATTTCAGAGACGCTCTTCTGCCCCCTCCACAGAACTGGACTTCAAAGAATGCCAGGGGTTGGAAGAGGTCAGGAAATGCTGGCCACAGCATGTTCTTCTCAGAATACCATATTTATCCTACGCATATCCATGCAGGACTTCGTGGTGCTCCCAGCTCATTTACTCTGAGTTTCTGCCTGCATCTGGAGAGAGGCATTGAACTGGCACAAACAAAGGGAGCAGGGGTTCTTCATGGAGTAGGAGGAATTGGCAGCAACAAAGAAGCAGCCATTCCATGAGGTTTGTGGTTCCTTTCCCAGATGATCTGTGGATACCATTCTCCCTGCCTCCTGCATAGCCCCTGAACCTTCCCCATGAAAAGGATTAGTAAAATGGAGTCAAATTTTACAACGGAAAACTATTCTATGGACCTGAATTATTAGTATTTATATAGTGTCAAAATAGTATAATGCTTTTAATGAGGCTATCGTGTTAGCATGGAATTGGAGGACTAAATGAGAAGGCAGGATAATCCAGTGGACATGGCACTGAACTAGGTTCTGTTCCTGAGTTATGTGACCATAGACAAATCACTTCATCTTTCTGCACCTCAAAGTCTCCCCATCTATACAATACTTATCTGCCTTTGTAAAGGCCTTTGAGATCTATGGATGGAAAACACTATGTAAGAGCTAAGTATTACTATTAATACTTGTGGCAAGGCACCTTCTCGGTCTCACCAGCCTCAGCTGTTTTTAGCCTTGGTGAGAGAGGCTTGAGTAAAACAGTCCCTCTTGGCTACACAGGGGACGTCAGTTCCTTCCCTCCACCAGTCTTTTGGGCTTGTTTTCCTCCATTATGGGAGGGAATGCAGCCTCCCCTCCTGGTGAGGCTCGTTGTCTTCCTGCTCCTAACCTACTGGCAGCATGACTCCTTCTCTCTCTCCCCCCTCTCTCAACAGGGGAGGATTTTAAAAAGATCTGAGGAAGCCCCTAGTTGAAATCAGATGATCCTAATTAACCTCAGGTAATTCCCTCCCAGCTGATCCTAATTCATCTCCTGTAACTCTTGCCTCAGGTGAACCTGATTGACCTGTAGTCACTCCTCCTTACTTTATAGGGAGGAGGGCCTTTTAACCTTCTGGGACTGTTTTCTACCCTCTCCTTGCAGTTGTCTGTCCTGAATTTATCACATACTAAAGTTAAAAACCAAGTTCAAGGAGTTTTTTTGCAAATAAAATGCAGCTGAAAAAAATCCATGTTTCTCAAACACTAAATATATAGGCACTATTAATGTAGAACCAAAGAGCATGAACATTTATAAACCTAAGCAAGTTCTAGTAGGAGCTCAGTCTCTTAACACCCATAGATATAAGATAGGAGATGTGGAAATTTTATCATCAGCAATGGAATAGAAATAGATATTTGAACTGAATCTAAAGATCTCCACATGGGCAAGAAACTGCAGTTTTAAATTACTTGACAGTCATATCATGCAGACTGAATAGCTTGCATACTATATATTTAAAACAGTTCTCCCCAAAAATGTTTCAAGTGGGGTCATGAGTCTTCTTTAATCTCTACTGATTTCTAATAATGGAATTTGTAGTTGTGTTGACAGAGTGGTGGTGGTGGGGAGAGAGGGGGCAAGAGGGGCAGGAAGGCATATGAAGAGTCAAGAAATGACAGCTGTGTCTTGTTATATTCATTCCTAGGATACAGCCAGACCAGCTTCCTCTTTCCTATATTAAAATTACCTTATAGCTAAAATTAAATACATTTATTGTGAACTACTATATTCATAAAAATGTTTTCAGTAATATTCTCAATGGCCAAACAAGTACGGAATCCATTTTGCTAATCGAAAGCTTAAATAGTATTTTTGGAGGTACTATGTAGAACAGTAATTTTATATTCAGTGGTAATCAGTTCTTATACCTTTTCAGTTTAAAATTTAGCATAATTCAATCTACTCCACATTTGTTCACATAATATACTAGTTCACCAACAGTACATCTGTTATTCATATTACACATTAATTGTTAAAGTACCTACTTATGTCAGTCTTATTGTTCTCAGTGGACCTCACATTTAAAATCTGGTTCTACTTTGAAAGTGACTATGAAAAAATAATAATCTCTCCCAAAAGATTTACTCCATGTATGAATTTGGGTCAGGTTTCTACACTTTAGTGACAAAAATAAGTTTTGATGGCTTTTTATTTCTGTTAGTTCTGCAGAGCAAATATAACTAAGTGAAGGTGCTACTTCTTGTACAGCATCCAGAGAACTGGTTAATAAGACCTCTGCAAACCCTACTGATGGTCACCCAATGAAACACAAAACAAATACATCAAAACCAATGAAACATTTTTACAAAACCCATGATTAGTCTCTGGAACATATTGCCAAAAACTATTACAGCAAAAAGTGTAGTCTGATTTAGAGAACAACATTATACATTTACACAAATGATAAGAATATTAACAGTTATGCTACTTAAGACAAAAATATATAAAAGAAAAGAAAAGAAAATAAATGGAGATATGCCAATCTCCTAGAACTGGAACGACCTTGAAAGGTCATCGAGTCCAGTCCCCTGCCTTCACTAGCAGGACTAAGTACTGTCCCGACAGATTTTTGCCCCAGATCCCTAAATGGCCCCCTCAAGGATTGAACTCACAACCCTGGGTTTAGCAGGCCAATGCTCAAACCACTGAGCTATCCCTCCCCCCCCCATGCACCCAAACTCAGACAGCAGAGTGCTGACTCCTCCAAAGACCAGCCTGCTTTGAATATGGCAGACTTCCTCCAAGCCATCTACTGACTTCTCATTTGCTTTCATGGCAATTGCCCAGCTACAACAATACATGTACTTCTCAATGGTCTCCATTCTATTCTCCTCAGAGGAATAATCTGCCTTATCTCTATTGTCTTCCCCACATAGGGTGGCGTGATCTCCAGTTTCTTAGTAAAATCTTGTGGTCAGCATCTCTTCAGGAGCCCGAGTACTAAAATGATTCCCCAATCCTCCTTTAAGCCTTTCAAAGATTCTGTAATAGTCTGAACAGATTTCTCTTGACAGAACCTTCTGATCACAGATCAGATGAGTGACTCTCTCTGTTCCAAACTTTTCTCCATCTCTTAATTCTTAACTCTGTTCTTTCCACATTCTTCATTTTTTCTTCTATACTAGAGACTTTTACTTTAGGCAGAAGTTCTCGAAAATCTCTGGCCAGGTAAATCCCATGATATCTCTTAGGTACAAGACTGCCCAGCCAATAGAATCCAAACATTCAAATGTCCACATGGTATTATGGTATTCTCTTCCAAAGACAGTATTGCTTTGAAAAAGTTCCTTAATAAATCATCATCAAACATCATTTCTCTTCAAGGTCAGCACATTCCGTAGAGCTATCTCTTAATGAAGTATAGACAGTGCAGAATTTAAACTGCTATAGTACATGAAAAGTAAATTCTGCTACAATATGAACTATGTAAATAGGCTTAACAACTGCTAAAACATGTCATGGTTAGCTAACTTATCACACTGAGATGAACTTCACTCTCCGTTTGATTCATGGGCTTTCGTTACACAGTGTAGTTTACTTAATGCAGTCAGTGAAGGCAGGAGATTAAATGAATACGTTCACTGAAGGAGCTGAAAACTAGCTTTTAATAATGCTAAAATATGTAAAAAAGAAAAGGTATATCCAAGCTGCAAACCTTGTAATAATATATTGTAAATCTGCATAACATTAAAAAAAATCATAACGAAAGCAAAATGTTACACATGTGACCTTTTCAGAGAGCCTAAAAAAGAACCATCGATAATATGCAAATGATTAGAATTTGTTTTTAAAAATATGGAAAAAATGTTTTCATTTTAAATGGATATTTTGCATTTTAAGAAATTGTCACAATTTGTTTTCAAAATTTTTATCATATACAATATTGAATGATTACAAAACTGTTTCATGTACCAAAAATCCATGTATATATGGGTATGTTTATAGCCACATAAAAATCTGCTAATATAAAACCCCTAGCATTTAAAAGCACATTCTCTGGCCTGACTCTGCTCCTGTCCCCCCAAACTGGGTTCTCTCCAGGAGCGTAGAAGCGGACATAGTCCATCCCTAGGCCCCATTGTAGGAGGGCATGTTAGGGGCATGGCCAGAACATGTTTGACTCCAGTACTCCCCTAGGTGATATGAAATCCTCTGGGGACTTTAGAGAAGCCTGATCTAGTTTATGGCAGCTGGCTAATCTATGTTGGGGCTGGCACAGATTGGCCCAGAGAATCAGTAAGCTGTAACCAGCTCCCAGATAGCCCCTTTTCTCTCCAAGGAAGTAGCAGAATCTGGGCAATTATGTGAATTTGTTTAGCTCTAATAAAATTATTTACATCTGAGGAATAGATCTAAACCTATTCTAACATTTGTATATGATTTTTCCAGCAGGGGAGAGTTGACAGATCGCTTTTGCTATTGGAAATCCATGGAGCCAGTGGGTTTCTAAGCCCTCCTTGAGAGGCACACCACACAGGCACAAAACCAGTATGTTGAAACAAATCACATTACACTGAAAATTAGGTCCATCCCCACACTGTTTTAAGTCTTCCTTTTGTGGTAAAGTTTACTGAAGAGTTATGTCAACACAACTAATAGTATCTAGATGCCTCAGATGTCCTTGCCCATCTGAGTATCAACATGAATACGGTCTTTTTGAGTGTCTCTGTCATTTCCTATGAATGGGTGAAGATAAGTAACCATGTTTGAATTATTAATTCTATCAGATATTTTTACAGCCATTGATCATAAACTGTGGTTGAAGCCCTTTTGGACCCCAGCAAGAGTTGCTCTTATAGTCTGGTGGCCAAATGCAAGTTTTTATCAGTAGCATGTTTTAGTGTCCATATGGTGTTTGGTTGGTTGGTTGGTTTTTTGTGAATTCTGAATTTCAAGATCCTAAAGTCAAAGAAATTGCCTGATTGTCACTGTTGAACATTTTGAAATATGATCATTTCTGACTATCCCCCTTTACGCGCTCCCCCTTTACGCGTCATCCTCGTCCCCCCAAATTCACAGGCCTGGGGACAGTGAAACCACTTTAATTGAATTTCAATTATTTTTAAATGGAAACTTCACACTACTGTTTTGTTGTGGAACACAGCTAGGAAGTACATATGTTATGTCTGTATTAGTAGTATACCTTACAGGTACACCCCCACACACACAGACACCAGGCACATTCTTCTTGTGCTCTCAGAGCATACTTACTTAACCAATTCCTGCCTATTCACTCATGAGAATTATTTTTCAAATACTGGACAATTACAAACATTAACAGATTATAAATCAAACATACGTTTAGCTGTCATCTTCATGCACCATGCTCCAGGAATATGGAATGGTATACGCAGAGATATATACATTGAAATCACCTTCATGAGATATGGCCATGGCAGCATCATTGGGATCAACCTTAAACCAGAGACTCTCAAAACAAAGGCTCTTAACCTCCATGTTTGCAGCTGGTTGGTGGATGACATTACAAACATAACTGATACCAGTAAGCTACAACTCCACAATGAAGAAATGAAGTCAAGGATTGCTGCAGATGGAAGGGACAGAGAAACCATTAGAAAGAAACTAGAGCTATGTATCAATCCCTTAGACTGTACTATGTACCCAGAGGCAATAGTAAACATCGCCAGTGGTAGAGTGTGGCAATGTAAACAATGCACTTACACTTGGAATTCACCAAATGCAAGAATTTGAACACAGCTGCCTCCCAGGTGTCTATGACACAATACCAAGGATAGCAGTCTCACTAGAAGTGACAAAAAGTCATGTACAGATTGGTCCTATGAAGGTATTTGACACTAACTTTATCTATTTGAGACTGATAGGCCTACAAGCAAGATCACAAGAGGTTGACATCAATAGGTTTTTGCCACATCAACTGTTTCATCTACCAATACCAATATTCACTGACATTGGTTACATGAGGAGCGCCAAGGCTAACTAACTCTAACCTGCAGACAGAGATGCCAGCTAGACATACGTCAGAAGAAGTCACCTGCACAGTCACTGACAGTTCTGCAGTTCTCTGGGAAGTGCATTGTTCATCGAGTGGTATAATCAAAGACTTGTGACCAATTTCAGACTACATTGAACACTATCTAGCAGCAGGTGGATGATGTATACCTTGTCTTTGACAGATATAAAAACTTCCTCATGAGCGCACAAGATCTAGCAGAGCTACAGGAGCAAGTAGAGTGCATCAGTTGAGTAAAAGTTCATGGTTGCCGCCAAAGAAAATTGTCTTGACAGAAACTGAAAATAAGGAACAGTTGACTGACATCATTTGTACAGAACTAATTCAAGAAGTTTCACCAGCACCACACATTAAAGTACAAACTACTCATCACAGGCAGAGACAACACCCCAGTTGACACAAACCAGAGATGTGTAAATCAACAAAGATATGGCAACCTCTCATGAGGAAGGCAACAGCATCCTTGTACAAAACTTGGCATTGATTGCAAAAAGACAAACCAGTAGGAATAGCAGTATCATCAGATGACACTGATATACTTGTCTTACTCTAGCACCATTATCTTGAACATGACCTAACATCTGCAGTGATTATGGAACCCCCAGTCCAAAAGAGAACTGTAATAAACATCCATGCTACTGCAGAGCAACACTAAAACACTGTACCAGTACTGTTAAATACCCATGCACAGTCAGGCTGTGATACAGTAGATCCTTATTTTGGCTTCAGCAAAAATACAGTGCTGAAGAGTGTGAGCCGGATATTCCCTCTCTGCTGGGTGACATCAATGCATAAAAACTTAATGTCATTGAAGTGATAACCAAATTCATGGCTGCACACTACAGACAATCAAACTGTGCCACCATGTCAGAAGCACAGCAGAAATCATGGGCAGTGAAAATTGGCAAAGGTGCCACGTCAACATCAAAGCTCAGTTCATTACCACCACCAATTGAAACATTTGTAGAAAACGTAAAATGAACACTTTGTGAATGTGTGGGGGAAAAGTGCTTTGGATTGAGACACCATCACTTGATCCACTGCAGGGTTTGGTTAAAATTATTACTATCATATATATATGTATTGTGACAGACCCAGACAAGTGGGGTACAGAAGTCTCATAGAAGGCAAATATACTGGCCATTGGATGAATAGTTTTCTGTTCCCTGAGTGACCAGAGCAGGGGCTGCACTAGAACAAACAGGAACTTTCTGGAACCAATTTAAGGCAGGCAGGCTAATTAGGACACCTGGAGCCAATTAAGAAGAACCTGCTAGAATCAATTAAGACAGGCAGGCTAATCTGGGCACCTGGGTTTAAAAAGGAGCTCCCTTCAGTTTGTGGTGTTGCGTGCGAGGAGCTGGGAGCAAGAGGCACACAAGGAGTTGAGAGTGAGAAGAGTTGAAGGACTGAGGAGTACAAGCATCAGCAGACCATCAGGAGGAAGGTCCTGCAGTAAGCATAAAGAAGGTGTTGGGAGGAGGCCGTGGGGAAGTAGCCCAGTGAGTTGTAGCTGTCACGCAGCTGTTACAGGAAACCCTATAGACAACTGCAATCCACAGGGCCCTGGGCTGGAACCCGGAGTAGAGGGTGGGCCTGGGTTCCCCACAAACCTCCCAACTCCTGATCAGACACAGGAGGAATTTGACTGTGGGTTCTACCAGAGGGGAAGATTGCTCAGGCGATCAAAATCCGCCAATAAGCGCAGGACTCACCAAGGTAGAGGAGGAATTTGTCACAGTATATACATACACACACACACACAATTTGTTAAATATTTCTAACATTAAAAAGAGTGGTCATGGTATCAAATGAAAATTCAAGTGTATGTGATAACCCTAAGACCCCTGTGTAATATAGACCTACTATTCAAATATGTTTCGTAATTATTGATATTGCAAATATTAAATACATGCATTTCATGTATTAGAACTCTTTGATTTTGATTTTTGTATTCCCCAAATCATGAAATCTATTACTGATTATGGTGGGGGGTGAGGATGGGATGCAATGTCATTTTTTCAAAATGCTCTACAGTGACACAGTGGCATCAGGTAGGTTCTTAATATGTATGGTCTTGAAATATAGAATCTACAAAAATAAACATGTATATGGTCCCCAAAGCAAGGCTGACCAGAGTGGCTGCCAGACAAAGCGGTGGTACCGTCAGGACACAGGGTCATAGCCAAGAGGACAGAGCAGGATATAGGCCTAGCAGTTGAATCCAGAAGTCAGAACCACAGTCAGAGTCCAAATATCAGAGCCAATGGTTGAGACAGAGTCAAAGGCAGGAATCAGAGCTGAGGGTTGGAACGAGGTTACCTGGAGACAGCAAAATGCAGGAGCACGGCTGGTTCGGAGACAGGAGCGAGGCTGGGACAGGACAGGAACAAGGCTGGGTGCAGGGCAGGGTCTAAGCTGGGCAGAACCAATGCAGGAGCAGGGCCAGGAGTAAGGTGAGCATAGAAAGGTGGAATAATTGCAGCCATGTGCATTGAGCAAACAGTTCTCTGCTGTTGCAGATGGGCTTATAAATCAGGCTGCTGATCCTGCAACCAGTCAGGTACTATGATTAATCAGGCAGTTCCTGGGCAGCGCAGCTAAGCCTATTAGTTACCTAGCAGTGAAGTTAGCAGGGGAGCAGTACAGTAGCTGCTCTTAGGCAGTCTGACTCCTGACAGGGGCTATGTTCTTATCTTTGAAAGAAATCCTAGTAGGTTACACTGGACAATTGCTCTTCCACAGCAACTGTACTCTCATATGGTTTAATTATGTTCTCCCTCTTATTCAACATGAATATGAAGCCATTGGAATGGTTACTGAAGATGTATGGGCTTCAGTGTCTTCAACATGTTGGTGACACCCAGCTTTAATGTTTCTAGCTCCTCTTACCCAGAAAGAGCAGTTATATGCTTCTCCTCATGTTTGTTGAAAATGGCATGGATGAGAGTGAAGAGGCTGAGGCTCAATCTTGATACAACCGGGGTCATTTGGTGAGAATAGGAAATCGTCTGGAAGAGATGGCAAGAATTATATGTGCATCACTGATGGAGGGTGTACCTTCCCCATATGTCACTTGTATCTTCAATCTTAAGGCAGGTCTATACTAGAAAGTTAGGCTGACCTAGCTAAGTTGCTCAGGGCTGTGAAAAAATCACATTCCTGAGAAATGGGGTTAACCCCGACCTAAGCCCCAATGTAGACAGTGCTAGGTGAGTGGAAGAATTCTTCTTTTGACCTAGTTACCACCTCTCAGAGAGGTGGATTTACATCCTTTCCATCACTGTAGCATAGGTCAACACTACAGCGGCATAGCTGCAGCTGTGCCAGTGTAGCATTTCTAGTGGTGATATACCCTGTGTGTCTGATTAGATTCCTAATTACCACTGAATAGTTATCTTTTAGGGATAGCCAAGATGTATTTTTATCATTTGCTTCCGGATGAGAGGTGGCAAACATTTCTTTCCAAAACGACCCTTGCTAATGTACATTATAGCCATGTTAGAAAAATAGGGATCAAAATCCATAATGACACACCGGCTTGATTTTCAAAAAGGTTGAGGCACCTAGCAGCTCCCACTGAGATCCTAAATTGCTCGGAACCTTCCTAGCTCAGAAAATACCATGCGGACATAGGGAGTCACTTGAGCTAAATCCCTGTCAGTAAAGATAACATGGCTGCAACCAAACCATTCTCCAGATGGGCCTTTTTCATTTGCAATATGCTCTCCCCACACTTGGTCTAAAATAGCTTGAATCTGTTGACTTTCAGGGCATGACACAAAGCTTGCCTTTTCACAATGGCTACTGAGAAAGCACTACTATCACCTGAGGGGTTATGTACCAGAGAAATTTAAAATTTTCTTTTTTCTTATTTGTCTTGCATGGGATTGAGTTATTTTATTTTGTGGAGTTGCTGAGCTTTTGGAAATTGGCAGTGTTAAGGAGATTTTATTGTGTTTTTAATCAAGTGTCGAAAAGTACCCACAATGTGAGACCGGTACCTCTTGTCTTTCATAATTTAATAAATAAAATACTGTGAACATGGTCTCTTCCAGCACAAGCTAAAACATTCTTCAGATATTGCTTGCCTCTGTTGGGAAAATACTATAGGTAAATTTAGTTTGGAGAAGATATAAGGAACTTGTTTTGTATTGCATAGCCAAACCGAGGATACAATAAACAACAACAACAAAAATTTAGATATTGAGCTAACTATTGGCTGAACACTAACATGTGTTTGAGCTGTGAGGATCTCAAACCACATCTGCAATGCTCATCTGTGAGGCAGAGGAAGATTTTAACTGCTATCCAATGTAAAAATCGGCAGAGTAGCTGAAGAAATTTCAGCCTGTGTGTGCAGATTCCAATCTTCTCTCACAGAACATGTTCAATTCAATCAGCAGAAAGTCATAAGCTAACTTTCACACACTGCCATGGGGAGAGGACAAGAGGAAAAAGGACATTTATTTTTGTGGTAACCTAGAAGTTGGTGCCAATGCCTGAAGTCCATCCAAATGTCATGGTGCAGGCAGACACTCAATTCCTGAATCACACTCAGGCTCGGAGACATGTGAATTGCTAAAATCCACAGATGCTATCACAAAAAAATGCAGTTTTACATTAGTCAGCTTTAAATCTCTAACGACTACAAATACCACGTTAGATATGAAAACAGTAGTTTCGTTAGTACCTAAATGAAGATAGGGCCCAATGATCTATGAAACAGTTTGACTTTACTCGAAGGTGTGAATCTGTTGGAGATAAATATGCTACTCACTCTTTCTACTTCAATGAAAGATGTTTCTGTATTTGACTAGTGCTTTTATTTTTATTTTTTCCCCTTAGAAATGTACAATCAAATCATATTAACAATAAAATAAAAATAAAGATGAATCAAGGCCCAGATATCTTCAAGATATATAAAGAAACTGAAAAAATATATCCTGGGTTTATTCACAAAAATATATTTAATCTATTTCATGAAATAGATTGCTGTATTCCTAGTTATTCTTGGCAGTTCAGTATTTCATGAACTTCCTCAGAAGACAGAAATCTCATTCAGAAACAAAGCATGAACTAAATACTGTACATTTCTAGCATGTACAATGCCAATCAAAGTTACAGAAAGACAATGCTGTTTTAACTTGGCCTTTTCTACATTGTAAAATTTGTGGTTTTAGCACAGCAGCTAGATCTGAATACTATATACAAGCCTTTCAGTGTGTATGTTAGATATATCAATATTGCATAACATTATTTTCTGAGGCAACAGACAGAATTATTTACATAGATATATTAGCAAATACACTTATTCCCATTAACGTACCATTAATATCACTGGAGGCAGTTAAAAAGATTACATTTGCATTTTCTTTCGGAATGCCTGTCATGACTTATTTATTGAATCATCTTAAACGGTAATTTATCCCATTTCATTTGCAGATTGTACTATTTTTCTTATTCATTTGATTCTTAAGAGACCTGTGAAAGCTGCATTGTCTTGGCTGAACATTGCTTCTATTATTTTATAACTTAATTCATACAGTTGTCAAAGTACGAACTGATGGTTATATATTCTGTGATGTGCTTTACCAATAATACATTCAAGGCATTAATAAAAATGTCCAATTATACACTTATTAATGGCCTGTAATAAATTAACAGTAAAGACAGAAGTAAAATTTATAATAAATTGATATTCCTGGTTAAAACAAGGTGGGGGTGGGGCTGAGGGTGGGGAAGAGTAGTAGCTGAGCATAAGAAATAAATCCTTTCTGGATTTAGACTTCAAAACCTAGCTTTTATGCCAAGTTATTCTCAGTTCTAATGTTAAAATAACACATCCCTCAGATTAAACACACACTCCTCCACTCACTCACTAGAAGAATACCATAAACAGCACAGAACCTCACTCCTAAAAGATATGAAGATTACTCAAAGCTAAGAATAACAGATAGAAGTGCAGCCTACATTCATTTAATCCTAATTATAACAGTGCTTTCCACCCTGCTATTTGAATATTCAGAACTACTATTAGTTTACCAGAAGCAGTTTTCATTTTCCACATATCTTCAGGACTCAATTAAATGGTTCTGGATACATTTTTTTAAAGTTTTAAAACATTTACACTGTGAATATATTATTTTACTTATTCATGGAGTTTAAGAGATTAGTTAATGACATCTCCTAAAGCAGGAAGAGAAAGATGATTAAGTAATGGGGTTGTTTTCTACTAAAATTACAAGACATCACAGAATACACCAAATTGTCCATTTTATAAAGCTTTTATACCACAATATGTAAAAGGACCAGAAAATGCCTAACAACAGTATGCTTCAAAGTCTTTCAGCCAGCTGCAGCATAACTAATAATGATAGCTTGCATTCAGAAATAGATAATAATTAGCACTTATATCTTCAGAATGATGCATAATCATTAACTAATTAATCCTCAATACCTGTGGATTTCACTCTGGTCCTGAAGCCCAGTACAAGGCCTATGCACCACTAAATCCCTTTTAAGTCCTATATTGAGGATTTAAGTGGAGGCAAGTAGTGCAAAGCCCTTGTGCTGGCCCTCTGAACCAAAGTGAAACTCATCTTGTGTGAGGTAGTAGTAAAAATTTCCATTTTACAGATAGGAAAATGGAGTCATCTTAACAGACTTGTTCAGGGCCATATAATGATATAGCAAGAATTAGAATCATACAATAAGAAGACTGGAAGGGACCTCAAGAGGTCTTCTAGTCCATTCCCTTGCTCTCATGGGAGGACTAAGAATTATCTAGACCAGTGGCGGGCAACCTGTGACCAACAGGTTGCCCACCACTGATCTAGACCATCCCTGACAGGGGTTTGTCTAGCTTGCTCTTAAAAATCACCAATGATTGAGATTCCACAACCTCCCTACACAATTTATTCCAGTGTTTAACTGCCCTGACAGTTAAGAAGTTTGCCCTAAAGCCCAACCTCAAACCGCCATTGCTGCAATTTAAGCCCATTGCTTCTTGTCCTATCCTCAGAGGTTAAGGAGAACAATTTTTCTCCCTCCTCCATGTAACCACCTTTTATGTACTTGAAAACTGTTATTGTGTCTCCTCTCAGTCTTCTCTTCTCCAGACTAAAGAAACCCATTTCTTTTAGTCTTCCCTCAGACGTCATGTTTTCTAGACCTTGAATCATTTTTGTCACTGTTCTCTGGACTTTCTCCCGAAATGTGGTGCCCAAAACTGGATACGATATGCCAGTTGAGGCCTAATCAGCATGGAGCAGAGTGGAAGAATTACTTCTCATGTCTTTCTTTCAACACTTCTACCAATGCATCCCAGAATGATGTTTGGTTTTTTTTGCAACACCATTACTCTGTTGACTCATATTTAGCTCGTGATCCACTATGACCCTCAGATCCCTTGGGAACTTGGGAGATTTAGTGACTCCACCTCCTATGCTCAGCTCCCCATGCCAACACTTCTGTTTTTCTACGTATACTATAAACACCAGTGCAACCTGCGGAATTAATGGAATGAAAACCACTCTGTGGCCACGGAAGTCGTTCTTATACAAGTGTTCTCATTAGAGATAGCAGAACCTGTTCAAATGAAGTACTGAATTGACCATCAAATTGAACCTGAAACAATGTTTAATTGTAAGAAAGTTTTGTTTTCAAACAGATTTTTTTTATTCACAAACAACTAGATTCAGGTAGTGAAATGGATCTAAGTATACGCCACAAAATTTTTTACACACTATTGCTCTTCTGGAATAAAGCTTCAATTAAAACCCAAGTGCTATAATATCATAAGAAAGACCCTTCTTAAATATAAGTCTTTCAGTGTGTGTGTGTAACGTGTGCTTTAGAAGTAAGCCACAGCTAGTGGTGATCTTGTAAGATGGAAAGGAATATGTTCATTTAAAACTTGATCCTGCCAAGTGCTACACGGATGCAAAACCTTAATGGTGACCTCATGTGCAATTATATCGACAGATCAGCACATCTGACTATCACTTATTTTGTGGATTTGGGAAGCAGGTTGCCTTCACACTCCTGAGATCACTGTTAAGGTTTTGCAGTTTGTAAGGCAATTCGTATTCTCTGCTTTTTCCCAGTTTTTTCCAAGTTTCCACCCAGTTTTCTTTCAACTCACATTTTTTCCTCCCCCCATATGTCACATAGTTTCCTCTTCTGCCACAGAATGTCCATTTCCATATCTTCACCCTCATGGAAAGTAAGCCACCAAGGTCTATGCACAGTTTTCCCCTCTCTTTGCAGAGCTTTCCATAAAGTATCATAGAGAAGATTCCTGAGGTTTCCACACTTCCTGTGATTCAGTTACATTCTTTATTGAACAATGGGATTGTGACATACTCCAGCCAAGATTTTTATGTTATAGTACTTTTAGCTGAAATGCCATAAAAATTATTGCAACTAATGTTTCTAATGTCACATGCCTTTTAGAAAAAAATTCTCACTAGTTGGTACTGTTGGGTTTTTAACAGATTCACACATACAATAGTGATCATAAATTCTACCCGATAAATCCTGTTATTATATCAGCAACTTCAGGACGTTTTTAGGTAACAAGTTCATGACGTACACAGTGTGAAAAATCACACATTACCTCAGCACCTTGTTCATAATAAACTTATTTCAACTCTGTCTACGTTTACCAGCATTATTAAGGCAGATTTTTTTAAAAAATTAGTATTCTGCTTAAAGCATCCCTTTGCCTGTTTTTTAGATTTGTTTTAAACAAACATACATTTATTCAAAATTCAAGTAATTATACATAAAAGTTAAAATCGTATGACACACATAAGGTAAGAATACCTTCTGTATTGTTACTTCATGTAACCTATCAGAAATCAATATATTTTCCATAATTTAGCTTAGGCTATTCTCACAAGACTTGCATTAAGAACAAGAACAGGATGGAAAATTTTCATCAAAATTAAACTTGGATGAAAAACAAGGAAAACCATTAGCTGTTTCTCAAGTTTTCTGACTAGCTCTAGTAACACAGTCATTAGTGGAGGTACTTAAATATATTTATACCCAAGTAATTGGAAGTAACTTCTAAAATAAAAGAAAAAAAACAATAAATCTTAACACTAATATATAAATAATTGTATCCTGTTCTGTCTGAATATTTTTAAGGTTTTCATAGAAATCAGAATATTTCTCCAGGCCAACTAATTTAATCCAGAAGTACATAACTCATTTCCTAACAAACGTGTCAAAAATATACATAGGTTTTATTCAGTCCATTCTATTAATTCTAGTTATTGCTCAAGTACTGTATAAAAGATAGAAAACATATATGATTTCGAGTAAACTTTACATGATACCAAGAAAGGGATCAGTTGCAAAACTTGGGCCCCTACTTTGGGGTGCCCATTTCCACATTTGGGTTTTCCAACTATAAAAACTGATATCAAGTTAGGCCTGGTCTACACTAGGAGTTTATGTCGAATTTAGCAGTGTTAACTCGAATTAACCATGCACCCGTCCACACAACGTTATTTATTTCGACATAAAGTGCTCTTTAAATCGATTTCTGTACTCCTCCCCGACAAGGGGAGTAGCGCTAAATTCAACATGGCCATGTTGAATTAGGGTTGGTGTGGACTGAATTCGATGCTAATAGCTCCGGGAGCTATCCCAGAGTGCACCACTCCGTGGACGCTCTGGACAGCAGTCCGAGCTCGGATACTCTGAACAGCCATGCAGGAAAAGCCCTGGGAAAATTTGAATTCCTTTTCCTGTCTGGGCAGTTTGAATCTCATTTCCTGTTTGGACATCGTGGCGAGCTCAGCAGCACTGGCAACGATGCAGAGCTCTCCAGCAGAGGTGACCATGCAATCGCAGAATAGAAAGAGGGCCCCAGCATGGACTGATCGGGAAGTCTTGGATCTGATCGCTGTGTGGGGCAATGAGTCCGTGCTTTTGGAGCTGCGATCGAAAAGACGGAATGCAAAGATCTACGAGAAGATCTCAAAAGCCATGACGGAGAGAGGATACAACCGGAATGCAACGCAGTGCCACGTGAAAATCAAGGAGCTGCGGCAAGCGTACCAGAAGACCAAAGAGTCAAACGGACGCTCCGGATCACAACCCCAAACATGCCGTTTCTACGAGGTACTGCATGCAATTCTAGGAGGGGCCGCCACCACTACCCCACCAGTGTCCGTGGACTCCGACGATGGGGTCTTATCTATGGCCGCTTCCTCGGAGGTTTTCGCGGACGGGGAAGATGAGGAAGGAGATGAGGAGGACGAGGCAGTCGACAGCGCTTTCAACGCTGATTTTCCCGACAGCCAGGATCTTTTCATCACCCTGACTGAGATCCCCTCCCAAGGCGGTAACCCGGACCATGAATCAGGGGAAGGATCAGTAGGTAAGTGTTTTAAACCTTTATTTTGAATAGAATTGGCATGGTATGTTAGCAATGGGTTTTTCATGATTAGTTTGCCCTAGGCGCTTTAGTTTTTAGTCGTTGCCAGTGCAGCTACTCGAAAAGTCTGTCAACTTGTCTGGGGATATAGGAGAAATCCTCCTGGGACATCTCCATGAAGCTCTCCTGGAGGTAATGTGCCAGCCTTTGCATCAGGTTCCTGGGAAGAGCAGCCTTATGGCCTCCTCCATGGTAGGAAACTTTTCCGCGCCAGGCTAGTAGCTGGTACTCCGGTATCATTGCCTGGCAAAGCATGACGGCATACGGCCCCGGTGTTTGCTGGCATTCACGCAGCATACGGTCTTTCTCTGTCTCCGCAATCCTCATCAGAGTGATATCAGTCATGGTTTCCTGGTTTGAATTAGTGAAATTTTAGTATGGGGACTGGTTGCCTGTTCCTTTAAATAACTCTACCCGGCGGTTTCCAACCACGCGGTGGGGGCGGGGAGGCGAACTGTTCATGCCGAGCGGTTCGCCGGCAGCATGCAGGGATCTTTCCCAAGCCCAGCCACACGGTGGGGGCGGGGAGGCGAACTGTTCATGCCGAGCAGTTCGCCGGCAGCATGCAGGGATCTTTCCCGAGCACAGCCACGCGGTGGGGGCGGGGAGGCGAACCGTTCATGCTGAGCGGTTCGCTGGCAACATGCAGGGACCGTTCACGGGTACAGCCGCGCTGTGGGTGTGACAGGGGGAGAGTTCATGCTTGCCGGATCGCCGGCAGCAGGAAATGGCCAACGATACGAGCAGTGCTTGGAACGTGAAAGGAGAGCGCTGCTATAAATTAAGCTTTCAGCAGCCAAAAGTCTATGGCTTACCATGGCCTCCTGCTAGCTGAATTCCGTTGTCTGGCCCCGCTTGTGTGATCTGCACACCAAGACCACAGGCATTCAATATAAAGACAGAAAATTCGACCTTGTACTGACTGCACATGTGATAGGTAGTGTGCATGGTCTAGTTCACAGGAAAAGACTATATTCATTGTTCGCGAAAATTTATCTTTCTGAGGAATTCACTCCCTTTTTCCCATCCCACAGCTGCGAGTGTCTCCCGGGCTACCCCGGCATCCCCCTCCCAGAGGCTGGCGCTGATCAGGTGGCGCAAAAAAAGAACACAGGACAAGATGTTCTCAGAACTTATGGTCTGTTCCCAAACTGAGGCGGCACAGCGGAGAGATGACATCTCTCAGTACCGGCGAGCATCCAGCGAACGGGAGGAGAGGACTGAAGCTCGTGAGGACAGGTGGTGGCAGGAAGACCAGCAGGCTACTCAGACGCTTCTTGGGCTAATGCGGGAGCAAATGGACACGCTCCAGTGCCTTGTAGATGTTCTGCAGGACCGGAGGCAGGAGGAAAGAGCCCCGCTTCATTCTATCACTAACCGCCCTCCCCCGCCACAAAGTCCCATCCCCCACTCACCAAAAGTCCCAAGACGGAGGGGTGGCAGGGGCCGTGGAAACAATCACTCCACCCCTGCGGACTGCTCAAGCGGCAGAAGGCTCTCATTCCCCAAGATTTTATGGGTCCTTTCCTTCCCTCCAACCGCACCCCGCCCTAGCCACCCTCCCAGTTTCATCCCATAACTGTGGAAGTCCTTAATAAAAATTACTTTTCTGTTAGGTATTGTTTCCTTGATTTTCTTGTAAAGGACGGTGTATCTGAAGGGGGGGAAGTGGGTTGGTAATTAGAGGCGATAGGCACCTTTAGGAGGGTACAGACAGGGGTGCAGGTTCACCAGAAGGTCACACTCACATTGCAGCCATTAGGCACCCTGGTCAGTCTGGGAGGTAGTTTTCATGTTCTGTGTGTGGGGGCTCTGTGGGTTTGTGGTGGGGGAGGGTGGTTACAGATCTTATGCAGCGGTCCGTAGCCTGGATGACAGAGCCACGCAGCAGGGGATCTGTAACCGCCCTCCCCCGCCACAAAGTCACATAGCCCCACCACACAGAGTCCCAAAAAGGAGGGGTGGCAGGCTCCATTGAAACAACCGGTCCACCACTGCGGACTGCTCTAGGAGCAGGAGCCTATCATTCCCCGAGTTTAGAAGCATCCTTTCCATCACTCCACCCGCTCCCCAACCGCAGTATGCGTCCCAGTTTCAACCCTTTACCGAGAAATCCTTAATAAAGAAGACGGTTTTAATGAACAATGTTTCATTTATTTTATTTTTAAGGGTGTGTGGGAAGGGGCGGAAGGGGTTTGGTAATTGCAGAGGATAGGCAACAGTAACTGGGTAAAGAAACGGAGGCAGGTTCAGCTTCTGCTTAAACAAACGTAATAGTCACAGGTTACCCTGGTCACTCTGGAAGCTAGCTTTCAAAGCTTCCCGGATGCACAGCGCATCCCACTGGGCTCTTCAAATCGCCCGGGTGTCTGGTTGCACGTAATCAGAAGCCAGGCGATTTGCCTCAACCTCCCACCCCGCCATAAACGTCTCCCCCTTGCTCTCACAGAGATTGTGGAGCACACAGCAAGCTGCAATCACAATGGGGATATTGGTTTCACTGAGATCAGAGCGAGTCAGTAAGCTTCTCCATCTCCCCTTCAGACATCCAAAAGCACACTCCACGACCATTCTGCACTTGCTCAGACGGTAGTTGAAGAGCTCCTTTTCACTGTCCAGGGCGCCTGTGTAAGGCTTCATGAGCCAGGGCATTAGCGGGTAGGCTGGGTCCCCGAGGATCACTATAGGCATCTCCACATCCCCAACAGTTATTTTGTGCTCCGGGAAGTAAATACCTTCCTGTAGCCATCTAAACAGACCAGAGTTCCTGAAAACGCGAGCGTCATGAACCTTGCCCGGCCACCCAACGTTGATGTTGGTAAAACGTCCCTTATGGTCCACCAGTGCTTGCAGCACCACTGAAAAGTAGCCCTTTCGGTTAATGTACTGGCTGCCCTGGTGGCCCGCTCCCAGGATAGGGATGTGAGTCCCATCAATAGCCCCACCGCAGTTTGGGAATCCCATCGCAGCGAAGCCATCTATGATCACCTGCATGTTTCCCAGGGTCACTACCTTTGAGAGCAGCAGCTCAACGACTGCGTTGGCTACTTGCATCACAGCAACCCCCACTGTAGATTTGCCCACTCCGAATTGATTCACGACTGACCGGTGGCTGTCAGGCATTGCAAGCTTCCAGAGGGCTATGGCCACTCGCTTCTGGATAGTCAGGGCTGCTCGCATCTGGGTGTCCTGGCGCTTCAGGGCAGGGGACAGCAACTCACAAAGTTCCAGGAAAGTGCCCTTACGCATCCGAAAGTTTCGCAGCCACGGTGATTCATCCCAGACCTGCAGCACTATGCGGTCCCACAAGTCCGTGCTTGTTTCCCAGGCCCAAAACCACCGTTCCACAGCATCAACATGACCCAATGCCACCATGATGTCCAGGGTGCGGGGTCCTGTGCTTTGTGAGAGGTCTGTAACCATCTCAGAGTCAATGTCTTCACCACGCTGCCGTAGCGTCCTCGCCCGATTTCTCTGCATCTGCCTCTGAAACAGGTGGACGATAAGGTGCGAGGTGTTGACAACGGGCATAACTGCAGCGATGATCGCAGCGGGCTCCATGCTTGCGGTGCTGTGGCGTCCGCGCTGTCAATCAGTAGAAAAGGGCGCAAACTGATTGCCCGCCGGCGCTTTCATGGAGGGAGGGCCGGAGTGAGGGTTGACTGACGACAGTTACCCAAAACCACCCGTGACACATTTTTTGCCCCATCAGGCATTGGGGGCTTGACCCAGAATTCCACTGGGCAGCGGGGACTGCGGGAACTGTGGGATAGCTACCCACAGTCCACCGCTTGCAATGTCGCCGCTTGCCCCGTTAGTGTGGACTCAGAAAGTCGAATTACTGTCCTTAGTGTGGATACACACATTTGACTTTGTAATATCGGTTTCACAAATTTGGTTTAAGTAAAATCAAACTACTCTCGTAGTGTAGACATACCCTTAGTATGGCAGTGAAAATGCAAATAAAATGATGCAATTATAGCCTGGTAGTGTATTATGCTAATGCCTGTGTTAAGCCTCAGAGCATGGCCAGTTCAAATAACCAGATGCTTCCAGAAAGGTGCAAACTTTCAGATTCAGCCGAGAGGTCATGTTGTTTTAAAAAAATGTGCTACATCTTCTCTGCGAACAGACCTGACCTGTGATGTTGCGTACTTATTAAACATTACCCAAATGAGCACTTAGGTCCCCAGATATCTTTTTCAACCTGGTATCTGTGGAACAATGTAGAATTGGTCACTCAAAGTTAGGCACCAAAAAATGAATATAAATAGTGCCAGTTCACAGAATCATAGAAATGTAGGGATGAAAGGGACCTTGAGAGGTCATCAAGTCCATCCCCTTGCACTGAGGCAGGACCAAGTAAACCTATACCAGGGGTTCTCAAACTGGGGATCAGGACCCTTCAGAGGGTTGCAAGGTTATTACATGGGGGTCATAAGCTGTCAGCCTGCACCCAAGCCCTGCTTTGCCTCCAGCATTTATAATGGTGTTAAATATATTAAAAGTGTTTTTAATTTATAAAGGAGGTTGCACTCAGAGGCTTGCTGTATGAAAGGGGTCACACGTACAATAGTTTGAGAACCACTGACCTAGACCATCCCTGACAGGAGTTTCTCTAACCTAAATCTCCCTTGCTGCAGATTAAGCCCATTACTTCTTGTCCTATCTTCAGTGGACATGTAGAACAATTGATCACAATTCTTTTTATAACTGCCCTTAATGTATTTGAAGACATATCAGGTCCCCCGAAGTCTTCTTTTCTGAAGACTAAACACACTCAGGTTTTTAACCTTTTTTTTAAAGTTTTCTGAACCTTCTATAATTTTTGTTGCTCTCCTCTGGACCTTCTCCCATTTGTCCACATCTTTCCAAAAGTGTGGTGCCCAGAATTGGACACACTACTGCAGCTGAGGCTTCTCACAGTGATGAGTGGAGGGACAAATTCCTCCCATGTCATACATACAGCACTCCTGTTAGTACAACTACCATGGAGTCTATAGACCTAATGCTGGTCCAAGAGCCAAAGAGTTAATGAAACAGCTGCCTACCTTACTAAGCGAGGGCTGATTGTCAGCCCTGCAGCATCTGTGAGGATAAAAGGGTGCAGAGGAGGAGGGTGGAGTGAGTGCCAGAGAGACTCCCCCTCAGCAGAATGGTGAGAAGTTACTAGACAAACTAACACTCAAAGAGGGAGAAGCGGGACAAGAGGCTTGGGAAACCTACAGAAGAAGAGAGGTAGGAAGTAGCTCAGAGAACAGCAAAGAATGGAGAAGGACTAGCTCCTGCTGCTCCAAACAAGAGCCCTGAGTTGGAACCCAGTGGAGTGGGTGGACCTGGGTTCCCTACCTACTCCCGCCTGGGGCTTTTGGAGAATGAGGTCTTTAAACCCATAAGACTTATGGCTGATTAGCCCCAGCTAGAACCACAGAACTTCAGGTTCCCCACCATCCAAAAGGGGACAGAGTCTATTTAGGATCCAGACAGGAGGGCTCAGGTCATAATAGGGATTTGTAATCCCTGGCTGTGATGTAACTTCTGTGAATTTCAAGATCATTTCTGCAAGTATTTCTATGTGCTTCCCATGGTGCCCGTATATTACATTACATCAATGAACTCATTGTTATAGCAACAGTAACTACAACCATAGCAGTTTTTTAAAAGTTAGCCAATGTTTTAAGTGGTGTATCTGAAACATAATATTTCGGTTGAGCAGAATTAGATTTTTTTTTCTAATTTTGACAGATGTATTGATGTTTATTTATTAACTATTTTCATTTTTACAGTTGTGGGAGGTAGGGTTGGGGTTAGGGTTAGGGCAGAGCGGACAGCAGAGCTGCAGGGGGATCCCTGTGCAGCTAATGGGTCCAAGATACCAGGGTGCAGGGGGGGGGGGCTGCAGTCATCCCGGCTGGGCAGAGCAGAGACTCCCTAGGCAGGGCTGTAAGGAGGAGAACTAGCCCATGACCACGGGGAATGCCCACCCCACTTCTGAACAGCTCCTGCCCGGGGCTGGCGCCCACACTCCTGGCTGGTGACAGAATGAGTGGGGCTGTGACAGTGACGCTGCCGAGGGCTCCTTGCATGGCCACAGGCCTGGTGACACCTGATCCCTACAGATAAAGTGCAGGGAAGGCTGGGGTCCTGGCAGGGTATAGGAGAGACCCCCTAGCTATGGCCACAATGAGGAGAACCAGTCCCCAGCTGCAGTGGAGGCTACCCTGTTATTGAATGGCTCCTACCTGGGGTTGGAGCCATTCAGCAGTGGAGTGGTCTTCTCCATTGCTAGGTATGAGGACTCCACCTGGGAAGCAGGGTTTCTGCTCTGCCAAGCCAGGACCGCAGCCTTCCCTGCACCTTGTGCATGGAGGGATCAGGTGTCACCGGCCCCACTCACTCAATCACTATCCAGAAGTGTGGGAGGGATCCCTGGTCAGGAACTGTCCAGCACTGGGGTGGCCTCCCCCCAGCTGGCAGCTCATCCTAGTCCTTGCAGTCCAGGCCAGGGATCTCTGCTTTGGTGGGCCAGAATGACAGCAGCCTCCCCGCGCAGCTTGTGACTGCGGGGCTCAGGTGTCAACAACTCACCCATTCCTGTGACAGTGGAGCTGCAGCGGGCTCCCTGCACGGCCACTGGAGCCATTCAGCACTGGGGTGGCCTGCCCCGTGTCTTGGGGCTTATCCTCCTCGTCCTTGAAGACCAGAACTGGCATCTCCACTCTGCCCTGCCAGGACCACAGCCTCCCCCACCCTCACTTTGTGCCTGTGCGGATCGGGAGTCGGCAGCACAGGGGAGCCATCTGCCGTTCCACTGTCACAGATGTGCTTACTCACACAGCCAGTGGCCGACAGTTATCGATTAAAATCGGGGCATGCCAAGCCTAATGATATTCAAGGTTTCAGCTGGACTTCCTGAAGTCCAATGAGTTGACTGTGGAACACGGTGACCTTAACTATGGATTTACTAGTGCTCCATTGTAACTCTTTAGCTGCCATTCAGCAAAAAGTACGCCAAACCTACTAATATACGTTGAATAATGGGTTACACAATTATTACTTATCAAGTGTCACTGCACATCACTGATGCTATGTAAATAATTGCTTGGATACTATGTAGTCTGACCTTTTCTGATTAACTCTTTTGCATTGTCCTACTCTACATTTTCTAACAAGGGAAGGCATAAACGATTAGTGTTACTAAATGTTGCTAAATATTTATATTTCAGTAGCACCCAGCCTAAAGCAGGATTGGGTCGGCACTGTGGTAGGTAGCCAATTTATGCACACATACATATGACCCTGGAAGAATGAGTTGGTGATGCTGAGGTCATGGTACGAGCACAGTTCCAGAAGTCGTTGTCCATTCTCATTCATTTCTCCAAAGCCAAACTTTCCAAGACAGGTTGGCCAAAAGTCGTGGTCAGCGCCCACTCTGGCGTTGAAGTCACCCAGTAGTATCAAGTGCTCTTCTTTAGGGATACTCCTGATGATCGTGTCTAACTGATCGTAGCACTCATCCTTGGTATCCCTGGTGGCGCAGAGTGTTGGTGCATACACGCTGATCAGGTTGATGGGTCCAGTGGATGTGTGGAGTCAGAGTGATAACAGTCTTTCAGCTCCTTGTTGACCAGGTTCCACCATCCCCAGTAAAGAATTTCTTACGGCAAATCCAACACCACACTCTCTGATTTCTTCGGCACTCTTCCCTTGCCAGAAGAACGTATAGTTCTTTTCCCTGAGAGTCCCAGTGTCTGGCAGCCGTGTCTCCTGCAATGCGACTATGTCGATTTGGAGTCGTGCTAACTCATCGTTGATGACTGCAGTCTTCCGAACATCGCTGATTGCCTGAAGGTCTTGTGATAGGCCAGTTGTCATGGTCCGTACGTTCCAGCATCCTAATTTGAGGGCTGGTTTCTTATGTTGGTTTTCTTTTGTTGTTGCCTGGTGCATGGTTCGCAGTCCACTTGTCGGGTACTCACGTACACTAAGCCCCACTCACCCAGTGAAGCAGGTGAACTGTGGCGGGACAACACCTTATTGGCTGGGGGCTGCGCAGCTTGAGACGGGCGATAGTTGTCCAGTGAGACGTGGTGATCCCTCCCACCGTCGGAAGCAACCCCTGGCGCCAGCTCTACGTCAATCGAGCACAAGGTTTATAACCGGTAAACTGTTGCTTCCCGTGTTGTATCGACGCTGTGAGGTGAAGCTGGAGTGTCCTCTCCAGGGCACAAGCCAGGGCAGGGTGATATGGAGGAACATCTGTTGCCCATGCAGCAGAACCCCCCTCTCCACGCAACTGATGGATCCAAGGGAAAGAATGTTGATATAACTTGGCACCAGTGGCATCGCAGGAGTTGCCAGAATGACGTTGACCTCAGCATCACCAACTCATTCTTCCAGACAAAGCCTCAACACAAAGTGTCCTGGAGACACCCTCGATCCATGCACTGGCACCAACTCCACCTGATCATCATCAGGCGGTCTGCCTTGAAGTGCGTCCTGCTTACTCACACCTTCCACAGTGCTGACTGCGACA
The DNA here is from genome assembly GCA_033296515.1 of Macrochelys suwanniensis. Classification (NCBI taxonomy): domain Eukaryota; kingdom Metazoa; phylum Chordata; order Testudines; family Chelydridae; genus Macrochelys; species Macrochelys suwanniensis. The sequence continues at coordinate 28,562,328 of CM065780.1, read as the reverse complement.
GTGATCACTCGCTGGTGTGCAGCAAGATGAAGCTACAGCCAAAGAAGATTCATCACTCTAGGCCAGAGGGCAAACCCCGCATCGATGTGAGCAAGACCACACACCCAGACAAGGCAGAGAAATTCACCCATGAGCTCTCCGAGGTGCTGAACTGTGTGCCTCCCAGTGGCTGCGCCAAAGAGAGATGGGACCACATCAGAGACGCAGTACACAGCACAGCCATGGAAGTTTTTGGAAAGAAATGAAACATGAACAATGACTGGTTTGAGGCCAACTCCGCCACACTCACTCCAGCCATTGAAGAACGCCGCGCTGTTCACCTGGAGTATAAGCGTTCCCCCAGTCAGAGGACTCTACAAGAGTATCGATTTGCCAGGAGCAAAGTACAGAGACTAGCTCAACAGTGTGCAAATGATTACTGGCTCCAGCTCTGCTGGAGCATTCAACTATCTGCTGACACTGGAAACATCAGGGGAATGTATGATGGCATCAAGAAGGCCATGGGACCCACAAAGAAGTGGAGAGTGTCACTAAAGTCTGCAGTATCACAGGGGTAGCCATGTTAGTCTGGATTTGTAGAAGCGACAAAGGGTCCTGTGGCACCTTATAGACTAACAGAGGTATTGGAGCATAAGCTTTCGTGGGTGAATACCCACTTCTTCGGATGCAAGCAGTGGAAATGTCCAGGGGCAGATATAAATGTGTAGGGAAAACTTAGACTAGAGATAACGAGGTTAGCTCAGTCAGGGAGGGTGAGGCCCTCTTCTAGCAGCTGAGGTGTGAATACCAAGGGAGGAGAAACTGCTTTTGTAGTTGGCTAGCCATTCATAATCTTTGTTTAAACCTGAGTTGATGGTGTCAAATTTGCAAATGAACTGAAGCTCTATTGTTTCTCTTTGGAGTCTGGTCCTGAAGTTTTTTTGCTGCAGGATGGCTACCTGTAAATCTGCTATTGTGTGGCCAGGCAGATTGAAGTGTTCTCCTACAGGCTTTTGTTTATTGCCATTCCTTATATCTGATTTGTGTCCATTTATCCTTTTACGTAAGGACTGTCCAGTTTGGCCGATGTACATAGCAGAGGGGCATCGCTGACACATTATGGCGTATATTACATTGGTGGATGTGCAGGTGAATGAACCGGTGATGGTGTGGCTGATCTGGATAGGTCCTGTGATGGTGTCCCTGGTGTAGATATGTGGGCAAAGTTGGCATCGAGGTTTGTTGCATGGATTGGTTCCTGAGTTAGAGTTATTATGGTGCGGTGTGTAGTTGCTGGTGAGAATATGCTTCAGGTTGGCGGGCTGTCTGTGAGCGAGGACTGGCCTGCCTCCCAAGGCCTGTGAAAGTGAGGGGTCATTGTCCAGGATGGGTTGTAGATCACCGATGATCCGCTGGAGAGGTTTTAGCTGAGGAATTGAAATATTGACGGTTTGATGAGGTTGGGTTGGAGGAGACTGATTTTCTGCCGGTCCTTTTAGTCCCCAGAGATCACTCTCAAAGTCTAAAACTAAAGTCTGCAACAGGCGAAAACATCCAGGACAAGAGCAAGCAGATGGATAGATGGGTGGAGCATTACTCTGAAGTGTACTGCAGGCAAACCACCGTCACCGAAGCTGCCCTCAATACCGTGGATGGTTTTCCCGTTGAAACTGAGCTGGACGAGAAGCCCACCATGGAAGAACTGAAGAAAGTCATTGAGAGCTTGTCCACAGGAAAGGCTCCAGGAAAGGATGGCATCCCACCAGAAGTTATCAAGTGTGGCATCAATGTCCTCCTAGAACACCTCCACGACCTCCTCTGTCAGTGCTGGGACGAAGGTGCAGTACCTCAGGATATGAGAGACGCTAACATCGTGACCCTCTACAAGAACAAGGGTGATAGAAGCGACTGCAACAACTACAGAGACATATCGCTCCTGAGTGTTGTGGGTAAAGTCTTCGCATGCATGATCCTGAATAGACTGCAGAAGCTTGCTGACAGAGGTTACCCAGAGTCACAGTGCGGGTTCCGAGCAGGGAGATCCACAACCAATATGGTTTTCTCCTTAAGGCAGCTGCAAGAGAAATGCAGAGAACAGCATAAGCTGCTACTCCTTGCCTTCATAGACCTGACCAAAGCTTTCGACTTTGTGAACAGAGATGGGCTGTTCAAGATCCTGGCAAAGACTGGCTGCCCACCGAAGCTGCTGAGCGTGATCCAGTCTTTTCACGACAACATGAAAGGCACAGTACTGTATGATGGCTCGTCCTCCGATGCCTTCGATATCCACAGTGGCATAAAACAAGGCTGCATTCTCGCTCCCACACTCTTCAGCATCTTCTTCGCAGCGTTGCTGAAACGTGCCTTTGGAAATTCCACAGAGGGAGTCTATCTCCACACCCGGTCTGACGGGAGACTTTTCAATCTGGCTCGACTAAAGGCCAAAAGCAAGGTACGGGAGGCAACAATCAGAGACATGCTGTTTGCAGACAACGCTGCCCTGGCCACCCACACAGAAATCGATCTCCAGCATCTGATTGACCGCTTTTCCAGAGCTTGCGAAGAGTTCGGGTTGACAATCAGTCTTCAGAAGACCGAAGTTATGGCCCAGGATGCAGAACATCCAAGCATTGCCATCAATGACTATGTGCTAGAGGTGGTCAGTCAGTTCACCTACCTCGGATCTACCATCACGGACAACCTCTCACTGGACCCTGAGATCAACTGTAGAATCGGCAAGGCCTTCACAATTTTGGCCAGTTTGTCACAGAGAGTATGGAACAACAACATGCTGACCATCAACACAAAGGTCGCTGCGTACCGCGCACGTGTGCTAAACACTCTTCTCTACGCCAGCGAAACCTGGACCCCCTACGCTTCGCAAGAAAAGAGACTGAACACCTTCCACATGCGCTGCCTCTGTTGCATACTCGGGCTCACTTGGAGTGATTGAATGATGAACAACGAGGTGCTGGAACGTGCCAAGATCTCCAGCATGTTCACTCTCCTCCGTCAACGCCACCTCAGATGGCTTGGCCATCTAAGTCGCATAGAAGATGGACGGATCCCGAAAGACCTGTTGTATGGCGAACTTGCCTCCGGAAACAGAGCTACAGGATGGCCCCACCTTCACTTCAAGGATGTCTGTAAGAGGGACCTGAAGACTGTTCAAATCAACATCAACAGCTGGGAAGAACTCGCCCAGGACAGATGCAGATGGAGACATGCTCTGACTATTGGATTGAAAACTGGCGAAGACAAGCTGCAGCAGCTTGCCGAGGAAAAGCGGGTTCAACGAAAAAGGAAGCAGCGGCTCCAACCCACAGCTGACACCGCCTTCAAATGCAGCAAATGCAATCGAGACTGCCACTCTCGTGTGGGGCTCTACAGCCACAACAGACGCTGCACATAACGGACGCCAACAACAACACATATGACCCTAGGAAAACTAAAAATCTTTTATTTGGGTAAAATTTACTCAAGATTCTAGGCAAGTGCTCACGCACCAGCTAAGAAGCCTGGAAAATGCTTAAACAGCATCTAGGGCCCCTTGTAGGGTGACCAGATGTCCCGATTTTATAGGGACAGTCCCGATTTTTTGGGTCTCTCTTTTATACAGGCTCCTATTGCCCCCCACCCCCGTCCCGATTTTTCACACTTGCTGTCTGGTCACCCTAGCCCCTTGTCTCAAAGTTAATTTTATCCAGAGAAATAAGAGGTAGGCTTTGGTGGTTTTTTGTTTGGTTTTGGCTTTTGCTATTATTTGGTTATTGGTCAGAGTGGGATGTGTGAGATGGAACATATTTTTGTTTTGAAATATAGTAAACATTTCTAGTCTAAAATGCAGGAATTTGCAAGCCGTACTTTAAAATATTCATAGATTTTTAAGACAAGAAAAGACCATTATGATAATCTAACCTAACCTCCCTCATTACACAGGCCAAGTGATGTTACTTCTGTATATCACCCTTTCAGATGACAAGGTACAATATAGCAGTTACTTCATAATTACATGATTTGAAGAGAAATATAAAATTGTTGGAATTCAAAAGCAATTCAAAAGTACTATTGTTCAGATGCATTTGCATGGGAAAAGCAACAATATTCCCCTGGCACTGCACCAGCTGTCCATTGCATTAACAAGTCTCCTTTATTCCACATATATTATGGGACACGTGATGGTCTCATTTGCACCCTTTTAATCCACTGTCATGCCACTGACTTCACTTGTTAACAGACATCAGAATCAGACACACTATGTTTATGTAATGCATCTAAATGTTCTTTAATAAAAAAAACCTATACATTTATAGCATATGAGGAAAGCTGCCATAAAAAGTTAATCACATAAACCTTCAATCACTCAATATATTAAGAGATACTGTTTCCATGTTCTTTTAGACAATCTCCTGCATCAAATGGTAGGTAACAATACCACTGGATATGAAAGATGATATAATTAGAAATTGATCAGGAAGGAAACCATGGAAATTTGGATTGGAACTTTATGACTCGGGCTCACCTCAAGATAATATTTTATTCAGCTTTTATATTTATGCAAACAAACTATTAGATACATGAGATTCATCAACACCAAAGAAAGTAAGCAGCCCAAGGCTACAGTAATAACCCACCCTATTCTAACTGAAGACCAAGTCCTGCCTCTTCCTCCAGGACCACACAGGGTTTGGGCTTAGTAAATCTGGTGCAATGTGGCTGCAGGAAGTTTGAAGCAGGATTTGGGGACTCTGCAGAACAGCATATTTACTGGAACAATACAGGACTCTTTCACTTTACCAAGTTTGCAAAAGCTGGACTGGGGCAGGCCATGGAAGTAGTGGGGCAAGTGGATCCCATAATCAAAAAGATCTACCAGCCATTTTTCTCTTCAGAGGAGAAAGCACATGGACCTTGAAGGCTACTGCAGCCTGCTGCAGAGGCTTCATTCACAGGCATGGAACTCTTCAGCTACCATTACGTAGCATGGGGGAAAGGATTTATTCCTACCTATGGTACTTATATGGATTTCATCACCACAATATCTAAATACCTCACAATTATTTATTTATCCTCATAACTCCTCGGTGAGAAGCCAAGAGGCACATAGAGACACTGATTTGCTCAAGGTCACACTGGAAGTCTGTGGAGGAGCAGAAATGTGAACCCAGGTATCCAGAGTCACAGAATAGTGTTCTAACTACTAATTCTTCCTTTATTCCTCCTACAACTTCCCAGCTCCCAACCCAGGCACTGAGGCTACAAGTTGGATCCAGGATTTCACTCTAGAAGTCATTCACTTTGCTTTGCACATGTTCTTTTTCCACTTTGGCCCCAGGCTGCTGCACTTGGAATAATTCTCATTATTGTTTTGTTGCTTGCTGACTAAACCTCTCAAAACACAATGATAGTATGAGACGGAAAGGAAAGGAAAGGAAAGGAACTTACTTTGGTTATGGAGGGCCAAACCCTGTAGTCCTCAAGTCAGTAGGTGTCTTCACTGAGCAAGGACTACAGTGTTTGTTTCTATGAAACTGCTAGTACCTAAAAGTACAGTGAAAGCAAGGGAATAATCAAGGACATATCTACACAGGAGAAAAAGAGAGAGAGAGAGTTTATCTAAATGGGAACCACTAAAAGCAAGTTTACTACCACCAAGGAAGAGAAACCACTAATCACCCTAGTAGATCTACAGCAGCTGAAAAACAAACTACATAATCTGTTAAAATTAGGAAAACTTAGAGTTCTCACATTTTTACTTATACAAGTGATCTGCTGCTTTCTTGACCTGGGAATAGCTTTTTGTGTGGCTCTGCTGCTCTACATCTCATAACAGAGCTGTCTAGAGTTACAGCCTACATAGGTGAAAAGGAGTTCATTAATTGCATTGAAAAACTGCACATGTTCAGTATACTCTTACATGGAAAACCTGTGTAAATAAACAAACACTTTTGATGAACAAGTTCCTGTATTTCTTCATCCTTTAAGAAGCTTTAGGAAAAAGCTTGATGGTATTTTTTGCTATTTTCTACAGTTCATATGATGATTTAGCTAAAAAACTTAAATTAAGACTGAAAAACGTATGCATCTACAAAAGGAAACACCCATTCATCTGAGATCCTACAATCACATATTCACCCACATGAGTACAATTCTTCACATACATAAGTATTTGCAAGGCCAGGGTCTAACAGTGCAACTTCAGAACAGGAAAACACAATTCCTGGACTTCTTATAAAGCATTTGATTGGATCAAACTTATTCTGTCCAAGCTGTGCTCAGAAGAGGATGAAGTGAGAGCAGAGGCAAGGTGGCTACTAAAGTTGTTCCCAGCTGCCCTTTTGTGCTATAGAGATGCTCCATTTTCCTGGCCATACCCCCTATATTGGGGAAGAAGAGTAGCACAGAGCTTCTATGTTGGCTCTAGCCCACCCAAGGATTCTCCATATGCCAGAGAAATATTCAGAGAGGCAGTTAAAGCAGCTTTTCACTGCAAAAGTAGCAGAAATGGGCAGTAGAAGCACTAAGGGAGAAACATGTGTGTAAATGAATACACTACCCTAACTTCCAAGCACAGAAAAAAATTCAGTCTCACAAATTAATGCCAGATTCTCCTGGTATTTATAACACACATGCTTTTTGAATAATTAAAGAAGACAACCACATAATACAGCTCTCTCATGTCTATGTCATGTTATTTTGCAAGTACATGTTCCATTCCACTATTTTAAAATCCCTATCACAAACCAAATTCCTCTACTTATTTTCTTCATTATAACAAAGGTTCCTTTTCAAGCAACTTATCCATTGGGACAGTTTAGCTGAGGCAAATTAAAGAAGATAAGATTATTTTTTTCCATGCATGATTTATAGGGCATATTCCTTGGTTACTGTTTATGCATCCACACAGCTTACAGTGGAATCAACACTGTGGCCAAATACACAGAAACATTCCTTCGGGCATAGTTACCTGGTCGAACAATGCACATTTAAATCATGTCATCAGACAGTGGACAAACATTTTCCCTGAAAGCAAGACAGAATATTATTTACAGTACCTACTTTTAGGATACGTCTACACTGCAGCTGGGTGTGTTTTTTCCCAGTGCGAGTACACAGATACACACCACCTATGCTCAAACTAGCAAGCCAAAAATAGCACTGTAGTTGGTCAGCTGAGCACATGCCCTGGGGACTGGGAAGGTTTGTACTTTGGTTACTAGCCAGAGCTGCTGATACTCCTGACTACACTGCTATTTTTAGCGTGCTAGCTCAAGCAGAGCTAGTACATGTCTGTTTACTCAAGCTAGGAAGCACAGTCCCCCAGCTGTAGTGCAAATGTACTCAGAGAGATACCATCAACTGAAAAATCAAAGTTTGTTTGAACACAGTGTTAGAAGAAAGCCACTAGGATTGCTACAAGAGGCAGATTAGAGAAACAAAATCTCCCCTTCCCACCCCACACCGTTTACTTTAACTGTAGGTATGCTATCAAATGGAGTTTCCCTTTTTTGTTGCATGGCAATGGAAGAAAAAATGGGAAAACGTAATTGTAAAACTATAACAATTAGCTGGGACACAGAAGCAGGTGGTGTAGCTGACACTACTGTTAATTCACATTTTTTAAAATTAAAATGTGTCACTTTAATTTGTTCCAGATATATAGTATAGAGCGAGAGCCAAGTCGCAGGTATAACAACAAAAAAGGGAATGGCCTTCCTGCATGTGCTGAATACCCTCATCTCCCATTGACTGAATGGAGGCTGCCCAGCACTTTGTAGAATCAAGCCATTTTTGTTCTTACTTGTGTTATACAATAGTGGAGATGAACCACGGAAACAGTGTTCAGATCTGGGTTACAAGTGGAAAGCTTGCATGGAGTTATGGGAGACTCCCGATAAAAGGGAAATTGAGGCAAGGTGTGGCTGTTGTGCCTGGGCCTGCTGCTGAAGGGCATCCCGCTGGGGGGTCACCTTCTCACATATGGTGGAGAATGTGGAGAGGTGGTCAGATCCTGGGACGAGGGGAAACACCAAAAGAGGGAAATAGATGCAGGGGGAATGCAGGACCACAATGATGCCATGAAAGGTTGTGATGGAGACAGTCACTCTCCATCACTCCCATGACAGAGCTGTGAGGGAAATGGTTTTCCCATTCCACAAGAGTTTGTGATTTTGAAATAGGAAGAAAAGTTGTATTCTTAAAAACTTTCACAATCCAATAATTCAAACACAAAAAAATCAGACTGGCTCAATCAAAAAACTTTTATTCTGATAAGTTTTGTTTCAATTTTGACCTATTTAAAAATAACTTTTTATTATAAACAAACTAAAATTATGAAAGTTATTTTAAATTGAACATGTTAAAAAATCTCCAAAATTCGGTGATTTGTTAAAACCTACCCTTTTTTGCAAAAAGTTTTAGAGTTGAAGAATCAGCATTTTTTGATGAAGAAGTTTCCTCAGAACAATTCTTACCATCACCAGTGATTTGAATAAATCAAGTTAAACATGCAAAGAACAGTAACATGCAACAGCATTAGTAAAAACGTGAGGGATTCGTCAGTGTGAATTCCACAAAACATTCCATGGTGAGTATGTACATTTGTTTCTTTTTTTTAGAAATTGAGTAACCTTATAGGGAAAACCCCTGAAAAACATCTCCAGCAAAAGGCACACCTTAATCCACAAACTGCACAGTAACGACTCAACCTTGTAAATGGCAGCAAAATATATTACTCAAATGCCATTCAAAATTACATTAGTAACAGTTAATTTGCTTAACTGATTTGTCACCAAAATTGCACAATTCCCCCCTCATTACTGCAGCGTGTAGGTCAGAAGTGTTTTGATTATAGGCTCTTTTCTAATAATAAACGTTACAGACTAGAGACTATAAATTCTGGGAGACAGTGCCTAAAGGAATAAATGACTGCTGCACAGTTATTAGAATTCATTTGAATTATTGACAAACACCTTCACTACAAGTGCACTGGTTGCCAATAATGGCTGACAATGGGCTGAGGTGAGAACCTGCAAGGAGTTGAAAATATATTGCATTATCACAACTAATGACAACAGGGAAAGTTAAAACTTTGTATAAATTTGTCACTTTACTTTTATATGACCACACAGCAAGGGTATAAAAAAGCTTCATAAGGTGTTGTTTAACAGCATCATTGAATAGATCCAAAAGCTAGACATCGAGCTTAGTAACCATACTAATGTGGCATTTTATGAATGAGTTAACATATACGTGAGAGTGCAAAAAAGTACCTTAAAACTGACGAGTCTTGTAGTTTGAGAAAGTAGAAGGATTTCGGGGTTAGCATCACATTAAAAACAAAAGCAACAACAAAATCCTGCTTCTTGATGTGGACTTTGCACATTAAGAGGTAGTCGGGCTGAGTGCTTAAAAATTATTTAATTCATGGAATCTGATGACTGTTAACATTACATCATTCTCATTTTAAATGTAAGCAGTATTGAAATGGGTTCCTATTTTAAGATGCAAGTGTCCTGGAATACAAAGGTGATTAGTGTTGCAAGTTTTCATGCAAGTAAATAATGCATCAAATGCAATGGCTTCCTGCCATATCCACAAAATAACTAATACCTTCACTTAGATGCTTATGTCATACTTTATTTTATTTATTTAGTGATGCTCTACCCCAATTTTGAAAGTATAGTTTTCTAGCAGATATAAATCTCTGTGCTCAATATTAATAGACTTACAAAACCACATTGACAAATTCAGACTTGATGTATGTAGGTCCAACTCTGGATTTCAAATCAGTTGCACACCCTTGTGCCAAATCTGAATTTAACCCATTATCTTTTTGTGATGAATTGTAAAGAATAAAAGTAGTTAAGTTTTATTTACTTGCAGTATATCAGAGGAACATCCTTTTTACCTTTCAATAAAAAATGTTATAATTAGCAAGCATATAATAGTCATATCTATTGTATCATTTTAAAACCTGCATTTCTTTATTGCCGGAAGAAGCAACTAGCATCAGAAGGTGCCCTCTTCTACAGTCATTCACATTAAGTATCAAGAAACATTTGAAAGCTGTAAATGTTTTTCACTTACACTGCCATTCTTGCTTGGCCATTTCCCCTATTTTTTAAACAAACTTTCTCCCCATCTTACCCCATCAAATCATTGTTGGCAGCACCATCCAGCTCCCACTAAATGATATTTATAGCTCCTACACACTTCCATGCTACACAACTGGGACGAGCTGTAGAGCAGATGTAACTTTTAATAGGCTGGGGAGCAAGCTCACCCTTCATCTTAGGCAACACTAATAGCAGCACACAGTGTTACCAGTTACGACGCCAAGACTACCCTCTTCCTTATTTCTTTTTATTGTGTTCTCTCATTAATTAGAGGTACTTTATGAGATTCTACCATGATAGGGACTAAAACAGAATAAATGAAATCTGCTAAACACTCAATATTTGGTCACTAGTGCTTATAACTTTGGACATCTTCCCATTGTAAATACTGTCCTTGGTAGATAATCATTTGCTAAAATTGTATACTATAATCCATCTTTTAAAAATAAACATCAAAAATGTCCAACTTCATTCAACTTCACACAGGGGAGGGGCACTTCCTGCCTTATCACCCAGACTCTCACATAGCAGACATTTTAAAGGATTCTAGTGCTGGGGTTACTGGAATCCACTCCCACCATACAACCCATAACTCAGAATAGACTCTCAGCCGATCCTTTTGATTCAGCTTGCTCTTCTGAATCCACACACACACACACACACACAGGATGGAGCATACCATAAAGGGGCAGGAGATATTAGCTCATGAAGACCACAGGGTCCATTAGGAAAATGCCAGGTCTTTTATTTCTGGTAGCTTTTTAAGCTTTTTAACCCTTTTAAGCTTTTTAACCACACTGGCTGCAAGTTGTGATGATCCTTACCAAGACCTACCATTAACTACTAAGTCCTACTGCTATTTAAGGCAGTAGTGTAGCCAGGCGGGGAGCAGGGGGAGCGGCTGCTCCCCCACTGAGCAGAAGCGGTGCCTTTTTTGTACTCCAACGCCTTTTGCTCCTGCACTGGAGCTGCAGCGGAGCATTTTTTTTTGCTCCTGGCGCCATTTTTTGCTCCCAATGCTTTTTGTTCCCAGCGCCTTTTTTTAGCTCTGCTCCCCCTGTGCTCTAAACCTGGCTATGCCACTGATTTAAGGTAATTGTTTCTCCAATATCTTGTGAAGAAGGAAAAAAAAACCCACGAAGTCTCTGTCAATTTGGCCCCAATAGGAAGAAAAATTTCTTTCCTAACTTCTGAAACAGGCAATCAGGCAGACCCATAGCATCCACAAAATATAACAGCTCTCATCCTACAGTTAGAGGAAGGGGGGGAGGGGCAGCAAAACTGGTGCAAGAGGCTTCCAAGGACCCAGAATAAGGTTTAAATTAAGACATGGAAAGCAAGGGGCAAGTCAGTCCTCTCTCTGCAGCTGGCTGGCCAATGGATGGATGACATGAGTAATTTCACATAAGACCTCATTTCTCGGTAGCATGATTGGGAAGGTGAATGGAAGAGTAAGTTGTAAATAATGGTGTAACAAGCATTATGTTAGAATCAGTCTAACTTAGACAAGCAGGATCAGTCAGGTACTAGGGACAATGGACAAGATAAATCTTGAATGTAGAGATTAGGTTATATATGTACAGCACATGGACAGAGCATGCTGTACAGGGATTGGTTCCTGAAAAGTAACCAAGCCAATCATGAAGTGTGTGATGCAATGTACAGTCAGTATTAGCTAGTAAAGATGCATATAAAGAAAAGTTTTGCTGTGTAACTTAGGATTTTTGATGGACCACACATGCACCCTGTGTTTGAGCCTGGTCAGCTTGGGCACTGCTGTATGCCAAATAAAGATACCTGAGTGATGAATTCCAGAGTTGAACTGAGTTTTTGGGAACCGAGTGGAAGAGGGCCTCAGAGGAAAAGGGGTCACCCCCATGTTCCCAGTATGTGCTCCTTCCCCCTTTCTCATGCGACTGTCCCAATCACAACCTGCCCTATTAAGTTTCCCACGCAGTGGCCCACATGGGTAGCAATACATCTTGCGAAGTATCATCAGCAAGAACAAACCATGCAGAGATAGTTTTAATGCAAAATCAGCTTCCCTCCTCCTGTAAGTAGGGCTAAGTGCTATAAAATAACAGTTCTAAGTTTCTTTGCAAGTCCAAGTACTGTATACTGAATTATAATGTAGTTAAAAAGTACTTATAACTTTTAATATTTATTCTAAATATGATCAGCAATAAATATAGTACGCAGTCCTGCAGTTCTTATTCATTCAAAAGTCCTTCTAGTTTACAAGGAAATTTGGCATGAGTGAAAGTTTAAAGATTAGACTCAAAACTAGATTTCGGTGGGAAATGGTTTCCCTGTCCTGTGTGAATTTGAATTAAAAAAAAAATCTTATCAGAAACTGGGACAAAAATAGTTGAGAAAACAAACAATCTCATGAGCTCATCATTAAAAAAAATTCAGATTGGGTCAGTTGAAAAGTTTTGTTTCAATAATTTAAAAACATGTAGATTTCAACCTTTATTTTAAATACTTATTTTTAGTATAAATTAACTAAACTTTCTCTTCTGGATTTTTTTAAAAGGTTCATAAAAACTTTCCCGTGAACAGTTTCAGTTTTGACAAATCGGCATTTTTGGGCGGGTGGGGGGTGGGGGGGGAGTTTTGTTGGAAAATTCCTGACCAGTTCTACTCAAAACCAACATAACAATACTGGCACCTGGGCATGCTGTGATAGTTAATGATCTTTCGGTTACAGCAAAAGCTCTTGTTCCTTTGGTCTTACGCGACACAAGAATTGCATACCAAATAAAACAAGTAATTCAAATAATCCAATATACTATCTCATACATTGGCCAGAACCAAATACTTGAGAAGAAGGTAAAAGTAATAGTAGACAATGATGCAAACGTCTTCGTAACATCAAACAGTTAGTGGTTGTCTTATGCCTTGAAACAGGCGGATTTATAGCCTCTCTTTAAAAAAAAATTATCAAAGCTAATGTAACTCTGAATGTGTTTTTTATCCATGTAAATGTCTAATCCTTCTCTAACTCCTGCTGAACTCTTGGCCTCATTGATACCACATGGCAATGAGTTCCAGGAGTTAATTGTGCGTCATGTAAACAAATATTTATTTTTATCACTTTAAATATGTTTCCTTCTGTTTTATTGAGTATCCCCTGGTTCTTGTATTATCAATAAGATAAGGGTAACTAGTAGGGCTAGATTCATAAAATAAATTAGATGCTTAACTGCCACTTTGGGCACCTGAATCCCAAAATCAGCCCCCACTGTGATTCACAAAATTCCCACTCAGCTGCCCGAGATGCCTAAATTCACTCAGCATCCATTTTTTTAATACAAAAAATCCTAGGTGCATAAGATTATGCCTTAGCATGAATTATTAGCCTCACACCAGGCATCTGGACAGCCCCAAAAGCAATGCACCAACTGGAAAAAGATAGGTGTTCCTTTGCCTAACTCACCTGTAGGGCCTGATCCAATCAGCCCATTAAGACCTCAGCTACCAAATCAGACCCCTGTAGGTAAGCTTACACAAAACAGCTAGACTTGGGGCAGATCCCAGTTCAAACCTTCTCTCTCCCTCAGGTGGAGGGGTAACTTGGACCAGAGGTCTTCCACATACCCACATAATCACTGAGCTAAAAGTTATGAAGGCGCTTCTCCTCCTCCTCCTTTCCCCTGGCTTCTCGCTAAAATGGTGTATGCATCTAATTCCAAGAGAGCGTTTGCAATTGAGAATCCCAAGCAGAGGAAGGCACTTCCCTGCAGCCTGAATGTAGGTGTCTATCTCCAAGAGAGGGGCAGGGCATAAAACACAACTTTTGGATTGGCATCTCCCATTGGCTACCTTAGGTGAGGAGCCACCTAGCATGCTGGCTTTTGTGAATCCCATTCTGAGGTGCCTGTCTCTTCCTATTCTTTGTAGAGGGATCCCAGGTGCTGAACTCGGGTTTTTCCCAGTGATTTTCTAGGAGCTTAAAAGTTAGGCATGGTGACACACAGCATCTCCATGGCTAAGTTCCTTTGTGAATCTAGCCCTTAGTGTTTGAACTATCTTCTCTATATCATCCATTACTGTATATGCTTCTATCATATCCTCTCTACTATGCAATCCCAGTCTTTTCGTTCTCTTCATGCCTCCAATCATTTCAATTCCCTGTTGGAACCCTACTCTTATTACTGTTGTATCTTTTTGGCAGCTAAGGTGACCACAAGTGAACACATATTTGAGCCAGTTCACTGATTCTTAATTCAAAAGCAACTCAACTGGCTCTGTTTCTGCCTTCCACCTTCTCTCAGCTGTAGAATCCACCATTAAAACTCCTCATTTTGAGCCTCAATTTAAAAATATATGCTTAAAAGTAATTTTCATCCATCGCCCTCCTCACTCAGCTGCGTTCACCTATGCCTCCTCTCTTATTCTGATTCACAGTTGGTATAGAAGGCTGATATAAAAATCATGTCCTCCTCTCCCCATACACATCACACCATGATTATTTCAGTTCCAGTTTACAAAAATCTCTTTTTGAAGGATCCAACTACTTACTCCCGTACTTCCTTAAAGGTTTAATGGTGCTCTCTCTGAATCAGATTAGCATGATGGCTGTAGGATTTGGTCCAGGACGAAGAGTTGAGAGATCCCAACTGTGACTGTGAAAACCCAGCTATTGGCTAAATCCTGCAATCACTACTCCTTAATCAGTCATATCTCCTGTTGATTTCAATGGAAGCTCTGAATGAATAATGAATGCAAGATTTGGCCCTATAAATAGCATTTTACAGAGCTGGGTAAGTCAAAAGTAAAGCTAATGGACATAAGGATGAATAGTCCTGCCTTTTACATAATAGTGTATAGGAATCTTCTGTATAGTTTTTATTCTCATTTAAATCACTTGTAGATGATCATTTACTGAAATAGCATACTGTTTAGCAACTAATGGACACTGATAGTGAAAGGAATTCCCAAGCAAGAGTCAAACAACACCTTTTTCAAAAAGCTACTTATAACAAAAGATAATTTGATTTGGGAATATCAAACAATACGCTAAATAAAATTGCATGAGGAGACAATTTGTACAGCTTTAAGATGCAAACTGATGTACACTGAAGTTATGATATACATTTGAAAGAAAATTTCAATTACTCTATAAGAATTTTTTCTTTCATCTCCTTTACTATGAACTATTTGTGACCCCATTTAAGGAAGATTTCTCAGGGGACACTACCCTGTCAGGATGAATTCAGTTCAAGTGACAGTTGGTGTATTCTGCACTGACTTTGGCTTGTGTGCTGGAAGAAGTTAGCTTGGGAGATTTACAGCCAAAGATTGAATCTAGCAGTTCACCATAAACTCAATTTATCATCAGACATTACCTTATCAGATAGTTCCACAAGGTAGAAAAATTATGCGGCAGGTTTCATTAATTCTTTGGCATATGTGACTGGGTTCTAAGGATATATAGCTTCGACATGAACATTTCATTGTGGACTGACTTTATTACCTACAGTTCACATGAACATATGCCCATAAATCTTATAAATGACAAAAGCAGCATCCCAGGGCAGTTTTTCCTCTTAAGTTGCTAACCTAAAACAGCAACTTATTTCCCTAACCTATTAACTCAAAAGCAGGCTTGCATTATGATCCAAACCCACAAAGACTATACAGCATTCGATTCATGAAAACTGCATAGATATACATAAAATCAGTTCAAATACCAAACACAGCTCTACTACTCCACGCATATTTGAATATATTAAATGGGTGATGTCCATGATCCAGAGTGGCATCTACAGTTAATTGGAACCGGGGCGGCTCTAACGTTTTTGCCACCCCAAGCGAAAAACACAAAAACCCCAAACGCCGCCCCCCCCAAACAAAAAAAACCAACCCCACCCCCAAAACAACCCCCATCTCTCCCACTCGCGGGCGGCATGCTGGCTACCCCGCTCTCCCTGGCCGGCGGGGAGCGAGCGCGGCATGCCGGTGGCCCCGCTCTCCCTGGCCGGCGGGGAGCGAGCGCGGCATGCCTGCGGCCCCGCTCTCCCCGGCCAGGGAGAGCGGGGCATGCCTGGGAGGGAGGAAGAGAAGCGGCACGGGAAACGGCGGCGGCGCGCAAAAGCGGCACAGAGCGGAGGTGAGCTGGGGCGGCCGGCCGGGGCACATTTCTAGGGGCGGCATGGCCGGCGACAGAATGCCGCCCCTAGAAATATGGGATTTAACCGGAAACTTGTTGGACCTGTCCAGTTCCAATAAATCAGCACCCAAACTGAGAAGATAAATGCTGCAATGCCTGGGGATGTCAGAAATATGAAAGCTGGTTTGTTCGATGGACAAGGACAACATTTTTTTTCTTAGAGCAGACAAAGTTGGTTGTTGGAGTTTCTTTTCAGGGAGAGGGGTGCTGTGGTTTTTTAAAAAATATCATCTGCATTTGTAGATATGATTATGGAGTCAGCAATTTGTTATATGATTTTGTTTGACCACATCTAAGTGTATCTGGTTGATCTGTGGGACACTTTTACCGTACAATATGCATTTGCTACTTTACTGCCTATTATATATCATGAAAACTCAAGACACTGAGTTAACTATTCAAAAACTTTTTGCTTACTATAACCAATACTACCTGCTGAGCATTCTGAAACAACAAGATAAGAACGACATGGAACATACCTTTTGCAGAGCTTTAGAAGCTTGGAGAATGAGAGTGTGTGTGACAGAGAAAGCAAGCAAGCAAGTACAAACTAGCCAGGAACACCTGGTCCCTAGATGTAGAGCTGGGAGGGAAAATATTTTCCTATCCCACAAAAGTTTTCAAGATTTTGAAATGTTTTCCCTTCTCAAATTGGGATGAAATGTTAAAATCTTGAAAATTTTCCTGAACCAAAAATCTGGGAGAAAATGGTTTGGAACAATAGAAGCATTTCACTTTAAAATGTTTCATTTCAATTTCAATCATTTTTATTTTTACTATAATTAGCTTAAATTTCAAAATTAAAAGTCATCTTCAACAAGAAAACCAGGTGTTTTTTTTTTATTTTGAAAATGCCAAAATAAACAATTTAAATTTTCAAATTTGCCCTAAATGTTTCAAGTTAGAAATTAATTGAAACTAAGCCTTTCCAGCAAAAACTTTCAGTTTCAATGAATTAGCATTTTCTGACCAAAAATGTTTTGTTGAAAAATTTCTGACCAGCTTTACCTAGAAGATCTAGTTACATAAGATAAAACAAATAGTAGAATTAGATATAAAAGACAACACTGAGTTTCATAAACTGTACACTAGAATTGAAGATAATTTGTATTTTCCAGCTAGAGCAATGCTACCTCAAATTCCAGGAGAAAGCTGATGAATTGCCTAAATCTTTGGTTGATTGCCATAGACATTCTAATCCTGCTTTCTTAGTAGTTAAATATGGCTATATGCCCTTACCTTTTCTGTAGAATATTATTTTAACTACACTTTTGCCTGAGGGTTGAATGGCTTTGGATGTACTTGGTGCTTTAATACAGCCAATTTCATAAAGCCGAAAACAATTATGAGCCAAATTAGCTAAGAGGAAGAATATAATAAGAAAATGTGAATGAGAATTGCAAATCATTTAAGAACACATTATTAGAGGCCCAAAAAACCACAATCCTTTGACTGAGGAAGAAGGATGTATTGGTTAAAAAGCCTCTGGGTTAGAGAGGAAGAGAAAGCAGCTATAAAATAAATATAAAAAGTAATGAATATAAATCAGAAGTTGGGAATTGGGACACAAGAAAAAAATCTATGGCCAGCAGTGTTAAGGATAATCAGGAGGAGTTTTTTGAAGTATGTGACGGTGTACCCCATAAGGCTTTATGGGGAGAGGCTTATACATGTATACATGATGTATCATTGTTGTAGTTGGAGTTCTGAATATTGGTTTTATATTTGCTTGTTTTGTACATAGCCTTTGTAAGAGCCCAATTTTTGCCCCAGATCCCTAAAGGGCCCCCTCAAGGATTGAACTCACAACCCTGGGTTTAGCAGGCCAATGCTCAAACCACTGAGCTATCCCTTCCCCCTTTGCACATAGCCTTTGTAAGAGCCTGGGATCATGTCCTGAGAAAGGTATGTGCATGTAAAGAGACCAATCAAGAAACCCTTACACAGACAATAGGAGGTGCAGACCCCAATCCATATCTGGGCCTGGCCAGGAATGCAACTGGCTGGACTGGTTAGGGTGCATGGACATGTGACTTGCCCATGTGATTCCAAAACTCCAGGGTAAGATGATGCTACACAGGGAGTGGGGGAAAGGCTATTTAAACCCTTGGCAGACCCCTCCATGTTGTCTTCAGCTGGCTAAAGAGAGAGGCTCTCCACCCCCCAAAGAGATACCGGAAACAGACTGAACAAAGGACAAAGACAATAGGGGGTGTGAGCGATTGCTGGACCCAGGCTAGGAGTTCTACAGCCTGTGAAAGGAAGAAAACTGGAGGTGGTGAGGTTTTTATATCTGTGTTAAGTTTGATTAGACATAGACGTGCATGTATTGTCTGTGTAAGGGTTTCTTGATTGGTCTCTTTACATGCACATACCTTTCTCAAGACATGATCCCAGGCTCTTACAAAGGCTATGTACAAAGGGGGAAGGGATAGCTCAGTGGTTTGAGCATTGGCCTGCTAAACCCAGGGTTGTGAGTTCAATCCTTGAGGGGGCCATTTAGGGATCTGGGGCAAAAATTGGGGATTGGTCCTGCTTTGAGCAGGGGGTTGGACTAGATGACCTCCTAAGGTCCCTTCCAACCCTGATGTTCTATGATTCTATGAAAACCAGCAAATATAAAACCAATATTCAGAACTACAACAATGATACATGCATACAAACAGGAGGAATAGATTCAGTAGGTCATAACTTTCACAGAGATATGTTACATGGCACATGTAGCATAAAACATATTCCAGTTACATCATGTATACATTTATAAGCCTCTCCCCATAAAGCCTTACGGAGTACACCGTCACAAAGTATATTAGAAACAAAAAAGAATCCTGACCATGGTATTGGTCCATTACTAGATAAAAACTTGTCAATGATACATAAAAGGCAGAAGTATTCATTAAATATTCTGTTCTGTATTTGGGGGAAAAGAGAGTATATAGCCTCATCATATGGTGGTGATGGCACTCTTTCCATTTCACTAGTATCTCTGCAGGCTGTTAAACAGAAGCTACTAAAGTTAGACATTTTTAATTCAGTAGGTCCAGATAACTTGTATCTAAGAGTTTTAAAAGAGATGGCTGAAGAGCTTGTTGGACCTTTAATTTTGATTTTCAGTAAATCCTGGAAGACAGGGTAGATTCCAGAAAACTGGAAAAAATCTAATGTTGCGCCCAATTTTTTAAAAGGGTAAATGGAATGACCCAATTAATTATATGCCTGTCAGCCTGATATTGATACCATGTAAAATAGCGGAGCAGCCGATACAGGACTCTATTAAATCAAGAATTAACTGACGGCAATGTAATTAATGCAAATCAACATGGATTTATGGAAAATACATCCTGTCAAACTAACCTGATATTTTTGATGAGATTATAAGTGTGATTGATAAAGCTAATGGTGTTGATGCAACAGACTTCTGTAAGGCATCTGATTAAAAAACTAGAATATAAAATTAACATGGTGTAACCCACACACCTTCTGGGTATTCTGTCCCATCTAATGGCACCGAGACCATTAAATGAGTCTGCTCTATAGCCTTAGCTAAGAGGCATTTGTCTTTTATCTCATGTGGCAGAGGCTCATGCACTAAGCTCCAGAGGTCCCTGGTTCGATCTTGACTTGGGTCTGTTGGCGTTACAATGCCACACTCTAAATGGACTAAAAACTGGCTAACTGATAGGTCTCAAAATGTAATTGTAAATGGGGAATCGTCATCAAGTAGCTGTGTTTCCCTGGGGTCCCGGGAAACTTGGCCCTATGCTATTTAACATTTTATCAATGACCTGGAAGAAAACAAAATAATCCCTGAAAGTTTGCTAGGGGAAAGGTAAATAACAAAGAGAACAGGTCACTGATTAAGAGCAATCTGAATAGCTTGGTAGCTGGGTGCAATAAAACAATATGCATTTTAACAGGGCTAAATGTAAATGTATACATGTAGGAGCAAAGAATGGAGACCATACTTACAGAATGGGAACTCTATTTTAGGAAGCACAACTCTGAAAAATGATCTGAGGGTCATGGTAGATAATCAGCAAACATAGCTCCCAAAGCAATGGTATGACTAAAAGAGATAATGTGATCCTGAGATGCATAAAAAAGTAACTCTTGCCTATGAACAGAGAGGTTATTTTGCTTCTGTATTTGGCAATGGTGAGATCGCGGATAGAATCCTGTGTCCAGTTCTGGGGTCCACAATTCAAGAAGGATGTTGATAAATTGGAGAAGCTTCAAAGAAGACCCATGTGAATGGTTAAAAGATTAGAAAACATGCCGTATAGTGATAAACTCAAGGAGCTCAATCTATTTAGTTTAACAAAAAGGTTAAGGGAATGATTTGACTACAGTCTAGAAGTATCTACATGGGGAACAAATATTTGATAATGGTATCCTTCTGTCTAGCAGAGAAAAATATAATGCGATCCAATGGCCAGATGTTGAAGCTAGATAAATTTAGACTGGAAATAAGTTGTGAAATTTTGACAGTGAGGGTAATAAAACCATTGAAAATTTACCCAGAGTTGTGGTGGATTCTCCAACACTAACACTTTTAAAATCAAGATTACATTATTTTTAAAAGGTATGCTCTAGAAGTTATTTTGGGGATATTCTAGGGCTTGTGTTATACAGGAGGTCAGACTAGGTGAACACAGTGGTCTCTTCTGGCCTTAGAATCTATTAAATAAATCTAGCTGTCATCTGTCTGACTGCTGAGAAAGGCCTAGGAATGAAAGGATTCACTGCTCAATTCTATGAAAGCTTTTACCAGACCAGGTATGAGGAATGTTTGTTCAAATTGTAAATGACAACAAACAATACAGACTACCAGAGAAATTGAGGACAGTTATTCATAAGAAAAGAAAGTTTCTTATTTTCCTTGTGGCCACAGCCTCCTGGGCTGTGTGTGTGTGTGTGTGTGTGTGTGTGGAGGTGATTAACAGCCCCTCCATCTCCCTGTTGCTCCTGGATGAGAACCTTGGTGTTGGTTTCTGGGGCTGCCAGCAGGGGTTGGGCCCTGCCCCCTTCTGGAGATAACCTGGGGCACAATGCTGGAGGAGCAGGCAGCTGTTGAGTTCCCCACCTTCCCAAGAGCAGTGGGGCTCAGGCTTTGGGCTTCAGGCCTGGGGTGGTGGACTAGCAGGCTCTGGCAGTGGGGCTTTGGGCTCCAGTCCCATGCTCCAGCTGCACAGTTGCTGCCCCTAGGCTCTGGCAGCAGGGCTTCAGACTCTAGCCCCACCCCCACCCACCCCCCTGCCTCCCATAGTCCCTCATCCAGGGCTTAATTTGTCCCCAGTCTTGGTAGGGCTGAGTAAGTCTTCTGTGAAAAGTGATATTTGTATGTTAATATCACTTTTCACAATGGACTTACTAGCTAGCAATACATAAATTACAATGATTTTGACGTGTACATGTGCATATGTATTTGTTTTTCTTAAAGCTAATTAAGTATTTTAGTGTGAGAGCGGCAAGAGTTGGTGGCTGCAGTCTGAGGACCCCCCAAAATTTGTCCTGAGAACCCCTGCTCTAGAATTATAACAGCAATCATCCAAAAAAGGAGCAAAACATGGCCTGAAAATTGCAAAAGCACATTTAAAAGCAGATGCAAAAGCAGCTACGACTATTCTACAAAGAAAAAAGGGGAAGATTGTAACTGGTCCACATGGGATGCTAGGGAACAGGAAGAGGTGCTACCCTTACCCTATGGGCCACTTTGAAGAGGCCAGTCATAATTACGGTGAGCCAATGCTGGGCTGCCCAAAGTGGGCAACAGATGTAAATGGTAGGTTGATGCTGTGGTTAAGGTACTAATGCATAATGCAACAGGCATTCAATTCCTGGCCCTGCCACAGACTGTGTGTGACCTTGGGCATGTCACTATCTCTCAGTGGCCCCCTTCTGTAAATATGGGGATACTGATACAATCTAAACAGACAATTCAGACAAATGAAGCAAGTCCTTGGGCCAGAGATTAAGTTTTACTGTGTATATGTAGAGTGCCAAGCACAACGGGATGCTGATCTTAGTTGGAGATTGCAGCAGAACTGCCATTATGATTATTTTAAATTACGGAAGTGCTGCTATTCTGCATTCTCCAGGAACTCAGGAAGAGCATGGCTGAAGAAAGCCTCTTGACACCCACTATTCCCCCACTGCAGTACACACCCCCACACAGCTATACCATTAAAGTTTATTAAACCACAATGGTGACAGGTTTTAGAGTGCTAGCCGTGTTATTCTGTGTCAGCAAAAACAATGAGGAGTCCTTGTGGCACCTTAGAGACTAACCAATTTAATTGTTATGCCCAAATAAATGTGTTAGTCTCTATGGTGCCAAAAGACTCCTCGTTGTTTAAACCACAATGCAACCCTAAATATAAAAAGCTTTAAATCCAATAGAAAGAAAGACGAAAAAAATCAGGTTTGTTTAGTCTGGAGACGAGAAGACTGAGGGGAGGACATTATAACAGTCTTTATAACACCCACTTAATATTACACACAGCAGGCTAGCCTCATACCAAATAGATCTTCTTGAGTCCCATGTGGACTTGTGCTCCATAAATCCAGCCCCACACCACCTGTCAAAAAATTCAGATTTGCAGACCAGGTTCTGGACTATGTCTAATCCAAACCTTACAAAAGGTTCAACTTTGGATCAGGACATGGAATGGTCTGAAACAATATAGCTCTTAGAATTTTCAAAGCGTGGTTCATCCATCTCTAATGTGACTTCCTCTAGTGGAACATCACCTTTTCAGGTGCAGTCAGCTGTTTTAAGATCCAATCATGTGTGAAGATTTGCTTCCATGCAAAGTTGATTGGTAGGGTAAGATTAACAAACAGTATCAGTAGATCAGTTTTGAAGACACAAAGCCCTACATGGATCACTGGTGATGCCAGAGACCAAGCATATAGGGATGCCAGCAGTAACAGAGGAAACACTTTCCCCAGGCCAGTATATCTAATTTCAGGCAGTGGCAAGACTATTTTCTTCAGGAATCAGATGAGTTCATGAGAACTACAGGGCAGAATATATATAAGCCTATAATACTATCTGTCTAAGGTCTACTGCTACTGTATTTTTCTTTCACAAGAAGCCTGTAAATTTCCAAAACTGTCATCAGTAATAGTTATCTTATAGTTTAAAGATGCAATGGATGTCTAAAACCTTCGTTCACAAACCACTTAGAAAAATTGCTCTTACTGATTTTATACAAACTTATAAGGCATTAGAGGCATTTTTCTGGAAACATCCATCCATTTTTGATATTTTTGACAGTGTATCATGAACTAGTTACATAATAATAACAATTATTAATAAAATAGCAAGTTTCATTTTGATGCCTAAACAGGGCACCCCTGAATTAAAATCTGAAATTTTGCAGGAAAATGAAGAGTTAAAAGCAATCAGTCTGGCTGACACATGAACGTTCCCATGAAAATACCGGCTTCTCTGAATTTGAAAGTTAGTTTAAAAGGATATAGAACTGTGAGAAACCACAAATAGACAGATTTCCATGCCTAATTAGCTTGAATCAGGAAAATAAGAATATGACAGGCATATAAACCTCAAATCTATTTGGCAAAAATAATGATGGGCCTGAACCCAATCTCTGAACCCAAATACTCTCAAATTTACAGTTTGTGTCTGGATCCTAATTTCACAGATATCACCATTCTCCATATTAGGCCTTAAAAACCCAGAATCTGAGCACTGCTAACATTTTGCAAAAGTTTGGATCTGAAGCTGTTTTTTTGGTTTGGCCCCCTTTAAAAGGAGAAAAAACAACAAATACCTATTACTGCTATTGTGCACATATACATTCAACTACCTTGTTCTCTTACTCAGATTTAAATTTTCTGAAAAAAGGCATTTGGAAATGAGTATTTTGACTCCTAAGAAGGCCAAAATATCTTAAGTGAACAAGGGCGGGTGCATGGTGTCTTTACCTGATTTGGAGACAAAAAGTTCACTTCAACCTTAGGGTTAGAAACATTCCCAAGTTGAGGTGACCTCAGTGGCAATATCATAATTCAGACAAAAATAATCCAAGTTGTCACTGTGATGAGAATTTACAGTAGTTGCCATATCTATTCCATACTATTAAACCATTTGAATCTGCCGTTATAATCTTGAAGCCTGTGCGACAGTGAGAAGTGAGTAAAAAAAGAGGCACCTT
Source organism: Macrochelys suwanniensis (assembly GCA_033296515.1). Lineage (NCBI taxonomy): Eukaryota > Metazoa > Chordata > Testudines > Chelydridae > Macrochelys > Macrochelys suwanniensis. The sequence continues at coordinate 28,537,876 of CM065780.1, read as the reverse complement.
GTCAATAAAAAATCCATTAGGTGATCAAAAACTGGACCAAAATGTTCAAACAAGAAGTGTTTTTGTTGAAAAATGGCCTTTTATCAAGAATGAAAAAAAGTGATGAAAAACTGATTTTTATCAAAAACATTACAGAAAATCCATAATATTTTGATAATATTTTAGAGAACAAATATATTATCATTTTTCAGTATTTAAAAAATTAAATCCACTCCAATACTGAGGTACATGCCGAGGCCACTAACTGAAATAATATCCCATGTAATACACTATTCTTCCTACATGCAAAAAGATTTTAGATGTTGAACCAATGCAGGGCACTGAGATAATCTGTGTCTATTAAGTGACACAGACATAGTCAAGTTTTGACTAAGACAAATGCAATAAAATATTAAAGATTCGCAAAGACCTTTGCAGAAATAAATCATAATCCAATGGTGGATACTGGCATAAAGGTATGTATGATGAGGTGTATAGACTCTTCAGGGTTCATCAAGAGAACAAATGTAAGCCCAAAGCAGCCTTCCCAGAGCTCATTCCTGGATATAAGACCAATTACTCCTATATCTATTGCAGGGATGTATCCAGGACCATTTAGGCTCCTTTGTGAGATGGTCCTCATTACCCTGCCTGTCCTTGTTAACATAGGTGCTGAAACTAGGAGTGGTGGGGTTTTTTGTTTTTTGTGTGTGTGGGGGGGTACCTGCTGTACCCCCCTGGCTTGAAGTGGTTTCCATTATATACAGGGTTTACAGTTTGGTTCAATGGCTCTCAGAACCTCCACTATAAAAATTGTTCCAGCATCCTGATTGTTACCCAGCAAGAGGTGTATAACCTGCTGGCCTTCTCTGAGACAATCTACAGGAGAACTCTCCCAAAGAGCTTGGAAAGATTTATCCATCCTTTGGCCTGTTTGTTTATATTTTGCTAGTTAGAGTTTGAGAGTAAGAATGGGAAAGAGATTCCTGGCCTAAAATTAAAGATATTGTCCATTTGTTTTATATTCTCTGAAGGGGACCCCAGGATGGGGGATAATGGGGACAGCCAGAATCCAGAGTGTACAGTGTTGCTTCTTCAAGCAGCAAAACCACAAGCCTAATACAAGATTAAACGCAAAGCTGAGTTGTATCAAACAGTGGAGTAAGTGGAAGGTGGGACGTGATATAGGACCACTTCGCTACACTCTAAAATACATGTATTACATGAATGTCCTGAGTAACAGAAGACGCAATAAATTACTAATAAGTAATAATAATAATAAGAAGAAGAAGTAATAAACTTCTTAAAAAATTAAGTGTAAATGGTGCTCCAGCAGACAATCTTATCATAACAGGTTCAAACTACTTAAACATATCCTGAAAAAGTTAACGGGTATACATGAATGATCATCCATATAATGGCAGCTTAAAACAATTTTCATTAAGATTGTAACCAAAACCTACATTAAATGTTTAATTAACTACAGAAGCAGTCAATTAAAAATATGAAATTAAAGAGCTAATTACTCTCTCCCATCATTGTGATCCTATTTTATAGGCTACAAGATGTAGTTAATGGTTTTAATCCACTCCTGTTCTGTCCTTGACATTTATAAAATACACTCAAGATCAAATACGGCACATGTTAATTAATATTATTCACCATTATTACTGAATATATAAGTTATTAATTTAACATCAGAAGTGCAAGGATTATTGTTCTTAAATGGATTTATCAGACCTCCTGCAGTTCATTGTTCAGTGAATGCAAATAGGTTTCTACTAAATTGTGCATGGAACCTAATGCATTTCTAAGCCTATACTTTGCTCTCCACTTCATTGACCCAGAAATAGCTCATTAAAAAAAAATAAAAAAAAATAAATCAACCCTTTTTGCAAACGGAATCTCTCAGAAAGGTTATTTGGTTCAAATGCCTGAATTTCAAACAAAGAAAATATTCATATTTTGACTAGTTCTGTTTCTAACCAGAATAAAAGAAGAGAGAAGAACATACCAGTCATATTCAGTCACTCATTACTTGTCAATTACAGAGAAATGGAAAATCAAGAACAGAGGACCTTCTCTGAAAGGAGGAGGAAAAAAAGCTACAACATAGTACATTGTACCTAAGCTCAGTGTAAGGATGTAAAAAAATACTGGGTGGCAGTGTGATTATTTTAAAATCAGAGCTTTGTGGGAGATTTAGCACATTGACACTGATAGATTAAATTACTGCTTAGAATCCTAATTAATGAACAGCAAATCCTCATGTTTAAAACCCTATAGGTGAAGTCTGCAATTGCTGGTTGGCTGTAGCTGGCAGAGTGTGAGAGCCAGAGTCAGGGCTGGGGAGAATGCATACTGTTCCTCAAAAAAAAAAAAAAAAAAAAAAAAAAAAAAAAAAAACAGCTTAAGCAACTGGGAGCATGGCCCTGGAACCATACTGCCAAGGACTCCCAATCTTCTGTGCCCGTGGTCTCCCCTTAAGGTATTAAGGAGAAGTTCTGCATGGCGAAGGGGTGTATGCTGGGGGGTGAGGGCATTCAAAGGTAATCTGGCTCTCACAGACATCTTTTGACCTGTTGTGAGCTCTCTGTGGGCCCAGGGAGTACACAGGATGATGTTACTATGGTGGGGACATTCCGTACACTGATCTAGGATGACAGGATAATCTCTCTCTTAGTAACTACACATTGAAAAGTCCTGTCTGGTTTGCCAACCCCAACTGTTCAAAATCATTAGTCAGGAACCCCAAATGTCATGATATTTGCCTTAAAAATGAGATTTTTTAAAAACTAAATTTTGGGTTCTTTTAATTTGCCTTTGGTGTTTGAGCCTTTGAGGTACACTCGGCCTAAATTTTCAAAACAGACTAATAATTCTGTGTGTCTCAGTTTTGGGGTAATCAATCTAAGACACTTTAGAGGGGCTTTGATGTTTCACAAAGTGCGGATATTCACATCTAATTTAAGTGTTTCAAGTCGGGCATCCAAAATTTGAGGTATCCCAAATCACTAGTCACTTAGGAAAATTTAGACCAGGAATGTTTAGCAAAACAGAAAATAAAATAAATATACACTATGTGAGTAAACATATTTTTCCTTCCATTACCTATAAGGTGCCATGTTAAAAAATACTTGTTAGTACCTGTTATTTCCCTTGTTTTGCCATGGAGAGGTGAAATTGCACTACATCTCTCTCAAAACAAAACAAAAATCCAATACACACAAACAAAAACAAAATCCCCCCCAAAACTCTAGAATTTCCTGCTCATGGAAGGTGACACACGGACAGCACTAGAAACTGATGTTTGGTATTTCTCCTCAGAACAATCATTGCTGCTTTTGACACAGTCAATCATAAGGTACTGATTATCTGCCTAAGGGGTCATGGAGATGGTGGACTAAATCACAGTAATCTGGTTTCACTCGTGCCTCGCTGACAGAATGACATGTTGGCATGTTCAGTTCTTCCCAAGTCCTATCACCTGTGGAGTCCCTGTTCTTCAAGACCTATGTAATACTGTCAGGGAAGGTTGAGTGACAACGTGGACTACAATGTCACCAACACACCAGTGACAAACATCTCTAAGGGCTGGTCTACACTACCCGCCGAATCGGCAGGTAGCGATCGATCTTTCGGGGATCGATTTTTCGCGTCTAGTGTAGACGCGATAAATTGATCTTCGATTGCTCTGCTGTCAACTCTGGTAATCCACCTTCGGCGAGAGGCGGAAGCGGAGTCGACAGGGGAGCCACGGCAGTCGACACTGCGGTGTCCTCATGGCGCGGTAAGTCAAGCGAGGTACGTTGACTTCAGCTACGTTATTCAAGTAGCTGAAGTTGCGTACCTTACATCGACCTCCGCCCCTAGTGTAGACCTGGCCTAAGTCTCCTCTTCTTACAGTGCTTGATAATGCTGTATCCTAAACATGCCGAGTTTATGAAGTAAATTGAAGCCTAGAAAGACGATGGATGGTGTGACGGTGTACCCCATAAAGCTTTATGGGGAGAGGCTTATAAACATATACATGATGTAACTGGAATATGTTTTATGCTACATGTGCCATGTAACATATCTCTGTGAAAGTTATGACCTACTGAATTTATTCCTTCTGTTTGTATGCATGTATCGTTGTTGTAGTTGGAGTTATGAAGATTGGTTTTATATTTGCTGGTTTTGTACATAGCCTTTGTAAGTGCCTGGGATCATGTTTGGAGGAAAGAATGTGCAAGTTAAGTACAAGCACTTAACAGACAAAAGAAGTTGCAGACCCCAATCCACATCGGGGCCTGGTCAGGAATGCAACCGGTTGGACTGGTTACCGAGGGGTGCATGGACATGTGACTTGCCCATGTGATCCCAAAACTCCATGGTAACATGATGTTACACAGGGAGTGGAAAAAGACTATAAAAGCCCTTGGGAGACCCTTCCATTTTGTCTTCAGCTGGCTAAAGAGAGAGGCTCTCCACCACCCAAGGACACACCTGAAAGAGACTGAACAAAGGACAAAGACAATAGAGGGGTGAGTGATTGCTGGACTCAGGCTAAGAGGAAGATAGCCTGTTTACTGGACCTAGTGAGGTTGTTATCTGTACACCGGGTGATTAGACATAGAACTGTGTGTTCTATTTTATTTTATTTAGTAATTCACTTTGTTCTGTCTGTCACTACTTGGAATCACTTAAATCCGATTTTCTGTACTTATTAAAATCACTTTTTACTTATTAAGTTACCTGGAGTGCGAGTTGTTACCTAGGGAGGCAAACAGCTGTGCATATCTTTCTATCTTTGAAACAGAAGGCGAACTATTTATGAGTTTGCCCTGTGTAAGCTTTATCCAGGGTAAAACGGATTTATTAAGGGTTTGAACCTCCTTGGGAGTTGGGCACCTGGGTGTCAAAGGGAAGAGCGCTTCCAGGAGCCTTACAGTTGTTAGTGGACTTGGTTCGGACCTGAGGGTCTGTGTTTGCAGCAGATCAGGGGAATCTGGCTCAAAACAGACAGGATTCGGGAGTCCCAAGCTGGAAAAGGCCTAGAAACAGGGGCAGAAGTACCCTTGGCACACCAGGTGGCAGCACCAAGCAGGTCTCTGTGATCCCAACCCATCATAGTGGCGTAGTCGAGCAGGATCTGTGCACAGCTGATTGCTTTGAGATACTGGTAGTGATTTTAAGTGAGTTTTAAGTGTGGTGGCTGGAAAACAGACAAAGTGGTTACTGGTTTGTTATTTTCTGTTTGCTTATTTCGGGTAAGGGAAGTAGGGACAGAAAAGGAAATCAAATAAGTTAGAGTGAAGATCAGGGGAGCTGGGAAAGTCTCATAACTGAAAAGCTCCTGAGCTGAGGGCAGTCCAGTTTCAGTGAACTGAAGAGGGGCGTGGCCCAGCACTAGACAGCAATAAGATGTCTGTAAGCGAGACCACGGTAAAACTGGATCTTGCCAGACTCGAAATAACAGAGAAAGAAAACGAACATCGGAGACTAATCGAACTATGTACGTTGGAAATTAGTGCAGAAAAAGCCAGAGAGGAGTTGGCCCACAAGAGAGCTATGGAGGCCCAGAGGGAAGCCCAGAAGCATGAACTGGCTGTTGCAGAGTTGAAGAGTCGAAACCCTTCAGCTGCCGGTTCCACTTCCCCAAAAATCCACAAATGGGAGCGTCTATGCCCCCAGTATGATGAATCCAAGGATATAGCTGAATATTTTATCACCTTCGAGAGACTGTGCTCCCTCCATGCGATCCCTGAAGATCAAAAAATGACCACCTTGATAGCAAAATTGACTGGCAGAGCTCTGGACATATTCAATAAGATGCCCATTGGTGATGCCTCCAATTATGGTAAATTTAAGGAACTGGTTTTAAAACAGTTTCAGGTTACACCTGAAACCTACAGGGTTAAATTCAGGAGTCTTAAGAGGGGAGATGGATTAAGTAATGTGGCTTATGCAAATGAAATGACAGATCTGGTAGATAAGTGGGTGAGGGGAAAAGACATTACTAGCTTTGAAGGAATGTGTGATTTGGTTGCTCAGGAACAATTCCTGAATATGTGCAGTGATGATGTAAAACAGTACTTGTGGGACAAAAAGGTAAAAGCAGTGGGTGAATTAGCTGGGTTTGCAGACTCTTATGAGCAGGTGCAAGCTGCAATTAAGCATAACCCACTGGCAGAGGGGTACAGGGTTGGGGGAAAACAGAGTTACCGTTTTACCCCTGGGAAAAAGGAGGCTGGGCGTTCACCTCCCCATTCCCCTATTACTCGTTCCAAATTCCCTGTACAATCAGAGGAGCCCAGGAGGTGCTATCAGTGTAAGTCCACCGAGCACCTGAGAGATAAGTGTCCCCTGCTGAGTGAAAACAGGCATCAAGTGGCCCATGAAGCTGCTGCCTCTTTCCAAACAGACCTGGCCTAAGTCTCCTCTTCTTACAGTGCTAGATAATGCTGTATCCTAAACATGCCGAGTTTATGAAGTAAATTGAAGCCTAGAAAGAAGATGGATGGATCAAGCTAAAGCCAGGTAAGACTGCTGTGATGGTGGGAAGGAGATGTATTTATTTATTTATTTATTTATTTATTTTGCAAACTGCCAAGAGCTACAGCTTCGCCCTCTAACAATGTAATTACGCAGTTTTGGGGTTATGTTGGATTTACCACTGCTCCTGCATAGCAACTTTTGCCCGAAGCACTTTGTCAGTCTTCAGTTGTTACAGTAACCATTTCTTCTTGGACTATGGGATCCATGCATTCTGCACCTCCAGAAAACACTATTGCAAATGTGCTGTACTTGGAAATGCTGCTGTAGTACACATCACATGGAGGATGAAGCTTGGTTATCCCCTCCTAAGTGGGACAGCCCCGCAAAAAGCACATTTCACTAGTGTTTAGCAACATATACTGGCTTACTGTTCAACTCTGGATTTGCTTCAGTATACTGTTTTTGATCTTTAAAATCTATTAATGGGCGAGGACCCATCTCGCCGATGCCCCATCTCATGAGCTATGATTAAATTGATAACAGCCCATGGACCAAAGTTCTCAGACACCAAAGGTTATAGGCAGTGGAAGATCTTAGTTGGGCAATTCTCTCTCAGCAGAGATCAGGAAGGGCCTACTCCTGGTCTCCTTTAGGGAAGAACGCAAGGCTCATCTCTCTGTGCAGGCCTTTAACAAATAACAAAGCCACATCAGATTCCTGGTTTCTATCAGTTCAAACAAGGAACATGAGAAGAAGTCAGGTCTCATCTCAGACAGAATGCAATGCAAATGTTATACAAGTATGTGGTGACTAGATATGTCTCTCATGGATGCATTAGAAATGCAAAGATAGATCAGAAACAGCAGAGGCAGTTCCACTGGAAACTTCTGAGCAATGCCCCCTCAATATTCCTCAGCCATAATAGAGAGGGAGTGGGGACACCTGCAGAGAAGGTATGGTAGTTTGGTCTCTTTGCCGCTTCAGTCCTGCAGAGAATGCCAGCAAGCAAGCCAGATATGAATGTGATTTTTTGTTGTTGTTTTGTTTTTTATGGGCAGCTGTCCTCTAATAACTGGACAGAAGCCACTTAATGTCTTCACATATACAACTGTAGAGTGGTAAGAGCTGTAGATCACTAATGACCTGTTTTAGGTTTGAACTCATGAACTACAGGTAAAAGGTTCCATGTACAATTACCAGACTCCTGAGCAATGTCGTCTTACTTTGGTGAGCTTAAAAGCATAGACGTTCATGTTAGTAGCAGAGTTAAATCATGTAGTGCTTGAAAAAAATAAAGCTTTTTGTAGTCCGACCAGAGTGTTTTCATGTAGTTGTTGCTTATATGTGAATATTTAATCATATATGAGACCATATATAGCACACCATTATATTGCCATTCTATGAAGAAAACTCACTTGAGTAAAAGTAGTAAATAAAATCATCTTATGTGAATTATAAGAGTGTAAGCACATGTACAGCATGTGTTTTAATATATTTTAGAATAATTAAGTCAGCATGCCATTAGTTTAATTAAATTTTTTACACCTTCTTGATTAGACAGCTAGTTTAATGACATCTTCCACACTTTGAGCTGTGAAGTGTGGCTCATTTTAAAGTTCTGTAATGAGAAAGAAAATGTAAATCTGATGAACATCTTCTAGACAGACTAAAAAAACAATTTCTAGTTTATGGAAAAACAACAGAATCTGCAGATGATTAGAACTTTGCATCAAACACATTTAATATAGCATGATGTAATTGCTTTTTAAAAAGTAAAATTCCTCAATAAAGGAGAAGATTAAATAAATATCAGACAGATCAGTGGATAAGCAGACAGACTTAAAAATAATACATCGAAGATTTCTCTTTCATGACTTAGAGATAATAATGTCATTAGAAAGTAAAACGATGGGGTGAATGTAAGTGATTTCCTCATGAATGCTAAGAAAGGCTACTTTTTTAGTGATTAACTGGAAGAATATTTACCACAAGGCACAAAGGTGTAACTGTGGAGGATATGTACTATAACAGAAGGAAATTGTAGTTGTATGTAGCACAGGTATCAGTCTACAAATCAAAGGATAGGATACCAGTAATGCATAGTGACTCTGTGCACAAACACAGCACATTTTGTGGCTCAACAATAAATCACATCTTAAAAAAGCAGAACATGAGTCCAGTTTGACTGAGGGATGGGAGAAGTAATACTGAACACAGCATCAAGGTTATCCTCTTTCTTTTCACCCATGGAGAAAGTAAACATCTGTTGGGATTTTTAAACTCCACCTGATCAACCACTGAGGCAGGCAAAAAAGCCCTCTGTTTAGCTTTTGATAGTACTGTAATTCTGCCTTCTCATTTTTCATGCAGCGTATGAACAAACCCATTGTATGAATACACAACTTTTCCAGTAAGGGGCATGCTTTTAATAAGAGATGGGTCGTCATTCTAGAATTGAGTAACCAGTAATCTGGTGTGAACTAGAATTTAAAGAGAGTTATAGTTGCCTCTCTCAAAGCATCAACAAGCAAAAAGGATGAAAATACATGAACTAAGTTCTGTCCTCCATTCCAGGTGCAAGACTCCCACTGAAAGAGAATGAATGGCTCCGTGAACTTGACTTACAGGAAATGTGCAAATTTTAAAACTGTATATCAATCAAATTTTCAAGAGAGCTCAGTCCCCATTTAGGTCCTGCACGAAGTGAACTGTTCACAGTGAACACCCCAGAAGGGATTCTCCTGTTATACAAACAAACCATCTTCCAAAACTGAATTACATTTTGTAGTGAATGAGGCTGGTGTCAGTTTCATTGGGTGAAGAAGTTGGAAAGTATGTAGTGAATGAGGCAGGGAACTTCAGGAAGAGAAAGGAGGGTCTATGGTTAAGGCAGTTTAATGCTGCCCTGGAAAGTTGGATTTTATCCCTGCCTGTGCCACAGCAGAGTTCTTATGTGATGCTTGATGACTCACTTAAACCAAACTTTTCATACACAATAACTAATTGTGTCTTCCTCATTTTCTGTGGGCCTGATTTGAGACCCTGGGGCTGTTTTACAGAAGTGCTGAGCACTCACAGCTCCAACTGCAGTCAATGGGAGCAGTGCTTTGAACATATAAAGGGCAGCATAATGCTACATACTCATCTCAGACTGGACATCCAAAATCAGTGGATACTTTTGACCTTAATCTCTCTTGTTCCCCTTGTAAAATGGAGATAATAGCTCATCTCACACGGGTGTTGTAAAAATTAAAATGTAATTACAGTTTGTGAAGCACTCAAATATACTAGTGATGAATGCCATTGAAAAGCCAATGCGGAAATCAATAATTCTGTCTTCAGAGTAGGGTTTGAATAGTGTGCAGTAAAAAAGGTCTGGGGGCACACATTGAACAAAGAGGATAAAGCAAAATATGGAATAGCTGCTTATTAAGTGAGTGCATTTGTTCTGTGCACTAAATGAGAAAAGGGGTCTTGTAGAAAAATAGTCTAGATTTACATGATCATATGCTATCATAAATGCACTGGGGGGATTCTGCATGACTGCACACCCACAGAAAACTGCCCCCTGCAGAATTCCTGTGCTTCCCTGCCGAAAATGGCAGGGCAGCAAAGGGAAGCCGTGGGGGTGGGGGGAAGAGACCATGGGCACAGTTGGGTGGGAGGATTCCCCCCTTCTAGCAGAGACGAGGCATGGGGAGCACACAGGGCCATGTGCCACTGCCACCCTCTCCCACACCGGCATTTCTGCAAGTGCAGAGTTGCCCAGCTGAAGGAGGCTGCATCTCAGCTCCACTGACTCTGCAGCTGAACGCCAGCTCCTGGGTCCTAGTGCCAGTCATGCTGCCCTTCTGTGTGTTAGGAGCTTTCCTGGTTTTTGTGCAACAGTGAGTGCCTAAGGCGGGGCTTGGTAACTGGGGGGGGGAGAAATGAGGGATGGGGGCTGGAATAGGGCAGGGGGAGGGGAATGTGGGAGTGTCCCCTCTGCGGCAGCAGCTGGGGCTCCCCCGTTAAGCAGGCCCATTGCCCCCGTACCCTGACAAGCCCTACCCCTCTACACCCAGACCTCTCTGTTGAGCCCCCACCCCACTGATCCCCAACCAGCTGCGCCTGGAACCCCACCCCAGCACCGGGACTCTCCACTGAGTCCCCCACACCCAGACCTCCCTGCCGAACCCCATATCCCCACACCCAGACCCCTCCGCTGAGCCCAACCACCACCATCTGGATCCCCTGTAAAGTCCCTTTGCCCCTGCACCCGGAAACCCCCAATGAGCCACTATGCATCCAGATCTCCCACTGAGCCGCACCCAGATTGCCCCCCACAGAAACCTCTCACCCTACACCTGGATCCCCCCTCATTAAGCCCCTCCACACTTGGATCCTGCTGGGCTGAGCCTGCCCACCCACATCTGATGCGCCAGGTGCAGAGGGGCATGGCCCTGGGGTTTTTCTGGGGCAGGCCCAGCCCTTGTACTGTGTCAGGGTCAGGTGCAGCCTCACTGCCGAGTCCCTGTACCAGGGAAAATGGGGGCTTCAGGGTGATTCCCATCTCAGTGCAGCCAGTGGCTCCCCACTGCCATGCCAGAGCCACATTTATTGACAAATAAAATTTGCAGAATTGTAAAATATAATGTGCCTAATTTTTATTTTGTTGGTGCAGAATTCCCTCAAGAGTAACTAGGGGGACAAATTAAGGTTACCCGTAGGTATTTGCATACACGTGGTCTAATTATATTATACTTACATTTCATTCTGTTAACATTTAAAAATTAATACTACTTCATTTTGGGAAAAAAAACCTGAAACCCATTTATTTTAAGTGGCTGCAGGTTGCCCTTGCATTAACTGTTGCTCTAGATCACTGACCAACTTAACTTGTACACCTATACATTTAAAACCAGAATCCACCTACTAGTTTAGACAATCCAGGAAGTTTTTGGAAAGTGTAGGGGACAATTTCCTAGTGCAAGTGGTGGAGGAACCAACTAGGGGCAGAGCTCTTCTTGACCTGCTGCTCACAAACAGGGAAGAATTAGTAGGGGAAGCAAAAGTGGATGGGAATCTGGGAGGCAGTGACCATGAGATGGTCAAGTTCAGGATCCTGACAAAAGGAAGAAAGGAGAGAAGCAGAATACGGACCCTGGACATCAGAAAAACAGACTTTGATTCCCTCAGGGAACTGATGGGCAGGATCCCCTGGGAGAAGAACATGAGGGGAAAATGAGTCCAGGAGAGCTGGCTGTATTTTAAAGAATCCTTATTGAGGTTGCAGGAACAAACCATCACGATGTGTAGAAAGAATAGTAAATATGGCAGGCCACCAATAAAGAAAATTACAAGAAGTGGAAGCTTGGACAAATGACCAAGGAGGAGTACAAAACTATTGCTCAGGCATACAGGAGTGAAATCAGGACGGTCAAATCACAATAGGAGTTGAAGCTAGCAAGGGATAAGAGTAAAAAGATGGGTTTCTACAGGTATGTTAGCAACAAGGTGGTGGTCAGGGAAAGTGTGGGCCGCTTACTGAATGGGGGAGGCAACCTAGTGACAAAGGATGTGGAAAAAGCTAATGTACTCAATGGTTTTTTTGCCTCTGTCTTCACGAACAAGGTCAGCTCCCAGACTACTGCACTAGGCAGCACAGTATGGGCAGGAGGTGACCAGCCCTCGGTGGAGAAAGAAGTGGTTCAGGACTATTTAGAAAAGCTGGAAGAGCACAAGTCTATGGGGACAGATGCACTGCATCTGATGGTGCTAAAGGAGTTGGCTGATGTGATTGCAGAGCCATTGGCCATTATCTTTGAAAAATCATGGCAATTGGGGGAGGTCCTGGATGACTGGAAAAAGGCTAATGTAGTGCCCATCTTTAAAAAAGAGAAGGAGGAGGATTTGGGGAACTGATACAGCCTAGTCAGCCTCACCTCAATCCCTGGAAAAATCATGGAGCAGGTCCTCAAATAATTGATTTTGAAGCACTTCGAGGAGAGGAAAACAATCAGGAACAGTCAGCATTGATTCACCAAGGACACGCCTGACTAACTTAATTGCCTTCTACAATGAGATAATTGGCTCTCTGGATGAGGGGAAAGCAGTGGATGTGCTATTCCTTGACTTTAGCAAAGCTTTTGATACGGTCTCCCACAGTATTCTTGCCTGCAAGTTAAATAAGTATGGGTTGGATGAATGGACTATAAGGTGGATAGAAAGCTGGTTAGATCATCAGGCTCAGCAGGTAGTGATCAATGGCTCCATGTCTAGTTGGCAGCTGATATCAAGCGGCGTGCCAAAAGGGTCGGTCCTGGGGCCAGTTTTGGTCAATATTGTCATGAAAGTTGAACTTACAAATGTAGAATTATGTACAAAAAATAACTGCATTCAAAAATAAAACAAACAATGTAAAACTTTAGAGCCTACAAGTCCACTCAGTCCTACTTCAGCCAATTGCTCAGACAAACAAGTTTGGCTACAATTTGCAGGAGATAATGCTGCCCGCTTCTTGTTTACAATGTCACCTAAAAGTGAGAACATTCATTCGCATGGCATTGTTGTAGCCGATGTCACAAGATATTTACATACCAGATGCGCTAAAGATGCATGGGTCCTGTCATGCTTAAGCCAGCATTCAGAGGATATGCATCCATGCTGATGACAGGTTGTGTTTGATAACTATCCAAAGCAAAGAGGACCGATGCATGTTCATTTTCATCATCTGAGTCAGATGCCATCAGCAGAAAATTGATTTTCTTTTTTGGTGGTTTGGGTTCTGTAGTTTCCACATCTGAGTGTTCTCTTTTAAGACATCTGAAAGCATACTCCACACCTTGTCCCTCTCAGATTTGGAAGGCACTTCCGATTATTAAACCTTGGGTTGAATGCTGTAGCTGTCCTTAGAAATTTCACATTGGTACCTTCTTTGTGTTTTGTCAAATCTGCTGTGAAAGTGTTCTTAAAACGAACATGTGCTGGGTCAGTGATGGGCAACCTTTGGCCTGTCAGGGTAATGCGCTGGTGGGCCACGAGACAGTGTTTACATTGACCATCCACAGGCACTGCGGAGCTGTGGGCGGCCACGCCTGTGGACGGTCAATTCAAACACTGTCTCGCAGCCTGCCAGTGGATTAACCGGACGGGCTGCGTACAGCCTGCTGGCCACAGGTTGCCCACCACTGTGCTGGGTCATCATTCGAGACTGCTATAATATGAAATATATGGCAGAATGTGGATAAAACAGAACAAGAGACATACAATTCTCTGCCAAGGAGTTCAGTCACAAATTTAATTAACGCATTATTATTTTTAACAAGCATTATCAGCATGGAACTACGTCCTCTGGAATGGTGGCCAAAGCATGAAGGGGCATATGAATGTTTAGCATATCTGGCACGTAAATACCTTGCAACACCGGCTACAAAAGTGTCATGCAAACGCCTGTTCACACTTTCAGGTGACATTGTAAATACGAACCAGTCAGCAGTATCTCCTGTAAATGTAAACAAACTTGTTTGTCTTAGCAATTGGCTGAACAAGAAGTAGGACTGAATAGACTTGTAGGCTCTAAAGTTTTACATTGTTTTATTTTTGAGTGCAGTTATATAACAAAGTCTACATTTGTAAGTTACACTTTTACTATAAAGAGATTGCACTAGAGTACTTGTATGAGGTGGATTGAAAAATACTATTTCTTTTATCATTTTTACAGTGCAAATATTTGTAATCAAAGACAATCATGTAAAGTGAGCACCGTACACTTTGTATTTTGTGTTGTAATAGAAATAAATATATTTGAAAATGTAGAAAAACATCCAAAAATATTTAATAAATTTCAATTGGTATTCTGTTGTTTAACAGTGTGATTAATTGCGATTAATTCTTTTAAAACAATGAATTTTTTTGAGTTAATCGTGTGAGTTAACTGGGATTAATCGACAGCCCTACTATATTATATATATATATATATATATATATATATATATATATATATATATAAAATATAGGTTTATAATATATATAAACCTTTTTAGAACAGGTTTTGACAGTAGGACCAGGAACATTTTCCCATTCAAACTGCTATCACATTGATACACACTTTCCTCTTGTTATTTTGCAACAGAAGCTAACAGCAGTTCTTCTGCAGGCCCCTGTGGAGCCATCTGCTTATAGGTCTTTTCATGACTAGGTTGATGGAAGGACAGAGTGCAGGGTGGAGAATGAACTGCCTCTAGCATTATAATCCCCACTTCCAGTCCTTATGGAAAGGCATCTGTGGCTGGTCGAGTCCCTCCTCTCCACATATCAATCTCATGTGAAATATGCAGTAAAGTTAACACAACCTTAGATTCTACTCACCCTTTCACCATACTCCTCTTCAGGAAAGTCATGCTGCCAGCAAACTGGAGGAACTAGCGGGCCCTGGTGCCAGTTCTGAGGTACAGAGGCTCCAGCAATTCTCAGAAGAGAGTCAGAGCTTAAACTCCTACTTAGTACAGAAGAATTTACAGGAAATTCCATAGAGGTAACCTTACAGTTCTTTATCCTGTACTTCTATTTGGAGATTATTTGAGTCCAGGACTTTAAAAATTTAGTGGGTGAGAGCTTCAGCTGGTGCACATTGGCAAACTGGGATAAACTGACAAGCTGTTGCTGTGACTTTAGGGAATAATCTTGCTGAACTAACCCTCTATTTCCTCAGTCATTTGTGAATTTTAGGTTTTGTTTTTAAAAGTCCAATCCTGTTTCTTCTGAAGTCAAAAATGAGACACTGGGAGAGAACAGAAAGAATAGCAAGTGAGAGGAAGATGCAGCTTCTGTGTCTGAAAGTTGCAGTTCAGTAGCAGGAAAACTAAAAGCACGAGTTGAGTATCTCAGCTTTACCCATCCCAGATTTGGAAAATCCATTTGCCTGACACAAGTTTCTCTTGTTATTCTCTGGCCAATCTGTGTGAGACATTGTTTCCCACCTGGGATTGGGTTGACTGGTATCACTTTTGTTTGCCAGACTGGTTAGCGCTAAGGACAGTGAGGTTAATTCTGTCCTGGTTTGGTAAGACAGACTCTTATTAGACAGAAGGCAAAGAGGAAAGAGGTAGGAAGGCCAAGAAGTAGGTAGGATTTGACAGAATGGGTGGCTGGGAATAACAGGAGAGAGGAATCAGGGCACTGGATTCAGAGCCATGGTGCACTCTATACCTTGGCTGATAAACAAAAAGTCTGAGGTGAAACAGCTATTCCCCTCGAATAAACTGAGACAGTGTAAACAACATGCCAGACTACAGAAAGGATGTCTTTATCCCTGCCATTATAAATTGATTTTTTTCTCTTTCAGGAGAGATCCACTCAAGTTTTTTAACGGAAGTGTTGTTTGCTTAATTAAACTTTTCATACAATAACAATGAAGCATATAGGCTCAGTGTGAGGGTCAGAGGGAAAAGTGGAGCCATTTCATGTGGCTGTTTGTCACCAGGTTTATTAATTCTCCTCTTCAGTCTGCTGGAGAACATGGATATCAAATTTAAGTACGTGTTTAAAGGGGGAAGAAATAGTGCTTCAGAGCTACATTCTCCCATATGTGACTAGCCCATCTCCAAATCCTTTCCGACCCTTCATTCTTTTTTTTTTAAATCACCTTAAAAAAAAAAACCCAAAACAAAACAAAAAACACCTTTGCAACATGCAACAGCAGACTGTTTAGGTCACAGACACCTACCTACCATATGACTTTAAGTTTCCCTATGACGACTACAGGTCTAAGACACCAAACCCACTTAAGAATACTCTGTTTTAATCTGAACATTTCTTATTTTAGCATACATTTGTATACCAGATGCTGTCTTATAATTAACACATTGGGATTTGGGAGCTGTAGATTTCTCTGGTAACAAACTTTCCTTCAAACCGACATCTGTGATTTATGCTTTTAACTTGCTTTCAATACATTTACATAATCTGTTCGATTTAAGCAAAATTAAACACACTCCTTACATTTTTTATAAATAGAATTCCATAGGGATAGCTAAAACCAAATCCAGGCAAGGTTTGAGCTTCTCTTTTCTAATGTTACTGATCATAAACATACACGTGATCAATGCTTCCCTCAGTGAAATTATAGTTTGTTTCTATAAAAGGGGAGGGGGGGGAAGGAGGAGCAGGAGGCCTACTGTTTATTCAGGAAACACCTCACATGACAAAGGAGGTCCAGAAACGCAGCAATTTAATGTCTTCACTCTTTGGCATCTGTACTGTTAGTCGTTATGTTGTATTTGTCAATCTTAGATTACGAACTCCTCAGGGAAGGGACTTTATTTTATAGGTGTTTGTAAAGTACTGTGTAGTGCTTGTGGTGCTTTATAAATAACAATCCTGACTGTGGTTTCCATGCAGTTGTGTAGGGATGGAGCAGGAAGCATGCAAGGTGCCTTCCCTCCACCCGTTCCCCCACCTGTTGTGGTCCACATGATGGCCGGCTACAGTTGCAGTCCCTCGGCCTTGGGGAGCACAGGTGGAGTGGAGAGGTGGGAAGAGGAAGCAGTGCTCAGGACTGAGTAGCTGTTCCACCCCTTCCTCCTTAAAAAGGGGTGGAGCAGCAGCAGGCATACCGTTCCTGCATTCCAAGGAGGATTCCTTTCCATTCTCTTCTCCAGGGGCCAAGAGGCACCACATGACACCTTAACCCGGGCTCTATGCAATTTGTAAAATCTAACCAAAAGTGTCTGCTGACATATGCTAAAACTGTTTAATTCCTATTGCACTACAACATGAAGGAGTGTTTGGGTTTCTGCAATACTGATAAGAGGCCTGAACTTGTTCAAGTCATTGAGAAAACTCTGAGGCTATCTAACTTTGGAAAGAGTCAAATATTAGTCAAGCATTACTATATTAAAGGAGATTGTGGATGATTAAAAATTGAAATTGTCCAAGGCAATATGAACACATTTGAAATACGATGAAAAGTGTGTATACACGGTTATCAAATATTATTGGAAATTAATACCTACATAATCATAAGCAGCCTGTCTTTAATAAAAAAGAAT
Source organism: Macrochelys suwanniensis (assembly GCA_033296515.1). Taxonomy (NCBI): domain Eukaryota; kingdom Metazoa; phylum Chordata; order Testudines; family Chelydridae; genus Macrochelys; species Macrochelys suwanniensis. The sequence continues at coordinate 28,520,387 of CM065780.1, read as the reverse complement.
ATTGCAGATGCTTTTAGGTTCTGCTCCAAGCCAAATAATCCAATAAAAAGACAGAAATGAACCAAACAGTTCCACAAGGCAGGATAAGGAATATGAAAGAAAACCTTTGGTTTTGATTCTGAACAGCACTGTAAAACACCAGGTCCGTACTTTTAAAAGAAATATTGAAGCTACCTTTTGATTAAAGTTCCCTCGTTCCTGACAAAATGCTTTACTCTGAATGTTATTTATTCTCTGAGAAATAGATAAATAAGACGCCTTACTTTTAATGTTTGGTAGAGAAGCTGTGCAATATATGAAAATAGACCCAAGATTTTTGCTAAGAATCTTATCTTGTCATCTTTCTGCTCTACCTGTCTTGTCAGGAAATAAATGCATAAATACATATATATATTTGTGGGTGTTTGATGAGATTGTGAGACCAGAGATCAACATTTATTTACATGTTTTATTAATCTAATGTAATAATCTGTGCACCACAAAAAGGACTTCTATTTTCATATTAGCAGCATACTGAGAAGACCCTTCCAACAAAACGCAAAGCAGCATTACACAGCCAGGATCCTAACTCATGACCATGAAGACTAATGGAATTAATGTTAACAGATGCACAAACCTACTGGCAGAAATAAAAAGAAAGCAGCTGGCATGACTACAAGTATTAACCTGAACCATTTTAAAGAAAGTAGAGAGATTAGATAGATATTAAATTAAATATACTTTTTCAGTCTTTTAAAGTCAGGCTCCATATTCTGCGATCCTGAGACCATAATTATGCTCTCCTCAGGAAAACGTCGTAGAAGGGCCAATAAACTCCTAAACACCATCGCCCACAGAAGAATGGTCAGGGATGTGGCAGGAAAAGGCTATTACAGACATAGCTGGACCATAGTCTGCTCCTTGGAACGGAGGACAACGATGAGGAGGAAGATTGTTCTCCTCAGGAGCATGATGTCTGAGAAACCTACTTACATACAGCTAAATTCTTCTTTTGTGGGGTGGTTCAGAGCAAGGTAATGCTAGGAAAGTCAGTATTATTTTTCATTGTAAATCCCTGAGGTCTGGAGGATTATCATGCTGCAGATGCATCTTTCACTGGCTTCAGTCCCTCCATTATCTGGCATCCCCCTGTCACTGCAATGCAAAACTTCAAACTTGCAGACTGGCGTTCCACAGGTTTCAGAAGAGGAATAATTTACCATTTGTACACTTCTCCTTTCCATCTACACCAAACACTTTTGCTTAGTGCTTGTGCAGATTTCTCTGTGGAAAAACAGAATTATTTGGCATTGTCACTTGGGCCAAATTCTCACTAAAATGAGTAGAAGTTTGGCCTACATAACTTTCTCTAAAATTTGGGCCTAAATAATTATACAATAATATTTTAGGGTATATTTTATGTGAACAATAACAAGAGTCCTATCGCCTTAATTCTACATTTACAGCGCATATGCTGAGCAAAATTCTTAAGGTTTGTCTACATGGTGGGGTAATACACTCTGCTGGGTTGTGATTTCTAAAGCACCCTGATATATTGCACATAAATTGGCCCATGTAGACCCTGCTGGTATACCTGAATGGTTCTCTCATGCACTTTATCATCATACTGTTTCAAACAGCACTATGTTAAGGTGCACCAGGAGTGCATACATAGACCAATTAATGCATAACAGGTTGGGGAACTTTAGAAGTCACATGCCTGTAGACTGCATTATCCCACCATGTGGACAAGCCCTTATTTTGTCCTCATAACTGCTTCTTTAAGAGCACTAATATTCAGTGTAAATGTGTTATGCAATTAATAGAGTTCAAAATATACAAAGATATAATTGAAGAACCAGCAAGTAATACATGCTGGCTACTATCCTAACTTACTTTAGAGCCAGGTTTTACTAATAGCTGCACATTAAAAGATTAGCTGAAAGAAGGGCCATGACATCTGTTAACAGAAGCATAGCAATTGTTGCCCTGCTATGTGCATAATTTATAGTTTAGATTAACCAATTGAGCTTCAGTGCTATACTACAATTCTCTTTTAGCTGCTTAGTGAGCTCAATTAAGTCTTCTTTAGTTCTGTGGAATGTAATAATCTGCAACATCTGATTTTCTCATACTTATTAACTATGTGTTATATTAGTACAGTACATGTCTTTATTCTGAAGAATTCAAACTAAGTTTAAGATCTAGTAAAATCAGATTTTGCTTAGCTGCCTGCCCACCCCACCCCTTTCGCAGCCTAGAAAATAGCCAATGCAGCATCACATATAGCAAAGGAAACTATTAAAATGGAGCGTGAAAATCTGAGTGGCAACAATACTAACTAATCCTGAAAGACGTTAATTGTCTGTACACAGAAAGGGAACTTGGGGCTCCATCTAAGAAACCTTAGCAATCATTGTTTCTTCACAAATGATGACAATGAAGGAGAAAGAGGAGAGAAATGTTCTTACAACATGCTGAGTCCAGTCACCTTAAAATCTCTTTCCTCTTTTTTACTTTTAGCAAAAGTCTCAGTACAGCATCTTACAAAAATTACATATCCAGTCAAGGAAAATATTTATGCAAAGCGAAGCAAGACAAAACAAAAAGGGGTGAGGGAAGTGAAATGAACCAAAAATTGACAAGAGCAGTGCTTAACTGCTTATCAAATATTTGCTTACTATAAAATACTTTTCACTTAAAGCTATTATAACTGCAAAATATTACAACATATTGTGGTTTAACTGTTTTACTGTGTATAAGTTAATATTCATTAATTAAAAAGAAAAATTCTGGGTGTTACAAAGTGAATAACAAAGTAGATTGACCATTCCCAGTCATTTCAATCAAACATTAAAGATGTCAAAACTATTAATACCAATTGATACAATATGTTATGTAAATTTATATTAGACAAAAAGTAAAGAAACTATTTTCTGCATTTTGAAGCCATAAAATTCCTCTCACCTCTAAATCCGCACAAGCAAAGCTAAACTGTAGACAGAATTTTTGTCTAACCCGGAATTCCATGAGAAGACTTAGTTTCCTGGAGAAGGTTTAGAAGTGTTTATCCAAAAGTAAAAACAATGTGATCAGGGGAAGGAAGGGGATAATGGAAGCAAGGTGAGGGCAAGTTCCTGAAGATCATTGGAGTACATGGGAGAACAGAAAAGAATACAAACCTGGAGGTCACATTTTCTCCTGATTTTATCTAAGTCTGCTACCATTCAACTACATCCTACAAATATAATGTGACAAAAGTGATTCCCTAGTGATGGCCACTATTCCCTTGAATTTAAATTTGATTTAAATTTAATTTAGGTAGAAAATCCTAAGGATCCTGCAATGCTACATAGCACTAAGCATTACAGCACAAAAAATGTTATACAGCTCAGCACTGTTCAGCATAGCTGTCAATCGTTACTCAAAACACAGCATGGCTGAGTAAGCAAGAACACCGAATTACTGTCAGACTCCTAGGAAAAGTGGTCCCTCCAAATTAAAGCCTCAGGTACAGGAGTACAACAGTGAAAAAGGCTATAATCACAGATAACATTCTTGGTCTATAAAAATAGCATTTATCACTAATCAGAGTTTTTATACACTGTCAAGAATAGATTTTTTTGATTTAATCATTGTTTAGTTGTAATATACTATAAAATATCATTTTAATGCTGAATTATAAGCAAATCAAATTGTAGAATATATGGAGTTATGAGTATTTATGACATTAAGGCAGCACACACATTGAAAATATTCAAAAGATATGCAGAACATGAGGAATTTCATTTGAGCACGGTTGATTTTTTTAAGAATGTGGACTGCCAGCCAACTATTGTTCTCAGACAATAGGCTGATCAGCTGGTGAATCAAACAATTGTAAAACTCCCAAATGCCATGAATGTATAATTGGGGAACACGCAAAAGACAGATCTTCAGAAAGCAAGACTAAATAATGCTAGTAACCAGTGGCTTGCCATCAAATTTTCATCTTTCATACAATTGACCAGTTATGCAATGACTGGAGGCAAACATATTCCGTTCTATAAAGCCAAGTGTCTCTACAGAACAAAGCTTTTTTTCCAGAATAGATAGTTGAGAATTCACTACAGCCATCCTAGGGTATCATTCAGACATTCTTTTAACTGAGCTACATCCTACTAGGCCACTCACTAGCCTGAGGGATGCAACAATTCTAACTGGTAAACCTTAACAAGACGTAACTATTGTACTATGCATGGTATGTTTGAAGGGGTAGAGGGAGAATGTATAAGAGATGCTTAATGGAGTTATAAAAATGATTTTTTTCATTTACACAATTTGTTTTTACTTCAGGCCTCTCTGAAATAGAAAGCCAGTGGCCTAGGGGTCATGTGTCATGCTGGTAAATCAATTTTAATGACCACTTCACTCACATTTTTCTCTAGTCCAGGTAAGTGACTGACACCAAATCAAGGTACCATTAAGAAACCAATGTTTGCTCCTAAGTTAATTGATTGCAAATAGTCACATTTGTCTTATTAAAGCATCTAAGATTAGCATAGATTTTTCTAGTGCTCAGAGGAGAGAAAAAATTCCTGCCACAAAGCAAGCAAGTGAATTGTACAGGACTCAACAGAACAGCTCAAAAGGGATCTAAAATGTTTAACTCTAGATAGTTAACAAAAAGTTTGGCCACATTTTCCAGATGCAGCCTCCAAACTTACATGCTTAAAACTGCCCTCCTATGCTTGGAAGTGCTTACTTTTGGGTGCCTATGGTTGTGCAAATATTTAGTTTTAGTCCATAAACTGTATTTGAAAATATGCAAACTGGGTAGTTAGATATTCCTCAGAAACATAGGATTACACAGAGCCAAGAGTCTCTGGTTTTTAAAAACTGTTCTGGGAAACTGCAATCCCTGCCTAAGTCCTGACACTTTGGCAAATTCCTCACTCTTTGTTCACTCCTCCTGTGATAAATCTAGCCAAATACCTTTGACATCAGGGGGATCTCAAATCATATGCTGGCTTCTATCCTTTGTGCTGTTAACTGCAGTGTAGGGAGCAGACTGGCCTAGAAACCACTAGTAGTTCTTGAGGTGAGGGGCAGAAATAGAACAGCTGAACAGATGCCTTATGGTGGCATGTGGTAGCAACACCATACTTACGGCAGTGTTCTAAAATGGGGCATAAATTCCTGTTTTTCTCTGATAAAGGGTAGCCAAGTAGTGTGAAATTTCATACATTAGTTTTATACCCTTTGAATTTTCTATGTAGTTTTTGTTTGGTTTCTCTTCATAAATTTTAAATAGTAAGTATCTAAATTTGTGATGTGACTGAAATTTTTCCTTGGCAGTCCAACCATCCATTATCAACTTAGATCATTTCAAAACACTATGTATCTATATTAAATGTGGCAGAGATTTGTATCCTGAGTAGATCTAATGCAATATGTAGGTTTATTTTTTTTAAACTGGATTTAAAGTAATTTTGGCCCATTATTTGCCATAAAAGGACATTTATGCACCAACAGTTGCTGATAGATAAAGCCTTATGTACCACTGCATATAAAGCCACGTGCATTATTTGCATGCAGCTATTGGCACATAACGACTTATGTGTAGCTTCTATTCATATGAGGGAAAGCTCATAGAGATGCAGCATGGAATATCACCCATGGAATTGGCCCTAATAGGGTATGTAAGGGAAATTTATGCACTCCTGGAATTTTTATAAAGGCAAGTGAACCAAGCACAAGGTTGGTTGTGCATTTTGGGGAGAAGGTTCATATTTGTGAGCATTGTGAACATGGCCCTGGGGTTACTCACTCTACAAGAGTTGGCAAAATATAGAAGAGAAAACATAAAAGGAGTTAGGACAATGACAAAAGGTTGCCAATCTATGGCACGTTTCAGTGGACCAACTTTGCTCTTTGGTGTTAGTTCAGTGCTACAGAGGCTGTCTGTGAGTGCAAGAACACAGCTAAGGATGCAGGCTGAAAGGAAAGGGTGAGTGCAAGAACACACTCGAAAAGTGTCTGATATAAACAAAATGTAACAAACATACAGAGGAAAAAGGGTCCAGTGTTTAAAATATATAAAATTATAACATTATATAACAATGGTCAGCAATTCGAGAAGTGTTCATTTGCTACCTTGCAGCTTCAAGACTCTTGGGGGGGGCCTCCCAGCTGACCACCATCTCTCAAGTCCCCAGACATCTGAGGGAGAACAGATGGGGGAATGAGAGAAGGTAACAAGGTAGAAGAGGGTTGCGTTTCCGCTGTGGGAAGAGGCAAGTGGTGGAAGATGGTGTCACGACTTGAGCATCCGTGAACTCTCATGATTTCTCATGAATGGGAGATGTGGCAAGTATGGCATGAAGATACAAGTGAGGGCCGAGCTGCTGACTGACTGACGCCACTAGTTTATCCTGTTCACTAGTGCCTTTGATGCACACTATGCAACTGAGAATGAAGCACGCTGACAAAGACTCATACAAGAAAACACTGCACTGCAAATTTCTAGCTATTGTACTTTAAATACTCAAATACACTTCCTGATCTTAACTGTGCACAGTAATGATGCATTGTACCTATGAATAAGGAGAAAAATAAAATGGTTTAGTGAAAGTCCTAATTTTGGAGCAATCACCAGTGAACAGATGAATCAAATTAAAATATTTGATATGTTGTATTGACAAGGTGGATGGGTTAATGTGCCCAGGAAGTCCTATGCTTTCCCGTATGTAGTAACCATAATGAAAATCTGAAAAATCTTTATTTAGGGTTAATAAAAGCAATGTTCCCCATACTCAAAATGGGGGATAATTTGCTTGGAAAAGGGTTATTCTAAGGGCAGTCTACCAGTGTTGGGAGCAATAGCATCTTTTAAAAAACCATCGCTTAAAGTTAATGTTTTTTGTAATGCTGAAAGAGATTACAAACTTCAGAAAATTAACTGGTAGACCTACCCAGATTATTCAAAAGAAACAGCTTAAATTCAATTCAAGTTGAAAGGAAACATGAATGATACCACGGTCTGTTTCTCTATTGCACTGCACCCTGGGTCAGTCATTTGCATCTGTTCAAAATGAGAGTAACACACTGCCAAACCAAAACGGTATCATTTTATGCCCACTTTGCACACATGTAAAATGATTACACAAGCTACAAGACAGGGAAGATTCAGGTCACATGAGGTTCATGAAATCAGCCTTTTGGAAGTCTAAGACTGAAACTGAAGCGGTTTTCAAAGAGAAGCACTATATTTCTACACTTTTTAAAATATCTTTGGTATACAAATTTGTGTCCATAAATTAAACCAGATTTTGAAAAACTGGTTTAGGATCCATTTATTTTATTAAATGGTCCCTTCCTAATGACGAACACCTGTTCTAAGGATGCATTATGAATAATTAATGAAATCTAATGAAGACACTTCATCAAAATCTCTCTGTAAGTGTAAAGGGGATAAAAACATTGCTGGTCTTACTACATTTAATACTGAGGAAACCCACACCATTGTAAACAATACATTTATTAACAATTCCTCACTCTGAGGAGCATTACAATTGAAATGCCATAACTCCTCTCAGGGACCATGCAGTAATTGCTGCAGTTTACCATTGCTCTCTAATAGCAGGACTCACTTCATCAACACCTGCTTTCTCTGCTTTGGTTCTCCAGAAGGCTTGCACATTTCCCGCTTGCCATGATATATTAGGTATCAATGACAAATCAGCTGTCCCAAACAGCACTTATCCTCCTAGCTCAGCAACTCTCTTGACTGTTTCCACTTCAGCCCTTCCTTTTCTCAGTCATGCACTGCAGTCATAATGAAGTCATTCATCCTCCTGACAACAAGGCAGACTTTAACCCTTTTAATACAAATGACAACCTTAGAATCTTTACATCAGAGAAAGGTAGCATCTGCAAGAAACACACAAACCTGCCAAAGGTATATTTTACACTCTACCCTGCAATACATCCATTATAAAATGGATGTAGAGAACACATAATGGAATGGTATAATAGAAAGCTTTTCTTGGCACAAGATAGGGATGCTGCGCCACTCACAAGTATTAAAGCCAGGGGTGATTTATGAAGGTCATCCCAAATTAGCAACAATAAGACCTTTAAGCCACACCAGTATAAAACATGTACATTCAACTATTTACAAGAAAAAACTTCAAAATGTTAGGGTTGAAAAAATAGTCTCATTATTTTTAAAATCCCTCCACCCACAAAGCCAAGTGACTTAATTATCCTGAGTCCAACTACGTAGACCTCAGAATGTTGCAAAAATTATTTAAAAGTTGAAATAATCATTTTAGTAGTGCCTAGAGACCCCAATGGAGATCAAAACTCTCTTTAGCTAGGCACTCTACAGACACACCGAGAGACCATCCCTGCTCCAAATACCTTAAAAGCTAAATAGATTAACAGGATGGGAGAGGAAACAGAGGCAAAAACAGTGACTTGCCCAAGGTCATGCATTAAGACAGTGGCAGAGCTGGGAATAGACACCAGGTGTCTTGACGTCCAGTCCTAGCCTCTAGATCACTCTGCCTCAACACTGCTTTAACACCTTTTCTACATATGAAGTGTGATGGCTTTAAAGTCATATATCTCAGGACTTCCCAGGGATGGAGGCACATGATACAACCCCCATAGGAAAGCTAGTCTTAGGAAAGAAAAATGTCCTGACAGACTTTATTCTTACTTGTTTGTAGCAATCTGGAACACTTTCTTGAATGACTGGTAGGCTTAAATGTTCAGAGATTGCCTGTACCTTTCATCCAGAGTTTCTTCAGATACTCTATTCCTATTTATGGAGTTTGCCTGGTCTGGAACTCAAGCATGCTATTATTATTATTTATTTGTATTACAGTGGTATCAAGATTTTGTCACAGCATTGTATTGCACCCCATTTTTCCTCCTATCACTTAGCGGTATAAAAGGTAGTATTGTTCATATCATTTTCTTAAAACCAAAAATGTCAATTCCTTTTTTCTTTATATCCAACCCAGGTCATCACAAGCTATGAAGCACATCTAAGAACCACAAATACACTCCCTTGCCTCCACCCTCCTCTTCCCCCCAAAATTTTCAAAATAGATTTTGCTGTAAAATACATGGACCACACTTTCTTTAATACTCCTATGTAGCAAATATTATTTATTATCAATAGCTACGTATCACCTTTGAGCTCTGTGTAAGTGAGGAGATATTCAGTTTTATATTAACCACCACAAGATTCTTCATCCCTTTTACCTAGACTTTAGAAGATCACAGGATGTGTTGGTCATGGGGGCTCTTCGGTTTACAATATTTTTGTGGCAAATTAAAATATTTGGTTATTCTCCCATAAGGCTTTTAGCAAAGTAAGACCTTTAATGCACCCAACAAAATTCAAGCTTTGCATCAGTCCTGCATTAAGATGGAGCTCAAAGCAGCAAGCCATTTTTACCTTATTACCAGAAAATGCAAGTACTATCTCTGAGTTTAATACTATGTTTTCAAAAGGACATCAGGATTAAGCCATGGCTGTCCCCATATAATACTTTAGCTACAATATATCTGTCCTAATGATAAATACTGGCAGAGTTTGGGATTTTGTGAAAACTTCTGTGGCTTTTTTTTCTTCCTTTTTTTGTAATATTGTGGGTTTCACTAAACTTTTGGTTTCATAAAGTAGTTTTTTCCTTAATTAGAACTATTGTTTTTCAAGGGAAAGGTAATTTAGAAAAACTGCCAACATGTATTTCTAATGGAACATAAGCAAGTAGTAAAGCTCCTTGTTTTGAAGTAGTTCTTCCCCTGCTTGTAGGGGAATAAAACAAAAGTAAATGTTTGCACATGCATATGAGAGAGAGATGCAGCAACCAAGAACTTGCATTTTCCTAGAGTCAAAGATCAACATTCTAGAGTTCGTTTCTAAACTTAGAACCCATAATTATGGAGGGTTTAAACAGATGCCTCCCATCCCTATTAGCAATAATGAATATATATAATTTCTCAGATACAACAAAACAACAACATAAAATAATAATACTGATGGTGTGGTTTAAAGATGTGAGGAAGTGTTAATACAATCAAAATGTCTCTAGAGGCTAACATCATTATCCATTAGAAGAAAGATGACAAGTTCTTTTTAATTTGCTATTAATCTTCCATATTTCCTCCACAATTTAATACAGCAACATTTTATTTAATTAGCATGCTCGTTATAAATATTTGTCACAGTGGTTCAGCTGACACAAGTTGTCTAACATTGACTGTACAGATGGCAGAGTACCAGTGTCTAGTCTCAAAGGAACTATTTGACCGCTGCAGTAAAAGAGCAATAAACAAAATAACAATATTGCAGCCCACTCCAGTTTATGTAGGCAGTCAGCCTTTTATGGCTGTAAAACCTTGAAATGGATATATGAGCTCTGCTGCTATAAACAAAGAGTTGTTTACAGCTTTGGGATGGCAGATACCAATACTGGCCTAGAAGCTTCAGCAGCCTGAATGTCAGAAACTGACTAATGGGGAGAAACATATTGTGGCTTATTTTATGGAGAATATGTTTTATAAACCTCAAGGGGCAATTTATCACAAATTCATCCACTCTGCTGCAGATTGCTCCTTTAATGTTGAATACTGGATTTTAGTCAGAACATCAACTTTAAGGGAGACGGGGAAAAAAGCAAATGCTATTCTTGTTCCTGTTTTCTTCATCATGATAATTCTTGAATTTCTATATAGGAAAGCTCTCTTAATTATCTATTTACCCATTTGTACAAACTAAATATTTCATGACTTATGGCTAATTCATTAGAAAACCTCCTATCTAGTTACTGCTATATGTTATTTCAATACTACCCATTTATTTGTGAGCTGATATGCATACTGTGTGTATACCATTTAATTAAAAAAAACAAAACCTAAAACTCCATGGATATCTCCTGCTAATAGGAAGAGGAAAAATCTATCTTGCTTTCCACTAACAACAAAAGAATGATCAAATCAACATTGTTAGAATTTGTATGGCCTTGTTAAATAAAGTATAAGGAGTTGATGGCCATCATTTTCTTCCATCATACTACAGTAACAAGATGGGTGGCAACTGTTATGTGCCTCCCTCCCCTCAAAAAAGAGTCCTTTGCTTTTTTCTTTACACAATTTGCAAGACAAAATTTGGGTCAGAGTGGTAGCCTAAAGGAATGTGAAATGCACTGTCAAGTGAGAGTTACATTCAGATCTGGGACTGGAAGCCTAGTTTCTCCTTCCTCTTACTCTAGTTTTTACACCAAATTTCAATAGAATTACTCCTCACTTACACAAACGTGGGAAGAGAATCAGGACAATATTTGTCAAAAATAAGTGCCTAAACAGTTAGGCTCCCAGAGTAAGCACTTACTTTCAGAAGCACTTAAGGCCAGGCGTTCACTTGGAAGGCTTTGCTGCTATAATGATACTGTTATGCTATACCGGCAAAATGCTCCTTGTTGTAGTTTATACCAGCAAAATTGTGCTTTTGTCAACATAGCTTATGCTATCCCTTTCAACAGAAATTGCCTGTGAGATGCAATCAGTTTATCTCCTAGGTACCCTGCTTCTCCTGGTAGAGTGCAAGCACAGGGTTGAATTCAATCCACCACTATACTTTATGCTGACAATACAGAATGTGTGATAACATACAATATGCAAAAAAAGCTTCACAAATGGTATATGTGATTCTTAAACCAGGTGGCTACTAAGGTGGAGTCCTTTAGTAAGGATTATGTATCATATTTATTCTTAGAAAAACAATGTGTCACACACAAAAAAACAATCAAGATCTTTTATTCACGGAAGTATTTCCTATACACTTGACATGCGTTCCCATGACACCTTTATGCTTGTATTCCAGGATTCCCTTGGGAAAAAGAAATATGAGATGCCCTTACAGCTCAAAATCAACAATAAATACGCTTATTGTTGATCTGAGAAAATGTTCAGGAAAATTCATGCTGCATAGATTTACTGAGACCTGCCTAAGGGAAATGTAATTTGATTCTTGAATGGCGAGTGATTATGCCTTATATGAATTTCTGAACAGTGGTCACTACAAGACTAGCAGACAATGAGTTATGTGCTAAACACCAAAGATTACTATCTTAAAAGGAACACACATGTAAGTGTAACTACTTTTAGGGATCGTTCTTATGTAGGGGCTAGAAGTATTTTCCCCTAAGCACTTATATAGCCAGAGTATTTATAGTAATAGTGTTATTAATTAACAATGATCTCCTTTTGACTCTCAGAGCCACATCCTGTGGCTTTTTTAAAAAAAAAGTAAATTTAGCACCAATGGGAGAATGGTGAAATGACAGCCTTGGAGAGCACTGTTTTATCTGTAGGAGGGGGACACACAGCAGCAACATGAGCTTCCCCACTCTGCCCTGCCAGTGCATCTCAAGCCTGACCTGAATGATCAATCTCCCAAATTAACAGTACAGTTCCACTCAAACGACTGAGCTGAACTTTTCAAAAGCACCTAAATGACTTAGGCATCTAAGGCTACATCCACACTACCCGCCCGATTCGGCGGGTAGCGATCGATGTTCTGGGATCGATTTATCGCGTCTCGTCTAGATTTATCGCGTCTCAATCCCAGAAGCGCTCCCCGTCGACACCGGAACTCCAGCTCCGCGCGAGGAGTAAGCGGAGTCGATGGGGGAGCCTGCCTGCTGCCGTGTGGACTGCGGTAAGTACTTTTAAAAATCGATCTAAGATATTCGACTTCAGCTACGTTATTCATGTAGCTGAAGTTGCGTATCTTAGATCGACCCCCCCGCTAGTGTGGACCAGGCCTAAGGCTACATCCACACTACCCGCCCGATTCGGCGGGTAGCGATCGATGTTCTGGGATTGATTTATTGCGTCTCGTCTAGATGCGATAAATCGATCCCAGAAGTGCTCCCCATCGACATAAGAACTCCAGCTCCGCGCGAGGAGTAAGCGGAGTCGACAGGGGAGCCTGCCTGCTGCCGTGTGGACCGCGGTAAGTACTTTTAAAAATCGATCTAAGATATTCGACTTCAGCTACGTTATTCACGTAGCTGAAGTTGCGTATCTTAGATCGCCCCCACCCCCAGTGTGGACCAGACCTAAGTCCCATTTTCAAAAGTGACTTAGACACCTAGTCCTATTGACTTTCAATGAGACTTAGGAGCTAAGTCTCTTTTGCAAATGGGATTTTAAAAAATTTACATCTTGTTTACACATTGCTTATTTATTACTAGGAAACATGCTTATAGCCTAAGTTCCTGCAATTGCACTAACACTAGTATGATGTAACACCAGCCTTTCACGGTCTCTTTGCTCTTATAGAGAGCGATGAACAGAGATCCAGTTCTGATCTCGTGGAATGTCTCCAAACCACCCACATCCCCTGACTAGGTGTCTGTTGATATTTCTCCAACCCATGGCTTCCTTCTCTCTGTTTTATTTCAAATTCCCCCCTCTCACTTCTATGTATTTCCCACTTTCTGGGACATCCCATCTTCAGCCTTTTTTCATCTTCATTCCTATTTCCATTCACATCTCCAAACCTCTCCCTCCTCTCTTCTTTCCCAGTCCTGCAGTTCATTCTTTTCCCACCCCTTCATATTCCCTACTCTCCCAATCCCCAAGGTGTAGTTTGAGCCTGAGCCTTTAATTCTCCTCAAGTCCTACATTACACGCTAGCCTCTGCTGCTCCCTGACCTTCTTGTCCTTTTAAATTTAGTTCTTGGTAAGCTCATCTCAGAAAAATAGAAATTTATTCCTATTCTTACCTAAAATAGTTACAGAGCAGGGTTAACTCATTAGCTGCAAGCAAAATGTTAATCAATTAGCTTTTCATCCCTGTAAGCCTAAAGATTTAAATGTGTGGCTTTGTTTGCAACTGAAATGAAATGAGTCAGGTAGTTTCAAACCAGTACTTAATGGATCCTTTTTCACATCACTAAACCACTGCACAATTTGGCACAGTTCTGAATGATTGGCTGTCTCTACTCAGGAGAGGCCAAGAAATGAAACACCAACGGTTTTGCAGGTCAGTGCACAGTCATAACTAAATAGGAAATCTTGCTTGGCTCTTTGCAAGCACAATCAGTCGCTTATGTTAATAGGAAATAAAATTCAACCAAACAAAAAAAAAGCAACCACAAAATATTGTAGTAAAATACTCTGACCTTCGTGTGGCAGTAAGGAAGGGCAAAAGAAAGGTGAATACTTACATCTCCATCCTCTCAATTGCTCATGGAAACATCACCAAGTTTTGAAGGCTTCATTTAATTGGAAAAATATAACAGTTGATGCAATGCTCATCTGTTGTCTCCCTAACATCATTCTAATCTGTTTATCATGACATGTTACAGACCTATGAGTCAGAAGGTGTGTAACTAGATCCTCATATCTTATACCACTTCTTTTCTATAGTAGAAACTCACTGTGCTCTAAAAAAGATGGAGGGTTCCTGAATTCCAAGTAGTAACATTACAAAATAAACTACAAGCAGGTAGGGGGGAAGTTACAGTAGTGATATTGACAATCAATATCTTACACATTTAGTATATTTCTAGGTAGTAAGGAAAGGGCACAGGGCTTTCATTTGGGGATGGGGGTTCTATTTCTACCTCTGCCATTGACCTTTGTAAGGTCACTTGAAATCTCTGCATTTCATTTTCCCCTTTGGAAAAATGGGAGAAAATAATGCCCATTTTCTGTAAATCACTTTGAAGTCTGTGGATTAGAAGCAGCTATGTGTAAGTGATAGGTATAATTATTGTATATCGCTTGTTTCTTTTATGTTGGAGCCCAGTTTGTGTATGCAGTACCCCAGTGACCACATGTAAGTCAAGGTTTTGTGTGTATATGCATATGCCACTTGTGGACATACATCAGGCATAGGAAAAATGCAAAATTGGGTATATACCCATTTGAAAATCTGGACCCGACTACTGTATCTATCCACAGTATTTTGTATATATATAACTTACTGTTTTTGTAAATAATGTGGCATTATAAACAACAAATAGCAACACAGAGAGGAGTCATTTATTCTGGATAATAATGTTTAAAATGTAAAAAGGAAATTTTAAAATAAAGGCACTGATTTAATCTCTTTTAGGTGTGCATTTATTTATTTTTTGGTGTCAACAAGCAAGCAGAAAAACTGGTCTTTGAACTTGAGTCGTGCTACATGCACCTTTTTGTCACCATGCAGCATAATCTTAAACTAACAGCAATGATCCTGGTATGATAATTCAATCAAAAATATGCTTCACCACTGAATAGTGAGACAATGTCCAGCTGATCTACCCAAGCAAACAAGTGTTTTGTTTTAACAATATATGGAAGTGTACTCCAAAAGGTAGAAAATAGTGGAATAACATCCACCAATGAAAAGAATGAGACAATTCTGAGCAAATTATTTAACCCTTTAAAATGTTTTGTAGAAGGCCCTATTAAATTTGTAGTAGCAGCTGTTTCTGATGGAGTGATCTGAAGTACTACTAATAGTCAGAGTGGTTACATGTCTCTTTCTAGAAGAGTTTAATCTTACTTCAAAAGTAGCTATTAATTTATAAATTATCTTGTTCTAATATCACCTTAAAAATCAGCAGCGAAGTCAATTATTGTGCACTGTCATACATTTTAATATTGAATGACTAGCAAATACTTTTGATCTACATAAACCAGAGTAATATCTACTTGCTGATATGACAACATTTGCTTTATAAACACAGATGCTTTGTACTAAGAATAACTTCCTACTGCCAATCCCTTGTAAGTCTGCATCAGCTTATCGTATTATAAAGCAACATAAATTTTTTATTAGTTCACTGAAAGGATATGAAATATAGTTTTCTACTTACTATCCAGTCACTGCTTAGGTTTAATTGCTGTGTAATGATTTAAAGAAAAGTAAACAACATAAATCTATTTTTTTTAGTTAAAGGAAGTATGCTGTATATTAAAATTCTGTTGTTTGCTAGACCATGGCCCTCACAAAAGCAGACACTAGTTCAACACAGAGATGTAGACTTTCTGAAGAATAAAAGGTCTGATCCTCATCCCACTCAACTCAATGCAAGCTCTCCCAGCAACTTGTTTCAGAGAAGCACCCTCAGTTATATAACCATGTGAAACCACACCTGAGGGTGCTTGCATGTGTATTGTGCACAATAAAATTGAAAGACAATGTGGGTGAGGTAGTATCTTTTATTGGAATAACTTCTGTTGGTGAAAGACACAAACTTTTGAGCCACACAGCTCTTTTTCAGATTTGGGATTGAATTTGAGGTAAAGTAATTCTTCCATTATAAGCAATCAGAGAGAAACAGGAGTTGTTCTGGATTCACAACAGTGAAAGTAACAGCAGAATTTAGCCCAGTTTGTCCGTACAGTATATGCAGTTGGTATATGTTTTTCCAGGGCCAGCTCTGGCTTTTTTGCCATCCCAAGCAAAAAAAACCCAAAAAACAGCCAGATCGCCACCAAAACAAATTTGCCGCCCTAAGATTGGCCTGAATGCCGCCCCTTACAATGTGCCGCCCCAAGCATGCGCTTCCTAGGCTGGTGCCTAGAGCCGGCCCTGTATTTTTCATGCTATTTGCCAATCACAGATTCCATAAATCTCTCTCATGTGGGACCTGCAAGGGAAACTGTAATACTTATTTGTTTTCACCGCTCTTTTCTAACAGCATTAAAAAAAAAAAGACAAGTTACCATATCATTTTTCCAAAGCAGGTATGGATAAGAAAAATGGAAGGAAAAAAAACCCTTCCAAAACCAGAGTAGAAAAACACACAGTTGCAAAAATGTACCATTAGATAGCTTATAAATTTACTACTTGTAATGTAATGTCCTCTAAGTTTCTCTCTCGAGTACCTTACTTAAAAAACCCATTTCAACTGATGATGCCATGACTTAAATCTCTCCCAATCACAGGGTAAAGCATTCTACCTTTAGTGATTTGTACTGCAGCTGAAGGAAAAAAGAATGATCACCTATCATTCTGCCAACAGCAACCAATGTTAAAAAGCAGAGAGTATGACCTCTCTCCACTTCCAGAAACTCATCATATCAGACTATCATGTTAAATCTCCAACTCCAGATAGATGATTTGATATTATACTTTTATGGAAGGCATTTTTCTGTTCTTATTGGCTAAGGAGGGAGGAAGGCCCCAAATCATAAATAATTCTTCAGAGCCAACATTAGGAGCAATATTGTGTTAAAAGAGTAAAACAAAAAACAAAAATCCAGTCACTCCATTCCACATACAAAACAAAGAATAAAACAAAAATAAATTTTAGGAAAAGATTACATAGAGGTCTCTGTCTTTACTGAGGCATGCATATGATTTCAGTGAACGTTAATAAGATCAGGGGATCAATGCAAGTCCACTGCTTAGAGAAGAGAATAGATCATGAATGTGCACTATACTCCCTATGCCCATATCAGGAACATTTTTAGAAAAGTCATTATAAAGCCTGAAACAAAACCTTTCACAAGTGATACAGAATTTTCTTTAAGATGACAGAAAACGTAAGGAAATGTAAAGAACGCATAATTATGATTTCCACTGCAGAAGTTATCTATATTTTGGATAACACTGAAGAACTTTGGCTCTACCCTCAGGCCATCTCTCTCATTCTCCAAAATGGCCAATGGATGGCCCAGGGTCCCACTGGACAGGTTTCTTAATGCCTCAGAATACAAATAAAAAATGTCATCATTGGTAACCACTATTTACTTTTGACCAACATTTGTAAAAAGCCTGTGAGTTCTGTGCACTCCAGGAGATCTGCCAATGTCTTAAACAAAAGGTTTCAACATGATAGACAGTCTCCACAGGGGAAAGAAGGCAAAATATGTTTTTGGAATAATGCAAATGATTTTCAGGACACTGCTAATGTGCATCAAGTCTCAGGTGGTCACCAACTGTGAAATCATAACCACCAAATCACACAGGGACACACAGAAGGGAAATCAATTTATGCGGATTCCTGGGTATTTTGGACAATTGGTTTGAAGCTAAAGAATACTGTGACTTTTACATATCTTAAGTGAAGAAAGACAAAAAAATAATTCTGTGATTCTCGCTAGTAAATTGGGCTAATTTTCATACATATGAAACATCTCCACCTTCTATAGTCTGTATCAATGTATGCCACTTGATAAGACACAAGGACACCTTCACCTGTAGTTGAAATCATGTTTCCAAATTTTCCAGAAAGTCCTGCTAACTGAGATACTCTCTCTTACTAACAGACATAAAAATCATCAGAATTTGAACAGAACTAGTACTCTAAGGGGAAACATAACAAATATAACTTGTTTCTTGCCTCTTCTCTCTCTCGCCTTTAAGTGGATAGGAGGTAGGAAGATTTGATCCCTAGTGAGTGAGAACTTGCAGAAAATACATGTCAGCTGAGATAAGGAAGAAAAAGACTTCACACGTACATACATTTTCACCCATGGATATAATACTGCTTGACAAAAATTGGTAGCTCTCATCACGTCTGTTTTACAGGAAGGAAATCGGTCACAAATAGATGAAGGTGGAAATTCTCAAAAGGCACAAAGGACTCAGCTCCCATGATTCAAGTTTCTAAATCAATTCTGGAGCAGTGACACTAATAGAACCCACTTATCTGGATTTCCAGACCTCATCTCTAACCTCTAGGCCTTGTGGAAATGAGCATGGTTCACAGTCAAGCTGGAAGTGCATGTCAAGTGAGGTCCCACAGGAATCTGTCCTCAGTCCGGTTGCATTTAAGATCGTCATAAATGATTTGGACAATGACATAGAGAGTCCATATATAAAGATTCCAGATGATACTAAGCTGGGAGGGGATGCAAGAGCTTTGGAGGACAGTATTCTAATTCAAAATTATCTGGACAAACTGGAGAAATTGTCTCAAATAAATAGGATAAAATTCAATAAGGACTAATGAAAAGTACTACATTTAGGAAGGAATAATCAATTACACAAACACAAAGTAGGAAATAACTGCACAGGAAGGAGTACTGCAGAAAAGGATCTGGGTGTTATAGCAGATCACAAACCAAATACGAGTGTGGTGTTTAGATTTTGCTTGTAATTATGAGAACTGGGAGCACTGGCTGTTGGGAGTCTGAAAGGACAGGAAACAGGAAGAAGGGGGAGGGAGTTGAGAGGCTGGGAGAGCTACAGAGGATGCAGCAGCAGCTTGGTGAAGAGGTTTCCACTTTAAAAATAAAGACCAGTTGAAGTTTGTTAGTACCTTGCTTGACTGATACAACAACGAGTCAACAATGTAATACAATAGGGGTAGTTAAACACTGGAACAAAATTACCTAGAGAGGTTGTGGAATCTCTGTCATTGGTGCTTCAGAACAGGTTAAACAAACACCCTGTCAGGGATGCTCTAGATCAGGGGTGGCCAACCTGATCCTGAGAAGGAGCCAGATTTTACCAATGTACATTGCCAAAGAGACACAGTAATACATCAGCAGCCCCCCATTAGCTCCCCGCCCCAGCTCCCAGAGCCTCCTGCCCACTGACAGCCCCGCTGATCAGCACCTCCCCCTCCCTTCCCACACCTCCTGATCGGCTGTTTCGTGGCATGGAGGAGGCTCTGGGGGAAAGGGAGGAGCGAGGGCACAGCAGGCTCAGGGGTGGGAAAGAGGTGGAGTGGGGGAAGGGCCTGTGGCAGAGGTTGAGCAGTGAGCACCCCCCAGCACATTGGAAAGTTGGCGCCTGTAGCTCCAGCCCTGGAGTTGGTGCCTGTACAAGGAGCTGCATATTAACTTCTGAAGAGCCGCATGTAGCTCTGGAGTCACAGGTTGGCCACCCCGGTCTAGATAATACTTATAGTTCTGTCTTTTTTTTTTTGGCGCTTTGGTGGCGTTCCGGACAGCTTTTTTTTTGTGCCTGGGGTGGCAAGAAAGCCAGAGCCAGCCCTGCTAGTCTTACATTTCTAGGATTCTCATCCAGAGTTTTATAGTGGCAAAGGCTATAGTCTATATAATCTACTTGTGTAATCTCACATTCTTTGCAAATGTTTACATAGATGGATACTTCCCTTATAAAAAAAAAAGGCTTAACATATCTGATCATTCTACCAATGACTTACTTATATTTCTGATGGAACAGAGTTTGAGGACACTGTATGAAATTTTAACCTGTAAACTTCCATGACAAAGAATCAGCTATTTTTCCTAGTGTTTCTTAGAGTAGTGGTTCTCAACCAGGAGTATACACAGAGCTCTTCCAGAGGGTACATCAACTCTTCTAGGTATTTGCCTCATTTTAAAACAGGCTACATAAAAAGCACTAGCGAAGTCAGAACCAACTAAAATTTCATACAGACAACGACTTGTTTATACTGCTCTATATACTATACACTGAAATGTAAGTACAATATTTATGTTCCAATTGATTTATTTAATAATTATATGGTAAAATTGAGAAAGTAAGCAATTTTTCAGTAATAGTGTGGCTGTGACACTTTTGTATTTTATATCTGATTTTGTAAGGAAATAGTTTTTAAGTGAAGTGAAATGTGAGAGTACGCAAGACAAATCAAACTCCTGAAAGGGTTCCAGTAGCCTGGAAAGGTTGAGAGCCACTTTAGAGAGTAGTAAACCTTTCCTTTTGGCACAAAGTAATATAAACAGTCTCTCAGATTTTCTGCGTTCAATATAAGTAAATGCTAATGGCTCTCTGCACCATCTTTGGTAAGAATCATATTTCTTTTTTATCCTTTATCAGTAGGCACAATGAGGGTAATACAATCTCTTAGTTGATATGAAAGACCAAGTACAGGTGTTTTTTGTACTGAACTTAGCATAGAATATAAGGCCACTTGGCACTGACGACATAGAACAAATGGGTATGTGCATGAAGTAGCTTGAATTTCACTCACTTTCTTGGCTGAGTAAATTACTGTCACAAAAGGACATTTTAAAGAAAAGTTGTACACAGGAACTGATATGAGGGATTGAAAAGATCGATCAGTAAGAGTTTTCAATAACAAATCTCAATTCCAGACTTGGGCACGGACATGTTTTTGCCTCAGTTTTCTGAGCTGCTATTTTCATCCATCACTGCATCCATATGGCACTGTATTTTTGCCTTTCCTGAACCTTAGAGCTGGTCTACATTAAACTTATAAGTCGACCTAAGTTTTGCTACTTCAGTTACGTAAGTTATGTAACTGAAATCGACGTAACTTAGGTCCATTTACACCGGGTATCTACACCATGCTGTGTCGACGGGAGACCCTCTCCCGCCGACTTAGCTTATGCTTTTCAGGGAGCTGGAGTACAGAAGTCAATGGGAGAGTGCTCTGCCACTGACTTAGTGGGCTTCACCAGACCCGCTAAATCGACACCGCTGCATCGATGGTAGCAGTGCCGATTTAGCGGTAATATAGACATGCCCTTAGTAGCAGAGATTACAGAATTATAAATTTCTAGCACAGGTTCCCTTCCTGAATATTTTCCAATACAAACTTGCTTACAAAACTGTGAGGGGAAAAAAGCATTCCAAAGGTAATGAACATATCACTGGAAAAACTTGTCTCACACTATGTAACTGCAGTTTGGAATTTTTTAAAGAACTCATCACCACAGACAATTTATTAGCACAGTGCCTTCTTGAATTATCTCCCTACTCTCATCCTCCACACACACACACTCTCTAACCCATCGAGTCTCTCCCCCCTTCAAAAATCCCTCCTCCTTTCTTTTCCTTGTTAGTAACCCCTTGATCCTTCTCCTGAGTCTTGTGTTTTTGTCTTTAGTTCACAGTTTGTTTGAGACAGGCAGAATATTTCATCTACATTCTATAAAACCTCATGTATGTGCAACAGCACTACATACGTATTTTATTATAAAAAATTCAGTCTTTAACTATATAATTTGTATATGTATGCTCTAGACTATAAGATTTTGGTTTCTCTGGTAAAATTAATTTTATAATTACAAGAAGATTTCAATAAACCACCTCTTCCTGAAATAATGGCAAAATGCCTCAAGAGTCTATCACTTTGAAAACTATCTCAGAAACTATGGCAAGTTTTACAAGTATGTTTAAATAAAAATGTCCCTGAGAATTTCAAATTGGATTATAATCAATACACAGCTGGATTATATTAATTACTCACATGTTCTGTTTGAGATTTTCCTTCCTCCCAGGTTGGAGGTGAGGATATAGTTCTTCAATGGATCAAAGTTACATTTTTTCTGATTTCCCTGAAAACTCAGGTTTTCATTCCTGCTTTGAGTCTCACAAGAGAACTCCCAGTTAAGAGAGTGTTGTTGCCACTAGAGGTTGGCCTTGTTCTTGCTCGATTAAATCCTTTCCTAGGCATTTTTCCTTCTTTATGTCTGCTAATTATGGCTGTCGATTAATCTCAGTTAACTCGTGATTAACTTAAAAAAATTAATTGTACTGTTAAACAATAGAATACCAATTCAAATTTATTAAATATTTTAGATGTTCTTCTACCTTTTCAAATATATTGATTTCTATCACACAGAATACAAAGTGTACAGTGCTCATTTTATATTATTTTTATTACAAATATTTGCACTGTAAACATTTTAAACAAAACTAATAGTATTCTTCAATTCACCTCATATATGTACTGTAGCGCAATCTCTATCGTGAAAGTGTAACTTACAAATGTACAATTTTTTTTGTTACATAACTGCAGTCAAAAACAAAACAAGGTAAAACTTTAGAACCTACAACTTCACTCAGTCCTACTTCTTGTCCAGCCAATCACTAAGACAAACAAATTTGTTTACATTTATATGCTGCTGGCCTGTTTTGTATTTATGAATGTATATATAGGACAACCTGTTACAATATAATAAACATAAAATGAATTGCTGAACTGATGCAATGGAGGGAAACATCAATTAGAATGTCAATTACAAGGTCAAGATATCAATAAAATGGTTAATGAGGTATTTAAAATATTCAAGGATGAATGAATGAATTATACAAAATCTCATATTCTGAGGGTGAACTAGTGATATATTCACTGTCTTGCTCCTTCATCTTTGAGCTTGAGTCATAAAATATTAAAAGACATAGTAACATTATTTCTCTTTGAATATAATCCATGGTTTAGCTACTAACAACACTGTTGTATGAAGCCTGAGATCATCAGTGTCAATCACTAAAGATCAGCTATTTCCTGGCCATGGTCCAGTGTAAAGCAGCCAGTAAGCAGCAGATCCAGCCCCTAAAGGGATTGACCCTATGTGGTGGAAAGTCTCAGATGGTATAGAGCCACCACATCATCTCCTATACCATCTCTCTTCTGACCTCCAGCATAGAGGGCATGTCTAGAAGAAAAGAGGACACAGACAAGGAATCTATGTCCTGCAAATCCCCCATTGTCAGAATGCCCCGTAAGAGCCATTGGCATGTGGCATAAAACAGAACAACCCGGAGGCTGCTTTACTTTATTTTGGGGACCAGCGTGGCAGCTAGGCTACCCCAGGATCAGAATTTGTATCATTTTTAGTTTCCTTTTCCATGCTTGAGCAAGCAGGTTTTGGACCATTCATTTCCTTCTATAATGCTGAATGTACCTTTCCATGCCTGAGAAAACATGAATACGATGGCCCACTCATCCAGACTGCTCTAAACTACTTGACCCTGATCCCTGGCTGCAACTACCTTTGTTTCCACAACTCTAGGTCTGCTGTGCATAGGTCTGGGGCAACATCATAGGTTAGAATAGTAGTCAGGCTACTCTCACCTATTCTAGCTACTTCTGATCCTAAGTAGCTGTAACAGCAGCTTGGGATCACCAAGGTGCAGGGGAGCTCTGGTCATGACCCTTTTCCTCAGCCATGTATTGGTTGTTTTGACTGGGGGATGGCATTGGAGCCGTTGCACAAACTCTGATGTCATATGATCCCTGCATATTGGGTTGTCCTGCTATGGCTAATTACACTAGTTTTAGGTCTCCTTGCACTGGTGGAATGATGCATAATGTTCTTAATGCAGCTGAGATTGGAGGCCATAGACTTTATCTACCACATTATTAAAGCACACTGTTTAAGTTTGCACCAATATAGTCTCATCAGAGTGAAGACTACCGGACATTGACAAGATGTTGAGAGTTTTTGTGGGGAAATGAATGGCTTTGCCACAACAGTTTCAAATACATCTTGTAAGATTAACATAGTATATGGATATTAGCCTTCTAAATCCTTAGTCATGCTTCAAACCCACAAATTGAAATCTTTCTTAAAAATTGTTTAGTTGCATTATACCAATACAAGGGAGTGCTTCCCTTATTTGTTATACATCCAAAAAGAGCAACGAAGACCAGTTTGCAATGTCTTTTTGGAGGAGGCAGTGGAGGGGTTTCCCCACTTAAAGTCTTAAATTCATCTTTGAGGACTGTTGCTTTAATATTCAGGATTAAAATTCTGGGGAATAAGAATCATGGGTCTGTAGAGTATGTGATAATGCTCTTCGATCATCGACACACAATTTCCTCTTATCTACCACAACTGGGCTCACTTAGTGCATCAACCTTCAAAGCTAACCAATTTCAGTAGTGCAAAAGACATCCAGATTCTCTGAAAATCTTCCTGGGCAGACCTCCCTGAGCACTCATATGCACTTCTGAACTTCTGCCACCTGACACCGTCTCTTCTTGCCACCTGCTCACATGTACACTTTACTCAAGGTTTTCCTTTCTCTGTATGGCTTCTCTATGCAGCGTGAGAGTAAGCAAGTCTGGTCTAGAGGTCAATGCATAAGGGAGGGTGTAAAGAACCTTGGGCTCTATCCCTGACTCTGAGACACCTGTTTTTTTTTTTTTTAAAGTAAGTCAACTGGAAGTATTTTGTCCTCCAGACACAACATTCTTATGTACAGGACAAGAACATCTGTCCTGAAGGTGTGATAGGGCTCCTATTGTCTGTGTGTGTCATATTCTCCTTCTGCACAATGAGGAACCTTTTGTACCTATCTCACAGGTGTTGGGAATTTTAGTATTTTTAAAGACCTTTCAGAGCTTCTGATAAAGGTCAATATAGATGTGCAAAGTATTATTTTTTATTATTCTCTAGAAATCGCCTGCCTTTCTGACAGCCATTCCAGAAGAGAAAAACATCCAACAAGCAACCAGTTTCAGTCTTATGGTCCTATCACATTTCAGCTGTATTGCTTTTCAAATAAGCACTACAAATGGTAGAAGCTAAAACGCGAAGTACTCTTGTATAATCACAAAGTGAGAAATACACAACAGATTTAACCAAATTTTAAAAAGACCACCACTACATCTCAAAACTGCTGTGATTTGGTTCTCAGAGCAGAAACTGCCATTTAGCATGTACACCTGGACTTTGTCACCAGAGAACAAAATAGGACAGATTATACCAAGCCACTGACTGAGCACTTTTTCTGAAGCTGCCAGCTGTTCTCCAGAATATTAGATTCCAGCTAAGAGGGGAAAGTATGGCCTGGTCTACACATTGTTTTTTTTTAAAATTGTATAGGTTTTTTTTTTTAAATAGTTAAATATGCTGATGCAGTCCATAGTATGGATGCACTTATACCTGTATAAAAGTGCCTTATGGTGTGTAGCAGGGTGGAACCCCGCTCGGGCCCTGAGGGGCTTGAAACAGCCCTGGGAGAGGGCTGGGGCTGAGAAGCTGGGCTGATTGGCACCTAAGGAGGGTGAGGAGCCCCGGTGGGCCAGCCTGTATTCCACCCTGGTTCCACGGCCCGCCGGGGATATTGGCTGGAGGCTCCTTCACGGAGCCGTGAGCACGGGCGTACACCTGGCGCGGTTCACCCCAATCCCCGAAGCCTGCCCTTTCTGCGGCGCGAGGGAAGACCTGGCGCACGCCTACCTCGAGTGCGCCAGGTTGCAGCCCCTATTCCGGCTCCTCCGGAACCTCTTGCTGAGGTTCTGGCTGCACTTTTCCCCGCACTTGTTCCTGTTCGCACACCCTGTCCGTGGCCCCACAAAGTCGCAAGACCTCCTCGTCAACCTCCTCCTGGCTCTAGCTAAAGTGTCCATCTACAAGACCAGGAGGAGGATGTTGGACGAGGGGGAGCTCTGTGACTGTGGGGCCTATTTCCGATCCTCCCTCGTGTCACGGATCCGGGCAGAGTTCCACTGGGCAGCGTCCGCTGGCTCCCTCGACAGCTTTGAGGAGCAGTGGGCGCTGTCCGGGGTTCTCTGCTCGGTCTCCCCATCCGGTCTCCTGGTTTTGAACCTTTGACCCTCACTTGATCCCTGTTTTTTCCTTAGTTGTCCCCCGGATTTACTTGGCCCCTGGGTCTAGTGGTCCCTCCCGCTAGGCTGGGGGAGGGGCTTTTAGCAGTGGGCGGGCTTGCGCCCGCCCACCTCCTGGGGATCCCAATAGGAGCTGGGCTGATTGGCAAAGCAGCCACAGCTGTGGCCAGTTAATCAGGACCCAGCTGGCCCTTATAAGAGGGCAGTGGGCCTGGAACAAAGACACTCTCTCTCTGCCTTTAGAGGGAGAAGGGCTTGGCTGCAGGGACCTGAGCAGGTACCTAGGGTGGAGCAGGGCTGGGGAAGGCCAGAGGAGCTGGGGAGCCCTCCCCTAAGAAAACCCCAGGCTGTGGCCTAGGGTTAGGCCCATCTGGGTACTGGGGTTGCAGGGGCAACCCATGGGTAGGCCGAGGCAGCAGGTCCAAACCCCCTTTGCCTGTGATGAGTGGCTTATTCTGCAGTCTGCCCCAGGGCGTGGGGGCTAGCTGGTGACTGGCAGTAGCCTACAACTGAGCCAAGGTGGGGATAGTGGGTTGGGGGTCCCCTGGGGAGGGGAGACCCCGATCTGTGGGTCTCTGCCAGGGGGCAGCACCCCAGTTAAAGGGGCACCGGGTCCTGGGAGGGACACGGGCCAGAGTGGTCAGGCAGATCACTGGCCTGCAGAGGGCGCTCCAGAGGCTGGTGAGCTAATTCCCGACTGAAACCAGCAGGAGGCGCCGCAGGGGTGAGCCTGACCCTGTCACATGGTGTTAAACCTTATAGCATTTCCTGAATGGGACTAGCTATACTAATATCAGCAGTTTTATAGTGATAATTCTGTTCACACTAGTGGTACTGTACTGCTTTAACTAAACCAGTATCGTTACACCAGTACAATGTGTGTGTGTAGACAAAGCATATGCCTCTAGTTGTGGAGAAAAACTTGAAAACTTGCAACATGTGTTAATTGAGGTAATGATGCTGCCTGAGTCAGCAGAGAACCTGAAACAATAGCTCTGAGAGGTGTGAACTGCACATGTTATCTCAGTGCCAAAAGATGGGCAACCAAGATGTTTCTTGATGATATCAACATCAACCTGTTCAACTCTCTATTGCTATGAAAGTATATAAGGGCATGGCTACACTTGCAGATGTAGAGCGCTTTTAGTTAAACCAGCCTTCGGAGAGTGCAGTAGGGAAAACACTGCAGTCTGTTCGCACTGGCGTGGCCACATTTGCGGCACTTGCAGCGGCACTGGGAGTGGTGCATTATGGGCAGCTATCCCACAGAGGACCTCTTCCCATTCCGGCACTGTGGCTTGCGGAAAGGGGGCCAGGGGTACAGGGGCATTCTGGGTTCTGTCCCAACGCCTTGTGATGCATCAGTTTGCATCCCAGCAATCCCCGTGCTTCCGTCCACATTTGTCGGCATCTTTCAACGTTTTTTGTACTGTGCGCTCTGTCTTCCCTTTCGGTCTGTGGGAATGGAGCCCAAACTGCTGAGGAATATGATGACAAGTCTCGCCAGCACGTCACATTTGGCAGTTGAGTTACTCCTTAAGATCCAAACTGACAGTGAGGACTCTGATGAGGATATCGACTCGAGTAATGCATACGACACGAGATTGCTTGTGGCATTCACGGACATGCTCACCACCGGGGAACGCTGCTTTTGGGCTTGGAAAATGAGCACTGAGTGGTGGGATATAACTGTTATGCAAGTCTGGGATGACGAGCAGTGGCTGCAGAACTTTTGGATGAGAAAACCCACTTTCATGGGACTGTGCGATGAGTGGCACAAGGACACGAGATTGAGAGCTGCCCTGACAGTGGAGAAGTGGGTGGCCATTGCAGACAGCTACTGATCGGTCGCTAACCAGTTTGGAGTGGGAAAGTCGACCGTTGGAATCGTGTTGATGCAAGTTTGCAGGGCCATTAATCACATTCTGCTCAGAAGAACCGTGACTCTGAGTAACATGCATGAAATCGTGGCTGGCTTTGCACAAATGGGTTTCCCTAACTGCGGAGGGGTGCATATTCCAATTCTGGCACCAGCCCACCTAGCCTCCGAGTACATTAATTGGAAGGAATATTTCTCTATGGTTCTCCAGGCACTTGTGGATCACCGTGGGTGTTTCATTGACATTAACGCAGGGTGGCCCAAAAAGGTGCATGATGCATGCATCTTTTGGAACACTGGCCTGTTCAGCAAGCTGCAACTCAGGACTTTTTTCCCAGACCAGATTACCACCGTAGGGGAAGTCAAAATGCCCATTGTGATACTTGGAGACCCCGTTTATCCTATAATGCCGTGTCTCACGAACCCCTACACAGGGAGCCTTGACAGCAGCAAGGAGCAGTTCAACAATAGGCTGAGCCGGTTCAGAATGACTGTGGAGTGTGCTTTTGGCTGTTTAAAGGGCCACTGGCACTCTCTGTATGGGAACCTGGACCTGGTCGATAACAGCATCCCCATGGTTATATCACATGCTGTACCCAACATAACATTTGTGACAGGAAGGGGGAAAGATTCATGCAGGCACGGAACTAGGAGGTTCAACACCTGGAGGCTGAATTTGAACAGCCAGAGAGCAGGGCTATTAGAAGGGCCCAGCATGGGGCTGCAAGGATTAGGGATGCCTTGAGGGAGCAATTTGAGGCTGAAAGCCACCAGTAATGTCTGGTGCCCTGCACGGGAGTGAAGTGCAGTGGTTCCAATGTTAGTATGAATCTGTGTTTGCTATGCTGACTTGCAGTGCTTGTTGCTTTCCTGGGCTTAGGTATTTTTTTACTTTATGCAATAATAAAGAATGTTTTCAAAGCCAAATAATCCATTTATTGAAAAGAAACACAACTTCTTGGGAAACAGAAAGGATAAGGAGGTGGGGTGGGGAACGGTACAATCACAGATTGCGTATGTCCTGTTATCATACTCAGCCTTCCAGTCAGGAGTGCTGTGCAATGAGTGCTGCACTTCAGGATGGCTATAATGCATGGTGATGGGGGTTGAGGGCAGTAAGGGTCGTAGTTTTCAGGGCTGGGTGGTGAAGCTACAGGTGTTGGAGGCAGCTGGTGGCGATAAGAACCCGGATGTTGGGGAAAATGGGTTGGAGGTAACATGCAGGCACAAAGGAAAGAGTTTTGGGACAAGGTCTGCAGGGGTGGGGGGAGGCGCAGTAGTGCTCCGCCTGCATGGCTGCAAGAGCCTGGATCGAGTCTGCTTGGCGCTCCATGATGCTTATTAGCCGATCCGTGCTTTGCTGCTGGAGCTCCGCACTTTTGTGCTGGCGCTCCACATTCTGCTGGCGGATCCTCCTTTCACTCTCCCTCCACTCCTGCGCTTTTAGATTCTCGTTAAGGAACTGCTGCATTACTTCACGCAGCATGTCTTCTTTGCTTCTACGTGGCCTCTTCCTAATTCTTTGGAGTCTTTTGGCCGGTGATAACACAGATGGATGAGATCTTAGGGTTGCATCTGTAAAGGCAAAATGCAACACTTAACAGAGGCAGCATTGTTCACACCAGACAGAGCAATGATTCCCCCATACTTAAGGGCAAGCACAGTCTACACAATAGCATAATTTGCCCATCCCAAAGCAAATGCACATAACCCACGGGACCCCCCAAAATGGTGAGTAAGCACAGGGGCAAGGAGGACTGACTGTTTCATGGCCGTACTGTCCTCTGGGTTTCTGTGCCTTGGGGAGAGCCAACAGCTGCAGGGGACCCCTATACTGAACACTGTCCCCACATTTTCCACAGGAGTTCGTCCTGGAAGATATCTCATTGCTGAAGATGACCTGGGAAGCAAGGGAGGGTCTTCTACTACAATGCAGCTTCTGCCTTGGTCCATATGCAGCTTGCCTGTGTTAGCCTAACTGGGACAAGGACCACAATGGCTCTCCCAAGAAACCTGTGCAAGCGCATTGTCCAAGTTCTGGATGAGTCTTTTGAGGAGATCACTGAGGCCGATTACCAGGATGTGAGAGAGCACATCAATGCCCTATTCCGCATCTGGGCATGCATGCAGCCCTAACTCTCCTCGTCCCAAGAGCCCGCACCGAATAACTTCCTTCCCAAAATAAAAGCCGCTTACCGGGAACCTCCTCTGGTGTTTGTCCTTCCCTAAGCACCGGCTGCCACTACTTTCTTCCTGGCTTGAGAACAGCCCCTGGCTGCATGCATCTAGGGATTCCGGGGTGTCTTCCTCCTCCTCAGCACCCTCGCTCCCACTTTCCTCCTCCTCCTCCTCCTCCTCCTCCTGCCTTGTTGAACTGGCCTCTGAAGTGTCCATGGTAGTCTTCGGAGTGGAGGTGGGGTCGCCCCCAAGCATCGCATCCAGCTCTTTGTAGAAACGGCAGGTCACGGGGACACCACCAGAGCGGCTGTTTGCCTTGCAGGCTTTGCGGTAGGCATTCCACACCTCCTTCACTTTAACCCTGCACTGCTCTGCGTCCCAGTCATGGCCCCTTTCCATCATGTCCCCTGATATCTGACCAAAGGTGTCATAATTCCTACGGCTGGAGTGCAGCTGGGACTGGACAGCGTTCTCCCTCAAAACACTGATGAGGTCGAGCACCTTGCCATTGCTCCATACTGGGGATTGCCTGGTGCATGGAGGCATGGTCACCTGGAAAGATTCGCTGAGAGCACCCCACACCTTGCTGAGTAAACAGGAAGGGGATTTTCAAAATTCCCAGGGAATTTAAAGGGTGGGTCTGATAGTTGGTCACCTGAGAGCAGGGCAGTAGAGTTCAAAGTGATGACCAGAGCAGCTAGAACAGGCATTGTGGGACACTTCTAGAGGCTGATCAGAGCGCATTAATAGACCAGGGCATCTACACTGGCGCTGCAGTGCTCCAGCAGGGGCGCATCAAACGTTATTCCACTTGCCAAGGTGGATTACCAAGAGCGCTCTAGCCGCGGAGTCAGAGTGCTCTATGTGCCTTGCTAGTGTGGACGCATCATGAGTTAGAGTGCACAGGGCTGCTTTAATGCGCTCTAACTCGCAAGTGTGACCATGCCCTAAGAAAGGAACAAGAGGATTGCATATCTGGGCAATTTTCTGAGAGCACCTAATTTTGGTGCCATGAGCAGATGGTGCTTTGGAGAGGGTCACAACCATTTTTCCCAGTCTGACCCATGAAGCCAAAAGCCCAGATGGAAAGACCAGACCTCATGGGAGCTTCTGACCTTTTCCAGGGGAGAGCCAATCCTCCAGAGCCCAGCAGGACATCCAGACCTCCAGTTTCCATTATCCTCCCCACAAAACAGAGCGGCTACATCGGCTCTGGTGATCAGTGTGGAGTCAGGCATATTCTACTCTAGCTCTAGTGGATGCTGTTCTTCCTCGACTAGAGCCAAGCAAACGTTTCTGTAGTAGTTGAATTTGGATCACATTTTAAACATTTTCTTTGCAGCCATGAGGGCTAGAAACACATTTTTTTAAAATGACAGCTGAGACTCTGCCATAATCACAGGGCACACACCTATTTTGCCAAAAATGTATGATAGACTCAATGAGGGGGAGCTACACCTGACAATCCCAGCAGAGCACACAGGATCATAATTTGAATATATTCAGTATCTGCTAAGAATGTCTCTCTCAAGTGGGTGGATCTTAGGAGACTGCCACACTCTTCCCCGCCCCCCCCCCCCCCCGTACGATACTTGATCACCGCCCACTTTCTTTATCCCCTCAATCCTTTCAGATACATATAATTTCAGGGAACAGTAGCAATGCTACATGTTTTACATCTGTATGAATGTAATGCTTCTATGTATCTCTTCATTGTTATTGACCTAAAATAACATTTTTATTAAATTTTTAAGGAACAATTTAAGAAAATAGAAATACAGAGAGAGCAAAGGTGCTGTATCTAGTAAAACACAGATAAGTAACCATAGCAGATTAAGTAGAGACAGATAAATAACTACCTTGTTATTTAAAATGTGTAAGTTTGAATTTGTGAATCCATCAATTTCTTAGGGTACGTCTACACTACCTGCCCAATTCGGCTGGTAGCGATCGATCTTCTGGGATCGATTTATCGCGTCTCATGTAGACGTGATAAATCGATCACAGAAGCGCTCCCGGTCGACTCCAGAACTCCAGCTCAGCGCGAGGAGTAAGCGGAGTCGACGGGGGAGTGAGCCTGCGCCGCGTGGACCCGCAGTAAGTACTTTTCATTCGATCAAAGATACGTCGACTTCAGCTACGCTATTCTCGTAGCTGAAGTTGCGTATCTTAGATCGACCCTCCTCCCCTAGTGTGGACCAGGCCTTAGTTGCAATTCTACTGCACACAGAATTAATTACATCTGTAAAATGCACATGGAAGATGGGAGACTAAAGGATAAGATATATCCCAATATGTGAAGGGCAGATACCTAAGTTGTACCATTAAGTTAACCTCTTAAATGGAATATGTTTACTCATCCTTGCATAGCTTTTGTTTGGGCAATTTGTATTCTTCTCTTGTGATAAATAAAGCGGGGGGCAGCTTCCTTTTATGGACACTCAGTCACTAGTTAGCTACACAATCCCTGTTAGTAGCTGTTCTTTATTTGCTTTACCTGTAAAGGGTTAAAAAAGCCCATAGGTAAAAGGAAGGGAGTGGGCACCTGACTAAAAGAGCCAATGGGAGGGCTAGAACTTTTTAAAATTGGGAAAAAACTTTCCCTTTGTCTGTCTGTTGTTCTCCGGAGAGAGGAGATATAGAGCAGCAATGCTGTAAGAAGCTTTAAGCCAAGTATGAAAAACCATCAAATCATACCTAGAAACGACTTATTTAAAATCCCAGATATGTAAGTAGATCAGGAATGTCTAGGAAGATGTGAATAGGTTTATCTCTTATTTCTTTATGGCTTGTGGACTTCTCTGTGCTAACCCCAAACTGCTTTTGGTTTGCTTGTTACCATTAAGCTGGATCTCAAGAAAACCATTCTTGATGCTTTATTATTATATTTGCTCTTTTTAATCTAGCAAAAAGCCTAAGTTCCAGATGTATTTTCTTTCTTTTTGTTTTTAATTACATTTACCTTTTTTAATGAACAGGATTGGGTTTTTGTGTCCCAAGAGGTTTGTCATATGTTGTTTAATAAGCCTGTGGCAACAGCTGATTTCCTTTGTTTTCTTTCTCAGCTCTTCCCCGAAGGGGTGTGTGAAAGGGCTTGAGGGTACCCCACTGGAAGGAATCCCCAAGTGCACTTTTCTGGGTTCAAAGTGTTTTTTTGCATTTGGGTGGTGATAGCATCTACCCATCCAAGGTGAGAGAGAAGTTGTAACCTTGGGAATTTAATACACGCCTGGAGTGGCCAGTATTAATTTTAGAATCCTTGCGGGCCCCCACCTTCTGCACTCGAAGTGCCAGAGTGGGGAATCAGCCTTGACATCTCTTTGGGTAAAACATCATAAATACCTATAGAGCTATACAAATAATAGTAATTAAAGTTGACCAACATATTATTAAATGAACAATGGACTTCAATGGTTCTTTCAAAAAGTATTCCATATATCCACATGGGGTGGAGGAATAGAGTGACTAGCAAATCTTTTTCACTGTAACATTTCAGTTTAAATTTGTTAAGAATTATTTTCACTATATATGTCTATTCAAGTTTAAAATAAACAGGTTTGGGCTTTATTTCCTTTTTTGTGCAATCACCATGAGCACAGTAAAGTATTTGGGGCTTAATCCTATTTACGTTTGAATTAATTAGTTTTTAACAGGGATAGGATTGGGTCCATCATGTTTGTTTGCTCAATTGCTGTTATGCAGTCAAGAGAGGAAGCACGAGAAAGACAACCTGGAGTTGATTTGTTTGTTTCTCAGCAATGGAATGGTAAAAGTTGAAATCCGGAATCTTGAAGATATTCCACACCAGCTTTGCTATGTTCATTGTCAAATTCACACTGAAATGTGGCATAGAGGTTGACAGCCTAGATACATATATCAGGAATAGTGCTAGCATATGCTGAAAACTGCTAAAAGAAACATTGTTATGAGACATCACATGCAGCTGTTGAAATATACCTCCCAATGTTTTTCTTCTAATAAATCCAAACCCCATAAGTAGTAGTGATAAAAGCAATTATCTCCTACCTATATACTTATATCAATATACTGCATGTTATAAATCAGGGACTCTATTGCAAACACATGGAAGGCACTAGCTCATGGACTGTTTCTTTACTCACATGGCCTGAGGCTGATGCACATTGTGGGATAGTCATTGGATTATCTAATTTGATCTTAACATTATCTACGAAGGCAGCATGGTGTAGATATAAATCTAGCTCATCTGTCATTTAGGTTTACCAAGGTGTCACCTTCTAATCACAGAACTAACATCTTTGGTTAGTAATCTGTCTCTGAGTAGTCACTGCTTTCCACAAAACTACAGTACTTTATCAATTATCTGGGAAATCCAGGACAGATACTACCTTGCCTTTTTAAGTTAGTTACTACATCTGAATGCAGTGCTTTGTTCTCATGAGGTGATTACAGTATTGCTTTCAGGCTCAATTCATAAAATGTTATGCACCATATGTGTGGGATTTTCATGAACTAAAGAATAAATTTGTGCTGTTAAACCCTCTTCCTTTGGCACAATAATCTGTTTTGCATTGCATATAACTGTTTTCCACTTGTAATAGCCTGATCAAAAAGGTGCTGAGCTCAGCCCTGTAACTCCCCTTGGCTTTAACAGGAAATTCAGATGTTCAGGACCTCTCAAGATTAGGCCCATATTTACCTCTACTCTGACCATATCTTGGGACCATATCAACTGATCCCCATTGATAATTATATATAAATATGTTTCAGATTTTCCTAGCAATTGAGTACTTGAACTAGAATTTTTTTAAAATCTATATATATTTAATTTCTTTTTTGGTTTAATCTGACAGGTCTTTTCCCTTTCTTTCTTAAACAGCATTTGCATAACTATAGGGGAAATTATTGTGCACATAGTTATAAAGGATCATTTATTGTGCGAAATGCATACCTGAAATGTTTAGCTAAAATAAATTCTAACCACCTAAATAAAACAGCAAATAAAAAGAATTGCACCTGCAGATCAAAAATAGGAAACAATGTTTCAGAATTAATAGACAGCTCATTAAAGTATTCTCTTCCAGACTCTCAAGAAGATATGCACCTGAATTTTTTTTTGATTTTTCAGATGCAGAAGGAACAGCTTTTGTGGTGTCAGCTGCTGTTATAACATTTAAACTGTGAAGATCTTTTATAAAATCTAGATCTTCTGTGGCTTTCCGAAGAAGATTTTTTTTCCCCCCTGAAAGAGAAAGTTTAGAAAAACCAACCAAAATTGTAGAGCATTATGAGGACCAGTTGAGGTTTCAATAATGCAAGGTTCTAAGGCACCCTCACCTCCACTGAAGTCAGTGAGAGTTGAGGGTTCCCAGAACCTGGCAGGAGAGCTCAGGATCTAGAAGAATCATCTGGAGAATTCAGAGGAGCAGAGCTAGTATTCAGAGTAAGGATGAATATATATATTTAAGTTAAATATGTATGGACAGTCATAGTAAATTCCAGAATACTATATAATTATGTAACATATAAATATATAGACTATGTATGTAATTACCATGACAATAAAGGTCATTAGTCCTTTAGTGCTGAAAATGTTATACACTTGAAAATTTTCCACATTTATCTGTCATTACAATTATTAACAACCATCATGATAGTGCTCACAATGGGTTGAGTGCAGTTCACACACATCAGCAGATAGAATCACCACCTTAAAGAGCTTACACACTTTAAGGAGATCAATGAATGGGCCAGTTCACCCCTTCCCTGGGTAAAATCTGTTGGAGGTGGCATCTCCATGAGGAGATCCTGGTGGAAATCCTCCTATACTGTTGTGGTAAAGAGGTACAGATTGACCCCCCACTACCACGGAAGGTCTCAGAGCACACCCAGAAATCATGTGGATGTCCACGTAGCCCTGGGAGTCCAGGGTCAATCACACAGAGGTTATATACCTCCAGTGAAGCTCTGGCACCTAAATAGAATGACTCCATTGGAGTGATGCTACTACGGCCTTTTCCTGGCAGTAGCTGGTCCCAGAAGCCTTAAGAAGGTGAAGAAAGGGAGCTGAGTTCCCCTCTGCACCGGAGACTCTCTAGAAAAGCGAACATAGCCCAGTTGTTACTGGGCAAGCTCTGTGGAAACAGGGATTCCTGAATCAATGCAGAACCCTCCATGGGGATTAGGAGAATGGGGGCAGAGGTGGCTGACCCATCCTTCTGTGGTTCCTTCTAAAAATAGGAACTCAGTCCTAGAAATGTACCTCTAAAGGGTATTTCTTCTTAGTGTGCATGTACTTCTCTAATTTGGTGCTGGAGAAAGAGAGAAACTTCATCAAACTCACAAACACTTGTGCTTAGGGATCATCGCATGACAAATGCGTCTGGACCACATAAGACTCATCAAGCATAACAGTGGGTCACACCTTATTCTCCCATTTCTCTCTCCTACCAGTGTCCCTTTCTCCAGTGGGAATGAATTTAAGATAGTCTCAATCCTTTACAGGCCATTCCAATAGGTTTGTCTGAAATGCAACATATGTGGGCATACACAGGATCACGTGTCAATAAGTAATCATGTGCAAGTAATCAAGATGTTCAGGAAATTGCTTTGTAGGTATGCCTCCTCCCTGGCAGCTGGAAATCTGAATGCTACATTTGGGCCTTTATCTCCAGCCTTAAGGAAGGCTCTTTTCTCTATTCTCTGGAGATTGCTAACAAATGCCACGTGAAGGCAGTTAGAGACACTTCTCTTTGATTCATGTTGTTAAACTTCTGAGTATCTGGAAGATGTTAAGACATTCTCCCGCCCACCCCTTCCAGACTCAAGTGAACCTGTTCAGAAAATAAAATTAAAACTAAAGGAAAAAAATGCATTGGAAGATCATATCAGAACACAGTGATTTATAGGAAATTAGCTGGAAGAGACCCCATCAACATTATCAGGAGTCACAAGATTACAATTCCATCTAATGCTATATAAGCATGGTTTTGAGCTTTTTAATAATTATTATTAGGCCCCACCAAATGAGTTTGTTGGCACTCCAATATTAATTTCTATCAAATTCTCTCAATTTATCACATATAAAAATAACTACATTTGTTTAAAGAGACAGTACTCCTGAGCAAAGGAAGAAAATTTCAGGTCAGTTATCAGAAGTCTAAATTACATGAAGAAAAGTATTGCAGAGATGTTCTAATGGAAGAAAAATGCAACTGGCAAGCAATGAACCTACTCTTCAAAGTTTGAAAGACTAATAAAGGTAGAAAAAATTAATAGTACTCCACTGCTGAGTGGTGCTTATCCTTATCTTTCAAAGGGATTACTATCTACTGTAGACATTCAGGCCCGGATCCTCAAAAGGTATTTAGGCACCTAAACTCCAACTGAAATCAACAGAAGTTAGGAACCTAAGAGGATCTGAGTCTCAAGTCACTTTATCTTACACAAGTAATCAGTATCTCTTCTATGTCAAGTAGCAAGAAATAACAGGTTACATTCTCCCTAAAATTCCCATGTGTTTACTTAGAGAATCAAAGGAATCATAGAACTCTTTGTCAGCTGCTGTCCTGACCGCTATGAATCTTTGCATCAATGCATTCAGCATAAAAACAAAGAAAACAATTATTCTATGAAAGAGAAATTAGCTATGCGCATTTCCTTGGCTTTTAAATAGTGGAGCTGATTCTTTAGCATTACAAAGAATAAATGTGCAAACTCTTTTTTATTTTAAGACTTTGAACTTGTAAAGCACAGGTGTGTCAATCTCCGTCTGCCAACAAAAGACAGTGACCACTTATGGTGATTACAAACTACACCAAATGTAGTATATATGTCACATCACCACAAGAGCCTGTTGGCAGCTTTGATCGGTTTCTTTTTGATTATACCACAATCACCACATTCCATTTTAGCTTCTCTCACTCTCATTCTCTCTCCAGGGGTTCAGATGTCATTGCTGTATACCTTAGCAGATGAATCAGTTTTCCTTCTGCTAAATCCTCTTCCTGGGAAGATGAATCTACTCATTGATTTTGACCAAAGACTGGTTTTTAGAAAGGGTAGAAGAGACTTCTGACCTTTCAAATGATCAGATTAAGGTGGTTATTTTCACAT
Source organism: Macrochelys suwanniensis (assembly GCA_033296515.1). Classification (NCBI taxonomy): domain Eukaryota; kingdom Metazoa; phylum Chordata; order Testudines; family Chelydridae; genus Macrochelys; species Macrochelys suwanniensis. The sequence continues at coordinate 28,481,987 of CM065780.1, read as the reverse complement.
TATTAAGTAATCAAGGAAGAAATGCATTAAGAAAGAGTTTAGTTCACAGGCTGTTTTGCTGGCTTCTAAACACTGTTGTGTGCTGACAGCTAACCCAGATTCCATTTCTTCCTTTTCCTCTTAACCACAAGGGAAGCTAAAATGCATTTTTACATTGCATTTTGCCTAAAGGCTCTCAGTAAAATTTAATTTTCTTACTGCATTGATTTTTCCATTATAAGTTGTAACAGTCTAATGATATCTCATACGAATTTTTAGTGTTGAGAAAAAGGGATGTGAATGATTTAGCAATGATAACTGCAAGTGCTTGAGGATTTATTCTTATTTTCATAAGAATCTTCCATCTATCTTTTTGATGGGCAGTTGCTGAAAAAGTCCATGTCAGATCATCCCCAGCTGATTGCTTGGAGATGGCTCTTCTGCCCCTTCTCTTAAGATCAAATTTTCTTAAAGGAGATCTTAATGGCTAAAATCAAAAGCATTATATCTGAAGAATGAAAATAAGTATCTAATTAAGGAACTGAATGTTATGGTTAAAAATTAATGTGTCACACAGAAACAATGTGATTGAGAGACACAAAAGCATAACTGCGTGTCTTGTAGGCTATATTACATTCACTAAAGGCTGACATCTTATCCTAATTACCACAAATAAATCAAGTTGTCATGTTTTTGCTTCACTTTTGGACAAAGCATGCATCAAAGGATTACGGCGTGATTCCTGGAAAAAGAAAATTTACAGGCTGACTTCTTCCTTCAAAACAAGCATCTCATCACCAAAGCTGTAGAAATCATGACTGAAACGGACTGGTGTTGTGATAGTCTATGAAATATGGAGCCAGTGCTATGGTGAGTACAACAGAGGATTGAAAGACTCCATATGTTCCACAGCTATGAGGGAATGACTTTATTATTATTTCACTTTGTCAGGAATATCACAGGTGGCTATAAATAAAAAATGTAGTTTTGATACTAACTTAAACTAAGCTATGTATGTTGATAACTAGCATACTAATCACCATAATCCATAGTTTAATTAGTGTTACCCACCATCATTCCCATTAACGTAAGGAGGACTTTTGACTATCTTCATGTTTTATTTTTTTCTTCCACATTTTGGGCTAATAAAAATAATCTTTTTGTGCTTGTGTGAAAGAAATACTGGAAACCATTGTAGTCAGGAGAAGTCACTAAGGAGGAGATCATATGCCAATTTTTAAACAATTGTGTTTGAATTAAGAACCAGAAAATAGTTATAATTGCACACACCTTATAAGTGAAGAAGTCTCAGCCCAATTACACATAGTGGAAGCAGAGAATTTTGAATGTGACTTGCCAGAGGATATTACCCAATATCTGCATACTGCAGGGTTTCCTGAACCTTCCTCTGAAGCATCTGGGCCTGGGCACTGCTGGAGAAAGGGTACTGGACTAACTGGACCACGGGCAGTCTGGCAATCCCTATGTTCTTTTGTTCCAGAAGTAAATACTAACGTCATTAAACCTACTATGAAGGACATACCCTGCCAATGTTCTACACAAGAAACTCCCAGGGAAATCAACTGAAAGATCTGAAAGCTAAGTTATAGTAATTATTAACAGGAAGTCTATATGCAGGTAATCACAACCAAGCAAAGTTGGCTCCTAAGTTTCTTTTTCATTTGTAATACGGTATGTTTTACCATACTTCAAATGTATGTTGTGATATTGCGGCTTCTTTCTAAAAAACTCTAAGGACAAAGAACTAAACATAAAAGGGAAATATTAGCCAAAATACATTAAAGGTGACTTGTAAAAATGTCCTGCAAAAGAGGCATATTCAACAGATAAGGAAACACCTTTCCATTTCCTTTTATAAATTCTCTAGATTCACAAATTGTTGCTCTCCATTCAAGGGACACTCAGTATACATTATACTGGTGGCATCAGAGCAACTCTAGTCCCTCTAAAGCATGTAGCCAGCTAGAAGAGTGATTTTAAAAGAAATGTATGGGGGTTTTAACTATATAAAATGGTTCTGAAAAGATTCCTCTCCCACCACCACAAATATATTCTTTAGAATACAAAACTCCTTGGGATATAAAATAATATGTTTTATTTTTCAGGGATCATACAGTATAACTTTGATGCATGCTTTGGAACCTGTTTATGGTGAAGTCAGTTTTATTTCCCTTGAAAAAGCTCACTATGGGCCAAATCATGGACTGAGCCATGGTGCAGCCTCACAGTCACGCTTTCTGAATCAATGCTGAAAATGGTTTGGTCCTCTCTAATTGCAGTTAAATTGTTTCACCAATGAAGCATCTCCAGCCTTTTCTCTCCCTCCATGGCCAAAGAAACAGGGAGAAGGAGGGACCAGGACATTCATGGGGCTCTTAGGGTGGGGCTCCAACAGGTAGCTCCCTCTCTCTCACAATGAATTGGGATCCCTTGTACCCGACCTATTATCCTTAGGAAATATCAACTCCCTGGGCAACTAGTTAAGGTAGCCTGGTGGGGTTTACATGCATCATGCTGCCACATAAACCCCAAAAAATTCAGCAAACTTTCTGAACCTGAAACTAAAGAGACCAGGTGGGTGAGATATTACCTCACTCACCTAGGCTCTCCAATATCCTGGGAATGACACAGCTGCAACTACACTGCGTGAACCTGAAACTTTCACTTAGGCCAGACTACATCTGCAATGATGCACCAGAGTCTCACCTGTAGCTGAATTATGCATTATGCATGGCATTATGGGAATCCCTGTCTGAGAATGTAGACAGAGGTATTTTGTCGGCTTCCATAATTTGTAGATTTTGTTTTAGCCATCAGTTTCCATACTGTGTAGCATCGATACACCCACTCCATCTAAGAAGCTGGTGCTGACATTGTAGGCTCCAATTTTAAAACTGCTGAAGTCTAAGTGTATCTCTAAGCCATGGGTGTGCTAATATCTTTTTAAACAAATTCGCTCTTTACTTGTTGTTTGGGCTCAACGGTTATCAAGCCAAACCTGTACTTGCTCCCCTCCCGCCCATTTAACTGAAACAAAAGCATGTTTAACTTGAAACCATATTTAAGAATTTCCAAGATTTGCCTTCACTTGTGGCTTAGAGGCAAGGGCTAGAGTTACTCCATTGTTGATACAGTAGGTAGAGCAGACTGCCTTAAGTGTAGTCATGGTAAGCTAACCAGAAAAATCCCACTTTTACCTCCCACATGAATCTAACTTGCAGGACAGTGTGTCAGCCACTAATGGAATACTCTTGCCAGGTGACCTCTCTCAAGCCCCCTCCCTGATCCTCGTCCTCTCCAGGTCCTGAGAGAGAAAGGATTTTTTCCATTCCTGCTGCAAAGCTTTCCCGACATAGCACAGAACTCCCTTACTACTGTCAGCCAAGGACCAGACTGTCCTCACATGCTCAGCTAAGGGTATAGCTGCCCAAGTTCTTTCTAAGCCCAGCCCTTCCCATGTTCCCAATACTAGAGAACAGAAGTAGGAAATATAGCTTGGCTTTCCACATTTACCCCATAGTACTGACAATGAGGAACAAGGCTGGGATTTGAAGTCCAATAATGCTGCCATTGAAGCCCAGGTTCTTCTCAGTGTAACCCCTTCAGGGTTTAGAGAGCATGGCCTCTTTAAATCTTTTTCCTAACGAGGAAGGGGAATCCACCTCGGCATCAATACTTTAATGTGGGTGCACCTTTTGGAAAGAGGTGGACTGCTGAGTGTGAAGAAGCTTTCCGTAAAATCATTCAACAGCTCACTCAAGCACCTGTTTTGGTGTACGCTGATCCCACCCAGCCACATGAACTTCATGTCGACGCAAGCTACATTGGTTTAGGTGCTGTCCTTTATCAAGAGCATGAGGGCAAACTCCGGCCAGTAGCGTTTGCAAGTCGAGGTCTCACACCATCTGAGAGAAACTACCCTGCTCATCAAGTGAAGTTCCTGGCTTTGAAATGGGCCATCACAGAGAGGTTCCATGACTACCTCTATGGGGCCAAGTTCATTGTAAAAACCGATAATAACCCTTTGACATACATCAAGACAACAGCAAAATTATCTGTAGCAGGGCACCGGTGGTTAGTGGCGCTCTCTGCCTATGATTTCACTCTGCAGTATCAACCTGGTCGAACAAACGTGGATGCAGATGCCTTGTCTCGGCGGCCTCACTCTAAGGATATATCGCCCAATGATCAGATGAATGTGGGGACCCCTGAATTGAGAGCTTTATGCCAACGGGTATCCATTGTGGAGGAAAAATCCACAGCCAATGGAGAACGAGCAGTTGACTGTCTGGGTGCACCACCAGACACCATACCCACAGTCTACTCAAGTTTTACTAGAGTACACGACCCTCAGCTGCCCACACTAAAGGATCGAGAAGTGGAGCATGCCCAGCGAGCTAATCCACGGATGAAGGACATCCTTTATGCATTGGAAAGGGGAAAGAATCCAAAGGCTATTTGACCGAGTCACCCAGAGGAGGTCCGTTTGCTGAAAGAATGGGCCCGCCTATTGGTTCGGGATGGATGACTCTATCGAGGGCAGAAGGATCCCCAGAGGCCTCACCCAAAGCAATTGGTGCTACCGCAGACGTACCGGCAAGGTGTGTTAGAGGCCTGCCACGATCAAATGGGGCATCTGGGAGTCGAGCGATTGGAGACCCTAATTGAGGCAAGATTCTATTGGCCCCGGATGGGGCGTGACATTGCCCACCATGTTCGCACCTGCACCAGATGTATCCAACGAAAGACTCTGCCTAAGCAGGCAACCCCTCTTGTCAGCATCACAAGTTCTGCACCCATGGAGCTTGTCTTTATGGACTTTCTATCATTAGAGCCTGACCGCCGGGGTACTGCAAATATCTTGGTGGTCACTGACCATTTTACTTGTTATGCCCAGGCTTATCCCACCAAAGATCAAAAAGCTTCCACGGTTGCCAAGATCCTGTGGGAAAAGTTCTTTGTTCACTCTGGGTTGCCCGCCAGATTACATTCAGATCAGGGACGGGATTTTGAAAGTCGGTTAATAAAAGAACTTTGTAGGATCATGGGGATAAAAAAGTCACACACCACCCCTTATCATCCACAAGGGGATCCACTGCCAGAACGATTCAACCGCACACTACTGAACATGCTGGGAACATTGGAGCCTCAGCAGAAAAAACACTGGAGCCAGCATGTGGAGCATTTGGTACATGCGTATAACTGCACTCGACACGACGCAACTGGGTTCACACCATACATGCTAATGTTCGGTCGAGAAGCCCGGTTGCCGGTCGATCTCTGTTTTGGAGTGTCTTCAGATGGGGCACTCCCCAAAACATACTTGGGGTATGTGACTCGCCTAAAAGATCAACTGAAGGAGGCATATCGGATAGCAACGCAAGCAGCTGGTCACCAGAATCAAAAGAATAAAACCCGATATGATCAGCGAGTAAGGCAACAGGAGATTCAGGTTGGTGACCGAGTTTTGGCCCGAAATCTCGGACTACAGGGAAAACACAAAATTGCAGATCATTGGGAGTCACACCCATACATTATAGAGAAGAAACTTGGGGATCTACCAGTATATCGCTTATGTCCTGAGGGCAGTCATGGCCCCACCAGAACTCTCCACCGGAATCATCTGTTACCTGTAAAACAAGTATTGTTTCCCCGTAAGGATGTTTCCACCGATTCTGAGCCTCCCGGCCTCGCGAGTTGGACACGGGCCCAACAACGGAAATATACCCATCCCCTGCAAACGCCCAGCTCCTCAGAGAGTGAGGATGAGATGGGGTTTAACAAACATCCAGTTTGGAATGCCCCGACCCCAATGGATCCTCTTGTTGTCACACAAAGAGATGGTGAAGGGGAAGAACCCACACTGAGCACTCCTGAGGCCCCACTGTCCAAAGCTGTGGAGACCCCCCAAGAACATGATGAGGAAGGTTCAGTGCAGGCAAAGAACTCTGTACCGCAAACAGCCACTTTAAACCCAGATGCCCTCGAATTTGTGCCTCAAGGACCCATCATCTTGCCTCCATGTTCAGTTGTGTCACCTCAGCCAATACCCAACAGCCAGCCTAGACGCTCCTCTAGGGAAGGGAAGCCTAGGTGTGTGTTGACATATGATCGTTTAGGGGAACCCAGCGACCTACAGATCTCTGGGGTGCCACGGGGAGCGAGTTGCTTCATGGGAAACCTGTTCCAGCCCTCGGGGTTCTGTGGAATGGATGATGGGAATGCTTCTGTGAAATGGGGGCCCTGGGTCTCCTGCTGGGGATCCATGGTTTAGAGTTGCCCACCTTGATGGGGACATCAAGGATTATTTATCTGGGGGGGGGAGTGTAACCCCTTTGGGGTTTAGAGAGCATGGCCTCTTTAAATCTGTTTCCTAATGGGGGAGGGGAAGCAGTGAGAAAAAGGAGGGAAACTCCAGGGGGGTGGAGCTGGAGCTGGGGAGAGAGAAGAAAGTCTGCAGGCTCTCAGAAGAGAAAGAGGGAGAACCTGCCTGAAGCCCGAGAAGGACAGGGCGGCTGATCGGGGACACCCCAGGACAGGAGCCAGGAGGAGCACTGTGCCAGGGCAGCATTGCCCGAGAAGGACAGGCTGGAGCTGGACCCAGGATCTGTATCACTGCTGCCCAGAGCTGCATGGGGCTGTAAGTACTGGGGTTTGTGACTCTGCACTGGGAATAAGGAGGGAGGCTGTTAGCTAGTTAAGTGGGGAGGGGGGTCGCTCTGTGTGGCTTTGCAGAGAGCGGCAGAAGAGGGCACTGGAGGAGTTTGTTGGGGAAAGTTCATTGGCGCCGAAGATTGACCAGGAGCACCCAAGACTCACCCCTGGACTGGAACTTTGCTCAGGACTCCTGAACTCTGTGGGCAGACACATTGCTCAGTGTCTGCCCTTTCGGCCTGTGCTACCGCTGGGCCTGTGGGGCCTTGGTTTGGAGGCAACCCTGTTTTACTGCTCCCCCTGTATCTCCCCTTGTTGTTTTTACTTCTCTCATCCCTTTGTAAATAAATATTTCCCTTTCTTATATCCATTGTACTTTTCCTGTGGGTGTGTGTGTTCACTCTGGGCGGTTTGGATCAGGTGCCCCTGGGGTGGAAGGGATTTTCCCTGCTGCATTCCTGCGCGTGCTCTCTCTTGGCCAGAGCTGCCTGCAGAGCAGACTCCATCTTGGCCACGAGGGCGCTAAAGTTACACTTGCCCTGTCCTTCTCGGGCTTTAGGCAGGTTCTCCCTCTTTCTCTTCTGAGGGCCTGCAGACTTTCTTCTCTCTCCCCAGCTCCAGCTCCACCCCCCTGGAGTTTCCCTCCTTTTTCTCACTGCTTCCCCTCCCCCATTAGGAAAAAGATTTAAAGAGGCCATGCTCTCTAAACCCCAAAGGGGTTACATCAGTGTAAAGCACCATGAGACAAGCAGCAGAATCACAGCTGTCCCTCCTGATGCCGATTTCTGAGACTAAGAGTCTCAAGAGGAACTCAGACAAGTCATCTCATCTTCCCAGACACCTCTCAGTTAGGGACAAGGCCAGCCCATGGCCAGAAAGAGAGAAATTTCCTAGCACATTATCCCTAGCATGGCAAATAGTATTTCTGGGGAGTTATGGGTGGGAAGAAACACTTCTCTTTCCCAAACGAAGGACTGGAGAATATTGGAAAGAGTTGGAGAGGGGACAGAGGCAAGAACGTCATCCTAAAACTACCATCTTCAGTTATCCCCTTCAGCTAGTAGCCTCAAGTTCCTGCTAGTCTCCAATTAGTTGCTGATGGCCTCATCTCCTTTATCCCTCAAGATAATTCCATATGGGAGGAGGCAGGAGGGATGGGGGCTTCTCTTAGCTCTGACAGTGACTCAGTATGGCAGCTGATCTGCTCAGTCTGGTCTGCTCCTACACCAGAAGGTCAATTCCAGCCCCAGAGCCTCTGCCTCTTTCCAGCTAAGGGAGGCAAAGATGGAGATTTCCCAACATGATCCCAAATCAACCTTTTAAAATAAAATTAAAACAAACACTCACACATTGGGATTTTATTCTTAAACCCATCAGAATATAAAGGGTGGGTTTTGAGGAATCAGAAAGACTTTAGCACAAGCCCTTGCTCTACCAAGCAATTTGTCCCAATGAATTCTAATCAGAGAACTATCCAGAGGTTAAAACTCTCTGGGGTGTTTAATCTGTTTGTTTCCTTCTGAAAATACTCTAACTTCTGGGGAATCCTACCTCCAGAACAGATATAATAGGGATCCATGAATTATAAATAATAATGTTTAGTTGCAAGCATCTAGCTGAACAGATAGACAAGTTTAGTCTATATGGTTTCTAGGGCAGGACACAGAGGAATCTACAGTTATGAGAACATGATATTATAAAAGAATAGAAAAAGAAACAAAAATGCTACCACTGCTCAAAGGGAAACCGACCAATACTAATTACACACAGCTCAACATAAAATGTTAGTTCCTGAACCTTTGCCAGTTTTCTATCAAGTAATGTGAAGTAGAGTATTGTCTAGTAGTAAGAGAAAACTGGGACATCCAGTTATAGATTCTCAAAACCTCTGAGAATCAGCCTGCTCCTTTTGATGCCTAAATATGGAATCAGATGCCAAACTTTAGGCAAACATTTGAAAACTGTGGCTATAATCTTTCTGTTTTTCAATTTACCCATCTGTACAACTGGTATAATAATGCTTGCCTATTTCCCAGGGTAGGTAGATAATTAGTACTTGTTCTTAAAATCCTTTGACAATTTAGGATTAAAAGTGCTATTTAAATGCAACATATAACGAGTATTTACTCCTCTGGCTAGTATAGGATATAAACTATATTCTAGCACACTACACATGCAGAGCCAAGTCTTGGCAAGTTTAAGGAGCACCATTGACTGGACGTTGATTCCCTTTTTGATTTCCTTGGCAATTTGAGGGGTTCACAGAGAAGAGGGTATAACCCCCCATCCTAACAGGATGGATAATGCCACATCAGAGAGGACTGAATTTTTAAGTAGGGGACTAATTGAAATAAAATGTGGCAGTCCAAGAACTAATTGTCCATTTTCAGATACTGGAAAAGGGAAAATAGAAGAGCCACAACCACACACACAAAGTACTGCCTTCATGCATAATAATAATCCAACCAGAAAAGAAAGATACACTGCTCTCAAAGGGAAATACTAGTTTCCTGTATTTGTTTAAGGTTACTTCAGTGCCTGTAGAAGGTGCCATACTGCCAGCCCTGAAGTCCTAAATCCAAAAAAGCACATAGAGCACTAGTAGAGCAAGTTTCTTGTCATTGTCATGCCAATGTGCCTCTGCCCTATATCAGAAGGATCACCTCTAGGAGTGATCCAAAAGATCCACATTTTTAGCCTCTTTTCTGATAAGAACATCAACAAGGATGTAATTAATACCAACAGAGATGTTAGTTTTCATGACATGGGTACTTCTTCACTCGGAGCCGGACTCCTCCCACCAATTTATTTAACCAAAGTCACTGGACAGCAATCCAACTTTTGCTCACTGTAGATTTAGCTTGTATTTGAACCATTATCTTAGAGATTAAAAGCTCCAATATCCCATTTTCAATTCTATGACATATCCAGTTTTATGATAGAAACTTTTGGAAGATGTCTACAGCTAAGCTCATAAAGGCAGTAGAAGTTATAAAATTTAGTTAACATTTCAGAATAAATATTTGAAAAACAAAGTTATGTATGATTTGTTCCTGTTTTAGGCTATAATTCAGTGTAATTAATTTTAAAATACTTTAATGTTATGCTGACCCGTCCTCCAAAGATCTGAAATTACTTTACAAAGTGAAGTATTATCATTCCCACTTTAAAAATCAGGAACCTGAGATATAGACAGATTAAATAAGTCATTCAAAATCACAGTGATCTAGTCTAATTTTAAAAAAAGATTAAAACCATGATTAAAAATACAAAAAAATGTATTTGTGTGAGAATTGCAGAAGAGAGAAAACATTAGTGGGGTCTTACCAGGTCATCTATATGAAGACTTCTGCTGTTTCCTAAGTGTTATAAATGACCTAGATTGTTAAATTTGCTGATGACATCAGTTCTGAAGTAATACTGAATGCACTGCAAGTAGTGAGTCAAGTTTAAATGAATTCTGATCTACTATGTAACTAGGTTGACAAGCAGAAACTGAAATCTAATGTTGACAAATGTAAAGCAATAAAAGCGGAATATAAAAATAATAAACACAAGTACTTTATGAATAAACTTGTACTAGAACAAGAAAACTTGTAAAAAGATTATGGAGAAATCATGTTTTTTTTCTTTCTCTGAATATGTCTGAGCAGCCTCAGAAAGCAATTTAAAATCCTGTATTCATAGGTATCAGGTTGCAAATTTCTCTGGTGAGACCCTTCTTTGAATATCCTGTGAAGTTTTCATCACAACATTTAAAATAATATGTCACACTTAAATCATTACAAGAAAAGCAATTAAAATGGGTTTGAGACTATAATATGAGAAATATTAGAAATAAAGGGTAAAGACAAAAACAAAACAAAACAAAAAAACCCTTAGAGCTGCCTGCTCTTGATGAAGATGGTAAAGAAAAGATTTATGTTAAGCATACCAACTGCAAATAGTATAATGTCAAAACCTGAATCACTACTTTAATCTCCATCAAAATTAGAGTATAGGAAAAAGAGATATTCAGAATAGGAGTCAAAATGCACATGACAAATCCACAAATAATATTTCTGAGTCCAAGCCAGTGAAGTTAACTGAGAAATGCAAAGTACAAACAAAAAGAAACCACCTACCCGCCACTCTCTCTCAATCTTCATTTGTTAATCCAAACCTTTTAGAGGAGAAAGACCAAATATCTCAAATGTTGTAGGACCTCTTGCTCCATATCTTTCCTAACAACGTATAACACAATGTAGAGATTAGATGGCCTCTCTGCCTCCCTTTCATTGCTCCCTTGTTGGATCACAGTAGGGAAGGAGTCAAAGCAACAGGAGCAGCTGACCATGACAGAAGGTAAGGGGATTCAACATTGGCCATAGGTCCCCAGAAGGAACCCCACCAATACACCTCTAATTAGACCACAGTTAGCTTCCCAAACAGCACCCACCCCCTTTACCCATAGCAACTAGCTCCCTCACAAGTGGCCCCCAAACATCCCAATCCTCACCTGCCCTGGTTGCCAGCAACCTAAGCAAATTTCAGGCACCCCAGACACCTTTCATCGTTTACCCATCTACCCATACATGATCTCCCTTCCATCTATCCTGGCCAAGTTTTGTGCTACTCCATGCCATACCCTGACCATTATTTGTACCTATGTGTATTGGCCATAAGCAGATGTTTAGCGTCATATGCAAATTATTTACAAATAAGCAAATTAGTCCATTAAGTAATTTGCATACCATGTCACATAGAGCTATGCAAAAATGGGAAGGTATGCCAGTTCACCAGAGCCTGGACTTGATAAACTTCCTTGCAAAGCCCATCAGTCCTCTCAGGCATTTAATGACGGGATAGATAGAAAGCTAGTAGTTTTGAACCTTTATGAATACTGTACCTAATTAGCAAATGTGTTTATTTGTATTAGAGTCTATTGGGGGAAAATATTATATCCTGTTATTGTTCCATATTGCATTTATTTGATTATTCTATTTAACAACGAATGTTTTAACTATTATGAAAGTGCTCTGAAACTATGAATGATTCCTTTATTATTTGAATCCCAATAGCCATCACAATGGTGCAGCAGTCCCTTTCACTTCAAAGCTTACTTCGTGGCCTGACCCTAAATCTTGATTTCCCCCTTCCAAAGCTGTTCTTCATATTGTCCTGAAATTTTGGATCTGATCACTGGCAAATGTTCCTCTAAAAGTCCCTCTTGGCTTGCAGAGACCGCATGCCACATTTCCAACACAGGACTCTATTGGCTGGATGCAGGGTCAGACAGGGCAGTGCTGGAACTAGCATGACTATGAACCCAGCACACAGGCATGTGCAGTATAAACTGTGACTAAAATGAGCATGTTATATAAACCTTATTTAGCACCTAAACAAAATACATGAAAGATAGCAATACATTAATGATGCCTACTCAATCCATGGTCTTCATTAATGTGGAAGAACTTAAGTCTTTCTGTTCCAAAAATTACAATGCCTAAACACTCACGGTAAAGTAGGAACTGTGTTATATGTAGCAGTAGAATTTATATCCCCGATAGGTTGGCTTCTAGAGAATGAAATGATCACACATGTGGGTAGGTTTGTCACTATATCCAGAAGAGGGACGGATGTATGAGCACACATATACACACAAATACACAAGTTTCCTTGATATAATCTGTGAGCTATTTCTTTCACACAAGTCAATTGGTCATTTTGGACCATACTCCTTTCATATAATGTTATAATGATATAAGGTAGGGTGAGAATTTAATGTGCTCCAGATATACCAGAGTCTCTCTCCGACACTTATTCTAGAATAAATGCCTTTTTCCAGTTTCATTTACGTCTTTTTGGCAGTAGTTTAAACTAAACTGGAAAAGGTCACTCTTATTCCAGTATAAGTGTGTGTCCACATGGGGAGTTATACCAGTATAAACTATAAACTAAGGGTACGTCCATACTTACCGGCTGGTTCGGCGGCAAGCAATCGATCTTCTGGGATCGATTTATCGTGTCTTGTCTAGACGCGATAAATCGATCCCAGAAGTGCTCGCCGTCGACACCGGTAATCCTGCTCCGCGAGAGGAGTAGGCGGAGTCGACGGGGGAGCCTACCTGCCGCGTCTGGACCCACGGTAAGTACCTTTTAGTTCGAACTAAGATACATCGACTTCAGCTACGTTAGTCATGTAGCTGAAGTTGCGTATCTTAGTTCGAACTGGGGGCTTAGTGTGGACCAAGCCTAAGGCTTTAGCTACACTTGCAGCTGTAGAGCGGTTTGAGTTAAACCAGCCTTCGGAGACCGCACTAGGGAAAGCACTGCAGTCTGTCCACACTGACAGCTGCAAGCGCACTGGTGTGGCCACATTTGCAGCGGCATTGGGAGCAGTGAATTATGGGCAACTATCCCAGCGTTCAAGTGGCTGCAATGTGCTTTTCAAATGCGGGGGGTGGGGTGGAGTGTGTTGTGTGTATGTGGGAGAGAGAGAGAGAGAGAGTAGGTTTTTAGAGTGCTGACAGTGTGTCAGCACGCTATCTTGTAAATTCAGATCCCCTGACCCCACACCTCTCACTCACAGCAAACATTTACTGTTGCAGATAAGCAGCCGGGAGAAGATAAGCAGCCGCTGTTTGAAACGGAGCTTTGAAACCGCACTTCCGCATTCCTCAGCCGATTTCACAACAAAGAGAAGAGAGGCCACTTGGCTTAATGGGATTATGGGACAGTTTCTGGAGGTCAATTAGAGTGCAATAACTTAACTCCTCGTTCACACTGGCCCTGGGGCGTCTCAGCCAAGACGCAACAGCCGTTATCCCTCTCGGGGAGGTGGAGTACCAGGAGCGCTCTAACCAGGGAGTTAGAGCGCTCTATGTGCCTTGCCAGTGTGGACAGGAAGTAAGGTAGAGCACTCTAGGAGGCTTTATTGCGGTATAAAGTGCAAGTGTAGCCAAGCCCTAAGTTATAGTTAACTATACTGTATATCTTCTTATACTGACAAGCTCTCAGTTGCCTCTGTTGTTGTCTCCAGTCGCTATTCTGGTTGTTCCAATATAATTTGATCTTCAGAAAGCACCACCTTTCATATAAACTTTTACCTCCAGATGATGGATTGCTGAAATTTAGCAATAGAAATCACTATACATTCCACAATAGCAAGACACAAAGAAAACTTTTTTTTCCCAGTGGAAGTACATGTTTATCAAAAAACTGCAGCATTATACCTACCAAATATGTCGTTTTTTAGGAGCTGGACAAACCTATAAATATGGAAAATAAATATAGAATTTTATATCACCTCTTGCCCACAATCCATCCCCATGTTATACATCTTCCTGCTATTTCAAAAAAGTTGTACATTTTAATTAAAGTTAATGTATCCTGAAGTTTGTAGAGTGTGATGGGATCTTTCTGGATGAAAAAAGTGTTATAAATGTAAATTATGCATCATAAGAAAACCTAAAATTGGAATTCCCTTATTCTCAGCACTTTGACCATGAATTGATATTTTATTTAAGGGTCTTAAGTCAAAAGTGATCTCAGGTCTCATTTCTAACAGAAGACAGGTGCATTAATTGCATCACCTTTTGTTTTCAGTTTTTGGCTGTTAAAACCCACTCCCCAATACCAACACATTTTTTAACTTTCCTGTTTCCATCAATTTGAGGATATCTATTACATTCTACATACACTTTCTTCCTATATAAGGAAGCCTCATTCCTTTCAGTGACACCATACAATTTACTATTTAGTTCTGAAATCATGAAAATTACTGCATTAAAAAATACCAATATGTATAAAGGTGGAGAAAACTTGCGTACATATGGTTTTTTTACCCTCTCCTTTCAATAGTGCATATTATTTTTTTCAATTAATGTAACACCTTGTTTGATATGAATACAACAAAAGTAATTAACAGAGGTTGGAAAATTGTTCCATGTACTTCTGAGAAAGGAAGAAAAGAAATGCACTCTCTTCCTACAATAAGATTCTAAGGAATTCTCTAAAAGAGGAAAAAGCCCATGAATAGCTAGTGCGGAATAGCAATTCCTGAATCCACTCTGGAAGTGGATTAACAAACCACAAAAAAGCCTTCATTCCAGAATAAGAATGTCCACATGAGGAGCTAGTGCAAAATTGTAATTGTATTTTAAATTCACGCCCTTATTATTTCACACTAGCGTCTCCATGAATGCGCTGTGAAGCCAAGCCCTAAGACAAAAATCGCATTTATTTCGAGTTAAGTTATAAATACGTATCAATAACTTCCAAGAATGGGAAGAAATGTTACAAGATTGTTGAAGTTTAAAAAAAAAATTCACATATTGGAAAGCCAGGAAATTTTACGTTAGTATAAAACTTTCACAGAAAATTTGGAATGTAGGGAAATAAGGGTAAGGAAACAAAAGAATTATAAGAATGTTACATGTGATATTTATATGTAATTTCTGCTTCCTTGATTTTCTTCAGATTTAAAACAAAAATTATAAATTATTTTTATACTAGAAATATTCCTAAGTCATACCATCACAGTAGAAACCTAAAGTGAAAAAAAACAAACATTTCTAAACATTTGCAGGCAAGTGGGGGGCGGGGAGGAGAAGAGGTGGAGGGAGGGGGAGAGAGAGAGAGAAATAATTTTTTTTTAAAAAAAAAATCACACCTATAATGTCTATAACTATAACTGCACCAACTGCATAACAGACAACTAAATGCAAAAAGGTAAAAATCTATGTTTTTTTCAAATACACCAAATAGAAAAATCATGAGAAAACTAATGAATTACAGAAGATTATTTGGATTGCTCAATTCACTCAGGTTTGTCAATTGTAACACCAGTGCTATTGTAGCCACAGCAAACACTTTCAATCATCATGATAATTAATTTTAAAAGATAAGGCACCTGTAGTATTAATTATGTTTATAGCTCCATTACTGATTAATCTCTTATCAGTCTACATGCAATAAAAGTGGCTCCATTGAATAAAATAAAATTAAAGCATGTAATACTTACATTTGAATTTTCAGGTAATTTAAGTTCTTTCAAACTACTGATTGCTTTAAGAGTGACAGATGCAGAAATGCCTTCTATAAATCACTGCTTTTCTCAAGCAGCTTGATATATTACGAAAGTTCCATGACTAGCAGCCTAATGAGAATGAATGGCTTACAATCTTCTGGGACTGACCCACTTAGTCATTCACACCATCGAATGGGAGACCGCTCAGAGGTACAAGGTCACACCTCTGCCACAATTATTCTGTCTAATGAGGTATCACAAGCTCTCCACCAGTTCAAAAGTCTGTAGTAAGGGTAGCCTAGGGATAAAATAGTTTGGTACCCTCCCACCGAAGTCAGGATAAACTCTGATACTCTGTCACAAACCTTGCACAGAACAAATTAAATGAAGTGTACCATTTCCATACTGAACCATTTGCACTTTAAAAAGGTAGAAGTGATAAAAAAATGTTACTTTTATATTGTTGAGGGGGGAAATGACAGATATTTTTCTCCAATTCCCCATATAATGGTATGGTTTAACTATTTATTTAAATGGAAACTGTTTTTATAATTTATAACTAGGCCATAAGTTCACATCAGCATTAAGAATTATTGAATTTGCTTATGTTGTAGTGTTTTCATCTTTTAATTTTGAAGAGTTACTTTTGCAGGGAGGTATGGGAGCCTAAGGTCAAATCCAAGTCTTACCTAACACCTTAGGCCTTGGCTACACTTGCAGATGTACAGCGCTGAGAGTTAAACCCATCTTCGTAAGCTGAGTAGGGAAAGCACTACAGCCTGTCCACACTGGCAGCTGCCAACGCACTAAGGTGGCTACATTTGAGGCATTTGCAGCTGTATTGGGAGCGGTGCATTTTGGGCATTCAAGTGGCTGCAACGTGCTTTTCAAATGTGGGGGGGTGAGGGGGACTTTGACAGAGAGCGTGTTGGGAGAGAGAGTGGGTTTTTGGAATCTCCACAGAGTGTCAGCTAATTATCTCCTAAGTTTACACACCTCCACATCCCCTGCCTCTCTCTCAATCACTGAAAGCAAACAGCAGGGGCTTTGTTTGCTGCTGGCATTCCTAACGGAGCACCCCCCCCCCCCCCCCCCCGGCCTGCAAACAGTAGCTGTGTTTGTTTTTTTGTAAAGCAGCTCAAGAACGGAGCTCTGAACTCCAACCCGGAAGTGCCGTTTCAAAACAAAGGGAGCTTCCGGAGGTCAGTAACTGCGGAATTCCTCGGCTACATTGAAGGACCAGCGTTCCACCCACTTCGCAACAGTTGCTATTCCTCTCGGGGAGGTGGAGTACAAGCAGCGCTGTATCTGAGGAGATACACCATTGCACGTGCCTTGCAAGTGTAGCCAGTTAGTGAGTTACAGCGCTGCAGGCAGTTTTATTGCGCTGTAACTCGTAAGTGTAGCCAAGGCCTAAGTCTCTCAAAATAAAAAAAAAATCTGAGTTTATATAATTTTATTTAGTTATCTGTGGTGCCAAACTGAAAACCTATGTAGCTTTAGCTGCTAATTAATAAATTAATGACAAACAGGACATTAAAACTGAGGTGAGTTAACAATAGAAAAAAGCGTAGTAAACTGAATAAAGCTTTTATAACAACTAGTAAGTGTGCTGTAGAAAAGGAAACAAAAATAGATTAATTTGCAGCCTAGTAATGAAAATTAACTGACTGAGTCAAAAGTAAAAAGTGTAAAAACTTCTCATTACCAAAAATATTAGCATGGCCTAGTCTTTTCCAGCATTGCTATAGGCCCCAATCCTGCGCCCATCAAAGTCAGAATCAGTCAAATCCTGCTCCCATCAAAGTGAGAGTTTTGCTAATGACTTCAATAGGAGCAAGATCTGGTCCTTGATCCTTTATTGCAAGGACTGCACCACTTACTTTTTATGTTTCTACAACTCTTTTAAAATAAACTATCATCGCTGAGCTTCTGTAACTAGTGGATAATGAAATTTACTTTTTTCTTTATCTGTTAGTTCTTTATCCTTCCAGGGAATCATATTCAGCTTTATCTTACATTAAAACTAGAGAGACTGAAAGGGCATAACAGACCCAATTTGATTCTAGACAGAACAGAAAGATTTTAAGGAGAGGGCAGTTCACTCTCAAATCAAAGACAGTTAATAGATTTACAGAAATAAATGATTATACAGCAACTTCAAAAATTACGTAAGGGATTTTTTTATTTCCTAGAAGAAGGCTTTTTCATGGGAATAGACCAAAGAAAATTCTTATGTATCAACGTTTCATATGAGAACTTAAGGCACTCACAGGCTGACTAATCCCCAAGCCTATGAAGTGCCCACACTTCAGAAAAAAGTGATAAAAAGAAGATTGTTTTGGCAATATTTCTTGGTCCCTGGACTTTCTTCCATGGTAGCAGGAGTCCTTAACTTCCTCTGCTACAACACTGTCCAATCCCTGCCTCCCAGTACACTTAACAACTGAAGCGTGGACATTCAATGTGTTTGAGAGGTCAACTAGTGCAAGTTACTCTTGACATGCTGTCCTCCAGTCTCAGGAAGCAACATCACATCACAAGAAGTGGATATCCCTCAATCTCAGCCCCTACTTACCTGATCTTCCTGGAAAGGCTTCTGTGGGAGAGGGGAAACATATTCCCTACTTCGGTATCCCTAAATAAGTTGACAACTTTGTGTTCCCCTCTGCTCACTGAAGAGAGAGAAGCATTTGCCATTCAAAAGCAAATCAGTCACTGAGAAGTGACTAGATTACTTTGAAATACTTGATAGTCTTTACAATGTGTGAAGTACAGGTATTTTAAGAAGGGCTAAAAGG
The DNA here is from genome assembly GCA_033296515.1 of Macrochelys suwanniensis. Lineage (NCBI taxonomy): Eukaryota > Metazoa > Chordata > Testudines > Chelydridae > Macrochelys > Macrochelys suwanniensis. The sequence goes on along the minus strand of CM065780.1, from coordinate 28,463,522 downwards.
CATTAGCAATTCTGTTTATTTATATAGATGGGAAGCTGACATTGGCATGTGAAAGCGTACAAGAAGGAGGATTCATACTGTAAATAGTGGATAAACATTTTAGTGCCAATAAAAGGCAGTGAACAGTATTTAATCTATTTTGCTAAAGCGAACATAAAAAAGTAATAATGCTGCTATTTCTCAGGCCCTTTGTAGTCATTCTTTCCAATAAAACCTTTAGAATCTAGTTAATACAAATACAACTCAGTACTGCTCTTCATAATAGCAGAATAGCTTAAGATTTATTACTAGTAGGATTTGAGGCTCAATCTTCAATTGTGCTGAGCATACAGCCTAAGGGCTGCTCTAAATTATGCCGCTGTTGTGATCCCATAAGAATTGCTATGCAGCTGAGGACTGCACAGAGTGTTGCATGCTCTAGACCTAACTCCTCATGGCCATGACCTGTATATCAGCAACATTTTTGGCTTCCTCTTCAGGACAGCTTTCTGAGCAGAAATCTGCTCGAAAAGGGTCTAAGGATTGAGTCACTTGTTCACATGTTCTAATACTTCTTATAATTGTCAACTGGTAGCAATTTTTGTAAGTTAGGTTGTGATCTTTCCCTACGTCACATCACAGACTTGGGCTGCTGAGACAGTTTGCAGGAGGGAGACCTGAAGATGTTTCAGTGGAAGTTTCTATGCTTTCCTGTTAGTACTGTTATCACCTGTTGCCAATATAGTTTTACTGCTGGCCTGCTAAATGGATTCCATCATTTTGAAATCTAGTCACTTAAAAAAAAAAAAGTTAAAGTCCTTTCAGATACTACATATGCCCCTAAGTCCCCATAACAATGTTTGTGGTTTTACAGTCACCTTTTCCTAATTTTTAAAAATGTTTTTCCTTTGGATAAAGGTCCAAAATTGAAAAATACTTACATAGGTGAGTAACAATACTTCTGCATGTGCATGGGATTGTCTGGGTACACCGCAAGAAGGACAGGAGACTTGTTATTGGTTTTAATCAGGCCGCAACTTTATTATTTAGATGTCTGGGACTACCCGGCAGATAAAGTGTACAGTGCAGGTAAATCCATGCTTATTCAAATCAGTTCTCCAGGGCTTCCATCAGCCCCTCTTTATTTCCATCCAGGTCCCCGCTGACCCATGGCTTGGACCTTACCATCCACCACCCTCGTAAGAGGGTTAAGGAGGGCTATGAGAACGAGGAGGGGGTGGTTGGCTCCCTGCCGTACCAATCATAGTCCTCAATCCCCTCCCCCTTTCTGTTCCTTTATCCGGTACCTCCTTTTAAGTCCTTTACCAGGCCATTTATCTGGTCACTGGCTGCCCTCGTTATGAAGGGCAGCGGGCCCCGGGAGTGGGCTGGCACTGCCCTGCTGGCCGTGGGCTACCCGGAGATGCAGGAGCGGGCAGCCCGGGAGCCCACTGCCTTCTGGGGGGCACTGGCACGGGACTCCGACAGCCAGCTGGGCCGGGACCGCGTCCGCTGGTTCCTGGGAGGCGGCCTCAACATCTCCAGTAAGCGGGGGGCGGGGCCACCTGGACTCCCTCACCTTCCCGCCCTCCCACAGCCTTCTTCCCAGGCCCCCCAACCTCCCCCCAAACCCCGCAACCTTCCCACCCCCCACAGACTTCTTTCCAGGCCCCCCAGCCTCCACTCGGGGCCCCACAGCCTTCTCACCGGGCACCCCCCAGCCTTCTCCCAGGCCCTCCAACCACCACTCGGGCCCCCCCAGGCTCAGGACCCTGAGCACCCCCAACCTCCTCCTGGGCCCCCCAACCTCCCCAGGCACACCCCAGTCTTCTCCTGGCCCCCCCAACCTCCCCCAGGTCCCCCAACCTCCCCAGGACCCCCCCAACTTTGGAAACCCACTCCCTGCCCCAGCCTTCTCGTGGACCTCCCAACCTCCCCTGGGCCCCCCAGGCTTGGGGCCCCGGGCACCCACAGCCTTCCTCTGGGACTCCCAGAACCGGAACTGGTGCCTGGGACCCTCTGTCCCACCCAGCCTCCATCCTGGATCTCTGGGCTCACCCCCAGACCCTCAAATCTCCACTCCAGGACCCACAGCCAACCTCCAGCCTTCCACCTTACTCCTGCACATCCCCAACTGGACCCCCAGAACCCCAATCTCTCATCTGTCCCCTGGCATCCTCAGACCCCCAGCCACCCCCAAACATTCCCTACTGGACTCCCAGGACCCCCCAACCTTCTGCTGAACCCTAGGGCATCCCCAGGACTCTTCCTAGGCTCCCCATCATCCTTCCCCAGGCTCCCTGCTCATAGGCAGTTACCCTGGGCACTCTCACTCCCCCTGGGCATCCCCAGACCCATCGTCTTCTAATCCCTTCATCCTCCTCCTCTTTCACCCCCAATCATCACCCCCGGGTATCTCCAACCCCCTTAGCATTTGTAATGCTTCATCATTTTATATCCCCATCCCCCATCATCCCTTCTGGGTGTCTCCTACTCTCTCCCCCAGTCCCCCATCATCTTCTCCCCAATCCTTTTTCACCTCCAAATCCTTGTCACTCCCCATAGCCCACCCCAATGCCCCTGCATCCCTTATCTCCCAAACACCCTGTAATCCTTGGTCATACCCCTTCATAATCCCTCCATCACCTGCAGACCAATGTTATCTCCCATTCCCATCATTGCTGTCCCCAACCCTCCCAACTCCATGTCATCCACTATATAATTCCTAACTCCCATCACCGTGCTCTTCTCTAGACTCCCATTGTACTAGTCCCCAGTTCCCCATCCACTTTCTCTCATCAGTCTCCCATCACCTCAACCCTGCATCAATCTCCCTATGTCATCTCCAGGCACTTTCAATCCCCTGGTCCCTCTCTATTATCCCTCGAAATCCAAACCCTTAAACCTCTGTCTTCCCCAAATCCCATATCCTCCCAAGTCCCCGTAACCTCCTGTCCATCCACCCAAGTCCTATACCCTCCAGTCTTCTAGCTTCCCTGTACCCACATATCCTTTTTCTAACTCCCCGTGGGCATGACCTCTGGCCCATTGAGAAGTCTCCCGCCAACCCTCTAGGTATTGGTGCTTGTTTTTAATTATTTTGCCTGTGTCTGCTGCTTCTGTTTCCTTAACTCATCCATTCACAAGCAGCGCATGGGATGGGCTCATGCTGGTGGGCTGATTGGTGGAGAAAGAGGCGTTGTCTCACCACAAAGCCCTGCCCATGCCTCCCCAGGGGTGGAGTTGGGGTGGGGCCGGGGGGGGGGGAGTTGGGGCAGGGCCAGAGGGGGGAGCATTCAGCAGCGCCGACAAAAGTCGGCACCTATGTGAAGTACCTGCACTGAACATCCGCCCAACTTACAAACTCTCCACCCCTTTACTTGTGGTACAGTCACTTGCATAGTCCCTTGGACTTGAAGTCCAAATGATTATTCAAGTCACAAGCGTTTGTGGGCTTGGGGCCATACATTCGAAATTTTACGTAATTTTTAAAAAGAAAACATGGGAATGTTTTTTAACAGAATATTGTGACTTTTGTGTGCATGTAAGTGAAAGACCAATAGTATTCAGATTCAGGTACAGTGAGAATTGATACTGTGCAAGCTTCCTTATACAAATCCCGCAAGTGCCCCTTCAATTCTGATCTGCATTTCCCAGCCCTGGGCCACTCAGACAAATTAAAGTAAAATAAAATAAAATAAAATACAGTAAAATAGTATGCTACTGTTTGTGGCAGTTTGGTAATGATTATGTTTTTATTTTATTTTATTTTAGTCCCATTTGGGACTAAGTTGAGGCCACTGAATCTGTTTTACTTTTGGCCTCAGCCAAGAGGGAAAATGCTATCCCCACAAATGGCCCACAAATGGCCACTATCCCCACAATTTTATTTTAAGTAAAAGGGTGTTGTTTCAATGTCACATTAATGATTGTTTTAATCATAAATAATAAATAATGGCTTTATTCAGCTGGAATGCCTTATTTAAGAATATGGAAACCTCTTTACTGGCTTAGAGCAATAGTCTTATCTATTCCAGTATTCTGTCTCTGACAATGGTCAGTACAGATGTTTACAATTCACATTTATGTTGTGTGTTTCAGATAATCAAAACCTGTATATCCACTTATAAACTCTAGGTAGCTTCAGTGTCAGATATAAAGGTTCCACAAATGTGTATACCATTTTATGAGTTTCTGTAAATTGTGTATACTCACTGCAAATTTTTTAGGTTATAACTTGTACTAGTTAATCTCATAACATGATATTGTGCAGTGAAGTGCAGAAACAGCATAGGCTCTTCAGTGGTTTTAGCCAATAAAGAGTAAAACAATTAATCGGATAGCCTCAATACTAGCTGAAAAATGTAGTCATGATAAGGAAATACTAACTCAATTACTATGTGATTTCTTACGAATTTGCTGTTCTGGTCACATTCCAGCTCTGGAATTAACCACGTTTTGAATCAGGATCTCAGATCTTCTATTCGTGGTAGTTATGAGTCTTGCGATTTTTGGTGTTCTTCAAACCCCAGTTTCTTGAAGTAAGTGATTACGTAATAATCTCAACTTTCATTAAAAATAGGTAAGTTTCCAGCCGTCATGGCTGTGAAGAAAAGCTGGCAAATGTGATCTGAATGTACCCCAAAGGCTCAAAAGCCAGATAGCAAACAGAAAACTCCAAATTTGTTAAATTAAAAGAAAAAAACCTCACGATATTGAGGAGGTGGGGTGGACTCCTGATTTGTCAATGTGTGTGGTTTGTAAGACTAGTACTACCCAAATTATTTTAATATAGCCATATTATTACCTGTGGTTTCTAAGGGCTAGTCTGAAAGGACAGTTCTAGTATCAAGGGTAAAGTCATCTCTCCTTGAATAAATAATTTGCAGTAATAGCACACAATTCATGTCCTGGTTTCTACTGGCAGCATCTGGGCTGCAGATTACTGGTAGAAGAAAGCAGACCAAGAGTAAGGTTAAAGAGGACACTCACCCACTCCAGCTATGCTTGTCTGGCTGCCACAGCCCTCACGGAGTCAAATCAAAGTATCAATGAAGTCAAATGAAAAACTCCTATTGATTTCAATAGGAATCAGAGTTGGCCCAATATGAGCAGGGCTAGCCCCATAGGAGGTGGGGCTACCCTTGCAGGGAGAAGCACTGATTCCACCAACAATGCTTTTATGGCGTCTCCAATGAAATCTGAAGATTTGTCCTCCCCACCCCACCCCACTCACCCCCGGCAAAATCCCAGGTTAAAAATGGCAGCAGTGATGGTACCACGCTCCTGGAGGAATATTCTTTCTGGCACAGATGCCACTGCAGATGCATCAGGACGCAGTCTCGCTACATAGGAAAAAGTTGTGTGCACAAAACTGAGCCAACTCTCACTTGGTGAGTAGGTATGGTTTCCATCTGGTGATCTAACAGTATGTGAAGTACACTTATATGGGAATCCTCACTACCTATGCTGTTTTGAGATATGCCCAATGCCTCTTATGGCTAACAACAGAGTGGTTTCCCTCAACGCTATGTGATTCACGCTTACATATATAGAACTAATAGCCTATTATCTATTTATAATTGGTTCACCTCATCTTGTAAAGTCGTGTTCATGTTCTTTGTGTGTTATTTATTCCACTGAGACTATTCTGGAATTAGATTAATTAGCATTATTACATCTCACAATATGTTTGGCTCCATTATCTCATGTCAATGTTGCTTTAGTTACTTTTTTTTAATATCTCGGTCATTTGATGTCTAACTGCTTGCCATCCAGCAGGAAAACTCTCACTTGTTTGCTATGTGTCGATCTTTCTGATGAACATATATAAATAATATTTTAGGCAATAATTCTGCAGAAAATAATCAAAGATTAGGTGAAAGCCTGTTGTAAATTTCTGCTATCTTTTGTATTGTTGAGGTGGTTTCAATTTGGAACATGCCTATCAGAAATCCTCTGGATTTTCTAACACCATTTCTCTGATTTTACTGACAAGGGCATGTTGTTTCCAAATAATTTCCCCCCAAATGAGGTCCACTTTCTATGCCTGTGCTGCAAATTCAGACCATATACCACAGATGGTACTGACATCTAAACTTATGCTGCCTTTACTCATTGTAAACATACAAATAAAGAGTTTATAAACACAGGGCAAAAAACTACTGGGGCTCCGAATTAAAACTAAAGGACAAAAGAGTGATCACTGATTGTGGGAAACATTTCTGTATCCCTTTTCTTTCCACTAATTCTTCTATAAATCTTTAGTGACAAAAGACAATATCTGATTCTTGTTACAAGCAGTTTAACAGTTTAGCAGTTCCATGCTGGTCCCTAGTGGACATGTTTGCATCGTATAAGTGCCCAGTCTGGCACTTTCTACCAGTTCAGATTTCTAATTTTTAACTGAAAATACATCACAGTTCCTCAGCAGACAAGCACAAGACCTTAGGGAAGAAGAGAGATGCATTATGGGGCCGAGGGAAATATAATCCAATTAACACTTAATTCACTAATGTCTGCACACATATCTTTCACACTTGAAGAGAAGGGATTTTGATCACCAAGGAGGAGATATTTATAAAAAACTGTTTCAACTCTCTGTTTCCAGTATTCACAGATTCTCATTTCTACTGGGTTCTACTCAATAAAAAGCAAGTTATGCAGGCATTCTGTCTTTTTCCTGTTTAGATGTTAGATCAGAACAGTGACAGAGAAATGGAACATATGAAAAGGGTATCTGGGTGGGGATTGCAGAGAAAGACAGAGTCATGCTCACTTTAAATAAAGCCATAGAGAAATAACCCTCATGCAGTGCAAAGAGCACATACGCACAATTCTTGGACTCGATCACCCTTCCCATGGTACAACCTATGGGAGATGGCTCAAGAAAAGGAAATTATGTGAGCATCCCCTCACAGGGACATGGTTGAAAATTTTCAACAACATCATTAAGACAAATAAGTAAAAGGATGAATTTTTCACAAAAATTTCACGCACAAAAAACCTCATTCCATTTTTCAACCAGCTATAGAGATTGGAGCAAACATGTCAAAATTCACAAATCCGATGGAAAAAGACGACACATTGTTCCTTATTCCCCACACAATGTTCCATTGAGCTCACCTCCAAACCCCATGGATCCCCTGGGATCTACTGGAGGCCAGGATCATCTGTACTGAGACCCAATGCCACTAGCTCTGGCTGGTGTCCCCTTGACTTTAGATAATAGGGACACCACCTGGCACAGGTGCCCCACTGCAAATGTGGGTAGCATACAAGATAACAAAAGCTCAAGGCCAGATAATTATCATCTCAATCTTTTCTTAGAAAACTTGGAGGGGGGGCAGTTAGCAAAGATAAATATCTCTTTCCAGCCAGCCATGTCTCCACCCAATATAATATCTCCCACATCCCACAAATTCCTGAGGATACACAGTGCCATCCATGGAGTCTTGAACATAGTGGAAATATAATACCACAGAAAGAGAAGACATCTCCCTTTCCGTACTGAAGAGATGATGCCTGCACTTGGAGTGCTCCTTCCAGACGTGGACCTTGGGGATGGGACAGGACAAGGAGAATGGTACACACCCTCCTGCCTCAAAAGGAATTTTTATTTGTATTCACTAAAATAAGTGAATGGACAATTTTGCCCACAGTCATGGATGGCATAAAACTATCTTCTGAACAACATATGGCACTGGACATTAATCAGCACGGCAATTCACCATATTAATCAGGCAAACATTACTGTGTAGTTTGATAGAGTTGATCATAACTGATTTCCTAATACAATGTCACAGGATTGTCACTCTAAAACATATGTTTTTACTTCATTGGTAAAAAACCTCCCAAAGCTAGCATGAAAGAGCAGAATGAAGTACACACAATGCCTGAACAACACTACTTAACAATTCAACGTGTGAATTCAACAGACGTGACGACACACTGCAATTACCGGATGTTCCCACATGTGTATCAATGAAGGAAATACATCACAGAAGAAAAGGAGGAATAAAAAGAATTGCTGCCAGAACAACAGAACTAAAACCACAGACAATAATATAACATTTCTTGTTTAATGGCACTTGGGTGAAGGGTTCTCAGTCCTTTCATAGTGCAGATCACAATTTAACACCTCTCTTCCTATTCATGATCACATAGCACCCCTGTGGCAATTACAGCAGCTGCTTGCGTGGAAAAGTGATATGAAGAAAGTGTATTTTTGGATGTCTGCTAATGTGATTTAGCAGCTGGAAACAAGCAGGTAACTCAGCCGCACAGAATACACATTGTGAACCTCTGCCTCCCCTGCTGATGCAACTCTCCTAATTTATCCCCCTCCTTATATAACCGCAATGAGGGATTTAAACAAAAAAAGGGGTGCCACTAACATTTGTAAATTATTTTTCTATTCACTCTGCTTGTGTGTTATCTTTCTCCACTCTTTGTCTTTCTTGTCCTATTAGATTGTACACTCTTTGAGAGAGGGACTTTGTACAGTGCCTAGTACAATAGGGACCCATTCTCAATTTTCCCCTAGGCATTACCATAATAAAATAATAAACAGTGAATGATAAATATGTCTTAAGTAGACCTGTCCTCCATTTGGATTACAATTTTCTTCCGACCCACATATAACTTGCTGTCTAACTTTTTGCCATGGTAATTTATCAGGTTCAGTGATTTCAACTTATAGTAAGTTAAGAACACTTCAACTAGCTCTTCTCTGATTTGTTTGTATTGTTTATTAAATTCCAAACAAATAAAATGCAGATACACAGTGAAGCACCATAAAGAATGTAAATGTTTTCAAGTGCTCTGGCTACCTAACCTGTGGGGGACAAAACATTGCCTGAGGTCATGTCTGATAATAAGATTAGATGAAATATATATTAAGGTTTCCTTGGATACCTTTTCTGCTTTATTAAATTGCTCTGATCCTTGTGATTTGTCTCACAAATTTTGAAGATCATTTAATCTTCCATTTGATGAATGGCTTTGGCTCGCTAAATAGGAGTTCTTCTCTTGCCTATCCAAAAATATGTAGAAAGAGAGAGATACACCTCTATCTGTAGGAATCATCCCATACAGGTGGAAAAGCAACACACTGTTCCCACCATGCTTTATCCTAGGCAGAATGCTAGAAATTTTATGAGCATATAGAGATGTCTTCAGTAAATGCTCTTTTAGATATCTGGAAGATATCTTTATATAGCTTGTTTTGTACTTAATTATTGCACTTTTCCTTTTGTCCAAATAGAATTATTAGTAAGATTTATTACATCCAGCTCTGTTTATACTCTAAAATCAATAGCCCTGACCTCAGAACAAAATATTGCTGCCAGTAATCTTTAACTGTTGTACAATGGTCAAGATATCAATAGCAGAACAACAAAAAACACACCTCATCCTGCTTTCTTATATTTGTATAGTTTCCCAGCATCATTATAACATAATATTCCTTAGATCCTTCATCCTTCCTTTCTAAGGATATTTCCATGCTGTAATCTTAGCCCATGCTACTTCATGTGTTTTTGCCCCATCTCCCCTCAATCATCCACATACAAAACCCTCAAGTACATGCTTATTTGTGCTTGGAACCCATGCTTGTCTGTATAGTTGGGGGCACAGTCTAAAACTGGAGCTGTGCTTTAGTTTGGGCTGGAAACTGCCCACTTTGCAGCAAGGACAAAGGCAAGTGCTGATAGTCTGCCAATGCCCTTCCCACAATTTCCCCCAAAGGACAGATAAATCCTCCTGCAGTTGACAGAACTGACTGGGAAAGAATCATACAGCAACTCGGCACACAAAACCATGGGATGTTTTCCCAGACACACACAGGCAAGTTAAGAAACAATGAGGACATAGTAATGTGGACAGGGCTTCGCTGTAGAAATGTTCATATTCAGGGTAGGCTAATCTGAGTATTCAGATTCAGGTGCCAACCACCAGGGCTGATTTACCAGAGTGTTGATTTACCCTAAGACACAGAAAATGAAGCACCACCTAACATGTAGGATTAGGGTAGTTAGGGTAGCATCGCTTTAAATTGTTTGTAAGCCCACTAGTCACCTTCACTTTTCTGTGTTTCAAAACCACCAGAATCTTGCCAGAGCTGCAGTGTATGTCGCTAGACCTTGCATGTTGCATATACAGTTAGTAAATGGTTATTTGGACTCCATTTGCCCTTTCATTTTGTGTATGTGGTTTAAAGTAAAAGACAAAACCACCAAGTACATTTGTTTCAGAATGTAAAGACAAGGCTAGTCCCTTACTTCAATATTTATACATTGTGTTATGATTACTAAGGTGTCTTTACAATGACAGTTAATCAAAATAATTGTACAAATGTTGACCAAAGTGTATAACAGGTGTTTTTGCATTAGCTACAGGTATGATTTGTATAACATGATGAAAGAATGTGTGCTGAACATATGTAGGTAAAAAGGCAAATCAATAAATGTGGGGGTATGGATATGCAGTGATTAAAGAGTATTCTGTAGCCATATGTTGGCAGGTGTAAATCACTGTCATGAACATGAATAACGTCTTTCCTCTCAGAAGACTCCTGGCAATTCCCAGTGGCTTTCCCATTTTTTCTGACCTTTTCTCGCTGACATCTCTTCTACCATCGCCTTTTTAAAGGCACAGGGGAATAGACTGCATCTAGTTATTTATTTATTTTTTGCACAATTTTATTTCATATTTCATAATCTTATTTAACTAGATGAGGATCTGGCTGTCTCCATCATGAATCCTTTCTTTTGCTGAACATAGTGATGATTAATAAAATGAAAATAGCACTGAACCGGTTACACATATACACAGGCTTATTCAGTTGTTTTCTTTTAGTTTTTAAACCTGGCAACACCTTGCTACTAAAAATCAGATTTGTAATTTACATTAGTTTACAGAAAGTGCTGCCTGATAACTTAGGTGCTTCCAAAACCCACAAATGCCTATTTTAATTAAGCCAACACCCCTTACCACCACATCTTCCCACCACAACACACACACACACACACACATTGCACTCCCTGCCCCCAGCAGACTTGCTATTGCTCTCCAGCTCTAGAAGTTTTTCTTCACCTCGTCCCTGGTGTGGGGGTGAGACAACTGCAGCAATACATCTAACCCCATCCCTCAAACCTGTATGAATGCTCCCACACACACCCCTAGCACGGAGGCAGCACAGCTTCAGGGTTCTCCACCACAGGCCTGGAGACAAGGAAGGGCACATGAGAGAGAGATGGTTGATGATCTGCAGAGCTGTCAAGGATTATGTACTCCTCAGATGCTCTGAGAGCACAGGGTTGAACACTTCTCCTGCCCTTTGTGTTTAGGCTGGGGAAGGGGGAAGAAAAGGAGAAATCTTGTCTACATGCTGAGAAAGAAAGCTGCCTCTCAGGAGGTGCAGCAACACTGACTGGCTGCCTGTTCTCATTGTCCTGTTCCTGGGGCAGGGCAGCCACTGACACATAGTAGGGTCTGAAAACCCGCAGTCCATGGGAAAAATGCATCATGTTGATAAGTCTCATTCTTAATATGTGTAGCCACCTCCCCAAGAAAGACCTCACCTTACGGCAACATCCCTAAAGAGTACAATCAGCAGGTCACTATGTGTGCCCAGTGTAAAAGGAGTTTTGAAATTAGTAAAAACACATTGCCTGATTTTCAGGGAGGCCAAGCATCATTGACTTTAGTGGGAGTTACAGCTGTACAGCATCTCTAATAATCAGGTCAGTTTTATTCTGGAATATTTTTATTGCATAGTTCATAGAAAAATAAATTTCTGATCATCTGATTAGAATGAGACCAATTAAGGAATACAGCTCATGTGTTCAGCTGCATGCTTTCCAGGAGTTCCTCCACAATGTGTACTCAAAACAATAAGATTTCAGAGTGGTAGTCACGTTAGTCTGTATCAGCAAAAACAAGGAGTCCTTGGGGGCACCTTAGAGACTAACAAATGTATTTGTTAGTCTCTAAGGTGCCACAAGGACTCCTCGTTGTTTTTTCAAAACAATAAAACATCGAGGAAATCTCTTCCACTTTGCGACAACAAATTAAAAGACAACAACAACCACCCCCACATCCAAATTACATCTTAATTATCCAGGACAATATATGTTACAAACTATGGGCCTAATTCTCATTCCCCATTCAAAACCTGAGTAAATGGGTTTTGCGTTCAGAAAGGACATAGTTCTGTTCCCAAACTGAAGCAATGTAATGGTACAACACTCTACAGCTCCTAGTGCAGCTCCCAGATTATAGTCGTGGTTGCAACCTGTTGTACTTTCCCTGCATATTGGATCTGCACACTCATTGCTTAGACTTTTGCTACATCCCCAAGCTTTCCATCCAAGGTGCCAGAGAGAGAGCCACCACAGAGCACTGGCCCATGGCAAGAAAGCGATGAAGAATCCTCTGTCTGGCCATTCCACAACTTGCCCCACCCCACATAGGGACCAAGACAATTCTGCTGCTTTCTGGGCCTTGCATACTCCCACACATAGTAGAAGCACTATTTACACTTTGGGGGCTAGAACCTTTATTTACTAAGTGTAGGTACTACTGGACAAAGGAGAGAGATTGGGAAAACCATTCTGTTTAAAACTGAAGAGGTGGCTACATTATCCAAATGTGAACCTATTATCATAGGCTAGCAGCACATCCCTATACTACATACTTATTCTATTCCTGTCCATTGTCACTGAATGAGACTTTTCATTAGAAATATTTATATGAGAACTAGACTGCATGAGCATTATGCACACAAATCAAATTAAATATTTTATTTGTAGTACAGTACTTGAAAATCACTTGTATTATTCATCTACAAATGCAGTTACACGCGTGCAGACGAATACAAAAAAGTATTAAAAATAGTTCCTGATACAGTCGGGTGTTTTTTAAAAGGAGGACATTTAAAAGGAGTACATTTTTGTCTTTCAATCTGAATGTTTGTGCCACTTCAACAATAGCCTTTTTCACAAAACAAAAATAATAGTTTGATAGTGTTTTACTTATTTTATTTTAACCATTTCTCTTCTACTAGCCCTTCCCTCAGACAATTTTCACAGGACTCAAATGCCAAGCTCCCTAGTAGCATTTGTAATGGCTTCCCTTGATATTGCTTCCCGTCTGCAAAGTAGTCAGCCATCTAATAAGAAATTCTGTGGTCCTGGTTTGCTATTTTTACTGCTGCATGGAGACTAGAATCATACCCATCCTTATTCTATGCAAATAAAATCAATGGGCTATTCTATCTTTGCCTAATAGCTGCAAAAGGGGAGCAGGTTACTTGAGATTTGTTATCACTTTCAGGGCCTTTGGCTCAGAGAGGGCCTGAATTTATAGGTCTATGGAGTTGGCTAGAAGTGTAATGCAGCAAGCTCAGGGCTGCAATAGAGAGAGGCGGGCCATCCCAACACGTGCTTAGCCTACCTGTGCTCTTCTTGTGACACCCGTACCCTTTCCTGGGGAAGCTATATTGCCAATGACTCCTTGCCTGTCCCTGCACCTTATCCCCTTCCTTTAAGTGCAGAGAAGAATCTTGTAGGACAGTGTCAAAAGTCCCTCCTATAGGAATTTTCCTGTGGTTTTCCAATAGGATGGTACCACATAAGGTAGCGATCCCCCATCATGCTCCCCAAATGCACAGAGCACCACCATGCAAGTGGATGAAGGGATTTTTGCATGGGTCTTATACCTCCAATTAGTACAAAGTACCTGATCCAGCTGAGCTGTGTAAGGCTGCTCCTTCTGTAACTCCAGAAGCAGGCCACTCCTGTAGCAGTGAGCAAACAGGTTACACTATGGGATGGGTATTCCACACATTGTACTGTGCATAGTGCAGGGCCTGCTTATCCCACTGTTCAGGTTTTAACAGCTACATCATGGACAGCAGGGAAAGGGGCATGTACTCTGTCTCCTCCACGCTTAACATCAAGGTCCAGACAAAGGAACTCGGCCTGTCACATTCCCACAGTGGCTGTTAAACAACTGTTTGAGAAACCAACAGTCACTTCACTTCCACACTGGACCAGATGCAATTGTTCTTCTGCAGTTACTGATGCTGCAGTGATCTGAAGGTATTGCATCTCCCAAAGAACTGGTTGGTATACACAGTACAGGGAACCTTGGTTAGAGCATATACCAATTGTTTTGTCACCTATAAAAGGTTCACCAATCTGAAGGCTTCACAAAGGGCTCTAAAAGTGTTTATATGTGCCTTACTCATATAGCTTTAATAGTCATTAAAACCATTGATGGGCACAAATACTCCTTTGACCTGGAGTCCCCTGTGGCTACAGACTAGGCGGTCCAGCTCAACTAGTCTTGTTGAACTGACATTTATCACAAAAAATCACATCTCCATTTTTATTTCAGGTTAGATGGCATAATTGAAAATTTAACATTCCAACACTGGGGAAAAATGTAACTTAAAAGATGGGCAAGCAATCTCCAAATAAAAAGACAGCAATAACACTGATGACGTGTGATTTCTTGACAGGCCCCATATACATGTTCTCTGCTCTTATCACCCAGATCTAGGACTAATGCAGAAGGCACGTCATGCAGGAGAAGCATGCATCTTGCCCTGCTTTCAAAGCCCTCTCTAAGCCATCTCATAGCCAGAGTCTCAATTCTTTTTCACATTCAGGATAGGAAGTAGGGTCTGGACTTACTATCATGCAGAGGATTTTCCCCAGCACCAGCACAGACAGACATCAAGCAATTGGATCCTCAATCTATATTTTTCTTTTAACTCTATATATGAGCTCATGCTGCACGCAGATGGAACAAATTCCACATATCTTCCTTATGAAAAATCAGCAAACTACTCTGAGTCTTGCTTGTACTGTGGACATGCACATCAAGAACTCTTTTGCCAAATACATTTTTAAAACCTTAATTTTACATTTCAACCCACTGTATAGTACATACAGAGTAACAAGCTTTTAAAAGACTTTAAATAATCCATTTTGGTTATCAGGACACATCTTCACTCAGGTTGTATTATAGGTTGAATAATAAATTAGTAAAGTGTCTGTAAATAATACATTTTGATAAATTTAACATTTAGCTTTGACAGAAACATTGAAAAGTTGATTTTATGGGCCAGAAACTGCAGTCCTTAGACATTTAAGACTCCCATTGAAGTCAAGCGGAATTTAAATCTAGATATGGACAGTAGGATCCAGCCTTTATAAGCAAGAAAACAATTTGGCAGTACAGAAATATATATCATAAAATCTATACATTACGCATAACATTCACTTAATAGGATATGTTCTACGTCTATGCTATTCTATACGTATAAAACCTCTTTCTGCAGCTACTGATAGCATATGAAAATAGATACATCATTCAGATTTGGTTTGTTGACAGTAAAAATAAGAATCCCACTAATATTCTCAGTTATCACTAACCTTCCTCTTAGTATTTTTACATTAAAATGTAGTAGTGAAGCCACTGAGGTCAAGCAGAGCAGATCTATTGATGCTTAGAAAGCAGGTGACACCACCAAAAACTTTGCAAGCTTCTTTTTATATGCCTGTTTATGTACAATTTTTGTGAGAGTCTGTTTCTCTTCTCCTGGTCTTTGTAATTAAGGGCATTAACATGAAAATTGAAGCTTTTGTTTAAGAATTCCTGGTGCTTATTTCCTACTTGATTTTAAAAGCAATGTATGTGACATTACAGTATTTTCTACAGCAATTAATTATGATGTCCAAAAGATTATGGACAAGATTTATTCCTTATTTAATGCCACAGATGTCAGTAACTTTTGACTCTATTATCCTAATCCTGCTGTTATTACTCTGGCAAAATTCTGTTGACTTCAGACCAGTTTTTGGCAGAGAGACAACTGTACTGTCAGACCTCTGGGTCAAAAGTAAAATAAAGCACAAAAACTTTTAAGAAACAAAGATCTTGTTTTCATCTGAATGTCCTCAAAACAGTGATTATGAAAAGAAGAATACAGAAAATATTTTCCATGTAATGTTTTTCTATGAGTCATTAGCTGCTCTTTGAAAGACAGATTTTTGCTAACTTTACTCTCATCAAGCAGTTCCTTACTCCATGAGTAGCTGCACTGAGTGGAACTATTTGACAAGTAAGGCCCTACTCAACAAGACAAAGGGAATTAGAATCAAGGCCTGAATTATGGACCAGCTACATAAATGTGATTGTGAATTTTATATTTTTTGCTGAGTTTATTTGCATAAGTAAGTTATTTTGTTGTTTTCAAAGTTCCCAAAATGGGACTAAACCAACTAAGCTTACACTAAGCACAACAACTTAATCTGCTACCCTGTTTTCACCATAAACATAGTACTAGTAATTATCTTCAGTAGTTATACCTAAAATCCTAACCTGGTCTGCTCTCCGTTTCAGCCTATGCAGTCTTAGTTTTTCCAACTTATTATAGTACTTTGAATTTGTATAGCAAACAAGTATATTCATAAGTTAGGATTATATAATTAAATAAAATAAACAAGACACATAAAACAAACCAAAGAAACAGCTGGATATTGTTTAATTTTATGTTTATTATGCCAGCTACTTTCAAGTATAACTGTGATCTCTTATTATGTTTTTCAGTCAAGCACCAGTCTGTTTACTGTCAGTTTATTCAATAAAGCCAAATGCAACAAAAATGAATAGTGCATGTCATAATTGTCCTTAAGCAGATTTATGAATGAAGTCAAATTACTGTGTTAAATGATATTCACACTTGTACAGCAGACTTGTACACTACATGATAATAGCAATGAAACAGAATATTTGCCTTCACCAACTGTAACTGTAAGCAAATACAGGTACACAGTACTTTATTAGTAAGAATTCCTACAGTAAGCATACGTTAGAGGAATTAATCATTCATTCCCAGCAGACTGCTTATATATTTCACTGGGCCATTATCTGATCTGAATAACAAGAACAATTGCATAGTAAAACGCATTACCGCTGACAGCAGCAACTTTATGCTATCAACTTTAAGATGCAACTATTTCTGTAGCATTGAAGGCAACAGAGATTTTTGAAATCTTTGTTTCCTTTGAATTAGCCTGCCCTGATTTGACATGATCAAGATACATTCATACCCACACACAATCAGACATAATATATATATAAGCTTTAATTGCAGGAGATTTGACTCAGGTGATTTTCCATTGTATTAAGTCATAATTACAGGAGTGTGTGTCAAGTCACTTTTCATTTAGATAGTTTGGTATTCCCATCAGAAATTCTAGATTTGTATGTATTTATATGTCAAAAATTGAGTAAAAAGTATGTTCCAAATTATTAAAGTCATAATTATGCTGTCATTTCACCCAATCCCAATTGCATATGTAATTAAATACTTGGGAAATATATTAAAACACTTTTGGGGAAAAGACAGACCATATATTATACATTCAGTATCACATATGCATATCTGGGGATCACTTACCACACCAATGAGTCTAACCTAATAAACTTCTATCCACAGTCTCAAAATGCATCATGCAAGTTAGCTAGATACATTCTTTTAATGTTTTCCACCCAGAGAATATCCCAGCAATGCTCAGTGTCAAAATGTTACCCTTTATTAGGAAAGTAATTTTGAATGTTAAATTCATGTTCATGAAGCAGTTACACAGAATGCCTTACTATATCATCAGATACATACTATCATTTTTGTTATTTCAAGTTCATAAGTTCATAAAACATATTGATGCCATAAAAGCTACCATCAAACACAAAGAATATTGTGATGCTGTAAGTCACAATCGTTAACTATCCTGTGAATTTGTAGCCTATGCTGTGTAATTATTCCTTGCTTTGAATTTATGTGCAGCTGTAGGCAAATGTGAATTTTATTCTACTACTGTACACATTAGGTATTACAGACTGCTTTTATGTTAATGTCTTAAATCAATCTTGTCTAATTGGCCTTGTTGTTACAATATATTCTAGTTTGATAACTGTACAGATAAAAACATTTGATTTTACAAAAACAACTTTCACTTTTGAAAGTAACCATTAGCTGCCACTGATATTTAGGAGAAACTTTAATATTAAGATACAATATAGAATCATCCTGGGTTGTTTATCAAAAATGAATGTTCAAATATAAGTTGATTAGTTTCTTGTAATTTTGAAAATTACATGAGACCTAAATGCTTTCTGAGAATCAGAAAACTGAAAGCAATATCCGCAGCAGATTAACTTTTGATGGTTCTATTTACACTACACCAATTATACTGTATTTTTAATTTATACTGTGCAGTGTGGAATTTAATTTGTCAAGAAACAGGTAAGTTGTATCCAAATTGGGATCCATACTGTGCCTACTCTGCATAACAATACAAGAAGAATTCAAATCAAAGTCCATTTGGCAATAATAAAGAAAAAAATGCTGAAATGTTATTGATTCCTTCTAGTACATTCAATACAAACTGAGTCAACTCTATTTCTACTGATATGACACAAAGGTTTTATTTAGATATTATAAAACACCAGCTAATATGTTTTCATTGCCCATATTCATCATTCTCCCCCCACCCTTTCTCTGCCTAGGAAGCAGTTAACCCCCAACTACTGATATTAGTAATACCAGTAAAATAAAATAAAAATGACTAGTAAGTTTTTATATATACTCATACACACACACACACACAGAGACCAGAAATGCAGCATATGCTGAGTATGGGTATGCCTGTCCCAAGGGGAATAATTCTTGCAAAAGTTTTTTTATGCAAAGACATTCAATGTTAAAGACACCTTAAACCTGCCGCTTCCTGCCACATCTCTGACAGAGCTTTGTACTTTTTTCTGTCAGTAGCACAACTCAACCACCAAAGCACAATGGTATTCTCCCCTTCCAAATTGAGTTTACCCTATTCTCTTCTACCCTCCGCCCATCTTTTTCACAAATCCCAGAAATGCCCCCAATACTTTAAGTCATGTCCTGGAAAAGAGCTGGGAAATCAAAACAGTGTTTCCTAGAGCTGCCCTCCCCATCAGAAAAAAAATTGTACTATAAATCTAACAACGTTGGAGATTTGGACTAAAAATAATGTGTTTTAAAAAACAAAAAACAAAAAGCCAATTAGTGGCAGTCAAAAGCATCCTTAGTAACTACACCACATGTCGTTTTATGACAGAATGATCTGACACCTAGTGTCACCTTTCCGTTCAAAACATTCTCCATCGCTACTAGAAGCATCTCTTTGTTTATAATGTCTATAGACATGCACGTACCTAAACTCGGTGTAACATACCCAAACAACCCTATCCGAACCCCTAACTCCTCTAACACAAGTGCTCACCTTCAATTTTCTTTTCTTTCTGGAGGACTTGTTTTGTTATAAGCTCAGCAAACCACTCTCCCCATTGGGAACAGTTGAAGTTACAAGAGCCAAAGTTTCCTCTTTGACCTGACCGGGGCTGGTTAGCAGCGGAACAGAAACGGACACGTTTTAAAATGAAAAGAAGACACACACACCTCTCCGCGCGCGCGCGCACACACACACACCGTATACACACAAGAATGTACTCACTAAAGCAGGCAGCCCGGACCTCTTTGGAAACCCTCGAGGAGTCTTGGCTTTCCTCTCCTGCCAGTCAGATGAAGAGCAGGGTCTCTATTCCACACGGGCCCAGAGCGAACTGCAAGGAGAGAGAAGCACATGCCACATCAGGCAGGTTTGTTTTGGTGGGCTGACGGGCGAGTCTTGCTTTCAGGAGGGAGGCTTGCACCGCGGCGCTACAGCGCATCCACACGACCCGGGATCAAGCGCGCCTTTGGGGGTGGGGCGGGGGGGGGGGGGGGAATACCTGCAACTCTCTCCGCTGAGGCTGGCCGAGAGAGAGCGCGCGACTGGGGTGGGGGGTAGGTGCGGAAGGGCGGGGGGCTGGGGGGCGGAGTGAGACGCTCCTTGGTGGCAACAGCGGGGCGATGCAGCGGGAGCAGGAGCGGAGTCAGCGCTGCTGTCAAAGTGACACACACACGCGCCCGCTCCTGCTGCCGGCTGTGTGCGAGGCAGCGGCAGCATCTCCCTCCAGCGCGCGCGCACACACACCACACCACACACACACACACACACACACAGGCGCATCCTCCCCACCAGCGGCCGCCCCAGCCCCACGCGCGCTCACCTGCATTTCCTTAACGAGCCACTTGATGGCTGGCCGCGGCAATGCACGGCGCTCTCCCCGGCTCCGGCCAAAGCCCACCGCGGGGAGGGGCCGCTGCCGCGGATGCCGCTGCAACTTTCCTCGCCCTCGTAGCCGGGCTGGTGCCTTGCGGGGAGCAGCCCCCCGCTGGGGAGGATGCAGCTGGCGCCCCGCCCTGCCCTGCCCTGCCCTCGAGGTGAGCCCGGCCTGTCCTGCTCGCGGGATGCAGCGCGCACCCCTCCCGGCTCCCTGCACTGCCGGCCGGGGAGCAGCGCCAGGGCTTGTTCCAGGGCAGTCTCCGCCCTGGCTGCGGGGGGCCGAGAGAGAGAGAGAGGGGAGCGCTCCCCGCTCGGGGTCACGCAGGCAAAGCGGGGGGCGGGGGGGGGACAAGTAGCTTGACCCGCTGAACTTTCCACCAGGCGATTTGTTGGGGGTGTGTGTGTGTGTGCTTGTTGTGTGGGCTGCGCCCGGTGCACACCCCACAGCGTGCGGGCGAAAGGCGAGCCTGCTTCCCCGGCCCTCCCTCCTTGCCTTCCCGTTGCACTCGTGCAAAAGGAGCAGCCCCTCTGCCTGCTATTAATAATAATAAGCCTCCCGCCCCCCCCCCCCGCTTTGCTCTCACCAGGGGAAAACAATTAATAATGCATCCAAATAATGCACCTTCACAAGCCAGCGGCTGGCAACGAGCTGATGAGAATACCACCACTTAGGAGATCGCCGCTGTGGACGCGGCGGTTAGGCACCTTTGCCTACCCCTCACGCCGAAGTGTAAGCACAGAGTGTGCCCCGGCTATTAATAAAGCCCCTTCCCTCCCAAGCCGCGATCATCCTCATCAAAGAAAGTCTCGCTCTGGAGCGAGCGGATCCAGCGCATCACCGGGTCGCTGCCGGGGCTGGGTTCTTCCAGGCAGGGTCCCCCCCCAAGCCAATCTGCTCGCTTCTCCTCCTCTTTTGCTTACACTGGGTGGGTTAAGCAAAGCATTTGGCCCTTTTAGCGTTTGCCGTTCCTCCCCTGACGATAGTTTGTGTGTTTTAAATAAAGATTTCATTCTGCCAACCCGCAGGAAGCTTTTAACAAGAGGCAGCTGAGCGTGTCGATATCTTATCTCTTTTTACTGCTGCTCCGGCGTGTACATCAGCTCCAGACTCATCTCTTTTCTTCGCCACCTAATACTGTAGCATCTGAGCGGCGGCAGCAGCAGCAGAGCGCTGCTCCCAGGGGGGGCTTTTACTGTGCCCTCAAAGTAGCTCCCAGCACTGAGTGGAGTCTAAACATCCTCCCTTCACTAAAGCAATATTCGGGGGGGTGATGGCCAGAAGGCTTCCAATTCCACTTTTAATAATAAATCCGGCGGGTAGGGAAATTGTTTTTTCTTTAATTCCGAAGCATTTTCAAAAGAGGACGGCCAGGTCCTTTCAGCAACATTTCAATTACACGTTTCCCAGAAGTATTTGGAAATGCTGGTCCGTTCTTCATGTCAGGGAAATATCCTGCACTTAAAAAAAAAGGGAGGGGGAGGACAATTGACCTTCCTAAATAGCTTACTAAAGACAGTAACAAAGAAAAAGGCTAAAGTAAAATAAAAGTAATCTGAATTTAAAATGCAATTTTATTGAGTGAGTCAGCTACCTCCTATTGAATTTTTTAAAGCAACTGCTATACGGGATGTTTGATTAAAGGTGATTTCATTTCATCACCCATTTCCCACCACTTATCTGTTCAGTTCTTGCTTGTGGTCACCTGCTACAAGCACTTAAAAACACCTCATTCGGCGAAGAAACAAGGACTAGGTTCACCCCCAAACAAATGGCGCAGCACACGCCTAATACCATATAAATATAAAACCCCGCTAAAGGCGCTTCTGCCAAAGGAATCCGATTCTAATTCTGCAGGTAGGGTTTGCCAGTTGCACCGTTTACTCATCATGTCACCTGCGACAAGCATGCATACAATTAAATGCTGCTCAGTTTTCAAAACAGTTGGAATCTATCTTAGCTGTCGTGGTAAACACAGGGAAATCGTGAACCGTTGTGGGCTAACATAGCATCGAAAATAGACAGTACTCCTTTACTTAACATGTGGACAGTTTGTCAGCAGCAGTCTCACAGCGGTACTCAGGCAGATGGGATCTGGACTTCTCCATTTCACAATAAGGCAGCAATTTAGGGCACACTCCTTCATTCCCAAATTCCCAGTACAGTCAATGTGCATTCACTTAACATAAACACACCCATACGGGGAAGGAGTGAACAATATAGAGCAGATCCTCAGCTGGTGAAAATTGTCCTAGTTCTTCAGCTGCAGTCAATGGAGGTATGATAATTGACACCAGCTGAACGTCTGCCCCTGTAATCTTATGGGATAGACAAAGGCACCTTTTGCACGTAGTTCTGATCAAACACTTTTAATTATGAAGCATATGCAGTTTCTTTACACCTCAATTTGACTCCTATCTGAACTATGCAGACTTAGGGTTTGAGGGAGAAAACACCACGGAGGGAAAAAATGATATTTTTTTTCCTGCAATGAAGCAGGGGCAACTAAAAATTATGTATGCTGAAAAAAGTATTGTTATTTGGACAGATTGCCCAGAACTAATAAAGGATTAGAAAAAAAATAATCATGCGCATGTTTTTTACTTTTAGTGGGTCACTTGCAAGTAATGTAATCAATGATAAATAAATATGAAACTAATAAAATTGCAGATGATGTGTTTAATGCAATATACAAGGGTAAACATTGTAGAATATTTAATGATGGATTGTTATAGTATAACAGTATTTATTTCAGATGAATGCATGTCTATTTCTTTAACATCAGATGGTTTAATATGGCTTATTTCCCAACATAATGTTTTTTTCTTGGTTTCATTGAAAGTCTCTTTGTGAGAGCATGAGTTGTACAATTGATAATATATTGCTATATAGCACCCTTCACAAGTTCAAAGTTCGGGGCGGTTTAGCATTTTTGCAGGTATTACATCCACCCACCACTGAAATGCAGCCTCAACTGGGGGGAAATGCAGCAACTATTATTCCCCAAGAACATTACACTGTGATTTACTATGTTAGTAAAAGCTTGGATGAATTCACAATTAGAAAGTGTCAAAAAAGTGAGAGCGGAGGGAATGTATGAAAATCCTTGGGAAACAGTGTCTGAAAAGCTGAAGCAAGTGAGAGAGGTATAGGAAGAAATTTCAAAATCAGAAAAGATTTATTTAAAAAAAAAATAGCACAAAAGAAAAAAAATAGCCCCTAATTATAGTGCTTGCCATATCATGGCACCAATCTCAAAAATAAAATAAAACAAATAAAATCACCCTCAAGGAACCCATTTCACCTATACACACCTAACATACCTCACACTGTGCTCCTGTTGTAGTAAGGGTGATTTGTGCACCTGTACCTTTATAAATTAGAGTAGTAAATTGGTAATCTCATTTGCCAAAAGCACTTCTTTTTGGACTTACTCTGACTCATTTTCTTTTGATGTGTGCACCTTTGAAAAGGATGGCTAAGGTTGGACATTTTATAAGTTGATGCATATGAAGTTGAAGTTGATGCATATGAGAAAGAACTGGGGGAGCTGCAAAACAGCATGTAGGATGCAGAATAGCAGCTTATTTTACCTTTACAGGTAGATCTCTGTGTGCACTTATCCTTCCTTTTACAAATAACTTCATTCCTGGGCCCAATATTTTTTGCGACAAATATCTCCCAAACAATCCTGCATTTGCAAAGAGATGGGCTTTGTGATCTAATAGGTCTTCACCATCTCTAACTTTTTATGATTCTACACTGTGCACAAGGGGTCTGGTTATAAGGCTGATGTCCTTCATGTAGACAAAACTCCCACTAAAGTCAGTGACTGAAAGAGGACTGTAGAATCAGGACCTATTACAGATTTGTAGCAATAAGAAAAAATGGCACATTTACATCTAAAAAAGCACATTTGTGATTTTAGCAGCATACTTTATGCAAAATAATGACACATAATTAGATCTTCTTCATTTGTATGGGGCCAGGTATTATTCTCATGTACTAATAGTACTATAACCCTTAACTGGCAATTATTTTGTTAAGGAAAACTATAAAAGAAAAAAAATTATAGTCCAAATAAAAAGGTTGAAGAAGATGCTCTTTGTTGCCTTTCCCCTTTTGATCAAGTAGCAAAATGGCTTCAGGTCTTCTGCAGGAAGAATAGTTGTTTTTTTATTTTTTGTGCATGTGCCACTATTTTTTTTAATTATTCTTGACCTTTTGCACATTATACTCTGGTGCTGCACAAAAGAATTGCATCTCTTGTTAATAACATCAACTAGAAATCTTGATTTTAAATTAGGGAGCATAGATCAAAGCATTCGAAGTTGAGTGCATTTAGACACCTACATGTGAATTTAAGTAAATGTTGTCCCTAACTTATCTCAATAAGACAACAAGGAATAACAGATGACAGGGTTTTAGTATAATTCTACTGAATACGGTGTCAGTTCTGCCAAGACTTATGCACGTGCTTAATTTCAATTTAAAAGTTTTTTGGAAGGGATATTAAACCTCTTGTTTCAGGGCTATAACTAACCTCAGACTACTTCAGGATGAGAATGAATGTGAAAGACTAATTAGACAGTGTTGTTGTAGCTGTGTCAGTCTCCAAGCTCATCATCAGAAGCAAGCTCCCCACGGACCAGTCAGTACATACCAACTCAAAGTGGCACCAGACACTGCCAGATAAAATACAATCTTCAAGAGATGCAAAACCTGCAGATATATCTACACTGCTACAATGGTCAACACCCTCCACAACACACCTTTCAAGATACATGGGTCCTATACATGCCTATCACAACATGTGGCATACCTCACCCACTGCACTAAATGACCTAATAACAATGATGTGGGTGAAACCAATCACTACACTCTCAAATGAACTTACACAGGAAAATAATAAGAGACTAAAACACCCTATCACCTGTGGGTGAACACTCTTCACAAAGTCTATCTGACCTATCAGTCCTCATCCTCAAAGGAAACCTGCACAACACTTTCAAAAGACAAGCCTGGGAGCTTAAATTCAGAACTTCGCTGGACACTAAAAATAACAGTTTTTAATAAAGACACTGGATTCATGACTTACTGCAATTTGTGACTCACAAATCCCCACTTTTTTGTCCTATGACTGCAGAGGTGTTAATGGGCCACTTCCCTTTCAATAGTCCCTTAGAATATGAGCTTAGCATAAGTTAGCAATCTCTTCAACCTTGTATTTGGCCGTGATACTCTTAATACCTTTCCCACACCTGAAGCAGAGCTCTGTGTAGCTCAAAAGCCTGTCTCTTTCACCAACAAAGTTGGACCAATAAAAGATAGTACTTCACCCATCTTGTCTCTCTGAAGGGCTGATTATAACTCATCTGCGTACTGCAGGGTACTTATCCTAGGTCTACACTGGAGGGAGGGGTGTCAACCTAAGATACACAACTTCAGCTACGTGAATAGCATAGCTGAAGTCGACGTATCTTAGGTCGACTTACCTGGCCGACCTCACAGCGGTGAGTCAACCGCTGCCACTCCCCCATCGACTCCACTTCCACCTCTCAGAGAGGTGGAGTTCCGGAGTCGACAGGGAGCGCATTCGGGGGATTGATTTATCGCATCTACACTAAATCAATCCCCGATAGATCGATCACTACCCGCCGATCTGGTGGGTAGTGTAGACGTACCCTTAGATAGATTAGGGGAACCTCAGGCCTGATCCAGTATGGTTGTTCCTACATACTGTGAGAAGTCCCATTGACTTCAGTGAGATTACTCATAGTACATAAAGTTAAGCATGCATGTAAATCTTCACAGGATCAGGGCCTGTCATGGAGTAAATGTATCAGAATCTGGCCAAAGCAATCAAGTGCCTACTTGTGCTTCTATTAAAAACAATAAGAGTGTTATCATTTAATTAAGTGGAAACAGAATCGGGCCCCAAATAAGAAATCTCATCTCTCTCCTCCAGAAGAGGACTTGGTAACAGTATTACAACAACTGCTGCAGTAATCCACCTACTGTTATTTCAGCTGTCTTTTTTATGCACCGGGGGCAATGGAGGAATTCTTTTGGTTAATAAGATTTCTGAAATGGTAGAAAAAACAATGTTCTCACCTTGAAGACTGTTTCTCTAATTCTCACAAAATATGCCTTGAGCACATGTTTTACAGTCTTGGACTAAAAGAAAGTGAAATGGAGAGAGAGAGAGAGAGAACTGAGAGCTACTTTGCAGGGGGAAAAAAAGGAGATTGATAGCAAAACTCCTAGAGGCAGACAGAACAATATACCTTGCGATGAGTCAAAAATCACAAGCTCTTTTCATTCATCTGTTATAATAATCTGCATTCCGAAGATACAAAACTCTTTGGTTATGACACTGGTGGGGTAGATGTCAGACATGTTATTTTTAATTGGGAAACAAACAAAATATTCATTGACTTCTTTCATGTTGAATAATGTCTTAATACTACATGAACTTTCCCTCCACTTACTTTCCCTTTAATCAGTGCCACTTTAATTTGCCCATGAAGTCAGAGTCAAGAAGCTGTAATATACTTATATAAAATTCCATTATTTTTCCATGCTGGTCCAATTTAAAACAACATATCTTCTCTGAATATTATGTGGAGAGAGACTACAAAAGTTGGGGGAAAAACATTTTTTAGAGACAAACTGCTGTTATTTTCCTCTGAGAAAAACCTTTACTGTAAAGGGTGAAATTTAGGAATACTTATTCCACATAATTCAATCCCCGTGGAAAGAATAATCCATTCTAAAGTCCAACCTTTTTGTGAAGTCCAATTAAGCATTAATAGTCCATTTAAACCAAGATTTTTCCTAATTTTGATACTTCTGTTATACATCCTGAAACCATAATTGGAGGCAGAATTTTTTATTATGATCTATCCTGTATTATAGCCTTCAGTATAAAATCCGTTATTTGTAGAAGGATGTTATTGTACTTCAATTATCACATACTTCAGGTACCAAATGTACATAGTATAAAATTACTGCCTGAACCTGAAGAGTAGTCTGCTTATACTGAAATTTCCACTACATGCTCTGCAAAATTCCCTGGAAAACTTCTAAATAATTCTTCAGAACACCAGCAAAATTCATCAAAGAACTAGACCATAGCTTGTGAAGGCAGGAGATAAAGCTATCTCTGTTTAGAGGCTTCATCTGTGGAATAAGCTTCCAGAGCAGATCAGATTGAACCAAAGTCTGAATTATTTTAGAGCATGCTAAAAGGCCCATCTATTTGCTAAAGCTTTCCCATCATAACAAATGTATACAAACAAAAACAAACGCAAAGAAAACAAGCAGAGTGTTTCTAAAAGCTGGAATAAGTGAAAATCAGAATCCCCAATGAAGTCCCTATGGACATCTACACGAAAGTCTTCTTTTCCTTTTCCTGAGCCCCAATCTCACAATGAGCTCCATGTGCGCAGACACCTGTGCTCATGCAGAGCCCCACTGACTTCTATGGGATTCCATGTGGACTCACGTTTCCATCTGCACAGAGCTCATTGCAGGATTGGGGTACTATATTAATGGGAGCTATAGAAATATCTACAATAGACAGACAGCATAGTGCAGCCAGAGCCACTCAGATCCATCCATTTGCAGTAAACCAGAGTGTGTAGGTAGTTCTTGTTAATCTTAGGGCTCAATTCTGCAAACTGCTAAGCACCTTCAGCTTTCATTGACGTAAATGGGATTTACAGACACAGCATCTGGCAGGAAGTGTTCAAGCACCTCACTGCACCAGGCCTTTATTTATTACCCCAAATTCTTAGAAACCTAAGTGACAATTTCCCTGCTAATGAAATTGCTTTCATTATGAATCTACCAGATAATTTAGAAAAGTTGGTTCCTGGATCCAGATCAAATCATCTTGGTCTTTTTCAGCAAATTTCTATTGCATTCATTCTCAATAAAACTGCTTGCTCTCAATCTGTAAATTTCTTCATGTTCCCCGATAGCATTCACATCTTCTCCCATTTTCTCTTACCTTCCTGCGCAAGGTACTCATGAGAGACAGCAGGGGATGACAACGCTAATGTTTCACAATGCTCATGATGCTGTGCAAGGTTAAGTATGGAGAGGAGACCTCTCACATTTTCTGTATATCTGGAAATGTAACTATAGCTACTTATAAGGACTTGGCCTATACAATCCATATACTTGAAAATGACAAGCACAATACACCTTTCAAGATCCATGGATCCTATACATGCCTATCACAACACACCGTGTACCTCATCCATTGCACTAAATGACCCAATAACAACGATGTGGGTGTAATCAGACAATCACTACACTCTCAAATGAACTTACACAGGAAAACAATAAGAGATGAAAACACCCTATCACCTGTGTGTGAACACTGTTCACAAAGTGATCACTCTATATTTGACCTATCAGTCCTCATCCTCAAAGGAAACCTGCACAGCACTTTCAAAAGACGAGCCTGCGATCTTAAATTCAGAACTCTGCTAGACACTAAAAATCATGGTCTTAATAAAGACATTGGATTTATGGCTTATTACAACAATTTGTAACCCACAACCCCCCACTTTTTTTCCTATGACTGCAGAGGTGTTAAAGGGCCACTGCACATTGAATGGTCCCTTAGAATATGTGCTAACTACTTATGTTAAACAATCAGTTCCACCTCGTGTTTAGCCGTGACTCTCAGGGTATGTCTACACAGCAACTAGACACCTAGACAACTAGAAATTCTAGATACAGTAAATTAAAAGAATCCCTTTTTTATTTCTTTAAAGTATAGATTCATTGATCTTAAAGCCAGAATAGACCGTTTTGATTGTCTAGTCTGACCTACTGCATAACACATGCCACAGAGCCTGACTAGATTACATCAGAAAGGAGTTCCAGGTAATCAGAGATTATTTTGTTCCTGTGGGTAAGAGCTTTCCTTACCTTCTGCAGCATTCTCTCTCTCCTTCTCATTTAGGTACGACTTCTGTTTTGGAGATCATGGATGCTCTAGATTATTTTCCAAAAAATAATATAATAGGAAAATGTGAGGGAAAATGCTTCTATATTTGTGGTTACATCCCAAATGAAGTGGAATTTGAAATTAGCATGAAAATACAGAGGATTTTCCCCTCAAATGTAAAATTTTGGGTTTTGGAATATTCTCTTGGGAGAATGGTGCATGAGTCATGAAGATGTCTTATTGACTTCATTGCTGTTACACACTATTGACAATAAATACTAAATATTATCATCTCTCCCCAAACACCCACAGAAGCTAATATAAAATCTATTTTCCAACTCACTGCAAAACAATAAACAAAAATCCCAATGTTACAAGAATGGGTTGCAACATATTTCAGATTACTTCTTCAGTAAATTAGGACCTAGAATTTGGCTCTTGCACTTTCACTGTTGGATTTTGAATTGGAACAGTATCCAAAAGTCTCCATATCCATTGCAAGATTCCAAAATTAATCCCACAGAAAGACTTATTTTTGATAACTTCACTCAGCCTTAATTTGGTTAAATTTAATTCAACTTTAATTCTGAACAACAGCATCCGCACAGAGATTTAATGCAGTTTAACTAATCCCCTTAAAATTCATACCTTTCCTTAATTTGTATTAGTTTTCCTGGATGTCCTCATGTAGACAAGCCCTACATGTTTGTACAGAGCGTAGCACGATGAGTCACCTAGGTGCTACTGTAATGCAAATAGTAATAATAGACTATCCAGGGCTACTGTAATCATTTGAGCTAATAGCTCTCTTCAAAATTATCAATCACAAACTTATATATTCTTATTAAATACAGCACATTCACTGTCTTGTCAGGTTACAACACTTAAATCTATCTTGATAAATCACTTTAGAAAGAACTATATATTTGCATTTCAATACTGCTCTACAGATGGCAATACAGTGGAGGGATGTACAAAAAAATCATAAAATTCTAATTATACAACAAAACTCGCCCACACACACGGACCACTTGATTAAAAAACAGATAAGGAAAAAACAGGAGAGCAAGAACCAGAGTAAACAGCTACACATCCTAATTCCAAAGCAATAACAGAGATAAAGCTAAAGTTCATTCTTCCAAATAAGTACCTGGCTGATTCTGATCTCATTTACACTAGCTTTTACACAATTTTTATACTCATTTAATCACTGCCTTCAGTGGAGCTACTCCAGATTTATATCAGTATAAATGAGCTCAGAATCAGGCCTTGAGTTTCACAGCTCAACTTCCCCAGTCTGACAACATATGCTCCAATATGCCAAGCACTAAAATAAGAAGTCCCTCCTTAGTCAATATCATAAAGGAGGGAAGTACCATAAAATAACAGCTTAAAGGAGACCAAATCTCTAAAATACTTAATGGCTGGCGCTTGCAGCTCACAAAGAATCAATAAAGCACAAACAATGGAATAATTTTACCTAGCTGATGTCATTTTAAAAACAAAAATCAAAACATGTTTTGATGTTACAGCATCTTAATCTAGCAATGCAGAGTCCTGGAAAGCTCTGTCTTAAATCTTTCTCATCTCCTGATGCAACTGGGCAGATGAGAGCAGCACTGATCATGGAGCCATTTATTTTGGCAGCTGTGCACTGTGGCCTATACATTTTATCTTAACAAAAAGATACTCTCTTATAAATGATCTATTATTAGCTCACCAATGAAACCTCCATCTCAGGTTCTTAGTTCCTCAGATAACTAAAGGAATACTTGGCACAACCCATGTGAATTATCCCCACCTGGTATGGCCAACAAAGACTCCATGATCTTCTGAGGCTGGCAATGAATCTATTAAGCTCATAACATCTGTGCACTCCAACTCAAGCAAACTGAAAAGAATATAACCTCAGATCTTACTCACATGCACTTAGAGAATATGTAAACATTCGAATTAATTATTACAGTATTTCAAAGGAAAGATAATAATTGCTACAAAATAAAAATATTTCTGGCTATGTAAATGCTTTTAATGCATGTAAAATTTATATATACAGTCTTATGTTTTAAAAGTGAATTATCAGCTATATCCTATAGAGACACTGAACCCAATATAACACTCTAGAAAAACAAAATAAGCATAATTGATTTCTCCTGTAAGTAGAGAGAGTTTGTGGGTCACAAAGGGGTTTCAGAATCTCCGTCACTTTTATATAATGTCTGAAAGCAGAGTGGACTTCGCCAATGTTTCCACTATGTCCTTTCTAATGTATGTGAATGTATCTGGAGGGCAGATCGAACTAGACTATTTACAAGCGACATTCCAACTTAGAACCTGCAGCAAAATATGAATGTATGTTTATTTAAACAGGAGGCACCATATATACATGCACACAAAAAAACAGAATAAAACAAACAAACAATTATACCACATAGTTACTATTATGGAAAAATGCGTGAAACTATAGAAGAGACAAGCTATCTTATTCGTACTTCTATAGAAACTCCAGAATTGCCATTCCAGATCATAGCAGTGGTTCATCTCATTCAGTGTCCTGTCTTTAGGAATGGACAGCAGCATATGCTTTTGAGGAAGGTACAAGAAAATCTGCACCAGGCAGTTATGGAATAATATGCACATAGGAAAGCTTTCCTACAACCAACCCCCACCCTCCCACTCCTCATCAGCTACAGTTTGGCTTATACCCTGAAGCATGATGTTTTAACTCACTTCCAAAACTCTTGGTTATTTTTTTTTTGCTTTTAAAATATGTATTTTGTAAGCCTGGACATTCTTGATACCCTTTAACAAAAACTCTGAAGCTATGGAATTTGCCCAAGGTCACACATTATGTCAGTAATCGCTCAATTCTCACACCGTCAAACAAGGCTATGTCCAAAGTGTTTTCAAGTCACTCGAGCTCTATAACATAACGAGTAGGGCTGTCGATTAATTGCAGTTAACTCATGCGATCAACTCAAAAAAATTTATCACAATTTAAAAAAGTAATCACAATTAATCGCACCGTTAAACAGTAGAATACCAATTGAAATTAAATATTTTTGCATGTTTTTCTACATTTTCAAATATATTGATTTCAGTTACAACACAGAATACAAAGTGTACAGTGCTCACGTTATATTATTTTTATTACAAATATTTGCACTGTAAATGATAGAAATAGTATTTTTCAATTCACCTCCTACAAGTAATGTAGTGCAATCTCTTTATCATGAAAGTGTAACTGATAAATTTAGATTTTTTTTATTACATAACTGCACTCAAAAACAAAACAATGTAAAACTTTGGAGCAGGCATCGGCAACCTTTGGCATGAGGCTTGCCAGGGTAAGCCCCGTGGCGGGCCGGGCCGGTTTGTTTACTTGCTGCGTCCGCCGGTTCGGCCAATCGTGGCTCCCACTGGCCACGGTTCGCTGTCCTAGGCCAATGGGGGCTGCGGGAAGTGGCGGCCAGCGTGCCACTTCCTACATTGGCCAGGACAGCGAACCACGGCCAGTGGGAACCACGATCAGCCGAACCGGCAGACACAACAAGTAAACAAACCGGCCCGGCCCTCCAAGGGGCTTACCCTGGCGAGCTGCATGCCAAAGGTTGCCGATGCCTGCTTTAGAGCCTACACTTCCATTCAGTCCTACTTCTTGTTCAGCCAAGTTGACAGGAGATACAATATCACCTGAAAGTGAAAACAGGCTTTTGCATGGCACTTTTGTAGCCAGCATTGCAAGGTATTTACTTGCCAGATATGAATGGGCATACGGATGTTTAGCCTGCTTCGTCCACCATTCCAGAGGACATGCTTCCATGCTGATGATGTTTGTTAAAAAAATAATGTGTTAATTAAATCTGTGACTGAACTCGTTGGAGAGAGAATTGTATGTCTTCTGTTCTGTTATACCCACATTCTGCCATATATTTCATGTTATAGCAGTCTTGGATGATGACCCAAGGACATGTTTGTTTTAAGAACACTTTCACTGCGGATTTGACAAAACACAAAGAAGGTACCAATGTGAGATTTCTAAAAATAGCTATGGCACTCGACTCAAGGTTCAAGAATCTGAAGTGCCATCCAAAATCTGAGAGGGACGAGATGTGGAGCATGATTTCAGAAGTCTTAAAAGAGCAACACTACGATGCAGAAACTACAGAACCCAAACCACCAAAACAGAAAATCAACCTTCTGCTGGTGGCATCGGACTCAGATGATGAAAATGAACATGCGTCAGTACACTCTGCTTTGGACCGTTATCGAGTAGAACCCATCATCAGCATGGACGCATGTCCTCTGGAATGGTGGTTCAAACATGAAGGGACATATGAATTTTTAGCGCATCTTGCACATAAATATCTTGCGACACCAGCTAAAACAGTGCAATGTGAACACCTGTTCTTACTTTCAGGTGATATGGTAAACAAGAAGTGGGCAGCATTATCTCCTGCTATTGTAACCAAACTAGTTTGTCTGAGAGATTGGCTGAACAAGAAGTAGTACTGAATGGACTTGTAGGATCTAAAGTTTGACATGGTTTTATTGTTGAATGAAGTTATTTTTGTACATAATTCTACAGTTGTAAGTTCAACTTTCAGGATAAAGCAATTGCACTACAGTACTTGTATTAGGTGAATTGAAAAATACTATTTATTTTGTTTTTTAGAGTACAAATATTTGTAATAAAAATAAATATAAAGTGAGTGCTGTATACTTTGTATTGTGTGTTGTAACTGAAATCAATATATTTGAAAATGTAGAAAACATCCAAAAATATTTGAATAAATGGTATTCTCTTATTGTTTAAGAGAGCGATTAATCACGCGATTAATCACAATATTTTTTGTAATCGCTTGACAGCCCTAATAAAGAGATAACAAATTCTCTTATTTAGAGTTAATTCTCTAAACCAAGGATAAAATCCAACCATTCCTAGATATCTACCTCCTTTCAAAACCAATCCATTCTAGAACTTCGCTGTTCAAAACCATACAGGGAAAGCATCCATTGGGATTTAACACTACAACCATTTATGCTGCCTGTAGATTTTCTTATGGCTGCAGAGACCAACTTTTTATACTGAATATGCATTGAACATAACAGCATCAGCGTAACATATTATAAAAGTGGCATGAACATTTAGTTATGGAAGTTTCATTGTTTTGGGGAATTATGTCTGTGTCACTGTACAAGATTCTGGACATTCATTCAAGAGTAACAGTTAGGATCTGATCTTTATCCAATTTTTTGTTTTCTGTCAGTGCTTCCATTTTAGTAGGAGGTGCAAATACGCTCAGAACTTCTGAAAAATCAATCCACTTATATTTAGGCTCCTAGCTATGCACTTAAAAGCCTAAATTTAGACACCCATTTTCTAAAAAACCTCAGACATGTACATTTTACTTTTATGGTCCTCCTCTGGCCAGACAAGACTTCTTTGTGTAACCCCATCTGATAGGTATCTTCATTGAAGACACCATTCATTGTTTAATGATCCCTAATTATTTCTTAAAGCACAGATCTACTGTACAGAATTTCTCTGAAAAGAGTATCAGAGAGGTATCCATGTTAGTCTGGATCTGTAGAAGCGACAGAGTCCTGTCGAAAAGAGTGAATTTCACTTTTTTGGTCTCTCGTCATTGCCCATGTCAAACATGCTTAGAAAATAAGATGTTCTCTCCCATCTGTCAGCCCAATAAACAACTGGAAAAAATCAAACTGGATTCTTTGCTTCTCAGGCATCAATGAAGGTTCTGCAGTCCAAATTATGCCCTCATTTAGACTGGTACCATCCCATTACCATAAGGGATTGGATTGGAATATATGGATAGATCTTGCAACCCTTACTCATATGGGTGAACTTTTATTCATACAAATGTAGCCCTACTGAAGTTAATGGGACTATGCACGTAAGTCCATTCTAGCCCTTAATAAACAGTTCTTTTGGTGATTCACACAAAGCAATAGAATCCAGCCTTCTTTCTCTTAGCTGCCGTTGCTCTGAAGTGCTTGCAGACAGATAAAAGTCAAATTTATTTTTGTTTATTAAGTTTAAGTTCACTGGGGCAGGGACAGTGGCTTCCTAGGTGTTTGTACAGTGTCTACCACAAGTGGATCTTGACTGGTTCCTCTGGGAGCTACCATAGTATAAATAATGAAGAATAATGAAGGGGAAGATATGACAGAACACACACAAGGAACACAGCCGCTGGTAATAGGGTGTAATTTGCATAGTCACATTTTAGAGCACAATCTCACTTTATGAGCTATATCCAGCCCTCAGTGAAGTTAATACAGGTCTTGCCGTTTACTTCAGCAGCAGCAGGATCAGATCCTAAACTGGTAGGTGACCAGGCGGTTATGATCATACTCTCTAAAACTGACTCCTGCATGAAATTCTCCATCTCATTCCATTGCTCCATATAGTTCAAACACAACTTAAAAATCCTTTACTCTATAGGTGCTTTCATCAACCACCACCTCTACTTGTTTTTGACCCCCATGAATGCAGCTGTTTGTTGAGGAAGGGTAGTCTCTTAAAATGTTTTGCAATGTATCTTCAGTTGTTTTATTATTATGTGGAGCTCCCAGAGTCCTTCAATGGGGAGCTGGGTTGGACAGGAGAAAGGAAGCTTTACAAATAACTTTAGTATAAATGAGATAGCCATTCACAATGAAGATTCACCTCTGTAAAGCGGTTTCCTAAATTGTCTTTTCTACTGGAAAATCTATATAAATTAGGTCTCATAAGTAGGAATTTTGAGATTACATCTATTTAATTAAAAATAAATTATTATTTATACTTTGTGCAAATCACACTATTTCTAGGTGCCCAAATAATGGTAGGCTTGTGTCTCTGGTGGGCATAACTTCTGGAAGAGAGTGAATGTGACCATATGTTCTAGATTTTTGTTCCTTAAGTTCTCTAGCTATGGGTCCTAATTCAGGAAAACACTTAAGCATGTGCTTAGATCCCACTGATGTCAAGTTAAATCAAGCATGTGGTAAAATTCTTTCAAAAATTGGGACTCAAGTCAAAAGAGCTTGGTCTTTCTTTCACAAATGGTTTAATTTAGAATTCCAGGCTGAGATTCATCCCTCTCATGCTGGGTTTATCTACATTGTCATCACTTAATTGTAAGAGTCTTCTTCACTTTTGCTGTCGCTTGGCTCAAAGTTATTTGCACTCTGGTATTTCAAACTTGAAGCTTAATTGTTTCATAATGTTGCATCTAAACTAGAAGTTTTCACACTCATTGTTCCCAACAGGCAGTGCGCCACTAATGGAAGTGCTTGTGTAGACAAAGCACCGACATTTTTAATCAGTGTGTCATCTCAGAGCAGCTTTGATTAAAGAGTGGCAAAAAGTATATGTGCCTTGTCTCTGAGCCTGACCCAGAGACCCACTGTACTCAATAGGAGTCTCCATTCAGTTCAATGACACTTTAAGTCGTCTTCTGACACTAGCATCAGCTGAGTGTTACCCACTGGGAAGAATGGGTAAGGACATTTCCAGTGTAGAAAAAAGCCTAACATCTGGATTCAGCAAAGCACTTAGAAAACATTTGCCTTATTTCAAACATAAGTATTCCCATTGACTTCAGTGGGGATACTCACATGCTTAAAAGGTATGCACATAAAAAATAAATACTTTGCTGTATGAGGACCTAAGAGACTTGGATTAGGAATAATTAAAACTACAGAACAATGGGAGTTGCTGGGTGCTGAGTACTTTGAAAAATCTGGCCTACAGACTCATTTCCTCCTCCATCCGTAAAGCTCAAGGATGGGATCTATCCAGGGAGGAAAGCTTATGGAGTATCAGCTATGGAAAATGATTAGTTTCTGTTGGTAGCTATCTAAAGGGAGGAATAATGAAAAAGGTATGTTCAAAGTGGCCAGACTTCTTACCAAGAGGTTTTCCCCATAAACAAATATAAAAAGGGTCATAATGGCAGAGTTCTCACTAAGGATGATTATATTAAATGGAGGTAGAGAAATTACTATGCCAGTCTGCATGCCGCACCCTGAGCCAATACATCCAATACAGGATGACAAAAAAGAATACAGAGCCAGCGCCATCAAACCTGCGAGAGTAAATTGTGCATGTATTATGAAAATGAAGCCTGAGAAAGCACCAGAGGTAGGTAATGTACCTGCAGAATTGTTAAAAGAGATTGGCAAATACAGTAGTGATATTCTTTTAAAAAAAACTGTAATGATGTATTGATGACTAGAAACTGTCCAGAGGACTGAACAAAGGGAATTTTTCTGCCTTTACCAAGGAAAGCTGACATAACAGAATGTAGTAACTATCATATCATCTCCATGATATAGCACACAAGAAAAACTTTTCTGTACATAATCCAGGATCACATGAAATGAAGGACAGATGCAGAATCACCATCACAACAAGCTGGCTTCAGAGTGGGAGACCAAATCATGAATATCTGTCACATCATTGGAAAATGCAGAGTACAATCACCTATTGACCATGTGCTTCATTGATTACTCAAAAGCATTCTATACTGTCCAACCTGATACTTAATATTGGAAGAATGATTGGGCCCTAAGGCCTGATACAAAGCCTGTTAAAGTCAATGGAAAGACTCCCTTTGGCTTCGAATCAGGCCCTCAGTGACTTACCCAAGGTCAAAAGTAAGTTTATGGAAGAGCCATAAAAGCAATCTGGGTCTCCCAACTTCTTATGCCTTTACCACAAAACCATCCTTCCTTCTCTTTCATTCACATCTCTCATTTTTCAGAGGAGAAAATAATTAGGCAGTTGAGAAAAACACACCTTTTCCGACTTCCCACAGTTTAGTCTGACTAAAACAAAAACACTTTTTAATTATAATACTTGTTTTAACAGGAAAATGTTACGAATCTCTCCATGCATTTGGCAATGAATCACAAATTCACATACTCTTATTTTAGAATTGCAGCACTGGTGATTTAAAAAACAAAAAAGCCCACATGTTTTTCATCTCCCTCTGCCCATGTCTGGTCTTTTCATATTGTAAAATTGCACTAGTCTCCTTAATAGGTAATACAGTCCAGTGACATTTAAACAATGCATGCTGTCCATTTACCACTGCTTTACATTAATCTGTATATTTTTATCTCTATTAATGCAGCCTTTGCTCCCTGCTGGGAAGAGGAGGGGTTCCATTGTAACAAGAGTACTTGAGGTGGTTTCTACAGATCCCCTGAAATTAGGTTTAATCATTTTACGTACTTAGGAGGTGTTATCAAAATCAACCTTTGAATATTTATCCCCAAACTGAACCTTCAGAATAATATTTTTCCATTTTATTCTCTGTACTATAAATAAATGCATAACCATTTAGCTGATTTTTTTCATTAATTCTAGACTACTGCTTTTTATTGGTAGTACTAATAAAATATCTTGAAAATATGATATTAAGAAAAGAGATGGACAACATACCCTACAGTTAGGTAGAAAACACTGACAGGAGATAGCAGGCTTTTTCTAATTACATATGCAGTGTCAAAAAAAGTGCTGCTAGCACTTTACCACCACAGTGTTCATGCAGTCACATGTCAGAGCAAGTGTCGGTTTTAATGATTTTACAATTAACATACAATTTTACTACTCTACCTCCTGCTGATTAGTCATTTTAATTGTGTACCTTTAAAATATAACACTAGGTTACTGTCAGGAAGACAGAGACCAGAGTCACCCAAATGTACATAGATTTATAATCCCAATTAACATTTGAAATATATAGGGATACATTTATAAAATGTGAAGTGTTACTTACTAAAATCTGTGTTCTGTTTCCTTAGATCACATGATGCCATTTCTATAGTATGTTGCCAGAGGCAATGTGGCTGTGAGTCAATTATATATTAAATTTATTTTTCAGTTCTTTTTTTAATTGATTTATCTATCTAGGTACATATATAGCCCCCCATCACCATAGTATCAGAGTACTTCCTGAGTATTTTAAAATAGAAATAACAACAGACTTCCTTTGCTCTCTCACTCTTTCCTCCATCCCTAGTCTGTAGCAGAAATAGCTAATTAGTATTTTTGGGGAAGAGACTGTGTGTGCGCAGCTGTGATAGAGGGAGATATGTGTGTGTCATTTTTATTAGAAGACCTTATTGAGGGAAACCAAAAAAGTTATGTCGCTGAACATTAAGCAGTGGGGGCTGTTGTCAGCCTTGTAAGAAAAAGTGTGACTCCTTTAAAGGCTAAATCACCAGAGAGTGATTTGCAGTGGCAGCTTCAGATCAGATCAGTATGGGGACACTGCCCCATCCCTGTCCCAGATGGCTGGAAAAGAGGAGAGACTATTTAGGTCCACACCAGTGCAGGAAAAGCCCTCTTACCTGGACCAGGTGGAGCAGCTGTAGAACATAGTTGTAGTCAGAGGTCATGGTTACAGAGGAAGAGGCAAGCTCTGAGGTACCTAGGTCCAACCATATTGTAGACTTTTGAATATCAGAAGGGAGACCTTGAACTGAGCTCTGTACTCAATGGGGAGCCAATGCAGAGAAAGAGAAACAGTGGGGTAATGTGCTCATGGCGATCTATGCTGCTAAGCAGATAGATTGCTGATTTTTGTATCATCTGAAGATTTTACATGTGTGTGACTTCATTGCTAAACATAATGTGGTAATTGGGCATCAAGTCAGGATTGCATGGATTGCTGTGGCCAGGTCAGTGACTTATACAATAGGGTAAAAATATGATATTGAGCCCTGGATGGAATTGGGTAGTTTTTGCCTCCCCGGTAAGACTAATCTATTTTCCAGTAGTATTGAGAAGTCCAAAATGACCCCAAGGCTGCCATCAATTCTGCAGGCAGATGCTCTCAGTATGAAAGATGCTATAAAGGAAGCATGTTCCTCAAAGCACTTCCCTCTTCCTATCAACATGATTCCCATTTTGACTTTTTCAGCTTTGCCCAGCTGCTCTGCATCCAAAGGCTGATTTTGGGCAAGCATTAAGGAAGCTGAGAAATGGTGCTCTTTGAGTTTGATATAAAGACGACAGAACTAGATGTCATCTGTGTACTGCCAACACTCCAGCCAGTGTTGCCTTACCATTGCTCCCAAATTAATATTTGTACATCATTCATCTTGTTAATGTTAGGAAAACTCAGGATTACAGAGAACCTTTGTTCATAGGTTCTTACAATGAAAATGGGTCCCAAATAAATAAGCCTAAGTAACACAATGTATACTACTACTATATAGTTCAAGATACAAGATTCAAAATTTAGGGCAATATACCAGATATTTGTGGTGTTGTCAAATTCAGTGATCTTCTGACTGACAAATACAACTCAGTTTCAGACAAAAGTTTCATGTGTAATATTCATAATTATTTGTTCTTCTCAAGGGTAACCCCTTTTGATCACCATATTACTTAGGGCTATATGCTCCCTTTCTGGCAAACAAGTGTAAGCAGAGTCAGGATGAGCTCCACCCTGACATCTGGTGGTGAGTCGTGGCAAAGCACTCCAGGGGCTGATTTCATTTGCATAGGCACACCCACCCCACTTAGTACGAACCCATAATAGCCCAAATGGGAATTTCTGTTATTGGGGCAGGAAGAATAAACTGTTGTTATACTGATTATGTAAATCAAGGACAGTGGAACGGTACTTGGCCTTTTGTCATGATGAAGGGGAGCTCACCATCAACTAAGCAGCACTCGCCAGCCAAGGGACATGGGTTCCAAAACCCAGTGAATTAAGAGAGGCTGGGGACAGGTATTAGTACCTGGTGGTGTGGGCCCTTTGTGAGGGTCTGCGACACCAAGTGCATTTTCTCCTCACTCCACTGTAGAATATCAGAGCTAATGTTGAGTTCATTGGGAGTCTGGTTCAGACTGCTGAGTTGAAATCACTCTGGGCTAAGGGTACAAATGAGCCCTAAGGCTCCCCTAACTACAAGCTGAAATCACTAAAGAGCTAAAAGTCTTATGAGGTGAAACCACTGAGCTGAAATCACTGAGAACTGTGTTAAGTAGTGGGGGAGCCTGAAGATCTATTGCTGAGGGGCTGGCGGAGCGGCGCTGCCAGCGGAGCGGAGCAGTTCGTGGGGACAGCTGTAGCGGCTTGCGGGACGGCTGGCGGAGCAGAGCGAAGCCCCACGGAGGGGTGAGGCAATCATCTTCAAGCCATGTAAGGTGCCTCTTACCTCTCCCCTCCCCATTTCTGCCCAGACTGATGAATTTTTGAACTCTGGGACTGGACTTTTGGGGACTTTGGGTGATTTCTGGGTTGCTGGACTCAAGAACCAAAGGGACAGGACATGGCCCAACTGGCTGGGGTGGGTCTTGCTCACAGTTTGGTTTATGAATCCCAGTTGCGGTGTTTTCCCAATTTAATGCTGGTGTCGTTTACCTGCTGTTGTTAAAGATTTTCTGTTACACCGAGGCCCTGTGCTTGTGAGAGGGGAAGTATTGCCTCTTTGAGGCACCCGGGGGTGTGTGTAAAGATTTTCCCAGGTTACTGGGTGGGGGTTCGAGCTGGTTTTACATTGTGTTGTTGAAAAGGGAACCCCTATGTACTGAACCCAGCCCTTGCTGCTGTCAACTCATCCTGGCAGAAGGGTTACACAGGTATGAAAAGTGCTAAGATTTTCAAACATTTATTATGAAACTATCCTGCCACCTAGTTATGTGAAAAAATGTATATAGTAACCAATAATGGGAATAGGTAGAAAGACCCATTAAAAAACTATGATAGTACATTAGAGAAGATGTAGAGTACTGCTTGTTACATTCCAATTCTTTGCACAAGCTATGCTCATGAAAATTAACTCCATTCCCCATTTTGGGCAATTTTATGACCCTCCCATAATTTTACTTTCCATTTTTTTATGATGACAGATATTTCTCACATCAAACAACATAAAAGCCACTTGTACTTTCATGATGTTTTGATTAAATGATATTTTGTCTTAGCAAAATTTCAGTGACATATGGTCACGGAACAATGTCCATCAAAAACATTTTATTTTATCAAAATTGTTTGTGCTGACACTTGTTAGTACAAAGGCTGGGCAGTCGAGGATCCTGAAGGAAAATGGTATGACTTCAACCTTATGACGAAAGCCAGTGAAGGAAGCTAAAAACTCAAACATGCACCACAAAAATCACTATTAAAATTTCTGCTGACACCCAGAAAAAAATCTTTCTCAGTGGTATGTAAAGTTTTACAGGACTCAGTGTACTTTCTGTGATGCTACAAAAACATAAAAAAAGGGAAAAATCTGAGGTTTTTTCATTTTGTGAGAAAGAGTTCATGCAGCCCTAATTTAAACTATATGGACATGCCATTATAGTTGCATCCATGTATAACCACATTGGTCCTGGTCCTATGCAGCTTATAAAATTATCACATCCATCTTGTTTTCCCTTCTGTTCTTGAGATTTCCACAGGGCATGCTGTCCAGCCCAAACCATCTATATTTTACTAAATGAGATCTTGATAGGAGATCTTATTTAATATTAAATAAAATGGATACATTTTCCTGCTCCGAAAACATTTCTTACCCACAGTGGCATTAGGGCATCAATATGGGTGGCAGAGGGTACTGCTATTTATTAAGGAGCATTAATATTAGCTGATCCCACATCATGCATCTATTACCTCAGCAGTGCAATATGGCACCCTCAGTATCAAGATCTAGTTGCCAACTATTGTTCATGGAAAGTGTCTGTTTTTCAACTACCGACAAGATAAATTGACTAAGCAAAAGCCAGCCTGCCAAAGAACCTCCCCCCCAAAAAAATTATTATTTCAATGATATCACTGCATCTGGGTAATAAAGGTGACTATGCAGTCTTGCCAATATATAATGTCCCTATTATCAGGTATTGTTCTAGAGTTTTTGTTTGTTTTACAAAAGCAGGTGTTTTAACCTGGTTTCTATAATCAACTGCCAATTGACCAGTGGAAGGAGCCCATTAGACAGCTGAGCTAAGAACAAATCCACTTGAACCAGTTTTTTCATATGTTGCCACTCTGTTGCCCTCCACTTCCTTTTGGCCTCCCACTGGCTACAAACACAAATACTCATTTCAATATGCAAATGCCTTTTTTTACATCTGCAAATGGAATTCCCTGCTAATTTAGTGGGTGAATTTTCAGAGGCTCATTTCAAAATTTACCCTAACTGATCGCATTTCTCCATTGTATCTGGTTAGAGTCCCTTTTTTTTTAAACCCACTGCTGAAATATCACATGTGAATGATGACCATTAGAGTATGCATATAACGTATTTTTCAGTTTGCTGGCTGTTACAAGAAATAGAAAAAACAAAAACAAAACCGGATTGCTGTTTTTGTCAAATCAAAACCAACATTTTTCAGAACTTTCAGCAAATTGAAAGAGTCAGAAAAAATTAGTTTGGGGTGAAACAAAATGTTTTATCTGCGATATTTTTAATTTTAAATAATTTTAAAAGCAAAGGAAATGAAAGGCTAGATTCACCAAAATGAGGAGGTGATGATTCCACTTATACCCAATAGCCAAGTGATTAGGGCATCCACCTTGGGGTTTGAATCCCTGCTCTGGAACATGGACTTGAATCTCTGGCTACCTCCCCTTCCAAATGAGTGCACTAACCCTCAGGCTATAGGTATTCTGGGGAGAGTCTCTCTCAATCTCTCCTGTTGAAGCTGTTCCAATTTATATAAAATACTTGAATAGTCATTGGGCCAGAGAAAGCAAGTGAGACAGACTCTATAGCCTAGTAGGTAGGACATTCATTTGG
The DNA here is from genome assembly GCA_033296515.1 of Macrochelys suwanniensis. NCBI lineage: Eukaryota > Metazoa > Chordata > Testudines > Chelydridae > Macrochelys > Macrochelys suwanniensis. Next base: position 28,419,592 of record CM065780.1, on the reverse strand, counting down.
GAGGAGGGACACCCTAGTTCCAGTCCCTCTGCGCCAATGATCATCAAATTATTTATACAAAGTGAAAAACTGAAACAGATTCAACCACAGAAATAGAGAGAATATTTCACAATTCATCCTCCCTGCGTCTGGTCCTTCAGCAACCCATGGTAAAACAGCCTTTCAGTCTCAAATGCACAGAAGAGCACACACATTAAAAAAATGGTGAAGGGGAGAATAGAAAAGAAAATATATGCACTAGCTGTGGCATAGAAAGAAACATCAATGAGACAGAAAATAAGTTGCTGAAATCTCCACCTTCCCAGATACCACCACTCCAAGACATGTATGCTTCCTGTTCTGAAATGATGAAATATCAATTTTTAAAGGAAAATCCAGAAAATTTTAAAAAGCTCAAATCCTTTTTGTGAAAGTTTCCAGATTATTTAAAAAAAAAGTTTTGATCAAAATATGTTGGCTAGCTCAAATTTCAATCCTGGAGTTTGGTTTGCATTGGTTTATTTCCAGTTACTTTTTGAAGTCTGTTTCTGCAAGTACAATGGCTAGAGACTTATTCTTTTTGTTTCAGAAAACAGCCCCAAATATAAAATTCAAAACTTTTCACAGAATTTAAGAAAAATTGTGGAGCATTTGGAAAAAAAAAACTGATTTTCCCTAGAAACCACAGGTTAATCTTAGTTCCCATTACAGCTGCCCAAGATTGGCCTCTGGGAATCAAGAAAGCCATGGCCACAGGTCCCTCCATATTTGGAAAGACCCCCCAGTCAGCTCATGGCTGTGCAGAACTTTTTTTCTGATGCAACTAAGGCTGCCACCAGCTTTTTTTCAAACGGCTGCCTGCAGCTAACCTGACTTCTCTACAATACTTTCAATTTTTCCTGCCCCAAGCGACATCTGATGGTGTAGGAAAGATTCAGATTCAGATTTTCCCGGTTTGCTTTTCCCTGATAAAAAGACTAATTGATTGTCATCTCCTCTCAGTACTCCAAAAGCAATCAGCATATGCTAACACACAGGAGTGTTTGCTGAACCCATAAACTGAAGTCTATTAAATAATACAAAAATGACTTTGACCTCGATTTGTACATCATTATTCATAGTAGAAATGTACTGTGTGTCTACAACAGCAAAAAGAAAAACTAAGCCCCATGGACATTTTTTTCACAACTGTGCCTTCAAATAAAGCATATAAAACAAAAACAATCCACATAGGACTTGAAGCACAGGGTAAATGCCTGACTCTGTGTCTGATTTTTGACACTAGTGAACTTTTACAAGTCTTAATCATTTGATCAAGAGAGGTACATAATGCTATACAAAGCAAGGAGATGCATGGGACATAATCACTAATTGACTGACCTTCCAAGTAGAATGAATGGCTGAATTCTCTTGACAACATTTCTAGCTTCCACAGATTCCAGTGTCTCCACTTCCCTTTCCAGCTATCTTTTCTTAATTACCGCTGATATTATAGAGGCTAGCTCACATTTGTAATTTGTTATGACTTGGGGCCATAGCACACCTTCCCATAGTAAAACCAGCAGAAGGGAGGCAGAGGGATAAGGCAATTCTACGAAATTCACCCCATTAAATCTAACTCATCCTTCTTGCATAGGGAAGTGGTTGAGGGGCATGGAGGAGATAAGTGGGATAGTCTCCCAACCTGTGAGTTCTAAAAGGCTAGGGCCACCTCTTCTGTTCTGCTCTTGAATCACTTCCAGCAGCATGGCCCCTGCTCACTACACAAACCCCTCTCTCTGCGCTGTGTAAGTAAATACAAATAGCCAGTTACACCTGTGAAAGGAGGTATACTTGGAATGCAACTGCTGCCTTAGTCCTCCTCTTCCCGCCCTCCCGTTCTGCTCCTCAAAACCCAGAGTTATGACCAGAGGTGAAAGTAAGCTGGTCCGGTCTGGCGTACCGGCAAGAGCCGGTACACAGCCCACCGTATCAGCAGGGGGCAGCTTTCCCAGGCTGGAGATTTAAAGGGCCCGGGGCTCCCTGCAGCAGCCCGGGGCAGAGACTTCCGGCAGCAAGGCTTTAAATCACCACCAAAGCTCCACTGCCAGAGCCCTGGGGTAGTGGCGGTGGCCTGGGGCTCCAGCGGTGATTTAAAGGGCCCGGGCCACCGCTACTGTGATTTAAAGGGCCTGGGGATTTAAAGGCCCCGCGTCTTTCAGTTGAGGCCCTGCCCGCTTCTGGTTGAGGCGCCGCCCCTCTGCTCAGGACTCCACCATACTGGTAAGTCCTTTAAGTTACTGTCACCCCTGGTTATGACCTCACAGATCGGAGGTGAAGGGTTTTTCACTGGTTCCAAAAAGAGAGAAACTCCACTGTTTTCCTCCTCTGGCAACCTCATCCATTGGCAGGAATCTGCAGGTTCTGACAACACTCCACACATATTTATGAGTGATAGTACAGGTCCCTTGGTGATGATGATGATGTTATTCAATTTTATATTAACTGATAACACTGCTCTACAGCCAAAATGCTTCTGAAATAAATGTAGTCAAACTTTACTAATTCTGGGTCACTGAGAAGGAAAATGATGCTTAAAATTGTTGATTTGCTCTAGTTTTCAAGACATGCTATTAGGTCAGTATATACGACCCTTGACTTGGGAATGGCAGAGGATAAGTGAGTTATAAAGGGAAGGGATCTCAATTTAAACCAGAAATGACTAAAATACATCTTTGACCAGATCTATGAATAAATCTATGACTGGGTTTGGACAGTACTTGCTTTTTAGGCAAAACAATGAATGATGCAATCTGAAGCTGGTATTGCGTCATACATGATATGAATTGCATCATGTTATTCCTAGAAGTCATGGATGATGCAATCATAACAAAGCTTACATCACTCTGCTGAACAAATTGCCCTATATCAGCTCTAGAAATCATAGAGTGTCGTGCTCTCTTATTTGTCAGTGTTTGATTTTGCAAAGGGACACATTTCTGTTTAGCCAAAGTGAGCAGAGATGCCTCGTACTTGTGCGAACAGTGCAGATAACATCTGCTATGTTTGTGGTGAAGTGACTTTTGCATCACAAAAGTGCAGTATAACCACTATGGTTAAGAAAGCCTATCACCTTTATTTTGGCAGCAAAATTGGAGATCAGGACAAGAGGTGGGCCCCACACATATGCTGCAACACTTGTGCAACAAATCTTCGCCAGTGGTTGAACAGGAAAAGGAAATCCATGCCTTTTGCAGTGCCAATGATTTGGAGAGAGCCAACAGATCATACCAGCAATTGTTACTTCTGCATGGTGCCTCCAGTTGGGAAAGGTGTGTCAAAGAAGAAAAAGTGGACTGTGCATTATCCAAACATTCCATCAAGTATACGCCCAGTACCCCACGGAGAAGGACTGCCGGTTCCTGATGCACCTGAATCATTCTCATTTGAGTCAGATGAGGAAGAGGAAGAGGATGAAACTTCTGGTCCTGAACCATCTATGTCACAGGACCCACATTTTCTCCCATCCTCCTCCTCTGAACCACACCTCATAACACAAGGTGAACTGAATGACCTTGTCAGGGATTTGGAACTACCCAAGAGTAAGGCAGAGCTGTTGGGCTCCAGACTACAGCAGTGGAATCTCCTGGCAGGTGATGTTAGGGTTTCCATGTTCCGTGACCGTCAAAAGGATCTTGTCCCATTCTTCTTCATGGAAGGCGATCTTGTAGCCTGCAACAACATCGATGGTGTGATGGCAGCCCTCAACATCGTTCATGATCCAGATGAGTGGAGACTGTTCATTGATTCATCGAAGACGAGTCTTAAAGCTGTTTTACTGCATAATGGCAATGTTTTGCCATCAATTCCAGTTGGTCATGCAGTCCATATGAAGGAAACCTATGACAACATGAAACAACTTTTGAGGTGCATAAACTATAACCAACATCAGTGGCAGCTTTGTGGCGATTTGAAGGTTGTTGCTCTCTTGCTTGGTCTGCAGACTGGATACACAAAGTACTGCTGTTTTCTCTGCGAATGGGATAGTCGTGCAAGAGATTCCCACTACATCAAAAAAGATTGGCCACTCCGACAGTCATTGGAGCCTGGGAGGAAAAGTATTCAGCATCCACCACTTGTTGAATCAAGGAAGATTTTGTTACCACCCTTACACATCAAGCTGGGTCTGATGAAGAACTTTGTCAAGGCCATTGACAAAACACAAGCAGCTTTCAAGTACCTCTATGGAAAATTTCCAAGGTTAAGTGAAGCTAAGATAAAGGAAGGTGTCTTTGTTGGTCCTGAGATTCGTGAACTTCTTCGAGATGATGCATTTGACCATGCACTGCGTGGCAAGGAAAAAAAGGCATGGAAAGCCTTCCAGTTAGTGGCAATAAATTTTCTCGGAAACAACAAGGCAGACAACTACAGGTTGTTGGTGGAAAACCTCCTCAAGGCATACAAAAGCCTTGGTTGCAACATGTCACTAAAGATACATTTTTTGCACTCTCATCTAGATTTTTTTCCACCGAACTGCAGAGCAGTGAGCGACGAGCACGGCGAGCGATTTCACCAGGACAGTGCAACAATGGAGAAACGCTATCAGGGCAAATGGAGCCCATCATTGCTTGCAGACTATTGCTGGACAGTGACAAGAGATGCTCCATTTAATGAATACAAGAGACAAGCCAAGAAGCGCCGAGTAGACATTGAATAGGACTAAACTATGGACATAATAGTTTTTTGCCTTTTGTTTCATAATAAATTTTATTTATATAACCCCTTTGCTGATTTTTAAAGTGTTACATAAACAGGACAGGTGAAATAGTATCATGTAAAGCAACCATAAACACATGAAAAGACCTAGGTTTACAATTTATGATTAAAACTCTACTATCTACACAATATACATAGACATAAAATGTAAAAACTTAAATATCTTAGAAACAGTAGCCAATCAGTTGTTTTAATTGTCATATTTGAATTCAGCACATCAAAATACATACTAAATAGTATGCATCACTTTATGCCTTGTCACTGCACTGATGACTCCTGGATACAGAGCCCAACTGACTGCCTGCCTGCTGTGTCCCCTGTGTAAGGCCTCAAAACTTGAAAATCAAATTTAAGTGCACAGCTTCTCCAAGAGTCTTTATGGACTCTGGTTAACTAAAGGAAACAAGACAGGAAAACAGTTATCACTATGCTAAATTCCCACTGTTTTGGAAGTCAGATACGTTATATTTTTTCTCTAGTCCCTAGCTACATCATTAGCCAATCTGTGCCTAAAGTGTCTATTAATTGCTGCACATGAATTCCAGATTGCATCAAGATAGAATACTTGAATAATGCAGAATGCTTTTCAGGGTCTAGGGACTCTCTCCTTTGCTCATTACTCTCACCAGGATACTGAAATCTTCTGTTCAGTCTGCCAATATTTTCACCATATTTGTAATTTGCTTTTAATCCAGTCTCATTTCTTACCACTCTACTGCATAACAAAAACAAAATATTTTTTCCAGGAGAAAATCTCAACTCTTCTTTCTGCCAATTCATAGCTTCATAACTACCATCATTTGGACTAATAGTGATATCATCCTTTACCAGGTGTATTCCTGATACCCAAAGACCCACCCATGTTTTGATGCTTTAGATTATTAAAAACTGGTAACATATGTGGACCACCTTTCTGGCATTGTTATGGGTTTGTTTGTTTGGGGTGGACTAGTGCTCTGAGGTGGTGCAGAGAACTCTGTTTCTTAGATCCCTGGCTGTTGTATCTTGCTCATATTCTCAAGGTCAAACTGTCACAATATTTGGGGTCAAGAAGTGATCTTTGAGTTTTTTGTTTTTGTTTTTCTTCTCTTGTCTTCTTTCCTTTCCTCCTTCCTCATGACTCACCTACTATGATCATCTGGACATATCTCACTTGATCAATTCCCTGGCATTGCAGAGGCCTCAGGCATTGGTGGGAAGTTGGTCTCTCCTGTTCTCTGTGGCACACAGTAGTTTTCTCTTGAGGACCAAAATGCTTTATCTTAACATAGGGGTATCTGGGTGAAATTTAACAGGCTGTTATATAGAGGAGGTCAGACTTGATGATCTAATGATCTCTTCTGGCCTTAAAAAGCTATGAAATATTTGACTCACCAAGTTTGCATTCTCTTGTCTGACTAAGAATACTTCAGGGCTGAATTCTAGGACAGGAAGACAGCAAATAGAGACTTAAATTAGGGAGTCTATTCTCCAGCAAATTTAAGGGAGGAGGAGGAGAAGGGTATGTTCTTGTGGCTGAAACAGAGGAATAAATCAGGAACTCCTTAGATTTAACTCTGGCTCTCAATTTGTACCTTTGGGACAGTCACTTCCCCCTTCTTCTGTCAGTTTCCCCATCTATAGAAGGTGGCTAAAGTTAAATTAGCTCCCTCCCAGATCGGTTTGTGAGAATCAATTTGTTCATAAAATGTTTTGAAAAATTTAAACAACATATAAATGCTAAGTATTATCATAGGTTGGGCTGGTAGCACTGCCTATTAGTAAGGTTGTCTGACAGTTCAACCGTGTTTTCAGTTGCTTATAATTTTGCCAAAACTTGACTGTTTGGACTGAAATTTTCCATGCAAGCTATCTGTCTCAGGCTGATTTTTTCCCAAGGGGTTGGAGGGCGTTTCAGCTAAAATAACGTAGCTATTTGTGGGAATGAGTTTGGCAAAATAATGTATTTTCCCATTTAAAAAAAAAAAATGACAACCTTTTATTTGAGAATGTTCCGTACACCCCCATGCGTGGGGATACAGAATTGACATTTGGCAGGGGAGTGTTACCTCCCAGATCAGGGATGTACTTTTTGCTGTTTCTGTGCAAATCTGCCCAAATACTGGCATGTTATAAGCCTTTGAAAGATCACAGTTCACACATGCTCAGTAGACTCTTCTTTGAGTTTAGCAAGTAAAATCTCAGAAGTTTCCATCCTGCAGGAGCATGTTCCAGCTCCTTACACCTTCTACATGTGATCAGACTGTACATGCACCATCCCCACAGAACAACAGACCATGCTCCATCCCAGGGCTACAAGGCAAAGATGGACTTTCCCTGTAATGATTGCTTCTGACTGCTCTAGAACAGGGTGGGATTATGCTGTGGAACTGAAAGCAGGGCATATGTTTCTCCTGTGCTTTCAATGACCCTCCACCAATCCACTTCTAAAGCAACTCACTAATCTATCATTGGTCATCTGAATGTTGCTAATCTCCTCTCTCACTGCACACAAAGAACCACCACCCTTCTATTGGCCAGCCTGCAGAAGGAAGCATTCTCATTCCAAGATGTGGGGGGCAGGGGTGGGGGGGGGGAGTTGGGCAGGTCAGCAGGAGAAGGGGTAGATTGGGACAAGGAACCTGGTGAGAACTGGGACTGGCTGGGAAAAGAGACTGGGACAAGGAACAGGGGAAGAATTGGAGGAAGATTAGATAATTAGCCCAGGATTAAGAACCAATGATGGCAGGGATACATATGTATATGTGTGTGAGAAGCACCTGGAGGCCAAGAGGGATGCGAGTGGAGAGGAGAGAGAGACAAAATAAGGAGACAGGAGCAGGGGAATTGAAACTGGCTGAGCAAGCAGACTGGGAATGGGAGAAGTGAATGAGTGATTGGGAAAGCTGGAACTTGGGCAGGGAGTCCCAAGGAGAGAGAATAGGAGTGGCTGATCAAGGAGATTAGATTTGGGAAGAGAAGCCAAGGGTATGGAATAGATTGGAGTGGGACAGGGAGAAGCAGGTAAAAAGGTCTGTGCCCACTAGAGCACAGTTCCCTCCAAAGTCTGGAATTGAACCCAAGAACCTGAATTACACTATTCCTCTGCTGTACAAATATCAGTGAAATCCACATGAAAGCATGTCTGATCCCCATCAAGTGCTGGTCAACATGTCAGTTACTCTGTTAACTCAAGTGGAAGAGATCTGTAGAATGGAGCTATAGGCTCCACCCCTGCTGCTGACCCATGGGGTTGTCAACATAATCACATCACATGATGGAGTTTGTTTTTCAGTTTGCTTTAAAAAAAAAAAACACTCAAGCAACATTAAAACAAAACAAAACATGAAGACTGCAAAGTCAGGTACCCAAAATTAGGAAGAGCCAGAATTAAGGCTTGCCATGCAAATTTAATGCAGCTCTCTTGTGAATATGGATTATGACAGAGCCTTTAATTACATGATGGCATACTATTTTCCCCATAAAAACAGGAGTCCTTGTGGCACCTTAGAGACTAACACATTTATTTGGGCATAAGCTTTCATGGGCTATGACCCACTTCATCAGATGCATGGAGTGGAAAATACATTTCTATGCATCTGATGAAGTGGGTTTTATCCCACGAAAGCTTATGCCCAAATAAATTTGTTAGTCTCTAAGGTATCACAAGGACTCCTCATTGTTTTTGCTGATCGAGACTAACACAGGTACCCCTCTGAAACCTATTTTCCCCATAGAACCCTTGCCGCATTCAGTGCATAGGAGGGTCTATGTTCTAGGGAAGAATCAGAATTGTGTAGTGAATTATAGAATCATATAATATTAGGGTTGGAAGAGACCACAGGAGGTCATCTAGTCCAACCTGCTGCTCAAAGCAGGACCAACCCCAACTAAATCATCCCAGCCAGGGCTTTGTCAAGACAGGCCTTAAAAACCTCTAAGGATGGAGATTCCACCACCTCCCTAGATAAACCATTTCAGTGCTTCACCACCCTCCTAGTGAAAAAGTTTTTCCTAATATCCAACCTAAACCTCTCCCTCTGCAACTTGAGACCATTGCTCCTTGCTCGGTCATCTGCCACCATTGAGAACAGCCTAGCTCCATTCTCTTTGGAACCCTCCTTCAGGTAGTTGAAGGCTGCTATCAAATTTCCACACACCCACACTTTCCTATATTTGAATACTCAGTATAGATTCAGATTTCTTGTTATGATTCACCCACGAAAGCTTATGCTCCAATACGTCTGTTAGTCTATAAGGTGCCACAGGACTCTTTGCTGCTTTTACAGATCCAGACTAACATGGCTACCCCTCTGATATTTCTTGTATAGTTTCTTCACATTTGCCCTCTGTTTAAATATATACAAAATATATTGACAAACAGAATAACCATTTATAGTAAGACTTCAAAGCAGTTAATGTAGTATTTAGTAGGATATCCCATCTACCAACCTTTCCACACTTAAAACATCTTCACACTTAAAACACACTCTTCCCCTCCTGGCCTAGCCTTCAGCATTCCTCCATTTCTGGCCTGACCACCTCAAGGACTTATGCTGCCACCTGGGGCATTCAAATTGTCCATATTTCCCACACTACGAACAGGAGTCCAGGGCATACCTTTCCTGACATTGGTGGGCTTCCTGTCACTGATTCTGCTGTGCTGCCCACAGAACCCCTTGCTGCCTCTGCTGATCCTGCAGAAATTGCAAGAGGACAGACTGGATCTGTTGGCATTGCAACAGGCACTGTATCTTTTTCTCCATCTTGCTTTCTATCACTACACTGTAACTCTCTTTGATAGGAGAGATCTCACTGAACCTGCCCTCTACCCCAGCATGACAGCCACTCAAGGACCCCCTGCAATTTCCCTTCTTGGATCCTCAAGAAATCTACATCATAATCCAAAGGTAATTAAAACACTCCCCTGCAAGGGTCCAATTCATTTATTCATGACACACATCAGACTTCAAGGCCTCAACCCCAGTTCAGTTTTCACCCTCTCCCCTTTTCAGAGCTGCAACACAATTCCTTCATTCTGTCAGAGTTCCCCAACTCTCTCTTATAAGAAGCCTGATTGGGTCACCTGACTCACTGCTCACATGATCTTCATTTTCCTCACCTGAAGAGGTGAGTGAAGCTTGTCACAAATGGACTGAGGCCCATTTCCCCTTAAGAGACCATTTACACTGTGACTCTAATATAAAGGTGTAAAGTAAAAAAACACGCTAAATATAAGACCATATCATGAGCCCAATGTGAAGAAAGTCAATGCTACTTTGTAGGGGATCACATGAAAAAGTAGGAAGATAAAATGCCCCGCTAAATAGCCTAGCGTAGTCACAATTGGCATGTTGTGTGAAATTATCCCACAGTTTAGGAAAGATTAAAGAGCATAAACAGAAAGAAAAATGATACAGGTTGCAAGAAAAGACATGTCAAAGCTATTTATTTACATTTAGGGCTAATTTCTACTTTATAGAATTTTCATATGCAAGGATTGGAGCCTGGAGGGAAAGGGGTTTAGGAGCTGCTTCCCCATGCATGTAACCATATGGGATCTTTCCAGGTACTTTAAGCATAGTTAGAGAGGCAGTTGACACTGTGCTGGCCCATGCATCAAGGAAGTATGGTCTGTGGGTCAGGGAGTGTGTTTAATCATCAGTCAGCTTCTGTTTTAAAGGCTGAACACATTAGAGGTTGCGGGGGATCAAGTGAAGAAAAACGCATCAGAGCAATTAAGAATGGGTTTCACAGGTGCAGGCCACAGGGATTGAGTTAAAAGAGAGAGCGGATCAACAACAAGTATCAGAGTAGGATCATTGAGAGGAAGGGAAGAATGGGATCAGGGTCACAAGGAGGCAATAGGTGGGCTGGACAATTTCAGTTCTTCATGTACAGAGCTTGTTATGGGCAAAGAGAGTGTGCAGAAAATTGAGTAATGCAATATGGAACCTTTCATCACTAGGTCACTGTTTTTGATCTAGCTTTGGTCAGTAATGACTGAAAATGTTTTATAATAAGCCTGCCGCACTGTGACTTATGTGAAACAACTTGACGGTCTCACTCCAGCTGCTTGTAGATAGAAGCCCAGATAAAAGAAAAGCCATCCTCACCATTGCTTTTAATTGGCGTCCTTGTTAGTAGGCTCAGCAATGGTTGGTTGCATGGGCAGTGAACTACCGCAGAATCCTAGAACTCGTCCCTCAGAATCTTGGCTGAGGCAATTGGTGAGGATGCTTGTAGTGCCACAATCCATGTGGCACCTGTTTTGTAGATAAATGTCAAAAACAACACCTTTCCCCCCAAAAAGAGAAGGAACGTTCCTTTTCAGGCCTGCTGCAGTTATAAAGCTCTGTTTCCATTTAAATTTTCATTTCACGGTTTTTATATATTGCTAACTAATAAAACTGCAAATGTGCCCACTCCATGTAATAGAGATTTTATAAACATTCAGCACCCATCACCACAGGGGCCAGCAGTAAACTGCTATACTTAAACTAAGTTATACAGGTGTGTTTTAGTCACAGTTGGGGGGCTCAATGTTGGTGCCCAGGGTGTCACTATTGAATAGTAAGGGATGTTTTGGGATGCAAAAGGTTTCTATTATTGTTATAGGAAATCTCTTTTGCTTCTTATTCGTTAACTTGAAACAGAAGTGTGCCTATATAACACCCTATTTCTTTTGCAGCATTTGGCAGTTGGTCAGGATGACTTTGATACTCTGCAGAGAACAACAGTGATGCCTGTGTCTCAGCTATCTGGTGATGGTACCATAAGGAACCATCCTTTCTTAGCACTACTGCTCCATATTTAGGAGGCCTCCAAGGGGGATATTGTTGGATATGATCCCAATTTTAAATCTGTCAATCTTACTTTACAACTCACTGACTTTATTTGATGTGTCAGCTGGGCCCCAGGATATCAGTAAACATTTTCTCTCTTTGGCATTTTTTACACCCCACATTCGCAAATATTATTCCCTCCAAACTTCTGAAAAGACTTGTTACTTGAATTGTCAAAGCCTGCATCCCCCTTGCTAAATTATGGCAAGTGGCCATGCTACTTCCAGTTATGAACTATCTGATTTCATACACTAAACAAGCTGTGTTCGATCAGGACTTGGGATAGGAGGCCTCCAGAAAAAAGAATCTAGATGCTGTAGAAAGCTGTGGTAGGGTACTCCTCTTTCTGAGTCAGTACTGAATCAAGGTTTTAGATGGCACTGTGATAGATGAGGTGTAAAACTGGGTTCCTGACTGTCTGTTCTGGAAAGTGCCATGGGATCTTTCTTTACAACAATATAGACATTAGCCTTGTTGTCTTGAGGAATTTCCCTCTGCTTTCCTAAACTCCTCTTGAAGATTCTATTAGATATGATATTCTTCACTTCTTATCCTAAATTATTGCACACTGTAGTGTGCTGTTAAACTGTTGATATGTTTAAAACCACAGGTAGCTGCCCATTAGTATCAGGTAAATAGATTCCTGCAATAAAAGTTAGCTAAAAAGCATGTAATTACAAATAGAACTTTTTTCTTGTAATCAGTTGCTTTTGCTGCAAGAAGGATGGTATGTATCCATAAATAGGAGGTGTCCATGAGACATTTAAAATACGGTGCACACTATTAAAAAATTGGAGAACTTATTCTCAACAATGCACTTGACAATGAAGGGAGGATATCATACTCAGCAAGAAGATGTACAGTAGGAAGGACATGAGTTATAGGAATATATTAATATGCCATTACTCAGGTTAGGCCTATCTGACATCATGTTCATGTTTATGACTCCTTTTGTGAGCCACATATGTTGGAGAGGAATGCCAACTGCTCTCTGCAGACTCACTCGTTATTACAGAGGCACAGATGAGCAATAGCACTATGCATTCTCATAGTAAGATTTGTATAACCTCTCCAGCCACCAGTTGTGCTGCAGTATGCATCCCCAGTGACCAGCCCTGTTAGATGACACAACTCCCAAGCCTGTTGCAGCATATTGTGAAGGGTCCTGTGCTTTTCCTTGGTGTGGTGCCCTGGAGTGGGAGAGGAGGAGTGCGGGAGGGGAAGGACCCAGGTTCACCCCCTCCTCCGGTCCCAGCCCCTTCAGCTTCTCAGGCTTCTTACCCTCTTTCCCCTTGGGCCAGGTTTCTCTCAGTCCTCTGTGCTGGGGGAATCCCTCTGCTCTGCTTGGGCAGGGTCTCCCTATTCCTGGTTCTCTCATCTTCTGGTCAACACCAGTACTCCTTCAAACTACAGTCAACTCTCCTTCCCCTCCTATATCTAACTGAAGCAGGGTTTTTTATTAGGTCTCAGGTTGGGCCTCAATTGGCTCCAGGTGCTCTAATTACCCTGTAGTATCCTCTCCTTAGTCCATAGGGAATAAGTGTCTGATCATCCAAGGGCAGTGGTTCTCAAACTTCTTTTTTTTTTGCGAACCACTTGAAAATTGCTGAGGGTCTCAGCAGACTACTTCATGATCTTTCCAAATGTTGTTTATACCGTTAGCTAACTATTGTAATGTGCTTTAGATAAAAGTGCTATATAAAAAAATAATTAACGGTTTTTTGTTCTACAAATAAACACACAACTCATATTTAAATATCAGTAGTATTACCTTTCTATTGCGATGGCTGTGCCCTCTCTCCCCTACCGCGGCAGCCCCCGAGCTGGGGGAGGGATAGCTCAGTGGTTTGAACATTGGCTTGTTAAACCCAGGGTTGTGAGTCCAATTCTTAAGGGGGCCATTTAGGGATCTGGGGCAAAAATCTGTCAGGGGACAGTACTTGGTCCTGCTAGTGAAGGCAGGGGACTGGACTCGATGCGATGACCTTTCAAGGTCCTTCCAGTTCTATGAGATAGGCATATCTCCATATATATGTATATAGAGGGTCTCCCTTCCATCACATCAGCCACAGAGATGAGGCTGGGAAGGAGGGCTGTCTTTCCCTGGCAGCTGCAGCTGCAGCCCTGGAGCTGGGGAAAGTCGCCTCTTTCTCTCGCCGCCACAGCCCTGCACATCCCAAATTTCCCCAACCCCCTCTTCTCACCCTACTGCCCCCTCCCACCTACCCCCTATTCTCCCCAAGGCCACCACCTCACCATACATATGTGTCTTCTCCAGGGTCCAGACACCTAATTAGTGGAGCCATGTCTGCACGGCTCCACTAATTATGTGGGTGGCCCTTCATTTTCTCGTGTGCGGCCACCCAGGCATGCACCTTAGCGGGAACTATGTACGGACTATCTGAATGGAGCTCACGGACTACTGGTGGTCTGTGGACCACAGTTTGAGAACCTCTGTCCTAGGGCTTATATACCTTCCATCTATCACCCTCCTGCTGCCCTCTGGCCCTGCTGTATCACAATATGTTATCAATCCCTTTTGCTTTCCCCCAGACCTTGATTCCACATCTTTCCTCATGATGTTTCACCTAATCTAGCAGTCTTCAGTGAAACACTTAAAAAAACAGGCCTTCAGCCAAACCAGTTCCATTTCATCTATCATAGTGCAAAATGCCAATCCAGCAATGTTTCCATCTCATCAAGAGGATGTTTAGCTGGATCAGTGGCCAGATACAATATATGGCTGACTAGTAAGACATTCCCTTCTTCTTGGCATCTACAGTCTTCAAGGCTTTTTTGTTCTTTTCATAGAATCATAGAATCATAGAATCTCAGGGTTGGAAGGGACCTCAGGAGGTCATCTAGTCCAACCCCCTGCTCAAAGCAGGACCAAACCCAATTAGATCATCCCAGCCAGGGCTTTGTCAAGCCTGACCTTAAAAACATCTAAGGAAGGAGATTCCACCACCTCCCTAGGTAACCCATTCCAGTGCTTCACCACCCTACTAGTGAAAAAGTTTTTCCTAATATCCAACCTAAACTTCCCCCTCTGCAACTTGAGACCATTACTCCTTGTTCTGTCATCTTCTACCACTGAGAACAGTCTAGATCCATCCTCTTTGGAACCCCCTTTCAGGTAGTTGAAAGCAGCTATCAAATCCCCCCTCATTCTTCTCTTCTGCAGGCTAAACAATCCCAGTTCCCTCAGCCTCTCCTCATAAGTCATGTGCTCGAGCCCCCTAATCATTTTTGTTGCCCTCCGTTGGACTCTTTCCAATTTATCCACATCCTTCTTGTAGCGTGGGGCCCAAAACTGGACACAGTACTCCAAATGAGGCCTCACCAGTGCCGAATAGAGGGGAATAATCACGTCCCTCGATCTGCTGGAAATGCCCCTACTTATACAGCCCAAAATGCCGTTAGCCTTCTTGGCAACAAGGGCACACTGTTGACTCATATTCAGCTTTTCGTCCACCGTAACCCCTAGGTCCTTTTCTGCAGAACTGCTGCCCAGCCATTCGGTCCCTAGTCTGTAGCAGTGCATGGGATTCTTGCGTCCTAAGTGCAGGACTCTGCACTTGTCCTTGTTGAACCTCATCAGATTTCTTTTGGCCCAATCCTCTAATTTGTCTAGGTCCCTCTGTATCCTGTCCCTACCCTCCAGCGTATCAACCACTCCTCCCAGTTTAGTGTCATCTGCAAACTTGCTAAGGGTGCAGTCCACACCATCCTCCAGATCGTTGATGAAGATATTGAACAAAACCGGCCCCAGCACCGACCCTTGGGGCACTCCACTTGATACCGGCTGCCAACTAGACATGGAGCCATTGATCACTACCCGTTGAGCACGACCATCCAGCCAGTTTTCTATCCACCTTACCGTCCATTCATCCAGCCCATACTTCCTTAACTTGCTGGCAAGAACACTGTGGGAGACTGTATCAAAAGCTTTGCTAAAGTCAAGAAATAGCACATCCACTGCTTTCCCCTCATCCACAGAGCCGGTTATCTCATCATAGAAGGCAATTAGGTTAGTCAGGCATGACTTGCCCTTGGTGAATCCATGCTGACTGTTCCTGATCACTTTCCCCTCCTTTAAGTGGTTCAGAATTGATTCCTTGAGGACCTGTTCCATGATTTTTCCAGGGACTGAGGTGAGACTGACTGGCCTGTAGTTCCCCGGATCTTCCTTCTTCCCTTTTTTAAAGATGGGCACTACATTAGCTTTTTTCCAGTCATCCGGGACCTCCCCCGATTGCCATGATTTGTCAAAGATAATGGCCAATGGCTCTGCAATCACATCGGCCAACTCCTTTAGCACCCTCGGATGCAGTGCATCCGGCCCCATGGACTTGTGTTCGTCCAGCTTTTCTAAATAGTCCCGAACTACTTCTTTCTCCACAGAGGGCTGGTCACCTCCTCCCCATACCGTGCTGCGGAGTGCAGCCGCCTGGGAGCTGACCTTGTCTGTGAAGACAGAGGCAAAAAAAGCATTGAGTACACTAGCTTTCTCCACATCCTCTGTCACTAGGTTCCCTCCCTCATTCAGCAAGGGGCCCACACTTTCCTTGACTTTCTTCTTGTTGCTCACATACCTGAAGAAACCCTTCTTGTTACTCCTAACATCTCCGGCTAGCTGCAACTCCAAGTGTGATTTGGCCTTCCTAATTTCACTCCTGCATGCCTGAACAATATTTATATACTCCTCCCTGGTCATTTGTCCAATCTTCCACTTCTTGTAAGCTGCTTTTTTGTGTTTAAGACGAGCAAGGATTTCACTGGTAAGCCAAGCTGGTCGCCTGCCATATTTACTTTTCTTTCTACACCTCGGGATGGTTTGTTCCTGCAACCTCAATAAGGAGTCTTTAAAATACAGCCAGCTTTCCTCGACTCCTTTCCCCCTCATGTTATTCTCCCAGGGGACCTTGCCCATCAGTTCCCTGAGGGAGTCAAAGTCTGCTTTTCTGAAGTCCAGGGTCTCTGTTCTACTGCTCTCCTTTCTTCCTTGTGTCAGGATCCTGAACTCAACCATCTCATGGTCACTGCCTCCCAGGTTCCCATCCACTATTGCTTCCTCTACTATTTCCTCCCTGTTTGTGAGCAGCAGGTCAAGAAGAGCTTTTCCCCTAGTTGGTTCCTCCAGCACTTGCACCAGGAAATTGTCCCCTACACTTTCCAAAAACTTCCTGGATTGTCTGTGGACCGCTGTATTGCTCTCCCAGCAGATATCGGGGTGATTAAAGTCACCCATGAGAACCAGGGCCTGTGATCTAGTAACTTCTGTTAGTTGCTGGAAGAAAGCCTCGTCCACCTCATCCCCCTGGTCTGGTGGTCTGTAGCAGACTCCCACCACGACATTTCCCTTGTTGCTCCCACTTCTAAATTGAATCCAGAGACTCTCAGGTTTTTCTGCAGTTTCATACTGGAGCTCTGAGCAGTCATACTGCTCTCTTACATACAACGCAACTCCCCCACCTTTTCTGCCCTGCCTATCCTTCCTGAACAGTTTATATCCATCCATGACAGTACTCCAATCATGTGAGTTATCCCACCAAGTCTCTGTTATTCCAATTACATCATAATTCCTTGACTGTGCCAGGACTTCCAGTTCTCCCTGCTTGTTCCCCAGGCTTCTTGCATTTGTGTATAGGCATTTAAGATAACTCACCGATCGTCCTGCTGTCCCAGTGTGGGGCAGGAGCCCTCCCCTCTTGCACTCACCTACTTGTGCTTCCTCCCGGTATCCCACTTCCCCACTTACCTCGGGGCTTTGGTCTCCTTCCCCCGGTGAACCTAGTTTAAAGCCCTCCTCACTAGGTTAGCCAGCCTGCTTCCAAAGATGCTCTTCCCTCTCTTCGTCAGGTGGAGCCCATCTCTGCCTAGCACTCCTTCTTGGAACACCATCCCATGGTCAAAGAATCCAAACCCTTCTCTCCGACACCATCTGCGTAGCCATTCGTTGACTTCCACGATTCGACGGTCTCTACCCCGGCCTTTTCCTTCCACAGGGAGAATGGACGAGAACACCACTTGCGCCTCAAACTCCTTTATCCTTCTTCCCAGAGCCACGTAGTCTGCAGTAATACGCTCAAGGTCATTCTTGGCAGTATCATTGGTGCCCACGTGGAGAAACAGGAAGGGGTAGCGATCTGAGGGCTTGATGAGTCTCGGCAGTCTCTCCGTCACATCACGAATCCTAGCCCCTGGCAAGCAGCACACCTCTCGGTGTTCCTGGTCAGGGCGGCAGATAGATGACTCAGTCCCCCTGAGGAGAGAGTCCCCGACCACCACCACCCTCCTCCTCCTCTTGGGAGTGGTGGTCATGGAACCCCCATCTCTAGGACTGTGCATCTCATGCCTTCCAGTCAGTGGAGTCTCCTTCTGCTCTGTTCCCTCAGAGGTATCATTCACTCCACTCTCTGCACTAGTACCTGTGGAGAGAACAGATTCTTTTGTTACTTAAAAACCTTTTTAAGTAACTGGAGTCCAGTTTCTTCAGCCACCATTTTATTCCTCTGTGTTTATCTTTGGACCTCTTGCTTTCTATAATTTTTTTTCTTATTTCAGTATTTGTACAGCCCACAATTGTATCGGACCCAATCCCATGAACCATGTGTAGCAAGGCTCAGGACCTTGCCCATTAACCATCCTAGTTGCAATCTTGGGATTAGGGATTTGGTGATCTCAGTGGAGTCTGAAGTTTTGTGAACATCTCTAACAATTTTTGATGTTTGCTAAACTTGTTAAGATATTGCAAACCCTCTTATTCCCTTATAATTTAAACTCATATCTTTTCTTCCCAACAGAGCTTCAGTTATAAACAACCAAATTTTCTGCACAAAAGGACTCCTATACTCTTCATTTGGAGCAAAAGAACAATCTGTTTCCCCACCTTTCAAAAAAGGGCTAGACGGGTACAAGTGAATATCATATAGTCACAGTACACACATGCATTTCTGAGAGCACATCAATAGGTTTTCTCATTCCTATATAAAATGGACAAATACAGTATGTGTTTGCCACCATATCACAGATTATAGTCTAGTACTTAACATAAATTGGCTTTAGCAGTTTTCCTTTTGAGGTCACATAGTAAACTAGAGGAAACAGATATGCAAGAGAAGGGGACTATTCAGTTCTCTAGTCATACCACTTTCCATATTATATAAAAATTTTAAACTTGTAATGTTTTCGTCTTTGCTTACATGAAGACCATTAGTGTGTGTGTGAGATTTCTCTTTTAGAACATTTTGTTTCCATGATTTTTTTATTAGACTACAAATGATTACTCAACAAAAATCTCTTACAAGATCCATATTTACATTAATATCCATGTAGCAAACTTAATTGAGCAACAGAAGAGCTGTTGTTGTTCTGTTATTGATGTCTTGGCTGTATCATGAAGGCAGCAATTTAGCACAAGGCTATAAATAGAAAAATACAGTGGATGGAACTGGCTGGTCTTGTGCTTTTAATATTCCCTTCAGGGTAAAGTATGACATAACCTAATTACAGTGGTAGTGCTTTCACTGTAGGGAAAATTGTTGTTATTCCATCTGACAATCAAGTAATTAGCTTCTCTCCTGGATGTTTTACTGGATGTTACTAATTAAGCCATCCACTGGAATTTATTTATAATTCAGCAAAGGTTCTGCTGTTATAAAAGTTAAAGCCTCATAACATGATCAGTTTTTTTTAAAAATAGTTCATATTCTGAGCTAGATTTAATCCAGAACCTGTGTGGATGCATATGTGGAGGGTGGGGGGCCATGTTCGGAATCTTATATTAGTACTTGTTCCCTATGCAGGACCTGAGCACAATTTGCAATCCATGCATTTCCCTGAGGCCAGTGGTGCTCCTGGTTAGTTCTGGTGCTTGTTAGTTACACCTTTTGGAGTAAGTAAGAGGTGGCAGGGACATACAGCTGGCTGGGCTTAAATGGGAACACTCTATGAGGACCTGATCCTGTAATGTAGTGTGGGCTGGTGGGCCCAGGACCTCTGTGTGGGAGCTAAGATCAGTTCACACACATCACAGTTCAGAATGGACGACTGGAAGAGTAGCACAATATCTGTGCTTCCCAGAAGCTCTGCGAGCCTTGCTTGAGGCATAAAACCTCCCAGAGGTCCCACAAAGATGAGGTGCCACAAACCTGACCTAAAACAGGGCTGGGAGTTCACTCTGTAATTAAGCCCTATGTGTTCAATTAAGGCAAATGTGTTTCTACTTATTTATTTTTCCTTCTGAGCAGATAATAAGATATATAGGACCCTTCCTGAAGTAATTTACTAGCAGAAAATATAAAACGTTTGATTATTTCGAAAACCAATACCCCAGAACAAATCCGGCAGTCCTGTCATTCAGAAAGCACATGGACTGTGTTCAGGAAGGTCTGCATGATCTGTCCCACTGGTTGCACACAAAACCTTAATGGTTCATAATATTCAATGTTACAATTTTGTCCTCCTGCCTCACCAAAATCATTGAATGTCTTTAAAAAGGTTCCTTTCACGTCTTAACAATTGGATAAGGTATTAATTACACTAGTGGTATTTGCCATCAACCTTCCTATATTATACCCAAGTAGTATAAATGTAGGCAGAACCTTCTTAAATGCACTAACCATATCTGGGCATTTCCCCCTGTATTAAAATATTTAAAATAATACATTTATTAGTAGGATTTATTACAAATCTCTAAAATAACACTGTTGAAATATCATAATTCATCTCCAAATCAGCTGAATACTCGTTACACAAAATTACAGATACTTAAAGATTGAGAAACACTATAAATTCCAAAAAATCAATATTTCAACCCTCTCCTACAACAGTTCTGTAAACAAGAGAGATCTAAAGAACAGGGGATGTGCTTCTCTGAAAGTAAATGCTGGAAAGAATTCATATATAAATGCCGATACTTTCATTGTACAACACGTCCACTGAAATTAAATTTGTTTTTTTCTCTACACCAAGTCTATTGTTAAACAGACTTCAGTCATTTTTCAGATGAATAGAAAGCATAATCACATATTCACACCTCAGGGACAGTTGTTCCCTTTGTCATTGTTGCAAAACCTACATTACACCTTGGAGTCAGTAGTCTGATGCTGTCTGTATTTAAAGCTGTGGGTACTGACTATTGCTGTTTTTAGCACTGTTCTTGCTCTTTAAATCTAGTCAAGACAAATTATACCTGGGCTGAGTTTGCAGTAGTATGAGCACTTTAGTGTACAAATCCTTTGAAAGTTAGATTACACTTGTCTCGCTACTTCAGTGTAAATATAATTTGCTTGTTTCTGGTAAGTGTTGTGAGTTGAAGATGAAAATATGCCACACTGGCTTGTTGGTTCTACTTGAAAAAGACGTAGAACTGTCACAACCAAGAAAGAAGAAAATGTTTCATCATTCCCATTAAACTCCAAGGACCTACAAGATCTGCTGCATTTACAAAGTTTCAAGTATTTTTGTTCAGTAACTATGTACAACTTGAAACTAAGAGTAGCTTTGGGCTCTGTTTTTCTTTAAAATGGCATTGACGTATCATTGTATGAGAACAGAGCGCTTTCTCAAAAACGATGGTAGACAATATTTTGTTGCCATATATTAGTATTAAAAAATAAATGCACTATCTGGAAAGGAGGTTATGAGAAATATCCATTATGAGAGAATTCCTTCCTGCTAAAAAACAACAAACCTGATATAACCTTCCTGGATTTTGAAAAGAATGGCTTTTAACTTTGCACAGGGAAATCTAGATAGGTACTAGAAAGAAACTAGCCATTCTAGGGCCTACAACTAGTTCAACTAGGGCTGCTCATGTCGGTTTGAGTTTGTTTCTATGAAGTAGCTATTGAATCTTTTCTTTGTGTTATGCTGTTCCTTAGAAAACTTTTTCTTCTGACACTATTATGCTGCACTAACTATCTGTACCGGTGAAGATAAAATCTCATAGCAGATCCTATTAGTATTGCTTAGTTTAAGGATCTGCAGTATTTATATTCAAAACCATAAATACAGGTACATATGGTATAATTTGGTCAAAACGTTCATTGTGTGTTGAATACAGATTTTATTCTCTCAGTAAAGTGTATGTTCCTCATTTTATATCCTCACTCAGGGGCATATTCACTCAGAATCCTTGTGATCACCTGAGTGCAAAGATTGCAAGGTACTAGCATTGCTATCCACCCCAACTGGAGCAGGGAAGGTCCATGGCTCTAATCTCTTTTGCACTGGCCAGCCACATACAGTAGTGCATATGTAATGAATGCCATCTTGGCCAACATCAGGATGATGTTCAATGATCACTCAGCACCAAAGAGTCTGACAGAGATCTGTTTCATTCATTGTCTAAGCTCTAACTCATCAGCATTAGGTCTTGCCAGGCCTCTTAAAGGTACAGTTTCCTGCAACCAGGAATTAAACCTGGGATATCCAGAGTTGAAAGCAGAAGTTGAGCTAGAGAAGGTGGCTGTCTAGTTCAGACCTGTAACAGAACCATATCCTCTGTGGATCAGACACAGATGGGGACACACAGCACACACTGAGCCCTCTTAAGTGACATACGAGCAGTTGTATTCCCACTGTATGTTGAGATGCTCTTTGAGACATTAGTCCTCCACTCTGCATGGATTTAAGGAATGAAAAAGCCTACTAGGATTATAATCCTTCATATACTTTCACATACTTATAACAGCAAAATCAAGAATATAAATGATGAATAATTATATCAATAATTGACACCCAAAGCAGCTCTCCTTACAACATCTGAACTGTGGTTTCAATCAGCCCCTTTCAAGGCCTATTATGAGTTTTAATTGCATAATTATTTTTTTGTATGTCAAATGTTACAGAATTTTGTTGGATATATTATTACCATCTATACCAGAGAGAAATAGAGACACAGGAAAAAATACACAGAAACCAAATCTGCTCCAACGCTCATTCCCATCCCTCCGGGATGCCGTTGAGCAATACGGCACTATCAGTACCTTTACTGTCTATAGTCTATTGTCTGAAGTTTACAGCAATTTATTTGACTGCATCTAAAATTTACTCAAATTGTATTAAATTGGGATGTGTCATCTTTTTATATCACCTGGCTCAGCTGGATAGATTGGACTTCAGCTGTCATTAAGACTGCGCCGATCACAACACGTCTGCCATTCTTCTCGCACTCTTGCCTTTCTTCATGTTCGTCCGAAACGTTTAACGATGTCATCTTCCCATCTTCTTGGAGGCCGACCGGGGGGTCTTTTCTGTTCTCGCGGGTACCACTCAGCAATGATTGCGGTCCACCTGTTATCCGTGAGCCGTGCTGTGTGGCCCGCCCATCGCATCTTATGTCATGTCTGCTTTCCACGACAATATCTTTCACACCGCTGCGTTCTCTGATGATTTCATTTGGAATACGATCCAGAAGGGAGATTCCCAACATAGCTCGTTCCATTGCCCTTTCAGCTACCAACAGCCGTTGCTCTTCTCTCTTCGTCAGTGCCCACGTTTCACTGCCATACAGCATGGCTGGCAGCACTGCTGAATTGAAAATATTTTTACGTGTGGTCTTGTCAATTTTTCCTTTGAGGACGTCCTTGATGGAATTAAACGCACACCATCCTGCCCGAATCCTTCGCGAGAGTTCTCCATTCAGGTCTTGGCGCATATTAACTTCTTGGCCCAAATATATGTACTGTTCCACTTCTTCGATGTCTTCTCCTGTTACCGTTATTCGGGCTTTTCGTAAGACGTCTGATCACATATATTTTGTTTTGCAGCGGTTCATTTTCAGGCCGACCTGACTACTTTTCTTGTCGAGTCTTCGTAGCATGCTCTGCAGTTGATTGGTGCTTTCGGCAATTAGTACAATGTCATCTGCAAATCTGAGATGAGATAATCTCTCTCCATTTATGTTGACACCACTCCTCCAATTGATCTTGTTCATAACCATTTCGAGGCAGGCGGTGAATAGTTTCGGTGAAATTGTATCTCCTTGCTTTACGCCTTTCTCGATTGGGATGCGGAGGGGAGTTTCAAGGAGAGTAATGTCTGTTGTACATCCAGTATTCGCTTCCTTCAACAAACTAATGTACTGCGTGTTAATGCCCTGCTCTGCGAGTGCCTTTAATATTGCGTTAAACTCAATGCTATCGAAGGCCTTTTCATAGTCGACAAAAGCAATGCACAGCGGGAGTTTGTATTCCCTCGCTCTTTCTAGGAGCTGGCTAAGGGTAAATATATGGTCGATTGTACTGAAATTTCTTCGAAACCCTGCCTGCTCTCTCGGCTGTTGTTCATCCAGACTCTGCGAAAGTCGATTCGTTATCACCTTTGTGAAGAGCTTGTAGATGTGAGAGAGCAAGCATATAGGGCGGTAGTTCTTAAGATTTTCTCGATCACCCTTCTTGTGCAGCAAGATGGTATTCGACTCCTTCCAGCTTGATGGTATTTTTCCTTCTTCAAGATATCAACTGAATCTTAAAGTGAGGGCCTTCCAAAGTTTTTCGCCTCCTGCATAAATCATTTCTGATGTTATTCCATCTTTGCCTGGAGCTTTTCCCTTCTTCATTTGGTGTAGTGCGATTCGGACTTCGCTGACGATTATTGGGGGGACACGTTCTTCTGACTCTTCGAGGGTTGGGAGGGGGACGTTGATTCTTGATTTGAACAGTTCTGTATAGAAGTCCTTGCAGACCTCCTCCATCCCTGCTCTGTCGATTACTGTCTCTCCATCCTTGTTCTTCAATGCTGTTACGCTCAGTCTATACTGCGTCAATTCCCGCTTGCATGTCCTGAGGCTCTTGCACGATTCAGCTGTTTTAAGGAGCTTTTCTTTCCGGAAGTTCTCGAAGTCATCCTTCAGTTTTCGCCGTATAAGCTTGCACAGAATGGAGTACTCAAGGTTGTTATCCGAGCTCCTTTTCATGTTTCTCCGCTTCTCCAACAAGCTTTTCGTTTCAATCGAGATTCTTCCCTTCGCCTTCTTCAGCTTTTTAATTTCAGCTGCTTTTATGCAACATCTCAACTTGTCAGCAAAGATACTATAGTCCTCATCACACTTTTCCATCTGGCTCCAGTCAAACCCAGAAATCGCTTTTTTCAGCTTTGCTTCATCGAATGTCTTCGGCTGCTGTTTCCTGTTTGCTATCTGTAACGCCTTCTTTTCCACCGCTTCGTCGAAAATTAACTTCGCTCTAAGCAGGCGATGGTCACTGTCGGTGTTGAATGGCTGCACCACAGAGACGTCTTGAATGATGCGCCTTTTATTGACTAAAATAGAGTCGATTTCATTCTTACTCTTCGCGTTTGGTGCGATCCATGTCCACCTTCTTGAGATCTTCTTTTTGTACCAGGTGTTTGCCACGTACAGTTCTTTCATTTCTGCCATCGCTACCAGCCTCTCTCCTCTTTCATTCCTTTAGCCGCTGCTGTATCTCCCTATGAACTTTTTGCCAGCTTTCCCTCGCCCGACCTTGGCGTTGAAATCTCCCATCGTGACAGTGTAAGTGGACTTTTGCGCGAGAGCTCTTTCAAGCTCTCGGTAGAATTCTTCCACTTCTTCGTCCTCACTTGCACTTGTGGGAGCGTAGGCCTGGATGACCTTGAGGGTAGCTTTTGACTCCATCTGAAGATGCAGCACACCGATACATGATGATGTTAGCTGGCATGATATGACTTTCGAAGACCAATCTTTATTGACGATAAATCCAACTCCTCCAACATTTCTAGCGCCATCTCCCTTTCCGAGCCTCACAGCACTTCCATCCTTCCAGTTGACTTCCAACTCCTTCTTTCGTCGGGTTTCGCAGACACCGAGAATATCGCATTTTATCCTTTTCTTCTCCTCCATCAGATGGTTTAAAGTTTCCTCCTTTGCCAGTGACCTACAATTGTAAGTACACACAGCGAGGATTGTTCTTTTCCATGTTGGCCTAGCACCTGACATTTTTAGCAACCTCTTGTTGCTCAATTTCCGCTCCGCCACCGTAGAACGTGCATTTACTCGTGTTGCTTTAGCCGTTAACTTCAAGCCATCCCACTGGCTAGGTGGGCAGGCATGTGTACCTCCTCAAGCTTAGCTAGCCTTCAACCTCTAAGGAGAAGGAAAAGTGCTTTTTCCTCTGAGAGAGCAACCCTCCTCCCTGGATTGGATAGTCCGACACCTTTGTAGCATGGTAAAACCTACCAGGGCATACGCCCCGCTACCATAGCTGTCAGACGGTCAGGGTCACCGCTGCACCACGTTGAGGCGCTGAGGTAGGATTTTGCAGCAGCTTTTTATATATTTGTAAAAATCAGGACCTCGCTGAATTCAATGGCAGTTTTGCCTGAGTGAACACTAAAGCAAGGCCCAATGTTAATTTACTAGTATTTCTGACACATTCATGTATTACTTGTGTTTTACTGTTTCAGACTGTTGCATAACAACAACTATAAGTGAAAGGAGCCATTTCTTCA
Source organism: Macrochelys suwanniensis (assembly GCA_033296515.1). Taxonomy (NCBI): domain Eukaryota; kingdom Metazoa; phylum Chordata; order Testudines; family Chelydridae; genus Macrochelys; species Macrochelys suwanniensis. Next base: position 28,393,577 of record CM065780.1, on the reverse strand, counting down.
AAGTATACTTCTATTATGTTAGAGCTTGTTTATGCTATTAAGGTACAGGCACATGTTGGGTGCAATGTTAAACTGTACCGCCCTAATGAAGGAATCATAATGTCTCCCAGTGTTCCTAGTTATATAGGTAGTACACTCAACCGTACACCACTTCATATGATGAAACATGCCCATCCCTCTGTGGTTGTCCAGCTTCACAAGCCAGCTATGGAGGGGAGCCAGGCAATAGCCACCGGACTCATTTCACAACACCACTGAACAGCTATATACGGAGAATTCTTTTGATCACTATTGACCTAGATTGTATTCAAATTGGCCATTACCATTGGAAGGCTCTCTCTCTCACCCAGTCCCTTGAGCCATCTGGTCCTCATTTAGAAACAATTAGTAAAATGCTGTGCAACAAACTAATTGGAGGCACCAGAAACATGTATTGATGTTAGGGTGACCAGACAGCAAGTGTGAAAAATCAGGACAGGGGTGGGGGGCAATAGGAGTCTATATAAGAAAAAGACCCAAAAATCGGGACTGTCCCTATAAAATCAGGACATCTGGTCACTCTAATTGATGTTCACACAATAAATCAAATCTTAGCTAACTGGAATATAAAAAATGGTACTTTTTAATTTGCAAAGATGATAGCTTGGCTGAGTTTATAGTGTGTCTCTTCAGTGGTACAATAGTCACCTAATGGGAAATAATAAACATGAAAAAGTGAGGTCAATAGGAACAGCAGACCAGGGTTTCTTTTACTCCCAGGGATATCAGATTTTTCATCATTAACCAGCAGCCCTTGCCATTCACCCCATTATTAGGCTTTAGACACTCACCACTTATTCAGACACCACAAAGGAAAAAAGTCTTATGAAACCAGAAATGAGACATGGTCTGCAGGAAAAGCTAGCCAAAACAACTAGGATATTATCTAGTTGACCTACTTTGCCTGGGCTCATTGCTGTGTTTAAAAGCACATTAGATTATAATTATCTTCAAACAGAGATTGCTGAAGATGAATTACACAAAACCTGAACATTTTTAAAGTGTGAAGGGTATTTAAACAAACATGTTTAAATTGAACAGACACCCTGTCACTAAATGGACAGTAAGGTCATGACACACTATTTTAGGCTTAACTATTGCTCCTATGCTAATTCTATTCCTTTCTCTCCCTCTTCCACAGTCTCCTAAAAGAGCCATTAATTTAAGTTTGCTTTGCTTGCTTTTGCTGGGGACTGACTTTTCCTCTGTTGTTTGCAGTGTTTTTGTAGCTGCGTTGGTCCCAGGATATTGGAGAGACAAGCTGGGTGAGGTAATATCTTTTATTGGATCAATTTCTTCTTTCGAGCTAAATAGAGCTCTCTCTTTCACCAGCAGAAGTTGGTCCAATAAAAGATATTTCCTCACCAACCTTCTCTCTCTTTTCATATGTTTACATTTATTGACCTAATAAACAAACAAATAAATAAGGTTAAGTACAATTTTAATGCCTTCAAGTGGAGGACTGACATTTCATAAAGTGGGCAGGCTTTGTTTTTCACAGAGGTATCATTTTTAAAGCTGAGCTCAAGTTAAATGAGTCTGGTGGCTTTTATTTAATGGGCAGTATTTTACACAATGAAACTATCACTCAGACTTCAAAACAATGAATTGTGTTTAATTGAAAAATGACTGGCAAGGCTTGGATACATCTTTGATGAGATCTGAATGACCTCCTACTTATTAAGGGAGAAAAACTCTTTGTCTCAACTCAAAAAGCTACAACAGCTCAGATCCTATTTTCAAGGCTTTGCATTTAAGGATTTGATTGTTAGCCTTTTTGAACGAAAATATGTCACCAAAACAATAGAGAAAATCAATTATTATCTGGTACTGTAGCAGGGATTGCTTTTTTACTTTCCTTTTTTTATGCACATGTGTGTGGAGGAGGACTGCTAGTTCCAGGTGTAGGGTCTGATGGCTGGTTGTGACAGAGAGAATAGATGACAAAGGAATACAAATAACCTGCGATTTACCTTGGACCACCTCATCTGAACTGTGCCCACAAATCTGTCTTCTTCTGGACTACTTCAGATAGAGCAATATTACTCTGCAGATTAATATTAAAAAAAACAAACCTATCCAGATAAATGTTTCCTTTCCTCTCCCAAAATTAGAATTCCATCCAAATCCATGAAAGCTAGACATGGGTGTTAAAAGGAGAGTTTCTTGCTCCAGTTTGCCTTTTATTGACACGGTAGGTTCTGAGATGCAAGACTTTAACAGAGCAACACCGTATACAGAAAAACTATTTTGGGTAAACTTAGTGGTTTCCAAAATTAGCTGAGTTCTGAATTAGCCCCAACATTAGGGAGGCAGGCTGTCTAATACACAGAGATGAAGCGGGGCTCTCAGGACATACGTCCTATTCTCAGCTCTCATAGTGAACTGCTACGTTACCCTAGACAAATCACTGTGGCTCAGATCCTCATGGGAATTTAGGCATCTAAATACATGTGAGGAGCAGGTCCCTTGTGACCCTGTTTCTCATCCCACTCTTTGTTTGGATCTTAAGCTCTTCAGGGAAGGGCTGTTTCTTACTATGTGTTTGTATAGTACCTAGTTCAGTTGGGCCATCTAGGCAATACTGTAACACAAATGGTAATAGTCACATTTTATTCTTTCCCCAAAGTGACTTGTACAGTTGGACTCAAAGTACTAAGGCACCTGGCTTCAAAAATGGAGGAATTAAAACAAACGAACAAAACAAAACTAAACCCATTCTTTAAAACTCTCTAAAATGTTTAAAATGGGTTCTTTATTATTTTTGTTTGTTTAATTTTTGTAAACTATATGGCATAGTCACAGTATTTGATTGTGGGTTACAAAGTTTTTACCAGCGCTTGCTCAGGACAGCCTGCATAACTTACTCATGGCTTGCCCTACTGAAAATGGTGTTGTCAATCCAAACCAGTGCCAGTAACATCAGGCCACTTTTTATTTTCTTTCTCCTCCTAGACTACTAGCTTAGCAGAAGGGAGTATCTTGTATAGGTTTAATCCTGTGTCATTGTAGCCCAATCTATAGAATATGTATCAATTACATTGATTACTTAATTCCCAGTTATCACTTTGAGGGTTGACAGGCCAATATTATTATAATTACTATATAGTTGGGAACCCCGATGTGCACATTGCAACACGCACACTATTGGAACTCTTCTATATTTATAAATAGTTTATAAATACATTTAACAAAGTCACAAACACTCTAACTTATTAAGGTATATAGAGAGACTACAGAACGTACATCTGAACCTCCCTGTACTCACACCATCCCTTGCAGAACAACCTGAAAAATAAGCTATTGTCTTCCTCATCACCATCACTTTCCCTCATCACTAGCAGCGACCATCATTCTGGCACATTCCAAGGGCTACATCTCTCTCTCTCCTGCAGCCCACAGTCTGGGATGCAACTTTTATAGTACGTTACACTGATGCCAATATGTCTAATGCACATTCAGTAGGGGTTTCTCCCATCTTCCTTATTTGTATTTCCTCACCTTACTACTGTTGAGATGCCCTTCTCTTATAGGTTAGTATATTAATGATCTCAACTTATTATCACCAATATACATCAATTTGTTGCCAGGGCACTCTAATGGTTGGACGCTCTTTCCAAAAGTTTTCAAAAACTGGTGTTTGCTCATGTTTCTGTGGTTGCCTGGTGTCATTATGGACAAACTTCTTCCTCATACTCTATTTCCAGTTCCCCAGAACTTGGGGATGGCCGTTAGATCATTTATCTGTGCCAAAGTCCATAGGTCTGAAGCCTTATGCTAACTACTGAAGCCAATGTCTTACAGGATACAGCCCTGTAGGTTCCTTGCATTACAGTTGAACATAACATCATAAAGGCAAGGCAGTGAATGTAATAAAGGCAAGCTAGCCCTATGAGCTACATATTGAATCTAAAGGAGGCAAGATCAAACTCTAGCTACAGAGAATAGTGGCAAGATTTAGCCAAGGGATCTTCTTATTTCCACATAACCATTACCAATGACTCCAGCATATAGATTGTATAGTGCTGTAGCTACTGTATGGAAAACTGAAGTGACAATGGTATTTTTTGGAGTAGTGATTGTACATTGAGCTGCAATGTTAGCCAGTTGCCTCCTTTGTCTGTTGCCCAAAAAAAGATGCATTTCATTCTAAAACTCACAACAGTGGTTGCTAGAATAAATCAGCCATGCAAATATATGCAGATTTTAAATATTTCATTACCCTTGCATCTCTTGAAAATAATGCAACATGGTAGTAACATACAGTTGTAGCTGTTAAGCACACATAGCTTCATCCAAATCAAGTCAATAAAAGGACACCCACTGACTTCAGTGGGAGTTTGATAAGGCCAGAGGTAATTGGTAGTGGTATATGGAGCCTTTTACTTTTTGATTATTCACCAATAAGAATCACTTAGGATAATATTTTTGGATGTACACACTGGTTTGAAAAAAGAGTTACAACCTCTTCCACTAAATCTTCACCTAATTTTAGACCTGAATTCAAATGAAAGCTTTTCTGAGGTTCTAAAATTGCTGAATACATGCTTTACCCACTTGGGATTTGCTGCAGACACCAGTATCAGAAATGAAGAATATAATGAAAAAAGGCTGATCTTGCATGAGGTATTTATGTGCCTAAAGATGCAGAAAGGCACCAATCAGGATTTTCAAAAAAGTGCCAAGGTGCTTAATTCTCACTGATTTCTTTTGAAAAATCCCACTAGGTGGCTAGCTGCCTTTTTAGGTGCTTACATAGTCATTAAAAATCTGCCCTTTGCAGCTCAGTTTTTGCCCACTGAAGAATTTTGGATACCCTCACCAACTTGTATGCTTACCTAAGTCAAATCGGAACTGTGAACTTTTTGTTCACACATGATTAGCAATGACAAAATTATTTCCATTTGGTAGTTTTTTAGTAGCTTTTATCAAATGAGTTTTGAGGGTGTCACAGTCCAGGCCTCAGTGGATAACAGACTCTGGATAAAACTTTCAAAAGACCCTGGAGTGATTTAGGAGCCTAAATCTCATTGACTTTTATTGAAAATTGTGACTTTTTAAATTTTTTACCTACATTAAAAATATTGGTGCCATGGAGTATTTGGCAGTAAATGGCAACTTTCTTCTAAGGTCATGCCTGCACTACGGCCTATGTTGGCAAAACTTGTGTCACTCACTGACATAAATATTCCACACACCACCATCCCGAGCGACGTAAGTTATACCAACGTAAGTGCTAGTGTGCACAGTGCTGTTGGCATAGGGCGTCCTCACAGCATGCGCCGCAGCCCTGTGGGTGTTGACATGCTCTCAGCAGAGCAGCAAAGGATGGTATGGGATTTAGCTATTTTCTCATTCCTAATGGAGGTCTCTCTGGGCCAGTACCTGGTGGGGAAAGTGGTGCTGCTTTTTCTTTAATTGATCTGTAGGTAAATAGGTGACTTGTCAGGATAGCACCTTTTGCAAAGAAATCCCATTAAGGGGTTAAAAGAAATAATAATAATAAAAAAGACCTGACTCCCAACAATTTCTTTTCAATTTTAACCCTTATGGGAAAATCCTGCTATTGAAGGCAGTGGAAACAGGATTTGGCCTTCACTGTTTATGCGTGTGCTCATTCCTTCTGTTTCCACAGGAAGAGAGCGCTCAGATTCAGTGGATCGAATCTGGGAAAGTATGAAAAGGGAAGAGAGGATAATGCAATCTCCATGGCACCATTTTATCTTTCTGGCTCCCTGAAAGCTCCTCCAGGGGTGCTCTTCAGTGTTCAGGGTCTGTGATTTGGAAAGAGAGAATAAAGAGGGAAATAGTCAAAGGGAACAGGGCAGCCCATCCCTCTCTCAGCCTCATGGGGATTTCCTGCCTCATTTAATGGTGACTGGGCCCTACTGAGCCTGCCCCTGAAAAGGGGCTGAGCCTGAGCTGATGATGCTGAGCCTACCCCTGAAGGGGACTTGGGGCAGCAACCTGGGGGGGGGGGGACACAGGGGAGTGCTGTTTCATCAGAACTATAGGAATGGGGAGAAGGGGGCCTGCAGTGGTGAGGCGGGAGGGGACCATAGAGCTATAGGGTCACTGGTGGATCTCAGTGAACTCTACTGGCTGCATGTAATAAACCCCATCACTTTGACATGCGGGCAATCCTGATGGAAGAATTCCAAAGAAATTCAGAGCCGGTTCAGTTTCCTTCTCCTTATCCACGTACAGCCTGTATAGCACACAATCTCTCTCTATGGTATTTGCATTTCAAATTTGTTTGCATATTAATTGAATAATTCTTAAGCTTTTATTTTAAATGTAAGGATCATAAACCATATTAAGTTATAAAATAATTATTTTAGTTGATGTCCCATACGTTACATAATTTATATTGTAACACAATGTTAATCATACAAACTGTAAAATTACAATATATTAGGCCCGTATGATTTTTTCAATAATTTTATTTAAATATGTTATGGTCTTTGTTTTTAAGCAATATTGATGCTACAAATATCTCTATACTTGTTTCAGTAATTAGCAAGACAGTGTGCATTCAAAAATCATGTTCATATTCTTTTTTCTGATAAGTTGTATAAAAGGGTTCTATATTCATATCTAAACACATTCTGGGTTTAAATATGATTTTTTCAAAAGATGTTATGCCAAACATTGCTTAACCATCCTTTTTCATCCAGCGTGCCCTTGTATTTCCAGTGTCTGTATATTATGCACTTGGTAACTCAATAAAGCTCATAAGAAGTGAATTATTTTGAATTCATTTGTATTTCCTAAAAGTGAAGTATTATTGAACAATTGTACAGCATGATGCAATTTTATTTTACATCTTAAGATCTCACCAAGAGTTTTTGTTAAATTATCTCATTTTTATATGAACTTTCCCAAATAACATGGCTAGACACTCATCAGACACCCAATGTCAAACCTTAAAATTAACTCAGCTACCAAGAATCCAAGTAATAAGAAATGTAGCTATATCTGCACCAGTATGATAGACCAGAATATTTCCTAGGCAGGTAATTTCTTAAAATAAGAGAATCAAGCACACAGGCAGTTGTATAACCCCACTCATTCCCTACTGTATTTGGCTTAATCACTCAAGACCCAGTTCTGTTCACACTTAAGTACATGCTCACCTATAACATGGAGCATAATTTCATTGAAATCAGTGAGACTACTCAGTTTAGTATATGAGTGTTTGCAGGATTAGGGCCTCAATTATTAGCATAAATTAAGTCAGTTCAACTGGAATAGATGTGTGTTGTAACTAACTAGTAATATTTACATGAGGGTTGAATTTGGCCCCCACTTCATACTTAGCGTAAACTAATTTTTTTCACCATCACTGAATGTCAGTTTGGTGTAAATTATAATAATTTGCCACTTTTAGGGCAGGATCATCTGTGGGTCTGTGGTGAGGTGGAAGGCAGAAACTGTGGACTGTGGGTAGGAGCAAAACGGCCTATATCCAACACCTTGCAGGATCAGATCCTTCATAAGTAGACCATTATTTTGAATATAATTTTTATCAACATGTTTATTGAAATAATTATATTTTTTCCCATTTTCCAAAAGCCTGGTTTTCAAAATGAAGCATTGATAATCACGTTGATGGATACATATTTTGATTTAAAAAAAAGAAAGTCATGACAAATTTTTCAAAAGAAAAATATTGGTAAAATTTTTCATGACATTTTTCAATTAGAAAGACTGGCTAATTTTTTGGTTTTTGATTAAAACAAACTAACACACCAAAAAACCCACAATAAAAAAATTATAAAAATTCCAGCCAGCTCTTGGTAAGACAAAAATCGATAAAACTGCTCCAGCAAATCCCTGTGGATATTGGCAATTTGCATGTAGAATCAAGTGCTGTACAATGTAGTGTTCTCCCATGCAAGCACAATGACTGGGTTTACAAAGCACACATACCAATGTTGCTCAGAGCAATATTAATGTATTCAGGTTTTTCTAGCGTGAGCTTTCACTGGATGAAGAAAGAATTATGCCACATAATGACGCTCTTCCCTAATTCTTCCCATGCTCTGCCCACCCAGATCCCCATTTTATTTATTTACAGAAAGCAGTTTTTTGGCTAGTTTTGGAGGAAATCATATTGCATTTGGTGGAAATCATGTATCACTCTCTCCTCTGTTCTCCTAACTATATTCCAATGTGATTTCCATGCTGCTTCTCTCCATTTGACCCCCAGGAAATCATTGGTGCTTAGATATCTAGGTTATAGACTTATTTAAAATAGACAGACAGATGCAGTGTATGTTATTGGATTCATGCCTCATTTCTGTTTTGTATTTCACTAGACAGCCTCATATATAATTATCCATATTTATTTCTGATTATACTAGTATCCAGGGATTATTCTCTGGTTGGTTTGTTCCAGGTTATATTCTATGTAATATTTTATGTAATAGCTACTTTAATTTGGTACTCTGATTCCTCCTAGATGTAATGGATTCAACCGTATTTCAGCGGCATCTGGGGTTACCTATTTCTAGAAAGTTTGTGGGGGGGAAGTCTCCTTTAAAATAATGTGTCTGGCTGTCTATTTTATTTATTTTGACAAGTATCTTTCCAGATTTGATCTAAGTTGATGACACCATGCTCGATGCAGCATTTGTTAGACAAAACTGTTATGGACTTCACATGGGGTTTAGTAGAGGGCAGGGTTCCAGAGCTCTACCTTATCTTAAAACTTCTAAGATGCCCAACAGCACGAAGCATAAGCATGCTCACCCAAGGCTATAAATTCACCTTCTTCCCACTTTTCCTGTGGGAGTGTGTTTAATTATGCTTAGATGGGTAGTTCTAAACTCACCTCCTGCAGTGACAGCCCTTAACTTTTTGCAATAATACAGCATATTAGTGCGGGGTATATGAGGCTATGAAGCTGAAAATATAAATTTCTCCCAATTTACAGATGGAGAAACTGAGGCACGCCCAAATTCCTACAGTAAATCAGCATTTGGGAGTAGTAATCTGAGGAAGTCATAACCATTCTGAAACTAAGTTTTCCCTTATGTGAAAGGGAGCCCACCTTTGAGAATTTTCTAGACTGCAGCAACTTAACAATTCTGCTTACATTCCTCAATGCAGCAACACTTGATTCCACCCACCCACTAATCACAGCTCTTTCTCCAGTCACGAATGACCCATCCACTCATTCTCCTACATTTCTAGGCTTTTAAACAGTATAGCTAGTCACAAAAAGGGGAAAATTTTCACAAAGTTTTAGGACTTTTTTCTTGAAACTCACAATCAAATCAATTTATTTATTGTTACCTAATAGGTATAACAAAAACCTTATCACTTTCCTGTTAACTTTTTGGACTTCATTAAGTTCAGGTAATGAAAATAGAGTAAAAGTTAGGAGTTGTGAGATTCTAAGAATGTTAATCTATATTAGAAATATGGATATTTGGTTTTTATTATATATAATTTTTAACCTGTGTCAATCAGAATGAAATTCTTCAATTATTCTAGTGTATAGCTCTCTTTTCCTCTTTGAATTTTCTACAGAAAAGAGTTCTTTGTTCCACCTTTCATTTAACATAAAATTCTCATTAAAACTAAAAGTTTTAGAAGTCAGAAAAAAGCAGTATGTTCCTCACATTCTGTTTATTTAGTTAAGCTGCTCAGGGCAGGGACTGTCTTTATTTAATTAGCACTGAGCACAAATATTGATGCATAGTAAATAATTAACAACACTTGCACTGTCCCTGTTTCATTATTTCACACAACAATAAATTAGAAAAAATGGCAAATCTTTCTTTACTCTTTCTTTAGGAAAAAAAGGTTACACTCCTTTAAAAAAAATCTCATCCATCTCTGAAGCCTCAATTTTATTTATTTGCTGATGCCCACTATAACCGTTAAGGGGGGTAGTTGAAATATTCCATGCCTGATTATTTTTTCTCTGTACATTGTTTTGATCTGTGCAGAGAATTTTATTTTTCTTATATCTGTTTCCTTTGTTATTTTTTCAGTTATTATTATTGAAGACCTCATTCATTCAGTTGTCATATATCAGAATGATTTGGGCTTTGATTTCTGTAATATTTCTTCTTTTTCTGGATTCCTCAACTTTACTAAGACTTTCAAAAAATAGAGCTAAAGTTTAAAGTGTTTTTTCAATGGAGTATAGTTAGCCATGCTAGTGATACTTTCTTGAACAAAATTCTACACTTTTAAAGAAACACTATGGCTAAAAATTCTGAAAAGTACAATTTTGGGACTCGAGTTCCCTACTACCATATCCTGTATTAATTTATCACTTGCACCTGATGTATGCCACCCAATCAGCCTTTACTTTCTACTCTTTTATTATTCTATAATGGCAGTATGCTGTTGGATCATACTGTTGCCTTCTTATATTGTTTACTAAGGCTGAAGTTTTCAAGGCTGCCCAGGGGAATTGAATGCACAATTCCCATTAGATTGAATGGGAACAGGGAGTTCAATTAATGGGAACTAATTAATTAAGGAGAATTTGGGTGTCCAAATCAAGTTCAACTTAAAGATTTCAAAAGTAGTAATGACTCAGGATACATTAAGTTAAGTACAAACTTTAAGTTCCCTGAGTGCAATGGATTGGTGGAGCAGACGTTTTTAGGAATAGAACTGGAACAATTGATCTGTTGGATGTTATGAAGTCATTTGGTTATAGACTACTGTAGCTGTATATGGACTTTATAAGATTTTATATTTGATCACACCAATTCATTAATGTAAAAAAATTGTGCAAATAATGTTGTATTACTGTCTATTGGAAATTGATCCCTTGTCTAGGAAATAGGATTTTATAGTCTACTATCATTTTTCCCCAAAAAAATTCCCAGAAAAATTCTAACCTGGAATAAGATGTGAAAAGTATAATTCTAGGTGGAGTATGGAGCATTGCTTTTGATAGATATCATTAGGAATAAGACTGTAAAACAGGTCTAGTACACTACTGGGAAGCTTGCCTTTACTGCTATTGTCAGATGTTAGATGGTCCATGGTACTGTTGTGGGTTAGATTAAACTTGATCTAAACTGTTGTGACCCCACCCCTAATTTAAAATAGCTGTGAGAGACAGCTGAGCAGCCCCACCTAAAACAAAAGGTGCACGTGAGCCCACTCAGTAATTTGGATTTCATGGGCAGAGGGCTCCACTGGGTACAGTCTTTGTGTAAGGGTGTGTTTGTATGTAGGGGAGAGCAAGTGAGCTCAGGTTGAAGAACTACAGAGAGAAGCAGAAAGAAAGCCCGACATATACTGCTTAAACAAACTGGTCGAAAGAGCGTGATGCTTCAAGCAAGGAAGCTGGCTCCTGTTTTTTGGTAGTGTGTGTGTTTTGTTTGGTTCCATCTGTGTTAGGAGAAAGAGAACTCTGTGCGTACATTCTTAGTAAAGAAACAAGATTGCATCAAAGATACCAGACTTCTGTGTCAGTTTCTTCTCCCCACTGGGACAACCAGTAGTGGTCTAAACTTTGACTCCACTGACATTAATGACATTTCAAAGAGATTGAACCAGCTGGGTAATCCTTACTGGTTTTCCTGACCGTGATATTAATGCTAAAACTAGACCAGATCAGAATTTGTGTGGGGCATTTTTGAGCGGAAAATTTAACTTTTCGTTGAAAAACCAAAGCCTGAAAGTTTGACCTCAGTATTTTCCTACACAAAGACAACATTTCTCATTCTTTCACTCACAATATTTTATAGAAAAATCCAAGTTCCCTTTACAAAAAAACTTGACAGAAGAATTTTGAGCTGTCCTAATGTGAACAATGTGTGTGTTGTCTCATTGTCATCCTACTCTGTTACATTATCAATATCCAGCACCTGTTTTACATGTAAGTATGATACACCGATTGTCCACTGTTTCTTGTAATTTCTAGTATTCCAAGAAAGCAAGTTATTTTTGTGCTAAAGTTTCTAGTTCTACCGTACTTATGTAGGCTTCCCTCATGCATTTTTCTTATATTTTTCTATTTAATTTCCTTAGGTGTTCTTAAGCTTTCTCGGTTGGCTTTTCTGTTTCTGCCATTCTGTTGGTTAAGTCTTTGGTGTCCTTTTCCATTTGTATCATAATAAGTTTTACTGAGGAAACATCAGCTACTACTTGTTGTGTTCATGGCTGAAACAAGGTTTGTGCTCTAACTTCTGATATACTTTGTTCTTTCCCCCCCATAACACTGTTTCCAACTTTTCTGCCTCCTCAGCACACTCAGGAGACTCAGTTCACAGTTTCTTTTGGTATTCCAGACACATTTATTGTTTTTGTTGTTTTACTGACTTAATATCTTGTGCTTTCTCTGTAAGACATACTGATAATTTTCTTCTTTTGGGAGCCAAGTCCTGCCTTTGGCTATGGACTCATAAATGTAGAGTTTACATTGAGCTCACCTGAGTAGATCTTGCTTGCCAGTTAAGAGGTCTGTTCTATCCATTTTATCTGCCATCCTAATTATTAAAGAAAATATTTTCCCAGTTGATAGTCTCAGTAGAGTAATGAGATCTATTTGGAAGAGCAATGATTCCTATGTTCTAGTCCATGATTCTTTAATTGACTGCTACCTGACCTTAGAGAAATCATGTAACCTCTCTGTGTCTCAATCTATCAGTCTTAACCTATCTCAGTTCTGGTGTTAAGAAGTTTAATCAAGTGTACAGACTTACAAGCACCTCCACCTGTAGAAGTCCCCTGGGATTCAATGGTGGGTCTGTCCCATGAGGGACTGCAGGATTATATCTCTGGTGTCATTCTGCCTGCTTTGTGTAGCTGGACACCAGAGAATCTGACTAGTTGAAGGTTCCCCTGCATGGAGATATCAATACATGGTGCACCCTATTCATGTCCCCCTATTCAGAAGGTATTACCAGGGAAAAGGAGGAAAGGTCAGAGCACCCCAGTACACTTGGGGCTATGGCTAGAGGGGTAAAACTCTGAGAAACTACCTTACCTCCAACCCCTATCCTCAGAGGTACCAAATGCATCTCAACAGTGCTGAGGATCTAACCCAATGTTTGAGAAGCTATTTCCATACCCGAGATGAAAGGATCTATATACAACCAATGTGTTCAGCATTTTAATATTTAGCTCCATATTTATTCAGTGATTAAGATGTTTGTTCTCCATGCCTACAGTCTCTCCAAGGATTAGAATATTTTCACATGGGTTGACCTCTCTCATTTTCTTTCAACTTCTTATAACTATTTTATGTTTTACTTCAGTGTTTAGTAAAAGCAGCTGCTTTTACAAAATGTTTAAGCGTCTTCTGTTATGGGTAGGAGATAATCCTGATAAATCTTGCTATGTTTGTCACACAATAAATAGAAAAGTAATTATACATTTCTGTTAGGAGCTCAGTTAACAGGATAAATTACATCCATTAAGGTCCGGAAGGAGACCTTCATTTCGATCCAATACTGTTTACATATTTTGTCACTTTTATTTACCTTTTGTGCCTCTGGTCTGCAGTTATATCTGAACTGGATGCTGCCGTATTTTTTTTTTAAATTAGTCAAAAAAACATGAGGAGATGAAATATTTGTGACTTGTATTGAGCAATCTAGTACTTCAAGGTCAGATATGACAAAACTCGGAGGCACTGTATGATTATCTTTATTATTGATCTAGTAATAAAAAAGTCAACCCTGACCTCAGAAGATTTCTCTCTGTGCACCAAAAAAGACTGCCACTTTTTTCAAAGACAGATTGAAGTTTAGACATCTCACTCTGGCATTAGATTAAAGATACCTGTAAGGCTCAGTTATGCTCAAAACTTTACTAAGAAAAACAAATTTTAGGTGCCGGAGAAGTCAAAATTACAGCCGCTGCTCTAGTCCAATGGTAAAATGTGACCTGCAATAGAAGCAGGAACTGTTGCTTTTCTGTTTAAGTTATGCAGAGAATAGTTTTAATACTGATTCCTACTTATGTTTTAAATAGTGTGCCCAAGTTTAGTAGTACAAATGACAGGAAGCCATAACAAATCAATTATATATTTCATGGCAGTCTTTATATATAAATATTATTGCATTGCCCCTTCCTCCAGTCAGGATTATAAAATGTTTTAAGTAATGTTGGATAAGATATCTCTAATAAAGTAATTCCCCACAAGTTATGGGAAGAATAAAAAAAAGGATTAGGGTTTCCTCATCAATTCTCAAAAAAGAAAAAAAACCCAAACAACCCACACCATACTTTTTTCCCCGAGCCATCAGTAACAGCTGAACAAATAAAGAAAAGAAAACACAATTTATGGTTAATATGGTTTAAAGTCTTCAGCATTTTTAAGAGTTGTTAACATACCAAATAATAAAAATTACTGCAGTGTAAAAAACTAACCCTGTGAACACTTGCGCACATGCTTAGCTCTAGGCATGTGAATAGCCTCACTGGATTCTCATCTGCGTTGGCATTTATGCAAGTGTTTTGGATCACTCGAACCTTACAGATAGATAAAAAATGTTTGTATGGTTAAGGCACTTGACTCTGATTGAAAAGATCTGGTTTTAATACTTGTGTCTGCCACAAACTTTGTGTACAATCTTGTGCAAGTCACTTAGGACCAGATTTTCTCCTCCTGCCAAGCTCCACTCGCTGTAAGATGAAGCATCAGAGAGCTGAGTATAGATTCTGAGGGCTGCTTTGCCCGGGTCCTGGCCCTGATTATGCTTAGACGAGCTGCATAACAGTTCAAAGTCATGCCATTGTTGAAAGGTTCTTAGCAGGTTGTGAGAGGCACAAAGGGCCCAGATCTCATGTGAGAATGTGGTCATTATCTCTTTGTGCCTCAATTCTCCAGCTGTAAAAAACTAAAAAGTTGGGTGATAATACTTCATCCCTTTGCCTTGTCTAGGTAGCTTGTAACGTCTTAAGCTCATGGCCCATGCGTTTGTTTGTGCTTGCACAGCACATAGCACAATAAAGCCCAAATCCTGACTCGGGTCTCTGGGTGCTTCAGTAATTCAAGTTTTAAATGCAATATAAAAATATGCTGTTCAATGCTCATTATCCACTAGATGTTTTGCAATTTTTTGTTTGGGCATTTGTCCCACTGTTAATAGTAAGGATTTTAGTTAAATTTACACAACATTTATTGTCACAAGCCCTGTTTTTCCCATGTGTAGCGTTCAATACATTAACTTTTTTCCTAGTCCTCCAGTACTTCATCTGGTCGGCATGGCTTTTCATAAATAATTGCAGAGTCTTCAGAGGTGCTGGAACTAGGGGTGCTGCCGCTCCCTCTGGCTTGAAGTGCTTTCCATCATATATAGGGTTTACAGTTTGATTCAATGATTCTTAGCATCCCCTACTATATAAATTGTTCCAGCACCCCTGAGTGGTTTAGTAGGTTCATCAACCACTAACACAAGTCATTAATTTACATATATTCAATAATTTTCAAAAAAATATTCCCCTTGCTATGCCTGTGCCTGATCCATTGCCCTCTGAGGTCAATGAAAAGACTGGGCATTGGTTTAAATCCTGTAGCAGTTCTTATATGATCTTTTCATTTTTAATGCTGCATAAGTCTTTACTTTATATTTCTTCTACAATGCCATTCAGTAATCAGAGGCATTTAAAAATTATTAATTTACACCTCATCCTGCCATTTATTACTGCACCTACTTTCTCTCTAGCATTTATTTCCCCAACTCTATAGTATTTGTAGAAACTCTTCTTATTCTTCTTAAACCCTTTAGCTAATATTAACATATTTGCTTTTTCGCTGGCCTTATCTTTTTGCTGCAAGCCACAACTGACTTTGTATATAAGTTTGGTTCCCTCCCACTTCTCCATCTCCAGTATATTTAATGTCCTCAGATCTTTTACTCCAATTCACTTTCCAAAATAAATTGTAGAAATGAGGGGATGGGGGAGGATAATTGACAGCACACACACACATTTTGATAGACTAGCTTTACCGCTTTCTTGGGAACCTTTTAATTGTTTGTCTAGATTTTCCTTTTAACATTTATGCAAACTCTCCCCTCCCGTCTAAGTTCTTCATGTTGTGGGTACAAGTGCTACTGATCATGTAGGTAAGATTCAGGATGGGAGGGAGGAATGTTACAATCAACCGAACATAGAGGTTTCCACTGCCTTAGTGAAATCCAAATGATGTTTCCAACACACGGGGAAAAAGAAAACACAGGTAAAATGCCCAACAGACTTGACTGTGATTTCACACTTGTTTAACATCAGAGTAATTTTATTAATTTCAGTGTGGTTAGTTCATGTATTACACACAATATCAGAAGCAGGCCCTATTTCTCCAGTTTTACTTCATGAGATATGAGTACATTTTCATGTCATTTTGTAGTAAACTCTCTCAGAGGGAACTCATGTTAATTTCTGTTCTCTTTGAGCCTACTCAGTTGAACTAGTGTAACATATGAATTGTGAGTTCTAACTTCTACATATGGCAAGGGATGGAGAAAATTGCAGACGTGATTTCTTTCTCTGCACTGGTCAGAAGCGTGTTCGCAAAACATGGCATCTGAGCACCACACAAGCAGTACAGAAAATGTTTTGGTTCTTCAATCTCACACAGTTCACTGAGCACTGAATTTACAAAGGCTTTGCCGTTAAAACCACAGAATTCAGACATTCCTGACTAAAGGCACTAAAATACAGTTACAGTCAGTAAGTAAATCAGGAGCTGTACCTAGTAACATAAAGCTGTGCAAACTCTATTGTTTTTTTTCCAGTTGCAACAAACTGACTCAAGTGTAGCAACTCCCCAAAATGATCTGACAGAATAATAACTTTGTGTACTAACAAATTTCATTTGCAAGTTTGTTTGGACAAACACTGTTACCAAAAGTTACATCTGTGTATGGGCGAAATATCCCTCTTTTTTGCCTGCTTAAAATGCAATGTTCAAAACTTGGATAATTTCTCCTTTCTTGAAAATGAGTCCCTTACTGACTAAAATAAAGGTTATCCAACAGTTTAATAAGTAAGGACCATACATATGCTCAGAACTTCACTACTTGTATAAATAATTTGACAAGTGAAAATCAACAATTTGTCTTTTAAAGATCCTGGTGGATTACCAGTAAAAGGGCTAGTTTTGCCATGGAGACTTTCAGGTAATGAGCAATACCATAGAGTTGAATAAACTAGTAATTCAATCAAACCTTTTCTCTCCAAGCAATTTATGCAAAAAGGCAAAAGAGACGTGACCATATTTAATCTGGTAAATCTCTGTGTACATTGTAAAAAGGTGTTCAAATCAATCAAGAGCAATAAGGCACACATTTTGGGTCATCTTTTAGAAAAGTTGTGAACAGTGGGTTAAATTCTACCAAATGCAACATGGAGTAAATGGGTGCACCTTCCAAGGACGTCTCTATTTTTTTCCCCTGAAAAGTACATGTTGACATCAATTAGTCATGAAGTGCCAAGTGAGACAAAAAGCTGCCAAATTTAGGACAAAGCAAGCAGAGGTCAGCATGTAATTCACTATAGACAACTCTATACAAATCTTAATTACCATATTCCCTATGGAGAGACTAGAGTTTATGACCACCCTGGAAATACCCTTAGTAGGCAGATTAGACAGATATAGCTTCACTTAGCTTATCGATATATTTGACACTGGGACACCTCTCTCACAAATGAAGTAATTTCAGTATTTTTAGGATCCCATTAGATACAAGTTTGGATACACACTGAATAGGACCAAATTTGGCCTATTAATAATAGATCAATAATATATTGATTATATAAAAAAAATTTCTACCAAAGGAAAAATACAACACAGTCTTCAAACTATAGACCAATTAAGGCCTCAGGCTATATTCTTGCACACTGAAGTACAACTGTCAGACATAAAAAAAACCATGTTTTGTAAAGACTTATCTGTGAAACCTTCTCAAATATTTTGTGGATAGCATAGTGAACCTGGTCTTCCCTAGCATTGTTAGTGGTAATATTCTTTGACATCAGTGATTAGGTTTTTTTTTTTAATATAGCGCTGTAGTGGGATTCACCCCATCATCCCTCCTCCTCAACATCAGCATGGACCCCTTGGAGAAAGACACATCCCTCAGGCTTTGCTGTGGTAGCCAATATATATATATATATATATATATATATATATATATATATATATATATATATATATATATATATAGACACATTAGGCATAATGTACACCACTTTATACACAGTTTATGGATAGATATGCTAAATGAATTTATTGTGCTTTTCCTACAACACTGTTCATTCATGTGAAGGTACATATTGCACAAAACCCTGTACACAACTCCACACTCAGCATAGGCAAAGATGGAACTTGTCAAAAATAAAACATATGAATGTTCTGCCCTGGAACAAACTTGGGAAAGTAATTTCATAGCCCCTAGCATTTGGAATATGATGTTCAAAACAAGAGATAAGGAAAGAAACAAAACAACAAATAAAGATACTGGTACGAACTGATGGGATAGATGTTAGGTGACATATAAAGTGAATTTAGCGTGTACAGAATCATACTATAAATATGGTTAATTTGAATACATACTTTGAATCAAACCCATTGTGTAAGGTGAATGCTGGAAGCATTTCCCAGAAAGGTAGTACAATGGTACATGACTCCTTTTTGTATACTGCTTTGTTTTAGTTAATAAATGTGGCTAAGCTAGTTAATTTAGTCTCTTGAACATTTTTTAATATTGAACTGCGATTATTGGTCCATCAAGCATCTATACTTTTAGCAATAGCTTCCAATAGTACCTTGATGATGAGTTGTATATCTCATTTTCTTCAGATGCCGCCAATGCAACTACAAACATGTCACAATAGTTCCAACAGATCTGCACCTGGATGAACAATTCTCTCAGACTAAATTAACTCAAGATCAGATGTTGGCCCTAAGCATTCTGACTTCTCCATCCATTAAAAGTATACACATACCATTCAAAGTGGCAAGAGCCCAAACAACCAGGTATCTTAAATGACCAAGAACACTTTCTCCAGTGGCAAGAAGCGTTGTCCCTTCCTGCTAGATGAGAACCTGAGTGATCCATGCATTTGGTACTCAGGCTGGTTTATTCTAATCCACTGTTCCTGTGGCCAAAACAGAAGTAATGCCAGGAGCTTCATCTCTCCTCAAGCCGAAGCTCAAGCCCAAGCATATCCCCCTTGTGCTCTGGTCCCTCCCCTGTCTCCCCCTCCCCTTCCATTTTCAGTTCAATGCATTGGCCCAGATACCATGTACATCAGTGACCACAACTCTACTGAAGGCAGCTATGACTGCCTGGGAAAATACAGCTCAAAAATTCCAGGAACAAAATGTATGAGAAATGGAGATAAAACTTTGTCAATTGAGAGGATTCAGGTATAGAACAAGTTTCTTGAGGAGATTACAGTAAATCTAAAGTCTGCTCAGCTTCAGATCACACAACAAAAAACTCGCCTCTAAAATTACATTTCTTCACTGTAAGAGGAATTGCATTAACAAAAAACATCCCAAGCCCAGTCTGCTGGGCAAAATATCCCAAAAATCCCTGGAAAGGAAAAGAATTCAACCCCCTTAGGGACCTTACTGAGATAATCTAATTTACCTGGGAAGTAGTTAATTTCTATGGCAATGAATTCTTTAGAACCTGAAGACAGAGACTGAAATGTGGAGAACATGTATATCTGGTGAGACTTGACCTCTTTCTACATAGTGCTTTAGTCCGCACCAGAAGGGATATAAATTCTAATGCACACAATCATGCTGCACACTAACTGGGAATGCTTTAACACACAAATACATTTTTAGTGTGCACAAGTAGGGTACACACAGGTCTGTTAGTGGATGACATGCTAGTGTGGACTAAAATTTACACCCCTCTGGTGCAGATTAAAACACCAGGTAGACAAACCCACATACTTTTTAGGGTATAGAAGAATTTTCATGTATTGCATGTAGGTTTTGGAGATCTAGATTACCCAAATGAGGAGAGAATTGAGCCCTAAATATTTTTATTCCTCTCTCTCTTATTCTCTCATTTACTTCTGTGTAATATGCATTCATTGCTCATACCATATATAGAATTTTTAAGGAGCAGAATTCATCAGGCCATCTTCCTTTCATTCTTTATTTATATAAATTAAATACAAAAACAGTATCTTCAAAAGATTCATGGTGCCTGTATTTTCAAGGGGAACTACTTCAAAACCTCTCATTTTACAAGTTTTTTGTAAAGTATCGTTTTTTATTGATGGTAGATCTTCAAGCAGCATATTAAAGCAATCTGTATTCTTTTAAGATACAGCGGTTCTTTATTTTTCAATTTCTAGTCCTCTCAGAACAGTTACTAACATAACTCATCTGTAACACAATCTAACCATACATTACATGGATACATTCTGTCATGTGATAGGCTCATCTGCCTCCAAAGCAGTTAGACACCTGCGTGCAACTGCAGAATTTTTTCCAGTAAGTTTAGACAACCTTTCACTGGTCTACATCTTTTAAGAAGTATGATTAGCTTTACATTTTTTGAGAAGGAGGTCAGACTTGACCAATCAAAATGATGGTTTGAACTTAAGGACAGGCCATGTGAACTCATAAACATGTGTGTAAATTCATTCATGTAAGTAGCCCCATGAAAGGGAAATAGCTATTATTGACCTTATTGAAGTAATTGGGACTACTCATGTGAGTAATTTTGCACATACACATAAGTGTTTGCAGGACTGGGGCCTTCGTTTTCTAGTAGATGTTTTCCCACCTTTTAAAATTGCAACAAAATTTGTGCTGGAGATGGGGAACGTGTGAACCCTTGTTTAAAAGGCCTCATGAAGGAGAAAGTCAGTTTAAAGCAAGCTCAGTAAGAATCTGAGACAATTAAAGAGGCACAATGAAACATCCAAACTTCAAAACAGGGTAACTCTGGGAAGTCCTATGGCCTGTGTTATATCGGAAGTCAGGCTAGATGATCACAATGGTCCCTTCTGATTTTATAATCTATGAATCTAAAATACTCAACGGGTGGTGATTCAGCAAACTAAATATCTAAAGCTGGATTAATCATGAAGGGGATCAGAGTGGGGGGGTCACAATCTTTCTCATGGTGGCTCAGCCCTCAAAATGTCTGGCGAGAGAGATCAGTGATATAATCCACTCAATTGACAGTGATCTGGGATGCAATCTTCAGCAGCTGGGGCACCTTGAATGCACAAAGACTGTTCAATGACAAATTATTACTGTTACCAGAAATTAACAATCGTATAAATTGTTCGATCTAATAAAAATGAGAAAAGCTATCATTGGAAAACCTAAATGTAACACACATCCTAATTCTATAAATCAATTTGGTTGTGGCCCAGATTAACGGTAATCAAACAAGTCACTTGGTCAGGTTTTGGAGGAACAGAATCTGCTACGCCTCATAAAGCTTCATAACACAGGATTAGAAAATGTGAGAGTAGACAAGCTCAGTTGCAAGGGTGTGAATGTTGAGGAATGGTCAATAAGAAAGTTCAACTCCATGACAGACAAGTGAAAGAATTCAATAATGAACACTAAGCCAAAATGTTGACTTATTCACAATCACAAGGTTAAAAGATACATCAGCAATATCCAGATCCCAGAGTCATATTAGCAGACATGTCCTCAATCAGCTTTCTGCTTTCTAACCAATATAAATTTATACATAAAACTGAAAAGATAAGACGAGACGAGGCTACAGTAAAGCCTGTGGCTATACTACAGCTCATAGGTCTTCACTACGGGAGATCAACAGTCTGTCACAAGATGACTTCCAGCCTACCCAATGCTAACCGTGAAGGGATCAGTCAATCACAAATTTCCTGCAATATTCAGGCTTTCAGTATATCTCTTGAGGAGAATATTTTGATATAGTTATGAAGATATGGACAAATTCAGTCCTGGTATAAGTAGGAGCCAATCCACTGACTTCAATAACAGTGTCCTTTTACACCATAGATGATTTTTGCCCATAAATATTAAAAAATCATACCCCTGTTACTTCTAAGAAAAAGTATACAAGTTAGGCAGTTTTCCCTAGTAAATGAGAGAAGATTCATTTCCGCTTAAGAGAGCATCGTTACTGCAAGGTCTAAAATTTCTGCAGGCTGGCCTCGACACTCAGAAGTCCAGGCATTTGCACCAGATATTCCTAGAGCCCCCAGGTGGCATGAATCTATTCTATCTCCTTACCATAAGGACTTTTTGTGTGCCTTTTGGATTAAACCTAGATCTAGGGTCATTCCTTCCCTTTGGTGCTTTCATTTGTTGTTACAGATACTATGTTACACTCCATTTCATGCTCCTGGTTCTATTTCCCTGTATTAGTGATCACTTTACGTAAAATTTTTAGGGTCATATGCAGAAAAGCCAAGTAAGTGCAAAGAAAGATTCAGCCACATAAAACAGTGTTATCTGTAACACGGCCACATTAGAAGTGTTAGTCATTTCATTGGCCAGGATAAAATCAAGAGTAACATCTACGTGCAATTATAAATATTAGGAGTGAGAAAGAAGTTCACTGGAGACAGGGCCCAAAAAGTTGCACTGTTTTTAGCTGTAGTAATAATTCACAGAGATACATGTTATTGACTAAGTTACTCCAAACTGACAACTGTTCCTCATTTTTGTTTATGAATCCAAATGTTATTGTTCAATATGTGCAAAAGTCACATAAATTACACTAGCGCACAGCAGTATGAAACTACCAATTTACTTTTACCCCATCAGAGTGCTAAATGTCAAGGTGTCAAATTGTCCCTTCAGGTTTCTTGGGTAAACATAAATTATTGCTAATAGAATGTGCCTGTGAAATTTCTTAACAAATGGGTTTGAAAAGCATTACTACATGAAGAGGCTATAGGATGCTTGAGATAATTTGTCATACAAATATTTTCCATAGCTACCTGCTTTGAAGGCTGACTTCCAAATGTAAAATGCATAACTGACTGAGCTTATGCACTAAACTTACATATTTGACATTTCAGTTAGATAGACAAAAACACACTCATGCTTTCAGTTGCAACATTGCAATATCCTCAGTCAGACAATGAATTAAGATTGTAAAAAGTAGAGTTCATCAAATACAATGTATGTAATATAATTCTGGGTTGAAATTTAATTGTTTGTAAATCAATATTCAATGGATTTTAATGTATTTAGTTATTATGGTATTCACAGCTAGCACCAGTGAAAAACGTTTAGAAATACTTGTGGTTGGAACTAGAAGTAGGCAAAAATTTTGGATTAAATGTTTTTTTCACCAAGTATTGTATGTGTGTATCACCAAAACATTTTCACCAATGTGTTGATTTTGTCAAATAGTTTTGGTAAAACCTATAAAGTTTCTGAAATGTTGGGGCAAACTGTTTTGACATTATGAAAATAAAACACCCTTTGTTTTTGGGCTAGATTCAGAAGAAGATTTAGGCACACTTCAAAAAAACGAAAGAGAAGGTGGTGCCAACTCCTGCCCCTTATTCCAAACACCATGGCTAAGGTAGGCTAGGGCACCATCTGGGATATGGGAGGTTTGGGTTTGAATTCCCATTATGAAGAAGGGACTGGAACCCAGGTGTTCTTCTCTGACCCCACCCCAGTGAGTGCCCTAAACATCAGACTACAAAGTGTCTCTCTTTTCTCTGGTCCAATGACTATTCAAGTTTGTGGATGAAACATTCAGCAAATTAGTGCTAAATTTGAGAATACTGAAACTGTATATTTTGTCAAATAAACTATTGTACAAAAAAAGGCATCCACCTCTAGCTGTAGGAATCCCTCAACAGATCTAGAAACCATATCTAACTAGATTAGTTTCAGGTTCTAAATTGGAAATTACACCAATCAAGTTTCATGGGAAACACGTCTGAGCCCATTAACCATTTGCTGAAACTCAAGACATTTTGCTGACTATGGAGCAGCACACATTTTTTGAGACTGAGTTTCATGAGTTAGCAATCACACTAGGTGACATTTGACCTCACAGTAGATGTTTAGTTTTCTGGGTTAGGTGACTACCAAAGAAACATCATTAAGCTAAACGCAAAAGAAAACTTGACAGTTCAGTGCCGAGTTTTGTTTTAGACATGTAGCTCAAATAAACTCAAAGTTTAAAACTAAAAACTCAAGAGATACAAAAATAACATGGAACAGAATCAACAAGTTTCTCACAGCACTGTTTATAATGAATCCAAGAAAAGACACCAGACTAAAATCAACCAACAAAAGTAGAGAGAAGGTGGTCAAGTTTGGCATCATGAGCAATAGTATTCTGTACATATTCTTCTTGACTCACAGATACTATTCCAGAGGCAACACAGGTTAGGAGTAAGGCAAAGTTGTGTACCTACTTCCCCTATGTGTAATCAAGGCTACTAGTCTTTTACTGCCATGAACATATCATTCACAAAAGGTTGACTAGGTACAACATAAAATGTGATATGCACACATTAGGGCTGACACATGAACTGACCAAAGCAAGGACATGTTTTCATGACCCCAAAGGAAGCAAAGAGGAAAAAGTGCAGAAGTGTCAGCCTTAATTTTTAAATATATTATTGGAAAACAGGTTTCATTTTATGTTTAATTTGTTTGAGATTCTAAGACTTGATAGGATTTCAGTGGAACTGTTTTAATTCTCCCCCCTGAGATCACAGCAGCTTCTTCACTTTGAAAATATATGTCTTTGCATTGCCTTGGCATTTATCTAGCAGCAGGAAACCATTATCTTGTGACAGCATTTTATTCCATTGACATCTCTTAAATAGATATCAAAGAAGAGAATTCTTTTTTTTTAATTTATGATACATTTCCAGGCCTGGATCTAGTGTTCTACTTACATAGGTTGTTTCTTATGTAGCTTTCCATTCAGTTCTACTGATAGCATGATTTCCACTATTACGTGCTGGTCTATATCGTTTATTTAGATCTCTTGGTGATGAAGTAGAGCGTTGGTTATAAAAGAATCCTTTGATCAAATGCTCTGATCACTGACAGGCTGAAAAAGAAAAAGTCTGCAGAGCTAAGAGATAAAGAGATGTCAAGCTTCTTCAGGGAAAATATCCTAACTGTAAAAAGACGACTGAGCCTATTTACTGCTGCAATCATAACGTACAGTAAGGACTAGGAAAAAATAAAAAGGTATCACTCAGTTTTAATCGGGTTATTGAAAGGAAATAGCTGCAACCAGAGATTACAGTTTAGGTGGAAAATGAGATACTGTTTATTCTATAAAATATGATGCTATAGGGTCATAGCAATAGTCAGTCCCCTTTTCGCCTTCTGGAATAAACAATAAAAGTATACTCAAGAGTTTTAACTGGGTTAGAACCTAACAGCTAAGGATGAAATTCGCCATTTCCCTGAGCAAGTCTGAGCACAAGGGCTTTGTGGGAGAAAACTAAATAGTTTGTAAGAAAGGAATGCACCAATGATTCCTCTGCAGCTCCATGCACCTGATTCAGTGGCTTGGGCGACTGAGTCTACATGGCCATGAATAGGTGCTAGCCCAGAGTACTCTTCCATAACCGATATATGAGTGGTCCCATGCTGCACAGCTCCACTACGTGCATCCCATAATGCCCTGATCCTGCCAACAGATTCTTACATGAGGACTTACTTTCATGTGTATTCTCACAGTGGCTCACAGGTGCAGCCATCAGAGGGGAAGAAGCAGGACATGTCCCCACAGCTTTTTTCTATCCTGTTTATTTTCTCCCCAACATGACCACAGACCTATCGTTTTCCCACTCTGTTCCCCTTTCCCCTGGAAACATTTTTAGTATGGTTCCACCAAAGCCTTGACTTCAGTGGGACTTCAGCTCGGCTGCATGTGCCTTTGTGTTTGCAAGATCAGGTCCTTCATGAGCAACAAAGTAATATTATGGCTCACGTACAGTTCATACGAGAAAATGACACATCAAACATTAGCATATTAAAAAGGAACAAAGCCCATGATTGTAATAACTAAGTCCATGCTTG
This sequence comes from Macrochelys suwanniensis, assembly GCA_033296515.1. Lineage (NCBI taxonomy): Eukaryota > Metazoa > Chordata > Testudines > Chelydridae > Macrochelys > Macrochelys suwanniensis. The sequence continues at coordinate 28,367,557 of CM065780.1, read as the reverse complement.
TTCATGCCACCAGAATGATGATCTCCCATTTATATAGATCATTAGTAACCACTGAAGCTGTTGGGGAAAAAGAAGAGTCATTAATTCTCTAATATGTCTCTCAGAGATGGTGCTGTAAAATGTAAATAATAATCAAAAGATCTTTGCAAATTAAATCCTGTTCATACATTACAGTATCTGCTATAGATGTTCACAGGTCTGTATTCATTTTCAGGGGTCTGACATTTGAATTTATTCATATTCATTATTTTAAAAATAGCACAATATCCACGAAAGAACAAGGACAGAAGATAAAAGTGCAGTGCAAGGCTTTAATTAATGTTAGGCTAACCTTGGGAAGTAGGAAATGTCGGTTTTCACTGAGCTTGTCAAAGCTGAGCTTCAGTTTAGCCTGCAGATGCATGTAGTCCATTAATATATGATCATCATGCTTTCATTGGGGGGCGGTAATGAAATAGGCCCCTTCTCATCCATCCATATGAAGCATAAGAGTAAGTCGTGAAAAAGTAAGCAGTGAAAGTCCTGATCCAAACCCTTCAAAATCAACAGGAGTCTTTCAACTGATTTAAGTGGGATTGGATTGAGGCCCTGTCTGTCTATCTCCTTGAATTGTTGTATGAGTTCTGTCAATTGCTCCTTTTCTCTAAAGAAATTTTTAAGATAATGGACAGACAGATAGGGAATGTCTGACTATGTGATCCAGTATAAACATGCACAGAAGAAATTCCCTTTAAAAATCCACAGAGCCATTACCTTGTCTGCCTTCCAGTTCCTCCTTACTCTCACCTCTGCCATGGTGCCTACACAGCAATTGACAACGTTTAGGCCCTTGGTGTTCTATGATCATTTCCATATTATACTTATCATAATCATCCCATTGATAACCATATGTTTCCTCTATCTGCTTATTGTATCCATCTGTTGTCTTACATCATATACTTAGTTTGTAAGACTTTTTTGGGACAGGAGCCATCTTTTTAATTTCATGTCTGTACAGCATGGAATGCAATGGGACTCCAATCCCTTATTGGCATATCTCTGCAGTACCATAATAAATAAATAAATAATGCTATTAGGTACGAGTTTGGGATGTCTGAATCTTACATGGATGGCCTTGTCAATTGTGAGCCATTGAGGCCATCTCAAATTAGGGCCTGATCTTTTCCATTAGCTTTAATAAGATTTGGGTCAGGTCCCCTTTACTGTATGCTTATGACCACTCTCATCTCTGACAGCCCATAGATCTGCCCTATTTCCTGTTGTCTATCCAGAGATGTCATAGAAAAAAAAAGGGTTTTCATTACTATCAGGTAGTATTTATATCATGATACTGCCTAGAGCCTCCAAACAGGGATAGGACCCCTTTGTGCTTGGCCCTGTACAAATGAGTAATATCTTCTGCCTCAAGGAACTTACAGTCTAGAACAGGAAAAGAGGGTACATTTGTATAAGTAAGCTCAGTGATCAAAGTAACCACCAGTAGCTGGCAGCCTAGCCACTGACAGAGAGTAATTAATCTTTAACCACATCTCTATTCAGATCTGCTGAAATCTGTGCTCCTAGGGTAACAAATAATTGTCATTCAAGTGACATTTGGACCTCAAATATCAAAATTGGTTGAATTTGTTATTCACATCCGTTCGCATCCCTAGTGTCTACTACTGCATATGGAAACTTACAACTACAGCTGAAGAACCACCATCTGAACTCCAGGCCTAGTCACTACAAAATAAATAAAATAAAATAAATAAATAAATGAAAAGATGGGGGAGAGAAGGGTTTGGTTATAGCTTTTAAAGATTTGTCAAAATCTCTTTAAATCACTTGTAAGGGACAAATAAAAGAATAAAAGCTAAATTAAGGTTTTTTAGCTAGCAATAAAAGCGCTGCTAGTCACTATTAACATCAGAGATATGTGATAACTTAATATGTTACACAGAATTTGTATTAATCTTCAAGCATTTAGAATCATTAAAAGCTACTGAAACTATGTAATCAGAACCAGCGGGTCATGTAATGTATTTTTTTATGAATAAGGCCTTTTCTACATTCAGGAATAGCCCTGATTCAGCCATCAGCAGCCAGCAATTGTTATCACCCTATAAGGGTGCATCTACATTGCCCACTAAGCCCAAGCTCTGATTCCAATTTGAGTGCAAGCCCCTGTGCCATCTATACACATATCAGTCTAACTCAGGTTAGCAAGCACTCAAGACTCATGTTCTAAGAACCTGCTTACAGGGGGTAGTGCCAACTGAACGAATTGGGTTTTATTATTTGAGTAGTGTGTGGCACCTAGAATCCCCAGCTCCATTGTGCTAGGTAACACATACATAAGAAAAAGAAGGTCCCTTCCCTGAAGAGCCTAAAATCAGATTTACCCCTGATATGGATATGTTATATTTTGTAAGGGCTCCAGAGGGATCACCAAACTGGGGAAACAAAAAAGTCCTTTGCCTCCCTACCATGGTGTGCACCAAGCATAGCTTGGCTAAAATGGATGTTTATGTATATTAGTCTCAAGTCCTGCAAAGATTCATTCATGGGCTTTACAAATTGTGAACAACTCCACTGACTTGATCCATAAACTTTTGCAGGATTGTAAACTGTTCAGGGTACAGACTCTTTTACTGTGCAGTACAGCACATAGCACAATGGGGACTCAATCCTGGCTGAGAACTCTGAGCACTAGCGCAATACAAATAATAAAACAGAAAATAGAACACATATTTGTATATGTGATGTGAAAATTTCAGTCTGCTAGCATACAGACGCTGGAGAGAAAAAATGCTTACACAACTAATTTTCCTCTGATTTCAAATTTTGGCTAGTAGTCAACAGTAATATAATACAGATATTCAAAGTAATTTTATACTGCCTTCTATCATGCACATTAAATTAAAATGTTCCATTAACTAAACAAATTCCCGATGCCATAAATCAAATTGCACTAAGTAAATCACAGTTAGTGAAAACAGAATTGTAATTCCATCACAGTGATTAAGCAGAGGCTAGAAATAGTGAGATATATCATATTTAATGGAAAGAATATGATTATTAAATACATGGAACTTTTAAAAAAAAGAGTTGCAGTCATAGTGTTTGTTTCAAATTTGTGTGCAAAGTTTTAAAGGCTGATTAAAATAAAGGTGTCTCCTTCCCTGATATTGTATGCAAATTTCTCAGCATGCAGATCTATCACAATGCATGTTTTTGTTCAAAACTAAAACCAAGCTAAGTCCCTAATGGGAATCATATTCTCTTCAGTTGGAAGGGGAAAAAAATCTCTCATTAAACTGTCTGAAACAGAAAGATTTACATTAAGTGTAATTTTATTATCTTTATTTATTTTTTGCACAAAACAAGGCCATGCTGTGTGCTCTGTGGAACTAATGCATTATAATAGGAAAATGAGATGGCACACTAGGAAATAAACATCTGAACTAAAACAGGATCCCCATGTGGTCCTAATTTATAGTTGTGGAAACTAAAGATAACTGCCAGTTGTATGCCATTGAAAAGTATACTCATATGAGCTGCAGAACCACATTTGGACTATTCTGTGGAGGTCTCTGTAGTAGACAACATGGGAGTAGAGAGTATATCCAAATTAATTTCATTAGAACCAACTAAGCTTGATATTTGATTCAGCCAGTCCAACAACTATATATATTTATTAAAATATTAAACACCCAAACATTTAAACGGACCAAGTATGGAGTGTTCCGTTTAGAGTAGTTTTAAGAAGTCTTTTGGAGAGGGACTCATTTCTATTTCTTAAAAAAGTTACTTTTATTATTTATATAGAATATAAATACTTAATGAAACAAAACATGTTGATACATGTGCAAGATGGAAATGCCATATAAATAATAAAAACCAATGTTCATTATTTGTAAAACGGGGAAAAAAAACAAAAACCAACCCACCCAGTCCCCCCCCCCCCCCGAAACCCATAAAAGTCCCATTGGGCATCAATTATTAAAGTGATAGTTAAACAAGAAAGAACATAAGCAATGAGTATCAGGGACTAATATATACTAAACTGCAAAAGTATGTAATAAGTTCATGTGTGACCAGATATTCTCATATTTGTTCCCAAGCATTTCTATTAGCCATTCATTTTTTTCCATTAATGCAGTAGTGGAGAGCTCATTAATCCATCATACAATAGGGCACATTTGGAATGCTAGATAATATAGATTCAAATCTAGCAATCCCCTACTCCACTTGCCCAGGAGTTTTTAAGGATCTTGTGTGACAAGCAAGACTGGTTTTTATCCCATATAAATTGCATGATATGCCTCGTTATTCAAGCAAGAAGTAAAGGAGAGTACTTGAAAGGAAATAGGCTAATGATATAAATCATTCTTGGACAGATATTCATATTGGCTGTTTCTATTCTCCCCACTAAGACTAGAGAGAGGAGACACCACCACTCTACATCCTTGGAAATTTCTTTTAACATATAGTCCATATTTATAGAAATAGTTTTGAGAATCTTAGGACAAATGTTAACATCTAAATAAGTTGTTTTGGTGCATATTTGAAATGGAAAATGGTGAAACTGAGAAGGATCTGGCCTTTTGGATGTACCTGATACTTATGATTTATTCCAGTTAATGTAAAAACCAGGGAGCTTTCCAAAAATATCAGCTAAATTCAATAATATGGGATTGATGAAGATGGATTCTTAAATAGTATAACACCACTAGCATGTAAACTGATTTTGTATTCTTTCCTGTTTATAGTTACATCTTCAGTGGCTGAATGCTGACATATGTACATTGCCAATGGTTTAAGAGAGACGTTACAAAGAATGGTTGAGAAAAGATAGTGCTGTTGTGTCCCTCTTTCTAGTTTAAATGTGGGCAAAATAATTCCATTAGTTGATTGATAGCGAAGCAAGGGGGGAGTTGGATAATACACTGACCCGTTCAGAATATTGATCCAAATCTGAATTTTTTTAAACAGCCATTCAACCCTATCAAATGCTTTCTCAGCACCTAGGGATAAGGCTGTCAAGGGAACATCTGAACTTGCTGGATCAAGTGAGCAATTTTTCTGCACTATCAGCAGCCAATCTTACACACATCAGGTTGGTTTCATTAAAGTAATTGATGGCACAATGGTGTTCAGTCACATTAATACATTTTTTTGCAATTATTTTGCCATCTGTGTTCAATACAGATATGGGGCAGAAGTTGCCACAGTTCCAACCAACTTTGTTCTTCTTTAATGTTAAAGTACTTAGATCAGTCATGGATCAGTGTCCACGTTGCACTCCCCATCAGTAGCCAGCCTGAGCTAGGGAAGCTAATAATCCAACCAGCAGACCAAATTTAATGATGAATCCTAGTCATGTGCCACCTGAAGCACATTGCACATATGAACATAAGAACATAAGAATGGCCGTACTGGGTCAGACCAAAGGTTCATCCAGCCCAGTATCCTGTCCACTGACAGTGGCCAATGCCAGGTGCCCCGGAATGACTGGACCTAACAGGTAATGATCAAGTGCCATCTCTCTCCTGCCATCCATCACCCCCCTCTGACATACAGAGGCTAAGGACACCATTTCTTACCCATCCTGGTTAATAGCCATTAATGGACTTCATATGCTAAAACATTGTTCCTTTTTGGAACGTTTCAGTGAATATCTTTGAAAGAATAGAAGATAGCTGATTACAAAATGTTTTGTAGAAATCTGTCAGAAAGCCATCCATGGCAGGGGCCTTGCTGGAATTCATGTTTCTTTATAGCCTGTGTGATCTCTTGTGTTGTGATAGCTTTGTGCATAAACACTTGTTCTGAAGTTAGAGTATTTAAAGACTTCAATGAAATGATCAGATCTACTGGAGTCAAACTGGTTGTCTGATTTATATAAAGCCTGATATAAATAATCATTAAGCAATTCTATCTATTGGTTCAAGGATGGCATCCCCATCTTCTTGCAACAAAGAAGAAATATTGTTATTAGATACTTCCATCTTAAGTCTTTTGGCAAGTAGCTTTATGTCCCAATTTCATAATATCTGTGTTTGTCCCTCAAGTGAAAATTTGACTTGGATGAATAAGCATTCATTATATTTATATTTGGCATTGATTAGAAAATGTGGGAGGTTTTCATTATTTCCGTCAGTCTTGTGTGTTCTGTGCAACTTATCTATTTCTTTGTCCAGAGAGTCTAGTAACTTGAATTTCTCTCTCTTCTTTTGGGAAGCAAACTTTATGTATTCACCCTTTACAGTAGTTTTCAGAGCTTCCCAAAATATAGTATCTGAGGTAAATGAGTGCTTATTTTCTTGTATGAAGTTAGAGGTGACAATCAACCGTGGAACAAAACTTTGCATCTTTTAATAGCACAGCGTGTTCAGCTTCCACCTACAAGATTTTAATGATGTGCAACTAGCATCTATAGTAAGCATAATTGGAGCATGACCTGAAATTAATATATTACCAATAACTGCTTGTAAGCATGCTGGAATCAATTTTGAAGACACAAGAAAAATGTCAATTTTAGAGTAAGATGAATTTACTCTAGAGCAATATGTATATGTATATTTATGCCCTTTGCAGTATCTCAGTCTCCCTATACCTTTAAAATCAAATTCATTCATTAATAATGAGGTTGGCCTATTGAGATTTGGATTTGTGTTTTTATAATTGAATTTGTCCAGAGCCTATTTGGCGTTGTATTCCAGTCACACCCCCCGCCCCCAGTATTACAGGAATGTCATTTTTATTAGAAAGAATGTCCGCAATGTCTTTGAAAAATTCAGAATTACCGCCACTTGGATTGTAAATGCTTCCTACAATTAACTTTTTTGAGTTATAAACAGCCTTCAAGAAGAACCTAGCTTCTTTCAGGATCAGACTAAGACTGAACATTGAAATGTTATATTTTTATGAATTAAGATGGATGTGCCTTTGCTCTTAGAATTCAATAATGAATGATACCAAACACCAACCCACATCCTGATTCTCTTGGCATATATTTCTCCTAGATGATTTTCCTGTAATAAAGCTATTTGGCCCTTTTTTGTTCTGAGGAGTCTCAGGATTTTAACTATTTTGACAGGTTGATTAACTCCCCTCACATTCCAGGAGCACACACTAAGAAAATTCATGGCAGAGTTTTAAAAAGATATATTAAGATGAAGACCCTTAAAATACATATTGCGCTGTTGATATTGTAAAACCACTCCTCTAGGATACAGTCTGTATTACTGGTTAGTTTTGAATGAATATTTGACTTCAGTTGAGACACTAAGGGTGCCAGGCATACAAAAAGAAAAACACAAAAAAGAAAAAGAAAACCTCAAAACAAGCCAGTGTGGGAACTTTCAGATCTCGGATAGCTTCAGTAGCTCTGTATACACACTGACTTGATTTGAGATTATTATTTTTTTTTTTTAAAGCTTAGCTATGCCATTTGGTTCCCTCACTCCTTTTATATACCTTGACAGGCTACCCACACAATTGAAGAAAAACCCAATCTTTGTATCTGCATGGGACATCCTGCAACAAATTGTGACAGAGTGCTGGGCAATGGCAGCTGAGTCTATAGTCTGGTCACTGCAGCGCTAATTAAATACTCCAGAGCAGACCTCATTAAGAATAGCTATGCCTAATGGATAGCTTCAGTTCCATCTGTTCCTCCATGCTCTAATAATAGTCTAAATATCTCTAAATAAAAATATATTTTGTCAAATGTAAATGTGTATTCTAGAATATGTATCAAATTCCTATTTACAGAAGATTTTATGTATACATACATATACATGTATACAGATTCATCACATACAAATTTACAATTGATTTGGCAAATCAGGTATATATTAGTACAAAATCTAAATATGAAAAATACAACCATATATGTCAATCATATTCATAGTATGTCAAATGCCCTGAACAAATTTAATATTTGGTGCTATTGAGGTTTAGATTATAGTCCACTCTACATGTCAGTTGTACTGATTCTTCCAAAGGACTTGTGGTTACCATAACACAATCCATCAGAGGCAAAGCTAGTGAAGAAATTCAGTCTAGGGATTTGTCATCACTACAGGTTACGTCAGCATAACTTATGTCTCTTAGGGGTGTGAATAAGCCACCCCCTGAATGACATAAGTTACACTGACCTCAGCACTGATGTGGACAGGGCTATGTAGGTGGGAGAGCTTCTCCCACTGACATAGCTACCGTCTCTGGTGGAGGTGGTTCTATTATGCTCACAGGAGAGCTCTCTCCCATTGGTATAGAGCATCTTCACCAGATGCTCTACAGCAGTGCAGCTGCACTGCTGAAGTGTTTCTAATGTAGACCAGTGGTTCTCAACCAGAGGTACATGTAACAATGGGGCTACACAGAGGTCTTCCAGGGGGTACATCAACTCATTTAGATATTTTCCTAGTTTTACAACAGGCTACATAAAAAGCACTTGCAAAGTCAGTACAAATTAACATTTCATACAGGCAATGACTTGTTTATACTGCTCTATATACTATACACTGAAATGTAAGTACAATATTCATATTCCAATTGATTTATATTATAATTATATGGTAAAAATGAGAAAGTAGGCAATTTTTCAGCAATAGTGTGGCTGTGACACTTTTGTATTTTTATGTCTGATTTTGTAAGCAAGTAGTTTTTAAGTGAGGTATAACTTGGGTTATGCAAGACAAATCAGATTCCTGAAAGCGGCACAGTAGTCTGGAAGGGTTGAGAGTCACTGGCGTAGACTAGCCCTTAAAGTACAAGTTGTGATGATTAATGCAGATAATACTTCAATCAGCAGATGGTGCCGTAAACCCCAGTTTAGAGTTAAACGGTTACTCTCTGCATTACAATGCTATATAGTTGTTATTGCTCAGTTCCAAAGGCGAGCAACAGAGGAGTTCAGTCTAGCTGGTTATCTGCTAGGAGCTGAAAGACTATGCATGTGAACATTACCATATCTACAAGGATACATGGGAAAACAAACTGATTTTGAATTTGTAGGTGTATGCTTTTTATGAAAACCATTCTGCCATTTTCGGTCGAATCTACTCTCAGTCTTTTAAGTGTCTGGCAAGCTTCAGAGGGGGGTTTGCAAAAATCTCATGGAAACTGCTAAATCCATAGTGAAGGAGGATGGTACTTGATGCTGTATCTGACATCAGTCCTCCCTCTGGATTTGCTTCATGCCATTGAATGCAGCCTTCTTTTTGTTAAGCTCAGCTGAGAAGTCAGGAAAAAGAGACATTTTGTGGTTTTTGTAGATAAGAGTTTCAGCTTTCTTGGCAGAATTCATTAACATTACTCTATCATTGAATTTGGCAGCTACAGTCACTAAAAATAGAGTCTTTACCAAGTATGCTCCATCCACTCATGGCTTCTTTCTGCAAGAATAATGTGCATGCATCAGCGCACATGGTCCATGTCAGGGTTGCAAAGGCTTAGCAGGATTTCTCTTACAATTGCTACTCCTCTTAGCCAGGGGCTACTGAAGCACAGGGCACTGGAACTGAAAGCAGGGAAACTGTCTCTGCATTCAGCCGTATGGAGTGGAAATCCATCAACTTCATGATGCATCCGATGAAGTGGGTTCTAACCCACGAAAGCTTATGCTGAAATAAATTTGTTAGTATCTAAGGTGCTACAAGTTTTTCTTTCTTATTTTCATAGTGCTCTCAGTGTTTCTCCTTTTGCCACCCTGACAGTAAGGAAAAAGGAGGAAGCAGCCTGTTTAGAATATACAATGGGGTGGAGGTAAAATGGGAAACTGGCATGAGGAGCTGAGGCAGAATTGGGTGGGAAGCAATGGATGGGTGGGCTGAGAACAAGCCGGAGGAGCCAGAGACAGAAGGATGTGTAACCACTAGAACATACTCCCCTTAAAGCCTGGAATACAACCCAGGTTTCTTGAATTTCGGTATTCCTTTGCTGTCAGCAACTAGCTGCAAAATATGTATCTCATCTGTGGCTGTTTCACACAGAGGATGGCAACCTACTGCTCTCACAATTTTCCGTTAGCTCAAGTGGCAGTGGGTTGTGCAATGGAACAGAAGATTCTAATCCTGTTGATGAACTACGCTGGGACCAATGTGGGTCCAGAAGAATTTGTTTTTTTCAGTTTTTATTTTTAAATCTGAAAATTATATATATATACACACACACACACACATATAGGCAGGCGCGCACGCACGCGCGCACACACACACTCTATATTGAAATAACTGCTAAAGCAGAAAAGTCAAACATATCCTGAATGAGATAGGAATCCTGAAGGAAAAATGGTATGTGAACATGTAGTTAAAGACTGTATCACAATGCATACACACAAATGACCTAATTAAAGTTGCACATGCAACCTTTATTCTGGCATTTCCAAACTTTTGAGTGCTTAACTTTGCAACCTTAACATTCTTTTAATGGAGGGGGTTGGGATTTTTTGTTTTTTGCATGTAATAATTATAGCCCAGCTTTACAAGGAGAAACGGGTTTTCCTGGTATCAGAATCCTGTTGTTGCAACCAAGCTGAAGCATAGTCCTACTTGCAGTAGGAATTCAAAACATCATTAATTCATCAGTAGAGTTGGCCAAACAGTTTTGATGGAAAATTTGACAGATTTATTCCCCCTAGGTAAACCCAACTGTTCATTGAAAAAAATATATACATGAAAACCAAAAGAAATTTTGTTTTCTGGAACAAAACCAAAAAGCATTTGATGGGTTGGGGTTTTTTTTTTTTGCAAAAAAGGTCAAAATTGTCTATGGAAATCAAGAAAACATTTTCTTGAGCAGCTCTATCCATCAAACCGAAACCATGCCTATGAATTCATGCTGTGACTCAACCACGGAAGAAACATTTTCAAATGTCCATCTAACCTCACACAAAAATACACACACATGATATGAATTGAATGAGAATGGATTCACAACTACTCACAGGAGTTCAAAGTCACACAAGAACCATATTCATTAATTTCTATGCTCATGTGTCTTCTAAGTGCCCCCATATTCCCAATACCAGTCTCACTTCCTCTTCTCCCCTGCTCCTTACATCTTTGTAGCTCGATATGTCACCCACTTCCCAGTATCCTCAGAGAAAGTCAGGGTAGTTTTCAGGAAGGGATTTTTTCACTGGGAGTCAGAGGTATGCCATAACACTTTATGCTTTCATACCGGATTTCAACTGCAGATTTCAGGATAGTTTGCAAAGATGACTATGCTTTATTTTTATATATATATTTATATATATAAAAATAATATAATAATAAATATATATAGGGAAAACTTAGGAACAGAGTTATTAAGTGGCTCACCCCTTTCTGCATATCAGGGAACAGAATCCAGACTCCATAAACAAAATAGGGAAATACAACAATACAAATGGAGCTACTATAAGGTGGGTGCATAACTGGTTGAAAAATCGTTCCCAGAGAGTAGTTAGTAGTAGTTCAGTGTCAAGCTGGAAGGGCATATCAACTGGGGTGGCTGCAGGGATCAGTTCTGGATCTGTTTCTGTCCAATATCTTCTTCAATCATTTAGATAACAGCTTAGAGTGCGCACTTATAAAGTTTGCAAATACCCCCAAGCTGGGAGGGGTTGCAGATGTTTGGAAGATGGGATTAAAATTCAAAATGATCTGGACAAACTGAAGAAATGGTCTGAAGAAAATAGAATGAAATCCAATAAGGACAAATGCAAAGTACTCCATTTAAGAAGGAACAATCAGCTGCACACATACAAAATGGGAAATGACTGCCTAGGAAGGAGTACTATAAAAAGGGACCTGCGGATCATAGGGGATCACAAGCTAAATATGAGTCAACAGTGTAACACTGTTGCAAAAAAAGCAAACATCATTCTGGGATGTATTAACAGGAGTGTTGTAAGTAAGACATAAGAAGTAGTTCTTCTGCTCTACTTTGTGCTGATTAGGCCTCTGAGAGGACCGAGAGGATAACAGTTTTCAAGTACATAAAAGATTGTTATAAGGATCAGGGAGAAAAAATATTCTCCTTAACCTGTGAGGATAGGACAAGAAGCAATGGGCTAAAATTGCAGCAAGGACGGTTTATGTTGGACATTAGGAAAAACTTCCTAATTGTCAGGGTGGTTAAGCGCTGGAATAAATTGCCTAGGGAGGTTGTGGAATCTCCGTCATTGGAGATTCTTAACTCAGGTTATATAACACCTGTCAGGGATGGATTAGAGAATACTTAGTTCTGCCTTGAGTGCAAGGGACTAGAGTAGCAGACCTCTCAAGGTTCCTTCCAATCCTATGATTCTATGATTTTTTTTAACTCCCAGACCTGTGCTCATATTGTCTCTCTCTGTCCAATGCAAGAGAATTAATCAATAAGTAGAAGAGACTGAACTCCGTCTTCATATTGAAAGCTTTCATGGAAGCATTCTTTATGCATCTGGAACAGTTTGTCTTCTAGCTGAAAGTAGTGGAACATGTGCTGGGAGAACTCATGAATCAACTGTTAACTGTCGTGTCAACTAAATATGAAGAATCAGCTCCATTAGTAAATCTAGGGTTCATACTGGTATCCTATTGAGATAAATGTTGGAATATGTGCAGATTAAGGACATTTTAAGATCAAAATTATTAAAGTAAAAAAAGTTGAATTTTAGGATATGTAATTTGCAGCTAAAATGATTTCAGTATGTACAAAATTACCTCCTTTCTAGCTAACTGTAGCAATTGGCCTAATTTTTAAATAATGCAGTCGGGTTGCACACCATATAAATGTCCACTCTAATACAATACCTAGCACTTCACTACCTCTTTGCCTTTTTTGCTGTGCTCACTTAATCTCCTAATTTAAACAAGCTTTCATTTTGTTTTTCCTCAGTGTTATGAAGTCAACCTAGTTCACAAAACCAGGCTATATTTCTTTTGGCATCATACCTCATAATTTACCATCAACAGCAATAATTGTTTTGGAGTCAGACCCTGCTTTTCATTATCTGGCCATTGTTGATGATGATGTATGAGGCTGAAAGAATACAACTTGATTTTCATAAACTAGGTTGAGCCTATTGGGTCAACAGTTGCAACACAACAACTGCTGTGATTAATAACTTAACAAATATCTTGACATTTATTTACAGGAAATAAAAAAAGGTATGTATTATAGCCTTTTAAAAATGCTTATATTAAATAATGAAGAGTGATCATCATGTAATCATTCACTGAAAGAACTACAGCATTACCACTTGGCTAGGTGGGCCCACCAGTTTATACAGAGAATTTTAAGTGTCTTTCTAGATAGATATTTAAAAAAAAAAAAAAAGATTCTGAAAGAGGAGTGTGGAAAGTTCTCAGTATGTTGGACCTCCAAAAGCATTTAGCTTCTCCATACATTGAATTGAGTTAGAATGGGCTCTTTGGGATTACTGTCTCCTCAGTTTTCTAGGCAGCTTCAATCCCTGAATATCTTTGGTGATGTTCAGTATTAGCTTCCCCAAGGCTCCCCTCTACTGGAAGGTAAATGCCCTGTGTTACTTATGAACTCCATGGGAGAAAAAATATTCCTAGCTCTTATATAGTGCATTTCATCCATAGATCTCAAAAAATTTACAAAGGAAGTCCATATCATCATCATTTTTCAGATGGGGAAACTGAGGCAGAGAACAGTGACGTGACATGCCCAATATCAATCAATAGACTGGTGGCAGAGCCACAGACAGACAATGGAGGGACTGTCCAAGACACTTGGCAGGTCAGAAGTAAGAAGTTTCCCTGGTTGCAAAATAAGATGCTAGAATGTAGGTTTTGCAGTACGTGTGTTAGAAAGAAAAAGCCAGCAAAAAGCTTGGAGAAGAAGTGGTGAGTGTGACCCTGAAAAAGCTTCTTGGGTATGTCCTCCCTTGAGTGGCACTTGGATTTCCTAGCAAGGAAACTGACTGCTGTTGCTTTCTACAGGTTCAGTGAAAGAGGAATTTGGTACCCCGTTTGTAAATGAACAACATTACACCAAAGAAGATACTGGACTCATATCGTCAATCTCCTGTCTCGAAGGAAACAACCTACAAGGCTCCAAATTTTGGCTAACTGTTCCAGCCAAAGGGTTAAAAACAGTTTACAAGATATCCATCTACAGGGTGTTTAAAAACAAAAACAGACAGCACAAGACTTCGTTTGATTCTCTGAAAAGACAGTGCTTGTTACAGGGAGGCTATTAAAAACTTTGATCCGTGTGTCCGTATGTGTACAGACACAGACACAATTTTCAGAAATGGTAAGTGATTTTGGGTGGCCAACTTGAGACACCTGAAAAGGGTGCTGATTTTCAGATAGTGCTGATCAATCATCTTCTGAAAGTTAGGTCTCTAAGGAGTCTCTGACTGAACACTCAAAAACTGAGGCACTCCAACTCGTTCCTTTTCTGAATTTTTTTGCGGTGTGCATCAGATACTATCTTTAAAAAAAATGGAAGCCCACCAAATACAGCTTCTGCAAATGAATTGTTGTAGTCTACACATTTTCATTACCAGACAAGATGAAATAATAAAGTAGCAGGAAAGCATTTGTCTCTCATATATAATGCTTTAAAAAAAAAACTGAATAGTCAAGAAGATCCAGCAAACAAACCATGAAAATGTGGAGTAGATCAAAATGCAATAGGGAACTTTTAGTGCACAGTATCAGGGTCAATACAGATACTTAATGTGTGGCAAGCCAGCAGAGTGGTAGAGTCACATGACAGCTTGCTGTGAACTAAGATTCATGTAGACAAACCCTTCAAAAGCAATGTTATTTAAAACAAAAACAGCTTTCCAGTCACATTACAAAAACATGCCTGGATTCATCCATTCCATCACATTATATAGAATGCTTGTTTATATTTTTTTTTGGTAGACTTTTCTTGGTATAGTCTATTTACTAGACAGAAACAGCAAGTTGGGAACCATCCTCTTGTGTTAAACACAAAAAGAAGCCACGATGTAAACGTATCTATCTGAGGTACATACATAGCCCCTATTATCATAGAATCTGAGCACCTCAATCTTTAGGATATTTATCCTCACAACACACCTGTGAGGAAGGAAATATTGTTACCTTCATGTCACAGAGGGTCAGGCACAAGAGATTAAGTGACATGCCCACAGTCACAGAGGAAATCTGTGGCAGAGCAAGGAATTTAATCTCTAAGTCTCCCAAGCTCCAGGCTAGTATGCTAACCAGTGGACCAGCTTCTCTAAACCTAGGCATACTCATAGGCGCCGACTCCGTGGGTGCTCCGGGGCTGGAGCACTCACGGGGAAAAATTGGTGGGTGCTCAGCACCCACCGGCAGCTTCCCACCAGCCCCGGGGCCCGCGCCCAGCTCACCTCACCACCGGGAGACGTTGCGGGGCCCCGCCCCCGACGCCGGGCAACGTTGCATTGGCGTTGGGGGCGGGGCCCCACAACGTCACCCAGCATCGGGGGCGGGGGCCCGCCATGTTGCCCGGCATCAGCCCCCACCGGTGCCGCCGGAAGTTGGCACCTGTGCATACAGTATTTAGAGTCCAATAGTAATTTATGGGATTCTATTATAAGGTAATCTGGAAAAAGATAATACTTCATTTAGCTCTCTGAACAATGTTTAGTACATTGGGACTAATAGAAATCATTGAGCCATACATTGGGCCTGATCCTGCAAAGTGCTGAGAACCCTTTAAGTTTGTTTAACTTTAAGCATGTGCTTAAGTACCTTGCAGGATTGAACCCATCTATATTTGGAGGCAATGTGCAGTGAATTTGAGATTTTTGCTGCAAGGTAGATCAAATGTTGGTAATGTAGTCAACAGTGTGTATTCAGAGAACTAAATGAAGCCCTACCAAGATATATATATATATATACACACACACACACACACACACACAGATATATAATCATTAGTAGTTATCTATCTATCTATCTATCTATATAAGAGACAAACTGAATTGCCCTGGGAATGTGTATATATATGTCAAGGCTTAAATCATGAACTTTCATTTTTTAAATAAATAGAGGAAGATATTTTCCATTTGCATTGATATGTTTGATAGATAGACTGTATGAAGAAAGGTTGAGTAAAAAGCCAGCTGCAATAATTTTCTGTTTGTAAGAATACATTATAGTTGGAGATTTGCTGTCTGGATCTTCAAGAATACTGGATAGAATACTGGGTAGAAGGAATTATATGAATTACACCACCACATCTGCAAATCATTATTTCATATAATCTGCTAATGAAAAGGACAACCTCTAAAGGCAATATTTGGTAAGCTTGAGAATTTTGCAAGACAGAGAAACATGAGGCGTATATTGTAACTGAAAATAAGGGTATGTCTACACAGCAAAGAAAAACCTGCAGCTGGCCCTTGCCAGCTAATTCAGGGTCATGGGACTCAGGCTGCGGGGCTGTTTTATTGCTGTGTAGACTTCCAAGCTTGGATTAGAGCTTGAGCTCTGGGACCTTCCCATTCCCACCCCACAGCCTAGACAGCAATGAAACAGCCCTGCTGTCCGGCTAGCATGAGTTGGCTAGCACAAGCCAGCTGTGGCTCTTCTTTGCTGTGTAGACATACCCAGAGAGAGTCATTTGTGGATGGAGATAGTCCACTTCAAGAAGTCTGAGCAAAAAGCTTAAAAAGTGAAGCTGTATATGTTTTCTTCCCAAGTGGTAAATATTCTCTAGGAATATATGGTTTAGATCCTGAGCTCACATGTGATGTAGATGAGGAAGTGGTAGAAAACATTGGCCCTAAGCAATCTGTCCAGTTCCAGGACCACCAGGGAATGAAATGGTTCCCAGTGTAACTTAGAGCAACCTAAAGAATGCTCTAAGTTATGGTAGCTGGAATGGTTCCAAAAGGACTGTGTTGCTCCCTGAGGATTGGGCTGTAAGCTCTGGCCCAGTCCTCAGCATTCACCCCTACACCATGGATGGCTGCTAACCGATGGCATAAAGTTAGCATAGCTAGTTTTTCTGCATCAGATGATTCTCCTGTGCCAGGGGAATTCTCAGCTATTTGTCTGAAGTGACTTTAATTGCCCTTTGAGCCACTGGAGCAGCATAGGAAATGACTAAAACAAAGTATTCTTTAAATACATAAAAGGGAAGAGACTGATGAGGAAAGCCATTGGACCGCTAAGAAGGAAAATGAAGGATTTTAAAATACCACATGAACAGGATATAGCAGAATGGCTGAATAAATTCTTGTTCCCATCACTCAGATGGGACTCAAGGTGAAATGCCACTTAAGGGAAATAATAGTCCGGAGGAGAATAGCAAAAACTGAAGCTGTTGTCATATACCACAACAAGTCTGAGTTTTAACTAGTATGAAATGGAATGAAAACAGCTATGATTAGCACCTTAGAACCATGGAAAATGTGTCCCCCGTAGACATTGCTGATTGCTCTTTGACGACAGAGGTGGGAGTCAGGGAGTGAAGAAAGGCAGACAACTTTAATATTTAAGGAAGGAGCTAAGGAGGAAATTGTGCAAATAACCAAGCTCTGGGAAGAAAAAAAAGAAGAATATTGCTGGGTAAGGCCCCTGTCCTGCTAATTCTTACAAAAATGCTTAACTTTACTTGTGTAAATAGTCCCATTGATTTCAACCCTTACAACGGGGTTCTCATGGGGAATGGGGCACCTGTTAAGGGTCAGCCCCAGCCAATTAAAAGGGACTTCAAAATGGAGGTAGTGCCTACGCAGGCAAAAGCAGCGGGAATGCATTCCTGAACCCTTTTGCCAGTGCTGTTACACTGAAGCAGGGGCATTACAGCCCTATAACTCAAGCTGGTAGCTGGGGAACCATTAATTAGGATGCTATAATTCCATGGAATCCCTGACAACCACACTAAAGGATTATGAGGTGTTTGTGGTCTGCTTATAGTTTAGGAAACTTAATAGTAGGAGCAGCATTTTTTATGCTCTTACTATGATATGGTGGTAATGTTTCAGCTGCTGGCTATCATTCTTCAAGCCCTAAATCCTCTGGATTTGAGGAGGCAGCTATGGTGTTTGGGAGGCAAAACTGACTGATTGAAGAAATCATCACCATGGTCAAGGACTTCATAATGCATATCTTCCCTTTACCACCTGTGTGGGATGGGGAAGGGAGAAAAGAGTGGTGTATCATAGGAGAAATAGTTCAGCTGGGAATCCCAGCCCATAGAAGAGAATTAGGATTCAAGGGGCAAACTACAATTCACATTTTTCAGTCAAAATATTTTGACACAAAAATAAGTTTCTGGGGAAAACACATATTTGTAATGAAAAAGTCTGTTTAGTCAAAATCCCATTTGTCATTTAAAACAGTTCTAATGGAAAATTTTTGACCAGTGATCCATACTAACCTTTTTAAAGAAATACTGGGGTGGCAAAATACTCAACCGCTATTGGCTCTGAGTTACCCAAACTCCCGGGTATCTGAATATATTTTGGCATTGCCCAAACAGTATGACTAACAGGGATTCAATTCTATGCATATCTTCATTAAGCAACAACTAACAGAGCAGGTCAGAGGAGTGGGGAAACTGATCGTGATAATTGTCTACAAAATGAAAAGGAATTCTTAGGATGGAATAAGCAGGGAATTGTGTGCAATAGGATACAATTAGAAAATTGAAAGTATCAGGAAAAACTTCCTAACGCTAATGGGTTCACAAAGTGCAATACACTCTCAAAGGAAGTGCTGGAAATCTTGCCAACACTGAGTTTGGGATGATTAAAGCAAAACCATGCAAAGCATTAGAAAATGTACAACAGGAACATTCCCCTATTGGAGAATTTAAACAGGTCTTTACCATCTCTCACTTCTGTAATTCTGGCATAAGAAATAAGCTGGAGATCTAGGCTTAGGTGGGGGAAATGATAAGCCTCAAAGTGTGGCCTAAAAGTGGATAATAATCATGTTCAATAACTAACAGAAAAAAAATTGCTAAAGCTGGCAGAGCAGCAAAATAAAACCCTTATCTCCTTCCACCACCTCCAAAATATTTAAATGTCTAGGGGTAGTAGCATGTGAAAGCAAAAGAAGTAGATCACTGATTATTTCCCTTTGAGTTGCTGGGAAGATGTAAACTTCTATCACATCCTTTCTGCTTTCCTTCTAATCTTCTATCCCACTTAGGGTACGTCTATACTTACCTCCGGGTTTGGTGGTAAGCAATCGATCTTCTGGGATCGATTTATCGTGTCTTGTCTAGACGCGATAAATCGATCCCGGAAGTGCTCGCCGTCGACACCGGTACTCCTGCTCCACGAGAGGAGTATGCGGAGTTGACGGGGGAGCCTGCCTGCCGTGTGTGGACCTGCGGTAAGTACCTTGTAGTTCGAATTAAGATACTTCGACTTCAGTTATGTTATTCACGTAGCTGAAGTTGCGTATCTTAGTTCGAACCGGGGGGTTAGTGTGGACCAGCCCTTAGTCTTATATACTCTTTCTTCACAATCCTCTTTAGTTTCACTAAACAAAAACCTTTGTCCTTCTTGAACATGCTGTAACAGTGTGACAAATTGATCCATTTTGGCCAGATAAAGGGCCAGATCCTGGAGTCCTCACAAGACAAAAAATTCCCATCGCAATCAAGGAGTTAGAGGAGTGAATGAACACGATTTAAATCAATGAGAACTTTGTCTGACCATGGATTACAGGACTGGGCCTAAACCTGAAGTTGGGTCACACTTGGACTCTCATCTACCTCTCTTGCCAGTAACCAGTCCTTTTCACAGCCCCACAAGGAATGATTCCTGTCAACAATGCTATTTCTGCAATTGCCTGTTCAGGCAGAGAGAGGGACAGGAATCTTAGAACAGGGAACACACTAGAAAGAAAATGGCTACCAGCACAAAGGAACTCAGGGAATGTTTTAAAGTCGAATGGGTTGTTAATTTCTAATGCTGGGATGTCATGATAAATGAGTGATATTTAGAGTTTGAGTGTTACAAGTGGCAAGTACTGTACAGTGTGCATAATATATACAATCAGGAAGATAGATAATATTGATTAACCTAGCCAGACAGCAATTCAAGTGTAAGGCGTTATGTCCCCTCTACCCGCCATTCTCCCCCAATACTTCTTACACTTCATTTATTCCTGTGGAAGGATCAATAAGTGTAACAAGCTACAGAGATGTATCCTACGTTATGCACAGTTTAACCTGGAGTCATAGACAGGATTGTTTAAGATGAAAGGTCTCTTACTAAAAGAAGGTGGACAGCAGAATTTGCAGAGATCTAATTTTAAGAGTGGCAGAACCAAACACAAAAGCAACATAAGGAAGCAGCTGAAGTTTTGTTTCCCTTTGCTGAGCAGGGTTTTAATTTCAGGAAAATTTCACTGTGTGATTGAGTGGCAATTAAGTTCAGCAAGATGTGTTGGGCTTGAGTTAAAAAAAAAAGTAAGGCTTAATTAATTGCACCAACAACGGATGGTTCTGTCAAATTGGCAAGTAAGTTCATTGATCTTAAAATTAAGTTGAGCACAAGTGAAGGACTGACAAAATAATTTGTAGACTGTGACAGAGACTGCTAAAAATGAGAAATACTTGTGAAAGGAGGGCAGATACTCCATCTCCGAAAGAGAGAAAGAGGACTATGTGATTGCTCTTTCAGAGGAAGGCTATACCCACATAAAAAAAACCCCAAGCACCCTGAAAGGACAGCCCCAAATTTCAGACAGATAATCTCAGGTTTCACAGAGCACAGAGGAGATGTTTAAGTACTCTCCCAACCTTTTCATTTATATTGTCTGTAAAAACTGACAACTGTCAACGACAATCATCAAAATGTTATTCTGTCCCATTTATGATACATTAGCATTGGGGAATTTGTTCAATCAAAAGACCATTGCTCATTCCTTGAACTGAGCAGAACATTTAAAGTTCCTAGCCAATATAGTTAACCCTTTCCCTACCTTTTGCTACAGTGATCCTAGCCTGCTATTGCTATTATGAATCTTCTCCAGGGTTTTGTCACAGATACAGGTTTCACTGCACTTTTAACCCGTCTTAATTCTCTTTTGAGTGGACTCTTTCAAGTGACAGGCCTTATGCCTCCACTTCTCTCAGGGTGGAATCCCATCATTCTCCCACTGATTGCCTCCTTCTGAATCTTAGCAACAGCAGAGAGGTTTTTAACCCCTCCAAAATCCTCTCTTTCATTTCTTCACTTTGATTCCACCTCTCCTCAAACACTCACTTCTTACTAGCCATCCTGTAAATCAGAGTATGGAGGAGCCAAAAATTCAAAAGGAATTGAGACTTGTATTTGTTCAGTACCAGCGATTGGGTTATTTGAAGTAATTGACTTTGGTTCCTGCAGACATGCAAACCACCTAAGACTGATTTAACCCTGAGTTAGAGAAACAAGGTGGGTGAGATAATATATTTTATTGGACCAACTTCAGTTGGTGAGAGAGACAAGCTTTCCAGCTACACAGAGTTCTGGTAGAGGTACTGAGAGTGTCACAGTTAAATACAAGGTTGAACAGATAGAATATGTGCAAACTACTTATGTCAAACTAAAGGCAGGGGTGCCCAACATATGGCCCACGGGCCGTACACATAATAATAATAATAATAATATGGAGATATCCCTATCTCATAGAACTGGAAGGACCTTGAAAGGTCATCAAGTCCAGTCCCCTGCCTTCACTACAGGGCCGGCATGCCCACTAGGCGACCCTAGGGTGCCACGATTTGGGGGGCAGCTGGCCACGGCTGCCTCCCACCTCTGTGGCTGAGCCGGGACCCGGGGAGGTGCCGTTGGCGGGGGGGAGGCTGCTGAGGGCAGGGGGGCTGAGCTGCCGGCCTGCGGAGGGTGGGGAGCCGGGGCGGGGGGGGAGGACTGGCTGCCATGGGGGGGGCGGTGTTAGCTGGGGGGCGGAGGGCGCAGGGCTGGTGCAAGGAATTTTCTCCTAGGGTGCGAAACTTCCTTGCACTGGCCCTGCTTCACTAATAGGACCAAGTACTGTCTCCTGACAGATTTTTGCCCCAGATCCCTAAACAGCCCCTTCAGGGGATTGAACTCACAACCCTGGGTTTAGCAGGCCAATGCTCAAACCATGAGCTATCCCTCCCCCCACAGCTCACCTGCTTCAACACAATATACCAACGGCCAATTAATTAGCATTTGTGTTATGTTTACATCATTTAATTTACACAAGTGTGTAAATAGACAATACTGTACATAGGTTATTTCTATCTAAATATATACAAAACAATCTGAATTTAAAATATAAATCAATTCAGCTGGCTTTAAATCTTATTAAAATACGTAGAATCTCTCTGGCTCACACAAGGTTGTGCTTAGGTTGTGCTGAGGTACAACCGTATTTGCTCCAACCCCTCAGACAGAGACCAACACCTACAAGATCTTCACCGAGCATTCTCAAAACTACGATACCCGCATGAGGAAATAAGGAAACAGATCAACAGGGCCAGACATATACCCAGAAGCCTCCTGCTGCAAGACCGAAGAAAGAAAGAAGCCGAAGAAAGAAACCAACAGAACTCCACTGGCCATCACTTACAGTCCTCAGCCAAAACCTCTCCAAAGAATCATCAGTGATCTACAACCCATCCTGGACAACGATCCCTCACTTTCACAGGCCTTGGGAGGCAGGCCAGTCCTCGCCCACAGACAATCCACCAACCTGAAGCATATTCTCACCAGCAACTACACACCGCACCATAACAACTCTAACTCAGGAACCAATCCATGCAACAAAATCTCGATGCCAACTCTGCCCACATATCTACATCAGGGACACCATCACAGGACCTAACCAGATCAGTCACAACCAGATCACCTGCACATCCACCAATGTAATATACGCCATCATGTGCCAGCAATGCTCCTCTGCTATGTACATCGGTCAAACTGGACAGTCCTTACGCAAAAGGATAAATGGCCACAAATCAGATATTAGGAATGCCAATGTACAAAAATTTGTAGGAGAACACTTCAATCTCCCTGGACACACAATAGCAGATTTAAAGTTAGCCATCCTGCAGCAAAAAAACTTCAGGACCAGACTTCAAAGAGAAACTGCTGAGCTTCAGTTCATTTGCAAATTTGATACCATCAGCTCAGGATTAAACAAAGACTATGAATGGCTAGCCAATTACAAAAGCAGTTTCTCTTCCCTTGGTGTTCACACCTCAACTGCTAGAAGAGGGCCTCATCCTCCCTGATTGAACTAACCTCGTTATCTCCAGCCTGACTTTTCCCTGCATATTTATACCTGCCTCTGGACATTTCCACTGCATGCATCCAACAAAGTGGATATTCACCCACGAAAGCTTATGCTCCAATACGTCTGTTAGTCTATAAGGTGCCACAGGAATCTTTATCGCTTCTACAGATCCAGACTAACAAGGCTACCCCTCTGATACTTAGGTTTATGTAGCCCTCCCATGTAATAAGATTGGGCATCACTGTTCTAAGGGACCATTCAAGGTGAATAGGCCCATATACACCCCTGTAGTCATAGGACAAAAAAAGGGGGCTAATGGGGTGCCAGATTGTTGTAATAAGCATAAATCCGGTTTCTTCATTAAGATTTTTAGTGTCTAGCAGAATTATGAATTTAAGCTCCCAGGCTTATCTTTTGAAAGTGTTGTGCAGGTTTCCTTTGAGGATGTAGTCAGATATAGAGTGAATTTAGTTGTGACACTCTGAGTACCTTTCCCAGACCTGAAGAAGAGCTCTGCATAGCTCGAAAGCATCTCTCTCTCACCAAGAGAAGTGAGTCCAATAAAATATATTACCTCACCCATCTTGTCTCTCTAATATCCTGGGACTGACATGGCTACAACTACACTGCATTAACCCAGAGTTATCCTTTAGCACCATCATAAGCAAACAAAAAGAGAGTAACACAGTCATAAAAATGTCCCAGGTACCTTCCACTTTTTTCCACTGGATTCCTTGTTGGGAGTACTCCACAATGCTTAGTGTAGCTGTGAAGCTCTAAATCTGCAGATTCAGCAATAGCCAAAACAGGGAAGCCTCAGATCATTCCAAATTCAAATACATATTAACAGCCACAGGATCACTGCCTACAGTTGCCAGAAGAGTAATGAAATTCCTGCTAACGGTAAAGGGTGCAAAGCCTGCCTGGATAAGACAGTATGGGAAAGAAGAAAGACTGGCTCTGTCTTGCCAAATGCCAGCAGAACCTTTTGGTGGAAGGAAGCTCCCAATCAAGATAGAGGTGCAGGGAGGCTCACAGACGATCTGGATAATATTTTAGGACCACCTACCATTAGTCTCTTTTTTGGAGTCTGATAGAGTAATCTATTTTGGCAAATAGTAATAGTACAGTAGCTGATGTCAAAAACAAAAAAGATCTCAATTTCAGGTACTGCTTACCTGAAGCTGAATTCTGCCATTATATTAGAACACTAGAATCTTTGTGACTGCTTTGATAGATGTGCATGCAAATTGGTGGTTCTCAAAGTTTCAACAGATGAGCCCTTGCCCTCAAGTGTTTCCTCACATTATGCTCAGGTGAAACTGCCTTGTCTCACCTGTTCTCCATCCATCTCTGCCTGTTCTCTCTCCTCTGTAGTTCCTTGTTCTCTTTTGCCCTTCTCAACTTCTTCTCCTTGCTATGTTGCCGGGTGTATTTTTCTGCTTTTTATATTTTTTGTTCTCATGTTTGCTCTTGATCTTCATCTTCTTTCTCCTGTCCACACCTTTCTTCTTCAGCTGCACTTGTCCCTGGTCTCCTCTGTCTGTTTCTATGAATGACAGTTTTTCTTTCACCTCCTGTTCCCCATCTCTCCACCTTAAAGTTGCACCACTGTCTACTGCTCTTAAGGCTAGTCTACACTAGAAGAACTACAGCGGCACAACTGTACCGATGTAGCTGCCCTCCTGTAGTGCTGTTATTGCAGATGCTCTATGTCGATGAGAGAGAGCATTCCCATCTGCATAATTACTCCACTTCACCAAGTGGCGATAGCTATGTTGTATGAATCTATGTTCTAAATCAGTGCTTTTCAACCTTTTTTTCCATTTGCAGACCCCTCCGAAATTTTGAATAGAAGTACGGACCCCTTTGGAAAACCCAATGGTCCACGGACCACAGGCTGAAAACCACTGTTCTAAATGACCAAGCACAAGATGGGGTATTGGTGGAAGTCTATTATACATATCTATAATGTGTTGGGAAAAAAAATCTATGCAGGGATTTGAACTAGGGACACACCCTTGAGGTCCCAGACTGCCAATTGTAAAATATCCTTGTATCTCTAGAAATTATATAGGCCCTATATAATGATTAGCTGCTAATTGAACACAAAAATATTGCATCCAGGATAGGGTAGCTTATTCGTAGATCTTATTCTAATGGATAAAGCTGAACTGATCATTGAATTCAAAGTTAGTGGTTGATTATATGCAAGTGATCATTCATGACCTGGTTACATTCTGTGTGCGCGCAAACAGAACATAGTTCCAACCAGTAATATATTTACTTTAAAAGGGCCAACTTCCCAAAAGCAAAAAATAATTAAGGAAAATTGATTGAGAAGAAAAGTGAATAAATGCAAACTGGGAGTTGTACTTTAAAACATTTTACTAGTTACCCCAAAAGCCACAATTCCATAACCAAGATAGAAGGCTGCTTAAGTTAAAAAAAATTGTCCTTGTTAAGAACAGGTATAAAAAGAAGCAACACACACACACACAAATAATCCCCAAACCAATGTAAGAAATGTATTTAATTGGTCTATTGTGATTTCCCTTCTCCTGACCTAAGACTTCACATTTTGCGCTCTCTGGTGCAGGGACTATCCTTAAGTGTTTGACAGGTGCCTAGCACATAGAGAGTACTACCACGATTTATAATACTTGCACTGAATTGTTGAGACCATTATTGGAATACTATATACAGTTTTGGTGGCCATACTTTAAAAAAATCGATGTTTAAAAACTGAAGAGGGTTCAGAAAAGAGCTACAAAAATAATTAATATAATCTAGGGAACATACCTTTCAGTAAGCGAGAGAGAACTTAGTTAATCTTATCAAAAAAGTTCAGGCGGCGACTGTCATGGTCTCAATCATTTTAAGGCTTTAAATCAATATTGGATGGGTTTCTGAAACATATGCTATAGTTCACCTACACACCACTAGGCTGAAAGCAGGAAGTTACTGGGCATAATTCTATGGCCTGATTATTCAGAAGGTCAGACTAGATTACCATAACATTCCTGTGGGGCGCTGTGGAAACAAAAATAAAATAAAATAAAAGGTTGTGATCATATACCTACCGACTATCATAAATGCACACAGGGACAGAATTAAGTTTGCATGACATGCATGCTTTAATTCTAGCATGTTTTATTTTGGATTTATTGACTAACTGTAATAACATTCTTTTAAAAATGTAATGCTATTCATAATACACACACAATAAGCTACGATTTTATTTAAATCCAGTATTATAATATATAACTGCTAACTCGGGTGGTTTTGAAGCCAAAGTTTTTTCTTGTTCTGCAAATGAGCAATGAACCACTGTCTCACATTAAATACTCTTTTCTAGTAGAGTACTGCAAGCCTCCAAGGAAGAGTAAAAATCTAGACTCAATTAACGATGTGGAACAGCTTGAATTTTCATTTCAAATTTGCATTTCATCAGAAACTCATAGCCATCTAATGGAGGTAAGACCAATGAACCAAGTTAAATATCAGAGCTTCCACGCACAAAGAAGTGTGGATTGACATTTTCTGGTTTCTGACAAACCTTTGCATAGGCAGTGAAGCTCCTTAGAGGGTGAATGTCCATTATTGTCAGGAAGATGGTTGTAAGTTGGTAAGAATTAATAACATTTAAATGCACCCTTGAAGTTTTGATGATATTATATATCTTAGTACCATACTGCTGGCAAATTCAAATCTCTCTGTGATGATTTTTTACAACTTTTCGCTCATTGCACTCACCTATAAAGGAAATACACTGAATTTATGAACAATGTTATGGTGCAGTTTAACACCTAAGATTATTTACATTACTGTTTTCAGTGAGTTTAGTACTCACGAGATGTGCAGCACTGATGACTAAGTACACTATTTTGCCAGGCCCAGCCTTAGCAGTACCAGCTTCTCTGCACTACACTGCCAATTTGATCCAATTCTGAATTTTCAGAGGTCAGTTGTCTGGGTGAGAAGGTATTTCTGTCTTCATAGCCCAATCAGTGCTATGGTACTTGGCTCAGCCTGTTATTGTGTACTCATTTTTTTAAATGCCAGTAGTTATTCTTCTCACATATGGCTTCTAATGGCACAATGAATTAGATGTTGGGTAGGTGATGTAGCCACTCTAACTACGGCATCATCATCTGGAGATGACAAGCACATCCATTCAGCAACAAGATGAGAAAGAGGGCAGTTTGTTCTTGAGCTCCACAGGGGCGGGACAGGGATCTCAAGAATCCCAAATGGTTAAAAATTAGTTAAACTGCCCGTGACCACAATATATCCTGTTGTAACAAATAAGAATCTTTCAGTTCATATGGCTGTTCTGAGGGGCACACGAGAACTGATTTGGAGAGACTAGGGGATGCAGGTCTGAGGTGTCTATCCGACAAGAAATGCACCATTAATCCAAAATATAGTCCCACACCACCTGTTACCATTGTTCCTTAGAAAAGGTCCTGTCTGATAGGATGCCTCTTTTCTGAAATAATTGAGCCTAAATTTAACCGGCTCTTTTGATATGGTTTTGAGATGAAATTGTGAAGTATGCGGTCTTGAGTTGTGTGCAGTAATGTGGCCAGTGCCCCACCCTCATGCCTAATCACTGGGGGATCAATACCAGCCAGGGCCAGAAGTTTGGAGACTGGAGCTGTCTGGATCATGCTGGTGATAATACAAAGGGCAGAGCTGAACGTTGAATCCAGCTTACCACAACGACTTGATCCCCATTCTACTTCACAGTATTCAGCAAGGGCATCAGTACATGTCCTTACATTTGCAGTGCTAGCACCCCCGGAATTACCAGCAAGCTTGCAAAGGAGTGTTACTGGCACGTCTTCTCAGTGTGTTGTTGAAAGGTCAGAGTGTGTGACGTTTTGAGGTTCAACCAGTAAAGGGTTGTGTCGCTGACTGACCAGCAAATCTGGGTGCCTGAAATTTTTTGCTGCTATGGCTCACAGGCATGACAGAAACAGCCAGTCTTACCAGCATACAGGTCACACCCTAGCTTCCACCACCCAGTTTCTCCTTTTTTTTCCCTCTCAGATTGACCCCAACATCCTCCCAGTCCAAAAAACATCTGCCAATGTGACAATCTGGTAAGGTTCTCACAACTGTCAGTTCCTGTGTTACCCCTCTCAGCCTCAGCAAGTATTGCTACTGATAAGCTGGGTGACAACTCCTTGACACACCAGATTGTTTGCCTTGCCAGCAAACTCTTCAGGTCTCTGCAAGTCCAAACTTCACCATGCAGGTAACAAATGGTGAATCCCAAATTCTGAGCTCCCCAAAGGCATCTCTCTGCAGTATCCAGCCCTCTCCTGGAACACTCACTGAAGTAATTAAGTTTGCCACTTCTTTAAAGAGAGAATACACTGCAGCTCATTAAACTGGGGTTTGACAATCTCTTATTTCAATCACAGAACTGAACTGGTGTATAGTAAAACATGTTTATTAAACCAAACATCATAGATTTAAATGATACCAAGTGTAAAGAGTAAAAATAGAAAGTTACAAACAAACAAAAATAAAAATACACTTAATTTTAGCCAGTTACAATCTTTGTCTAAGCAGGTTTCTCGCCTGTATTCAGTTCCCAGAGACTACAACCTCCTTGGTTAAAGAAGCCACTTTTCTCAGCTGTACAAGATCCCTGGTCTATTGTGTCTGCCCAGTGAAGGATCACTATGGGGTTCTCTCTCTCTCTCTCAACTTTTGATGCTCCAGTACACCTTTGAAAAGTATTCTTTGAAAAGAAAACCCCAACGCAAAGCTTCCTTTCCCTGCTAGATGTGGATGCTATGCTGTCTGGTGTAGACTCCATGCCGTCTTCGTGCAACCTCTGATACAAATGAATAGCACAGTGAACTTGGCCACAACCTCGTTTGAGGTGTTGAGCTCTTTCCTTTGTCTGGAGAAAACCTGTTTATCAAATCCCCTTGACAAAAGGTCAATAAAAACAGGGCCAACATTCTACCCTCCCTCAATGGCATCCTTAATAAAAAAAATATCAGTAGTGTGTTCCAGGTGGTACAAAATGAAAAAGAAGACATGCTCTGTGCCCTAACAAGGTCTCAGGTCAGAAAGATGCTTCAGCACATGTCCAATGACCTCAATGAGATTACACACATGCTTAAAGGCCTTGCTGAATCATGGTCTAAATAGCAGAAAAAAGAATACAAGATACAGAATGCTCTCAAGTACAACTCCTCTCCCCAGCCAGCCCTAGAATCTTCGGTGGGGGCTGGGGAAAATGGAATTCAATCCTTTCACTTAACCTCTTCAATAGTGTTGAATGGCAGTGCAATGCTTTGGACGCTTCAGGTTCCTCTTCAGTACAGAAAGAACAACTTTACCAGCATCTGACTCTGTTGGAATTCCCATGCACACCATATGCTAGAAACTCAGAAGTAGGAAATTTACAGGAAAGATAATTTCAGATCATGGCACTTTTCCTTCTAATAATATCCTCTAATTAAATTATAATCATGCTTTTAAACTATAACAAGTGTATCTGTCACCATGCTTTCATGTCTACATTTCATAAGTCAGAAAAATTATCCTTTGTTGTATATTTCAGTTAATTTCTGTCACTAAATGTGGTTTAAAGTTGATGCTTCTCCCTTCCTTCCCTCTCTTCAGGATCAGCTTGGTTTGATCCTCAAGAAGTAGTTATACATGCAGGTACTCACATTACACTAAATTATATAGATTCTTGTACAGCCTCTTGAATTATGTCATACATGTTTGTGATTTTTAATTAACTGTTTATAATCTATTGATTCATCCAGAAACTATCTTGCTCCTGTGGGATTAAAAAAAGAAGAAAACCCACCCTTAAATATTTTTTTAAAAAATCTAGGTCTGAAAAAATATTAAATTACTTTGTGAAAATGTGTTCAAGCATAAGTATAAGAAATCCTAAATATTCTCACCCTTTATTTCCCCTTGATCACTTTCTTCCTATTGTATTTGGCTTCTCTCAAATAATGCCCCATGGCACTACCCTAAGGGTACGTCCACACTACCCGCCCGATTCGGTGGGTAGCGATCGATTTTCTGGGATCGATTTATTGCGTCTCATGTAGATACGATAAATCGATCCCAGAAGCCCTCCCCGTCGACTCCGGAACTCCAGCTCAGCGCGAGGAGTAAGCAGAGTCGACGGGGGAGCTTGCCTGCGCCGCGTGGACCTGCGCCGTGTGGACCCGCAGTAAGTAATTTTAATTCGATCTAAGATGTGTCGACTTCAGCTACTCTATCCTCATAGCTGAAGTTGCGTATCTTAGATCGACACCCCCCCCCCCCCCCCCAGTGTGGACCAAGAGTAAGAAAAGATGTGTGTTAGATTGTCAGACTTATTTTGGTTGCGTCTGAAAGAGAGTGAAATTGGATACCACTTGCCATTATTTACAAGAGGTCATAAGTGCAACTAGCGCTTTTAAGGGCATTGAGACTTATCCCCGCTTCCAAGTGCTTATAATTTATTTTTAAAATAATCATATATACACACACACCCTACTCTCAGGGCAAACTGGCACACAGATCTAAGCAATTAAGATATTCATAAGAAGACTTCATACATGGAACTGAGTCATAAGGTGGGATTTCAAGCAGGATGGATTCTGCTTGACTTCCAGAAATTGGGAAGCTGTTCCACATATAAGAGCAGTATGAGAGAAGGTGGAGAAGCTGAGTGTGTGACAGGGAAAGAAAGGGGAGAAACAGGGAGTGAGGACATGGTGAAAATGAGATGGGGTGCAGACTGGAATAGAAACAGAGAAGTAGGTATGGGCTGTGTTGTGACAAAAGCCTTGATGCTAAGGCCTCATATCCTGGACCTCATGTGGAAAAGTAAGGGGACAACAGGAGAGAGATTCAGGGAGGGGAACATGGTTAGAATAATGGGAGAAAAAGAGGATCTTGAAAAGCATTCTGGTCATGCTTGAAGAAAAAAGAGAATGGAGGAGAGACACATCAAGGCTAGAAAGACAAAGGTTGCAATAACTCAGGCAACATTACTGAGCATTATTTCTGTCTGCAAAGCACCTAGCACACACAAAATATTAAATACACACATTCTTTTATTCTGTCAATTAGAGCTGTGTGAATTTTTTTGAATAGTTGCCAAAAATACAGTTTTGGCTGACCCAAACCTATTCGCCAATTTGACACAAATTCATCCAATAGTTTTTCATCATCCCCTCCCCCTCCAACTCAGGAACCATTTACACAGCAACAGCAAGCTGTTAATTGGGACAGAGAAGGGATTAGAACAACTGTGTAGCCCAGTGGTTAGGGTATTCACTTGGGAGGCAGGACATCCAAATTCAAATCCCTTCTCCACATTAGGCAGAGTGGGGAATTGAACCCAGGTCTCCATCGTTCTGGGTGAGTTGGCTAACCTCTGGCTTAAAAATTATAAGGGAGCCTCCTTCTCCTGTCTCCCCACTGCCTGGTTCGTGAATCTAGCCCAGGGCTGAATGAAATATTTTGTTATACCAAAATGAAATTAGTGTCAGCTTTTGATTTGCCAAAGTTTTTTTAATTTTCAGTTTGGGTTCAACCCAATCTGGATTTTTTTCTCCCCCAATTCTTTGCAACTGCCAGCAAATTGAAAAAACAAGTTATTCACACAGCTGCAGAGTCAACATTTATAATTTCCAGCATGATGTCTATGGGGCATATATAAATGAAGGTGACATTTATATCTACCTAAATTCTCAGTCTGGCAACTTTGCCTCCTTTCCATAAACATGCTGTACTATATACTTCAGTGCCAAGAAAGATAAGGGGAAGCAATAAGGTTTTGGCAAGCTTAAGAATGTGATGAAGAGTATCCCTGCCATAAATTCTATAGTGTGAATTTGCAATATACTGGACATTTAAAAATATTATTTTCACGATAATGATGTGGTGAAGTTTTAAAACAACTACTGTAACTAACTGAAAATTAATTTTCAGAGGTATTTAAATCTTAGTATTTTCTTAAGTCAGAACCTTGGAGAAAAAGTTGAAACAGGGTCCACATTTTGTTATTTATAGCCTTATAATAATAAAAAATAATCTAAAGTGTATCATGAAAAAATTCACGGCAACTTTTACATGAAGTTTCAGCCTGATGCAACTTGAAACAGTAAAGCAAAGATAAACTGTCATCACCATGCTTTGCCATTCAACACTGGCTTCAGGCTCAAAAGCCCTGATGTCTCTTGGGAATCTTTTTACTATACAGCTCTGTGCAGCACAACCGGCAAGCCATTAAGGCACCTTCAATTCAAATTTAAAGTTCAGACAGATGTTAGCACAGTGAGTTCTGGGAGGAAGATAGGGCAAGTGTTGGAATCTGCAAAGACAGATACTTTGTATCTCAAATTATGAGAGGCCTCCATATAGCCGAGCGGGGCTGATGCCAGCCATTGATTAAGTGCCTGCATGCACCAATTCTTACTAATTCAAACAAGCAAGGTCATTTTAATTCACTTTTTTCTGGTCTTTCCATTAAAACAGCAAGTGCTCCAAGGAAATCTGAAAGAATATTAAGTATTGTGGTTACTTCTTGGCCCTTCTGTAACAAATTGGAGGACAGACTTCCTAATATAGCAGATGTTACAGAGAAGCCCTTTGGCTTGTGAAGCCACTGACATCATTACAAATTTGATTAAATAAGAATTTATCTATAATGCACTAAAATGTGAAAATAGATCCATTCTTCTTGTGATGTCTATACTCAGCGGGTTTACAGTCTAAGCTCATTTGGTTTGCCATTCTTTTAAAAACATTTTCTTAAGAATATTTGTGGAGAAATTTGGTGCTTGTAAAAAGGAGAGACTGATAACACTGACGTGAGCCAGGTATAGTGGGAGCCAGCATTATGCAGGCTTCCCCACACAACTTTGCCAAAAGCACTTTGAAACTTACCTTAAAAAAACCATGCTATTCTGATAACTGTCTTCAAATATATGGAGGGTGTAATTATTTAAAGTGATACACAGAAGTGTAACTAGGACTAATGAGATGACACTAATACAGGGAACATTTAGACTGCAAATTAAGAATGAAATCTTATAGTTAACTATATTAAGCTGTTAAATCATCTCCAAGGGAAGAGACAGAAGCCCCATTAGTTCAGGCTTTAAACGTGACTGGACAAGGTACTTGAAAACTGGTTGTAAGGAATAACCCTGAATTGGCAGGGAGATGGAGTAGATAGCCTAACTGAGCCTTTTCATCTCTAACATCTGTGATGCCTTTTCTAAGCATCTAATTTCCCTGATTTATTCTAAGGGCAGTGGTGGATTTCTAACATGGGCAAATGTCCACTTGAGATTCAGCTGAGGACACCAGTCTCATTTGGGTCTTGGAATCCATACAGAATTTGATCATCATTTAAATTTGCAGGTTTCCAGAGGTGCGAGTCTAATGTATTAACCTGCTTTGCCACCCAGCTTCCCTCATCTAATGCCATTGGGATGCAACCATAGCTAAATACACAAAAATGAAATAATTTTAAAAGAGGTGACAAGAGGCAAGAGGATTCAGAGTTAATTATTGCAGCACTTGTTGGACCAAATTGTACTCTCACTTATACGGATACACCCTAATTGAATCAGCAGACAAAAATACTTTAGGTAAGTTAAAGAGAAATTAAGTTTGCTGCACTATTATAAATGACCGTAGGTTTTGGCTCACCGTACAAAAGATCAGCTAATGTTCTGAGGCCAAGAGCTGCGATATGTAACAAGTAGATATCAAACTACCTGTTCTTCAGAGTCAGTGTGGCTCAGTCCACAAATCTGTTGAGCATTCTGCTTGCTCTATGGTTGAAGTAGAATGAAGAGGGTTCTACTCCCAGGTGTGTGTGTGTGTGGTGTGTGTGTGTGTGAGAGATTTACATTGCAATTGTATCTGGTGTCTGCCGCACATTAATTTGAGACAGTGAGAGAAGGAGCTAGTAGGATTTTTCTTAGCAGCAGCCAAGAGGTCATAGAAGAATAGAAGGAAGGGGGGAGAAAAATGGAGCTATATACTCTGCATCCTAGCAGCCAAAAATGGGAAAAAATTGGAGAAGAGACAAAAAGTAATACAACGAATGGACTCCGAGCAAGCCACAATAACATCGAGCGTTGCTCTTATGACCTGAAGCCTAACTCAGAGACAGGCTTTCTCCCTTCCAGCTGATAATGACAACACTGAAAACAAGAACTGGTGGGTGTTTCCAGTCATTCCTCACCTATAAAGACTACATTGACAGTGAAAAGGATGCCAAATTCCCGAATGTATCTGTCCTGGACCCTAGGATTTGTCTGAAAACAAAGCCTCATCTCCCATTGCTAGAGAAAAAGCTTCTTATTTTATGTTGAAGATGCTGGAGTGAGTCCCTCTCTGCGACTAACCCATGAGTGACCTCCACAAAGTCACTTTACTTCTCATCCTTCATCTACCTTGTCTGTTTAGCCTTTAGGCCCTGTGGACAGGGGCCGACTCTCGCTTTGATTGTACAGTCTCACACAAGGTAAGAATCATTCTGTATTTGGAAAGTGCAAGGTAGAATACATCAATCAAAAATGGCTTGCCAGACCTGCCATTCTTGAGCTCTATAGCAAAAAGATAGCTTGTTCGGGTCATCTTCAACATTTGAACCAAAATCTTGCCGTTTGATAGAAAACAAAACAGACACACAGACACACCAGAGGAATATGAAAATTTGTGGGGGTGGGAAGGAGAATTTATTTTTGTAAATGTTGCCTTTTTGTTCACATCTTTGCAGTACCAAAGACAGACCAATCCCAAGACCAACTGGAAGAAGGTGTTTGGAGGATAGTATTGAAAGTGCAGATAAGATAGTTCCAGAAGTAATTGTGGGCTGACTGAAATATATCAGAATCCACCCCAAAATATCTAAATGGTGAAATAAACAAAATACGTGGGGCAAAATAATCCTTAGCCCAAAGTTTAAGACATGAGAGGAGTATGTTTCAAGGGAAAGTTGCCCCATGTATTTTGTAATAGTCAGACAATAAATAGTTACTGTTCTGTTGCTTTTGTAACCAGATCTCTAATTCAGAGGCCAGATTTCTCCTTGCCCCAACATTCTGCCCTAGTAGTAGACAAAGACAACACCGAAAGCAAGTTTCTCAGCTTCAGAGTGCATCCAATTATTTCTGAGCTATAAATACTACCCGTGTGGCTACCTGACATTACATTGCAATGTCACATACATAAATGATGGTGAGAGTCACAACAATCTCACCACAAATTTAAACTAACATCACAGTGTAAACATCCCAAAACATAGGGCTTG
Organism: Macrochelys suwanniensis; assembly: GCA_033296515.1. Taxonomy (NCBI): domain Eukaryota; kingdom Metazoa; phylum Chordata; order Testudines; family Chelydridae; genus Macrochelys; species Macrochelys suwanniensis. The sequence continues at coordinate 28,332,061 of CM065780.1, read as the reverse complement.
ACTGTGTTTCTGTGGAAGTCTGGAAAAGCTCCCACTGATTTTACTGGGGGCAGAATTTGGCACCCCATACAGGATGTTGTGTTAAGTTTTTGTGGCTTTCTCCAACTCCATCCCATGATGCAGTAGTTCATAAAGGTTGATAATTCAGTGATCTAGGAACTTAATTACAGTCAGAGAGGCACTGCTTTGACATACGCCCCTTGCTTTTTTGTTAGTCTTAATATTTTAAAGACTGTATTCAACTCCTTTAGGATTTTTACTATGCTCATTCAAATAAATATATTTTTCTGAAAATTCATATGTATAATAAAAACAATATAAACATCAAATAGCCACAACTAGAGAAGATATTTGATTGCTATTTACCAAAAGTCACCTATACTGGATAAATAAGAGTTCACAATTAAAATAATCCATTTTATAATTATAGATTTCAATGGGACTTCATAGATCATAAACATAAGTAAGTGTTTGCGGAATTGGTGTTTGAACAGTTTCATGATAAAAAAACCATGGCCTCTGCACTACACTGTTTTTCCTCCCTATATATGTATGTTTTACAGGAAAATGTTTTACTTTGATAGTGCAATATATTTGCAAAAATATTTTTTAAATCCCTCAAATTAAACTCTCACAGTTCCTTTTCATAGAAACCTCCCCAGACCACGTTGTAAAGTGTTTATAAACACAAACCCCTGAGAGATGGGCAACATACCAAGAATTGGGACCTGCTAAACAGACTGATCTCTCAATTAAAGGCTATAACATCTATTTATTTATTCATAAAGAACATTAGAAGTCTTCCTTTATGGTGGAAGCAGATCCTCCTTGATAGCACTATGAACCCAAATGCTTTCCCATTTCCTTCTTTATATACAGCGCTCAGAATTTTTGACTCCACAGGCTAGAATACTTTTACATCTCAATGTAGGTGTCACAGGAATGCACACGATAAATACTTATCGCAAATAAAACGGTGTGGGCAGAAGTCAAGAGGGCTCTGCTTGGGAGCAAGGATCCGCCCAAACAGTTCTCTTTGCAGGATTGGTGCTTAAGTGACAGGATTGTTGTTTTTCCCTGCCAAACCCAGAAAAAAACAAAAACAAAACAAAACACCACACCCAAAACAACTTGTATGTTACTCCAATTTATAACAAGAAAATCTTTGCATTTTGCAAATTCCAAGCACATAATTTGGCCTCAGAGCAAAGGTAAAATTTGTAAAAGCCATTTGATCCCCATGTTAGCTGGCCAATATAGCGTTTCAATATGGTGAGAAATATGTAGTTTCTATGAAATGGAAAGACAATGTAGGTCAGATAACATCTTTCATTGAACCAACTTCTGACGGTGGAAGGGACAAGCTTTCAAGCTTCACAGAGCTCTCTCTCTCTCAGAACTAGAGAAGGCATACAGATGGTCCCACCTTCTAGTTAGTTTATTCATTTTGTTTACCTTGACAACCTGAGGAAGAGCTCTGTTAAGCTCGAAAACTTGTCAGTTGAATTTAGTCCAAAAAAACATATTACCTCACCCACATTGTCTCTCATATATACTGGGACCAACATGACAACACCTCTGTGAATATGAAATAAAAAGGCATTCTAACCTCATGTCTTCACCCTAGTGAGATCCAGACTTTCCAGTCTTGCCAAGAGACCGTCTCCCAATTCAATTAGATTCCTGAAACAATTAAGTAGGATGGACACATTTGTTTTTACAAAGATAGATTTTAAAAACACTTTTTTTCTGTTTACAAGTACAGTTTAAGACTCAGTAAGAATGACTGTTTAGAAAAATCTGTTAGGAACCCGGTACTGAATACAGGCCCACCAGATCCTTAAGGGGCATCCTTAGCCACCGTGCAGTTCACTGAACCACTACCCCCGACAGACAGCCTGAATACTAAACGCCTCCAGACCCATTGCAGCTATGTACGAGGCCTCTCATTGGATAGACAGGCAGCAGGCTCTTTGGGTGACCAGACTATATAATGGCCTAAAGAGGAAGCCATCTGAGCAAGAGGCCATTACCTGCTGCTTGCTGCATAGACCGCATTGCTGCTTTGCCTGACCTTTCCTTGTTGCCCTGCTGCCTTGCCTGACCCTGCCTTGCCTCACCACTGCACACAACCTCACCTCCCTAACCTGCTGACCTGGCCCTTGGATTGGATCTTCTGGCTACTGACCCCTGCAAGAATTCCAACCATTGCCCAGACTACCTGTGATATTGAACACTTTTGCACCCTTGATTACATCTGCGGACTGCCTTCTAGCTCACCTCAGCCACTGGCCATTACAAAATCAGAGATTAAAACAACTTCACTTAGCTAAAAGTACTTCTTGGAAGCCAGAAACTGACATTTTATTTGATCTCCTTCAATCTCATCTTTTCAATTTAAAATTATAGTCTTTGTACGTTCCAGAACATTATGCGGTCTCTCATCCAAATAAAGTGACCATCCACAGTTACTTCTATCCCATCCAAATCCTCAAAGATTTAGGTCAGAATACCACAAAACACATCAGATGCTGAGGCATTCCTGAAAGTCGCTTAAATATACATATGTGGATGCGTGTATATATCAAGATCGGGGCTTTGCAGATGCAGCTTTTTGCCCTTTTATACTGAGACACATCTGCAAAGACCCTTCACTTGCATCAAAAACTAAAAATAATGTGGCATTTTGAAGTCTAGACAGGACCTTCAACCGTTCTCATTGTATGGTACTACTTTGATTTTATTCACCACCGCCACACTAATAACCAAATTCAGTGTATGAATCTCATTTTTCAAGCATCTCATTTTCCCAGCTTTTGTTTTATTTCCCAATGATAATAGGACTCTGCATCATGCATGTGTTTTTGGCAGCACAATGGTATCTACGGGCCAGACTTTGAGAAGTGGTGAGCACCCACAGCTTCCATTGAAGTCAACGTCCATACACATAAAAGTAAGGTGCCGTAGTGGGCAAATACCATACAAATCTCTGAATAATTTTTTACAACACTATTTGCAAGGCAGCTGGTCTGGGAATGACTAGAAAAAATAATAATGCCTATAGGAAGTGGCATATTTTCAGGCACTGATATGACTCATGCATTTACCCTCTCTCTAGCCATTAGAAAATTTGTAGGTCACGTTCTATGGTAGTAGGCATAGTACTCTGATATTGCTAGGACCTGGTGCAGTGTAAATATCATCAATGCCTGCAGCAGTGCCAGTAATAGCTATTACAAGTGTGTGGAGCTCACAACGCTTGCACCCTCTGGAAAGTCTCCTGCTTCCCCCTTGTCTCCTGGCCATGTAAGTTAAGTAAGTGGCTTACTTTGATTCAAACAGACAAAAGCAAAATATGCATCATCCAGAAACAGCAGCATGTGCAGCACCTTTCATTGAGGTGGATGTGCTCTTTTGGCATGCTAATTTGGTTTCTCTTGGCAATGTAATGAAAGCTTTAAGCAGTCCACATTTATGCCTTCTCAACTGAAATCCTGCATACATATACCCTTAAATACAAAGTATGCTGGCTGACTGCTAATTTTCTTAAAATATGTCCTATCAGTCCATGCAAATGTATGTCTGCTCTACAAAAGGCACCACTACACAAAGGCTGCATGAGTAACAATAAATATTCATTGTGAACTAGAGGTGAAATATTCAGACTGTCAGACAGACAATAAACACATATTTCCAATGTTATCTGTGTAAGCCTGTTTGGGTGAATGGGACCCTCCCTGAAAAGGCAATTAACAGACAAGGGTAATTACCTCACCTGAAGAATTATTGATTTAATAACTATCATTTGGGTCTATGTACCATTTCAAAATAAGACTTTGTCTAGCACCTCTTAGCCATCAATGAATGTAAATTATCTATCATGCTTAGGCAGCTCACACTTCCCAGAGGGAATGTGTTTGTCTAGGGAATTACCTAGCGATTATAAGATTTTCCTCTTTTATATGAATTGTGAATAAAACATATTGTCAGCTAAATGTAAGTCAAAAGGTAATCAAAGGTTTTTCATCTCATATGTATGAGAAGTAAATCACATCTCTTTGGAGCAGGGACTGTCTTTTTTATTGTGTATGTCTGTTACCTGGCCCTCCTGATCGTATCTGAGCATATCCTCCCGGTATCCCTTTAAAGTAGGGACGTATGATTCCCATTTTATAACTGAGGCGCAGGGTAGATTAAATGACTTGCCAAAGGGCATACAAAAAGTATGTGGCTGAGCTAGGTATTGACCCAAATCTCCTGAGTCCCAAGTCCAATGCTCTAATCACCAGACCCTCCTTCCAATGCTTTCTACCATGAAGGTACCCCCTTTCCTTGATTGGAGTCTCTAGACATGACTGCAATACGCATTTTAAACAATAAACAACATGCTCTTTGGAACATTTCCCCCTTCTGTTCTCACATAGTATTGTTAGATTAGGGATGGTTTTATCATTTTGATAGCTTTACTGATTTTTATTATGCTTACTTAGATTTTTTTCCCATCCCAAGCACCTGAGAAATGTGACTGGATTTGTTTGTAATAAGAGGATCACAGTTCAACTATTACCTTAATACAAATGATTGTAAATATAAAATTGAAAAATCATAGAATCATAGAATCTCAGGGTTGGAAGGGACCTCAGGAGGTCATCTAGTCCAACCCCCTGCTCAAAGCAGGACCAAACCCAATTAGATCATCCCAGCCAGGGCTTTGTCAAGCCTGACCTTAAAAACATCTAAGGAAGGAGATTCCACCACCTCCCTAGGTAACCCATTTCAGTGCTTCACCACCCTACTAGTGAAAAAGTTTTTCCTAATATCCAACCTAAACCTCCCCCTCTGCAACTTGAGACCATTACTCCTTGTTCTGTCATCTTCTACCACTGAGAACAGTCTAGATCCATCCTCTTTGGAACCCCCTTTCAGGTAGTTGAAAGCAGCTATCAAATCCCCCCTCATTCTTCTCTTCTGCAGGCTAAACAATCCCAGTTCCCTCAGCCTCTCCTCATAAGTCATGTGCTCCAGCCCCCTAATCATTTTTGTTGCCCTCCGTTGGACTCTTTCCAATTTATCCACATCCTTCTTGTAGCGTGGGGCCCAAAACTGGACACAGTACTCCAAATGAGGCCTCACCAGTGCCGAATAGAGGGGAATAATCACGTCCCTCGATCTGCTGGAAATGCCCCTACTTATACAGCCCAAAATGCCGTTAGCCTTCTTGGCAACAAGGGCACACTGTTGACTCATATTCAGCTTTTCGTCCACCGTAACCCCTAGGTCCTTTTCTGCAGAACTGCTGCCCAGCCATTCGGTCCCTAGTCTGTAGCAGTGCATGGGATTCTTCCGTCCTAAGTGCAGGACTCTGTCATAAAATCAGCTATACTCAATGTTACCAACAAAAAAAATTCAACTATTTTTCTTTATTTAGTTAAGGCAACACAGACTGTATTGTGGCTGTTGGCATATCTTGTTAAATAACTACAGTAAGTACTCTTTATTACATTATTTGAGCATGATCTAAACATCTGTGTATATGCGTAGCATAACTATAGGCAATGTGAAATGAAAACTAAAACTAAATTCCTAATCCCAGTCTGTTTAGTGTCTAATACTAAACAATCACTGATAGAGAAATTAGCTAGTGATCAATGCATGAAAGACACTTATCTTTACAAATTCTTAATTCCATTCAAAAGCAGGCATATTTCACACAGCGGCACAAGAAAAAAAGTGACACAGCAAAATACCACTCTGGTTAGATAATCATGCACCCAAGGAGTTATGAGAGAGCATTTTATACCCTGGAGGTAAAATGAAATAATTATCTTATGACAAGTATAGCATCTGGAGTTGTCTTAGCACTGTTTTGAGAAGCCTTCATTTTAAGGGAAAGTATTGTGGATTTTGTACAAAAATGAGCAAACCTGGAGTTGACATTGTCAACAGGAATTTTTGTAATAATTACTGGTAATCATTTTAATAGAACATTTAGCCACTCCAGCAAAAATTTCATAATGTTGTAGCCTAACGTGCCACATAAAACCATAATAAGGTACCCAAGTTTGAATATTTTGATATATAATCACTGGAGACACTTTGTAGTCATTAGAAGAAATGGAAAGAGCAGAACTGAGGAGTGATCAGTATTTTATCACTGTACTGAACACAGTTTTACTGAAACATAAGCTTGCAGTTTTGTGGGACAATTAAGCACAATTACCAGTATACCAATGTCAGATCTTTGATTATGTTACTTTCAGAGTGGATGCACCTTTTTCCTCCTCTGAATCATTATAAACACATTTGTTATTCAATTTTTCAGTATTGCCTTTGTAGTAGTAATGCTGAAAGAGAAAGAGAAAACCTACCAGTATATAAACATTCCATTTACAAAGAGGGAAAAACATAAATCTATTGAAAAACATAAAAAATGGTGTCCATTTCTGAGAAAGCAATCAAACGCTGATGGGCTTTTATACATAGTACTTCCTGCTTTTATTACCTATGTTTCATAGCCATCTCAGATTAATCTGTAAGGAAGTATTGATCTAAATGGTATCATGACCTTCTATCAATGGAGAAATGGAATATTATGAAACAGGTTATATTTCTGTAATCACATTTTTTATTATAGCGTCATAACATGCAGATGCAACCCTTGTTCTCTGTAATATCTGTACAGACTACAAGGAATAAAGAAGAAAGGGATTCACTAAAAATAAACAGACAGCATGCAACTTAAATATGTCATCAAGAAACTATGCCCTAGAAAATATCTTCTAAACCCTGTCTCCAACTAATGAAGCTCTTTTGCACAAGAAATGTAATATGTTTAATTTTTCTTTGCATATCGCAAAATCCTTCTTATGTTAACTGTTTCATAAATGAAAGCATTTTAAAATCAATTTCCACAATAGATTTGTTTGTCAAGTATTATGGTCAATGTAGGTTGAGTCATACTGTGTGTAATGCACAGCTTCCATAAAATAATAGAAGCCATGTCCCAAGCTTGCTGTAATTGCACTGAAAATTGACTCTGCCGTGGTTGTATATTTTTGTATTCCTAACAGAACCACCACCAATAATAATTTTCTCTTATACAGAGTCTTTTATCCAAATGTCACAGCACTTTACAAAAATGGGCAAGCATTATCACAGTTTTACATGTGTACAAACTAACTCATAACCACAGGGCATGGGTAAGTTGCCTGAGTTCACAGAGAAAGCTGAGATAGAATCAAGAACAGAACACAAGTCTGCTGATGCCTAGTCCTTTACTCAGACCACTAGAGCATGCTGTCTTTCCAGTTCATTATTATCAAAGCTTATGCAGCCTTTTTAAAAATTGCATGATGGATGAGATAACACAAGTTGTTCCTGTGAAACATAGAACAAAACAAAGATCATATTTTTTTCCCCACCAAGGGTTGCCAATTTTGGTTGGACATATTCCTGGAGATTGCATCACATGACATAATCTTAAAGCTTAATCTTTAATTTCTGGAGACTCCAAGACAATCCTGGAGGGTTGGCAACCCTATCCCCACCCCTTTTAAAAAACATGTTGTTTATTCATACTATCTGGGGATCAACTGATACACATTTCATGAAAAAGGTACTTAACATATACTGAAAAGTCTTTCAGGTACTATCAAGCTCTCATTTGTTAACTTTCCTGGAAGTGTTCTCCAGAGCAGTTAATGGGATCTGTTATCTTCAGTGGATTAACTCTACACCTGTAAAATAACTCTTATTAGCATTAAAGGGAATTACCTATGTAATGGAAGAGTATATGTCAAATTCATGAAGCTTGCAGCAAACACAAATGCCTATTCCTTTAGTAAAGGAAAGTTAGTACAGAAAAATGTAGAATGAAGAAGAGCAGAAAGAAGGAAGATTTGGGGGGAAAAGCAGAAAACATCCCAATGTGCGGGAGGGAAAGAGAGAAAGAGGGAGTAAAAGGGGAAGGAAGAAAAAGTATAGATGGAAAGAGAAAAAGAACAAGCGAACACAATGGAGAAAGAGGTGTGACCATCCACAGTTACTTCTATCCCATCCAGATCCTCAAAGATTTGGGTCAGAATACCACAAAACATATCAGATGCTGAGGCATTCCTGAAAGTAGCTTAAATATACATATGTGCATGCATGTATATATCAAGATCGGGGCTTTGCAGATGCAGCTTTTTGCACTTTTTTATTGAGACAGATCTGCAAAAACCAGGAGAAAATCAGGGAAGAACAAATATCAAGAGTTACATAGAGTCACAAGTCTAATATTTTAAATTTAATACAAAGTTTAGGGCCAAATATTTTACAACAAAATGCCCCTAAACAGCAGGATACATAGACTAAAGTACACCAGATCTTTACAAAGCTTCATTTCTTAGCCCACAAACATTCCTGCTTTCCTTTCAGTGGCCTGATATCTAACAAAACTTGGAGGGGTGGGGGAAAGTGTTTGATTTCATGTGTTTTAGTGCAGAAAAAAACTTGTCATGGTCTGAAGAAAAAAGTCTCGAGATTATTAGGCTGTCACTCAAACAAGAATATTAAAAAAAAAAAAGATAGCCATCTTTGCATGAAAATAGGCCTTTCTCCCAGCAAAAAAAACTTATTTCACAGCTTTTTCTTGTAGCTGAACTATTTTCTCAAATTCAAAATGAACTCAGATAGGAGTATCCTCGCAGCTCCATTCTACACACACACACACTCACACACTCTCTCTCTCCCCCCATTTGTTCCTTAACACCATGGCACTCTAACATTCAATACTATATCTTCCGCCAAAAAACAACAAACAAACAAACAAAAAAGCCCCATTGGAAAACAATTAAAGATAAAACGTCATTGGAGGGATAATTTGATCACAAGCTTACAACTTGTGTTTTATTGCACAGAGTGCGGTTTAACCCAAAACTTGTTCACATCAGCTGTTTCCTCCTCCTCCTCCATAAATCCTGGATTGTAAATTGTCTGGCACAGGGACTGTCTATGTATTATTTGTTTGTACAATACCTAGGAAAATGGCGTGGGGTGACAGGGCCACGGTTAGGGAGCCCATAGCCCCTCCCCCCATACACACTTTTAGGGAGCTTCCATCATTTCTGTCTCTCATCCTCACTCACTACCTTATCTTGCTGGAGACTTCTGCTTCTGAAAGTGAAATAGGCACTGTCCAGAGCCTTGAAGAGAAGGAAAATCTGAAGGCTGAGAGGGTGCCACAGAAAACATTACAAGGTTGAAAATAGGGACAAAGGCTGTATTTATAAAGGCAGTGTGTTATAGTTTTACATTCAGTGACATGTGAAAGCTTGATCATCAGCAATATGAGCTGTAATAAAAGAACGTAGAGATGTAAAACACTGCTTTAAATTTACACATTCCAACATGTATATACCTATCTTGTTTCTTTTGCACATTTGACTATTTGAAAGTGTGCATGCCTTTGTATTCTTCATAACATTAGTGCTGGCTTGTAGCCTCTGGCTTACAGGGGTTTAAATACTGAAGTTAGTGTAACGGGGTGGGTACTCTGAGGGGCTTAAAAGAAGCCCAGGAGAGGGCTGTGGCTCGGCGCAAGCAGCTCCCAGGCTGATTGGGGGAAGTAGGCACAGCTGGGGCCACGCCCCAAACAGACCTAGCTACTGAGGGAGCCTAAGGGTACCAGAGTGAAGCAGGGCTGGCGAAAGGCCAGCAACTCTCCAGGCTGCAGGGCCTGGTCTAAGGCCCATGGAGGTCCTGGGGCTAGGTCGGTGGTTCTCAACTGTAGTTCACCAGTTCTTTGGGGAAAGCCCCTGGCATGCCGGGCCGGTTTGTTGACCTGCCGCGTCCACAGGTTCGGCCGGTTGCGGCTCCCGCTGGCCGTGGTTCGCCGCTCCAGGCCAATGGGGGCTGCAGGACGCAGTGGACAGCACATCCCTCGGCCCGTGCAGTGTCCCGCAGCCCCTGTTGGCCTGGAGTGGCGAACCGCGGCCAGTGGAAGATGCGACCGGCCGAACCTGCGGATGTGGCAGGTCAACAAACCGGTCCAGCATGCCATGGGCTTTCCCTGAAAAGCGGTGGATCGCAGTTGAGAACCACTGGGCTAGGTTAAGGCAGCAGATCCAAACCTTCCTTGCCTATGATGACTGGCTATTACAGACTGCAGTCTGCCTCAGGGAATGGGGGCTTGATGATAGGCGGAGGCAAGGTGAGGATAGAGGGTGGATGGATTCCCCTGGGAGGGGAGATCCAGTGACTGAGGGGGTACTGCCAGGGGTCAGCACCCCAGTCAAAGGGGCACTGGGGTCCGGGAGGGACACGGAGGCCAACAGCGAGTGGGACAGTGACCTGCAGAAGGCGCTCTGGGCTGGAAAAAGAGCTAATTCCTGGACAACCAGCAGGAGGTGCCACTGGGTGAGTCCCGCACTGTTACAGTTAGGTATAGCTGCATTGTACAAAGGGCTTGTTATGAATCAGAAAAGTAATGAAAAACAAAATTAAGTCACTTTCTTGTAGTATGTATCTTCTCTCCCTTTCCTATTATCAATCAGAAATCTAGCCTACTGTATTCTGAAGAGTTTGAAAACAATGTTCAGAAGGAGGGCCTGGATGGCAAGAGCCATGATTGATGGTCATACTCAGACACAAGTGATTAGATTTTGGTTTTGTGTAGACTTCCATACTGTATAAATCTGAAAGCTTTTTAGGAATGAATGAATGAAAAACACTAGTAGCATAAGGATAGTATAGACAAATGAAACTGTAATTAGTTTTTTTTTAAAGGCTCATCAAGATCCTTACACATTACAATGATTTATTGATAGCGGGGGGTTGGGGATGAGGCCACTGTGAATTATACCCCACCCCTTAAAAAATTGATATATTATTATATATGTGCAGCTATGAGAACTTCTATTGGGACAAAACACCAGAGATGGGCAGAAAGGAACTTTTTAAACCTCTCATCTAAACCTGGCAAGTCTCATTCCTGTGATTCTTCATCTTCACCTATGCAGCACTCTCCCTCTAACTGTCTCACTTCACTCTTATCCAGATTTAGGCAAACACCCAGGTTTTTGAGAGCGTGGGACCTGAGCCCAAGACCTGCTGTACCAGCAGTGAAAATTCTGTGAACTGAGCCCAGCTGACAATATAAGAGAGAGTGGCTCAGCAAGCTGAATCCTGATGGAATCTGAAGAGAATTTGCCTCATCCATGCCAAACAGATTATCTACAGATAGGAAAGTAAGGTCACAGGGGATTACATTTTATTCATAGAAATTGCTTCTTAAGTCAATAGGATGAAAATAACGGCAAAACAAGACTATCAGATGCTTTCTGGATCTCCAGTAAATTGAAATAAGGGAACCAAGAGTGAAATGGAAGGGTGAAGGACTGGGCATTTGCTTCAATTTTGGGGTGTACGGCACTACAGGTAGTTTTTATAATCCTTGGGACTTTACATAGTACTTTTCACATCGAAAGCACCTTATCTCTTAAGCAGACATACCATGTCACTGTGCGGGAAGGAACTATTCTCATCCCCACTTTACAGATGAGGAAACTAAGAAACAATATGGTTATGCAACTTGTTCAGGATCACTGAGAGAGTTAGTGTCAGAGGCAGAATTCAAACTCAAGAGATGCTGGTGTCAAGGCCTATATCCAGACTATGTCTATCTCAACGGATCAGCATGAGAATAATATGTGTTTGTTCCTTTTACTGGAGTGAAGGATGTTTGCTTTGCTTTGGTATTTCCCCAGAGTTAGGGCCATATTCTGTGCACTTCTCAGGGTCCTTTCAACTCATCTCCAAAGATATCGTTGGGAGCATAGAGTTTGCTAAGCAGCTTTTACGATTGAGCCCTTAACTGTTCCTGCTGCTTAAAATGCCAGTCTAGACAAAGTACATATGCCTTCACATTGGGAGCCTCATTTTGTCTTCAAACTTCCCCCTCTCTATTTATTTGACAGACCTTATTGATGAGTCACTTGGACTGAAAGGTTGCTGCTCTTCTGAACGCTCAAGGACAGTGCCTCTGTATAAGTATCTCACCTCCACTGGCGACAAGTGAGATTGTCACATACCTAATATTGGGCTGTGGCATTGTGCTCAGGACATCCAGAACTGTGAGACACTGTGATACAACTCTTCCACTTAGCAAGATTGAGAGATTACACACCAATCTGTTTGCCTTGCCAGCAAACTCTTCAAGACACTGCCAGTCTAAACCTTTCCATTGAGGTAACAATCAGTAAACCGCAATTTCCAAGTTCCCCAGAGACATCTCCTTCAAGTGTCCAGTCCCCCCCACACTGGACTCTCTCAGAAATTATGAAATTTGCTGCCTCCAAACAGACACAGCACACATCAGACCGCTAGGTTTGCTGAAGACTCACACATCAATATAACAGCACTGAGATGGTTTGTAGTAAATTTAAGAAAAAGTTTATTAGCAAAACACCGAGATTTAAGTGATACTAAGCAAGAACAAAATACAGGTATGGATACAAATAAAACAAAAACTTTCTAGTGACTAAAACTTAATTTTAGCAAATTATAGTCTTTGCCTAAGCAGTTTTCTTTCTTACATCACGTTATCAGCGTTCCTAGCCCCCAGGCCATAGGCGCTGACTTCTGCTCCCGCCGGTAGGTGCTCGACCCACCTCTGCCCCCAGCACTGCCTTGACTCCACCCCTGCCCCTCCCCCTTTTCAGCCCTTTCCCCAAAGTCCCTGCCCCAACTCTGCCCCCTCCCTACCCTTATTCCGACTTCTTCTCCAAATCCCCGCCCCAGCCCTACCTCTTCTCTGCCTCCTCCCCTGAGCGTGCCACATTCCCGCTGCTCCCCCTCCCTCCAAGCATGACGCCAAACAGCTGTTTGGCGGCAGCAAGGTGGGGAGCACTGGGAGGTAGGCGGAGGAGTGGGGATGCAGCACGCTCAGGGGAGGAAGCAGAGGAAGAGGTGGGACATGGGGGGGGGGAAGCTTGGCTGCCAGTGGGTGCAGAGCACCCACTAATTTTTCCCCATGGGTGCTCTGCGCCTATGCCCCAGACTAGGGGATTCAGAAGTCTCAGGCTTGAAGGGTGATGTACCCTAATCCCCCTCAATAATGGGTAACTAGAGTGGGAAATATAAGGGGAGCGAAATGACAAAGTCCATTTTCTCTGCCTGCAGAGTCAGTAAGGCTTCCTGGGGTGCAGATTCTGTCCCCCAGCATGGTTAAATGGTCTTCTCCCCCACTTGTTAACTTGATGGATTTGTTTACCTTATATGTAACTTTGCTTTCATTGACCTCTGCCTGTAACCAAGCCAGTCAGATAGCCAAATATACATTCCTTTGTCTAGGACAGGCTGGGTTTATGTACTGCCTCCCATATTTCTAATACACGTCTATAAATTTGTATGCAACCTGTACATATGTGACAATGATTTTCAGGGCCAGTGCATCACTAATTCACATAAGATACCTTACATGAGACCATTGAGATCCATACTACAACAACAGTAAGTTTGGGTAGTGTGTCAGACCTGAGGTGAATTACAGTGTGGGGGCCCTCTGCCAGTTGGCAATGAGGGATTCCCAGGGGCCAAAGGAAGTGGGGGTAGGAGGTGGTAAATGAATGTTTGTGCAGAACACAGCTCTTAGCTGCACTCCTAGCTCAGCTACTGCTGCAGCCCCAAGTCAGCTGCTAATACTCCAGTGAACCACAGGAGGTTCAGCAGCATAAGACTTGCAGCCAGTGATCCACAGATGGATTCTTGGCTCCATCTCTGCAAACCAACAGCCAGAGGGACCATATGTGAGGATGTAGTCAGCTGCTGATTCTCTCACTCTGATGAAGGTCATTATAGATATGCACAAGTTTCACATTGATACCAAGACCCAGGCAAAACTTGACAGGCATACTTTGCATGCTTAAGTAATCCTCTCACCTAGATTCACATGAAATTTAGAGGGTTTGGGCTGAGACTCTGCTGTCTCCCTGGTCCTCTAGCTCAGTGGCTCTCAACCAGAGGATACATCAACTCATCTAGCTATTTGCCTGGTTTTACAACAGGCTACATAAAAAGCATTAGCAAACTCAGTACAAACTAAAATTTCATACAGACAATCAATTTGTTTATACGGTTCCATATACTATATCAGCAGTTCTCAAACAGTAGGCAAGCTGGTTTTAATGGGGTCGCTGGGACCAGTGTTAGACTTGCTGGGGTCCAGGGCAGAAAGCCAAAGCCCGATTCCTGCTGCACGGGGCTGAAGCTAAAGCCCGAGTTTCAAGTGAGGTGAAACTTGGGGTACATAAGAGAAACCAGACTCCTGAAAGGGGTACAGTCATCTAGAGAGTGAGAACCTCTTGTTTATCCTTAGTTCCCCTGTTCATCCTTAGTTCTCTTTCAGATTCTGCTATGAACAATTATAGAACAACAAAAATAGAAAAAATGAATTTGATAGTATGTTTACCCATAATTTAAAATAGTGTAGTTCTACCTTATCTAAATGTCATCAGTTACCTACCTAAAAATGAAGGTACTGCCTACTGCAGCTGAGAAAACATCACAATGGGTCTATGTTGTTTTCTAGTTGTATTTAAGAAGCATCAAAAGTGGTGTGTTACTGGCCTGGTCTAGTCACATTAGGGGAAGGATATACAATCAAACTTGCTCTCAGATATTGATTAGTATTTAGCTTGTTGATGGATGGAAAATAAGGTGCAATTGTTTGGTATCAACATATTGGGCTTTACATGAACTGATAATGCCAAATCCTTGTCAGAGTAGTAAGTTCTTGGCATCTCTAAATAATTCTTTGAAATGTCTCCCTATGCCAAACACTTGGAACACAAAGAATTTTGAAATGTCATTGTGTGGTTCATCCATAAGATAATATTTATATTCTTATGAGAAAATTCCACATGTAATTAGGCATCCCCTAGGTCTATATATAAGTTTGACCAACATGTACTTAGTCACCTAAATATGTTTATTCCATTTATTACATCTACAAAGAGTAAATGACTGTTAGATACATATTTCTGTATGTGTACATAGATATACATACACGTGAATAAAAATTACTGTATGTTATACATATGTGGTAGTTTGCATATTTATATTATATATACCCATGTTATTGACACACATGCAACTATATAAGGACAATGACAAGAGAAAAGAGAAAAGTTTATACAAGTCAAAAGATCTCATTTAAATTGAAAAGATCACAGAAAATGAGAAAGTAGAATCAAGTGAAGGATCAGAGAAAAGAACTGAAATAATAATAATAAACACCCTGATGTCTCGAACCTATAGATTTCGTCTAACAATAATGGGAACTAATTTATACTTCCCATATCCCAAAATTTTGCCAAGTCATTATTGAACTTGTGAATCAACTCATCTCTTCAAACAAAGCTATTTCTCCTGCGCACTGAAGCTAGTCATTTAATACTGGCGGTGCATTAATAATTCAACTCAACTGCTTTATGATAGTTCCTTAATTTCAGTAAAATAATACAAGGGTATTAAATTGTAGCACCAAGTTATTACTCTTCTTACAACTACCTCCTTTATTTTCAGCACTTGAATCCAAATAGACCATAACCATGGGCATGTCTATATAATGTACTCTCTTATTTGTCTGAATAATGTCCCAACACCAACTTCCTGTCACCTGCATGGTTTTATCAAGTGAAGATGCAGATAGAAGGAATTTTTGTGCACTGCACATATATCATATGGGTTATACTGTTGTGTGACACTTGAAGAAAAGTCCTTACATTTATTTAACCTTAACATGTAAATGTTACTTTGGAGCCTAAGAAGATTAGTCTTAACACCTATAACTAGATAGTACTACTACGGTAGTTACAGCACAGGATTTGCAAGGCTGGGTTCTACTCCCAGCTCTAGTACTGACTAACAACATAACTGTAAGATACAATATTCATCTTTGATGCACCTCAATTCATCCATCTGTAAAAATCTGATCCACCACATTCAGTTGGTGAAATTGATAAAGCACTCTGAGGCGCTCTGATAAGTGTGGTGGGTACCATTAAAATATAAATATTTATAGTTTTAAGGTACATACACCTTTCTCCAGTAATATAAGTAAAATACAGGCAATGTCATGGGATAAAGTTAATATCAAAACACAGGATATTTGTTTCTGAGGGTACCTATTCGAAGTGCAAATTATTAATAATATGCTATTTCTTCCAATGAAGACATTAGATGTAGATATCAGAACAACGGGACTATGGTGAACTGAATGAGGATTAGATATGATTAATGATTTAAAAAAAACCCCAAACTTTCAGAATGTAACTAAATCTTCATGCTTCAAGGAACAAACCAATTTCTAACTATAGGGGGTGAGAAATAAAGTTTCTTTTCGGATCAGTTATTTCATAATTGACCACTTCAGATTTTCTTACATCATTCCTCTGAATGATATTATTGGCTACTGGTCTAATCTAGTGTGGCAATTTCTAGAGTCTCATAACACAATGTAGGCAAAGAAATATTCTCAAACATAACCTACAACTGTGTAACAGCAACACAGATATAGCTAGCAATCAAATAAACTAGTCATGTACAGTAAATGATGGAGTGAAGCACTTTGAAAATAGCTGCTGGCATGACTGTGAAACAAAAAAAATCTACTACTCACAACAGTAGTCACATTCAACTTAATATAGCCGACAGCAACAACACATTTATTTAACAACATGTAGCATAATCAAATCAAACTCTACAATCATGGTCAGACTCATAAGCCAACAAGGAAACCCACCCCTCATTCTTTGATTACCTTATCATTTCTTCTGAGCTGTTTCAGAAGCTTTCAAGGGACTTTGCTGTATATCATTAATACATTATTTGGAAGATTTCTTACAGGTTAGCTTTAACCTTCTCTCAAATGCAGTTTAAATGTTGTCAGACAATAACCACACCACCTTACAGCACTACTTTCCCAAGAAATATTGATTAATTAAAACTAATGTGAACAAAGAAATTTATGTTGCCAGTGTTAGCTTTTCTTTGCTAGACCTAATTAAAAGTACCTTAAAGTTTCTCTCTTAGAATCATACCAGATCTAACGATAATTTACAGCTGCAGTAAGGTATGCAAGTTCACTCTATTAATTCTGCTCTGTTTCTGATGGATGATATGGTCACAGACATAATGTATGGAGGATCTTCACTCTGTAGTTATTTTGTGATATATGATTAGTTAAATCGGCAACAGTCTTGCTGTTCAGGTGAAATAGAGAGACCTTTCCAACATGCCAAAAATGAGACAAGCAATAGAAAATTTTTGTGGCTCAGCCAAGTGAGCTGCTTACATCTTCAGAGACAGGCTTCTATGCAGACAGAATTCACAAGTTTACAGAGGACCACAGAACATGATTCAAAGCTTCATGAGCTATTCAGCCATAAGTCATCTGGAGTTCAAAAATTTGTTTTGGTCAGGCCCAGTGAGAGCTATGCGCTGAAAGACAAAAGGCCAACTTTATCAGAATAGCTCTCTTCAGGCACTACCTTTTTGCCAAGTTCTAAGACAGCACAAAGCTTGTTATGCATAACAAGATAAAGTGGGTTTTAGCCCACAAAAGCTTATCCCCAAATAAATTTGTTAGTCTTTAAGGTGCCACAAGGACTCCTTGTTGTTTTTGCTGATACAGACTAACACAGCTACCACTCTGAAAGAAGTATAAAGTAATATATAGAACACTGGTTCTTGACCTGTGGTCCACAGATTTTGGTGGTCTGGTTGCCTGAAAATTAGCCATACAAGTTTTTGAACATGAAAGTTATTGCTAGTTTATTTAAAAAAAGGTATGAATCCACTGGCATCATTTCCCTGTATGTGAATGATGGAAAGGTTAAATAATGTAATAGGCCCTTCACATGACTAGCTACTGAATCTTTTAATTTCCAACTCTTCTCCAAAATCCAGAGACCATAAATTACATTCTGCTCCCTCAGCTGCATCTCTTTTTTTCCCCAGTCCCTCATCAATTATGAGCTCCCTTGAGGCCCCTTATCAGTGAAGTCTGTGCACCTGCATCCCTACATCATTTAATTATACATCCCCAGGCACATATCAATTCCATGCACCTTATTAATTAATTTTGCATCCCTTGCACCCCATCATCAGTTAATTCTCTTCTTCCTCTAACCCCATACTTGGTTAATCTGTATCAAATCTGCACACACACACACCCCTACAACTCCCTATCAGCACACCTTCACACCTCATGTGCCTCTGAAGTTCAAACCTCCCCCCACCCAAAGCCTTGGACAGGGGTAGCAGTTCCAGGGGTGGTTCTCTCCCATGGAACTCCAGGCATCATGAGTAGGAATGGGGATGGTGGGAATCAGAGGAGCTAACCCACTGCTGTAGAATACACATTTAGTGATGCTGATGCTTGTAGCCATGTTGCCTGCAGCTGTTTTCATCATATTTCATAAACTATGCAAGGTATGGCCTCAATAATAGACTATTTCATTGCCAATTTTCACTGAAACTAAAATTTTTCATTTCTTTTAAATTTTCTCAGTTAAAAAAAATCCAAATCAACATTTTAATTTAGTATTGTTCATATTCAATTTAAAATAGCATGTTTTGTTCTACCCCTTTCCCTTCCAATGGAAAAGTGAGGGCTGGGGGAAGTGAGCGGAACACTAAAAAAAAAAAAAAAGGCCTGAAAATTGAAATGAAAAAGATTTGGTCTGAAACAAGCAGTTTTGGTTCAGCACAAACTAAAACTGTTTTGTTCAATTCATTGTGTTGAAGAAAAATCTGATTTTTTTTTTTTTTTTAGCAAAAACAGTTTTTCATTTTATTTGAAATTGTTCTGAGAAAATACCTGCCATTTTTCAACCACTACTCACCCCTACCCATGCTACCTCAGCTACACTACGATTTTTAGCACACTAGCTAGATGAAAACTAGCACAGGCAATGTCTACTTGAGCTGGGAATTACATCCCTAGCTCTAAGTGTAGATATAGTATCAGTTCAAATTATTTGTTTTCTGAATAAGAGATGGTCAATGGATCAGCCATTGGCAAGCTGTATACACTATTACAGTTCATTAAAATCACTGTAAATCCAAACTAATTCTGTTGACTTTAACAGAATTACTATGGATTTATTCTTATGTAAGTGAGAGCACAATTTGGCCCTATGTTTGGGAATGTAAATAGATGACTGTAAAAAATACCATTTTCAGTGACATAGTACAGGGTCTTTGAAATCAGAGGGAGCTGTACCTATTTACATCAGCTAAGAATCTAGCCTACCATATATATGTCCGTACAAGTGCATATTTTCTTTGTGTTAAGTGTTACCTGCTGAAACAATTAAAGCATGGGCAAGTGCAGTTACCAATCTAATTAGACATTTATCTGCCATTTTTCCAAATCACACTATCCATTGTGCCATGGAACTCTCTCATATGTTCTACAATACCTAAGTACCAGGAAATAGCTAAGTGAGTTTTGGCAGCCTTTCTTCAGAAATTCCTTGTCTTCTCTCAGACCTCTCAAACTTATCCTTTCAGTAAAGTCAGTGTCTCACTCTGTGTTCCCATAGACTTTAGGATTATCAGCAGTGCTGTCAAGGATGATTCCCCACTCTGGCACTTCAAGTGCAGAAGGTGGAGGCCCGCAAGGATTCTAAAAATTAATACTGGCCACTCCAGGCTTGCATTAAACTCCAAAGGTTGCAGTTTTTCTCTGACCTCGGATGGGTAGATGCTGCTGCCACCACCCAAGTGCAAAACCCCTTTGAGGACCGATGAAGGCACACTTGGGAATTCTTTCCTGTGGGGTACCCTCAAGCCCTTTCACCTCCCCCTTCTGGGGAAGAGCTGAAAAAGAAAAACAAAGCAAATCAGCTGTTTACACCAGCTAATTAAACAGCACATGCACAAACCTCTTAGGACACACACATTCAATCCTGTTCTTAAAAAAGGTAATTTTTATCAAAAACAAAAACAAAGAAAGAAAATGCATCTGGAAACTCAGGCTATTGCTAGATTTTAAAAAAAACCCACAAAACTTCCAAGGATTAAGCATCAAGAATAACATTCTTGAGGTCCAGTTTAAAGGTTACAAGCAAAACAAAAGCATTTGGGGTTAGCACAGATAAGTCCACAAGCCATAAAGAAATAAAAAAAGAGAAAACCTAAATCACATCTTCCCAGACATTCCCTCATCTATTTAAATGAGTAGTTTCTAGGTATGATCTGATGATTTTTCATACCTGGCCCAAAGCTTCTTACAACATTGCTTTCATGTAGCACAAGTGCCCAACATGGCCCTGTTCAAAATTGCATTGAGAGGAAAAATGTAATAGGATTGCTGTGTGACTCTGGCAGAGACACAGGATCAACATATTTTAATTACTTCCATTCTGTGCCAGGGATGCAGAGAGGACAGGTACTGGGGCCAACCAAGCAGAGGCCAAGAAACCACAGGTATCCCTCAGGCTGCAATCATGTAGGTCCCTGGCCAGATGCACAGGATTCTCCCTCTAGTTCAGCTCTCAAGAGGTGGCCCATGGCTGTGCTCGGTTCCATCTTTTTGGGGAGAGAGGAAGAGAAGGGGTGTGTCCAAAAGCACACTGCTTTAGTGTGGCTCTTCCTCTAGCCCAATCACAATTTTGATATGGCCTATAGGCGGCACTGATTTTTAATTTGGTGGGGTGGGGGAAGAGAAGACAGACAGTTATGATGAAGGGGGAACATCATTTATTATTTGCATTACCATAATGCTTGGTATACACCAGGGGTCTCAAACACATGTGCGGCCCACCAAGCTCCCCGAGCCCCCCCCCGCCCCTCTACCTACCCCGTGGCGCTGCGAGCAGCTGCGTAAGGCACCAGGAAATTTTCCTGGTGCCCTGCGCAGCAGCATGCTGCTCCAGCCCCTGCTCCATCCCAGCCCCGCCTCTTCCCGCCCCCCCCTGCCCTGCCCCCACTCCCCTGAAGACCTGAAGCCAAGCTCGACCTACTCACCCCATGGTAAGTGGAGCGACCCGGCCCCAGCCTGCTCCATTCCCCTGGCCCCCAGCCGCGCCGCTGGTGAGTGCTGGGGGGATGGTTCCTCCCTCCCCCAAGCCTGGGAGCCAGGGGAGCGGAGCAGGCTGGGGCCCCAGTCCTCCGCAGGCTGGAGGGGGGGAGCTGGCCCCAGGCCTCTGGGACATAGGGGGCTAGCCACTTCCTGCGGGAAGTGACCTGGCCCCAGCCTGCTCCGCTCCCCTAGCTCCCAGGCTTGGGGGGAGGGGGGAACCGCCCCCCAGCACTCGCCGGCGGTGTGGCTGGGAGCCGGGGGAGCGGAGCAGACTGGGGCTGGGTCACTTTCTGCAGGAAGTGGCCAGCCTCCGTTCCCCCCGGAGGCCTGGGGCCAGCTTCCCCCCTCCCACCCGTGGAGGCCTGGGGCCAGCCCCCCCTCCGCTGCCCCCCCCCGTGGAGGCCTGGGGCCAGCCACCCCCCCTCCCGCACCCCTCATGGAGGCCTGGGGCCCCTCACACACACCCCGCAGGGGGAGGGCTGCGTAGGGCACCAAAATAGCTAGGGACGGCTCTGCCCACACCCCTCCTGAACCCCTGCTCCGAGCCCCCCTGCCACACCCTGCACCCCGACCCCCTGCCGCACCCCTCATGAAAGGGGTGGAGTGGGGGCGGGGCCGGGGGTGGGTGTCTGTGATGCGGCCCTCGGGCCAATGCCCTAGTCCTCATGAGGCCCTCGTGGTCATTTGAGTTTGAGACCCCTGGTATACACCATAGTCATGGATCAGGACTCCATTGGGCTAGATGCTGTACAAAAAGCAGATATAAAAGATGGTCCCTGCCCTAAAGAGCTCACAATTTGAGTATAAAAGACAACATGGGTAAACATAGCTAGTCCACGACACCACTTTTCTCACATTCCATTTTACTGTTCTGCGCTGCACTGTGGAGAACAAGGAGCAACGGAGAGGTCCTTGGATAAACATTTTGGCCCAAGTGATGTCAACGGCAATATTCCTATTGACCAAGATTGGATTAGGATTTCACCACTTATTGTTAGAAATGTTAAGACAGGGAGAAAAAGTATCTATCAAGTTATGGTACATGTAAGATGTATATACAATGTTATAACTTTGATGGGAATTATAGAGATAACTAATGTTAGTATGAGATCTCAGTGGCTTTCAAGGGACTTCCATGGATTGGCATAGTACAGGAATTAAATAACCATGGACCCGTTCTACCCAAACACATAAGCATGTGCCTAGCTAACTCATATGCTTAAAGTTCGACATGTGCAAGTGCTTTGCTGGTTTGGTTCCTATAGCCCTAATCCAAAGTCAGTGGAGTATTTCCCTTGATTTAAATTGGCTTTCAAACAGGGACCAGGGCCTATACAAGGGCCCGATCTAACTCCTACTGATGTCAGTGGGAGTGTAGACATTGACTTCACAAGGAGTTGGACTGGACCTTCGACAGGTGAATGGGGAGAAAAGAAATACGGTAATTAATAGTATTACTATTATTTTGTCAATAGACAGGGATATTGAAGTGGCAAATTTAAAGCCAAGTGGGTTCAGCCTTTGACACTTTTGTATCTGTGCAAAAATGTCTTCTGAGTCAGACCCAGAGCATTTTCTGGGAATTACAAGTGAACAACTTCCAAGAGGTTATTATCAAAATCACTGATGGCAGCAAATGCTTGCAGTTCTTTTTGCTATCCATGATCCACTGTCACTAAATAAATATATAAAACAGAAGAAGAAGAAAGAGGAAGCTCTTTCATAAGCAGAGCGAAGTTCCTAGAATACTGTTATTTTTCCTTTTGGCACTCAGCGGATGTTTTTTCCAACTACACAGTGCTTTGAACCATTTACCCTCGACAGTTGTTATAATTATATCAATCAAATGTGGTGCATGTTTAATTGGATTTTAATAGGACTGTAACTCCTTGTTTAGCAGCAAGTTTAACAGGAGCATAAATTATTGTTGATAAGTTCCAGGGCTCTAGTTCCACCTTTTAAATAAGTATTGCAATTGCATTTGAAAGTCCAGGTCTTGAATGGACTTCCTCTTCAGAATACAGATTCCGATACATCAAAGCTGGAGATAGTTTTGCACATTTACAGGATGAACAAGAAGCAGGTATTCAAGCATTTAATTCTCGTCACATTAAATAGAGCGCACAGAGTTTTCATAATAATGTTACACTGGCAAGTATGTATTCTGTTCGAGAAGTATTTAAGCCAACCAGAAATGTAGCTTGTGAAATACAAACAACCTCAGCTGACCAAATAATACAGTAAACAAAAGAAACATCATGAAGATATTTGATCAATGAGTAAAAGTTATAAACAGAAGTCTATAGCAATGGAAGGAACCTCCTTGGGTTATCAATCCCAGTTCCTTGCTATCACAGGCAGCCCCATCCGATAATCCTACATTATATTACCACTCCATTAATAGTATTATTACAGCAGTTCCTGAAGCCTCCAACTGAGATTGGGACCCCACTGCACTATGCTCTGTACAAACATATGGTAAGAGAAGAACTCTTCAGGCAGGGGCTAAGGTGTAAAAAGACAATACAGAGTGGGAGGGGAAACCAGAGCACAGAAAGTTGAAATGGCTTGCTGAGGTCCCACAACAAATTTGTAGCAGAGCCAGGATCAGAACTCCCGTCCCTTGATACCAGCTCAGCCACATACACTAGACCACCCGCCTGCACAATCATATCACTTTGTTGTGTTTTGGAGTCCTCAATTCTATTATCTTGCATAAGGGAATACAAAGAAGGTTTGGTAATGCCACTGCTGCTCATGCAGTGCTTCAAGACCATACCATGCCTGAAGGGTAACCTTTGTTTCATGTTAACATTAGTTCTTAAAAGCTTATTGTTTCTGTTATTTTAGCAATGACCAGTAGGTCCAAACAGCATTATCTGAATAATTCTTTCAGATATATTTGGAAAAAATTGGCAACAAATGAGGGGAGAGGGAATCAGAGAAAAGACAGGGACAGAGTAACAATGAACTTCGTCGCAATTAGGAACTCAACTTTTTCTACGTGTACAACAGATGAATTACCATTTTAGGCTGGAATTTTCAAAGGCACCTAAGGAAGTTAGATTCCCAGTTCCCTTAGGCACTTTTGAAAACAACGCTTATTTTTCAATGAGAAGGAAAAAATAAGGTGTTCTTAATGGATAAAGAGGGACAAAAAGATTGGGAGCATCTCATAAAGATGAGACTATGAGACTAAAGCTTTAATTTCTATTATTAAAATACAAGATAGAAGAGGCCTGTCATGTCACATAGGAACAATTGCATGATGGCAGCAGAATGGACTATCCGCATATCTATTAATGCTCGGGCCAATACAATTTTAAATATAACCTGGTATAGAAATTCCATCCCTTCTTTTCGAAGCCTGTTCAAAGTTTTTATAGATCTTAATGTAATTTTTCAGATATGTATTTCCCAGTAAAGCACTGGTTCAAAAGTATCAGCAGATCATTATGAGCAACATTTTGAATTTATACAGAAGCCCTGATCTTTGGTTTCAAAAGTGCTTCACAAACATGAATTAAGCCTCACAACACCCTTCAGCTAGATGATTATTTTATGATAAATTTGTACTATAGGGATTACAAGGCTCCTACTTTAACTGCAGATCATATTGCCTTTTATCTATTTGCTATTGATACCCAGCCAGGATTAGTATAGTGCTCTTTTATTATTCTATTGAAGACAGGCAAAATGAAGTCAATGGGATTACTCACTTGCTTAAAATTAGCCATGTGCTCAGGTATGTTGCTGAACTGTGGTCTCAGTGAACTACAAGGCATTTGTTGAAACTTCTTTTACCAGCAATTTGTAACCCTCTATTCATGGCAACTTGTGCTGCACCATAGCTCTAGAATGTAGGTTTCATACTAAGTTGCTCTAGTAAGTCTTATTTGTTGGTTTGTTTCTTTTAAGTAGGATTTGCCTAGTGCTTTCAAGGCAAAAATCATCATTTGTGAAGTTTAACCAACTCCAATGCTTCTCAAGATTTTAAAGCAATTACCCTGGGTATTCTTTAACAACAGACAAATGCAGAAATAGCCTCTGGCTTATAATGAAATTGCCTTGTTTTCCACTTACACAACTCCCCCCCCCCTCTAAACAGCTTACAATAAAATTAGACACTAACTAGTTATTAAAACATGATCTTTCATAGCTAAGAGCATAATGATATAGAAATTCTAGCTTTCAGTATCTCAGATTAATAATAATACCATTGATTCACACATACTAAATGAGCTTTGAAGATAGAAAGCAGGAATGTCATCACACACTACAAGCGAATGCTGTTAGCAATATTAGAAAGAGGTTTACAGTACCTATAGGTGCAGTCCCTTAGTTACAGGGGGTATAATAACCGGCTGTATAATAATTTTTCCATTACTGCTCCGAGGGAATTTCTGGAAATAAAAGTTATTACCTGCCCTTAGGCTTCTTACTACTGATTGCAGTGGATGAAATTGACTTCACCAGCATTAAAGCTGAATAGGTGATCATTATGTGAATGAAATGAATGAGTGTGGGAAAAACAAACTCCACTCTTCCATCTCACCATTGGGCTGGGATACTGGCTGCAGGGATGGAGTGTTAGTGGTTGCACTCACCACAGTAGCATCTCCTGGTGTTAGGTCAGGGCACTGCAGGGATATTTGCCTTTAGCACCCCCTGTTGGTCACCTCTGTGCTCCTGCAATGGGCCGATTCTGTCATACTCACCACTCTGGCTTAGTCCCATCTACTCTGCACCCCTTCCAGGGTGACAAAAAAACAACTAAGAGCCCAAAAATGTCCCAGCACAAGAGATCCTAGGCCTATCCTTGAGCCTCCATCTTCAGACCAATGTTAGACTCAACAGTCCTTATGTTGAGTTTGTATGCCCCTTCCTCAGGGCAGATAGGGAAACCAGAAGCACTCTCTATTCTGGGTTCTTGCCCAGGGATGCTTCATTAAGCAGCTAGGTCTGCTCCTTCAAATGTGCTACTGTTTTTAGGGGCCACTTCCTACCTCCGAGATCCTTGTGCTGCTTCCCTGCAACCTGTGCTTTACACAGCTTCTCCTTGGATTCTCAGACTTCTGGTTCCTCCTTTCTCTTACTGGAAACTGACCCCTCAATATTGCCTCTCTGTGACTTGCCCCCTTTCCAGGGCCCACCATGGGGATTAATTATATCTCAATGGCCTTCTTCAGTCTGCCTTCCCCGAGAGAGAGAGAGGACGGACCTCCCTCCTTCCTCTGTTTTCCCCCCTGAGCTCTCCTCCATCCTTATGTCACCTTTCCTGACTCTTTCACAGTTAAGGTCACTAATATGAGCAGCAGCAGCTGAGGGATAGCTCCTAGATCACAGACAAGGCTAATCTTGATTCTCTTTAAAGGGCTTACCAACATGGGATTGGGGTACTGAATCTTGAATTTGCAGGCCCAGTTTGTTCAGGGTTAATGTGCCGTCTCTGCACTCTGAGTATAGGGGTTACATAGATTTCCTTCTATTCCTCATCCTCCACATGCAGTCCCGCCCTGTGGAGGGTAAACATACAGCATAAAGGGCAAAGTGGGTCTTGCATAGTTGTTTCACGCAGGGGTGAAGTCCCCCCATTTATAAGGCTATGTTCAGACATGGATTTTGTACAAGATAGTGAACTCTAAAATACATGTTTCAAATAGCAGATGACCACAATTCCCATCAACATATTTTTTAAGCACAGCATATGAACATCTGAAGATATGGGAACGACAGACTTCAAAACAGGTTACATTACCAGTGCACATTTTTAATAAAGAAAAGCAAATGCACACAGTACAACACCACCAACAACCATTAATACAAAAGATCAAGAAACACCTTTTTTTCCCCACCAGTTGCCAAGGCACTGGTACTAGAAAATTGAATTCAAAAGGCCAGCACTTGGTGAAATGTTTAGAATGCAAAAGAATGAGATTAACTCTGACTGTGATAACTTACTGTGGAACCACTTTATACCAGCTTCACAAATATTGGCCAGTCAAAGCTAAGGCTAACACTTCCCCCTCCGCTTATTCCGCTAATGAAATAAAGATGACAGGATAAAGGCTGAAGTTATAAATAGGGCTAAATCTAACTTCTCTAAGGAGAGTAGAGGTTCAGGGGGCTTCTCCCCACCTTATACCAAGCTCAGCCACAATTCCAGTCCTGGATAACAAGGTGCAGGGAGGAATTAGAGTAATACAAGTGGTGGTGGACTCCTCAGAGGAGGCAAGGTGGCCCAAGTATCTGTTTCATACTGGCTGAAAAGGAGGAAGGAGGAACATGCAAAGTTACAATAGAACCTGAAGGATGGCAGGATGGCTTTACATGGACTTTGTTGGGTTGTGCACAAACACAAGAACATAACATAACATACCAGAGGGTATTAAAAACCTAATTTGTTTTCCCATGACCTGTCAGATAACTGCAGACAGCTTTTTATTACAAGTCAATGAATGTGTGTTTAGGTCCCACTCCTGCAACAGGATCCTCTAGCATGGTCCTTACACACACCTGCATGTAGTCCCACTGAAATTAATGGGACTTCACAGTACTGTATGGGCCCACTCTATCAGATGCCATTGCAGTCTCAGGGCCTCATACTGAATGTATTTAGGACTATATACTCATAGGATCCATGAGCTTAACTCCCATTAAAATCAACGGAAATAAAGATTGCCTATGGCTCAGTTTATTTTGGGGACTAATCAATGCCTTGCTAACTGCACTTCGTGCCTGAATCCTCAGCATTGTTGTGAATTGAGTGCAAAGCAGCATTTAATACTGTTTAACTTCCCCCCCACTCCGCAAACTGTAAAAAACCATCCTCAATACTCAAACGGTATTTTTAATTGGATAAAACAATTCTCTTCTAGTACATATTCATGTTCAGTCATTGCATTGATATCTGGAAATTTCAGAGTAGTACAAAAAATTCCTAATGCATGGTTTTAATCTTGAAGTCTTTACACCATTTTTGAATATACATTATAGAGGTTATTTGTTGTAGGAAAAGTTTCAAAATGAAATCTATTACATTAATCTGCTTTCACTCATAGCTTTAAAAACAAAACAAAACACTTGGGGTTGAAATTTACCACACAGTCTCTGTCTGATTTATTTATTTAAAGAAAAATAAGGCAAATTCCTCCATCCTTTTTTGAGTTTAGAGATGGTTAAAAAACAAACAAACACTTTTCTTGTCTAAAAAACACTACAAACAAACATGTTTGTCTGGGATAACTGAGAACAACTGAATTCGAAAGCTTCAGACTAATCAATTCCCAGTGTAGACTAGGTGTTTGGCTACATTTGTCGGGGGGTGGATGGGGAAACAGGAAAAGGGTTGGTTTTAAAATAGTGAGTTTACACACATTTCAAAGTATTGCATGCATTATGACTACCATTTTTGATAACACTGGGGTTTGAACTGGGAACTTCTAGAGCTAAAAACGTGAGTTGATCAAGCTTTAAATAAAGAGCAAAGGTCTAGTTTGTGTGTGTAACAGACCCACAGCTTTTGTGGATCAGGTATGCATAACACAAACTGACCAGTGGGTTACCCATATGTGACAGTCATCATCATGGGGGAATTGAACACAAGACCTCCAGAACTAGACTAAAGCTAAACCTAAAGTTCCTTAACTGGGCTAGAACAAGTACATATAGTCTGCAGATTAGGCAGTGGGTTATATAGGCATCGTAGAAAATTAACTGACAAACTATACTTTCAGAATGGTGCGCTATGTATGCACACATAGAAGTCTTATGCTGTGAAAATTGTGATATTTCTCTTGAATTTTTCTCAAGGTCAAAAGTTTAGGCAAATTTACAAATTGTGCCCATTGAAAATTTTCACATATTTCACAAAAAAATGTGATCATTAATAGTAAAGTTAACACCATTTATTCTGGATCAAGTGAACAAATTCTTGCAAACACTCATGAATATCTCAGTGTTTCCTGCAAGTTTTCATGAGACAAAAAATAGTAGTTTAATTCTGCTCTAATGGTAGATCTATTTCCACTACAGTATGTTATGTTATTATTTAACTAGACATTCACTGCCAATATTTGAACAAAAGGGGTTCCCAAAATGTTTCCCCTTTCTTTTACTTGTGATAAGTGCCTATGATAACCAGGGGTACATATCCTTGTGGAGACGAGATGAGGGAATGAGAAACCTATTCACTTGTTCTCCCATTTAAACAAAAAATGGTTTCTCATAACCAAAGGAAGCAGAAAGACCACTTGCAAATAAAGCGATCAAATCGCATATATGAAAAATTGGGACAGGAGTTGGGGGTAATAGGTTCCTATATAAAGAGAAAGCCCCCAATATTGGGACTCTCCCTATAAAGTCGGGACATCTGGTCACACTACTTGCAAATAAACATATAAATGAACTTGCTGGAAATACTTCTACATTATTCCTGAAAAATATATGAAGCACATTGATGCTATCACAAGGTCTTGACCATGTGTATTTTTAAATGGGGTCTATGTAAAACATTGTACTGGGAAAAGGGAATATCCTCCAATGCAAAAATATTCATAAACTAACCTGACAGTAGGTGCAGTCTGGTGCATTGCAGGGGGAAAAAATGTTTTTGGTTCTCAGAGGTTAAGTTTATGAGCCTTAGAGATACATTATCTCTGGCTGGGATAACTAAGATATTATCCAGAGAGGGGTTGAATGGCACGAGAAGGCAGCAATTCTCCCTAGCCCCCGTGAGTTTAGAGGTATAATTTTAATAAGTGCTCTCATGAGTTCCCCTTTAGATCACTCCAGCATGTAATTTTATAAATATTAATTCTATCTTGCATAGGGCTACACTGATCCTTTCCGTCTAGCTCTTAGCAAGGATTGGCACAAAGCTTGTGATCCCTTCATACCATGGGCTCCTTTTATCTACGTGTTGTATCCACCTTTTGTCTTAAACTCAGATGGTAATATCATTTGGGCATGGACTATATCTTTGTTATCAGTTTAAACAGTGCTTTGCTCAGTTGACACCTGGCTCTTAGCACTACCACAAGGCAGTACATCAATAAATAAACAATAATAATAATAATATAGCTATGCCTCCCCAGGAGGAGCCCTCGGCAAGAATTGCTCTAGCATGGGGGATAAAGGGACCTTTACAGGGTACATCCATGTGCTCATTCAGCTTTGCTGTCCTGTGACTGGGGTGGGGAAGCCAAGGCTCCACCCATGCCCCGCCCCTCCTCAACCCAAATTCCCCCTTCCTTTGCAGAGGACAGCTACAGCCCTGTAGACCCGGCTCTCCCCTCTGCACCCAGACATGCAATTTGAGCAGGCCTCACAGGGTGGGTGGAAGATTACACCCTCTTATTTACCTGAATAGCCTTAAAGAGTATTGCCCACTTTTAAATGATCTAGATTTGGGGAAACTACAGGTAAAATCCTAGAAGGGTCATCTTAAGCTAAAAGTTCCAGAGAGTAGGGGATTGCCTCGTTATCTTTAGAATTGCTCAGTTGGCTGCCATCCTGTACCATATAGATGGTTTCATGTATGAGAAGTGCTTTTGAATCCTTTGAGACATGACATTATAAAAGGTAAATTTTCTTTTAAGGAAGTGACATTAGGAAACACAAAGTGACTTGATATCATTAAGTTCGTACCTACATTAAGCATATTCAGGAAATGGACTTTACTCACTTTTTAGCTCTATTTTCATTTTGAAATTCCAGTTGGTAGTAGCCTTATTACGCTTTTAGTCCTTAGAATACCAGGGAATTATGCCCCCGAGGGTTTCTATAATTGCCTAGAAATCCACTGCCTGTTATCTTGTCTTATTGCTTAAATATAAAAAGTATATTGTGCATTTATATGCTTAAAGTAAATAGGGATATTATGGACGTACAGTAAATATTTAAAGAATTGAACGGGGTTTCAGCTGCATGATTTTCATTGCCTTTTCATGGAGTTTTTGCTGCTGAAATCGCTATATCATTTCCTGAGAATGCACCCTTGCATCTTTTGGATTATTCAGTATGCAGCATGATTACTGAACATAAACAAATATTTTTAAACAACTATCTGCAGCAGAGTGAAAATTTCCTGACTGACCCTTTTGTAGTATGACTCTTCAATTAACTATAGCATATGTTCTTTAGACACAGACAGGAAGACATGGCATATTGCTTAAGAGGATATCATTAACCCAATTCTGATTTACTACACTTACTGAAGTTTTGGACATTCAAAAATATTTTTATATAAATGTAATCCCTGCTTTTGATTTTGAAGGCAAAGGGGCCAAGATTAAGGATTCACCCAGCTGCCAAAAAGACCACAGGAACATCCGAATGGCATGAACAAACCAGTTTTTAGGTAGCAGAGATAGTCCAGCATGAAATCCACTGCAGAGAAAAAGCTGAACAAAATTTGCAACCTGTCAGATGTTGCTGCAATACTGTACCTTACACTAAGTGCAAATGACAGAACAAAACAGGGCACAGTTTTGTAGAACATGACATTATCTGATGGGAAAGATAATGAGCAGGTTTTTTTTTATTTAAGACGGTTTCTTTGTATGTATATTTTAATCACCAAATTTGTCTGTGACAGCAGTTACGGTGTTTTAATATTAACAGAGCCCACGATAATGTTACCTTATTTATATTTAGGTTTCAACATGCACTATGTACTCCAGAGGTACACTTCAGAATAACCTCCTTATGACAGTTAGAGGAACTGCTTCATTATTCACAATTTACAGGAAAATAGCACCCGGCAGTCTTTTTACTTTTAAGAACTTGGGGAGTGTGAAAACTGAGAAAAGACCTCTGATAGACAATCCCAACAAAAGGCACAGAGAGAGGAAAACAGCTATTAAATACCCAGGTAACACTTGGTGCTTATCTATTCTCTTCTGTAACAGAAACACAATGGGTTATTCTTCAAAGATTTTTCACTTATGTAATGTTGGGTTAATTTCATTTTGAAAATTGACTAGAACAACTGATTTTGGGGCTTGTCTCTGGTGAGAGTATAGCATTTGTATTGCTTCTTAAAAGTTGATTTCTGTTTAATGTTGTCACTATCCTTTCTGCATGAAACATAGTAAGTTTTAAAGCTGCATGGTAAATTGTTGGGTGTAAATATCAGGTATAGTAAAGGCACATATTTTTCAATTTTATCCCATGCTGGTTGAAATAGAAGTGTTTTTGAAAATGTTTAGTTCTGCAAATCATTAAAAATGATGTAAAATTCTTATAAAACGATGTGGCATAAAGTAATTGTAATATACAAGATTCTATTAGACTTACAGTGAAATCTCCAGAGAATAAAGCTTGCTCCACTGAGGAAAATGAAGATATTATGAGATGCTGCTGTGATTTCATGATCATTCCTGTGCTAAACTATGCAAATTAGGGCCTCTATCCTGCAATGAGTTCAGCATGGATAGGACTCCATGCTCTCACACAATCCCATTCACTTCAGTGGGGTTTCATACAGGGTCAGAGGTCTATCTGCATGGAGCTCACTGCAGGACATGGGGAAAATAGGTTGGAGATAAGTAAGCTGCTGCTATCACCATGCTGCTGAAAATGGCACAATATGCTTGTTGTGGCATGCTTGGAGCAGCGATCCACCGTGGAGCTTCCAGGTGCCTACAGGTCTCCCCAGGGGAAGAAGTCTCTGTCTCCATTAAGGTGGTTTCCCACCCACCAGTTAACTGTCCTTCAGTCCTGCCCTTCGGCCGTAGGTAGCGCGGTGTTAGAAGAATGTAGCCTCAAAATGTTCTAAACAAAAAGCAAACAACTCAATACTGGTTACCCACCATTCTTCCCTTGGAGAATCTCTGCCCTTTCCTTCAAGCTTGGCTCCCAAACAGTCTCTTAATCCCAAGGAGCAGGCAAGATATGAGTAACTGCTCATCCCCAATGGCTGCTCCAGCTAGCAGGCCCATCTCTACACAACTCTGCCGACAAAGCTCCCTTCAGGCAGAGAGGCTCATTCCTGGCCAATCAGCCCTGAATTGAGCCAGGCTTTTTGATTTTATTTCCTCTCCAGGGTTGGCATTTGCTGACGGTATAGCTAGGTGAGGCTAGCTGAGCCCATAGGCTCTCCTCAACCCCTTCTCTGCTGATGTGGATCCTCTCTGTCCCATCACAATGCAATATTCTTTATTTTATATTTGAATTGATTAAAAGCATCTATTCAAATTGCTTTGTCAAGTATCATAACCAGATCTACAGAGATGGCTCCTTGTTCCCTTTTTTGCTAATGGTACAATTAATTGAAATAAAATGAAAATATTCTCCCCCACAAAAAACAAAACAAAACCAGAAACTGAATTCTAGCACTCTTTCCCATATTGAGGGGTAGCTTACCCCATAAGCAGTCCCCTGCAGAGTAAGATACCATGCAAAAGAGTAAAGGTGATAGACTATGGGTCTGTATTTTCTTCAAATGCTCTCTGATTCTAATCAAAAGGGAGGTGTCCAAGATGGAAGAATTTCTCTCTCACTTCATCTGGCTCACACCTTACAGACCTACCCAATCTCAGGAAGTCTTAAGCAAAGGGCCCTTATTTCAAGAGGTTTGTTCAAGCCGCACTACTATACTGATATAAATTTGTATTTTCCACACCCATTTCACTGTAGTGAGCATGTTTTTCACACCAACCCTATGGCCAAGACCAAAAAGGCCAAATGTTGTCAAGTGACAACATTGCATTGACATTTTGTTAGACAAAACGTGAGTGCAAATAGTCAGTGACTACTTCAAAAACAGGCTCCAGCGAGAAACTGCTGAATTGGAATTAATATGCAAACTACATACTATTACCTTAGGCTTGAATATTGACTGTGGGTGGTTCGGTCATTACGTTAATTGAATTTATTTCCCCTCCTTAAAAAACTCTTAACACCTTTGTGTCAACTGTCTGTAATGTAATGGGCCATGTTGATTATCACTTCAAAAGTTTCTACTGATAACAGTTCCTTTCAATTAATTAGCCTCTTAACATTGATATAGACACTCCCACCTTTTCATGTGTCTCTGAATGTATAAATATCTGATTACTGTATGTTCCATTCCATGCATCCGATGAAGTGGGTTCTTAACCCACGAAAGCTTATGCTGAAATACATTTGGTAGTCTCTAAGGTGCCACAGGTATTTTTCTTGTTCTCTTTTTGCTGACACAGACTAACACGGCTACTACACTGAAATCAGACTACTGAGTTACCTCCATCCCTGAACCTCATTTCTGGTCCTGGGAGAGCATGAGAAAGGGAGTGATTGAGGGTGGTTTGTTTCAGGTAATCCCTCGGACCTCGACATCTCTCTCTCTCTCATATGCAAAAGGAAGATCTGCTACAGACAGAGATATTCCAACCAAAATGTGGCAGATCTGAGAAAAGAGCCAGAAATACAGAGCACTTGAGTATTTCACAATCCTAAAAATGTTTCCACCAAAGCATCCAGGTTTTTGATTACCAGTATATAGTCACCTTTGTGTAAGTATTGCTTGCGTCATTAATTTGCATGTTCTAGTTAATGATACAGCTGTACTTTTTCAACAATATAAATCCATGTATATTGGTTCCATTAAATCTACTGTGCACATACACTGACTGCAGGGAAAGTCTAT
The DNA here is from genome assembly GCA_033296515.1 of Macrochelys suwanniensis. Classification (NCBI taxonomy): domain Eukaryota; kingdom Metazoa; phylum Chordata; order Testudines; family Chelydridae; genus Macrochelys; species Macrochelys suwanniensis. The sequence goes on along the minus strand of CM065780.1, from coordinate 28,297,361 downwards.
AGGTGCCACAGTGATGAGTGTGATATAAATGCCTGGATAGATCTGTCATTTACAACATGTACATGGCAGGTTGTAGGGCTGCTACTTGTAGATGAGGCTGCTATACCAGATATGGGAGGGTCAGAGAGCTTCGTCTCAGAAAGATCCACACCAGATGTGTTCACGATAAAATCTTTTAAATTTTCTGCCTCGTATGGCTGAGATTATCTTAAATAAGACATGCTACACACATCACTATCTAGTGGCTGACCATTATAATACAGTTTAGCATTTCATTACATCTCTCCCTTTAAAGTTGTACGCTCCTACCATTTACAAAATTTACACTATCAAGCTCTCTCAAGTAGAGTATGGATCAGCCTGTTAAATGTCTCTGAATCATACTGGTTTTCTAATTACCTGACCCAAACATGTAGCAACTTGGTCATCTAGCTGTTCCTTTGCTGCAACAATTGGCTGTAGTAGCTTCAGCATCTTTAATCATCATCAGTCATCATCCTCATTTGGCTCTGCATCTGCCATCTGTAGAGTTTGCCCTGTTGCTTGTTCTTCTGAGGAACAAACTGTAGAAGTCAACTGTTACTGCTGAACTCTTCACTGCCAGTCTTGATCACATAAGATCTGCACACTGAATTCTTTTTCCGTACCACAGCTGAAGTTGGTCATTTTTTTCCTTTATCCAATTTGACGCAAACACAAATGCCAGGTTCTAGCTTCGGCTATTCTCTGAATGTTGTCTGTTGTAAAAGTGTTCATAAGTTCTTCTTGCTTTTTAATCCATGTTGGCTATTGTCTTCATGTCTGGCCACTTTGAAGATAGAAGTACTGTTTCAAGTATGGAACAGAATTGGAGTTGTCTGCCCATCAGGAGTTGTGCTGGGCTATATCCAATAGCTGCTATTGATCTGTAATTCAGAAAAAGCAAGGAATATATCTGCCCACTATAGAATTTTCTTGGATGTCTGTACAGCTGTCTCAGCCTCTCCCTTTGCTTGTGAGTACAGTGGGTTGCTACAGGGCCGGCGCTATAACTAGGCAACCCTAGGCGGTCACTTAGGGTGCCAGGATTTTGGGGAGGGGGCGGCGGGCGGCTGCCTCCTGGCTCCCTGCTCAGGTGCTGAGCGGGGAGCTGGAAGGCAGTCATGGCGAGCCGCCCCACTGTCCCCCGCTCAATGTCTGAGTAGGGAGCAGGGGGGCAGCTGCAGCAAGCCACCCCGCTGCCGCCCCGCTCAGCGGCTGAGCAGGGAGCCGGGAGGGAAGCCGCTCCCTGCTCAGTTCCCGTGGCAGGGGAGGGGCTGAGCACCCACGGGCGGGGGACCTGGCTGGAGGGGGGGAGGCTGAGCTCCTGCAGGCAGGGGAGCTGGCTGGGAGGGGGTGGCATTGCAGGGGGAGGGGGGGACAGTGCAGGGCTGGTGCAAGGAAGTTTTGCCTAGGCCGCGAAACTTCCTCGCACCGGCCCTGGGCTGCTGGTAATATGATCCAAATCATATTTCATTTGTAATAACTTGAATTCCACTGCAGTGAATTGCAGTCCACTGTCCATTACTAGTTGTTCTGGAATACCAAAGTAAGCAAAAGTGCACTTCAGTTTCTCAATAACACTTAAACAGCTGCAAAAATATCCATATTTTGTGCACCTGTTACATCTTGTGACTTTGGCAAAACACACTTCTCGTGAGCTATGCATTTTTAAACATCTTATGCATTTAGGCCATAAGGCTTTGGTGTTTTCCTGGGATTTGGCACTCTAACTTGGGAGTTCTCTTTCTTTCTTTTAGGGGTCTTATGATAATGACTTCCAGCATTCACACTGCACCTGTTAACAGTTTCTAAGCTAGTTTCTGGTTTTTAAAAGTTGAAAAGTTGCTCTTGGTTTTCCTATTTTACCAGCTCAGACAGATTTTCTATTTGAATTGCTTTGTGTAGGGTTAACTCTGTTTTTAATTGTAGCTGCTGTGAAAGATTTGTGTCTATTAACCAGTCTGTCTCCAAATATTTTGATGCTTAGCAGTTCGGGGGGAGGGGGGGGGAAGGTCAGTCTTCAGCCAATTTAAGATTCAATGTTTTCCCTTGATCCTTGAATACTCTGACCTACCTGATTGCCTTCTAGGATGATATAACTGGCTCTGTGGATATGGAGAAAGCTGTGGATGTGATATATCTTGACTTTAGCAAAGCTTTTCATACGGTCTCCCACAGTATTCTTGCCAGCAAGTTAAAAAAAGTATGGATTGGATGAATGGACTATTAAGGTGGATAGAAAGCTGGCTAGATTGTCAGGCTCAACGGGTTAGTGATCAATGGCTCGATGTCTAGTTGGCAGCTGCTATCAAGCGGCGTACCCCAGAGGTTGGTCCTAGGGGTGGTTTCGTTCAACATCTTTATTAATGATCTGGATGATGGGATGGATTGCACCCTCAGCAAGTTCACAGATGACACTAAGCTGGGGGGAGAGGTAGATACACTGAAGGATAGGGATAGGGTCCAGAGTGACTTAGACAAATTGGAGGATTGGGCCAAAAGAAATCTGATGAGGTTCAACAAGGACAAGTGAAGAGTCCTGCATTTAGGATGAAATAATCCCATGCACCTCTATAGGCTGGGGACTGACTGGCTAAGCAGCAGTTCTGAAGAAAAGGATATGGGGCTTACAGTGGATGAGAAGCTGAATATGAGCCAACAGTGTGCCCTTGTTGCCAAGAAGGCTAACGGCATATTGGGCTGCATTCGTAGGAGCATTGCCAACAGAGGGCAACGGAAATGATCAGGGGGCTGGAGCACATGACTTATGAGGAGAGGCTGAGGGAACTGGGCTTGTTTAGTCTGCGGAAGAGTGAGGGGGGATTTGATAGCAGCCTTCAACTACTAAGGAGAAATGGTCTCGTTACAGTGGGAGGGTGTCTAGGTTGGAGATTAAGAAACACTATTTCAATAGGAGGGTGGTGAAGCACTGGAATGGGCTGCCTAGGGAGGTGGTAGAATCTCCATCTTTAGAGGTTTTTAAGGCCCGGCTTGACAAATCCATGGCTCGGATAATTTAGTTGGTTTTGGTCCTGCTTTGAGCAGGGGGTTGGACTCTATGACCTCCTGAGGTCTCTTCCAACCCTAATCTTCTATGATCCTATGACTCTGGTGAAAACATGATCTTTCATAAACCATATTTCTCTGAGGTATATAGTATGCAAACATATCCAGACACTTTCATAGTCGTCTTTGCTACTGTCTTCAATAAAGCCAAAGGATTGAAAGATATTCTCTTCCTGCTTCCCCAGAGCATACATTAAAGAAGATACCTGTCTATTCGGTCTACTACTGGATGACTGGGCAACAAAATGGCAGATGAAATTCACTGTTGATAAATGCAAAGTAATGCACATTGGAAAACATATCCCAAGTACACATACAAAATGATGGGCTGTTACCACTCAAGAAAGAAATCTTGAAGTTATTATGGATAGTTCTCTGAAAACATCTGCTCAACATGCTGCAGCAATCAAAAAAGCTAGCAATGTTAGGAGCCATTAGTAAAGGGATAGACAGTAAGACAGAAAATATCAGAATGACACTATGTAAAATCATGATACGCCCACACGTTGAATACTGCATGCGGTTCTGGTCGTCCCATCTTAAAAATATATATAAGAATTGGAAAAGGTACAGAGAAGGACAACAAAAATGATTACAGGTGTGGAACAACTTTCATATGAGGAGAAATTAAAAAAAGACTGGGACTTTTCAGCTTGGAAAAGAGACAACTAAGGAGAATATGATATGGGTCATTAAAATCATGAATGGGCTGAGAAAGTGAATAGGGAAGTGTTATTTTTTCCTTCATATACCACAAGAAATTAATAGGTTTAAAAGCAAACAAAAGGAAGTACTTCACACAACACACAGTCAAACTGTGGAACTCATTTCCGGGGTTTGTTGTGAAAGGGAAAAGTATAATAGGGTTACAAAAAAAAATTAGATAGGTCATGGAGGATAGGTCGACCAATGGCTACTAGCCAAGATGGTCAGGGATGGAACTCCCTGCTCTTGATGTCCCTAGCCTCTGATTACGAGAAGATGGGAGTGGATGACAGAGGCTGGATCACTTGATTATCTGTTCTTTTCATTTCCTCTGAAGCGCCTGGCATTGGTCACTGTTGGAAAAAAGGATACTGGGCTAGATGAGCCACTGGTCTGACTCAGTATGGATGTTCTTATCTTCAGTTTTTTTATGGAATTCTGTAGCAATTTGAAATGTTGCAAAAATACTGCTTCCTGACAGTCCATTGTGAAGGTTTGTCAAAGCTGACATTCTCTGGGGGCATTAAAGAGTGGCATTTTGATGAGATCCTGCAACTTTTGTTGCTCCCCTCCTCTGTCTACAAACTTTTCTCTTTTTGTTTCTGTTTTGATCTGGCTGTAGTTTACTTCTGACACCATGTCATGTACAGTGTTGTAATGATAGGTTGCAGGGCTGTTACTAGCAAAATCAGGCTTCTGTACCAGATATGGGCTGGCCACAGACCTTCCTTCTCAGAGAGACACACCAGATGTGTTCACGATAAAGATCCTTTAATGTTCTGCCAGGTATGGCAGAGGTTAGCTTAAATAAGGTATGTTACACAGAGCACCGTCTAGTGGTTGAAGAATAACACACAGATTTCCATTCCATTTCAAGATTTATCTATATCTTTCTTTTAAAGAGTGACTCATTTGCTCCTGTCTTTCTTTATCACCTATTTGGATGGCTCACTGGTTACAGATCCTTGTCCCCATCTCTTTATGATAGTTATGCATTAGTGCAGGACAGCATGGCTTTCAGTATGCTTTTGTGGAGATATTCATGGATCCTAAGAGCCAAATTCTGCTTTCAGTCACACCAAAGCAACCCTTTTAAAGACAAGGAGCTCAGCAGGATTCAAAAGAATATTAGACATTTATACAAGTAATAAGAACATACATAGTTATATGGGATAAAACATTTATAAGGGATATTTAAGCCCTCAAGTTCCATGGCACAAGCCAACCATTAATTGTCTGAGGTTAGAAAGACATTTCCCCTGTGTAAAGGTTATTGTATATTTGGCGATTTTGGCATTTTTGCCTTTTCCCAGAAGCTTCTGGTATTTGCCAGTGTTAGAATACTGATTAGATGGACTTTTACTCCGCTTTGACATGGCAGATCCCTTTTTACCATGCTCAGTGGGTTGAACTGGTGAGACTGACAGCTGACGTTCTAGCGGGGAAGTTTCCTGCAAATGAAGTTTGATGACATACTTTGGAGCAAGGGTAATATCCTGATTTAGACACCCTCAGTCCACTCCCGCCCCCCCCCACCCCACCACCCTGCCACACTCCCTTAGGTTCCTGTGAGTAATTTTTAATAATCAAAGAAGATACAAGCCCTCAGAGAATCCAGACCAGGTTTTCCACTAAGCACAGTGCATACTGGGAGTGAATTAGGGATTTTAGTGAGTGTAGTGTGAATACTTCTACAGTGCAGACATGATCAATAAATCTTATAGGATGTACCTAACTATTGGATATCAGTGTCTTGATTTAAGGAGCTAACAGTAACCAGGGACATAACACAGGAGGGTAGAGGGTATTAGATTCCCAGTTCCTTTTACCTCTTGGAAGAGGTCCAGCAAAACAATAAGATTCATTGACTTTTGTTACCAGAGAGAGAAAGCTGCATCTGCTGGATCAGAAACTGTTGTGGATTTTGCGACTGAACTTGTTATGATCTGATTAAGCATTCTGTGTACTGAGATACAGAATTTGCATTAAACATCATCCATAAGCACTTTATCTCTATTGAAAAAGTGATGCCATGTGCTATATTTTATCTATTTTTCCTGATGAAGCCTAGCACTGATTTGAAGCAAGAAACTGCTTTTGAAGATCCCTTTTATTAGGCTGAATACTTAGAATAGTTTTCCCCTCCAAGAGACAGAACTTTTGTTTATTAACAACACCATGTTTGTTTGGTTTTTTTTTAAAAAGCAAATTCCTGGTTCCCCAGGATGTTAGCTTCTGATTATTTTTGACTAGTTGCCTTGTGTTCAAGTACCTGGTTTTATACCAGACAGAGCATAAAATGACTACATGTTTTGTCCCTTAATTGGCTAAAGCAGCAACAGCTGTCATTTGTGTGAATCAAATTTCTGCTTCAAAACTTGAGAGAGAGCATTGACACAATAGCAGTAGTGCCACCAGTTTGTTTTAATCTACTTGCCTTCCTCCTTCACCCCCACCGCACACTAGCTCTCTTTCCCTTTATTGGATCTGCCACAGAAACTTGTCTGGCTATTGACTCTGCAGAGTGTGCCAGTTCAGCATTGCAAGGTCACTCATAATTGCATCTGGACCGTTTTCTCATCCCTCCCCCTCCTTCTCCAATTCCGCCTTTCTCTCAGAAGGCAACTGTGCTGAAAAGCAGCCACACTGGCACACTTTACACTGGAATTTTACCAGTAATAAAATGGATTGTGATCATTGAGTGAAAAAAGGTAGCAGCAGGAATTAAACTCATTCCGGAACAGCAGGAGTTTTGCAGATCAAGCTACTGCAAGGGGGCCCCACGGGGCTTTCCTCCTGGAATTAAAATCTTTCCAAATGGACTAGGCCTGTGGCTAAAAAAAAAAGAAGCAGTGTTTTATAGCAGTGTGGGCCTACAGATTTCTCCCCACTTAGAGAAAATTCCTTGGGGATTTTGTGTTGTCAGTGTTACGTGCTTGTCTTTGCGATACCGACAGGGCTGGCATTTGCAGCTCTGTGCCCTCTAGTCACATTTAGACGTAAGTAACAACGTCAAACATTATGCTTTTCCTCATTTCCTCTTCACAGCCCACAATAACCTTACCATATATCTGCAAGGAAGTGGCAGGGACATTTTCGTCCATCTGCCCTCTAGTTATGTCTTGCGTCAGAAAGAAAGCACGATGCAGACATGCCAAATGACTCCGTCATCTTTATTCCATGTGTATTTTAAGTGTGTTAGACTACATTGTGCAAGAGAAGAAAATCTTCATGTGGTCACCAGACTTAATGTGGCTGTGAGGGAATGAGTGAGAGAAAAACGTGCCCATCAATAAACTGACATCTCCTGCAGGAAAAAAAATATATGCATCTCCCCCTAATTTGTGTGGGTGGCATTAGCCACACTAGTAAATGGGAATAAACCTGATGCTGCAAAGATAAACCACTGGAACCTCCAGTATCAACACATTACAGAAGCAAGAGTTTTAGCTGTCAGCCACCTTGCAAGATATATAGTGCCAACGTTGACCATAAGTGCAAACAAAGCAAGCAGCAGCTAGAAGTCCTGCATCCCAGGGCAGGACAGGGAAAGCTGTGTTTTTCACAAGTGACACACAGATTGGCATTTGGTTTTGAAAATTATTATTTACAGTGATTAGGTAGGTCAGGTACAGAAGCATATGATAAAACGCTGTCAAATCACAACCACACTACTGCTGAAAAGAACATAAAATGTGCTTCTCCTTCCCCTCACCGTACGCACATTGTGCTATAAACCTCTCCAGTTTCAATGGAAGAATCAAACCCATGGAGTATAATCTTGCACTCTTCAAAGAGTATGAGAAGACTGGTGATCCGGACACAGAAAAAGCACGAAGAGAGTTGTTTAAATCTGCCTGCTTAAAGAGATGGAATGAGACAGTGGAGGATCTTGACTTATTCCACTCATATAACCTGAGCACTCCACTGTAGGCTTGGAGTCATTGACCCAGTAAGACTCGTCAGCTGAAGGTGACGGCAAATGCTGAACCACCTCAGACCTTCTCTGTAATTCAAAGATCAAAACTGACAGTATGACTAGACAGAAGGTTCAGAAAAAGCTCCTTCTAAAACATCCAACAAAGCATTATTATTTCACCACTGTTATCCCCATATACTATAGAAGAAATGGAAAATCTGCTGGCAAGATGGCATTTATCCTGAATTCTTTAAGAATTTGGGGCCAAATGTACAAGCATGTTTGGCAGACCTATTCACTGCTGTATATTTTACAGGGAAGATCCCCAAAAGTTGGTCTAAGATGATAGTTATGGCCCTCCTCAAGTACAGACAACACAACCAAATGGTGTTGCCAGTATCACCTAATATCACTCTGCTCCACAACTTCAAAGTTAATGGAGAGGGTCTTACTGGCTCATCTCACCCCTATCTTCGAGGCCATCCTGCCAAAAGTTTCAGACTTGGATGAAGTAACTGCAACCAGAAATCTTTCCAGTGTGCTTCATGACTGAATGAGGACACTAAGAGCTTTAACCTGATCTCAGAAAGGCTTTCAAGATTTCAGACATCTTTGAAATTCTGGAAGTAAATTGAGCATGGCTCAATTGTACTCATGAGGTTTGTGTGTTTATGGATGTTGGGGGGGATGGTATATGTTATAGTGGTCAACCACTGAATGAGTGTCGATTGTAATGTTCCAGTTATGATTCTCATTGTGGCATTAAACTGCACATCCCAAGATTTAATATGCATGATAGCTGCTCAGACTGGTTCACGATATTGAGCAGTCGAGCATAAAAATGCTAAGGTTAGTCTTTGAAGCTTGTGCATATTAGTTCTTTTGCCTATTCCTTTCCAGATGAGCTTGAAAAGTCAAGCTTCTGGCCAAGGTTACCCCACGATACTTTGGGTAGGGCTCTTTTCAGATCTGTTCACCACAGAAAGTGAAATCTGGGTGGTTCTTTAGTGGCTTTGTTTAAGGGAGAGCTATTACCAAGATTTTGGAGACATTAAGGAGAAGCGTCCAGTACTGGAAGTATTCCACCATTATCCTGAGGTCAGTGTAGAGGGTGTCAACGGATGAGGGTGATTTTTTTGCTTTGTATAGCAAGGACAATGTGGTCAGCAAAAATGAACTTCCATAAAATTGTGTCAGGTAAGTCACTAAATGTAGATGTTAAATAGTGAAGGATAGTGAAGGCAGCATTGATCCTTGAGGTAGACAACTTAAGTAAAGCGTGGGGGGGGGGCAGGGTTCTGGGGAGAGAAGGCAAAATTCTATCTTCTGAGTGCAAGTATAAGCTACAGACTACTCAGCACTTAGCTGCAAACAGCAGTTGCCATCAGCTGGCTACAAGCAGGTGTTTCTTGAACCAGCTAGAAGAATTAGCTATAAGGTAAGGGTGGGGCTAGGGATCAAGTGGTCATTTTCTCCTGCTCCAGACAGTGATGGACCTCAATTCTCTTTTGTATCTACTCTGATCCAAACCTGTGGGTCCACAGACCCTCTTCTTAAGTGGGATTCAAATCCACAGATCTTGCCTCGGATTAATCCTGGAGGTAATTTTTCCTTTACAACCCCCAAGCTCCCCTCAAAACCTGAATAGCCACCCCCCCCAAAAAAAAACTTTACTGTATCTGTTTTTTTAATTAACATATTGTTGTCCCATTGTCCAGCATCAATGTACCTCTCATCCCAAGTATCTGCTACTGCTGGGCACAGGAATCTAGGTATAGTCTAGGTGTAATTTGCTTTATTTACACAAGTGCCAGTTCTAAATCAGATGTGATCACAAGCAACATGCAGGGCATTCCCTTCTTTTACAAATTCAGTCCAACACCAATGCCTACTTCCCAAAGAGCAACTTTGCTCAGTACTTGATTCTTATCAGAGACCAAGGCAGAGAGCAAAAGTGCCTGCTATTCACCCAATTCCTTCTGTGGGGAACTGTGACAGGGTTGGACTCACCCCTGCGGCGCCTCCTGCTGGTTTCTTCTGGGAATTAGCTCACCAGCCTCTGGGGCGCCCTCTGCCGGCCAGTGATCCGCCTGACCACTCAGGCCCATGAGTCCCTCCCAGGACCCGGTGCTCCTTTAATTGGGGTGCTGCCCCCCAGCAATACCTCCCCAGATCTGGGTCTCCCCTCCCCAGGGGAACCCCCAACCCACTATCCCCACCTTGCCTCAGTTGTAGGCTACTGCCAGTCACCAGCTAGCCCCCGCGCCCTGGGGCAGACTGCAGTATAAGCCACTCATCACAGGCAAAGGGGGTTTGGACCTGCTGCCTCAGCCTACCTGTGGGCTGCCCCCGCAACCCCAGTACCTAGCTGGGCCTAACCCTAGGCCACAGCCTGGGGTTTTCTCAGGCTGGAGCTCCCCAGCTCTTCTGGCCTTCCCCAGCTCTGCTCCACCCTAGGTCCCTGCTCAGGTCCCTACAGCCAAGCCCTTCTCCCTCTAAAGGCAGAGAGAGAGTGTCTTTGCTCCAGGCCCACTGCCCTCTTATAAGGGCCAGCTGGGTCCTGATTAACTGACCACAGCTGTGGCTGCTTTGCCAATCAGCCCAGCTCCTATTGGGATCCCCAGCCCTCTCCCAGGGCTGTTTCCAGCCCCTCAGGGCAGGAGCAGGGTGCCACCCCGCTACAGGAACATTGTTTAACCAAAGGCTAAAAAACTTGCTCACGCAGAAAAACAAACAACAAAAACCCACACCACCTTGGAAGATTATGTGTAACAATCAATGATCTCGTGTGACATTTGCACAATATTTAAAAGTAGACATTGTCTCAAGCCACAAGATTTAGATCCAGATTGCAAAACACACCAAATTTTTTGTTTTGATCCATTATAGAACAAGTGGCCAGTTGCAAAAACTAAAATATAAATTTCAGTTTTAAGAACTTCAAAGAGAACATTTAGAAATGATGCTACAAAACTGTTAGTACAGATAGAAGTTCAGTTCAAAGAAGCATCCAAATGTTTAGAACGTGTATTCAAACAATGAGCCTATTCACTGTGTGAAGCTGGACTGGAAATCAGGCGGTATCGTGGTATTTTGTTTGACAGAACCATAATTCAAAGATAATATGAAAATCTGAATATAATAAAAATTATCCAAACTTTTTTAATCCATAAGAAGGCTCCAATTTGAGTTTGAAGGAAGGTTCGAGTAATTCCTTATCCTAATCAGACTGTTGTTCAAAAATCATGAGTCAACCTCCTCCCCACCAGAAGAAGTCATGAGATTAGCTGAAATACCATGAGACTTAAAAAAAATAATAATACTTGTCAGGTCTTTTCATTTTCCCTTCTGTTTCTTTTCGAGCCCTTAGAGTTCATATTTCCAACTTTTCTCCACAATCATGAGAGCTAGATACTTATTTCTTATTGCAAGACTCACAATAATAATATAACACTTTTAAATGACTGGGTTTTTTTCCCCCATTGTAAATCTGCACAATCTTCAAATTGGCCTTCCAGAGTAATTTGTTTCCCTAATACCATTACAAAGCATGTGATTTTGTCAGGGCAGCTTTCAGACAGAACAAATTAAGCTCAAAATAATGATGCAAGGGAGCTAGAAAGAGGTCCTATGACTGCTTGATGTAAACCACTCAAGGACCCAATGTTAAAAGGGTTGAGAGAATTATTTATTTTCCATTTAGTAGTAGTAATAGAAATGTTGGATATTTCAGCATTTTGAATTATATCAGGATTAGCAATGCATTCAGGGAAGCAAGCTATTTATAGATAATAAAAATGACCCGCATCTTAATGAGGCTAGATGAATTAATAACCTCCCCAGCCATTCCACCCTAATTACTATCATATTCAGATCTGATGTTTGCTATTCAGTTCCAGCTACCTGAAGGGAAACTTCTGCAAGCATTGGACAAAGTATCTGCTTGCGTTCCAGGGATGCACTCCATCCAGATTCTTCCAGTATCAGATCTGAGACAATGCTCCCAAGCATGGTGAGACAATACTCTACAGCTGCCTGAGAGGAGCTTCTAGAAGCCTAACAACATTCGAAGTGTGTGGACCCTTATCCATCTGCCACTCACCTATGGCATCTATCGGCATCTATCTGCATCACAACATGTGTCCTCTTCCTTCTCATCCCCTTCTTCTCCACCACTGACTTCATTTTTTCCCCTATTCTCAGGATGCGCACACATCTACAGCTCCTACAAGCTATACCTGCTCCTCTTCCCCTCTCCATAGCAAACTGCCTCCTCCTCCACACTGCACAGTCCAGATTCCACATCCACATCCTCCTCCTCATTTCTGGTGATATTTACTTCAATGCTGCCCCTGCACCCCCATCTTCCCCCTCTCCACCCTACCTCTGCCCTTCTTGTGCCACCATTCCAGGTCCATCTCCTTCCTTTTGCCCTCTCTTCGCCCCTTCTCTTGCTATCTTCGGAACACCCATTCCATCGCTAAAAAAAAATTCAGTCATCCAGAACCTCTTTATATCTTACTCCTATCTGCTGCTGACTCTCAGAGAGACTGGGAACCCTTAGTCTGATGTGGCTTCTGCAGCTTCCCTCTCTTTTGGAGACCTCTCCTTTTACATATTCCTCACTAGAGATCAGACTGTGGCGGGAGTGTTGAGCTTCTCGTCTCCCATTTCTGCCCCTTTCAACTGGAGCAAAGTGGATTTTTTAAAATGTAGTTTAGTTTATTCACCAAAAAAATGAAATTTTGATCAACCATAAATTATTTGTAAAATTAGTGTGGAATTAATCAAATAATTAACCAAACATTTTGTGATTTTTCAAGTAGAAGTCACATAATAGAGGCTCTGGTCCTTATAACCTGTAGCCCAGTGGTTAGACTACTTACCTGGAAGACCCAGGTTCAATTTCCCACTCTGCCAGATAGGAAGGAATTTCAAGTTGGGTCTCCCACATCGTAGGTCAGAGACCCTAGCCACTGGGTTGTGGGCATTTTCTCAAGCTCTCTTTTGAAGCTGTTCTACTTTGTATAAATAAATAACTAGTCACTGGAGCAGGGACTTGACTTTGGTTCTCCCACCCTAACTACCTAGCTGTAGAATCAGCCTCACTTTTTTCTGGCCTAATGACCATTCATTCTAATTCATAGTGGGAAATTCATAATCATTCATGATCACAATGAATGTAAGCTCTTAGGGGCAAGGACTGTCTCTTTGTTCTGTATTGGTATAGCACCTAGCACAATGGGGTCCTGGACCAGGACTTACTCTGAGGTCCTATAACACAAATCATTATTATTCATAAAATAGTAAAATAATAATAAGGTTTTTGAAGGACTGTCCGAGCACTGACGGTAAATGAAATATACAGGCACATACTTTTTAAATTCTCATGGACTAGTTTTGAGACAACATTTATCAGACTTATTAAATATCTAGGTTTCAGTGTAGTAGCCATGTTAGTCTGTGTCAGCAAAACGAAAATAAGAAAGAAAAACTTGTAGCACCTTAGAGACTAACAAATTTATTTCAGCATAAGCTTTCGTGGGTTGTTACCCACTTCATCGGATGCATGGAATGAAACACACAGTACACAGATATTTATACAGTCAGAGAAACATGATAAGGTCGAGGTGCATAGACCAACCTTAAGAGGCGAATTAGTTGAGAGGAACCATAACAGCAGGGGAAGAAAAACCTTTGAAGTGATAAACATGATGGTCACACAGGTGTGAATGAGGATCGTTAACTTAAGGGAAATAGATTCAATTAATGTAATGGCTGAGCCATTCCAAATCTCTATTTAATCCGGACGCAATGCAACCTAGTTTGCATATCAATTCGAGTTCAATAGTTTCTCTTTGAAGTCTGCTTTTGGAGTTAATCTGTCGCAACACTGCTACCCTCAAGTCTGTCACCGAGTGATTAGGGAGGTTGAAGTGTTCTCCTACTGGTTTTTGAATGTTATGGTTTTTCTTCCCCTGCTGTTATGGTTCCTCTCAACTAATTCGCCTCTTAAGGTTGGTCTATGCACCTCGACCTTATCATGTTTCTCTGACTGTATAAATATCTGTGTACTGTATGTTTCATTCCATGCATCCGATGAAGTGGGTAACAACCCACGAAAGCTTATGCTGAAATAAATTTGTCAGTCTCTAAGGTGCTACAAGTTTTTCTTTCTTATTTTCGTTTTATTAAATATCTAGTTTTCCATTTTTACACAAGAAAACAATTAAACCAACTCTATTAATTTCACTGGATATTTTAGCTTATGTCCATGTGATTGTTATTTTTTGACTGGCTAGTACTCAAAGATTTTTTACTGGCACTGGCAGGTGCGCTGATAGGTGGGTGGGAACGATAGATTTTATTGGCATAAATGCAAGGAAATGTGGGTGATTACACTCAATCCTGTAGTCAGATTTTTTTCCAATTTCGGGGTTTTGTGTTTTAATAGCATTAGCATTTGCCCAATACTTTTAGGTTTTGATCCAAAACTCACTGAAGTCTGTGGGAGTTTTCCACTGACTTCACTGGGCTTTTTCTATTAGGCCCTCTGTAAAATATTAAATGAAAATCGGAATTACAAATAAATTGCTAATATGTTATTTTTCTTAAATAGAACTATTATTTTGGTTAGCAGTCATTGAATGAGCTTTTATTGTAGAAAACCTAGTCAAAAGCAACAGTCACCAAGATAGTTCATTTTTATGGCTCAATTGAACTACTGCTATTGTATTGCCTGGTGGCAAACAAGGCTTTCAGAGTTTGTGGAGTTACTGCCATTCATCCATTAAGCTTGTCGCATTAAAGAGCAAGCCTTAAGGGAATCCTAATGGCTTTAGGATTGGTATGGCAAAGAGAGATGGAGTGTTTCAACTCTGAGCTATCGGTTCAAATCCAATCCAGGCTAATAGTGACCTAGAGCTGTGAGTATGTTGGCGTATGCGAAATAAATTGATGGTCTCAACTCCAGTTCCTAGCAGACAGGTGTTCACATCACAACACACACCATTTGGCAGTAATTGGTAGTCTCGGAGAAGCCAAGGATTCAGCTGGCATGGAAGCTTATTTATCCTCTCACTTGTAGAGGTAGTTCGCGCAAGGAGCTGTTCAACAACCCAAAATTGCACTGACTTAACTAGATCAGATTCTAAATCTATTTAGCAAAACTGGTGCAATCCCCTTCGGTTTGGTTTTAGTCAGGCTAATATCAGTTAAGCTAGTTTTGATATACTGCTAAACTGAGTAAAGAATGTTCACATAAGGAAGTTGCACCAATGTAGTTAAACCAGTACAATTTGTGTGTATGGACCAGACCAAGGACAGATATGAAGCACACTGGTTAGGCAGTATTGGAAGTCTGCATTGACCCCATCCATGTTCTGTTGTTTAACAGAAAACTCTAAATTTATTAACACATTTCAAAGCCAGAAGGACTAAATTATCATCTGACTTCCCATCCAACAGAGGCTATAACATTTCAACCAGTAATTCCTGCATCAAGCCTGTAACTTCTAGTGGAGCTCAAGCAAATCGTTTAGAGGTAATTTGAAATCAAGACTGGATGTAACACTGAACATCAGCACACATTTCAGGAATTCAATAGAGTTATGCCAATTTACAACAACTGAGAACCTGGCCTGCACTATAAAAAGAAAAAGATGACCAACTTTTAACACCACTGCTCCACACACAGAATTGTGCCACAATCAGTGGGCAATAGTCACAGGAACTATTGGGGTGATCAAAGCAAAAAAGGCAACATTATAAATGAGATTACTGAACTCTGACCACAACATCTTTTTTCAACTCACCTGTGATGGGCCTAAAACTAAACTTATAATAGTCCAGTGGATAGGGTCCTCATCTAGAATGAGAGTCCCCAAGATGAAGCAGAAACTGGAATCCAAGTGCTCCACATCCCACCTGAGTGCCCTAACCGCAAGACCACAAAATCATTATCACTTGTTCTCTCTAGCCCAATGAATATTCAAGTATTTGAAAACAGCTTCAACTGGAGAGACAGAGAGATCCAGTCCAAAATACCCTATTGTCCAGTAGATAAGGTCCTCACCTAAGAGATGGGGAAAGCGGGGGTTCCAGCCCCTGCGCCAGTGAATATTTATTCATACAAAGTGAAACCGCTTCAACAGGAATGATTGGGATACTTCACCTTCCTCCCATAAAAATCCTCAAAACAATAAACAGCAAGATTACCTTGGGAAGGGCGTTTACTTGAGAAGGATAAGTCTGAGGTTTGAGTCCTTGCTTCCAACCAAGGATTCAGACCTGGGTCTCTCACATCCAGGATGTAACCCCTGGGTTAAATAATATAAGAAGGGAAAGCACCATCTCCTTGGTTTTGTGAATCCAGCATGTTTCTTTTACTTTTTTAATAAATATCCAAAATGTTTGTGTGACCTGAAACAAAGTTTTTCCAACATTTTTGATTCACTAAAAATTCAGTTTGGGTTCAACCGGAAAGTTTTTTTAAATTTTTTGGAACTGTCACCAAACTAGGGGGGAAAAATCAGTTATTCACACAGCTCTAAACTAGATAACGTTGATTGTATTATGTTCAGTGGAGAGGAAAAAAGGGCAACACATTTCTAAAATATTTTGATTGCTAAAAAGTGTGAGATGAAAAACAAATTCAATCCAAAATTTCACATTGCAATTTTCTAAATACTGAACATTTTCTTATCATTTCCTTCCCCCACCCCAAACAAAACCCCATTTTTCAGTGGGGAAAAAACATTATTCAAAAAAAATTTGATCTGCTCTAACGGTAACATGATTCTGCATTGAAGCAAAATGAAAGTGAGTCTCACCCTTCTGCTTTTCTCCCCCTGCCCTCCAGAAGTGCCCAAGGCATTTTCTGATGAGTTTTCTTCCAGTTTGAGCATTTCCCTCTGACATATTCTATGTACTTGAACCTGCAGAGATTTCATCATGAGTAACTTTACATATGTGAATCATTACAATAACTTCAATGAGATTATTGATGTGCACAAAGTTGAGCATATCTTTGCAGGATCAGAGTTTTAGTTTTTTTATATTTTTCTCCCACTAACAGTATGCTAGTCCTTCAGCTCATGCACATACCCAGTGCCCTGTCTGAAGGCTCTGGCCTATGGCTGAGTCTGGTGACTAAGGATTCAGTGATGGCAGCTGGAGGTTGCACTCACTGTAAGAGGGAGCCTGTCCAGAGACCGAGAGAGGAGACCCATGGGCAGGAGAAGGACCTCTAAGGGCTTGTCTACATTAACCACCGGAGCGATGGATCTTTCGGGGATCTAGTGTAGACATGATAAATCGATCCCCGATCGCTCTGCCGTCGACTCCGGCAATCCACCCCCGGCGAGAGGAAGAAGCGGAGTTGAGGGGGGAGTGGGGGCAGTCGACCCTGCAGCATCCTCACAGTGTGGTAAGTCGATCGAGGTACGTTGACTTCAGCTACGTTATTCACGTAGCTGAAATTGCGTACCTTACATCGACTCCTCGCTCCTAGTGTAGACCTGGGCTTAGAGAACTCAGAGTGGCTCTCTGTACCACCTAGGCAGACGGTATGGCAAGAGATACCTGCAGGGAGCAGGAGAAAAACCCCTCAGGTGGGACAGACTTTAGGAGAGAGGCTGTTTGGGGAAGGAGGTGTAGAGTCTGGGAATGAGGACTGGAAAATTTGTACCTGAGTTGCCAACTAACTTATGTTTTGTTAATAAACGAGACCCCAAAAGGGGGTTGTTGCTTGACTCACACAAATCTACATAAATGTACTCAGGAACCCAAAGAAGGGGAAAATAGAGGTAGTAGATATGTGAATGGGTAACAGTAAGCCAACTCATGCATATCTTCCATTTTTGATTTTCTGAGCTTACTAGTGAGTCTTTATGTTCACATTTTAAAGTATGAAACAGAACAACAAGAGTCCTGATTTAGGCCTCAATCCTGGAAATAAATGTAATGAGTGTTAACTTTACTCCTATGAGTAATTCCACTGAAATCATTTAAAGTCACATTTACATTAAAGATAAACACATGCAGCACAAGTGTTTGCAGGATCAGAGTCTTCCTGTTTTTCTTCAATCATGAACAGCTCAAATAATTTAGAATAGATTCGTTGTATAGTAAGTTCTTAGGTGAACCATGTGAAATGCTGGATTTACCCAAAAGGCTAGATTGTGTACCAATGAAGCCAAAAGGGACATCTGCCATTAATATCAATAGGAACAAAATAGTGTGGGGTAAGGGATTTATCCTGCTTCCTCTCCAATGGTTCAGGATCAGGACCTAAGTCACCAATATTTTTCACATTTAGCACAATGGAGGTGGAGCATAAAAAGTAGCAATCCCTTAGCCTCCCAACTTCCAGACAAAATATCCACAAAAGGACAAAGCAATAGGCACGCCCTTCGATACATATTTTAAAAAAACCTATTAGTTTTAGAATACAGATTGAGAGAGAGAGAGAGAGAAAGAGAATGTGATCTTTAAGTGATTATACTAATAAACATGTTTAATTCTCATACTGGAGGGCTCTGAGCCAAGGAAACAACCTAAAGAAAAAAACCCTAATAATTCTTAAAGAGTAACAAGACTCTGCCTTCTTCTGAGAAATGCAATAAGATTTGGACAGCTTTAAGAACATCAAAAGCACTCATTTTAGAAGGCAAAAGTGATAGTGAACTCAAGGGGGTACATTTTCAGTATTATCCTTCGGAATGTTTAGTGGGACTACAACTATTGGTATTAAATAGGAATTATGTTGCTAAATCCATGAGAACTGTGCTGAAAGTTTACTTCAGAGAATGCCTTCTATTGCAGAATTTCAGTTGCACCAAACCTTTATTTGCCAGGCTACAGTCTATATTAGTTTTTGTTTGTTTTGTAGGTATCAAAACCTTTGACAATACAGTACTGAAAACCATTTTTTTTAAAGTCAAACAAACAATAAATGAAACAAACAATTCCTAGGGCTACATCATTTTCTAGCTTTAGATTTATTTCTGACTCCTATGAACCATCCAAACAAATAAACAATCAAACTGTCCTATCTGTTCCCCAATTTGTTTAATTTATTTGGCTCCTATCAGGCATGTAAGCAAGTTTACACGACTGGTCCCATTGGACCTCTTCTATATGTAAGGTTACTCAAATACATAAGTGAGTACTGGTTAACCAAAGTTAAAATCTTAATTACTACTACTATTTTAATGTTGCTGAGCCCAATAGTAAATGCTAAGGCAATAACAACCCCCAGGGCCTGCACCCTCTTATTAGCTCTGCAATGAAGGGATCTACCCACACTAAGCTCACTGGAAGATTGGGGCTTTATTTGTCAATGCTGCCGTGGGGGACGGGGGGAATTGTTTGGAGTTTTGCTTGTAAAGACATTTAAATAAATGGGGCTACGCAGGGACCTAAGCACTCAGAGGATTCTAGCCATAACTAGAGCAAGGAAAAAATTGTCAAACAATTTCCCACCCCCAGTGAAAAATGCATATTCAGCAACACAAACATTTTACAAATTTGTGTAAATTTTGCCAAACTGTTCTACTTGGGGGGAAAAAAACAACAAAAACAAAACAACAACAACAAAAAACCCTAAACCATTCCTCCCAAATAGTTTTGTTTCAAGATTTAAAATAAAAAATGATGTTACATCTAAACATTCTCACTCTTTTTTATTAAAATGTTAAAAAATGCTCAAAATTCAAACAGAATATTTGATTCTTTGATGCTTCAATTCACTGAACATTTAAAAAAAATTCATTTTTGGTTCAACCTGAAACAGAATTTATTTTCAATGATTCAGAATTACCAATGAATTGGAAAATCTGTTATTTGCCAGGTCTTGGCCATAAACTCTCACTATATATTTCATCTCATATTTTTAATTTGTTTTAAACTGTGGACTGTAGGTAATATAAATACAATAAACAAGCTATTAATTCAGTTTAAATCAGCTCCCTAAAAACCCTTTATGCTTTAACTGAGGTTATGCATCAAGTATCTTTAAAAAAGGAATTTTTTGGTTAATTTAGAGAGGGTGAAATGTGCTGGACAGTCTGCACTAAAATCCTCTCTTTATACTTAGAGAGGAAAAAAAAAGATGTAAAAAACAGACATGTTCCCTACATTGTCCAACACTAGAATGGAAGAAGCATCTGTTGAGCTGATAGATCTATAAACTGAACTATTTAGAACTTGATTCTTCTGCTGAGGCTGCCAGCATAGATATGAAACTCTTCTTCTTTTTATTTGAACCAGAAGCAAAACATTCCAAACTTAATCCAATCCCTTGAGCCATTCAGTCACCAGTTTTGGTTCTTTTTAATGTTGTTCCTTTTGAAAACAGCGTATGATATATATTGTATGAGCATGCATTTATTTTTATCCACTTCTGTTCTTATAAGGGAAAGGTCAGATGTTAGCTAATTTTATGTCAGCTTTCACACTTTTGTTTGTAAGTTTATTTTGCTGCTTAAAGCATAAAAAACAAAAAACAGGTCCCACCTGCTGTTTGTAAGCAGCTTTTAGATTTTTAGTCATTCTACATATTTCATAGGTAGTAATTTGACTAGCACCATTGTACTTTTACTGCATTGGTTTCATTTAGTAAACTCTGGACATTACTGTTATGCTATAAAATCTCAGACTGACATTTGGCAATACCCCAGTACTCCTCCTCACCTCATACTTAAGGGTTATAGTTTCAGTTAAAAAAAAAATCTATATCTAAGCACTCTAATCAATAAGCTATCTTCCAGAGTGCAGACAGGTTGCTTCCAGGTCAGAGCAGTAAAATATCCTATGCATTTGTACACATGTATGGTTTTGGTTCAATATTTACTCTTTCCTACCTTAGTTTGGTTTACTTGATAATTTTATACTTGCTCCTCATGACAAACACATAAGAAGTCCATGTTAGGTTTTGTCAGTAGTTTATATATTAAAACATCAGAAGCATTGAAAAAAATCTGTGATTTCCTTTTTTAAAAGTTAGTCATTACTAATGCCATTTTATATTTAAATCAAAGCATTTCTTTCAAGTTTAAAATTAGAAATGTTAATTATGATGCCATTTAAAAGAAATAGAAATAAAATGTAATTATTTATTTCTTGCCTGGTTATATAAATAAAAATGTGTTAAGCTTAAGTCCTCAATAATTTTAAAGCTATTACAAGTTATGATTAGTCTTAATAGTCGCAATAATCATGGAGGACTAGTCATATAAACACTGAAATAAAAAGTTTAATGTTCATTAAAACTATGCAAGTTGGACAGGAACGGGTCTTTCAGTTCAAATAGTGCTCTGTTCAAATTCTTAAATACATCTGAAAATGCCAGTTCCATTGCCTTTTCCTAAAGTACACGTATTGAGCAGACAGCAGGGATGAACTTAGGGGGTCTAATGTATTTTACTAAGCTTTAGTGCTGCAGCACAGAGCACAGCATGGTTTATCATTCTGCTAAATGGGAATTTGGAAGTTGTAATAGCAGAGAGTGACACATGCATCCCGTGAAGCCTTGAGCAACATCATCGAATCATAGAAGTTGGAAAAGACCATTTTGATTATCCAGTCCATCTCCCTGCCAGTTCAGGATTATTCCCCACAGTGTATCATCTAGAGTTTTCTCCACTCTAATTTTAAAAGTTCCAAGTGAGGAGGCTTCCACCGTTGCCTTTGGGAAACGATTCCACAGCCTAACAACTCAATAGTCTCTAGTGCATACTTTATCCCTTCCCTTCGGGCTTCCACTACTATTCTCCTCTCTCCTACTCACATAACTAAGAACAATTTTTGGGGGCGGGAGGGGAAATCACACCAATGGATTATATTGTCCTCTATGCTGAGACCCACACAATGCATAAGTGTGTCTGTGTTTGTGGGCCGGGGGGGACGATACAGGGGGGACGGTGCTTTCAGGGAACCAACACTGCTACTTTGTAGAACAAAATTGCAAAAGCCCCAACCCAAGCTTAAGTAACAGCAACTTGCCATGAGAGACCATCTGGCAGCGAAGAAATGGTGTAATACAGCTGCATGTTGCCCCTTGCTCTCAACATGGTCAATACACTGGGGGAAGGAGGGAAGTTGGCAGAAGAGCCAGGTTCACCAGCAGAGCTTCACCTCTGCCTAGGCAACGCAAGGAAGCTAGGGGAGGAGGGCAGACTCTGACCCATAATGTATAAAAACAAGATAGTAAGGTATTTTTAGTTTGAAGACAAACTTTTAAAAAATTGTAGATACCAGCACTTTGGGCCAGATTTTCAGATGTATTTATGAACCTAAAGAGGTAGATAAGCGACTAGGAGGATTTTAAGAGAAAATAACTCCTATGGAAATCAACTCCTATTTGAAAATCCTACTAGGTGCCTCTCAACTGTTAAGTGCCCAAATGCTTTTGAAAATCTGGCCCTTCGATACTCTGGTGAGAGGTGCTATAGAAAACCTTAATCTAGAGAGATCAAGATGCGTACATAAACTATTGAAACATTTTGTTTTATAAATCTTGTTTCCCCAGTTCCCTAGCTCACCAAGAGATCATCAATCAGAATTTGTCTTGCTTAATCTGTAGAGTTGGGTGAATTCTGACCAAAAAAAATAAATCATTTGAATTTAAAAAGAAGGTTGCTTTAGCTGTGTTTGTACCCCTTTTGTTCTTGATTAAATGAACAAAGGGGGAGATTGGAGTTTTATTTTCTCAAATGCTCATAGAAAGTAAACATCAACCTCTTATGCTTGAGTACTTGCCAACTATGAGTTTTAGATTCATACTGAAAGTGATATATTGTATATATGATGGGATACTTTAATGATGAGTGGCTGTATAAAACCCTAGAATAGACAGACTAAGCTCTTTGAGGCAGGAACTAGGCCTTCCTATATGCATATGTTCCTAACACATTTTAGGTGCTACTGGAATAAAGGCAGTAAATTACACTGCTTGGCACAACACAGATTCAGCTCTCTCTCAAAGCTCCTCACCAGAGCCATAGCACATAGGCAGTTAAACAAGACAAGTATCTGGTCAACCCCTAGCCCAGGTTAAAAAAAAAAAAATCTAATAGTAGCCTCATTTTGATACGTATAGGCTATGTGACTCAAAGTTACAGGTATCATGTCCAATTCCCTAACATTGTTTATCTTGCTCTCAGTGCCCGCAGGTTAACAGCAATACAAGTGGATTAGTCCTTTGTCCTCTTAATTCTGAAGCAGGAGATCATTTTTTTCAGACAGAAATAGCCACCTGCTGATAAGATGAACCTTTAACCGACTAGCCTATGGTCTACACAGGTCAGTTTGAAGGAGAATTTGAATAACCACCGTTGCGGTGAAGGATATTTAATAGGTTCTTCTCTCTTAAGTGGTGTGTCAACTGATCACTTCTAGCTTAATGGACAGGCCTTGATTAAGACCATCTCAGCTTTTCAAAAAAAGTATTTTCTTCCTTTGGGACCCACTGGCCCTATTGTTCTACCTGAAGAAAATGAATTAGCATAGCTAGAGGAAGAATCCTTCATCTAGGCAGGGCCTTCGTAATAACTGGATGTGCACTAGGTGCGGCTTATTAAATTAATGCTCACTTGTAAAATTAGTTTATTTTTTCTATTAGTGCAGATAAACAAAAGTGATGTGGAGCTCCATAAGTGTGTAGGAACTGACCTTATACCACCTAAAGTGTGTGCAGTCAACTTTTGTTTAGTTTATTAAAACTTAAATCTAAAAATGCTTGCCATACACTACACTAAACATATAGCTAGAGCAGAATACCAGCCCACTGTCATCGTTTTTTTTGTTTGTTTGTTTGTTTGAAAGAGATCCAGAAAGTAGATATTCGGTTCATCTCCCTAGTCCCAAATACTGTGCCTTGCTCTCCTGAAATTTTATTTTTTCTTTGGAGTTTACTGGTGCTTTTATGCTCACTTTCCTCTGGAAATTCTGAAGATCCAGGAGTGAGATTCCATGTCCAGCCAGCCATCTCCTCACACACACTTTCCCCACTTGTCCAAAATCTCTTCCCACACTCGTAAAATCATATGTAAATGCCTCTTTTTTAAAATGTATGTTTTACTTTTTATAATAATGGCTGCAGCACCAATCTTATGAAGGTAAAATGAGATTTTTCAGTATGTCAGGACATTCAACATAAGCAAAACTGACAGAATTCAAGTTGGCTTTTGCCAGCTGATGGTGAATTAGATAATTTGAATGACTTTTTCTTTTTAAACTAGCAAAAACTGTGAGATGGACAATCCTCACCAATATCATAAGGACTGGGAATCAAGTACTGGATAAACAACCAAGCTATTTAATCGTCTTGGAACAGTAATGACATTAAAGTACCATATGCAAAATTGTTTCATTACCAGAGACACATTTCCTGTAAATATTTGGCTGCCCAATATCAGTAATAACTGATGGAATTAAAATTACAATATGCATCATTTACAAAATGTGATAGAATCATGAACTACAGGCATATGCTGAAAAGTTTATTTTGCTTTTGTGGTACACAGTTGCCTTAGGCTAACAAAATATGTGTCTTATTTCCTATGAGACTTCTTAAAAATCTGTAACCACCTGAATTTGTAGCGGGTCATGTCAACAATTCATAATTGTGCTAATGCCTAGAGAGATCCTTCTATTATAGATTTCTTGTGGAAACATTTTTCCTGGTTCTTACATTTATAAATTGTAGTTCATTTTTAGTATAACTGCAGGTACCTTGAACAATTAATTAGATGAAAAAGAAGATAAAGGGTATTGAAAAAAATCATATACAAAATGATCAGATGGTGCTGGAGAAAAATATACCCTTCTTGTTCTAGGTTCATTGTACATTTGGACAAGGGATGGATGCAGTTCACTGCCATAGTCTTTGGCTTGGAAAATAGAAGTTTCCCCTTAATTTATTATTCTTTATTCAGACATGCACATAGAGCCAATTTCTGCTAACTCCCTGGGAACTAGCTGAGTGATTGAACACAATTGTCAATATGAGTCTCAAAAACGTCACAAATCTTCTGGCTTACACCAATTTATTAATGATTAAGGCTCATAAAAAATTGATTCAAGCCCTAATTCATAAAGCTATGATAGCCCTGCCTTGGCATGTTTTTTTCTTCTACTAGGCAATCATAACTTCTCAATATGTTCCTGTTGCTCTCTCAGGCTCCAATCCACAGCCCACTGAAGTCAATGAAAGTTTAATGGACTTCATTGGAAAAGCTGAATGGATCAAGCCCTTTGTGCTTCTAGTACTCTCTTCTGGATCTATGGTAGCCATAATCACGTGCCCTGGGCAGAAAGCTCTGCCTCCTCTTCCTTTCTAAACTAGAAGCCTTTTTCTGTAGTACGGGTTAGACAGGAAAGCAAAGAAACATAACACTAGTGTCAAAAAAAGGCTTTGTATTTAGAGCATAGTTCAATTTTAAAAGCTACTGTTTTTCTCCCCTCCTGTTTCACCATGCTTGTGCGCTTATTATATGCAAGACACAGTTTTTGATCACATGCTTTGTTCAGTTCACCCATATGGATGTTTTCTCCCCAACAAAGAGCCTTTTTACAGGATGTTTCTATACAGGGGAAACTCGCAGCATCATGTGCTGGAAAGTATCCTACGGAGAGCTGACTGGAGGACAACAATTCTGTTTCACAGCAACGTTTGAGGTAGGTGTGGCACTGGTCTGGTATGTGTGTTATTCTAATTGTTGTATTTTGGGTGGGTTGGAGGAAACCCTGAGTGTCAAGGAGAACAGACATTGCCCTTGGCTGTGTAAACTAGCCCTGATTATGGGCTCATGGCACATTGAACTCTTACTCCAGGCAGTCAGACTTGCGTAATTAAAACATTCAATTTTACATTTTCAGCACACAGTAACTAAAGATTTCTTAACAGGAGTCTAAAAACCTGCTTTTAAAAAACATAGTTGTTAGTATTTGTATTACAATAGTACCTACAGTTCCAGCCAAGATCAGGGCAGCATGATGCTAGATGCCATATACACACATGGCATATAAGACAGCATCTGCTCCTAAGAGCTTACAATAGGCAAGATAGACAGTACCAGGAGAAAGGGATAACACAAGCAGACAGTGCACAGTTGTGGTTTGCAAAGCTAGTCAAATGACTTTTTGGCAGTCAGCATCTCTAGTGGTTCAAGCAGGGGACTCAGCAGGGAGTCCTAGATTCAGTCTCTGACTGCCATTCACTTGCTGTGAGATCTTGAGCAAGATATTAACCTTAGTTGCCTTATCCAAACATAGGGAGGAAATTCTACACCTCTGTAATGTGCTTTGAAATCCTTGCATGCATCTTCCTCCTGAAAGTTATTCAGAACCTCAGAGGAGGTCTGATTTATGAGGCAAGTATCAAGGTTTAGTGAATTTCTCTCCCTCTTGATCTACACAATTTTGAACTCTCCCTTTCTAAATTTCTGCAGCTGGCTGCTTGGCAAATAGGAGCTCAACCACTTGGATAACAGATAGGTACAGCGGTATGTTTGTGCCAAAGCTGATATTAGAGCACTTCACCTGCTAGTTGCTTTTCTTGCAAAAAAAACCCCACAGAGCTGTCATTAGGAAGAGAAGAAAGTGTACAGCTTAGTTAAAACCATGGTTTCCTCTTCATACTACACTGCCTACTACAACTGAAGTGGATGCTAACTTGATACAGTCACTGTTTCTTCTAAAGCAAAAAGAGCATCCAAGAGACAATGGCTCGATTAAATGTGACAATTTCTCTCTCCTTCCTTTTTCTGGCTTCATTTACTTCCTTCTCCAACACATCTCATTCACCTTCACTGGCTGGGACAACAGAAGCAGAGACTGGGAGAAGCAGGTAACACGGTAGAATTGTGACACAAACTCTTTGTCAAAGGGTGCAGTGTTTTCTGCAAACAACTCAGCTCAGACCTAACAAACACATCTTGCAGGGCATTTGTCCAGTAAAGAGTAGCATTTGAGGTATCTACAGAAAGTTCATAACTTGTCAAGTTTCATAATCACTGCATAATCACAGGTAATATTTGAGCAATACTGTGTTTATATTGAAAGTATTCTTTATGGACTTGGGGTAAAAATTAGTCACTGAGGGATAATATGTCTCAGGGATGGACCATTCAAGCCTGAGGGGGTTGTCACCCTGTTTAGCCCATGATGTAATGGAAGGCTCAATTGTCTAGCCTTGCTCTAGCCCAACACTATCAATGGAAAACCATCAAAGACAACTGCAAATGATCGAAACCTCCTGTAGGTAAAAAAAGCAACATTAAAGACAGAGGGTCACCCTGTGAATAAGGCAAAAGACTTAGTCCACATAGAAGAGGGGGAGAAAACCCTCTGCCTCTTTTCAATGAGGATACATTTTAGGGAGTGGGGACGTTCTCTCAAAAATTTTGGATCCTGGTTCCTGTGAAGCCAGCCAGCTCTGCAAAAGACTGAACTTTGGCAGGGGGAACCTACTTTATTAAGAGTTACCTTTCCTATCTAATAAAGAGTAGACCCAAGTTTGGGTTTTACGATTTTGTTGTGTATTATAACCAGTTCTTTCTGCCACTCTCTCTTGTTTCTAGTTAACTCTGTCCTTTCTTAATTTTTTTTATTACAAGTTCTCTGTATTATAGAGGACCAGAGGTTTAAGTAAAGCTGGTAAACTGTTCCTTTGCGGGGCGGGGGGGCAAAGGATCTTGTATTCTGTAAGTGACGAGTGTCAGGGGCTGGATATCATGGGGGATCAATTCAAAGGGATTCAGGGACTGGGGTGCACCTATTAACCTGCAAGGCAAAGACAGGGCTGGCATAGACCAGAGCAGAGTGCTTGAGTGGATGAAAGGTTGGTGGTGTTAGGGAGCTGACATCTGGTCAGGCACAAGAAACCCCCTACCTTCAATGTCAGGGCGTATAACAAGGGGACTCTCTCACCTGCATGCTCTAAGAACTATCACAAGGCTCATCCAAGAATTGTGTTTTAGGAGATTTATTTGGGCTGCTCATGGTAAACGGAGGGAGAAATGGCAGTTGTAAAATGCAGCATAGCCTGCAGCAGTTCATTTAGGAGATCACCATTCCAGTGACCTCTCTAGATGTATAAATCAGTTAGCTATATAGTGCTACCCCGAACATATTTTCAATAGTACCAGGTGTTATGTGGAAATTCATTAATGAGTAATGAAGGTGCAAAGCACGTGTAGGTGTGTACATTCACTGTGCTTTACTGCACAAACTGTTTTAGTGCCATTACCTCATACAGTAAGTGTGAGGATCAGAAACAGAGGGTAAGTCTACACTGCAATTTGACACCGGCGGCTGGCCTACGCCAGCTGACTCGGGCTCCTGGGGCTCAGGCTGCAGAGCTGTTTAATTGCAGTGTAGACTTCCGGACTCGGGCTGCAGCCTG
This sequence comes from Macrochelys suwanniensis, assembly GCA_033296515.1. Taxonomy (NCBI): domain Eukaryota; kingdom Metazoa; phylum Chordata; order Testudines; family Chelydridae; genus Macrochelys; species Macrochelys suwanniensis. The sequence continues at coordinate 28,269,243 of CM065780.1, read as the reverse complement.
AGCTCTGGGACCTTCCCACCTCACAGGGTCCTAGCCCACGCTCAAGCCAAAGCCTGAAAGTCTACACTGCAATTAAACAGCCCTGCAGCCTGAGTCAGCTGGCATGGACCAGCACAGGTGTCTAATTGCAGTATAGACAAACCCGTAGGCAAGGGAAGCCACCCTCTGCATTGTTGCTGTAACTCTAGGCTAATTACAAAATACTTTAAAAAGGTGTTTAATTGATACATTTAGGAAGATTGCTTACTATAACCTACTACTTCCACCCTGCTCCACCTATAGCAATTTGGACATTATTACTCTAGGCATCAGCATCTGTCTTCTCTCTCCTCAGTGTGGTGTTTACTTATATTCTTAGGATCTGAGCCATCAGCCTCCCACTTATCTCTTATCTGCCTTTTTGCTCAGTTTAGCATTACCACTGTTGTGGCTGCCACTAGACAAGCTTATTACCATTGCTATCACTGCAATAAAAATAGTCCCTTAGGGACTGATCCACAGCCCATTTAAGTCAATGGGAATCTTTCCACTGCCTTCAGTGGGCTTCAGTGGGCTTTGGATCAGGTCCTTCGTGAGCTGTAGGGTTAAGTTAAGGTAGTAAAACAGTTCCCCTTGTAACGGCCAAACTATGAGCTCTGTGTGGCTAGAAAGCTTGTCTCTCTCATCGACAGAAGTTGGTTGAATAAAATACATTACCTAAGCTACTTTGTCTCTTGTGACAAAGTTCCTCCTCTACCTTGGTGAGTCCTGCGCTTATTGGCGGATTTTGATCACCTCAGAGATCTTCCCCTCTGGTAGAACCCACAGTCAAATTCTTCCTGTGTCTGATCAGGAGTTGGGAGGTTTGGGGGGGGAACCCGGGCCCGTCCTCTACTCCGGGTTCCAGCCCAGGGCCCTGTGGATTGCAGTTGTCTATAGGGTTTCCTGTAACAGCTGTGTGACAGCTACAACTCCCTGGGCTACTTCCCCACGGCCTCCGCCCAACACCTTCTTTACACTTACTGCAGGACCTTCCTCCTGATGGTTTGCTGATGCTTGTACTCCTCAGTCCTTCAACTCTTCTCACTCTCAACTCCTTGTGTGCCTCTTACTCCTAGCTCCTCGCACGCCACCCTACAAACTAAAGTGAGCTCCTTTTTAAACCCAGGTGCCCTGATTAGCCTACTTGTCTTAACTGATTCTAGCAGGTTCTTCTTAATTGGCTTCAGGTGTCCTAATTAGCCTGCCTGCCTTAAATTGGTTCCAGAAAGTTCCTGCTCGTTCTAATACAGCCCCTGCTCTCTTCACTCAGGGAACAGAAACCTGCGTCTCCAGTGGCCAGTAGATCTGCTTTGGACTCTTCTATTGCACCCAACTGGCCTGGAGAGAAGAGGAAGGTAGAGGGCTACTGCTCCCACTGCTGGGGCTGCTGCTAGGCCCTGGTCTCTCCTGGCTACTACTGTAGCTGCTACCACTCCAGCTACTCCCCTGGCTGGGCCAGACACCCCTCCCACTACTCTACTCTCTGGTTGCTGGCTGGCTGGTAGCTGAATCCCCCCCAAACACCTTGGTTGCTGCTACTCCTGCTACTGCAGCAGCCCCTGGGGAGGGGCATGGGGGACCCCTGCTCCAGCCGCTGCTGTGACCACTACCACCATCTGCGAGGGGTCCTGCCTGGCCACCGGACCACTGCCTGGAGTTGCTGGAGCTGCTGCCGTATTTGCCTCCAGGAAGCTGCTGGAACCCAGAGGAGGAAGACCTGGAAGACCGTTGGCTGCTGAGGGAGCGCAGAATCTCTGCAGTCCACCATGGAGGGGGCCTTCAAGAACTGACTATTTTTTCGAACTGTGCTCTAGTGGTGGGGGTATTGACTGTGTTTGTAGGGGCACAGGGGGAGTGGCGTGGAGCCTGCCCCCAGGTTCATCTGTGCCCCCCCCAACCCCCACCACCACTGCTGCCCCCTCCACCACCTCTGCTGGCTGCTCACCATCTGCCCTGGTTCCTGCCTCTGGACTCAGCTGCTTGCTTGGCTTGCCAAGCTTGTTTCCACCCTTTGGGCCTGCAGCAGCAACCAGCCCACCACTGACTTTGTACAAGTGCACGTGCCCCCCGCCCATTTCCACGCCCCTTGTTTTGCCCTTTGCTACTTGCCCCATCTGCCCCTTGCAGCTGTTTGCCCCCTCCCCGCTTTTTTTGTCCCAACCCCTTGCTAGCTTCGGTTTAGTTGCCTGCCCCAACCTTTTCCCTCTACAGCCTTTGTTTTGTTTGCCCCGCCCCAGCCCTGAAGCTAGCCCCTTGGTTTTCTGCCCCATTTCCAGCCTGACTGTCCCCCTCCCCTGCAGCCCCCGCTTGCCCTGATTGGCCCCTCCCCTCATGCGCCCATGCCCCCTCCCATGCGCTTGTGCCCCTCCCCTGTTTGAGTTTGACCCTATCTCACTGCACCCCCCCCCCATGCTGTTATACCCCCCCTCCTCTAGTGCAACAAGAGGAGCAAGATTTTCCATTCTGAGTTGGTAACTGAACCCTACCCCCGCACAAGTCCTTGATAACCCCGAATCCAATCCCCACTTTTAGTGCCCTCCTCCCCTGCCTGCAGCCTAGCAGGGAAGAGTGGTCACCCCAATTCCTCTCCCCCCCACTCTCTCAGGTGTTTTCCCTTCCCTCCCTGTTCATGATGGCAGGCGACACGGCAGGGGCGGGCCCTCCAGAAGACCCGGCCGCCCCTCCCCCGCCTGCCCCCCTGTCACCCTCCTTAGCCTCTACCTCAACCGCCGCTGCCAAACCACCTGCTATTGCCCCTGCTGGGGCACCGGCAGCGGCGGCCGCCAAGGTGACCTCTGCTGCTGCCATGTCCCTTGCCCCCCACCGATTCTGGGGGAGCTCCCCCAGCCGGAGGAAAGGGCCAGGGTGGGAAGAAGGGTAAGGGCCCCGCCAAAAAGGCCAGGCCCTCCATGGCAGAGGCTGCCCCTACTGCCGCGGCCCCGCCACCGGCCGCGGCGTCCCTCCCTGCTGTTCCCTCCACCAGCTCTGCGGGTGCCCCTCCTCTGGCCCCCAGGGCGTACGCCCAGGTTGCGGCAACCCCTCTGCCTGCCAATACGTCGTCTCGCCCGCCCGCTGCCTCTGCTACCACCTATAGCGGCCGGGGCCCCTTCCCCACCTTGACCAGGAGGCATGGCGTCCGTTGCCTCCTGGTACCCGCCTCGCCCCACGTAGAAACCTATGTGCGGGCATTGGCGAGGGTGGTGGGGCCCATGGCCATCATAGCGGCCTCCAAAATGTACGGGAAGATCGTCTTCTTCCTCGCATCGGAGGCCGCGGCCCAGGAGGCGGTGGAGAAGGGCCTGGAGGTGGTGGGCGTGTTCGTCCCTCTGGAGCCGCTAGAGGACCTGGGTGTCTGGATAGTCCTAACCTCTGTCCCTCCCTTCCTCCCCAATGCCGCCCTGTTACCCACCCTCTCCACCTTGGGGAGGCCCATCTCCATTGTCAGCCCTCTTCCGCTGGGCTGCAAAGACCCCGCCCTCCGTCATGTCCTCTCTTTCCGCCGGCAGGTGCAGCTTCAACTGCCGCCGGCGGCGCGTGACGGAGAGGCGCTCGAGGGGTCGTTTATGGTCCCCTACCAGGGGGCCCGCTACCGGGTGCATTACTCGACAGGGGAGGCCCGGTGCTACCTCTGCCGGGCGGTGGGACACGTCTGGAGGGACTGCCACTTGGCCCGGCAAGGAGGAGCATCCGAGACCCCCGAGCCCCGGCAGGGCGCTGGCCCCGTCATCGCCGGTGCCCCTGAATGCCCAGCACCCAGAGCCACCCCACCTCCTTCCCAGTCCACCGCTGCTCCCGCTCGGGCCCTGGGGGTACCTCCCTCGGTGCGCCCAGATGAGCGGGAGAGCCCCGCCTCTGCTGCATGCAGTCTGGTGGGGCCTGTGGAGGAGAGTGTGGCAGGGATTTCGCCGGGTGTGGGAGAGGGCCCGCCCCAGGGGGACCCTTCCCTCCCTTATGCCGCTCCACCACTACCTCCTCAAGCCCCTAAGACATTGCCCCTACCCCCCGACCCGAGCCCTGCTAGCCAGCCCCCAGATGATGCCATGGAGGGCTGGGCCCTAGTACAGGGGAAGCGGGGCAAGCGGAAGGCTCGAGCTCCGCTCCTTTCCACCGATGCGGAGGCCCCCCAGAAGACCAGGAAGGGGGGCACTGATGCCGAGCCTTCCGCTTTGCCCCCGAGTGGCAATTGTCCACCAGTACCGGCTGGGAAAGACGTGGCCGCACCAGAGGGCAGTACTGCCCCTCCCTCGGAAACCCCCAATGAAGCCGTTCCTGTCCCTTTCCCGGTTGTCGAACCTGCGGGCCCCGAATCAAGCATCACTTCGAGTGCCGGCAGGGAGAACCCTGAGGTGGCGGATGGTGAGTTACCCTCTATTTATGAGGAGATCGAGGCCCTGGGTCTGACCCCAGTCACCCAGGGGGAGGACGACCCTCTGCCAGCGGGCCTCGATCTCAATGACCTCACCCCGGCTCCCATCTCCCCCCATGCTCCCTCCCCTTGACCGCTCCTTCTGCTCCCACCTCCGAGGACCTCCTGGGCTCTTCCACCTGCCCGGTCGTGAGTGGCACACTGCTGACGGCCGCTGAGCCTATCGAGGTGACGGCCGGTGCCACGCAGCCGAGACCCGAATCCCAGGAGGCACCCCTCGTTGGTGTGGGGCAATCGCCCACCTTCTCGGGCGGGGACCCTGCGAAAATCCATCCACCTCTTGATGCCACGGCTGTTACACCAGCCACCGAGCCAAAGCCCGGCATAGCTGGAGGTCCCCTTCCCACCCCATCTCCACTCCCCAGATCCCTGAGCCTAATCAACTGGGGCCACCTCCCAGTGGCCCAGCTCCTACGGCTCAGGATCTTTTTTCCGTTCCTCACCCTGGCCCTACTCATGACCGCCCTCCTGCCCCTACTACTGACCTCTGCCCAGCCCCCATACCTGATCCCTGCCCTGCCCCTGATGTAGTCCCACTCCCTTCCACCTCCCGTGATGCCATTGCCACCCCCAGGGCCGTCTCCTTCCCCTTCCCGGTAGATGACTCCCGGAGAGTGGCCTTTGTATTCCATTGTCCTGACCCACCAGGGGCTGCTCTCCTCCCTCCGCCGCCTCTCCCCATTGAACCACATTTTGCGGCGGACCCCGTGGCACTGGCCCATCGGGCGCCACGTCGGGGGTCCGCCCCTTGCCTGCCGGTCTTGGTAGGCCGTGGGGCTGTGTCAGGGGCCCCTTCAATAGATAACCAGGGGCCAGTGACCCCGGCCCCCCATACGCTGCGAGAGGAGATGCGGGAGTTCATTGATGTCCGGGGCTCCCATAACAAAGTGCAACTCGCTCTCCAGCGATGGGGGGATTTCCATCAAATCCTCCAGGCCGCGAGGGCCCTTATGGGGGAGGGTAAAAGGACTGGAAAGCAGGCCGCTGTGGCCTACCAGCGGGTCTGCCTCTTCCGTGACTCACTACTCACCTACGGGGTGGGTCACGGATTGATGCGTGGCCCGACGGAGGCCGTGAGCGATCCTGCCGGCAAGGATCCCCCCCCAGCCCTCCTCATGGCATCTCTCACCTACGCAACATTAAACACCCGAGGCTGTAGGATGGGTCTGCGCAGGAGCCAGGTGCTCTCCTTCCTTCGGGAGGGGGGGTACTCTGTGATTTTCCTGCAGGAGACCCATACGGTTCCGGCCGCCGAAAACAGTTGGCGGCTGGACTGGGGGGACAGGGTCTACTTCAGCCATCTTACCGTTCATCAGTCTGGAGTGGCCACCTTGTTCTCCCCCGACCTACGGCCTGAGGTGCTGGGGGTTGCCGAGGTTGTGCCGGGTCACCTGCTGCACCTTCGGGTCTGCATGAAGGGGCTCGTGGTCAACCTCGTCAACGTCTATGCCCCGACATCAGGCCCGGAGCAGCTGTGTTTTTATCAGCAGGCATCCACCTTCCTCGGCACCTTGGATCCTCGTGAGTGCCTGGTCCTGGGCGGGGACTTTAACAACACCCTTGAGGAACGGGACCACTCGGGGACCGAGCAGTGCCCGGCCACCACAGCTGTCCTCCGGGAGATTGTCGATCATCATTCCCTGGTGGACATCTGGCGCGACCACCACCCGGATGACATCTTGACTTTCACCTTTGTCCGGGTGGAGGCCCATCGGTCGCGCCACTCCTGGTTGGACCGCATCTATTTATCATGCTTTCACCTTTCGTGGGCCCACTCCTCCAGCATCTGGCCGGCCCCGTTCTCTGATCATCATCTAACTACCGTGACGGCCTCTCTCTGTGCGGAGAGGCCGGGGCCGGCCTATTGGCATTTTAATAACAGTTTGCTGGAGGATGTGGGCTTCGTGGCGTCCTTCCGGGAGTTCTGGCTGGCCTGGCGAGGGCAGCGGCACGCCTTTCCCTCGGCACGGCGATGGTGGGATCTAGGGAAGGTGCATGCCCGGCTCTTCTGCCGAGACTACACCTGGGGCGCCAGCCGATGGAGGGATGCGACGATAGAGCAGTTGGAACGGGAGGTCTTAGAGCTGGAGAGGCGTTTGGCCGCCAGCCCCGAGGATCCATCCCTCTGTGGGGCGTGCCGGGAGAAGCAGGAGGAGCTCTGGGAACTCGAAGACCATCGGGCCCGGGGCGCCTTTGTTCGATCCCGCATCCGTCTCCTTCGGGAGATGGATCGCAGCTCCCGCTTCTTCTACGCCCTGGAGAAAAAGAGGGGGGCTAAGAAACACGTCACCTGCCTTCTCGCAGAGGATGGCACCCCCCTCACGGATTCGGTGGAGATGTGCGGGAGGGCCAGGGCCTTCTACGCGAGCCTTTTCTCCCCGGATCTGACCGATCCAAATGCTTGCAGAGTGCTCTGGGACGAACTCCCTATGGTCAGTGTAGGTGACCGACACCGGCTAGAGCTGCCTCTCACTCTGGCCGAGTTCTCGGAAGCCCTCCGTTGCATGCCCACTAATAAATCCTCGGGACTGGACGGACTGACCGTGGAGTTCTACCGCGTGTTCTGGGACGTCCTCGGCCCAGATCTTGTCACCGTCTGGGCCGAGTTCTTGCAAGGTGGGGTCCTCCCTCTTTCGTGCAGGCGAGCCGTGCTCGCCTTATTGCCGAAGAAGGGGGACCTCCGCGATTTACGGAATTGGCGTCCCGTCTCGCTCCTCAGCACGGACTATAAAGTCGTAGCAAAGGCCATCTCGCTGCGGCTGGGGTCCGTGCTGGTGGACGTGGTCCACCCAGACCAGACCTACACCGTCCCGGGCCGCACCATCTTCGACAACCTGTATCTGGTCCAGGATATCTTGGAGCTTGGGTGTAGGGATGGTCTGTCGTTTGCCCTCCTGTCCCTGGATCAGGAGAAGGCATTCGACAGGGTGGATCACGGGTACCTTCTGAGCACTCTGCGAGCATTTGGCTTCGGCCCCCAGTTTGTGGGTTTTCTCCAGGTGCTGTACGCCTCCGCAGAGTGTTTGGTCAGGCTCAACTGGACCCTGACCGAGCCGGTCAGCTTCGGGCGAGGAGTACGGCAGGGGTTCCCCCTCTTGGGCCAGCTGTACGCTCTGGCGATCGAGCCCTACCTCTGTCTCCTCCACAGGAGGTTGACGGGGTTGGTGCTCCGAGAGCTGGAGCTGCAGCTGGTCCTGTCGGCGTATGCCGACGACGTGCTCCTCGTGGTCCAGGACCCGGGCGACTTGGCATAGGTGGAGGCTTGCCAGGTGATCTACTCGGCGGCCTCCTCTGCCTGGGTCAACTGGGTCAAGAGCTCTGGCCTGGTGGTAGGGGACGGGTGGAAGGTGAGCTCCCTCCCATCCGCGCTTCAGGCCATCAGGTGGAGCACGGGTCCGCTGCTCTATCTCGGCGTTTACCTTTCCGCCACGCACCCGTCTCCGCCGGAGAACTGGCACGATTTAGAGGGCAGAGTGACCGAGCGGCTCCGGAGATGGACAGGACTACTCCGGTGCCTCTCCTTTCGAGGGAGGGCACTGGTGCTCAATCATCTAGTCCTGTCCATGCTCTGGTACCAGCTCAACACCCTGGTCCCGGCCCCGGATTTCCTAGCCAACCTCCGGAAGTTGATCCTGGAGTTCTTTTGGTCAGGACTGCACTGGGTCTCTGCAGGGGTTCTCCACCTACCTCTGGAGGAGGGAGGGCAGGGCCTGAAGTGCCTACGCACTCAGGTCCATGTTTTCCGCCTCCAGGCCCTGCAGAGACTCCTTTATGGTGCAGGTAGTCCGGTGTGGAGCATACTGGCGCACGCCTTCCTGCGCCGCTTCTGAGGGCTCCGATATGACCGGCAGCTCCTTTATATCCATCTGAGAGGTCTTCCGCGAGACCTCTCCGGGCTGCCGGTCTTCTACCAGGACCTCCTCCGGACCTGGAAAGTGTTCTCAGTGACCAGGTCCGTGGTGGCCACCGAGGGGGCGGATCTCCTCACGGAGCCCCTGCTACACAACCCCCAGCTACGTGTGCAGGTGGCGGAGTCCCCCTCGGTGCGCCAGAGGTTGGTCCTGGCAGAAGTCACCAGAGTCGGAGATCTCCTGGACTACGACCGGGGAGACTGGCTGGATCCCCTGATGCTCGCTCAGCGCATGGGGCTCTCCAGACCTCGTACTCCCCAGCGCGTACTTCAGGAGGTGAAGGCCGTTTTGCCGCCCGCTGCTCGGGTTTACCTCGACCGAGTCCTGCGAGAGGGCACGCCTCGCCCGCCCTCCACCCCTGGCCCTCCGGACCTTCTCATCAGGCCCCTGCCCCGTGGCCCCAACCAGCCCCCTCATTCCTTCACCGCGAGCCGGCTGCACGAACTGCAGCCGGTCCGCTTCCAGACCGCGCCAAGGAAAGATCTTTACATGCTCGTGCTCCACACCCTTCATCTCCTCACCCTCACGTCCTGCCCCGATACGAAATGGCGGGACCTCCTGCCACCTCTAGAGGGTGAGAAGCCCCGGTGGACCAGCCTTTACTCCTCCTTAGTCCCAAGGCCCGCCGGGGATGTCAGTTGGTGGCTCCTTCACGGAGCCGTGAGCACGGGCGTGTACTTGGCGTGGTTCACCCCTATCCCCGACACCTGCCCCTTTTGCAGCGTGAGGGAGACCCTGGCGCACATTTATCTGGAGTGCGCCAGGCTGCAGCCCCTGTTCCCGCTCCTCTTAGACATTTTGTTGAGGTTTTGGTTGCACTTTTCCCCTCACCTTTTTATTTATGCACTTCCAATCCGCGGCCCCACGAAGTCGCGGGACCTCCTGGTCAACCTCCTCCTGGCCCTAGCTAAACTGGCCATCTACAAAACCAGGGTGAGGAGGTTGGCCAATGGAGGCTCCTGTGACTGTGGGGCCTATTTTCGATCCTCTGTTCGTTCACGCATCCGGGCACAGTTCCTCTGGGCAGCGTCCACTGGCTCCCTTGACGCCTTTGAGGAGCATCGGGCGCAGTCCGGGGTTCTCTGCTCGGTGTCCCCATCTGGTTCACTTCGTTTGACCCTTTAACCACACTCCCGTTCCTGTTTTTTCATTTTTTGTCCCCTTAGGCTGGAGGGGGGGGATCCTTTAGCAGTGGGCGGGCTTTGCCCGCCCACTTCCAGGATCCCAATAGGATGGGATTTCTGTATCCCACTTGTCTGGGTCTGTCACACTCTCTAAACCCGGCTTTCAGTTATTTAAGCTCAATTTAGCCCCATGTGCTTAATGCTCCTGGACACAGAGTAACAACTGTGCTGGAAATTACTAGGTGATTTGCATATAGATTTTCATAGATGAGCTAGGCATCTCAGGTAGCTCAATTTAAAAGGAGTGAGGGAAATGGGAGCTATGGTTTTTCCCTTCACAAAATAAGACAATATTGTATTTATTGCTTGTGCTAAAAGGAGTGTCAGATAAGATTGAGTGAGTATAGGAAATCACTGTAGCAAATAGTGACTAAGGTGTGAAATGGAAAAATATCTGTCCAGTGTACAGCGAATACCAATAGTGATCTTCTGTCATTGCCAAACTTTGCACTTTGCTGTATGTGCATGATATTTAGCTATAGCCAAACACACCCACCCACCTGAGATGTCTACAAATAAAATTAAATGAATATTGTTTGTAAATTGGGAAAGTGCAAGTTTTACACAAAAGTGGTATTTTGGGAAAACATCACTGTGGGATTCCATGTTTATTTTATCTCAAGAATTCCCAGCTTCAAGTCACGCAGTTGAAAAGTGAATTTGTTTTGTTTTAAAAAGTTTGCCAGCCCTGCAAACTCAGCCCAGGATCTGAAAACCAAACTGAGCTCTTTCTGACTCACATCTCAACAGTAATGAAGATTCTGCACTCACAACTTAGTTAAAAATTCCATTGATTATGCATGAGCTAGGAGACAATCAAGCTCACTCTCCCTTAGTACTGCAGAACCAATATGGCTAACAGCAGCAAAAAACAGAAAAATTCAGTCAGACTTTCTGATAGAAATAAAGATGCCATTTCACAGGGTCACTTTTCTGGCCACAGTTACACAAATCATTGTCTCTGCTTTTTCTGTTCATTTACTAGGACACATTCACCTTCACCGTCCTAGTTAAGTTTGTGGTTTAGAACTCTAGTGAAGAAATTCTCTCTGATTTGTGATTCCCCATGCACAAGTTGGCTGCAAACTACATTAATGGGTTAGTCATTAATATATGTTCAAATAAAGATGAACCAGACTTTGTTAGTATTCAAAAGGTACAAGCCTTTCCTTCCCATCCCCCATTAAAAACAAAACAAGAAAAGTAGCACAATTTCTCCATCATTGGTAAGGGCATATTCTCCTGAACAAGCATAGGTGACAACTAGTCTGGACTACACTTCCTTTGTAATTGATTTCCTTATGCATAATAATTATCGAACACCTAACACTGTCTTATAACAGTATTAAAGTTGAGAACCTCACAAAGCCAAGGAAATTATCTGCAGAGGCTTCCAAGCACCATTCATTTACATTCCGTGAGCCATAGTAATCCCTGTTGCATTGGCAGAGTTGCACCATGGGTAGTTACAGCCTTGTGCGTCTAATTAATAGTGGTTCTTTGTCAGAGTTTTAAAACTATACATAAATGCTGTAATAGAACAGTATCATATAATGGACACAATACATGACAGTAAGGAATTCAGAGTCTCCCTACCTCTATATATGCGGCTTTGTTCTACATACACTGGTCCTGGTGGTGGTTCCAGTGAACAAAGTGCACATGACAAATAGGAGTGCCCAAGGAGGCAGGGTTATGGCATGTCTTTCCCAAGTAGCCTCTACATAGTTAAGGAGGGTGGAGTCATACCGCCCCCTACCCCCAGTGTTGTAGTGTACCAAGGATAACAAATTGCTTTAATGGAGTCCTTGCAGTAAGCCTCATGTGATTGATCAAAAGGGTAGAGTTGAAGGGGTCAGGAACGGGTCCTTGTGGTGTTTCAAGTGTGGCTAGATTGGGGGCTCTGTCTCCCTCCGATTGGATGAGTATAATCCAAGGAGCCTGGCCCTAACTACAATACACATTTAGGGGCTGTAAATTGTATTACTCACAGAGAAATTGTAAGCCATGTGTTCACCCTGTCACTCAACTGGGAAGAAATCCTCACACTTTCCCCACTTGGATGTATTCTCTTTCTTGATTAAATCCTCTAGCACCTCAAGTGTCTTATCTGGCATAGGGAGACAGACAGATACTCTGTCCTTCAATGGGGGTGGGTTTGAATGACCACACAGGCCTTATTTAGCCACCTCCCTCCATAAAATTCATGGAGGCAGCCATTAGCACAGCAGCGCCACAGAGATGCTGAGGTTTCCAACAGAAATAGACTGGGCCAGAATTCAGCTCTCTCGAGCCCTTAGTGAAATAAGTGTTGACCAAGTGACACAGAATATTTATGCAGCAATGCTTCACCCTCTAATGGATACAGGGCTGGCTCCAGGAACCAGTGCAGCAAGCGTGTGCCCAGGGCGGCAAGCTGCAGGGGGGTGGCCAGCCGGTAGCTGCGAGGGTGAAAGTCAGGCAGCCTTTGGTGTCATTTCTGCGGGAGGTCCACCAGTCCCGTGGCTTCGGTGGGTATTCGGCGGTGGGAACGCCGACGGCGCGGGACAGGTGGAGCACTCGCAGAAACGCCGCTGACAGCTGCCTGACTGCCGTGCTTGGGGCGGCACAAAACATAGCGCCACCTCTGAATGGATAGCTGCAAAGTATTCACTGAGAATTTCCTTGTGTCTACCATTTTGTACATTCTCTGCCTTAGCATCATTTTAAGGTTGTTTTTCTTTTAGTTGAAATTGTACAGAAATCAGATTGACCATATTGAATAGATCTGTTCTGCCAAATGATGTAAATTAATTTATCTTCCGTTTTCCTTTGCTATACTAGTTCTGTTTGGCAAGAGTACAACATATGGTGAGAGAGTCCAATCAAAGTTGTACAAATAAAGCTCAACAGATGCTTTCTGGGCTAGCTTGTGACTTGCATGGTGTCATAAAAATAAAGGGAAGGGGGAGAGGGTCTGATGCAGTGCTATAAAATCCTCTTACCAGTAAAGGGTTAAGAAATGCAGGTAGCCAGACTGACACCTGACCTGGCTGGCATCTGACCAATAAGGGGACAAGATACTTTCAAATCTTGGGAGGGGGGAAGGTGTGTGCGGCTCTTTGTCTGAGACAGAGGGATCTTGGGAAACAAGAAGGACCTGCAGAAAATCAATCTCCTCAACCAGTCATCTTCTCACCAAACCTCACTTTTCTAAAGTAAGTTTAGTCAGCATTGCAAGTAGGTTTCTGTTTGTTTTGCTTGGTGAGCTTTCCCTGTGTTAGAGGGAGGGGTGATTCCTGTTTTTTCTGTAACTTTAAGGTTTTGCCCAGAGGGGGAATCCTTCTGAGTTTGGAAATTGAGTACCCTGTAAAATAGTTACCATCCTGATTTTACAGAGATGATTTTACCTTCTTTGTTTTAATAAAATCCTTCTTTTAAGAAGCTGACTGTTTTCTATGGTTTTAAAACCCAGGGGGTGGGTTTTTAGATCACTGTGTAACCAATTGGTTAGGAGATTGTTTTCAAGCTTCCCAGGAAAGGGGGTGTACGGGCTTGAGAGGGTATTTTGGGGGGAAGGGGAACTTCAAGTGGTTCCTTTCCTGGATTCCTGTTTAAAGCACTTGATGGTGGCAGAGAGAGAAGCATTTCTCAGGGTGCAGGGAATTTTGTACCTTGGGGGTTTTAACCTAAGCTGGTAGAAATAAGCTTAGGAGCTCTTCATGCGGGTCCCCATGTCTTTACCCTAGAGTTTAGAGTGGGGAGGGAGCCCTGACACATGGCATGCTGTGCAAAGGAATAAGTGGAAATTAATTACCCTGTCCCTTCTGTTGCATAGGCTAGCTGGATCTTGGGTCTGAGCACAGGGCTACTCCCTCGCTGGAACAGATAGGCAGGGAGGGTCAGGGAATGGGTGAAGCCTTTCCTCTGTCCCCACCTCACATTCACCAACTAAAGTAGCTGCAAAAGCAGATGAGGTAGTTACTATTAGTTGCCAGCTTAGTCATGAGGAAGAAAGGGAGGAACTTGGATTCAAATGGCATTTCTCTGAATCACACTGGCTCCCAGGGCTGCTGCTAGGGTGATGCAGCACATGCATCACCCCTTAAGCAGCAGTGTGCCGCAAGTAAAAAATATCTAGGCCTCTGTCTCCTTAATACTGCCTTTCCTTTTGCAGATTTTGGTTCAGGAGAATACAAATATATTCAAAACAATAGGCCAATATTTTCAAATAGGGAATCCACAAACTTCTGCCACGTAAACCTGTGTGTATGCTGAATTTTTTTTGTCTGTTAGTCTTCCTTGGTAGCAGTCATTTGTTAACACTGTCTGCTGAGCACTGATGACTGGTGGTAACTGAAATGTATTGTTAACTGAACTGTGGGCAGTTCTAGTGCTTGCAACTAATGTGTTCTCAGAGCTGCACAGTGTGAACACAGCAGGTGAAAAGTAAAAGCAATAATAAAAAAAAACTGAACAGACCTTAAGTGCTATGATTACTACTGTGGGCCAGTTTTTATGTACCCTTTAGAAAATCTACTTCTTGAAGATGCTGTGTTGGAAAGTATTGATAACTGTATTAGGGCTGGTCCACACTAAGCCCCCGGTTCGAGCTAAGATACGCAACTTCAGCTACGTGAATCACGTAGCTGAAGTTGAAGTATCTTAGTTCGAACTACAGGGTACTTACCGCAGGTCCACACGCAGCAGGCAAGCTCCTCCGTCGACTCCACGTACTCCTCTCGCGGAGCAGGAGTACCGGTGTCGACGGCGAGCACTTCCGGGATCGATTTATCGCGCCTAGACAAGACATGATAAATCGCTCCCAGAAGATCGATTGCTTACCGCCGAACCCGGAAGTAAGTATAGGCGTACTCTTAGTCTCATTTTCTTTCCTGGGGATGGGAACAACGTACTGGGGGAAAAAACTAAAAGAAAACAAAAAAAATCCCACAAACATGTGGACAGTTGGATAGACAAATTCAAAGATTTTTAATTAAAGAGAGAATATTCATATATTCATGCATCTCCCTTGTTACCTACAGAAATATACCAAGATATATCCATCTATAATCTGATAATATAAGAGTACCCTGAAATGCACAGGTTGGACATTATCCTTAACTGAAAATGTCTTGGGGTTCCGTTGTTCATACTCAACAGAATTTAATATCACTGCCTGCAATAAAGAAATACAGAAACACAAGAAACCAGGTTCTGCCAACTTTACTCACATTGAGTTGTGCCTAAAAGACCAGATTTGTAAATGTTTTGAGGCACCTAAAGTTGCAGATATTAACATCCCACTAGATGCCTTGTTACTTTTCTACCATATTTGAAAATGTGTCCCTTACTCTAAAAATAGCCCTGTTAAATGCAACAAGGCTGATTGTGAATTAAGGTATTATTCATTGTTAGTAACAGTGGCAGAATCTGTCCTAACAAGAGAAGAGAAGAAAAAACAAGAACAACCTCTTAATTGCTATGAGTATATTGGCTATAGCCAATAGATTTCCTTCCTCACCTCTAGGGCCTGGAAGGGTACTATGAATGGTGCAGTAATAGCACTCACTCACCAGCTATGTCTAGGTGGTACACCAGTGTATAATCTTTCATATGTGAGCAAGACAACCAAACAAGTTGATTTTCGGGGCCAGCTCGCAATAACTTCACAGAAAATAACAGCAAGTAGAGTCTATTTAAACTCTCATTGATAGGTCATTAGTGCTTCCACCTGCTCCTTCAATCTAGGGCTGTTTCTCCTGCTCCATCCTTAAAAAAAAAAAAAAAAAAAAAAAAAAAAAAAAAGAGTAAGACTCTCAGCAAAAGCTATAGTAAGCAAGATTCTTCTTGCTGCAAAAGTGTAACCGACAAGCAGCACAGATGATATGCTAGTCTGAATACATGCTGGATGTATTTGCCAGAGATAGTCATAGATGACTTCTTAGCTTCCACTTCCCACTCGAATGGAGGATTTTTCCTGATGCGTGTAGGCATTTCATCATGGATGTATTCTTCCAAAGATAAGGGAATGGCAATGGGCAGATTGGAGAAGATTCAGTGTGGCTAATAATTCGTTACTTATTCAAATCTATGTATATCTCATTGTAGAAAATATCAGCTGGAAAACAGGAAAATGGATTTCCGTGTGACATTTCCAGTCTTCCCTAGTTCCAGTCACGTTAGAAATACTGCAGAGATAGCTTTTCGCAGTGCCAGCCTGTCTCAGGTGCTTTCTGGCTGCTTTTCACCAGTTAAATGACAAGAGTCCATAAATGCAGAAGATCATACTCCTGTGTCACTTGCTCTCCTGACTTCTAGTGTAAGGGGTATGTGGAGAAGAGAATATTGACCAACTGGTATTCCAAGCCAAAGTTATAGTGGACTAGAGAACAGGCTTTATAATGGAATCTCATTAACCAGCAGGGATTTGTCAAGAACAAATTATGCCAGACCAACCCAAATTTGTTCTTTGACAGGATTAATGACTAGTAGATAAAGGAGGAGCAGTAAAAGTGCTATATCTTGATTTTAGGAAGGCTTTTGATAAAGTTCTACAAGAAAACTAGGGAAATGGGTCTAGATGAAATTACTATAAAGGTGGGTGCGCAACTGGTTGAAAGATCATAATCAAAGAGTAATTATAATTGGTTTACTGTCAAACTGGGAGGGCCTGTCTAGTGGGGTCTTATTGGGGTCAATCTTAGGCATGATACTAGTCAATATTTTCATTAATAGCTTGTATAATGGAGTGGAGATTATGCTTATAAAATTTGCAGATGACATCAAGGTGGGAGGGGTTGCAACCACTTCGGAGGACAGGATTAGAATTCAAAAGGACTGTGACAAATTGGAGAATTAATCAGAAGTCAATAAGATGAATTCAATCAAGATAAGCCAAGTACTTTGGAAGGAAAACAATCAAATGCACAACTACAAAATGGGGAACAACTAACTGCCCAGGCGGTAGTACTTCTGAAAAAGGATGTGGGGGTTGTAGTGGATCATAAACTGTGATGCAGTTGCAAAAAAGGCTAATATTCTGGAGTGGAGTGTCATGTCTAAGACATAGGAGGTAATTCATAGAATCATAGAATCTCAGGGTTGGAAGGGACCTCAGGAGGTCATCTAGTCCAACCCCCTGCTCAAAGCAGGACCAAACCCAATTAGATCATCCCAGCCAGGGCTTTGTCAAGCCTGACCTTAAAAACCTCTACGGAAGGAGATTCCACCACCTCCCTAGGTAACCCATTCCAGTGCTTCACCACCCTACTAGTGAAAAAGTTTTTCCTAATATCCAACCTAAACCTCCCCCTCTGCAACTTGAGACCATTACTCCTTGTTCTGTCATCTTCTACCACTGAGAACAGTCTAGATCCATCCTCTTTGGAACCCCCTTTCAGGTAGTTGAAAGCAGCTATCAAATCCCCCCTCATTCTTCTCTTCTACAGGCTAAACAATCCCAGTTCCCTCAGCCTCTCCTCATAAGTCATGTGCTCCAGCCCCCTAATCATTTTTGTTGCCCTCCGTTGGACTCTTTCCAATTTATCCACATCCTTCTTGTAGCGTGGGGCCCAAAACTGGACACAGTACTCCAAATGAGGCCTCACCAGTGCCGAATAGAGGGGAATAATCATGTCCCTCGATCTGCTGGAAATGCCCCTACTTATACAGCCCAAAATGCCGTTAGCCTTCTTGGCAACAAGGGCACACTGTTGACTCATATTCAGCTTTTCGTCCACCGTAACCCCTAGGTCCTTTTCTGCAGAACTGCTGCCCAGCCATTCGGTCCCTAGTCTGTAGCAGTGCATGGGATTCTTGCGTCCTAAGTGCAGGACTCTGCACTTGTCCTTGTTGAACCTCATCAGATTTCTTTTGGCCCAATCCTCTAATTTGTCTAGGTCCCTCTGTATCCTGTCCCTACCCTCCAGCGTATCAACCACTCCTCCCAGTTTAGTGTCATCTGCAAACTTGCTAAGGGTGCAGTCCACACCATCCTCCAGATCGTTGATGAAGATATTGAACAAAACCGGCCCCAGCACCGACCCTTGGGGCACTCCACTTGATACCGGCTGCCAACTAGACATGGAGCCATTGATCACTACCCGTTGAGCACGACCATCCATCCAGTTTTCTATCCACCTTACCATCCATTCATCCAGCCCATACTTCCTTAACTTGCTGGCAAGAACACTGTGGGAGACTGTATCAAAAGCTTTGCTAAAGTCAAGAAATAGCACATCCACTGCTTTCCCCTCATCCACAGAGCCAGTTATCTCATCATAGAAGGCAATTAGGTTAGTCAGGCATGACTTGCCCTTGGTGAATCCATGCTGACTGTTCCTGATCACTTTCCCCTCCTTTAAGTGGTTCAGAATTGATTCCTTGAGGACCTGTTCCATGATTTTTCCAGGGACTGAGGTGAGACTGACTGGCCTGTAGTTCCCCGGATCTTCCTTCTTCCCTTTTTTAAAGATGGGCACTACATTAGCTTTTTTCCAGTCATCCGGGACCTCCCCCGATTGCCATGATTTGTCAAAGATAATGGCCAATGGCTCTGCAATCACATCGGCCAACTCCTTTAGCACCCTCGGATGCAGTGCATCCGGCCCCATGGACTTGTGTTCGTCCAGCTTTTCTAAATAGTCCCGAACTACTTCTTTCTCCACAGAGGGCTGGTCACCTCCTCCCCATACCGTGCTGCGGAGTGCAGCCGCCTGGGAGCTGACCTTGTCTGTGAAGACAGAGGCAAAAAAAGCATTGAGTACACTAGCTTTCTCCACATCCTCTGTCACTAGGTTCCCTCCCTCATTCAGCAAGGGGCCCACACTTTCCTTGACTTTCTTCTTGTTGCTCACATACCTGAAGAAACCCTTCTTGTTACTCCTAACATCTCCGGCTAGCTGCAACTCCAAGTGTGATTTGGCCTTCCTAATTTCACTCCTGCATGCCTGAACAATATTTATATACTCCTCCCTGGTCATTTGTCCAATCTTCCACTTCTTGTAAGCTGCTTTTTTGTGTTTAAGACGAGCAAGGATTTCACTGGTAAGCCAAGCTGGTCGCCTGCCATATTTACTTTTCTTTCTACACCTCGGGATGGTTTGTTCCTGCAACCTCAATAAGGAGTCTTTAAAATACAGCCAGCTTTCCTCGACTCCTTTCCCCCTCATGTTATTCTCCCAGGGGACCTTGCCCATCAGTTCCCTGAGGGAGTCAAAGTCTGCTTTTCTGAAGTCCAGGGTCTCTGTTCTACTGCTCTCCTTTCTTCCTTGTGTCAGGATCCTGAACTCAACCATCTCATGGTCACTGCCTCCCAGGTTCCCATCCACTATTGCTTCCTCTACTATTTCCTCCCTGTTTGTGAGCAGCAGGTCAAGAAGAGCTTTTCCCCTAGTTGGTTCCTCCAGCACTTGCACCAGGAAATTGTCCCCTACACTTTCCAAAAACTTCCTGGATTGTCTGTGGACCGCTGTATTGCTCTCCCAGCAGATATCGGGGTGATTAAAGTCACCCATGAGAACCAGGGCCTGTGATCTAGTAACTTCTGTTAGTTGCTGGAAGAAAGCCTCATCCACCTCATCCCCCTGGTCTGGTGGTCTGTAGCAGACTCCCACCACGACATTACCCATGTTGCTCCCACTTCTAAATTGAATCCAGAGACTCTCAGGTTTTTCTGCAGTTTCATACTGGAGCTCTGAGCAGTCATACTGCTCTCTTACATACAACGCAACTCCCCCACCTTTTCTGCCCTGCCTATCCTTCCTGAACAGTTTATATCCATCCAGTAACAGTTTATAATTGCGCCACTGTATTTGGCACTAGTGAGGCCAGTTCTGGGTGCCAAATTTTAGGAAAGATGTGGATAAACTGGAAAGATTCCAGAAGAGGGCAACAAAAATGATAAAAGGCTTAGAAAACCTGACCTATGACTAGGGCCCTTCATTTTCAAAACCAAAAACAAGTGAAAAAAATCAGTGCAAATAAAATGTTTTAGATAAATATTGGGGTTTATTTTTGTGGATGGAAAGATGGGAAAAAAGGTATTCAGTTGATTAATGCTTTGAATTCTGTTCATCGACATGGTTTGCTTCAGAACTACAACAGAACTGAAAACAAAATGCCACCTTTGAGTTTAAGAAAACAATCTCTCTGTAATCTGCACATAAAACTTTTTTATTTGAATAAATAGTTTACTGTTGTAGACCTAGAACTATTAGCCGATAAATACTTATATTTAATAATTGGGCCACACCATTTGCAGTGCATACACTCAACTTCAAGCTTTTCTCCTGTTTTTATTTGTTTTAAACTTTCAAATACTGTGTGTGTTCTGAAACGTATTCTGACACACTAAAATGGGAAGAAAACGAAAATCTGTGTCAAATCTTTAAACTGCCGTCGGCTAACAGAAATGTGTGTGTGGTAGGCACAAGATTAATCAGTATGTTCACACGTCTCGCATTTTGGAGCTTGCATGCATACCTGTTTGTTTATTGTGTGCATCTTCTAGACTAATACATAGTTTTACTTCAACAGACAGCTTTGCATGTACACACAGGCTAATACAGTAACTCCTCACTTAAAGTCATCCCAGTTAACGTTGTTTCATTGTTACATTGCTGATCAATTAGGGAACATGCTTGTTGAAAGTTGTCCAATGCTCCCTTATAAAGTTGCTCGGCAGCTGCCTGCTTTGTCCACTGCTTACAGAAAGAGCAGCCTGTTGCAGCTAGTTGGTGGGGGCTTGGAACCAGGGTGGACTGGCAGCCCCCTTTTTTCAGCTCTCCGCTCCCCTAAGTTCCCTGTGCGGCAGCCACCCAGCAGGCTATTAATTGCCAGCAGTTTAGCTGTCCCTCCCCACACTGTCGTGTGCTGCTCCTGCCCTCTGCCTTGGAGCTGCTCCCTGAGCCTCCTGCTTGCTGTGAGCGGGGGAAGGGGAGAAAAAGAGGTGGGCTAATGTCAGGGTGTCCCCTCCTACTCCTGCACCCCACTTACCCCATTTTCCATAGAGCAGCGGGGGGTACATGACAGGGCTCAGGACGGAGGGAGCTTCCTGGCAGCAGCTGCGGTCTCAGCTTGCTGATCTACTTAACAAGGCAGTGTACTTGACAGTGGGGTCAGTGTACTTAAAGGGGCAATGCACAGCTCTCTCTCTCGCTCTCTCTCTCTCTCTCTCTCTCACACACACACACACACACACACACAGTGTGTGTCGCTGTGTCCCCTCCCTCCATTTGTGCTGCCTTGTAGAGTGTGAGGCTACATTAACAACAATAAGTTAACCCTTGAGGGCTCAGCCAATTGCTAGTTCATCATTTAGCAGTAGGGCATTCTCTGGGAAATGTCCCACCCTCTGACTTCACCACCTCAATCAAGCTTCACAATCATCATCGCTGTGTACCAGTATTAAATTGTTTGTTTAAAACATATACCGTGTGTGTGTCTGTGTCTGTCTATCTATAAAATACAATAAAATAAAATAAGTCTTTTGTCTGGTGAAAAAAGTTTCCCTGGCACATAACCCCCCACCCCCCCCCTTTTACATTAATTCTTGTGGGGAAATTGGATTCGCTTAATATCATTTCGCTTAAAGTCACATTTTTCAGGAACATAACTACAACTCTAAGTGAGGAGTTACTGTATATTATTGTAATACAGATAGCTCATGGAATGTATTGTATGTTCCTAACAAAACTAATTATTTTTATATATTTTAATGATAGAAAAGTAGGGTGAATCAGAATAATACTTTTTGTAAAACACTGGAATTTTTTGGTTAAAAAAAATCAGTTTAAGAACTGAAAATTAAGGGCTTACCTATGAGGAAAGGTTCTTAAAAAAAAAAAAAAAAAAAAAAAAAGCAAACACACACCACATACTAGGCATGTTTAGTCTTGAGGAAAGAAGACTGAGCGGGGGACATGATACCAGTCTTTCTAAAGAAAGGATCTTGAGTTTCTAGTTGTAGGCCTGCAGAGACAAGAACATTGTCTCTAACACTACAGTTTAGAAAACATCAGAAAAGATCTCGGAGTACATTTGAAGTTATCTAAGTTCCAGCTTTTTAGCAAAAGCAGTCACTTTTTGAAGGCTACAGGATTTGTAAGTGATGTGGAGCTAAACTAGATAGAATAAAATAAAAGTCCCAGCTAAGTTACCATAAAACCTACCATCCCCAGTTTGGCTCCCACGTATACAACAGCATGAACTACAATTGACAGGAGTAACTGAAACATCTTGAAATGTTCTGCATGTTCTAACAATGCTGCAAAACACGATTTCAAGTAAGTTATCAAGGCTCCAGTCCATGTGCCCACACAGAGCCTCAATGAAATCAATGGGACTCCACCGGTATGGAGCAGTTTGCAAAAGCATGGCCTTTACCTACGGGAGCAAGATGGTGGTTATTATTTATATTGAGTAGCAGCTAGCAGCCCCAATTATGCACCAGGACCCCATTGTAGTAGATGTAAGCAAGCTTACAATTCAAAAGTATCAAACAAGAGAACACAGGTAAGCAGACAGAGGGGAAAGCAGAAGGAGACAGTGAAACTATTGGTCAGCATGACAGGCAGTGTCAACTGCTGAAAAGTTCTAAAGTTTTAACAATGGTGCCTTAGCTACATGCACATCTCTTTGTATTTTCGGAATGTTTTCTGGATTGTACATTTAAAATAGCAAGGAAGGATGAGAATTCAATCAGCTCTGTTAAAGGCTAGGGAGTTGCAGGTAAAAGTTATCACCTTAAGTTCTATAGTAGGGCATTGCAAATGAACCAAGTCCTCATAGAACGCATCTTTGAACTCTCACTCTGTGAACATTTAGGAAGGAAAAACAGAAATTGTTTACACAATATCTAGTACAATGGGAGCCTGGCCTAGGATTGGAACCCCTAAGTACTACTACAATACATGAAGTAGTTCTTCTCAGAGATGGAGCAAAGCTGGAACCACTAGTCCTTTAAAGTAGTCCGCTGTGGTGGAGAAAAGCAAACTTAAATGGGGAATCCTGCAGTAGCATAGCTAGTCTTATGTCAACCCCCTTGCAACACCCAGGAGAGGGGCAAGGTGTGTCGGGGAGTTGCTAGGGAAAGAGGGTGTGACTGGAGCACTGCAGTTACCAGAACAGTCCTATGGGGATTTACTGTTGCCAGGCATAACAGCCCTAAAACTTCAACTAGAGCACCTTGTCGGCTGATCTAAATTAAGTTATTCCAGGGACTAAACCAGCCCTTTGACACCCACAGGATTGAGGTGGGGAGAAGGTGTAAATGTAACACAGCCACATTTGCTCCCTTACTTTGGCTCCTGTGCTCAGCCAGACCCAGTGTTTTAGCCAATTTCTACCCCTGCTTCCAGAGTGGTGGAGGGGGAAGGAAAGGGGAAATGCTGCTCTATAGCCACAAAAATCAACACACTCTCGCTAATCTTGTTTAATATTTGTTAGTACTTTTACAGTAGTATCTGTAACAGTTCTATGGGACTGTTGGAAGGGTACGTTGATGTTAAACAAGCAGTTTTCTATTGACTTGTGGTCACATTTAACGTGGTGTGTTTTTAATTCACCGTTGTCATACCGCTGATCAGAAATCATGGCTGATTTCATTTTGGATTCTATCTCTAGGTATTGTCATTCAAGTAATCTATCCACAATAGTTACAAGTCAAATAAAAATAAATATGCTATATTACACAGTGCGTAATTTTACATTTCAAAACATAATGCTATATTAACAATCCCCTCTTCCTTCATCCCAATTAATTGCTATTACAATTGTCTTTTTACTTCAATTATGTTTTCAGGAGATCTTCGCAAACCAGCTGGTCTTGCATCATGAGCATCATTTTATTTTCAGCTTGAATACTAACCCTAAGAGTCTAACCTATTTAAGCAAACTATTTCTATGTGCTGTCTAGAACTCAAGAGAATACTAAATGTGCCTCTTTCATTAGGGATCAAAAGTAAACTGTGGTAATAAATGAGAAAGTAGCAACACAGCTGAAATTACAACACTGTTGAGCCACTGACATCACTGAGTGCCAAGAGACACAGAAAGCCTGGAGCTGTCCAGCCCATTCATGCAGGGTGAAAATAGAACACATAAGAAGTGGCACTTGAGCAATGTTCATTTTTGCACCTCTTGAGCTCACTACTAAACTGCACTTGACCTCATGTAGAAAGGAGCCCATTTCAGCTTAAAGGTATCACTTGGTAGAATTCAGCACTGTGAAACAGAAGCAAAAAAAGCAAGCAGAGTGTTTGCTTTGGAAGCTGCCTTCAGAGCATGCAGAGGTACATGTACTCCTCGGGAAAACTAGGTATGCAGGTAATTTAGTATTTATTTCAGCTGGGGCAGAGCTGTACATATATTTGTCTATCAGTAGCTAATCATATATATGTGTTTTAATACACAAAAAGGAGGAAATCAGATATTCAGCTTGAACTACCACCTTGGTTTGTGATGGTCTTATTTCCTTTTATGGGGTACTGAGAAACAACCCCCCCCCCAGCTGGATTTCCTCCAATTTTTCCTTCAAGCTCTCCTTCCCATTGCAATCTCATGCTCTGTGGATAAGACCGGAAGGGTTCTGATAGAATTACTAATGGCCTTCCCTCTTTCCCCACCCATGTTGCGGTTTTGATTCTTCCACTATATAGAACACAATGGCTTTATTGAAAATACATAAAAATATGTAAACACACATTCTTCTCTTCACAAGTATTTGACATATTAGTTAACAAGTTCAAATGCAACCTGATTTCCCAGTGGAGACAATGCAAGTGGAGCAAGTGGGCTTTAAACAGGTCTCCAGGACTTCATAGGAGCCCCAAACAGAAGCTACCTGGAAGAGGATTTGCCCCTGCCCCTTCCCAAGCCAGTCTCACTCACTGTCAGGGTTGCACCAGCTGGCTCTTGGCTTTCAGGTAGATATGGGGTTGGGGCTGCTCACTCTTCTGGGTTCCTGCACCAGGCAGGCTTTCCACCAGTGGTCATGTGGAGTTTGGCTGTGCTGGTGGAAGGTGATGAGTCCGGCCCAACATATTTATAATGGACTGCAACCAAGATCCTGATTTCAAAACTGAGGGGTTGAAATGCGGAGTTGAATTTTACAGTTTGATCCCTTTTTAAATTCTGATCTATATGCTTTCTCTCAGACATTGTCCATGGGGATTAAGCTTCACAAAGAACATTTCCTCACATGGTATCACAGAACCTGATTCTGTTACCCTTACTCATGCTGAAACCAGCAGAACTACTTATGGAGTAGGCATAACTCCATGTTGGCAGAATAAGGCTGTTAGAGACCATCCTAATCCATACAGAAAATCTTATGTATTTTAAAGACCATTTTGGATCATAGACTCAGACTCATAGACTTTGAGGCCGGAAGGGACCATCATGATCATCTAGTCTGACCTGCACATTGTAGGCCACAGAACCTCACACCCACTCTAGTAATAGAACCCTAATCTCTGGATGAGTTACTCAAGTCCTCAAATCATGATTTAAAAGACTTCAAGTCACAGAGAATCCACCATTTACACTAGTTTAAACCTGCAAGTGACCCGTGACCCATTCTGCAGAGAGAAAGGTGAAAACCCCTCCCCCCACACACACATAGGGTCTCTGCCAATCTGACCTGGGGGAAAATTCCTTCCAGATCCCAAATATGGTGATCAGTTAGACCCCGAGAATGTAGGCAAGACCCACCTGCCAGGCACCAGGGGAAAAAAAAAATCTCTGTAGTAACTCAGAGCCCTCCCCATGTAGTGCCCCATCACCTGTCGGTGGAGGTACTTGCTGCTAGCAGCTGCAGATTGGCTATATGCCATTGTAGGCAGTCTCATCATACCATTCCCTCCATAAACTCATCAAGCTCAGTCGTGAAGCAAGTCAGGGTTTTTTTACCCCCATTACTCCCCTTGGAAGGTTCCAGGACATCACTCCTCTGATGGTTAGAAACCTTCGCTTAATTTCAAGCCTAAACTTGTTCATGACCAGTTTATATCCATTTGTTCTTGTGTCCACATTGGTGCTGAATTTGAATAACTCCTATCCCTTCCTGGTATTTATCCCTCTGATATATTTAGCGAGAGCAATCATATCTCCCCTCAGCCTTCTTTTGGTTAAGCCAAGCTCTTTGAGTCTCCTCTCGTAAGGTAGGTTTTCCATTCCTCTGATCATTCTAGTAGCCCTTCCCTGCATCTCTGCATCTCTGTTCCAGTTTGAATTCATCTCTCAAACATAGGAGACCAGAATTGCACACAGTACTCTGGATGAGGTCTCACCAGTGCCTTGTATAGTGGTACTATCATTCCCTGTCTCTACTGGAAATACCTCACCTGATGCATCCTAGGACTGCATTATCCTTTTTTCATAGCCGCATTACATTGGCAACTCAGTCAACCAATACATCCGGGTTTTTCTCCTGCTCAGTCACTTCTAACGGATACGTTCCCAGCTTATAAAATGGTTTTATTGCATTTTAAATGTCTCCAAATATTTACAAAAATTAATGAGTCATTCCTTTCACTAGGACTCTTTTGTAAGAAGCAGATGACTGAAAAGTCTGACAACTTTTATAAAGCAATAACCCAACACTTCCCAAGAAACCTTATTTTAAACCTAATGTTTCTGTATTCAATCAGATTCAGGGGAGAGGGGAGAAAGAGGATATAGAGTACTACCTCTTGCTCTGCCTACACAGCTATTTCTAAGTAAATCTGCGTTCTGTTCAGAAAACTAATAAGCATCAGATGTTTCAGACACTTCTCCACAACAACAGTTCCAGCATGTGTATTTATTAAAAAGATATGAAATCTTCAGAAGTATTTTTAATACTGTTTTGATTGCTGCAGTTCATCCCACACTTTATTTTCAAGGTCATGCAGAAACAGCAAGTGACCCAATAAATGAGAATTTGGGTAGAACAAGCTTTTATTTTGTCAGCCTGGATCCTTAAGAATTAATACCTGTCAAAGAAATCTCAAAATAAATTGACAAATTATTTCACTATCTCCTCTTATCTCATAGCAATATCAAATCAGGGAATTAATGGATCCAGTGTACTCTGCTAGCACACTTGACATGGAGTAAAACTTTCAAATGCTCAGAAGTTAGTTAGGAGTCTCTGGCCTATTTTTTAAAAAAAAGTTATTTCTGATGCAGGCCACTAACTTCAGAGCTTTTGAAAATTTTACCCCCCCCCAACCATTTAACGATTTAAACAATTCATTTAACAAATATGTTTAACGAATTAAACAAATCAAACAAAACACAAATTGGAGTATTATAGTGAAAGTCTTTGAGAGAGCAACTATGACTTCTTATGTGCTTGTACAGCATCAACAGTGGGACTGTTCGTACACAAAACAACAACTTGGGTTGCTGTCAATAAGGAAAGACCGTAATGTATTTCTGGAGAATTTGGATGTAATTTATAACAGTACAGAGTAGAACTTGGCTTAAGGACATTCGGCCTTCCCTTCTGACAACAATTTTTTGTCTTGGGGGTTCATTTGGGGATTTTCTTTTGGGGAGGCATGTGGATGGTATCTATCTTGTTTACACTCACTGAGATATTTATAGTTAGTCTCTAAGGTGCCACAAGTATTCCTTTTCTTTTTTCTGTGGACACTGTCCCAGCAATAGGACAAGAAATATGGAAAGATGCTACAGAAATAAAGAGACAGATATTTATTAAGATCAACTGGATCACATACTTGTACATTTGTTGTATACCTGAGTTTATAACAATGATGGATACAAAAAAAGGAAGAAATAAAGCTCTCCTAACCAAATTTAGGTTGGAAAAGGTTTTTTAATTTTGTGAGAATTGGTTCATGGGTCCTGAAACTAGAAAAGCAGAGATTCTGGGTGCCTCAATTTCAATAGTCACTTTTGAAAATCTTGGCCTAAAGTTCAAATGAAACTGATCAATTCTTGTTGCAAACCTATGGGCAAGCTTCAGATTTTGCAGATCCATACCATATTTACGAAGATGTAGATGACTATATAAGACGAAAGGCAGTCAGATTTTCAAATCTCAAGTCCATGGTTTGTTTTAAAACAAACCATGTCAACCCTTAATGCAGACATAATTTTAAACCAGAAATGTTAACACATTTTTGGAATGCATCATTTACATGACAAACAGTAGACACAGAGTGATGAAGAATCGCTAATAGAAAGCCTCACTTTGGGTTAACTAGTGGACAGGTGTAACTGAGAGGTTGTAAACTTGAAGGTCCATAATGGAGGAGAGGACTGTCTAAAAGGCATTAGAGATTAGCATGACATGGATAGCCAGATTTGCTCACGGAGTGATTGTAATGCATGATATTATTCAGTAGCCCAGGCAATATATCATTGGACTGAGACCTCGTTAAAGCTATGAAATATCTCTACACCTTTCTCTGTCATACCTGTGACATTTCTAGCTTCGTTACTTTTTATTGTCATATCTAGGAAATGGCTCCCTACTTTTTCAAAGCTTTTCCAGTTAAGTGCTAGTAGTTTGAATTTTTTGCATGTATTTTCTGTAACATCTTTATTGAATGTCCTTGTGACAATCTTGAAAGGGTGTGTATTAACATGTCTTACAGAACACCATTTTTTAAAGGTAGTTTTCTCACAGAAAACATTTGAAATGCAAGCCCTTGGGAGCAGAGAGGAGTGAGTGAAGCTGAACTACACAAGGTAATACATGGACCAATCTCATGCTATGCTGAAGTACAGAGT
This sequence comes from Macrochelys suwanniensis, assembly GCA_033296515.1. Lineage (NCBI taxonomy): Eukaryota > Metazoa > Chordata > Testudines > Chelydridae > Macrochelys > Macrochelys suwanniensis. Next base: position 28,240,978 of record CM065780.1, on the reverse strand, counting down.
ATGAGCCACCATGGTACACTATTCTCAAAGTATTCTGCTGCTGGTCAGAATAAAGGAGCAAATCAAATGGCATACCAACTTTTGTGAGTAGCAATCTAGTAGTGCCCGGTGATCCCAACTATATTGGGAATCCACTGTGCTAAGCACTGTACAAACCCATAGGAAATGGTCACAGTCTAAATAGACAAAGCAGACAAAGCGTAGGAGGCCAAAGAGAAGCACCAAGTGATTTGCTCAAAGTCATACAGCAGGTCAGCATCAAGCTGGGAATAGAACATAGGTCTTGTGAAATCATGTCTACTAGGCTATGTGGTCTTCTTTCGTGCCAAGTGTGTTTCAATAATAATTACTGGGTTGAGGGTGGAGAGAAAGGATCCTGGTAATCAATTTATTCATTCAATTAATAATAAAAGCCCACATGCATTAAACAAAGCAATGTGTCATTCCTCCCAGCTTTTCTAAACTACTTCCAAGAGGCTGTGGGGATTTTAAAGCCATGTAGGAACTTGTGGAAAGACACAAATGATTCTGTTATCCCACAAGTCAATACGCCCATTGTAGCAAGGTTTCCACTTTCCTTAAACACCATCTGTACTGGAAGGAGGAAAAAGGGAAGCAATCAAACAAAGACGTTTCGTTTCAGTTAAAACTTGCATGGAAAAGTTACCAGCAGTGTCACAAAAATCATAACAGAACAACATTAATGCCAGCCAAAGGAGAATGAGAAATCAGAACAGGATTTACAAATATAGCTGTGCTAAAAAATAATATGAAAGAGTAAGCAGGGGATGCATTATTTATAATGCAGTAGTAGTAGTAGTAGTAGCAGCACTAGAAGTAGAAGGTCCTGGTCAGGAACTGGAGCCTATTGTGCTCAGAACTGTACACAAACAACAAGAAGATTATTCTTGCCCCAAGAGGATGTAGATAAAATTAATGACAAAATGGCTGAGATATTGAACTCCTTTCATAAAAAGAAAATCAGGCTTCAACAACAATATAGAAAAAAAATAGTTTGAACAACCAGAAAGGAAGACTCTGTAAAACTAAGCATTGATTAAAAAACCAGATTAATATTTAGAGAGCTGGAATACATACTAAATAGGTGGCCCAGATTAAATGAGAGTGCATGCTACCTAGGACCAGATCCTCAATAGTGTCAATTATCAGAGCTCAAATGACTTGAGTTAAGCTATGACAATTTATCCAGGAGTGGGCCTTACTTGCTGAGTAGCCCCTTGTTCCACAAGTAGTCCCAATTCAGTCTGCAAATAAGTGAATAAGAGTTGCAAGAACTGTTCCTAAATGCACGCTACAGGCCAGACCATGAACCCTTTTTTAACCCTGGTGAGCTGCAGAATGTCTCTGCTGAGTTACTGCTCATTATGAGGAATGAGTTCACAGTATGGCCCAAAGGTACTAAAGGCAAGAATCTGAATGGGACCACTCATGGAGTCAGATGCTATTCAATATGAATAAGGGTGATAGAATGCGGCCGCAAATAAATTAGCTAATACACTTACTACACCACTGACAATTAGTTTTGCAAAAGGGTGGAACCTAAAGATTGAAGAAAAGCAAAATTAGTATTGATTTTCAAAACAGGAAAGAGACGTGGTCCTGCCTGTCACTATCCCTGAACTCTAGCATCTATTCCTAGTACAATCATAGAAGAACAAATATTAAAGAGCGGGAGGGGAGAGGAGAAAAAAAAATCACTCAATATCTGGAAGGTAATGGAACAATGAGCAATATACAACATGGACTTATAATAAATCTTGACATCTGAACTTAATTGATTTTTTTAATAGAATTACTGGAGTAAACTAGGCTGGACAGGGCAGTGGGGAGTGCATTGTGTTCTGAGGAACTATCCTACTGACAGGGAGATGGATTGGATGACCTGGAAGGTCTTTTCCATCTCCACAAGTCCAAAGTAATATTGAAATGAAGTGTACATCAGTACAATACTGTTCTTTATACTACTCAGATAGATCCCCTGCTTTTTCCACCAGCCCCAGAAGTATAATGCCTTTCACACACCCACTCTGCCTGATGCTCCCCAGCTCTCCAAAGTGTTCAAAGCCATAAATACACCCTCTTCTTTTTCTTTTCAGTGTAGAATTTTAAAATTAGTAATGCTCTTGATAGTTATTTATTTATTTCTGTAACCACTGCACTGGCTATATATCAAAACAATGGCTTAGTTTGTAAACAGACTTATTTCTATAGAATCCTATGGGGTTTTGAGACCATAACGCTTAACCTATAGCTCCCACGAGCCAAATTGATCACAGATATAGACTGGTGTAGCTGCATTAAAATTAGCAGGGTTGAGCCACTTTATGGCACCGATGAATTTGTCCCCTATTGTCACAAATGAGAGTGCAGCATCTCTCTTCTCATCAGAAAAGCCTACAGGAGATGAAGTTTCTTCTCTATAGATTGCACAAAGCAGGATTTTCCACCTTCTCAACATGTGCCATATTCTCTCTCTGGCTTTGTTTTAATATTTGTTCAGCTTAGTAAGCAGTTGACAGGCTGATCCCTTTATTCACTGGTTTAATGTTTTACCATGCACAAGCTACAAAAGAGTATTCTCAAACTGAACACAAAGCTATTCACTCTGATTCTCCTCTCCCACATCACAGAAAGAAAGAATTAACTCCATGTAAATCAATGGGGGTAAATCTGGCAGAAGGGAGAGGAGAATCAGATTCACTGGCTGTACAAAAAGCTTTATTGTATTGTAATGCTTTCAGGAAAAAACTTGAACCAATCATGGAAGACCATAAAATTAAAAACTAAAGGCAGACAGGTAACAGCAAAGGAGTGAGTGCTTCAATTCCCATCCTTTTATAACGGTCTTTGGAATTAAGCACATGCCATGGAGGGTCTCGTCTATTCTCAGATTACTATTTTTACATTCTCTCTATTTCATAATTAAGTTGAACACCCATTCCCCTCCTCCCTCCCTTCACAAGAGCAATCTTACCCTTCTGGAAAGGAATCGAGTGACCAGCTAGGTAAAACAGTGTTGACAAGGTTAACATAGCATAACAACACTGTCCACTGAAAAATGAAGTGTTCCTGGTGATGTTTATGGAGATATTCTATTTGCTTCAATGACAATTTTGCCAGATTTCAATGCTCTTACTATAAATGCATGCAACTCCCTTTGGAATTTTGTAACTCCTGGAACACTACAGTGATCTTCTAGGGACATGATTCCCTAGCCTGCTCAGGGTCTGGGGCCGGGAGAGCATAAACGAGAAACTCTTACACAAAAGCCAATGGGGAGTAGGGTGACCAGACATTCCAATAAAATTGGGAGTGTCCCGATTTTTAGTTCTTTGTCCTGCATCCTGACCGATGCATAGTCGGGACGCCATTTGTCCCGATATTGCGGCTTTGGCTTTTTTTTTCCCCTTCAGCAACATCGCTCCTGCCACTTTTTTTTGTTGTTGCTTCCCCCATGTGTCCCGATATTTTGTTGGTTTCATCTGGTCATCCTAATGGGGAGCGTCGGGTGGAATGCTTTATGTACACAGTTTGCTGGGCCAGGGAGGAGCCAGGACTGCCCAGTTCCTCAGTGAGAGGGACAAGCTGCCTTAAAGACAAAGGGATTTGTTTTGGTTTCACTTTTGGGCTGTCTGAGTTTGGATCAGAAAGAGCACAGCCTAGGGAAGTCTCTAATCAGTTTTCACTCCCCCACCCTAAAAGGGACTTTAAACTATTGTGGAATGTAGTATGTGATCAGGGAGTGCCAGCCCTGTGGAGACCAGCCATCAGGGAGGCAAAGAACCAACCCAGTGCCACCTACCTAAGGCTAGCCAAAACCTCCACAGGGCTGTAGATGAGGGATCCAGAAGTGGGCCTTATCCCACTCAGGAGTGAAGACACCGTAAGGGAGCACCTTTCTTTTTGTTGTAGCCAGCCAATATTGACAGAGTTGCAACACTCCTCACAGGACTTATCCTTAGCATGGCACCTGCCTGGAACAGTTCTAGGGAGGGAGCTAGTGAGGTTGTGCACAATAGTGAAAGCAAGGAGGTGGGGAATTTGTTATATAGTGTTGATGTTTTAGTTAATCTTATTCTGTTCCTTATCCAGAGACTTTGTTTCCTGTCCCCAATTAAAGTCCTCTAGTTTACATTGTTCTTTTTGAGTGTGGCATGCCAGTGGTTGGGTTTGTATTAGCATATTGTGTTGTTTGTGTACTGGGTTACATACCTTGTGAACAGAGAAATTCTACAAGTTATTTTCACAAGGGACTGCACCCCTTGTGTTTCAGGCACAGAGAGGAGTGGGTGGAGACACCAAACACCAAAATAAAGAATCCAAGACTCAACCCATATGTGGTGTGGCAGGGAAGAAGACACTCCAATGAGCAAGCATCAGGGAGCCATGCCTTAGGGGAAGGACTACATGCTATTTACTTTCTAGTTGACTGAGCTGTGTCATAAATGGTTTAAAGTATATTTATATACACTAACCTTACACTTATTTTTAATTGTTTTAGAGAATAAAGGAAGAGACAGCGGTGATTCTATACTTGAGACAAAGATTGCAGTGAGATCGGGAATTGTGATGGATGGTTGCATCACATTTTCAGTGTGTGAAGCCTTGGTTCTTCTGAAGTGGCAGAAGTATCTCCATAATATAGAGACATCGGGCTGGAAGGGAACTCAAGAAGACATCAAGTCTGACACTGGACCAAGTAAATCTAGACCATGCCCGATAGGGCTTTGTCTAAAGCAGTTCTTAGCCTCCAATGATGAGGATTCCACAGCCTCCCTTAGAAGACTATGCTAGAGCTTAATTTACCCTTATAGTTAGGAAAAAACTTTCTAATATGTAACCTAATCTCCCTTATTGCAAATTAAGCTCATTGCTTCTTATTCTACTTTCAGTTGTTCTGGAGAACAATTGGTCATCATCTTCTTTATAACACTCCATAACATATCTGAAGACTTATCAGATTCCCCTTCAGTCTTCTTTTCTCAAAACTTTGTGGCTGGGTTAGATCCAAACCTAGAATGGCTCAAGTTTCTGTTCAGAGAAATCTTGCAAGGCACCTGATCTCGTGGTAATCTCCTTGTTCAGCTGATCTTGGGATTTCAGCCTTTTGAAGCAACAAAACAATCAAAAAACCTCATGAGACTTTCTTGCCCTTGAACATGAACCCTAGACTAAATACTCCATATCTAAAAGCCTCTCTAGATATAAGGGAGAGGAGACTTCCATACAAAAAAACCCCATTACTACAGAGACAAGAAATTTAAAGTAAAAAACGTTGCTATCCTCACTCACCTAGAGAGAAATAATAGCATGAAAGACAATCCATTATTTCTCCTTTATATACTCCATGTAGACTAAACCCACATAAAATGCCATATTCCTGTTAAATTTAAAATGAAGAGGTGAGTTTAAGTAGCCATGCTAGACTGTTGCCTTTTAGCATAGGTGCTGAAACTATGGGTGTGAGGTGTGCTGCAGCACCACCTGGCTTGAAGTGGTTTCCAGTATATACAGGGTTTACAGTTTGGTTCAATGGCTCTCAGCACCTCCACTATACAAATTGTTCCAGCACCACTGCCCTTTGGACACAATGTGATCCATCACTCACGGACATCAATGGGCCTTATTTAAAGCCCAAGGTGTACTTTGCCATAAGGAAATTCAATCTACTCTAATATTCTTAGAGGAAGGAGTGGAGAGGAAGCTGATCAGCAGAGTTGTCATAATTCTTCAGGCAAGAATTATGCTCTGAGCAGGGAGGGTGGGACCCTTTACCTACTTCCTTTAAAATTATTTCATTTTATCTTCACAGACTCATAGAGGAGATGGTAATATGTAAGCTGGGCCATATCTTCAGCTAAGCCTAGTGTATGCCTCAGCATAGTGAGGAAAGGTGCTTGTAAGTCCAAGGGCTGCTCTAAAGCACATAGGAATAGCCACACTCGGTGTATTATCCTGTCTCAGTGCACTAGATGCTTCAGAAGAAGGTATAAGCAGATAATCTGCTCCCCAGAGGAGTAGGTGATATAAAGCTGGATTCAGGTCAGCTGAGGATTCCTTTCTGCCCTTTAGAATGGCGTCCCAGTAGTTCTGAGCAGCAGAGGCTGTGCAAAGTGGCTGGCGCCAAGGATCTGGCCTACAATATTCCCCAACTTTATGTTGCAGGTAAAGTACAGCTATGTCAGAAAACTGGATTGTAAAAATGGTGTTTTTTGAATGCAACTCATAGGTTCTCTGTGCCAAATTTTCAACTGTTGCATAGCTGTAAATCCAGTCGTAACTCCACTGACACACCCATGGAACCAAGATCAAAATTTGGCTCTGTGTATTGAAGTCTTAATGCTTGACAAGAAATAAAGTGTATTTTTCTTAAACAAATTATAAGGTTGGGAGGACTAGGAAAAGTAGGAGAAATGTATGGCTACAGCACAGGGCTGGAAGCAGAGTACTATTTCTGGATACTCTGAGAACTTGCTATTTGACCTTGAGAAAAAACAAACATTGTGCTCACCCCCTCTACCCCTTTCTCCCGCCCCCCCCATCTGTAGAAAAATGAGACTAATACTACATACCTGTGTGTGGATTATTACAAGGCTTAATTTCAATAACATATGTAAAGTTCTTTGAGATAAATAGCTCCATAGAAGGGCATACTATTTTTAGCACTGCATTGCCAATACAACCATGGGAAGTAAGCTGGATTTTTTTCTGGCTTGCAATCAAGAACTGCTGTCCTAGTTCCAATTCTAGAATCTTTAGTACTAGTGGTATGTGTGAGCCAGAAACAAACACAACAACAACATTTGACTTACAAAACTCCAGGTGAGTTTGAAAGGCTGGAAGCAGTGCGGGAAGAGGAAGAAATGATCATTTTACATGTGAAGTGAACAGATTTCACCTGGAAGCCATCATGAGACAAAATACTGTTTAGGAGTATAAGCGTGCCTTATGTTAGTGTGTAACATTATGTTGCCATATAATGTACCTTCATTAAGTAACTTATTTGGACATTTGCATAGTGAACATTCTTTTCATTTTTTTAAAGCAACTTATTGCAAGAATCTACAGGATTTGAACAGGTTTTTCTTGAATAGGCAACTTTTCTGGCTGCAGTGATGTTTTACTGGTAAATTGAAGAAAAATAAGCAAGGCTAGGCAATGCATGTGTTGGACTCATGCCTCTGTGTAGTCTATTTTTGGAAGGGTGATGATCACAACTGAACAATTGTCCCTTCTGTTTCTTTCAGAATATTTAGGGTAATAGCTGTAATTGTGAGGAATTTGGAAGAGTGGCTGTTGCTCCAACTGTTCATTCTGGCATTTTAAAACCTTGTGGGATAGTAATTTCTGCTAGCAGCGGCATGCTTTTCAGTCTTGCTTGTCAACTTCCATAAAAAAGGTCTATTTCCACACAATGTGTGACTATCACCACCTTGCCCAATCCTTTTAGTATTATTTCTCTGCAGATCACTGTTGACTGCTTTTCAACACTTCGAAATGTGGTGTCTGAATTCAGTCATCTCCAGTTCCATATATATCTTGAGTCAAATTCTTTTCACCTGTGCAATGCAAGCATTTGAACTGGATTTTAATAGAAGGGATAACATAATAGAGAGCTGAGCAAAAATATATACAGAAGTTAAAGCTGCATTTTGAACTTTCATTTGTGATTTTTTTTTTAAACATTCAATACAATAGAAACAAGTCTGCCAGAACATTTAACACCTACCATGACTTAATAATTCCCAGGTTACTTGGCTCTGGATTGCATCAAACTAGCCTACATGCAGCTCCTTCACCACTGACATTGCACTCAGGCTATTACCCACTTCAAATCTCATTTTAGCTGAGTCAGAGGTCAGTTTCTCTTGGAGATGGCCAAAGAGTGATTATCTCCACTAATAATGTTAAACATCTCACAGTCAGGTTGTCTTCAAGGTGATCTGCAAAGAACTTTTTTTTTAAAAAAATTGGAAGATTGGGCTCATCTTTTTATGGTATATAAAGAGAACTTAAAGGAGGATTTTGGTTGATTTTTGTCCTGCTTGTAATTTAGCTTTGAATTACAAAGAATGTCAACTCTTGTCTTCCCCAGATATTTCACAGAAGCTATACATAAGAACATAAGAATGGCCATACTGGGTCAGACCAAAGGTCCATCTAGCCCAGTATTCTGTCTTCCAACAGTGGGCAATGCCAGATGCCCCAAAGGGAATGAATAGAACAGGTAATCATCAAGTGATCCATCCCCTGTCGCCCATTACCAGATTCTGGCAAACAGAGGCTAGGGATACCATCCCTTTTCATCCTGGCTAACAGCCATTGATGGACCATGAATCTATCTAGTTCTTTTTTGAACCCTGTTATAGTCTTGGCCTTCACAACATCCTCTAGAAAGGAGTTCCACAGGTTGACTGTGCGCTGTGTGAAAAAAATACTTCCTTTTGTTTGTTTTAAACCTGCTGCCTGTTCATTTCATTTAGTGACCCCTAGTTCTTGTGTTATGAGAAAAAGTAAACACTTCCTTATTTACATTCACCACACAGTCATGATTTTATAGACATCAGGTGATGTAAATCATATCCTCCAGTAGTCTTTTTAATTTTATTAATATCTCCTCATATGAGTTCCATATCCCTAATCATTTTTGTTGCCCTTTTCTGAACCTTTCCCAATTCCAATAGATCTTTTTTTACGTGGGGCGGCCACACAGTATTCAAGATGTGGGCGTACCATGGATTTATATAGAAGCAATATATTTTCTCTCTTATATTCTTTTGTAATGATTCCCAACATTCTGTTTGCTTTTTTGACTGCCGCTGTACATCGAATTGATGTTTTCAGAGAAAATGTACATGTTGGGTTCACACCATAACAGAAGAGGCAACAGGAAGGAGGTTGAATCTAACGAAAAAAAGAGTCCATCCTCCAAAGTGTCCAGTTAGTAAAGATATTAACTTCAGTGACTATCAATTACTTATCCGGCAATAGCATCCACTGGCTCTAATCAGTCATGTGACCTTGTTTTGCTAATCATCATACAAAGATGAAGGTAGGCACAGTACTTACCTCAATCTAAGGCCTTGATCTTTCAATCTGCTCTGCACAGGATTAAATTAATGGGGTTCTGCATGGCTGCAGAGGTCCACTAACTCAAACCTTACAGGATCAAGACCTAAGAGAGTTACATAGGTGTCATTTAAGTTAATGTAGCACCAGAGTGATCCCGGTTCTCAGGTGATGTAAATCTGACCCAAAGAATTTTAAACAGTCTGACTAAAAGTTAGGGCTGCTCAAAAATTCTCACATTAAAAATGTGTGATATGGAAAACTCAGTTTTCCATCAAATAAATGTTGTGGAAAGTATCCGCTTTCTGCCAAAATTTGGCTTAGTTCCCCCTCCCCCAAAATAAAATGAACATTTTCAAGGGGGAAGGGGCGAACACACTGATTCTGACCAGTTCTAGTAAAAATCCTTTTACCTCTCAATTATTCAGCTTTTAATATCTTTACTCCTGTGATGTAATTTCATTTAATTAGTTCTCTAGTCAGAGGGACTTTCAGGTTAGATAGAGCCTGAACATCTACTGTAAGAGATGAAAGGGAAAAAAAAATTTTTTTCCCCCCTTTCACTAGTAGAGAAAGTGTTCAGGTCTTCTTTTTACATCACACAGAATCAAACAAACAAAGAAGGGCACAACTCCATTTTTTCCCCATTAGTACCTCACCTTTAAACAACAGGAGATTGTATTGACAAACTGTAGACACTGAAAGTCCCCAAATGAATGTATCTAGAGTCTGCACCTGTTGGAAGTCAATATTAAAGCTCCCACTGACTGCAATGTTGCAGGATCAGATCCCTAGTCAAATCCTATAAAGAGCTCCACTACATAGGCATACCTACATAACAGAGTATGGAATTATACCAATGATATTGACACTTAAAAGACCTTTTCCTCTCCCATTCCTAAAGCCTTTGAGTATCCAGTGTGTCACAGGTCAAGGAAGGCATACTCAGAATTATTGTATACACTGCTATACTATTCATTTGTCATCTCCCCAAAAGTCTCCGTACCCCAATCACTTTTTGCAGCCAAATCAGAAAGATAAGAAGTTTTGAATCCAATTTAGAACCCATTTTATACTCAGTCACTGCCTTGTTCTTAAAGAGACATGATTATTGAATTAATGTTACCCATGTACCCACTTCCAGTATTTCATGCACAGTCATTACAGTCTGACTCTTAGTAAACAAGTCAGGGACATGTTTGGGTAAATTTAATTCAGCGAAGAGGTATCTAGCATATCTGTCCTATTGACTCAATGTCACAGGAAATTAATTTCAAGGATCTTTACTTCTTATAGGCCACTAAGCAGCCACTAGATGGCAATACTTTTGGTGCTCGTTGACCTGGATTGGATTTGAGTTTGTGGAGAAAAACTTTCTAACCAATCCCCTAATTAATAAATTCTCTCTATCACCTATTTGCCCTAATTTTTCTGCAAGCTTCTAATTTACATATAGCAAGCCTATTTAAAAATATATCCAATCCCGGGGAATGGGCCTTTTAGTTATTTAAATATTCACCAAAATTTTTACTGTAAAATCAAAGAGTGTGATCTGGGAAGTAATATTCTCCAACCAGAGTTCAGAAAGGTCCATTTACATAGTAAAAATATCATTCTGTAACACTAATTTCCTATAATTAATTGAAAAATATATTTAGTTCAGACAGCAAAAACCTCAATGGTGGCAATACACCAGGCAATGAAATTAGCCCATGTTCAAATTCATCTTCTTCCTTTTGCTCCCCTGAGAAACAGGGCTGGCAGGGCATTGCTTTGATAGAATCCTGATAGACTGCTCAGAAGCAGCTTTGGTGGGACATCAGAGGAAGCTTCTTACAGCCTTTCTAGCCAGAAAGAATCGGATGTGGCAACTATCCAGGGAAGAGTTATGTGGGTACTGTTCAGGAAAACGTGCAAAAACAGAGCTTTGTGGGTACATTAGGGCACAACCCAGTGAAATGCTCTACTCCTGGAAGCTCCCCCGCACCCACACACTTATTGAAAGAAAGGAAAAAGCTTTTGTCCCATAGTATGGGGAGTGGTTTTGGAAGGGCCTCACAATGGAGAAGACATGCCTAAAATAGGGATACAAAACAAAACATGTTGTGGACTGGTCTTTTTTCTCTCACCCCTCCCCCAAGCTGTTTGTTTAAAAGTGATTCTAGGCAAAGTCATTGCTAAAAATATTTGAGTAGTTCAATATATAAAAACCTTCCCTCTTCACACCGAATTTTGACCATGCCATGGTGTTCTGTGTTCAGTTTTAATAGAATAATATGTTTGTGGCACACAGGAATTCATAAACATAATATTTACAGTTTGTCAATAGAGCACCTATCTAATGCAATATAAGGGGCAAGAGAGATTATGTTGGACTGACTCACTCAGGCTGGGACATATGCAGATCAGTTCTGTTGAATTTTTAATGCTTTCTGATACTTTTGCATTGTATCTACCAATTCCTCTATACCCTCATGCCTCCCCCCACAGAACACCCTTGCTTTCTTATATCCACTTACATGGGAGAAGGAAATATTTTCAAAATATATTTAAGGAGCAGGGACTTAAAAACAAATCAGTGCTGAGAAGTAATAAGGAAGTGTATAACTAGGCAGGGAAGCATTAAGTACTATTTAAAATTGTAATTCTATTTAATAGAGCTGGTATAAGAAAAAATGAACAGTTTCACACCAAAAAATATGAAATTTTCAAAGCCATTTTTATTCCAAAATGGAATTCTCATTTTTAAAAATGTATATATTTTGAAATTTTCAGGTTCTTGTCTCTCTTAATCTTTCCCCTCCCTCTCATTTCTCATTCTATTTGGTGGCAAAAAGAGTGATAACTAGGGCTTGCTCTTCAACACACCCTTTTATCTATTTTCCTTTTTCCACTAATTTTTCAAAAGTTGACTTAGAAAAGCGGGAAGAAAAAAAACAAGTCATTCATTCTATTGCGATCAGTGGCAAAAAAACCACACACACGCAAACACACACGCACCATACAGCTCCAACATTAAAGGAGGGAATAGCAAGTCTAGTTGGGATGAAAGGCAGAAATACTATGACAATCATAATTCATCAGGCTTACACAAGGGACAATAGCAAGAAGATATTAAAACTTGTCAAGAAGATTTGTAATATACTATATACTTTTAATGATGCTATTAGAGATCACTGTATAGATGATATACTGGCTAAGAAAATCATCTGCAACAATTCATTTAGAGTCTATTTCTATTCATGGAACTTTTAAAAGCAAAGCATGATTTCCTACAAATTTGACAAAGACTTTTTAATTCCCCTGTGCGCTGCCCCTCTCCCCCAATCTCCTTACTCCGATTGATCATGAACAGATCTCAGAGTTTTCCCACCATCTGTTGAATTCCAGCTATGGTGTTTAGCTTTCATTGGTCACAAGTCGTAATATTATTTCTATTGTGATTGGGTGAGTGTGTGTTCATGTCTGAAGTACTTGCATATATAAGAATTTAAAATTCAGTTTAAGAATGCTAATGCATAATACTCTGAAATTCACTTACACGAATCTTTGTGCCAGTAAAAATCTCATGAGTGAAGTTAATACAAGAGAAGTGAAGGCAAAGTCAGAATAAAATGATTAATTATCTATACCACCACCAGATGTTATGGTACCACCCAGAGCCCAGTAAGGGTAAAGGCCTCTTTGTGATAACTGCACAACAAACAAAACGGTAGATATTTTCCTTTAAACCTATATTGTAAGCTCTTTGGTATGTCTACAGCAGCATTAATATGTGGTTTTTAATATGGTGGTAGCCTGGCACTACAAAAAGAAAATAGCAGCTTGGGTTCCTCGCAGCAGTAGCACCAACATTCACCTCACTAATGCATTCCAAAAGGAGACCCATTTAAATAGTATCAGATTTTTCTTCCAAGATTTTTTTTAAAGCAGCAATTCAATCTTTCTTGTGCTGGAAAGCTAATTGAAAACAGGAGAGGTGCATAAGAGAAGCCAATATTACACCATATTTAAGAAAGGATCTAGGGATGATCTGTGAATATACATGGCCATAAGATTAAATTCAGCAATGAGTAAAAAATTGGAATACTAGTCACCGGAGAGATAGTGGAATACTTAGAGAGCTATAATTTAATTAAAGATAATCAGCATGAATTCACAGAAGGTAGATTGTATTCCTAACACTTTTATTTAAAAAACTTAGTATAATTTTAAGGAAATTGTTGATACAATGTAACACAGAAGACAAGACTGCACATAAAGTAGTGTGTGCCGCTTAACTTGGAGGATAAATTAAATATTATGAGCCAAATTTTTCCTTCCTGTACAACTAGATGACCAGTACAGCTATATGACACCTCTCTCATTAAGGGGGCTGGACTGGTAATAAAGCAGCAGATTCTAAGCCTACTGTACAATGTGTTAAATATTTTACTCTACAAAATTCAATCCACGGTTATAATTGCTGCGGAGTAAAACTTCTGAGCTATAACCATGTGAAGCTTCCTGGTTCAGCACTTAGTATGAAGATGAGTTCCACTGTATCTTTTGGCAAATGTCAGACCTGAACTGTACCATTCTCTATGTCCAGAAGATCCCTATAAGAGAGGAAGGATAGCCCACTGATTAGGGTGCTAGCCTGGGACAGGAAACCTACATCCATGTCCCTGCTGTGCTGTAGACTTGTGTGATCTTGGGCAAGTCTCTTAGTCTCACTATATCTCAGTTCTGCATCTGTAAAATGCAGAGAATAGTATTTTCTGATATCATGCTGAGGGACACCTATCTCAAAGTGCAGTTATAGTCAAAAATGCAACTCTGGAAAAAAATGGCTTCACAAAGTTCCCATGTTTATTTTCTCATTAGTTTCCAGATCACGTTTGCTCATTTTACAAGTCCCTCCCCACAGCCCATACAGCACGGCAACTCAGCTGTTGTGCTTAGAAGTATTTATAGGAGGGGGCAGGAAATGATGATGCAAGTAAGATACTCCACCTCCCTATTTGCATGCCAGTACCCAAAGAGTGTGCATCCAGTTTTGGTAAGTCAGCCTTTGAGACTTAGGTATCAATTAATTCTTTCCCAAATGCCCTGCAAGCCTGAACTGAACTGCTCAAACTTTCATCCTCCATCTCTTTCCTGATTTGGGGATAAGGCTTTAACAAGAGGAATGTGCAGTTTGCCTTTTCTTCCCAGGAGTACAGGATGGCTCAAGAAGACTGGATAAATGTGGTGCAGAGAATTTGATCTGTGGTTACTGTTCCAAAACTGAGTTGAGCTATGTCAGATTGTTGAGCGCGACAGTATGTACAGACCCCAGCACAAGCAGATGCTCATTTCTGCAACAGGAAGTATGTGTGTGCGCATTTGTGCATAAGGGAAAGATAAAGGAGAAAGAGGCTTAAAGACAAACCATCATTTGTAAAGCAAAATGAATCAGCTGAGTTAGATATTCATGGAGGTGGATTATGGTGATAAGGAGTCAGTTCTTTTTTGGGGGAAGGGGGGGAATTATTTTGAAAGTCCATCCAAAAAAGCCAAGTCTTTCCCTGTTTCTTAGTAGTTCCATGCCAGAGTTGCTCTCAGCCTAGGTTCTAGATATTCACAGCACAGAACTCACCCAACTGGGATCTTTGTTGACTGTACCAGAAGACAAACCAAGAACTGATGGAGCATTGAAGATGAACTACTCTCACACACCTCAGAGAGAGATCAGATTTGAAAGCACAGTGTGTGGAACAGAGTTGCAACAGTGCAGGAAAAATTAAAGCACAGCTAATGCTTGTGCATCTGTTCTATGGCTAAACAGATGAGCAAGCAGCATGTGAGCTAACTTCCCTTTGCTGCACCAGCAATGGACCTGACTTCTCTGTTAGAAGGACTATCCCCATGAAAAAGGTCACTGTCCTGGACTATGAAGGCAGTATCTTTCTTCACCACTATGTTAATAAATAAAGAAACCTAACACCCCTGATATATTATCCCAAGATATTTCTCTGTTATAATGGAATCATGTAAATCCTTTCTCTGGTTTGTTTTGATAAGCCTTAAATTTATACATTCATGAAATAGATACAAAAATCTCCCACTTCTTTCTACGCTGTGTCTGTTCTTTCCTCATAATCCCATCCTCCTCTAGCTTGTTTTGGCACATGAAACATAATAGATAATTCCATATCTTCCTTGTGTAAAGGGTGCTCCTCTCTCCTAGCTGGATTGGCATAAGCCGATTTATAATCAGTGCAAATTAAGACTTTCCATGAGCAAAATTTTTAGCTGGCATTTTGAGTTGGGGGTGGGAAATTGAAAATAAAGTACTAAGAGGGGGGAAAAAAACTGAAGAGGAATGTAGCACTGATGACAGATTATAATTGGAGTATTTGAGTTTGACAAGTGCTTGCGGCATCTCAAACAGGTTTGTTTATTTCTTACTACTATTCCTACCAACTACTGAACATGGAAAGCATTTCTAAGAAATCTAAGTGTTGGAAAATAAGTGTGTGTGTATATATATATATATATGAAGGAATTGGCACTAAGATTAATATCTGGATAAATAAGTACTATAGAAATCAATTTGTTTTTCAGGCAAGAATGTATTTGTAGAGTATACTAACATTTCATATTTGGTTTCTCATCACCAAGAAGCAGAAAAAAATATATAATCCCCCTCCCCCTCTCTCTCTCTCTCTCACACACAAAACCAGCTTTATCAAGGCACTGAAGATCTGTTTTAAATACAGGACTGAAGATGTATTCACTTGGTATCTCAGAGCCAGACACCCTTAGCCTGAGAAACCATAAACTAGGGAATAAAAAGAAAAGTAGCATTAAAAAACATGTTTCTTTTTGCAAGGCCTCAGGAGGGCTTTTTTCATCTTTCAGGGTTTTGAAAATGAACTTTCAAAAAAATTATTACCTGTGCTCAGCTCTCACCCCGAGTCCAGAAGTTCCATTCCCTTTCTTCCTTTGCATCTCTCTATTTTATAAAGAACTGCAGATCACATAGGCACTCATCCTGGGGGAAACAGCTCCCATGATTATGATTAACTACTTTCAGTTGTTCAGAGCTCTCCTCAAATGTACTGTTACCATCTCTCCCGGCTGCAGGTGTGAGTGTTTTGTTTTGAATCTCTCCTGTGAGGTCAGCTGAGCATAGGTTCAGCATCACTAGAAAAAAAAATCTCCCTTGAAAAGGTGATAGACTGTGCCAGTGATGTTCAACCTTTAATACACACTTGAATTAGAACTGGATTGACAATTGATGTAAATTGGACCTATTGATTTAAATGGAGCTCCGCTGATTAGTTGCAGAGAGGAATATCTGGCCCTAAATGAAAATATAACCGGATTTAAGTTCAAAAGGACTCGGGGTACAGCCCATGTAAGAGAATAACATTCAGGGGTCAGTCAACAATGTAATGAGTTGAATAATTCTGATTGATGTTGATGGGGATTAATTACCTTCAGCAATCACAACGGGCACATTTGTTGGCAGTCTCAGGAGACAGGTCAAGGACTGAAAGGGCACATGCTGTAGATGGAACCATCATCTCGCTCCTAGAGGTGACCAGGGCTCAAGAACTTACTTAGGTCAGCATGGGATAGTCTGCTCTGAAGTTATTCATGCAGTAACTTTTCTGCAGTCAAATAGAGCTCACGCCCTCCAGGACATGTAAGTTCTGCACCTCTCACAAGCACCAAATTCACAAGTCATTTTTCAAAAAGTTGCTGCAAATTTAAAAGTTATTCTTAATGTGATGTTAAGCTGGCAAGCATGAAACCAAGCAGTTTTGCCTACTCCAGTTTGTATTTCTCCATATTGAAAAGTTCACTTGTGTGGTGCGAGTCAAGGTGGTACATCATCTTCATGCATGATAACTATGGTCAAATAGCTTACCTAATTCCTAATTGGTACCACTGTTATACTCCTCAAGGGCTAGGTAACAATCTTACAGTCTACCCTGAGTAAGGGTCAGTGCAACTCAGAGGTTCACAATTTGGTCTTTCATCTGCCACCCCCCCACCCGCCGCAGCCCTTTTCCAAAAATAACAAACTGCATAAGCCAATAAACACAGATTACTTCCTCTCAGCTGCACTGACTGGCATGTGAAGGGGATGCAATACACGCACGGAGGTGGAGCAGCAGCCTCCTATCAGCTGCTTTCTACGGTAGCAGGCAGAAAGAAATGAAGGCTCCTTATTGCCCTCACTGAGCCCAGGGCTACACTGGGGGGGGGGGGGTCGATCTACGATATGCAACTTCAGCTACGTGAATACCGTAGCTGAAGTCGGCGTATCGTTGATCGACTTACCTGGCCGTGAGGACGGCGGCGAGTCGATCGCTGCCGCTCCCACGTCGACTCCGCTTCCGCCTTTCACGGAGGTGGATTTCCAGAGTCGACGAGGAGCGCTTTCGGGGATCGATTAATCGTGTCTAAACGAGACGCGAAAAATCGATCCCCGATAGATCGATTGCTACCCGCCGATCCGGCGGGTAGTGAAGACAAGCCCTTAGTGTATAGCATGGTTCATGATCTGGTCCAATCTATTTAATATACAGAGAAGGGTGAATCCTGTGTTGATATTAAAGTGCAAGTTATATATTTTTAAAAAGAGACCAGCATACTGGAGAAGAGGCTCTCACAGAGCTTTAGATGGCAGAAAATTGGGAGGGGGAAGCACAGCAGGGGAAGAGGGACAGCTGGTGTTGTTTATGATGTCACAATTTAAGGAAATTTTGACAATACTTGTGAATTTGAATGGGAAAAGCCTTGCTTCTTTACTCTAGAGATCTTGACAAAGTTCCTGTTTTGCTTTCACTCTGGGAATCCTTTTCTGAAGGCCTCATGTGATCTGAACTTGCAGTAAATGATATTTAACCTAATCATTGCAACACAACTCTGTTCACCATGGACTGGAAGTGGTTTGGGGGAGCCCCTTGTTAAAATTCTGCAACCAAATTATTCCCTTTCCTTTGGATAAGTTTACCTCCCACTGTGGATGCTGATATATCATCTCTGCCAAGATTATTTCTATCCCTGAAGCTCAAAAACACTTCTGCAATGAAGGCTTGAAGTGGGGTTGGCCTTTGGAAAAAACAAATTTGCATAGCATACAAGCATATTTTTGTGAAAGCATTTCCTGGGAGAGGCTACACTCATACCCACCTAGACGCCCCCACCCCCCAAACTCAACATTATATGCATTTAACACTACACAATTTAAACATCACACATTTCAGCTATGAACATGTGTATCCTGCATGGGTGCCTAGGCCCCGATCCTACAAAGAACTAGGCATGCCTTATGCAAGCCATCCCATTGACTTGAAGCTAAGTACCAGTAATCACAGGATGTGGGCCTCAGCAGTTTGCTTGTCAAGTGTTGGTGCTTCCCTCTTTGGTTGTGATTTTGTTTAGAAGGGGAAACAAATGATAGCTCAATTTCTCCTCTGCCAGCAGATGTGGCACTTCTCCTCCTTCAAGTAAGGGGGGTTTCTATCACAGGTTTATGGGGCTTTTTGGTTTTGTTTTGTTAAAGCATTTTTAGTTTTGGAGAGGATTTCAATAAGATTCTCTCCACTTAACCCATCATGAATGCGACCAGGGGTGTAATGTACCCATAAAGAAGAAGGGGGAGAAACTAAGGAATCATCAAAATATAGCCCTAGAAAGGACCTCAAGAGGTTATCTGTTTCATCTCCCTAAGCTGAGGCAGGATTTAAGATTTTCCCTTTTAAAAGGATGTTCCTTTTTTATAACCAGGTTGGCACAGCACTTCACATGGCAAACACATTTTATTTGTCCTTTTTGAGCAAAAGCAGTTCCTCAGACAAAGCCCCAAAGCAAGGAAAAACTCATCCTTTCTATCATTAAAGAGGGGCTTGCTCAGTCTCAAATAAAACAGTGGTTGTTTCTCTAGCTGAGACCCATTTATGTCCCCTAAGTTAAGGCAAAGCTTTCACTCAGGCAGATTTTCCCTGCTGCCTGAATAGTGAAGAACTTAGAAAGTCCTTTGGAAAAACTCAAGTTGCAGAGATCTGCTAAATTACTGCACAGCTGGGACCAGGAGGAAGCATGCCTCCCCCCATTGTTCTTTAAGAAAACTATACAATAGTAGAAAACAAATAATTCTTGCCAGGAGGATAATGTAGTGGCCAAGCATCATTTTCTTCACCGGTTTGGTACAGGTACAGAGGAAACATCACTCTTTTCCCCAGCCAAACTTACTTTCTGGAACAGATTCCACATAGACACTAGCCAACCATACTGCTGCTCCTGAATTTACTGGGCCCACTCAGATTCAAAAGTTTTTTCTGTATTTTTTAAAGGGAAATTGCCATATTTTTTTAAAAATCAGATAAGTATTCAAGGGGAGGGAGGAGATTCTCATCGGCACAGATGACAGTTAAGATGACAATGTGAGTTTGAAAATGCCTCCCTAGAATATTCAGCTCATTGCTCTAAAATATACTTAAGGGGATTTGGCTAAAAGTCATACAATCTATGACAGTTTTAATGATGTGACATATGCAATTCATTGTGTGATGCATACGAGATACTTTACTGCATATCATGAATTTCTAAATAAAAGGTTTTGCATTGTATTCTCAAAGTCACCTCCTACTGCCACAATGCTGTGATGGTTTGGTTGCAAATATTGCATGAGAATGTTTGAATCTAAACTAAAACTGCTTTTTTTAAATATATTTTTTAAAGTCTATTAATATTAGGCTTTGTGGAACTCCATATATTTTCTTCACATAAGAACTGTGGCCCAGATCCTCAGCCACTCTATTGCAGTCAATGCCTTCCCTGTGATTGAAGCCAATGATGTTATGTTGATTCACACCTGAGGAGCATATGACTCTGTATGTTAAGATGTTGACTCTTGTTTGCAATTTAAAGCAAAACCATCTTTAACGCACCTAAAACATCTGGTAAATGTCTGATCTACGTACCATTTACAATAGCAATGCTTAATACTTTTTATCTTCAAGGCATTTTACAAATATTCATTAATGTTAATAATTCATCTATTAGATCAGTAAGTAGCCCTGATACTGCTGATTAAGCATGCATGTAAGTCTATGTAGTATTGGGACCTGTGGTAGAGATTTTCAAAGTGTGCTCAACTCCTATTGAAAGTCAATGGGACCTGGGCGCCTAAATCTCCTTTGTGACTTTGAAAATCTCCCCCACCATTTTACAGATGGTGAAACTGAAGCAGAGATTTAGCAATTTGCCCAAGGCCACACAGCAAGTCACTTTGAGTAGGAGGATTAAGATTCAGGAGTTCTTGGCAAACCAACTTCTGTGCAGCTCTTCTTGACTGTTGCTGGTTACTAACGGCATGAATCAGAACCCACTGAAGTCAATAGGGATATTTCTAGTTACTTCAGTGGGCTTTGGTTCAAGTCCTCCTAACAATAGACCAAACCACATCCGGTCATTTCAACCAGGAAACGTAGATTTCTGCACAGATAATTAAACTCCACATGGGATCAGATCAAGATTCTTCTTCACACATTTGATTTCCATGATAATCACCACCATATGTTTCCTTTTAGTGGAAAGCAACACAATAAAATCATCATTGCAAATCCCAAAGGGACATAGCCTCCTTAAGGATCTCTAGCTAGGTAAAACCACAAAATGTTTTCCTTTTATTGAAACTGACAAAAATGTGATTTATTTGGTCGTCAGTTTTGACAGTGCTGTGAATTTTCTTTAAATGTACAAGTTTAGGAGTGATCTCTCATGCAAAGCCCTTAATAGGACTGATTAATCTTACCTGCGAGATTTCAGCAATGCAGCATCATGACCTTGCAGGACCACTTAAGGCCCAGATCCACAATAGGTATTTTGGCACCTAATTTCCATTGATTTTAATAGGAATCAGGCACCTAAATACCTGTGAGAATCTATGTCTTAGTTCCTCTAAAAATTGCAACCTCAAAAGCTGAAATTGACATGTGCAGCAGTCAGAGCTTTCTCAGCCACTGGCCCATGACTAAGAAACTTGTTTTCAGAAGATAGTGGTATGGCCATGAACCTCAGCACATTCACAAATAAATGTTGAACCTAGCCTTCCCTCAGTAACATCCCCCCAAATCACATGTAAATAAGCACACAAATCCTCCCTGCAGACATCTCGTGAACACTTCCATAAAGGGAAATCTCTACATAGTTTAAAACCATCATAGTGGCTTCTATACCACCCCCATCCTGGACACAGGTACAGAGGGCATGACCAAAGAAGAAAAGTGTGGTTGAATGAGGTGTCCTATGCCCTGGCAGTCCCTAGCTGCTGGAACAGTCCCTTAGGGTCATTGGCAGCTTGTGACATATAGGATAGTGAGGATGTACAAAAAGCTTCTTTGCATCCTCACTCCTCAGCTGCTCTAAGCTCTCCACAGCCACAACTGAGGATCTTGCCTGGTCCTAAGTGCCTGATGAAAGTCACAACTGGATTGGTCACAACAGTGAGCACTACTTGGAGTAGTTAGTTTTTTGCAGGATTAGATGCTCCCAGGATAAGCTGCTCACCAAACTGTTTCTGTGACTGCTGAATTGCTTTGACACTGATGTGGTCTTTTTCATATCAATCAATACACAATGTCGCATGGTTCCTGTGATATCCTATGGCTTTGATATTATCACGGTGCAAATAGCAGACAGGAACATTTGCGTAATGTGTTGTGACAAGCATACAACCAATTGAACAGAAGGTCACAAATAATAGGTGAGATGAACATAAAGAACTTTGTCTCCCATGAGGTCATGCATGATTGTTCTCTGCACAACTGTGAAATGTTATAAAATATTGGTTGTAGAACAGAATATCCCAGAAGAGATATGGTACCAGAAGTCTTCTCCAGCTATGAAATTTTTCACAGTGCAGTAGAAATAATGGAATGAGGCATCTGGTCTACATGTTAACTCAGAAGGGCTTTTTCTTGTCTGCAAAATGAATTGGAGGGTATGTGTTTTTTTCAAGGCACTTATTCAGGTAACTCCAGCTGCCCTTTTGCTGATAATAAAAGTGACTCAAATCAATTTAGAAATTTTACTAACAATAACTTAGAAATAATATAATTGTTACTCTTTTACAAAAGTAATAATTTGATTCCTGAGTGGATAAAATGACAGGTTTTTAATCTGATTATTGCCATAGAAAAGTAAAGGCCAATTATATAACTGCTATCTTAATATACAGTTGAGCTTTAGTACGGTTAGTTGTTATTGTCTTTAATCAGCATCTTCTGACAGATTCAGGGAGCCAGATGCTTTGTCTGGAGCAGGCAAGGCCATGCGGAATGCTTGGGAAGCTGAAGCTTTCACACAGTTCACGTTTGTCATCACCAAGGAAAGTTACTGCTTCCTTGCATTCTGACTGGATGACAGGGTCCACTTGTATAATAGTAATTAAGACTTTATCTGACCTGGAGAAACCATTTACCATGATTTCTGAAGGGCCTATGCCCCAG
The DNA here is from genome assembly GCA_033296515.1 of Macrochelys suwanniensis. Lineage (NCBI taxonomy): Eukaryota > Metazoa > Chordata > Testudines > Chelydridae > Macrochelys > Macrochelys suwanniensis. The sequence goes on along the minus strand of CM065780.1, from coordinate 28,218,395 downwards.
TTACTTAATAATACCTCTCCATCTCTGACCCACCACCCCATCAGATATGACTACCCACAAGGCTTGCCCCAAGAACGTCATAGGTGCCAGAGGCAGGGCATTCATAGTAACAGATTTTCTGCAATTTGCTCCCACTCAAACTTGCTCACATTTAGAAACTCTTTCAAGGCACATTTCTTTGCCCAGACTTTGTACAGGCTACAAATCACACACACATAGTGCCATTGCTGGAGGGACATGGCTTCAAGGCAGTGGATTTTATCAGCACTCTCACAAAGTTCAATGAGGAAAGGGAAATCCCAAGTGAAGCAGGCTTAATTCAGTTAAATGAAAGAAAAGGCCCAATGGGATCAACACACTTGGCAAGCTTTGTAAACTGTATAAACTACATTTTTCTAAATGTAAGCTAATAAAAGAAGAAATTATTGATTTTTCTAAAAAAGGAGGGATGGGGCAACAGTGGACACTACTGAATTCCCACTAGCCATTGACAGGAAATGAGTAGCATTTTGCGTTAAGTCTCCTTATTGTAATCAGGTATGGAAGCATCATTTATTATCAAAAGTTGCCTGACAGTTCTTATTATAAGACCGGTCAGAGTGGTAGCCGGTCTTATAATAAGAATGTTTTTATAATAATAATTTTATAATAATGTTTTTTAGCAAAAACAATGAGGAGTCCTTGTGGCACCTTAGAGACTAACAAATGTATTTGGACACAAGCTTTCATGGGCTAAAACCCACTTCATCAGATACATGGAGTGAAAAATACGGTAAGCAGTATAAATATTACAGCACATGAAAAGATGGGAATTGCCTTACCAAGTGGGAGGTCAGTGCTCACGAGGCCAATTCAATTAAGGTGGACATCGCCCACTTCCAACAGTTGACAAACAGTTGTGAGTATCAGCAGAGGGAAAATTACTTTTTGTAGTGACCCATCCACTCCCAGTCTTTATTCAGGCCTAACTTGATGGTGTCCAGCTTGCAAATTAATTCCAGTTCTGCAGTTTTTTGTTGAAGTCTTGATATTCACCCCTTCTTGTCAACTGTTGAGAATAGGCCACTTCCACCTTAATTGAATTGGCCTCGCTAGCACTGACCCCTCAGGACTGGGATTGGCTGGGCAAGGAGACTGGCATTGTGAGTTTTGGGGGGACACTGGGACTATCTAGGCAAGGACTCTGGGACTAGTAATAGATGCCTGAGAGGGGGACACTAGGACTGGCTACATGAGGCGAATGGGACTGGGACAAGGAGCCTGGGTTAGAGAAGAGACAGGTGGAGAGTAGAGGGAAAGTGTCAGCTAGGATCAAGTTGGGGGAAACAGGCAGAAACATCTGTGCCCGCTACCAGAGCCTGGAATGGAGCTCAAGAGTCCTGAGTCTCACCCATGCCCTCCTGTCAGCTAAGATCTTTGAAACTCATCAGGAGTGGCCTTAGCTGTTTTGCCACCCACACTGGAAAATGTCTCTCCCTCTCTCACTCACAGCAACAGAGGCAAAATAAAATAAAATAAAGGCTGGCCAATGAATCAGAGCAGAACAAAAAAGTCTGCCTATCAGAGCAAAGGTTAAAAATAAAATCCAGCAGCACAGTGATGTGGTAGCGCCCCCTGGAAGTTGGTGCTCAGGGCAATAGTGCTGCTCGCCCCCTGCTAGATCCAGCCTGAAACCCACTGGTAAACTGTCCCATCCTCCTCTAGTACTGGTCCACATAGAGGAGGACAACTGACTATTGAAATAGGTTACTCCATTAGTTCAAGTCATAGAGGTCTGTGCAGTGGATCTAAGATTCCAACCCTGATCATGATGCATGTGGGTGTTAATATGATCCTACACATGTAGAATTCCTCTTTTTTTTTTAATTTGCTTTTTTTAAAAACCTACAAAATTACACACAAAAAGGTATGTAAAAAGATCAAGGGTTACTGGCGGGATATTGTGAACAAATAGTATGTGATCATATCATTAAAATCTGTATCATAATGCATATTCACAAGAGGACCAAATCAAGCTTACAAATACTGGCACTTCCTAGCTTCTGAATTCTTGACTCTGCAACCTTAATAATGTTTAATGAAATGCGTGTGTGTATAGTAGATCGTTCGTTGGTGGGTGCATGGATATAGGTAGGGTACACATGTTGCCCAGATGGACACCAAAACCTTCCATATGTACATGCTTTACAAGCCTGGGCATCCACGCAACTAGTGCTTGAAGAAGAAAGTTATTTCATGGCATGGCATATTAGCATGAGAGTAATTAACTAACTGGAGCCGGAAGGTAATACTAGGTCTTCTGTAAGTACTTGATAATACTATGTATATGGATTGATGACACTAAGGGATATACTGTGCACTGCTGGTCCCCCGCTGCCACAAGGGAGGTGGTGTGAGGGTGCAAGGAGTCCCCCATGTGCCACTGAGCAGCAGTCTCAACTGTAGTCTCTGTGTTTCCTAAAGCACACAGACTGCTTTCTCTCTGTCCCCTACAGGATGGGAAGGGGCACCAATAGGACCCTGACAGTCACCTGTATGCATGGGGCAACACTGCTGGGTGGCCTGTAGTAGGGAGTATGGTGCTACCCACAAGGAATATAGGTGCAGGATTGTTCAACTGAACACTTAAATTAATAATCCCATTGATTCCCTCACTTTTATTTGGTGCTGTGTGCAATTCTTGTTCCACACACTTATTTTCTGTATGCCAGTTGCCATAACAACTCCACATTTTGATCTCTGTCATCACTGCTTTCATCATATGAGTTTAGAGGTAGATTTCAATCTTTCGGGATTGCCGCAGTGGTAGAATTATGGTAGACCTATGTAGACACACATCCTTGAAGGGAAAGGAATTGTAGCATTTCTTTTCAAAGGGACCTGGACATGCTTGATATGAATCCAGTTATGAGCCCTAGATTACTACAGTGAGTTAAACTATGGAAGCATTTTATCAAAGGATGTGGTAAATTATCCAGCACTTCGACTCTTGACTTCAGGACTTGATGTCTTTCTGAAAAATATGGTCAAGTTTAACCAGATGTTATAGGGGATGGTGCAGGGATTACTGGGTGAAATTTAATGGCCTGTGTTATGCAGGAGGTTAGATACAAGCTCATAGTGGTCCCTTCTGGCCTTAGACTTTAAGGCCAGAAGGGACCATTATGACCATCTAGTCTGACCTCCTACACATTGCAGGCCACAGAACGTCACCCACACACTCCTGTAATAGATCCATAACCTCTGGCTGAGTTACTGAAGTTCTGAAATCATGATTTAAAGACTTCATGTTACAGAGAATCCACCATTTACACTAGTTTAAACCTGCAAATGATGCGTCCCCTATGCTACAAAGGAAGACAAAATCTCCTTGGGCTCTCTGCCAATCTGACCTAAGACAAAATTCCTTCCCGACCCCAAATATGGCAATCAGTTAGACCCTGAACATTTGGGCAAGACTGACCAGCCAGACACCTCTTAAGTGTCCACTTTATCCTCATATCTGTAAAAGACACAGGGCCTAATACGCTAAGTCTTACACTGGTATGACTCTACAGACATCAACTAAGTGAGGTCCAATACTTTGTCCTTGGAATAATAAAATCTAAATATAGCAAGTTCTGCTCTCTCTCTTACTCTCAGTGAGCATTTATTCTTTGAGCAGTCATTAACCAATGCTCATTTTGGGCAAGCTCTAACAGATAGCAACTAAAGGATGAATACAACCATTATTACAAGTAAAAATAATCAGAGTAGCAGCAACAGAGAGAATTAGGCGCAATTATTGGCATTTTTTAAAGAGTCAGTTGACTCTGACAACACAAGTGACTGCTTTCTTTATCTGTATTGTATAGGGTGGAAGAGATTGGTTTTTGTGTCTTTGCATTTCAACAGGTTCAGAGAGAAACAGATTCTCTTTAATTTAAACAAATCAACTTTTTTTTTAATTAGGTGTTGCATTCTAGTACAGTAGTGCAGTTAAAGACCTATTAACTGCAAAAAAGATGGGGAAACCTCTGTAAGTCAGTTCTACTTTCATTTAGCTGGCATTATTACTTATTATTCTATAGTAATCCTCTCAGTTGAAACGAATTTGCCTTTCAGCCAACACAATATCACAAATATGAGCAAAACACTTGTACTAAAACTGTGGCATTTGTGTCAAATGAGCATTCGTTTCTGCATGCACTAAATCCTGAAATCATTATTCTAATGCTGAAGAACAGCAATTTAAAGGGAAACTAAATGCAACCTATATTACTGAGGCCACAATTTTTTAAAAATAGGTGCCCAAAGTTAAGTTCCTAAATTCATATTTAGGTGGCTAAATTAGTGGCCTCGTTTTCACTCGACCAGCTTCTGTTAAAGTAAAAATCAGGCTACTTATTTAGGTGCCTAAATAAGTATATAGGAGTCTACCTTTTGGCATACATACTAGGCAAGTTTGGCTTGGAGATTCTATTAGTGCACAGTAGTGCACATAGTGACTGGTGCCCTCTGGTCTGCATTACTGATAAAAACTCCAAATTCATTCAATGGTAGTCTATTCCATTGGTGCTGGAACTAGGGGTGTGGAGGGTGCTGTAGCACCCCCTAGCTTGAAGTGGTTTCCATTATACACAAGGTTTACAGTTCGGTTCAATGGCTCTCAGCACCCCCACTATAAAAATTGTTACAGCACCCCTGGTCTTTTCCCCTCTAAATTGTTCTCCTACATAGAATTGAGCAGATACAAAAACAAAAAAAGTTCATTGACAAAAATACAAATTACTCACAATATTTGGGTAAATATTTAAGCCTGGTGAAATGTTTTGAATTTTCAACAGATTATTATTTTTTAATCAGAAATATAGTGCTGGTAGGGACCTTGAGAAGACATCAAGTTCAACCTTCTGTTCTGAGGAAGGAAAAAGTAAACCTAGCCCATCCCTGACAGGTGTTTGTCTAAACCAATTCTTAAAAAAGTGTATTGTGCCATATTACTTTTCCAACAGATGTCTGGGTAGTTAAGGTCCCACATTACTACTAGTTCTTGTGTTTTGGATATTTCTATACTTTCTTCTAGAAATGTCTGATCTGCCTCCTCTTTTTGATTTGGTGGTCTATAATAGACCCTTGTCATGAGATCACCCCTATTTTTTACCCCTTTTATTTTTCCTCAGGGACACTCAAGGCTTTCATTGTCTTCAGGACCTCAGAACAAGTTTATGTATTCTTGATGTATAACACAATACCTCCTTCATTTATATCCTGCCTGTCTTCCGGAGCAAGCTATTTCCCTCTATAGCAATATTCCAGTCATGAGACTTATCCCACTAAGTCTCTGTGATGCCAGTTAAATCTTATTTATCTCATGGACTAATACTTTCAATGTGTGTATTATTTATTGTTTGTGAAAAACTTTTGCTGTTTTTCAAACAGCCCATAGAAGGGCATTAAAAAAAAGTAGCTAATGTTTTGCATAGTATTTATTATGCTATTTAAAATACATTTTAGTCATAAGATTCCATCACTGAATGAACTCTTATTCTAGAGTATTACTACTTTTAACTACAGCTCCCCTACACAAACAGAGTAATATTCCCTCTGGAAAAAAGTGATGTCAATGCTTTGTCTTGTTCATTTGTTATAGGCCTATATTTTCCTATACCCTTACCTCCTATAGAAGCATGGCTACTCAAAACATTCCTGAAAAAGTTAGCTTCAGTAGCATCTCTTCATGCCCTGCCATAGCAGCACTTTTTCTCAGCAGCCATGATAGTAGTAAGTTCGTTCCTATTCCATCTGCCAATGACAGGCTCTATAATGAAGCAGTATCTTTAATCCTAGCTGGGCCCAATAATGACTACCACAGCAGCACCAGCTCCATTTCCTATCCTTAATAGCAGTAGCACTATCAGAATAATTGGCTCTAGGTACTTGCAAATCCACACATAATTAAGATGAGGAAACTGCTGTTTTGGCTTCAGAAAGATTGTTTTGAAAAAAAAACCCACCTATTTTCCCATCAAAATCCCAGCAGCATATCTTCTGAAGGAACTGATACGTTCAGATATTTGTTTCATCACAGTACAAATAGGGGCTACAGAAGCACTGTTTGATTTACATAAGTGTTTTCAATTTATAATACTTCAGATTTCTTATAGCCAGCATCAAGGTGTCAGAGCACTGGCACTCCAGTTTTATGTAGTCCCCCACCCAATGTTTTAAACTAAACTTGTGTTCACCTCAAAACATCTTCTTTTACTCACATTAGTTTTAACTAGTTGTGCTCACACTGGAATTTGTAAAGAAAGGGAACTGCCTAATTTAAGTCTGTAGGTGTAGCTCATTCAGCCAACCCTGTTCACGGAGCAGAATTTGCAGACTGATGCAGGCGGATACCCCTGTGCTGAGCCTTTTCACATTAATGAAGCACACTTCTTTTGACTGGACTCACTGGTAAGCATTAAAAAGGTCAATATTTGCCAACAGTTGCAACGCCTGAAATGAATCTAGTTTTCCCCCTCATACTTAGCTAGCTGCACTACTTTTGTGGTAATGGTTGGCCAACAGAGCCTTGATCAGGAGAAGTTGTGAATGAAGACAGAGGGATGGATTTTAAGCGGCAGACTGCAACTTTATTAAACTGGACACGAGGGCCTACCCACCCTGACACCCATACTTTCACATATTAGACATTTTCAGTAGTTTTGGGGAAGTAAGGGGAGGTTAACAGGGCTCTCGGTATCTCACCCATAACTCAGGTTAGACTTTCCTCAGCCTAGCCCTATGATTCAGCTCACTCTTTGAATCCTTTAGCACGCGAGCACACACACGCGCACACCCTTGAGGGGTACAGAGCAGTGGCACTAATTCAGATATTTCTTGGTGAGGTAAGGGGGGGGCAAATTCCATGTTCATCCCCACCTCCTCCCACAGGGACCCTGGTTCTCCCAGAGCCAGGGAGTCTCCCCTTTCACTCACCCACAGAGCGCATGTGCTGGTGCTGACAGGAATTGAGTTCTTGGCATACTCCCCTGTGCTCCATCATACAAGAAAAGACTTCCCATGAGCTGGGTCACAATGCCACTCACTAAAATTTGGTAGCAGCTGTACTGATTTAGTACAGGACCACTGCTTAAAAGTGGTCAGGCTATACTGCCCCTCCCCCAATTGCACAGCCTACAGAACATTAAGTAAGCACAAAAACATTGGGAGGTAGTGGTTGCTCCCCTCACTGCCCACTGGGACAGAGGACACAAAAAAAGGGAGGGGAGGCTTCACCTGTGAAAGCCAAGAGGTCTCCTGCCATCCCATAGGCACAAGATCCATCAGCAAAATCCCAGGTCTTTTACTTCTGGGACCTACCCCTTTTAGCCTTTTAACCACACTGGAAACAAGTTGTGATGAACTAATATCCCTACTAAGTACTACCACTAATTACCCAGTCCCACTCCCACCTAACCTAATCGTGCCTTTGAGATGCTGTGAGGAAGAAAAAAGATCCCTCCCGCTCCCCAAAACAGGCGCTTAGTCAGACCCACAGCATCACATATGAGATGCCTCAGGTCTGATATTAGAGTTATAGAGTTGGGATAGTGATTGCTAAAACAGTGCAGGTAATAGCTTCCACGTATTTAAGCTAAGATTTAAATTAAAGCAATGGGATAATGTTGGGCCAATCAGCTCCCTTCTTACTCCTGCTTACCAATGGGTGAATAGAGCCTCTGCAGGAGGAGGGGACTCTCTAGTGTGTCCCCATCATGTGTTTCCTCCCCCCACCCCACTTTTCTTCTGAGGCTGTCCCAGTCACTGCAGCTCCAGCCCAGTTACCCACCCATTCATCCAGATTCGTGGCATTTTTAATGGTTTCCACTTTAGCATCACAATGCATTTCCAATGTACTTATCACATCCTGTGCAAAGGCATGCCCAAATCTTGCAAACATTTATGCATGTGCTTATTCTGCTAATTATCTGAGTAATTTATACACCGTAGTAATCCCATTGAAAGTCCCACTGAAGTCAAGTGAGTTATACTAAACGCATGTGTAACTGTTTGCTGGTTTTGGATGTGATTTGGCTCTATGCTTACAAAAGCACTTTCCCTATACTGAAGTGCTAACAAAGAAGGTCCTGATTCAGCAAAGAACTCAAGCACATGCTTAACTTTAATGATATCGTCTAGTTCATATATAGCTCTATTCATCGGTACACCTCAAAGCATTTTACAAAGGATCGTCTATCCCCATCTAACAGACAGGTAAACTGAGGCACCGAGCTATGACGTTACTTCCTCAAGGTCACCCAGTAGGCCCTGGGCAAAGCCAAGAATAGAACCGTGGTCTCCTGACTCCAAGTACAGTGCCGTATCCCATTTCCACTCCATAAAAAGCTAGGGGACATTGAAATGAAGTCCCATGACCCAACCACAAATTATGCAGTAGTTTCCCCCACATTTCAGAAAATTGCAGGCGTAAGTATACCTGTGATACAAGAATGAGCCTCACCCTGCGAAAATCACTTCTGTGTTCATGATATTCCCTTTTCCAGATAAGTAATCACATCCTTAAGTGCTTTTCTGAATCAGAGATTTAAGTCACATTATCATTGCTATTTATATTATGTGTACAACAAAAATGCTGTTATAAATAATAAAAAAATCTTTTCGCTGTATATACTTCTTCTACACTTTATAGTCTGTGTGTGTGTGTGTGTGTGTGTGTGTGTGTGTGTGTGTGTGTGTGTGTGTGTGTGTGTGTGTGTGTGTGAGAGAGAGAGAGAGAGAGAGAGATGTATTAAACTGGGTCCAGCAAAAATAAAAATAGATTATCCAATCCTATGTCAATACAAATATTTTACTATATCAGAAATTATTGTACATTTCCTTTCTCCTTTCAAAAATATGTAAACAATTTTCTGCCCACACCCTACCCCACAAAGATTATTTGGGATCTCATCAGCTACCAGTGGTTTCTGTGTGACTTTTAACCCCTGGACAGGGTCTCTGCTTATTTTTCATTTTATGAGAATTGAAAAAATTCTAAATTAAGGAAGGGTTTGTAGCAGGAAGAGATGGTCAAAAAACAGAGTCCTTCTGGATATTTCATTTTCAAATGATAGTCCCCAAATGTGTCAGTGGGAAATGAGAATTTCCTACAGGATTTTTTATTTTAGCTAGACAGATGAAGATTAATGATAAGGACATAATTTCCTTGAATAAGTCCTAACAGATGTGTCCTCTTGGATCTGTGATGACAGAAAGCAAAACCAAGGGTGCAAGCCACTTCTTCGGCAGTAGAGACACCCTGCTGATGCATTTTGGCCAGGCCAGGCATGCTCTGAGCACATCATGGGACACAAGCAGGTCAAGAGCCTGCTCTGCTGTTGTGCAGGACCACGGTACTGTCTCCTTATTGCTAGGTGGAGTCAGGGGAACAGGATATAACCACATAGTATAGGGAAGGAATTGGTCCTAGTCATTAGCGTAGCCGGGGGGGAGCAGAGGGAGCGGCCACTCCCCCACTGAGCAGAAGCGGCGCCTTTTTTGTGCTCCGACGGCTTTTGCTCCTGCGCTGCAGCCGGAGTGGAGCGTTATTTTTTGCTCCCGGCGTCTTTTTTTGCTCCCGACGCTTTTTGCACCCGGCACCTTTTTTTAGCTCCGCTCCCCCTGTGCTCTAAACCTGGCTACGCCACTGGTCCTAGTAGGGAAGCCTGTGGATAGGGAAAGTCTGTTTTCCTATGCCTGTGTTCAATCTCTTAGGAGACTGGCAAGAAGTGGGGCTGGGTGATTCTAGAGATGAAGGTCAACTGCGTCCCTGCTATGGGATAACAGCCATTAGCATGTTCAAGGGGAATGCTGCTCTAGGATGAAGATCTGGCTTTACATTAACAAGTTAACTAACTGGAGTTTATAACTAACATTTTTTTTAGAATTTACATCTAGGAAAAGATTTTGCAGGTATACAACTAATGTTAATAATGTACTGGAGATGCATAATAATGTTGCCCCTACAGGATAAAGCAAAATATGTGATTGAGAATGAGGAATGAAGTCAAAGAAGAGCATTTGATAGATATTGATTTCCTTTAGATTTGTTAAGTATAGAAAATTGGGTGGGTGATGTGGATAATATTAGAAGAAATGAGTAACAAGGGCTTGTGTTAAAGATGTAATTTTAATGAATAGAAGATTGAATTTTAATGAACAGATGAAATTGAACAAAAATAGGAAGAATTTCTTGCAGTTTCCCTTTTAATTTAACCTTGGTATACTGGACCTAGAGGTGAAGTTTATAACGAAGTAAAGAAAATTCTCAGTACCTTGATTGAAAAGATAAACCCGATCAATGATTTTTATCTAAAAGAGATGAAATTCTGTGCTTCTGTATCTGTAAAAATGCCATATGATGGCTAAAATATTAAGGGAAATATTTTCACCTATAATAAAAGGTACTTGTCAAAAGCAATTGATTTGAATGGTGTTATAAGTAAACCTGGAACAATGCATTATAAAAACCACACACCATACTGACACAATTATTAATGTTCCACAGGAGTCCAGCCCTGGACTAGCAGGATTAGCACAATTTGGGATTGAAATGCATTTGCCGAACTGTGTGAGAAAACTTGAAAACTGAAAGAACCTGCACTACACATGGCCCCAATTCTAGTGCTCTCAGTCTGTCCCTCAGGAGCACTAAGATTTACTTTGAAATATGTATGTGCATGGTGGATGGGGTGGGGGTAGTGCGGAGATAAAAAGTGATGGCAGGTGGACAAATCACATTATTTTTAAAAATACAATTTTGACGCAGGTAGGGACTTGCTTCCAACTAGTACATTTCAATTATAAGCTCTACAAGATCTTAAACTTTAGCAGTGATGTGTGTATTTATCTACACAAATCCAGATGCAACACACTTCAGACATGCAGTGGTGAGATGTGTTCTCGTTCGGCTGCCACATGCCATGTTGAATCAAACTGCGGTAATTGGAAGTCATTGTTTCTATAACAAACTCACACCTGCCGAGAGGAACGTGACTGTATTATCTATAAAGTCAAAGATACTCATATCACCACATTCAGATAAGTCATTTCTAGTTAATTGCCACAGAACTTACAAAGATGATCTTAGAGAAGACCCATTTTTAAAACCAGCATATACATGTTTTTTTTAGTTTAAGATTATTCCATCTTTTTTATTATCATCACCATTTCATTTCTCCCAGTCTGTGCCTTCATTTCCCTGAGTGGTTTCTCTGCCTGATTTCACTGCCATAACATAGCAATACTGCATATTTCTATGCAGAGAGGGAGAGACATATTGATATGGTACACTAAGAAGGATCTCAAAGAATACATTTTCAAAATCATAGACAAGTTATAGGAACCAACGTTTAACTTAACCATTTTAATATACTAATTAAAATGTATTCAGGAACTAATGGAAATAGTTGTTGAATAATTATTTTTGGAGTGGGAGTTGAATATTAAGTTTTGTTTTTATTCAAGTTCTCAGAAGATGAGATTAGATTTTGTTCAAATTGTCTCATTTATCCTGCTCTCAAATTAACCCTTTTTCCTGTACTCCTCAATTCTGAGCAATGTATTATATGTGGTAAAATTTGCTGGTGCTATTTCATGTGAAAATGACCTTATCTTTGCTGTGCCAGTGTTATCAATAAGTTAGAAGTGTGCTTTGCAGCCATCTCCAACATAAGGGTATTTGTCATGGTGACTGATACAGATTATATTTCCCTAGTGCCTTACTTTTTTGCAGAACAATGTATATTTTAGGCATTCTATATGTATGAACAGTTAGCCTTGAACTCCTCCTAGATTATTAGTACTTGAAGGTCATGCTACATGTCATTGTAAAAGGTAATTTTTCCTAGTGTTATAATAAAAACTTTGATTTGACTTACCCCCTTGATTTTATAAGTTATTAATGATCTAAATAGAGGTAATCTACAAATAATCATATGTTTACTTGTGCATTTGGGGTAAAAGTTTCAGAGGGGTGATATTTTTGGAAGTGTTTTAAAGACATAGGAGCATAAATCCTATTTTCAAAAGTCATTTAGACTCTTAAAATGTTACTTCAGCTACAAATTATTAATTAATAAGGACATACAAGTGGCAGAGTGCATTATTTTCTAAAATTTAACTTACCTAGCCTATCAAGTAAATACATTTTCTTTATGTTCTCCACCAACACCAGGGTATGAGATGTATGCTCAGCCTCCAGATATTAAAGATCCCTGAAAATTGTAGTATTTCTTAGAAAACTAAATGGAATGTAAATCCAAATTCCATTAATAATATGGAGCTTCATTATTACAATATTAGCCTCCTTTTTAAACTCATTTTATTCTTTTCGGATGATGAATTGGCCCCACTAGCTCATGCCGTCATACCCTCCAAACTAGACTATTGTAATTCACTCTCCCTGGGCCTGCAGAAGAAATTCACAAAGAAAACTCAACTGGTGAATGACTCAACAGCCCATCTCCTTAATGTAATGAACCAAGGAGACTATATTATGCTGGTGCTCCATAACCTGGATTGGCGTCCCATTCACTACTGGATTCAACGCAAGGCTGTGATGCCAATTTATGAATCCTTTAATGAGAGAAAGCTGTGCTATCTCAAGAACTGTCTCTTTTTTCAAGGACACACCAAGGCCATTACAGTCACCTAGCTCATGTAGAATAAAAGAGCTGAGATCTAAGCTGGAGAGAAATAAAGGAAGAACGTTTTCAATAAAGTCTCTGTGCCTCCCTGCCAAGTGAAATCAGGAAGAAACACACCACCTCTCCCTTGTCTTCAGATCATGTTGTTAATCTCACCTTGTCACCATAGCATACTCAAACAGAATTGAACCTGGCAGTGCTCTCAGAAGGTATTGCAGAAGCCAAATGATCAAGCCAAAGGGCAGGATGGAGAACTGATGGTCTTATAATGAGAGATCCCAACATTTCCGGATGCTATCTCGATAAGTGTCACAAGTCATGGCAACTGTAACTGTATTCACCCTCTGTGGTCCAGAAAGGGCACTCACTCTTAGGTTTCTGGCTCCCCAGCTGTCACCTCTCTTGGATAGAAACTGGCATCTCTCTCCTGCTTGAGAAGGATATTTTCAGATTGCAATGTTCCTTGCCTACACTGTGAATTTCCCAGCTTGTCAGACTGCCACAGTAGGCCTACTTTGCTTTCTTTTCAGCAGCTACAAACAGAATAAATTGCCCACAGTTAAGTTACCACACAACTCTTTCAAAGCAAGCATATTTATTCTGAAGGAAAAAGCATTATATAGAAAATATTAAAAATAATAAAAGAACTTACACTCACATCAATAAGCTTACCAGAGATCACCCCAACCCCAACAAGGGTTTTGGCTGGTGAACAGTCCTTCAAACCTCACACAGGCTTTTTTTCCTGTAGTTACAAGTCCGTGACACCTTTTTCTCAGAACAACCACACCTGTGAATCTGCAAGTTACTCTTTTATCCAATTTTTGGGCCTGGGAACAGGTAATCAGCAGACAATAGTTTCTCCTCAAGGCATAATTTTAAAAGTTTGGGTCTGGAGGTGGAAATGTGCATTTCCCTCCTCCCAAGTGTTGCCTAGGAAACCTACTCAATTAAAAGTTCATTCTTATCTGGTTCATTGTTTAAAATAGTCCTTTGGAGCTCATAGCACTGCCCATGTTTACATTTGTCACATCTCCCCACTAGAGAAGTTACATAGAATCCCACTGTTACCGAAATATCGGGTCCGCCTAGCTGAGAGCCAATAACAGCCAGACAGGGATAAGGAAAGAGGGTTACTTTATTCTGCAGAAAAAGGAGAGACTGTACCTTAGTACATAAGACATAAGGTACAATGAACCCCCTTAACAACCAGGAGCTATGGCAACCAGAGGCCACTAGGGGGAAGCAGATGCCTCGCCTACGCAAGACCGTGCATTTTTACAGTCGCCCTTTGCTTACACAAGAAGAGCTATCCTAGCAGAAAAAACACTATCTTATACCAGTTTTTACTGACCAGATAGCAGACATCGGAGGTCTGGCAACCACCAATCAAATGTTAACACGACCAAGGCTTTGTCTAAGTGTGTATAAAAGACCTGTAATTTCTATGTGAATTAGAGCTCTGTACCAAGGTACAGTCTCTCCTTTTTTCTGCAAAATAAAGTAACCCTCTTTCCTTATCCCTGTCTGGCTGTTATTGGCTCTCAGCTAGGCGGACCCGATATTTTGGTAACACCATAAAAATACATGAATATTTGAATTTTTAATATAATGAACTCCATATAGACAAATTTATTTCAATGAGGTTGCCTCGGATATTTTCAGAAGTTGCCATATTTGTCATAGAGATCCCAATATTTCTTCTAAACCATGTTCAGTGCCTGGCCATGATGACTTTAGAAATGCTGATAAAAAACAGATCATTGTTCTTGAGCAACAGCACAAGAAAGCTATCCTTTCAGAACTTTCACCAATACACCACCACATGCATTCAGATAAGTAGAATTTCCAATGCCATAAGCATTGTCAATATTTGGTTCCTTCTTTCCTTGATTCTTTTGTTTTGACCTAGGTTAGTCATTAAGGCCAGCTGGAGGAACACAGGCCCCAACCCACGAAGGTACTAAGCTCCTAAGTCTCAGGTTTAGGTATCAAAATCCTGATTTTAGGCTCCATGGCAATCCACAAAACTCCCACCAAAATCCTGTAGGTGCCAAACTCACTCAGCACCTAAGTTGTCAGGGTAAAAGTTCCTTCTAATAGCCTGGTGGTGGGAGATCCAGGGTCCAGTCTCCCTCTTCCAGTCACTCTCTCTTTATTTATCCACAGAGGAACAGCTTTAAGAGGACTGAGTGACAGAGCCTCCCTCCCCCCATGAGAATATGCCATAGCTCAGTGGTTGGAGCACTCTCCCAAGGAGATTTGAATAGGGGTCTCACCCTTTCTATCCATCAGGTAGAAAGGGGGGAATTGAACTTAGGTCTCCCACATCACACGTAAGTGCTCTAACCCCACTGGGCTAAACGTTAAGGTGGCTACCACCACCACCTCCTCCAGCCATTTTGTGTGGAGCAAGGCAAGTGCCAACCCATTTCCACCACAAACTATTTAGGTACCTAAGCCATGTGACTGCAGCTGGCAGGTTCCCATTCACTGATTGCTAGCAGGGATGGATGCCTCCCTGCAGCCTAATGCTCCCTGGCTCCCCTGTAAAGCTCACTAAGGGATCAGCCATTTTATGAATGCAGTTTTGAAGTGGGAGATCATTTACCAATTCATGGGGAAGTTTAGCTTTATTTTTTAAAAAAACCCATTAGTATTTTCAGTAACTACAATACTTCTCCTTGTTGCAGCTCCTCTATTGAGTTGAGAGTACTTTAAGATCATTACTGAGTTAAAACTCCCAACAGCCTGAAGTAGGAGGCAAGTATTACAGAACCTAATTTAATACACTCAACTGGTGAGTTTTAAAGGGCATAATCATCTTTATTTTTTGAGCCAATTTTCTTTGATTACAGTGACCTCAAGCATTTCCATACCTAATGTTGGCATTTCTTATAAAAATCTACCACATTTACAGTGGCTATTTCATTTGTGTTATTTAAGTGCTGAAAAAAAATCCCTAAGTAAGGAACAGCATGTGATTGTATTGCCTCAGGAGGAGACCAGAGAGCATTGTTACTCGGAGTCACAAACTGGTGCCTTGTTTCCCCTTGCTCCAGGTGGAATTAAACTGCACCAGCATTTTACGTAGTGTAGCTTACATCCTCTCCTCCTGCCCCCATGGCACTGACTCAACTGTGCTGGTCAGAACATGGAGAGGGGGGAGCAGAGTCAAAGCTCCACCCACAGTGTACTCACCTGCATGTAAATAGAAGTAGCCCTGTGGAGGTTTGTCTTTCCCTACACTGTGGCTCACAATGTGTGAATTTTGTGTTAAGGAGCAAAGGAAGAGTCTTAAGGTCCCCTCTAAATCCCCTGCCTGGGTATGTATCCAAAGTCACGATTTGGCCCCTAGACACAGTTTGAGTTATGTGAAGTAGAGATTTTAAGGGACAATTTTTTTAAACACATGTCCACTCATTCTAGGTGCCTCAGTTTTTAAGCTCTTGACTTTAGTCATGTAGTGCCTTGAGTTTTAGACATGCCGCGGACCCACAGCTCCCCTTCGCTGCATTTGCAATTGTGGGTGCTCAGTAACTGTGGTGTCTAAGGATGGCCACTCAACAATGTGAACACCAAAAATCAGCACACTTGAAAGTTTTGCACTTACCCTCTGTTTCAGTTTCCCTACCTGTAAACTGAGGGCAATATTTACAGGAACTCTAAGGCTTAAATTATTTAGGTTCAGATTCTTAAACTCTTAATCATGTTGAAGTCAGAGGGGCAGATCCTCAGCATCTGTAAATTGTCATAGCTCCATTCAAGTCAAGTGAAAGGATATTCCATGAAGTCAGTGCAGATGACAATTTACACCATCAGAGGATCTGCTAGAATGTGTGTGAAGGTGTCACTGTCTGGCCCTTACTGTTTATAAAGCACTGGGCAGTTACAGCTTTTTACTAACCCATTTATTATTTTCACATCTCTTTCTAAGTCACAAAGGAAGCCAACATTTCAAGCTCTCATTTTTGTAAACTACTCTATAGCACCTTAGTAATCTCTAAAAACTAAGTACAGGCAAACCTGTAGAGTGATAGTTGTTTTTTTTTAATCAAACCAAACCAGAGTTATTTGTACATTAGTCTTACATCCACCATATTTTCTGGTTTAAAATATTAAAGCATTAACCATTTTCTCAGACAAACCCTATGTCAAATACTTAAAAAACTAAATTTGTTAATGTTGATGTCTAAAACAGCACTATTTGACTAGCACCAATAAGATTAGAATGGTGAATTGCTGTTGATTTCCTGGATTTAAAAAAAAATAGATTTAGGAATATCTTTTTCCTGACTTTCAAGAAGTATAGTTAAAAGTTGTGATTGATAACCAGAATTAATATTACCATAGTGCTTAGAAGCTGTATAAATATGAAATAAAAAGGTAGATTATAAGTATAAGACAACAAACAATAGATATATTCAGGGAGTACAAGGAAACAGACAACATGGGTGATAAGCAACACAACAGTAGCCTAACGAGTCCGTCCCCCCAAATTTCTCCAAGAAATTTTGGATTTAAAAAAAAAAGTGTTTGCTGCTTCATTTTTTGTTGATTTCATTCAGGACCTTTAAGTTTCCTCTTTTCACGAAATTCAGTGAAATACCTATTTTCTAAATGCCATTTTGAATGTCAACCACCAGGTTTTGAAGCCATCTTTTGCTCATCTTCACTTCAAAAATGGGCTCATGTCCATTAGAAGAGGGCTTTGTTTTTTTCCAGAGAGACATTCGGAGAATTTGGCAAACCAGATCCCTTTTAAAATTCGTAACAATAAAAAAGAGCAAGTTAAAGCTGTTCTCCTTTCACTACAAACATTTCACACCTCTTCTGAGAGCTCTAACTAGGAGGAAGAAGTGCCACAACTGGAAGCTTTTAGGACAGCTAGACAGACAGCGGGGGTAAGTGGGTCAGAACTGAGGCACAAAATATTCTAGATGAAGAAGCTCTCCTTTCCCCTGAGATTAAGTGCCTGACTTCAATGGAAGCTGTGGATAGTCAGCAAATGAAAACAGCAGGCCCAAGGGACTCATTCTATGAATGTTCTCACCTCCTATGGATGTGGAGGCTATGTCTACACTACGAGCTAGCTTGAGATTCCCCTGCTAATGTACACATACTTGGGCTAGCTCTTATTGGGCTAGTGTGAGTATAAATAGCTGTGTAGCCACAGTTAGCACAGGTGAAGAGCTTTTGCAGTGGTAAAAGCTTTGTTTCATTCTTTTATCCAAAGTCTATGAGGTGGTGTGATAGGACAATGCTGTGTCCCCATTCTCTGATGCCCCAGAAACTGCTCAGTTGCCCACTTACTATTAGTGTTCAATCTGTATTTTATTCCAAACCCTTCCACCAACACCAGTACAGTGCAATATCCATTTTTAATTCCTACATCTTTCTGTCCCTCTTTACAAGGACCCACCAAGGAAGAGATCTCCCTATTTTGGGAGCTCTTTCAAGTTTGGCTCAGCTAGACCTGTCCTCCCCCTTGTAACATTGCCTTCCTGGTTTTTAACAGGTGAGCCAGCTGATGGCTAATTAGCTCCGTATCTCTCCAGCCTTGCCTTCTGATTAGCTAATTGCTCAATCAGCCATCACTGGAAGGACCTAATCGAGGCTACAGTGATCAGAGTGCTGACCCACCTGTCAGGCATCAGTGTTCTGTCACAAGAGGATTCAACAATACAGTCATAATACCAATGATCAATCTACATCTCTGCTCCCACTGGTGGAGCTGCACCACTGCTAGAGCAACAGTAGGCAATTTCCCCAAAAACTATCAACTCAGATGTAGCCAGCCACAGCCAATTCAGTCATAACAATAGCATGCACACTTGTGTATTGCTACAAGCAATTGTGTGTGGATGGAACTGTGTTATAGGCATACTGGGAAGGGTTTGCACAATATTATCGATTTAGAGTATGGTCCCATGGGAGTTTTATTATTTCTATAAAGTGTCTTAATAAAAAGATATTCTGGACAGAAGAGAATACAATTACTTTTAGTTTTCAAGATTATACAATTGTATGACTATGGGCTGGTCCACACTGGGGCAGGGGATCGATCTAGGAAACGCAACTTCAGCTACGAGAATAGCGTAGCTGAAGTCGAAGTTTCCTAGATTGAACTAAATTTACTTACTGTGGGTCCACGCGGAGCAGGCAGGCTCCCCCGTCGACAGAGCTTCCTCCTCTTGGCGAGCAGGAGTTCCACAGTCGACAGGGGAGCGCTTCTGGGATCGATTTATTGCGTCCAGATGAGACACGATAAATCGATCCCAGAAGATTGATCTCTACCCGCCGAATCAGGTGGGTAGTGTGGACCTAGCCTAAGTGTCATATTACAGCCCTTTCAGAATTTTATGGTTCAAAGGCCAGATTTCTAAAAGGTATTTAGGTGCCTAAAAATGCAGATAGGTTTAGTGGGATTTTCAAAAGAAAATAACTCCCTGACCAGCACAGAAGCAGCATTGTAATTTCGAGGGGTGCCTGCCGCGGAATGCCTTCTGGGGCTATGCAGAGGTTGGTGCAGTTTGCATCTCAACTATTCATTGCTGTACCTAAAGGCACAATCTAGCCCTTAAATTGGTAAATACTATTGCATCACATCTCCTCTACCAGAGCTGCACAACAAAATGGAAAGAGACTATATTGACTTATCACATAAAAGCAAAAAATATTCTATTAACCCCTTGAAATTGCAAAAAGGCTACATTTTATTAAAAACAAAACAAGAACTTTGATTGCACCTCCCACAACTACTGCATGAAGATCATGTCAAGGTTTCTTCTGTTCAGGGTAGAACAATATTAACTACTTCCTCCAGGTGCCTCTATCCAAGGGCTACCCTACTCCCTACACTCATCATAGTATAGATAAGTGATTCAACAGCTGGCGCACCAGGTTCTTATCCTCTGCTGCCTCCTACCAATACTGCTCCAGACCTGAAGTAGTCTGCTACTTTTTGTGACTCAACCCTACAGCCTTACAGTCTTCCTCCAACACCCCACCCCCTTCTGGGGTAACAAAGTACCACCAAACTGTAGTCCAATAACTGTACAGCAAGTCTCCAGCCCAACTCTGGGCACAATAGTGCTAATACACCCTTCCAAGAGGGTGGTTTCCACACCTTGTTCTTCAGGGACAAGTAAGGAAACCCTCTTTCTCTGGGTTCTACTCCAGGGAACTTGCAGGTGGCAGCTAAGGTCTGCTTCCTCAGACATCTTACTGCATCCCTGGACCACTTCCTACCTCAGTCTGTGTCTACACCCTTTTCTTCAGTCCCTTCCTACATTCACTCCTCTGCAAGTTCTTTGACCTTCCTGCTGCTTGCACAGAGCAACGCCTCTGAGGGCTTTCCTTCAGGAGGTCTGACTCCTTGACTACCTCCCTTTGGCGGTAGAGTGAGCAGCCCCTTTTCTCTGGGAACTCAGACCACCACTCTAGTGTCTGTCCCTTGTGTTAAAGCTCACCACAGTAGCTCACTCCCAGTCCTAGCTCTCTACCAGATCACATGTCTCAGAAAAAGCTCTAAAAGCCTTTTTTCCACCTGAGCCTTAGTTCCTTTATATTACCCTGAAATCCTTCTTTTATTATTACATACCTCCTCCCAGCTGGGACTAATCCATAAGGTCCTCCTCAACTAAGCCTAATCCTGAATTGGGCTGTTCCACCTTCTGGGTGTACCTAATTGTTCTCTGACTCTAGTTTACTCTCTGAAAGTGTAGGGTATACACTTATTAATGCCTAGAGGACCTGATTCGTACTCCATTGTGATGGTGCTGTATAAACAGAGTATAACAGTCTAAATATTCAGTTTCAGTGGGAGTTAGCTGAATCCTACAACAGGAGACTAGGGCCCCAGGAGATTTCTATAGGAACTACATAGTCTTCACTGAACATGTATACAAAGGTCACAGAGTCAGCATCTAGACAGGAATCTGGGTTAGCTTTTTGGAGTTCTAGGATCAATTCCCCAGCTAGAGACACCCAAGTTCTCCCTTCCAATATTTTTTTAAACTGCCCAAATTTTAAAAGAATCTTATCTCCTGTCTAGCTTTTGAGGGGTATAGTGAGGAAATATATTAGACCTTTTTCTATAGTGTTTGTCAATGTTCAGCTGGCAGTTCACTTAAGGATGTTAGGCTTCTCACCTTCACCTGTCCTGGGGTGGAATCTCTCAATTCTTCCACTCTCAGACTGTATCTTGGCTACATTATCCTGTGCAGCAGTCATGATTGCCCAACTGGATTCAATGAATTGCAAGTCTTCCCCTTGGGAGCGGTGAGCAATAGGCAAATACACTGACCCAAAACAAAGTATTATTTAATCTCTACAGAAGCAGTAAAATCAAATAAAAGGATTTAAGGCGACAAACAACTATGGGCATAGCCGTTTTTTTTCCTAAGGCTTTGGTTAGTCTACCATGTCCAGACACCACCAAATTTAATCTGCATCCTCATAGTCCCTGTGTCTCTCTGCTCTTACTCTGTAAGGGTCTCCCTTTGATCCATTTCAGAGTTCTTTGTCTTCCTCCTGGTGTCTCTTGAACCTGGTCAACCCAGTATATACAGCCCATTAGTGGGGTCAGGGATAGATTTCACAGCAGTTGGTTCTCTGTATTGTCTTAAATATGGGTAAATGGGTGACAAAACAGAAGTTTTTGCTTACTTTCCTGCCTACCTACTGGTCAGCTTTTATTTGAATTAACTCTTATTAATCATATAGTCAACAATACAATACCAATCAAACAAGCAGATGGAACATAATAGTCATAAAACATTACAGACATCTCTCACATCCATCATAGTGTTTAGAAGTCACTTTAGGCCTATTCCTGTTTTTACCTTCTGCTTTTTTCTATATTATTATAATATGTTCAGATTCGCTATTCTATTTTTAGTGACATCCCTTGAGCTGCTTAGTCTCCAATAGCTGGATTCCAAGTATCTGTTCTTTGGAGAATCTATCATTCTTGGACTAACAGATGTGTCTTATAAAATTTAATAAAATGATAGCTTTTTCGTAGGTGTTTTGGAACCATTTTATAGAATTTAACAAAGAATTAAATCCTCTCGATGGGATTATTGAAAAGAAAACAAAAGAAACAAATCCAACAAACTATAAGGCAATCATTCTCTAGTTACCTGTTTTTAGAGCAGTTTCTACTCTAAAGAATGCTAGTAAATTTCTCTAGTATCCCATTGATTTTATTCCCTATTAAATTATATAGGACTTTTCCATTACTGCTTTCCAAGAATATAGATCTCTGTGAATTACTGTCAAGAATTACTGGTAATGTTCTGTTTTTCCATACAACTTTTGCAAAGAAAAACAAAGATAGTATGGCTCTTTAATTTACTAGGCTGTGAATTGGATGATTATATCTTTGCTGAAGCAAGTATCCTAATCCTGCAGACAAAACTATATAAACCAATTAATTATTTAAGCAGTGAATCACTTGAGATACTGGCAAGAAATATTGCTATCCGATGCCAAATGATGGTATCTAGAGGTCTCCATTTGTAATAGACATGAGGCATCACCCTACATGCTTTTATTTTTCATCCATCCCACAAAGCCTATGGGAAGAATAAAGAGAAATTGAATGTTGTGGCTAGATTGCCCAATATCTTGGATGTCCCTGATTGCACAGCGCAAACATATATATTTAGAACTCTATCACACAGAGAGGAAGTGCATAGCAACATAAAACTGTTAGCAAAAGGAAAATCTGGAATGCCAACTTCATCATCAAGTGATAAACAATCAAGGTGCCAGCTATGATGCTTTCCTTTTTTTAGTGGTCCACACATTTGGTATAGCTTGAGCTAAGTGAAAGTGATGGCAAATAAAGGGCTTAGATCCACAAAGTTCATTTAGGCTTAGCATTTCAACAAACTTTTAGGCACCCTTCCACCTTGTGGAATCTATACTCCCAAATTAACCAGACTTCTTTACAATGAATGAGGAAAGTTAGGCATCTAGGAATGGAATCCACAAACACCACTAGCAAGAAAAGCAGGGAGCTGCCTAAGATAGACAATAGGAAATAACAAGGTGAAGGGTGTGGCCTAAGCTCCACCCCTTAAAGGAACCTAGGCACCTAAGTTTGGGCCAGATGGGGGTGTTTCCCTCTGCTTGGGATTCACAGCCATGAATGTTCTCCTGGAGTTAGGCCCATAAGCCCTTTCTCCAAAAAAGGAGAAAGAATTTCTCCCCTGCTCACAACATTGAACCTAGTGATTAGAGCACTCACACAGGTTTAATTCCTTCCTCTGTCTGGCAGATTTTTACCAGTGGAAACTTTTGCATCTACAGGGTTAGGTAGCAGCTGAGTGGAGGTTTTGAGGATCTACATTTTGGATTTAGGCACCAAAAGTGGCAGTTAGGCACCTAACTCACTTTGTGGATCACACCCAAAGTGTATTGGGGCATTTTAAATTTCTTGGTGGCTTTACAAAAAGGCCATACCCACCCACATTCAATGCTGATGCAATTCCGGAAATTTCTGTCATAACGCTGAGGGCTTGTAAAGACCAGGAAGAGAATTTTTCAGGGATAGTAGCAAGTTCCTAATAACTTAGCTGAAATTTTGCAATGAAATGTTTTCCACGGATGTGAAAAATCAGTTTTCACCAAACTCTAATTTCAGTTTACAGCTAGCGTGAAATAAGCACTGAACACATCATAAGCGAGTTCAACAGAGCTACTCCAATTTACACCAGCTAGGGATCTGGCCCTAAATTTTTATGCAAAGCATGGTGCTGTGAATTATTTATAAACTAGGGCCCATATTCTCAAAGATATTTAGGCACCTCACTGTCATTGAAATCAAATACATATAATCTAAACACAGAGAAATAATAAGGAGAGTATAAGGTGTGTAATACAAAAATTGCTATGGAGAATTGTGTTGTTAGGCAACCTTCTTGCTAGTGCCAAGATTCTCCCCCTATGCCTAACTCCTCCGCCCCAACTAATTTGATATTTGTATTGCAACTTGAACAGAATGAATGTTATAAGGTGAGATTTCAGAACTAGGGTCGATGGTAAGGAGGACTTGGTTTAGGTTTATTTGTGCCCTAGGCAAAAGAAACAGAAAAACAACAACAACAAAAACCATGTTGATACTCTCCCTTCTTCACTATTTCAAGAGGGGAGGTCAGTCATCTTGACAGGACTTTTTAAAAACTGCAAATGTGGTCTTTAAGAACTAACACTGGAAACCAGGCTAGCCTGTCCGAATAGGAATGAAATAAAAATATGTTTCTTACCTATTTCTGGCTTTTCCCACTTTGTTTCTTTATTCCATTTCCTCTTATCGCTCAGTTTTATTATTTAGTATCCCCTCAGACTTTCCTTTTTACTCCTGTGTGTGCATTTTTCCCTCTTTTTAATATTTTCCTCCTTTACTTTCTTCCCTGAGACTCCCTGCCTCTCGTTCCTACTCCCCATTCCTATGCTCTCAGAGGACACAGAGCATTTCAGCCCAGAGCAGATCCTCTCCTGTCCCCCAGCATTTGACATTTAAATTAGTCAGTCAGTATATATAACATACTGAAGAAGTCTGACAGAAGAAGGGTGAAGCATCATGGTGGAACTCTCATAGAGAGGCTGACTGATAGCACTGTAAGGTTTGTTAACATTCTTATGCAGCACCTCTCTTACAGCACCTGCAAAGTCTCAAACAGAGGATTTGTTTCAGGTGGTAGGTAGCTTTGTTGATCGGGACGGTCATTGTTTGATTGCTGAAGCAGGTTCCTCCCACTGTTAAGAAATTTCTGCTTACTGTCAACAGATTTGATTGGATTTGGATTCAACTATCTCCAGAAATGGAAGCTGGGCAACTTTTGAGGTGGGAAGAAGGAGAATATGCTAGGCTTTATCTGCTTGAATATTGTTGTGGAGATTTGGAATGCCCTGGAAGAATTTCATCTATGCTTTGGCTCCTTTTGCTTCCAGGCTGGTGAAGTACTGTATTCTTCGATGGTGGAGATCGTCACTGTCTCCCTTAAGCAGAGCAGGATGCTGATTATTTTAAAGGAAGTATGGGTTCAGTCTCTGCCCCAAAGACATCCTTGGTCGGTGGCAGAGAGACTGTTCTGGTTGTATTGGTTGAAAATCTTCTACTGCTAAGAAAGATCAGGTGTGGGAAATTCTGATTTGCCCTGTGTCCTGTCTAGTACTTATTTTGTGAAGGAGGTGGGAGAGAGAAATGTTCTGATGTTTTGCTTTTGAAATGATTTTTGTATTGTATTTTTGAATTAACGTTAAGAATACTTAGAGGGTAGGATTGACATTCTTTTTAGATTATTGTACTTAAATCTAAGTAAATGAATTATTATATTTGTTGGGGTTGTACTTTTGGATAAACCTAAATATAGTGGTAGTAATGTTTATTTTTTCATGATTTTTTTTCCCTACGGGAGCCAATTATGGGGCCAAAATAAAGAAAGATCTGATCTTTCCATGGTATTCTCACTATCCAGTAATTGAATTACTGTGAGAACACCAGATCTCACATTATTTTCGTCTCTGAAATGTCTCCCTATGGTATTGAAAAAGTCCATGAAAAACATAAAAACAAATAAGGAAATACAAATACTAGACACTGAATTGCCTAGTGTTCACTGGTGTTCACTTTGCTAGTAATAGAGACGGCCCAGAAAAATTATCAGGACTGTATTTATCCCAAGAGCCTACTTATTTTGTTTTTCTTCTGAATGTTAGCTGGCAGTATTAGCCCTTGTTTGATTATTTTGTTAGGCCCAATAGTTCCAGAAACAATGCATAATGGAGACTATGCGACTCACTGCTGATGATACAGAACAGATAAATTCATTATTGTCCCATTTGATAGAGTGGAGTAAAGCTCAGTTGTGTGGTTAAAATCTGATCCTATTTGGTGTTAAAAAAAAAGCCCATAAATAGCATGGATGCTATTAGTTTATACTTCACCTACATACTATAAAGTGTTCTATGTACTTCTAAGTGCTGAATGTAACATTACATCAGCACTTTACATGGATTGACAGAAAGGGGAACAGGATCTGCCTTGAGAGTATGAACCTTTCCTAGGAGGTTCACACTCCTAGGGAAAAAAAACTCTATCCCAGGAACCTATCCTTGCAACAAAGCCCAATGCCAACTCTGTCCACATATCTATTCAAGTGACACCATCATCGGACCTAATAACATCAGCCACACCATCAGGGGCTCATTCACCTGGACATCTACCAGTGTGATATATGCCATCATGTGCCAGCAATGCCCCTCTGCCATGTACATTGGCCAAACTGGACAGTCTCTACGCAAAAGAATAAACGGACACAAATCTGACATCAAGAATCATCACATTCAAAAGCCAGTAAGTGAACACTTCAACCTCTCTAATCACTCAATGACAGACTTTAAAGTGGCTATTTTGCAACAGATAAACTTCAAAAAACAGGCTCCAAGGAGAAACTGCTGAATTGGAATTAATATGCAAACTAGATACCATTACCTTAGGCTTGAATATTGACTGTGGGTGGCTCGGTCATTATGTTAATTGAATTTATTTCCCCTCCTTAAAAAACTCTTAACACCTTTGTGTCAACTGTCTGTAATGTAATGGGCCATGTTGATTATCACTTTAAAAGTTTCTACTGATAACAGTTCCTTTCAATTAATTAGACTCTGAACATTGATATAGACACTCCCACCTTTTCATGTTTCTCTGAATGTATAAATATCTGATTACTGTATGTTCCATTCCATGCATCTGATGAAGTGGGTTCTTAACCCACGAAAGCTTATGCTGAAATAAATTTGTTAGTCTCTAAGGTGCCACAGGTATTTTTCTTGTTTTCTTTTTCCTAGGAGGGAGGCTCAGAGAAGCTGTGGAAGCACAGAGGATGTGATGTGTGGGTATATGATTGGGCCTTCCTGTTTTTTTTCTATGAGAGTGTAACCCCAAAAGAAGGACTTGGGAGGAAACTCCATGAAGAAATCTTTAAACCTGCTCATTTGTGTTCTTATGAAGTAGGAGATGGGCCTGAAAAGTAATATGATATGGCTCAGGCCATAGTCAGTTGTAGCAATGTCCTGATCTTGGACCTTTTCTCACATAGGAGATGGAGAATTATTTTTTCTCAGCACATGCTGTGGTTGACAATAGTCAGGAAGCCTCAGGTCCTCAAATATATTGAGGGGCTTCACTCCCGCTCAAATTAATGGGAGTTAGCTTTGAGGATCGGTGCCCCAGGCCTTGGGCTTGCTCCAGCTGCTCACCTCTGTATGCTTTCTGTGCCTTTACTAAACCACATACAAGATTCTTTGACTGTACCAATCACATCTTATACCAAATAGCTTTTACCCTGGGCACCATGAAGCTCAATCATATCTGATAAACAGCATACGTTCATAATCAATGAGTTACTAACTAAATATTTCAGCTGGATTTTGTTTCTTTTAAAAGATTATACAGAATGGCCCAGGACCAAAACCTTTACCTGTCAGACACCATGGATGCTAAATTTCAATTCAGAGCAAAGTTACAAACTCCAAAAAGGGGAGGCATAACAAAAATGTTAACACATCTCCTAAAGAAAATAGGCATTGACAGAATCCATATAATTGCCATTCTTTCTCTTCTGCTCCAGAGATTGCCTCACTGGTCTTCCAAGAATTTTAGTTCCCATAGTTACCAACTGTACACAAATAATACACCCTCAGTACTTACTAAAAGGGTAAGGTTCCAAAGCTACAGACCCAAGCAGTGGAAGATAATTGTTGGTATCCTTCTATTTTAAACCAGCATTATAGTCCCTCATGGACTAAAATAGAACACCCTCCCTTTGGGTTCTGCATGCCAAAAACAAAGTGTGATCCTTGCGCTGTCATTTAGTCTTGAAATGCAGCTAATGTAGCAGGAGATGTTGAGGCAATAACTTCTACTTGGAACGCAGCAACAGTAGCAGCAGGCACATCAGATGTACTGTAGGAGAAGGTCACTGAGTGGCAACAGCAGGCTTTGATATAGCAGTTTCTTCCATAATGCCATGCAGAGATTAGTTCTGAGATAGTGGTTATCTATATGCTCTCAAATAAAGGTGAATATGTTCTTGAATAAATTTTACACATAGATTTAAACATACAGTGGGTATAAAGAATGTCACAATTTTTTTCAAAGGAACTGTGTCTACATAATTTGTTTTAACTGTGCACCCAGCTCTAGATTTAAATCACCCAGTAATTCAGAGTTTCCCCTTTTTAGTGAATATCTCAGATAGACAAAAACAACCCTGAATGCCAGGAAAACATGACAGAGGGTTTTTTTTTTTTAATGCAATTGCTGTTATTCTGCTTTGTGTTGGTCATCTTGCCATTCTTCTACCATGTCATCTTATAGTACAACCTCACTCCCCTGGACATTTATGCTTCAGGTATAGACCATGAGAAATATACAATCAACACATTTTCTTGCACAGAGACACATTATCCACAGAAGAGGTTCACTACATACATTTTAAGGGTCACTTGCAAACCACTATTACTTTGATAACAAAAGGGAAGGGTAAGAAGTGCAAACACATACACACTCATTTACCACAAAATCATGATGTTGAGAACAAAGGATGTGAAGAGAAAAAAATCTTTAATTGCTTGTATACCCCTGCTAGGAACCTGGGCAACAAACAAGAGGAATTGGAATTGCTCTTTTATGAACATAAAATCAATTTAGTGTGCTGTTACTGAAGTCTGGTAGGAATGCTAAAAATCAGTAGTTAAGACCTCTTTAGGAGGAATAAAGTGGGCAACAGGGGAGGGTGAGTAGAACTTTACAAAAAAAATGACATTACCTATATCTGAGCCATTGACAACTCAGAAGCAAATGATCTTGAATGATTAAGGATCAATGTTCTATTACATAATGTCCAAAATGAGGTACTAGTTGGTGTCTGCTACAGACCACCAAATCACACTAAAGAACAGAATGACTCACACCTCAAGGACTTGTTTATACCATGTGGGGGAAAAATGCCTGTGTTGTCATGGGGAACTTCAATCTCAGGGACATATGTTGGAGGTCTAGGTCTTATCCTGTCTCTGAATTTCCAAATTCAGCATCCTCTGAATTTCTAAATAATATAGATGACAATTTCTTAACTCAAAAACTGTTGCATCCTACATGGAGGTAATCTATATTAGACTTTATCTTGACAGATGAAGAGAACTTTATCACAGAACTAAATTAATGGTAGCTCAGGTGCGAGTGATCATGACTTGATTACATGGATTATGTACAAACAAAATTAAGTATAAAACCAGTATTTTCCCCTCCTAACTGATTTTAATTGTTTTCAGGTTTGTGATACTGGCCCTTTTAAAGTACTGTATGCTTTAGATATATGGAGAAGTTCAACAAGTAGTATGTCTGCATAGTAGAGACAGTTTGTTTGCAGTTGATCCTGGTAACTCACTCAGCAGTCACTAGTCACTCCAAAAGTAGCTATGTGTGAACAGCAGAACCATACCCCAGGACCTTCCTTTTTGAACATGTTAAACCTAGTGAGGGTAACTAGCAGCAGCAAACACTAATGAAGGGCATGTCTGGCCCTCCAAGTGTGTACCAAGGAGTCATGGCTGAATGCCTGGTGAATAGTAGACAACAGAAACCAAATGAAGAATGAATATGACTGCACTTCGCCCCATCATTGTTGCTGAGCTAACAGATGGGCTTCAAAGAAGACACACACACGGTATCTTAAAAGGGCCAATGTCACAAAACTGAAAACAATTATAAGCCAAATCAGTTGGGAGAAAACTTTTAAAAGAAAAATGTGAGCAATAATTAGGAACTGCTTAACAACATTATAATGATGCCCCCCCCCCCCCCCCGCCAAAAAACAAACAACCACCCACCAAGAATGAAGGCCACGCTGGTTAAAGACAAAAACAAAACAAAACAAAACCCCCAAAATGAAATGACACCATATTTAACAAATGAAAGGAAGAGGAAACTGATAGTAATGATGATGAAATAGAACCTAGGATTTGTAGAAAATTGATAAGGGAAGCAAAAGCACATAAGGAAAACTCTATGGCAAAAACAGTTAAAGAAAATAAAAAGATGATTTTCAAGCATATTAGGAACAAAAGACATCATAAGAAGGGTATTGGCTCCTGCTCAAAATAATGGCACAGCTGTTATAGAATTGATTAATAAAGAATTAAAAGAGGGTTATATAATTAAAGCCGATTAACATGAGTTTAGGCAAAACAAATTTATCAAACTAAACTGATAATTTTTGATGTGATTGCAAGTCTGATTCATAAAGGTAGTAGTGTTGATGTTCAGCATCAATTTTAAAAAGTCTATGTTAACACCAGTGAATAGACTTCATTGGGGCCACACTAGTCTCCCTAACAGCCAAGGCTTACCTTCTCAAAGAAAGATTTTCCATTCTCTCCATCCTGATCTATACTCTACAAGGAAACAGCTAACACAGGATGCAGCAGGCCACCTCCATCATATTTACTCCAGTAAAATTCCTTCCCAAAGAGGGAATTCTCCAATGGCCATCTTCAGACACATTAATGCCACTTTCACAATAGAAAGCAACCACAGCAGATTGGCTAATCTTTTTGTTCAAGGTTTATGCCTACGTGACTATATAATTATTAAACATAGTAAAAAAGTGGGATGTAGCCAAGCTGTCTGCTAGTGTAAATGACTGAAACTCCACTGAGGTCATTCAAAAGACCTGTCAATCATTGCATCTAAGAAATAGCAGATGTGTACCATTAGGAAGGGGAAATTCCCCAATGCTGGTGGTTCTATCCCTTGAAAATTCAGATATTGGAGTTAAAAAGTATAGGAAAGCTGTTTTAGGCAATGTTCAGATGTGTTGTGTTGTGTTTTAATTTTCCACTCCTGAACGTCCCACAATTGGACTCCTGGCAAGTAAGACACCTGGCTTCATAGGAGGCAGAATATAAGGCACAATTTTCAGAATTTAATTGAACTTTAACACACACTGAAAATAGGTGTTCTTGTTTTTCTGGAAAATGTGGTATAAAATAATTTGTCTTCATCACTTTAAAATAAAATAGCCATCCCAACCAGAAACTCAAAATCTTTACAACATACTAAACCATCTGGTATTATACACACATGCACACACAGCTCTAATAACTATTGACTTAACTATTTACAACTTTGTGTCCTCATGCTTCAGTCTTCTACTACAAAAATACTCAGTTATGAACTTGCTATGGGTATGTGTCTATGAAATTATGGATGAATAATATGTGTGCATACATAAAACTTACTTTAGGCCAGATTCTCCACTGTCCTGTACAATAATTTACACTCACTTTGCATGGGTGTAAATCATTATCATTTTGATTTAGAAGCATTTAATAGTTACTTTGCACTGAGGAGGTGCAGGGCAACAGGGAATCTAGGTCTATAACATCTTGTCTATACTTGAAACTACAGTGACCACACTGCAGCTGAGCCATTGTAGCAGTTTAGAGTAAACGCTACCTATGCCAAGGGGGTTCCCCTCTATGGGAGAGATTCCACTACCTACGCCAAGATGGCGTAGTTAGGTTGATGGAAGAATCCTTCCATTGACCTAGCATTTCTACATGGGGACTTAGGTCAGTTTAACTAAGATGTTCAAGGGTGTAACTTTTTAGTGTAGACCAGCCTAAATCGATATCAATCACCCCACAACCATATGTACACATGCATGCACTAAACCATCACAGAATTTCTCTGTCTGTGAAAGGGTTCCTAATTGTCCCTGATAAGTATTTCAATTAAAGCAACTAAAGTCAAGAGTTCTTAGACTATATGTGTATACACTATATATGCACTATGCATGTAGAGATGAGAAAAGTCATCTTGGCAAAAACTATAGTAGCCTGCATCCATTCTAAGAGATTGTTATATCAACTTTCCTGGCAAGACTCCATTCATGGTGTTTATTTTTCATTAAAACTCTGTTTCTTGACAGAACAGCTTACTGGCACTAAAACAAAAATAAAAACGAATAAAAAAATAACCTTGAAATGCCCCAGATCATAACATCAGTGTCAGCAGTATTTTAAGTAGTTTCAGATTTTCCTTCTGGAATTGAATTAGTTTACATACATCAGCTTTAACCATGTAGTATATAATTTGGGATTTACAGTAAGAATTTTATTTTCTTACGGCCATTTTCAAATAGGGTTTTGTTGTAATGACAAATATAACCTACTAAAAAATCTTGAAACAAACAGAAGTAATTTTCACAAGTAAGTTATAACTGTTGATCTGATACTATTAATATGGTGTATAGGACAGAGCAGAGGCTAAGTGGATTTCCAACATTTTCACATCAGCAGCACATCTGTGCAAGCGAGGTGTTGATAAAGTCAGATGGTATGGTGAGTTAAACTGCTAATATAAAACATGTGATATACAGTGTAGGAGCTGAAAAGAACTCATTTGAGCCAGATCAAAATGCCAAGGAAATAATGCACATATCAAAATGTGTCAGGATTAATTGTTACTCCCTGCCCCCTTCATAAATTATATACACAAAAAATCCTAACTGGGGTGATTCCTTCCACAACAGTAAGGGTCGAATTGATATTGAGCTATTGAGCTATCCTGAGAATCTTTAAGCATTTTAATAATATATAGAATGATTACGAAAATAGAGAGTATATCCTTAGGAACATAAGGACATAAGGTTGTGTGTCGATAGTTGGAACTGATATTTTCAGGCTGTGGTTGGTCACCACCTTTGCAGGGTTTGATTGAACAGCTTTGGGGATGAAATATAATATATTCTATATGAGAGGCACAAGAGTGACAGCAGGGGAGCCTTAATACAGTTTTTCAAATCTCAATATCAGAAGACTACTCACTTAATCTGAAAGCAAGATGTGAAATGGCCCCTTGTTTGCCTAACGTATGATTATACTTTTATAGCCTGCACAGACTGATCTGGTTATATTGCAAGTAATGAGCTGAGATGATAAGGCAATTATTTTTGATGGGATGATACTGCCTGGTCTTCTCCCCAGTTTAGACTCTGAAATCCTATTGTTCACACAGTTGCAGTACCAGAAAACATGACATTGTGATGGCTCCAGGGACCTTTGGAATGGTCCTGCTCAGAGGGGGAGTTTGCAATTTGGTCTAATTCATTAATAAGATCAAATGGTGATATGAACTCTTAGTAGATTTCTTGGTCTTATTGGGAGCTATCATTAAAAGTCTTGAAGCATTGTCAAATGTATAATACCCTGCTATTCACTTACAAATGGCCTAATGGTGTGTTCCCAACAGAATGGTGATAAATCACAGAAGTGCCAATTAAAGTGAAACACTCACTGTGTCAATCATTTAACAGAAATAGTAAGTGCTCATAACAGTGCTTTAAAAATAAAAGGTACAATAAGAGTTTTATATGCACAGCTTCCTTTTCACATTAATACTTCTGGTATTGTAGGGGTGCTGAGAATATGAATATAATTGAATATCTAACATTAACATTTGTGTGTCTTCAGATCCCAATGACTTCAATTGAGGGTATTCGGCATATTGCAAAAATGGTCTTCAAACATTGTTTTTTGAGCAACCTGGTCATAAAAATTTGCTATTCACTTCAATTTACAACACAAGGTGTCTTTCTAGGACTGGGAGAGGGGTTAATTTTAAATAAATTTGAGTGATTTTAAGGTTAACAAATTCTGTGATTTTGAGTGTACAGGGATCTAGATGCTCAAAATGGAGGGTTGGGAGCAAGAAGCACAAGTTCTAAACCTAGCCCTATACAAATTCTTGGACAAAAACCTCATGAAGGTGAATGGTGAAATTAAGGTAGCAAGAACAAGGTGGGGGGTTTTGTTTATTGATAGGATGAAACTTTAAAATATTGAGTTAACTTAATTAAGAACTGACTAACTGATAGGTTTCAAAATGAAATTGTAAGCAGGGAATCAGCAATGTGTTGTCTAATGAGGTTCCATATTGATTGGTTCTTGGCCCTATGCTATTTAACAATGACCTGGAAGAAAACAAAAACCATCACTGATAAATTTTGCAGATAAAGACAAAGATTGGAATGTAGTAAATAGCGAAGAGAACGGGTCACTGATACTGAGCAACCTGGATCACATGGAAAGCTAGGCGCAATATTCATTTTAATGAGATCAAACGTCAAATCATAATCAAGATACAAAGAATGGAGGTCATACTTACAGGATGAGGGACACTATCCTGGAAAGCAATGACTCTGAAAGGGGCTTGGGGGTCAGGGTCAATAATAAGCTGGATATGAGCTCCCAGTGGAGGGCTAATGTGATCCTTGGATGTATAATCAGGGAAATATCAAGAAAGAATATGTAGGTTATGTCACCTTTGTATTTGGCACCGGTGCAACTGCTATTGTAATATTATGTCCTATTCTGGTGTCCACAATTCAAGAAGGATGTTGATAAATTGGAGAGGGTTCAGAGAAGAGCCATGAGAATGATTGGAAAAATATGCCTTTTAGTGAAAGATTCAAGGAGCTCAATCTATTTAATTTAAGGTAAAGATTAAGGGTGACTAGTCTATGAGTATGTACATGGGGAACAGAAATTTGATAATAGATGACTCTTTAGATCTAGTCTTATAACAAGATCCAGTGGTTCGAAGTTGAAGCTACATAAATTCAGACTAGAAATAAGGTGCAAAATTTGAACAGTGAGGGTAATTAACCATTAGAACAAACCCTGGTGGGTTCTTTATCACTGGAAATTTTAAAATAATTACTGGATGTTTTTCTCAGAGATATACTTTAATCAGGAATTAATTCATGGAAGTCCTTTCACCTCTGTTATGCAGGAGGACAGACTAGATAATCACAATGGTCCCTTCCTGGCCTTATAATGGATGGCTAGGTCTACACTTAGAGTTAGTGGTGTAATTCTCAGCTTGCATAGACATATACTAGCTTGATGAGCTAGCATGTGTATGTCTATGTGAGCTAGGAATAACACCCCCACGCTCCTGGTGTAGATCTGCCTTTTGAATCCATGAATTGATAAGGATGGTAGAATGAGGGCAGCGGTAAAGAAGAAAATTTTCCACTCCTTTTTGTACTCACTGCAGGAGATATTGTCAGTAGGACTGTTCAAAAAGTTCAACTTTTTATAATGAAATCCCAAAATGTCAAAGTAGTTTTTGTTCCATGAGAGTGGAAGAGGATAATTTTTTTATTTGAAAATTCTCTTTTTTTCTTTTTGAAATATTTTACTACAAAAATGATCTTCTATGTCAAAGAGATTGATTTGAGAAGGCTCTGACAATAACTTGTGTGGACTTGACCACGTTATTTATCCACCTGTAAAATGAGGATGATTACACTTGTCTCCCTAACTCATGATGTGGTGCAAATATTAGACATGGCTGTTATTCGTTAGGACCACACTACAGAGTATACACTACTGGGTATAGTATAACACATATAGGATGTAATAGTGTAATTGCAAAGATTTCATGTGCGGGTGATCAACATTTTTCACTCAAGTGCTTTTGTAGAACAATGACCTTTTTTTTTTTGCAAAAAATGAAGTTTTATATGATGTCTCAATATTAATGAAATGTTGTGTTTTGTGATATTTCATGATTAGATAGATAGATATAAAATTGATTCAACTTTTAGAAAAGTTTTATCACCTTAAAATTATAGAATATTTTCATTTACTAAAAGCCAAGTTTTCAACAACAAAACAGTTTTTGGTGAATAAAAAATTAATTATTTTTTTAAAAAATAGTTTAACGCAAATTTCTAACATTTCAATAAAAATAATTAAAATAATTAAAGCCTTTCAAAAACTGGCAAATAGGTCTATTGTGAATGCTGCAGAATGGAAATAACATTGAAATTTCAAAACTTTTTGCAAAATTTTTCCACTTCTTGACAGCTAATTCAGGATGATTTTAATTTGTATAGACATACTGTGATTTCATGGAAGTTTTTGTAAACTTGCCAACCCCCCCCCCCCGCCCCAACCTGCAATCTGCAGAGCAAAAGTTTTTATATTACTTTTCAGCTCTATAGAATATACATTTAAACATGTTAAATATTTTATTTGTAGTTAGCAAATGAATTTTAAAAAATCAAGGAAACAATATTTTTTTTCAGTCAAGCCAGTTACTACTATTTCAGTTTGAGTTGCACAACATCTTACTTATACCTGTGCATACCTTTTCAGGAAGTGCACCTTCTTTCAGGTTTCAATATCAACCAAAAAGTTTCCATGAATCTCAGAGAAGAATTGGGCCAATGTAGGCCAATTGAGCATTCCTTACTTTCTTACCCCAGGCCATGGGACTGTTTCTTAGGTGGTTGTGGAAAGCAGAAATGCCCCCTCATAGCCCAATGAATTCAGGGAACAATTGCTTTTTCTCATCCCATCCTGAGATGCTGGAGTGCTGGCAAGTTTTCCCTGCTCTCCTCTGATCCTATGGTATCTTTTGAAGGATTGTCAATCTGCCTGCTAGCCCCTCATTCTACAATGACATAACTGGAAAATGCTCATTGGATCCCACTCCTGTCAATTATCTGGGCTCTTAGTGAGTTCTGGGGCTATGACAGTCACATGGACTCCTAAGATAAATATGTAAACCCTAGTTATGACATACAATAATTAACTTAGTAATATTGACTGCAAAATAGCCACCTCTACTGAGTTTCCACATTATCACATTACCACTGTCACATTATCACTATCAGGAACAGCAAATCAACTCTTTAAAGATGGATATGTGCAAATGCAACTAGGTCTCCAGTTCAGCAAAGCACTTAAGCACATGCTTAATATTAAGCAAGTAGGGGGCATGGATCAGCATTCACGTTGCACTCCCCATCAGTACCCAGCCTGGGATAGGGAAGCTAATGATCCAACCAGCAG
This sequence comes from Macrochelys suwanniensis, assembly GCA_033296515.1. Classification (NCBI taxonomy): domain Eukaryota; kingdom Metazoa; phylum Chordata; order Testudines; family Chelydridae; genus Macrochelys; species Macrochelys suwanniensis. The sequence continues at coordinate 28,181,772 of CM065780.1, read as the reverse complement.
ATCAAATTCAGTGATCCTGGTCACATGCCACTGAGACACACTGCACATATGCTAAGAAGACTCCGCCCCACCCCAAAAAAGACTTGAAGTCAGCTTCATGGCACCTTGGTGTCTTTAGAAGGGAGATGGAAAAGCTGGTCATACTAAGAGTTGCTAATGTTATACCCCTATGAGACAGGAAAATTCTACTTTAGTACTATCACCTAGTGAAAGATGGTTATTAGGGCCAAAATTTTACAAAATGAGTGCCTAAAATTAGGATACTTAATCCTTATGTAGGTGCTTACATAAGTGGCTTGATTTTCAAACACCGAGCAGCTCCCACTTAGGCCTAAAAAACATTTAAACTACTAAAATAACATGTTCCAGTCACTCTTGGGTGTAACATTAGGAAAGTGTGTCTTACTGCGACCTGCTACCTCCCTCACACGATCTGTCAGTTTGTAAGGGTGTTTCTGGTCTGAAGATACTTGACACTTTTTTTCTTCCTTTATCGTCACTATATACCTTTTTTTGCTTTTACCAAGAAGAATCTGTGTTACTCTGGCCCAGTTAGTTATTTTAGACCAGTCTGTGGCAAAGTAGCTGAAGAATGGATGATTAGCCTTTGGTCCCACACTTTTGAGTAAGCTTCTAGGCAGCTTCCAAGGGTATCATGGAAATTCCCTTTGAAGGCAAGTGTTTTTACTTTATATCTCACCCTTAAACTTGAGTAGTTGCTTTCACTGGATCGCCTAAGAAATGTCACAAGCTATCTTAGCACTAATTATTTTAACCCCTTTCTCTTTGAATCCAGGGCAATCGTTCTTGCATCTCACTTACAGCATATTGTTACAACTGATTGTATGAATAATTTAGATGATAGAATCATTTCACAAAATTCAGATGATGTTTTCTCTGTTTGTCATCATCACTGGTGCTCAAGAGGTAAGCCTTCATTCTCATAGACTCATAGCCTTTAAGGTCAGAAGGGACCATTATGATTGTCTAGTCTGACCTCCTGCATGACGCAGACCACAGAATCTCACCTACCCACTCCTGTAATAAACCCCTAACCTATGTCTGAGCTATTGAAGTCCTAAAATCATGGTTTAAAGCCTTCAAGGTGCAGAGAATCCTCCAGGAAGTGACCCGTGCCCCATGCTGCAGAGGAAGGCGAAAAACCTCCAGGGCCTCTGCCAATCTGCGCTGGAGGAAATTCCTTTCCGACCCCAAACATGGCAATCAGCTGAACCCTGAGCATGTGGGAAAGACTCCCCAGCCAGACACCCAGAAAAGAATTCTCTGTAGTAACTCAGATCCCACCCCATCTAACATCCCATTACAGGCCACTGGGCATATTTACTGCTAATAGTCAAAGATCAATTAATTGCTAAAATTAGGCTATCCCATCATACCATCCCCTCCATAAACTTATCAAGCTTAATCTTGAAGCCAGATATGTCTTTTGCCCCCACTGCTTCCCTTGGAAGGTTGTTCCAGAACTTCACTCCTCTGATGGTTAGAAACCTTCATCTATTTTCAAGTCTAAACTTCCTGATGGCCAGTTTATATTCATTTGTTCTTGTGTCCACATTGGTTCTGATCTTAAATAATTCCTCTCCTTCCCTGGTATTTATCCCTCTGATATATTTATAGAGAACAATCATATCTCCCCTCAGCCTACTTTTGGTTAGGCTAAACAAGCCAAGCTCTTTGACTCTCCTTTCATAAGACAAGTTTTCCATTCCTCGGATCATCCTAGTAGCCCTTCTCTGTATCTGTTCCAGTTTGAAATCATCCTTCTTAAACGTGGGAGACCAGAACTGCACACAGTATTCCAGATGAGGTCTCACCAGTGCCTTGTATAACGGTACTAACACCTCCTTATCTCTACTGAAAATACTTCACCTGATACATCCCAAGACCGCATTAGCTTTTTTCATGGCTATATCACATTGACGGCTCATAGTCATCCTGTGATCAACCAATACTCTGAGGTCCTTCTCCTCCTGTGTTACTTCCAACCGATGCATCCCCAGCTTATAACAAAAAATCTTGTTATTAATCTCTAAATGCATGACCTCACACTTTTCACTATTACATTTCATCCTATTACTATTACTCCAGTTTACAAGGTCATCTAGATCTTACTATAGGATATCCAGGTCCTTCTCTGTATAGGCAATACCTCCCAACTTTGTGTCATCCACAAACTTTATTAGCACACTCCCACTTTTTGTGTCAAGGTCAGTAATAAAAAGAGTAATAAGATTGGTACCAAAACCGATCCCTGAAGAACTCCACTAGTAACCTCCCTCCAGCCTGACAGTTCACCTTTCAGTATGACCCATTGTAGTCTCCCCTTTAACCAGTTTTTTATCCACTTTTCAGTTTTCATATTGATCCCCATCTTTTCCAATTTATCCAATAATTCCCCATGTGGAACCGTATCAAATGCCTTACTGAAATCGAGGTAAATTAGGCCTGGTCCACACTGGGGGTGGGGGGGGTGTCGATCAAAGATACGCAACTTCAGCTACATGAATAACGTAGCTGAAGTCGAATATCTTAGATCGATTTTTAAAAGTACTTACCGCGGTCCACACGGCAGCAGGCAGGCTCCCCCGTCGACTCCGCTTACTCCTTGCGCGGAGCTGGAGTTCCGGTGTCGATGGGGAGCTCTTCTCGGATCGATTTATCGCGTCTAGATGAGACGCGATAAATCGATCCCAGAACATCGATCGCTACCCACCGAATTGGGCAGGTAGTGTGGATGTAGCCTTAGATCCACTGTGTTTCATTTGTCTAAAAAACCTGTTACCTTCTCAAAGAATGAGATCACTTTGGTTTGGCACAATCTACCTTTTGTGAAACCATGTTGTATTTTGTCCCAATTACCATTGACCTCAATGTCTTTCACTACTTTCTCCTTCAAAATTTTTTCCAAGACCGTGCATACTATAGATGTCAAACTAACAGGCCTGTAGTTATACAGATCACTTTTCCCCCCTTTCTTAAAAATAAGAACTATGTTAGCAATTCTCCAGTCAGACGATACAACCCCTGAGTTTACAGATTCATTAAAAATTCTTGCTAATGGGTTTGCAATTTCATGTGCCAGTTCCTTTAATATTCTTGGATGAAGATTATCTGCCCCCCCTGATTTAGTCCCATTAAGCTGTTCGAGCTTGGCTTCTACCTTGGATGTGGTAATATCCTCATTCCCATTTGTCAACCTGCCATTATCCCTAAGATCCTTATTAGCCTCATTAAAGACAGAGGCAAAGTAATTTTTTAGATATTGGGCCATGCCTAGATTATCCTTAACCTCCACTCCATCCTCAGCGTTTAGTGGTCCCACTTCTTCTTTCTTCGTTTTCTTCTTATTTATATGGTTATAGAACCTTTTACTATTGGTTTTAATTCCCTTTGCAAGGTCCAACTCTACATGGCTTTTAGCCTTCTCACTTTATCCCTACATGTTCTAACCTCAATAAGGTAGATTTCTTTGCTGATCCCTCCCATCTTCCACTCCTTGTATGCTTTCTGCTTTTTCTTAATCACCTCTCTGAGATGCTTGCTCATCCAGCTTGGTCTACAACTCCTGCCTATGAATTTTTTCCCCTTTCTTGGGATGCAGGCTTCTGATAGTTTCTGCAGCTTTGACTTGAAATAATTCCAGTCCTCCTCCACCTTTAGATCCACAAGTTCTTCAGTCCAATTCACTTCCCTAACTAATTTCCTTAATTTTTTAAAGTTGGTCTTTTTGAAATCAAAAACCCTTGTCAGAGATCTATTTTTGTTTATCCTTCCATTTAGTATTTACATCATTAAAACATTAAAGAGGTCTGTATCCATATTCAAATCAGATCCTGGTGGTCTATAGCACACCCCAAGCATTATCCCGGGGAGGCTCTAGTAGCTTTCTTCCCCAGTGTGATTTTTGCCCAGACAGACTGTCTCATCCATTCCATCACTTATTTCTTTACAGTCTACCTCATTGATATACAATGCTACTCCACCACCTTTACCTTTATTTCTGTCTTTCCTAAACAGCACATACCCTTCAAATACCTGTATTCCAGTCATGAGTACTATCCCACAATGTTTCTGTTATCCCTATAATATCTGGTTTCACTTCCTGCACCAGTAGCTCTAGTTCCTCCATTTTGTTACCTAGGCTCCTTGCATTTTCTCCTTAAGCAGTTAAAAGAAGTAAGGTACAGCAGCATGTTTACTGCAGGTACTACAGTGTAATGTGCTCGTCTCTCAATCCATATTAGTAGTAAGTGGGCACAATGTAGTAAAGTGGTCACCCAAATTTGTTTCCTTTTATGAATTTAAGTTAAAATCGTAAGTGCAAATTTTCATTGCCGCGTGTGTGGATTTAGGCTCACAAGTCCCATTGATATTAAAGGGAATAATGCCGCCAAATCCCTATATACCACATTGAAAACATTCCTTAATGTTACTTTAATGAAGATTCTTTTATGAGTAAATTATTTCAGAGTAGCTGAGCAGTTATTATCTCCCTCAGTTTGTAGTGATTACCCACAGGTAGGTGTTCTGTAATATTACATTGCAGCCCTGTTTTTTTGCCATGTTGTTGTGGGGCATTTATAGTTATAAATGATTTTCACTGAGTTGCATAACTAGAGACCAGCCGACTAAATAAAGCAGCAAACTTGTTTTTGGCTGCAAACTGGAGTTGCCCCTGGGAGCCTTTAATTTATGCTCTGTCCTTTTTGTACAGTGTTCAAGGGTTTTGTGTTTTGTTTTGTTTTTGATGTTTGCCTAGTTTGTTCCTTAGAGGGGAATAGGTTTCTCTCTTTCATGAGGTTCATCCACCTTGTTTGTGGCTTACATGTTTTTCAAGGTTGCACAGGGTAGTTAGTCATAAGCAAAATGGGGGCATAAACCATTAATGAACCTTGAAACTATCGATTTACCAGTTTTAGAGCAGTTATCCCAAAGTTCAAAGCTAAAGTTCTCACACACAAACCCACTGCATGGTCTCTTTTCCCTCTCACATATATATAAATTCATTCATTAGCCCTTTTCCGTGCCCACACATTGTATCTTTTTCCAGGATGAAAACACTGTTCTCACTTGTTTGTATCACAACAATACAGCTCAGAATAGTATTGTGGGGAGTGCTGCTTTTGGTTTTTGCAGGAAAAAACTGATAGAATCTATAAGTAGAATCTGTAACTCCTACCTCTTTTGATTACAATTAATATTTGATAAGCTTTTGCTGACTTCACTGGTAAAAGAAAAAATTGTTAATTATAGGGCAAGACTGTGATACCCGTTTATGCTTGGTGAAATTCTGTGCTGTGTTCTTACAGCAGCATGGGAAGGAAGGGAGAAAAGACTTGAAGTGGCTTTAAGATACCTTCATGTTTTCACACTTCCAATTCTGGGATTCTTCAGAAGTTATCTAAGTTAAGGCAACATGTTATACCTGCAGCTCTAACATTCACCTTCTGTCATCAGCCCTATCCTTGGCGTGTCTGTTATGCCGGGAGCTTATGAGGGGCCAGGGTCTTTATAAGTCTTATAGCCGTCTCCCTCAGTTCCTATGCCAGGAATTCTCCCCTGGCTACATCCTGTGCTTCTTCCTCAGCCCTTTGATGCAGTCTGAAAAGGGCCCAGGTCTGGGTTGAAAATATCACCCATTGACTAGTACCTTAATTCCTTAAGCAGTCCCATTGAGACTTCTCTATAAGCAAAGTACTACACTCAATGTAAGTAAAGGTAGCAGAATGTGTCCCGCAGCAATCAAAATGCTCTTTTGTGGCTGCCCAAGTTCCAATAGGTGTATAATTTTACATAGATCTGGTGACTATGGAATTACCTTGGCAATCAAGAAACCGTAAAGCTGGCAGAGTGCCCTATTCTACTGAATAGGTTTTTTTTTTCCCTCTCATTTCACTTCAGATTTGGAAGGCTGATCATTATAGTAGGTGAGATTAGGGTTTTATAAAAATTCCTCCTGGGGCTTCACAGGCACTACCCCTTTAAGCTATGAGCTATTCCAATCAGTCATATATATTTTCTATATACTGCTATGCATTTGCTTTTAGGAGCACCTACACTGCGTTACACATTGGCAAATCAAGACAGCTCTTTAGAGTATTTCTACTTTCCTTAATCTGTTGCTACATAAGGAGTTTCTTTGAGAACATGTTCTAAAGATAAAGATGATTTGGCATGTGAACGTATGAAGACTGATTAGCTCTTATTGACAATGGGTGATCTCACAAATGTACTACTCGCTGGTTGCTAATAAGGAGTTCATGTGATGTGTCACAGCCTATGACAATAGTAATGAGCACTAATCCATTTATATGCCCCCAATTGACTTTGAATCGTATTACCTAAAAGGCAGCAATCTCGAGATACAGTATTTAAAAGCAGTGCTTCTTTCAGTTTTAAGAAATAAAAAGACTAGAATACATTCAGATTCTTGTTACCTGAATGGAAATTTGTAGGTATGAGTCTCATGCATATTTCAACATGAAACAAGTATATCGTTTGTTTCAATATATAAGAAACTAAAGTTAAACATTGTTTTTGAAAAGTGTTCTATAAATTAGGTAGATATTTCCAAAAGGCCTCCTAAATTATAAAATCTATGTTTCAGTTATTCCAGTCAACCATGTATTAATGAACCAACTTTAAGTCTGATTTCACTAGCTGTATTAATTTCAGACCCTCTGTCTCCTTTCTTTGGTTTCCTCTATTGATTTCTGAAAAAGAGAATTATATTTGATTAGAATTAAAGTGTATACTCCAGCCAATTTTGATATTTCATTTGTAAGTGGCTTCATGCAATGCCCCACTCCTTTGATCTAATAATGAAAATGTGTCAGTATATTCTCATTACAAAAGCATGGTAAAACAGTCAAAGACTCCTGGGGACAGTAGGACTACAATATGTGAATTTAAAATGGTTAAGCTATGCTCCTGGTAAGTAGTGAGCTGTATACCTACTCTATCCCTTCAGTTCGAACACAAATGGGAATTTAAAGACAGTAGAAACTGCTAGAACTATTCTTTTAATTCAAAAGCATTTTTTTGGTAATTCTAGGTTAAACATATACATACGTAGTCTCCACTTTCATCTATTTATCTATAAATTATGTTATAAGAATGGCAAAGTTGCAGATCCAAGTATGTAAATGTTAGGAAATGTAAGAATTCTGGTTGCTGGTGCTGGTTTCATATATTCAAATGATGGCCTATATTTACAGGCTAGTATGCCACTCATTTGCCTATCACTACCTCTTCATGCTTTACTTCACAGAGTGCTGTGGAGAAGAATCAAATTGAGGTTAATTGATAGAAATTGTGTCCAGGCTGGGAATAATGCACAGAGGTGAAAGATAGCAACATCCCTGAACTGCATGTATACCCATCTACCTTCTTTCTCTCCTTGGTTATCCTGGAACTTAGCTTTCTGGTCAAAGTAGAAGGAGACACACATGGTGAGGGGCTTGAGATTAGTGGCAGGGAATAACTGAGCTAGGTAGCTTATTCCCTTGAATTCCAGTGAAACTAGTTAAGAAAGGCAAACCACTGTTCTTTGAAACTGCAGAAACTCTCTCTCTATAGCTTTCATTTATGCCAAATGTTTAAAAATAATATTGTTAGCAGGCAAAATGGGGAGGAGATGTGTTGCTTCTGCATGTACACAAGCTAGTGGATGGGGCTAGAAGAATAAAGAAATAAACAAAAAGGTTATTCTTGCAGAGTCCAACTTTCATGTTTCTCAGCCGTCATGCACACTACTGCAGAAAATGCCTGCTGGAGGAGATAATGTAGTAGAACAGCAGTGGACCCAAAAGCCCTGGTTATGGCCTCCCATTCCATTTCCTTTAAATACACAAAGGAAGTGATTTAGCCCCTTATAGCATTTATCACATTAGGATCAAGTTAATGAAGATGCAACTTGTGCTTCTAATTCAAATAACCTGAGGTATTGGAGCCTTAAAAAGAGTTCACGGCCATTCTGGCCAGGTCTCATTTAAATTGCCCATTTCAATAGCTAGATCCCATTGATTGGCTAGGCTGAAAGAATGACAGAAGAGAGATATGGGTTTAATCAGGCCGCAACTTTATTATTAGAGAGATGTCTGGGGCTACCCCGGCGGATAAAATGTGCAGTGCAGGTGCAAAATCTGTGTGCCTCCAGCAATTCCCTTGCCGGGACCTTACCAATTCCAGCCACTTTGTTTTTTTTGGGGGGCTTCCACAATCCCCCCCCCCTTTATCCAGGTCCCTCCAGCAATTCCCTTACCGGGACCCTACCACTTCCAGCCAATTCTGGGGAGGGTTTCAACACACACTTTTCATCCAGGTCCCTCCAGCAATTCTCTTGCTGGGACCTTTCCGACCACTCCCCTCATAGGAGGGGTTAAGGTAGACTATGATGATGGGGGTGGTGGTGGCTCCCTGCTGTACCAAACATAGGAGTCCCCAACTACCCCCTGACTTGCTCAATTACCAAGCACCTCTCCTTAATTCCTTTTCCAGGCAATTTTTCCATTCTTTGGTGTCTTAATTTATGGAGTTCCTGCACTGAACATCTGCCACAAGGAGGTGCCAGCCTACCTTGGCTGCCCAACCTGAGGTATTGGAGCCTTAAAAAGAGTTCAAGGCCATTCTACCCATGTTTCATTTAAATTGCCCATTTAAATAGCTAGATCCCATACTAAATTGGCTCTCTTTATAGATAGCTTTATACAGTATAGCTGACCTCTCTTTTTTAAGTATTAAGAACAAAAGGAACGAAAGTAAAAGGAATGAGAATGTATTTGTCCATATCAAACCGCAGTTATATCCATGACTCAAAAGAAGTATGATAACAAAAAAAACAACAACTAAGCAGCAAACAGTTGAACTTACACTTAATATAGCGAAAAGGATAATGCCTGAAGCCATGACAACTTGTGTTATTTTGCTGAACAGCATACTTGTTACATAATTGAATATTTTATCAAACCAATCGCAAAAGCCTTTCACCTGAGTATTTCTCTATTTGCATCAGCTCTCAGCATTAGAGTGCTAACAGTATTTTAACATTTGGCATCAATATCCAGTCACTCACTTGTCAGTCACTGTCATTATTGTAACTCTGCTTGTAAACTTTTTTAGCCAGTGACTGACTGAAATAAAAATTACCAGAGCTGGTTTGACTCATAACTGTGACTTGTACTAATAGAATGTATGCTGGGTTGCCAAATATTATGTGTTGATTGTATAATACAAGTACTTTGGGAATTTTAAGGAAAGGCTTTTAATATATTTAAAGTTGAATGTGAAATATGCTGTAGGTTTCACAGTCTGCTTTTAGAAATATATAAATAAAAGACCCCAGATAATGATTTAATAGAATTTTCAAATATGTTTGGTTGAGCTATATCAGTCTATTACCTAGTTTCTCTCTCATATACACACACCACAACATGCACATCACATCATTTATGGAGCCAAGTGTTACATTTCAGAGCCACATGACAAATTGTATTTAACTTGAACAATCAATTTGTCACAGAATTGTTTCCTTACTTTCCTCCCCGTCTAAATAAGCAACATTCCCTCCAAACTACACTGACTAAGTCTCAGGACAGACACTGGCTTCACTCTGTAATGGCTAAGTTCTGATGTCCCATGTGACACTGCAAAGCTAGAAATGGGAGTGATGTATCAGTGAAAGGAGAGATTCAAAGCTTTCATTTGGGATATATAACAATTCCTCATATATAAACATAGGGCAAATAAGCATAATTCTTGTAAGGAAAAATCAGATCAGGCCTTTCTAGTCTATTAAAGTTATTTGTGCATGCCAACCAAGTCACAGATAAAGTGTTGTATCCAACACAGGGGAATTCTTTATTGTAAGTCGTCCAATATATAGAGGAACTGATCACAGAATTAAAAATTAATGGTATATAACAAGTGAATACTGATGCTGGAATTCTTTTGGTTCCTAATATACTTTGAAAACTTTAAACACTCTTCCTTCTTTTCCTTAACTTTAATTGTTGTCAATTTTTCCTTGTGTCCTTTAGCTTCTCTTACCAATGTTCTACAATTCCTAGCTCTTTCATACATATTACTATAAATTTCCACCTTTTCCCATATGCTATATTTAGCCAAAAGTAGTGAATAGGAATAGAAAAGAAAATTGATAAGGGAAGAAAAAGGACATAAGGAAATATCTATGGCAAGCAGAGTTAAGGAAAATAAAGAGGAGGGTTTTTTTCCCCAAATATATGAGGAACGAACCGGGGGTTGGCCTTTTATTAGATGGAAATGACAGAATTATCAATAAAAATACAGAAAAGGTAGAAGTATTTACTAAATATTTCTGTTTTGTATTTGGGAGAAACAGATGGTGTAGTCATATCATATGATAACATTCTTTCCATTCCACTAATATCTCAGGAGGATGTTAAAAAGCAGGTACTGAAATAAAACCTTTATAAATCAGCAGGTCTGGATAACTTGCATCCAAGAGGTTTAGAAGAGCTGTCTGAGGAGTTTGATGGATTGTTAATGTTGTTTTTCATTAAGTCTTGGTAAACTGCGGAATTTTCAGGACATTGGACGGAAGCTAATGTTGTGCCTATGGTTAAAAAGGATAAATGGAACAAACCCAGGTAATAACAGGCCTGTCAATCTGATATTGATCCCGGGAAAGATAATGGAGCATCTGATATAGAACTCAATTAATAAAGAATTAAAGGAGAGTAATATAATTAATGCAAATCAATGTGGGCTTATGGAAATAAATCCTGTTAAACTAACTTGATATCTTTTTTGATCAGTTTACAAGTATGGTTGATAAAGGTAATAGTGTTGATGGAACATATTTGGATTTACGTAAGGCATTTGCCTTGTTAGCCCGGTGTGGTGGCGCGTGCCTGTAATCCCAGCTGCTTGGGAGGCTGCGGTTGGCGGATCGCTCAGGAGTTCTAGGCTGCTGTGCGCTATGTCAATTGGGTGTCCGGTGCTACTGACAGCCTGGCCAGCGAGTAGTTGGAGGACTGGCTAGAACAACACGTCTGACGTGTTGTGATCGGCGCTTTCTCTGTGAAGGCTGATAGACCGATCGATGACAGTGATTTGCCTTGTTACAGCAGAACATTTGGATTAAAAAACTAGTACAATATAAAATTAACATAGCACTCATTAAATGGATTAAAAGATGGCTAACTCATAGGTCTCAAAATGTAATTCTAAATGGGGAATCATCATCAAGCAGCTGTGTTTCTAGTGGGGTCCCACAGGGATCAGTTCTTGGCGCTACACTATTTAATATTTTAATCAAAGATGTGGAAGAAAACATCAAATCATTACTGATCGAGCTTTCAGAGGAGACAAAATTTGGGGGAAGTGGGAAATAATGAAGTGTGCTACCAGGGGTTCCCTAAACCCAAAGCTCTCAGTAACTTTACTCTCTGAGCCCAGGGCTACACTAGGGGAGGGGGTCGATCTACGATACGCAACTTCAGCTACGGGAATAGCGTAGCTGAAGTCGGCGTATCGTAATCGGCTTACCTGGCGATGAGGACGGCGGCGAGTCGATCGCTGCCGCTCCCCCGTCGACTCCGCTTCCGCCTCTCGATGAGGTGGATTGCCGGCGCCGACGGGGAGCGCGATCGGGGATCGATTAATTGCGTCTTAACGAGACGCGAAAAATCGATCCCCGATAGATCGATTGCTACCCGCCGATCCGGCGGGTAAAGTGAAGACCTGCCCTGAGAGGCAGTGTCAGGAAATAAATCAATGGAGATGCAGCACATCCGTCTGCTAGATGGTTGGCATAAATCACACAAAGTCAAATGCTTTCACTTAAAGCCTTTACTTTTATTAGTCTCCAAGCACTTTCACAAGAATGCCTTTACTCAAAGTATCTGCTTTATTTAGTCTCAAACACATACAAACACAATAGATTGCGGGTTCTCAAACTTCATTGCACTGTGACCCCCTTCTGACAACAAAAATTACTACACAACCCCAGGATGGGGGACTGAAGCCTGAGACCTGCTGCCCCAGGCAGGGGTGCCCAAGCCCAAGAACTTCATCCCCAAGCATGAGGCCTGTAACCTGAGCCCTGCTGTCCAGGGATGAAGCCCTCGGGCTTTGGTTTTGGACCTGGGTGGTGGGGTTTAGGCTTCAGCTTTGGCCCCAGGCCCCAGCAAGTCTAAGCCAGCCCTGGCAACCCCATTCAAATGGTGTCATGGCCCATGTTGGGGTCCTAACCCACAGTTTGAGAACTGCTGCAATAGGCTACAGAACATCTGCAAACAATAGTTACCCACAGTCTGGAGGGGTCTCAAGCAGTCAAACAACAAGGTTCAAGTGGCCAGCTATCTGCTGGTCGCTGAGGATTCCAAGAGATGCCCAGGAGGTCTAATCCAAAATACTCAGACCTGTCTACCCATTTTATGTTAGTAACTGCTACAATTACATCAACAACATTGTCAAAGAAAAAACTTTAAGCAAGCACTTTTTAAGCTGTTAATTATACAGATGTGTATTTTCAGAGCCTGCAGTCTCATGGACACACACACACATGCAGAGTCAAATATAGATAGACTTCCTGTTTTTCCACAGATGTTTACCACAGCATACCAGGGAGGATGCAGAGTCAGGCTAACTCCTTGTGATCGTGGCCCCCTCCCTCCCGGGGTTGCCTGTGTTATTGCTAAGTCTTCTACAAAGGACTTACAGGTGCTTCTTTTGGCAATAAGCAAAATAATAGCTATTCCCCAATACTGGCAGTGGCATAGGCATTCTGCTGTGCTGCCAATGTCGCCCCTAACAAGAGGGAGGTCACTGAGAGCAGTCTGGATCACTAGATAAGCAAACAATTTGTGTTTTAGTATGGCTAAATGTAGATATATACAACTAGGACCAAAGAATGTAGGCCATGCTTACGTGGTGGGGGACTCTATCCTAGGAAGCAGTGACTCTGAAAAAGATTGATGGCGGTCATTGTGGATAATCAGCTAAATATGAGATCCCAGTGTAATGCTGTGGCCAAAAAGATAAGATGATCCTAGATGTACAAACAGCGGAATTTGAGTAGGAGTAGAGAGGTTATTTTATCTCTGTATTTGGAAATAGTGCGACCGCTGTTGGAGATCTGCGTCCCGTTCTTGTGGCCACAATTCAGGAAGGATGTTAATAAACTGGAGAGGCTTCAGAGAAGAGCATTGAGAATGATTAAAGGATTAGAAAGTATGCCTATAGTGATAAGCTAAATAGATAGAACTCCTTTGGTTTAACAAATATAAGGTTAAGAGGTGTTTACAGTCTACTCATACCTACCTGGGGAACGGCTATTTAATAATAAGCTCTTTAACATAGCAGAGAAAGGGACAACTCAGTCCAAGGCTTGAAGCTGAAACTAGACTAATTCAGACTAGAAATAAGGCATTAAGTTGTTAAACACTGAGTAATTAGCCATTAGAACAGTTTATCAGTGGCTGTGGTGAATTCTGTGTTACTGAAGATTTTAAAATCATGATTCCATGTTTTTCTAAAAATATGTTCTCTAGGAATGATTTTGGATTACTTCTATGGCCTGTGTTATATAGGAGTTCAGACTAGATGATCACAATGGTTCCTTCTGGCATTGGAATATATGAATCTATAAGAACTGGGCATCATAATTTAGCTAGATTTAAAAAAAAACCTCAGTATATAAAGTTCCTTTAAAGAGGGTAATGACAAACCCAAGTAGCCATGGAGTGAGAGGTACAGTAGTGTAATGAGTTAGAAACTGGCTCAGAGACAAAAAACAGTGAATAAGACTAACTAGTCAATATCCACAATGATAACAAAATGAACAGTGGGGAGCCACAAGAATCTCAATTAGAACTGGGGTTGCTGATTATGTTAATTATCTAAAAACAGGAGTGAACAGGGAGGCAGCAAAATATGCAGATAACACAAAATGATTGTTGGCAAGACTTGAGAAGCCTGTAAGGAACTTCACAGGGATTGAAAGTTATGTGAATAATCCTCATGATAGCCAATGGAATTCCAAGGTAACAAATGCATGGTTATGGGCACTGAAAAGACATAATTAATAAAGAACCCATCCATGTAACAACTCAGATACGAGACTGGTGTATGCCTGTAGACAGCTCAAAGAAAACCTCTGCTTGATATGCAGAAATGGCTAAAAAAAGCAAACCAAAATATGGTAATGCTAGCCTGTTCTTAGAGTTCCTATAGTTTTCTATTATATACAATGATAGGCCACTCTTCCCTGGAATTCTTTGTTCACTGTCACTTTTTACCCTTGATAATATAAATGTGGATGTTAGTATTATTACTTATACATACTAAATACAACAACACTGAAAAAAAAGGATCAGGTGTTTGTATGCAGACTAGTTCTTAAACCATTTTGGAGAGTCCAATTTTACAGGGAATTGATTTAAAATAATTAAAGATATCTGATTGCTGGAGCTTCTACTGCATTTCTGCATTCAAATTACTGATGGACTTTGCAATTTTCTTTGAAGTGAAAAATGTTACTTCCTAAGGAAGGGATGGAAACAGCAATCCTCAAAATACCAGTTTTGTCTCCCATTAAGTAGAGGTTTCTCTACCAGGACCCTTCTACATTCTACAGTGCTAGCTGTGTGTGTGTACATATGAGTGCACAAACACACACACACAAAAGATATTATAAAACCAATACCCAGTGTAACATTTTGAAAACTAACATTTTTGAATCACCTAAGTCACTATTGAAAATTGGTCTTTCTGTTCTAAATCACTTATAGAATCATAGAATTGTAGGACTGGAGACGACCTCGAGAGGTCATCTAGTCCAGTACCCTGCATTCATGGCAGGAATAAATATTATCTAGACCATCCCTGACAGGTGTTTGTCCAACCTGCTCTTAAAAATCTCAAATGATGGAGATTCCACAACCTTTCTGGTCAATTTATTTCAGTGCTTAACTACCCTGACAGTTAAGGTCCTATCCTCAGAGATTAAGGAGAACAATTTTTCTTCCTCCTCCTTGTAACAACCTTTTATGTTGTTTCACAACATCATTGTGAAATGTATAGATGCTATTGAGGAGTTATATCTCTGTACAGAAAATTATTTTCTTAAATATATCGTTTAAAACTGGGTCACTAAAAGGTGGCTTGCCTTGGACCAATTCCTCCAGACAGGAAGTAAAAAAATATGTATTGTAAGCTAACACAGTGAAGGCTCATTTACATATGAAGTCAAATGTTAATGAATAGATGTTAAGTCAACAGAAAAGGAGCACAGGGCCAAAAAAAAAAAAAAATTCCACAAAAAACAACCAACCACCCAGCCACAGGAGGTTATCCTGTCTAGGAACAATGAACGTTAGGGGTATATCTAGAAGTCAAAGGCAACACCCTGGCACTTTGCAAGCAAATGGACAGCATGTTTGCATAATGAAAGTGGGATCTCAGCCAGCTTTGGTTAAAAACACCGAAGAGAATTTTGGATGAGATAAACTTCTTAAAACAGGGAGTTAACCTGTTAACTAAGTTTAGTCTCTACGAAGCATGTTATTTTGTTTTACATGTAACCGTTTGTTTCCAGTAGCCTTATTCACTATCCCCTGAATCTCTAGTTTTTGATGATAAACTTATTGTTTTCACTCTAAATATATCTCAGTGCTGTGTTGTTAAGTCAAGTCCTCATCTTGAGTTGAACCTTACAAGCTGCTGTGTACTGCTCCTTTGGGAATAGCAGTCCTGGTAATTCTGTGAGGGGCTGGACACTATAGGGATGCTCAGAATTGTCAAAGATTGATGTGTGTCTGTCACTACTTGTACAGAGAGAGTGAGGCCTCCAGAGGCCTGGAAGGTAGTGCTTATGGTGCCAGAGGCTGGTGGTTTTAGGAAGCTGAGCCACAAATGGCACATGCAAGTCTCCTTCACTCTAACAGAAGGTAGTGATGAGCTGCCTCACAACCTGGGTACCACTGGGGAGCATCACAGACTCCCAGCTTTGTAGCTGGTCAAAAACTGTTAGTCACATAATTTAGTAAGTGAATAATTGGGGGAGAAAAAAAAGGAATAATGTATTCAACAAACATGTATTGCATATTAAATCATGTCTAATCAGAATTCTAACTATTGTATTCTGTCACTCACATTCTATTATTAATCAGTCATTTTGGCCTGCTTTAAGATAGGAAAAGTTAAATAAAAATCTTTCATCCTTCCTCCTTTCATGGTCCCCTACTTATGTCTCTTTAAAGTCTGTAAAAGTTAGATTTAGCTCATAAATATTAAAAATCCGTTTTGTATCACACATTCCTTATTCTGATTCAGGGATGCAAATAGGTAAGTTAAAAAGCCTCCATCATTCCTTTTATAAATATTCAACAATACAACTAATAATTGGGCTTTGAAAGGAGAATTAGACCAGCTAAGTTGAGATGGTCACTTGAATTGTGTGGTCACCTTACAACTCTGTTTTAAGTGAGTTTATAAAGCCCGAACTGGTTCCAATTGTTTCTGATTAATTAGTGCCACTGAATACAAATCCACTGTAAAAGTCACAAGCAACTCAATTGGAGGGGGCTTATACAAATATGTGGGAAATCTGTAATTTAAAAAGATAAAGCAATGCAATTTATAACACAAACATCTTTATATTTGTCTCATTAAACATTACAGGAAAATGTCTCTTTAAAATTGTTTCTTTATAGAAAACAAATTCGCTATAGTATAATTAATATAACATAATTAATAGGATACATAACGTCCCAGTATGGATGTGCATACTAAAAATATTGAGAAAAATGTTCTGCATAACAGTTTTCTCTATATTTAGTAAAATTTCATTAGCGCACATATGTGCCAGCTAAATAATCTGCATACTTAAAAGCCTCCAAGTAATCATAAATATGATCAACTGTAATGCCTCTAGTGATTAAAAAACAAAACCATATTAAAATAGCATTAAGAATTTGGCCTAAGCCAACCGAAGCCTGGTATTTCAGTGTTATGGTGAAATAATCTCCTTTAAATCATTCCTAGGGTGCTGTAAATGTGCTGTCCAGCAGGGAGCTGAGGAACAGGCATTGTTATAACATACTGTTCTCAGGCCCAGGTCTTTCAAACACATGCAGCTTTATATTGATATGACTACTCACGTGCATAAAGGTTCTCACATGCACAAGTGTTGGCAGGATGAGGGCTTTGGATTTTAAACACTGTGAGGCAAGGATTGTGTTTTCACATCCATGTGAACATAATCTAACACAACGAGCCCAGGACTTGACCAGGGCCTCTCAATGCTACTGCAATTAACATATGAAGAAATAATGATGATACTATAGAACTGACAATATCTATACACACCTGGGTTAATTAAGGCTGGAGGACAAATTCATCTCAGCACTGGCACTAGGGTTTGTGCATCTTCAGTGTCAACGCTGTGGGAGCCACATAGGCAAGGTGCAGGGTTGGGCTGCACTATTCCCTGCTGTTCTTGCTTTTATGAGGCTTGTGGCAGTGAGTGGTGGTGGGGCTGCTGTGAAGAGAGCATGTTTTATAAGATATAGCAATGGCTGCTCCTGATTTTTAATTCTGTGCCTTGGGCTTGGGCTCAGCTCTATTAGTAAGCATCAATGATATTTTTATAGGCCAGAAATTTATATTCTGCACAACTATAATAAAGTTCCCTCCTCTCTGCTTAGCACCGTGGGGATGCTTAAAACAGAAAGGATCAGGTGCTAGCCAAAAACCATCAAACATTTCTCATACTCTATATCTTCTTTCCAATTCCAAAGGATATATTGGTATTGAAGACATTCCCAATGGAGAGAGATGCAAACATTTTTTGGGGAAACTCTGGTACTGGGCTCTAAACAAGAAAGCGAGCAGAGGGAGGACTTGATTGCATTCAGTTTTTAAATAAATTACATCTTTTAAAATTTCTTGGGCTTGACTCATCAGGATGTTATGTCAGATCCGGTTAATATCAGTATATCACATTGCATTTTGTGATTGAAATGTTAACATAATCAGGTATCATGTATCATGTTGTTAGTGCAAATGGCAATTTGAAATAAAAAGTCATCCTCCCATTAAAATGTATATTAAAACACATTATTAATTGAATTAAGGCAAAACAAAACTTCTATAGCAATCCAATCCACCTGTAGCTAGCATGCACTTTTTATGCACAATACATGCATATAAAAATGATGTGCATATTAGTGTCCTTGTGCATCTCTAATGAAGCAATGATGGTTTTATCATGCTGTTTTACAAAGCAATAATCCAATTGTGGGCTGGATAAATCACAAGGCAAAATGCAAATAAGTCAGGATTTCAAAAAAAGTACTGAGGGTTCCATTAACACTATTATGTTATGCATGTTTTAAAGAAAACCTTTTAAAACTAATGGTTAAAAAAAAGCAGTTACCATGTGAGATAAGTGGTAGATCAAATGAAAAGACAGTTCAATGGAGTAAGAAGATGTGCTTATGCAAGGGCATTCAATGGTTTGTTGTTTCCAGAGTGGTTGAACAGTTGAAATTATCTAGATGTCTATATAGGTCTAAATTCAACATGGTACTGGTTTTACTTTATTCTTTTTAAATTTGTATTTGAGAAAGGGATAGACCTCTCCGATACCTTAGTTCTGTATATCCCATGCATTTAAAAGATAATAATGTACAGTTAAATACATAAATTCTCTAGATCTTTTTGCATAAAGGAGGCAGTATGGACAAAGCATTCCAAAGTGGCCACTGATGTGGGTCTCTCCATTTTTGAATATACATTTTGACACCCCCATGTATTTTCCCAAAATAGTGAGTAGCTAAAAATCCACATGTAGCGTATGGGATCTACAACTGCTCAGCTCATTTGAGAATCAAGCCCAAAGTGTCTCAAATTGAGCACCTGAAATCTGAGTAATCCATATCACTGGCCACGTTGGAAGATATGGCTGTGCTGTTTAGGTAAGGGATCTGTCTTTAATACATTGCCATGCAAACCTATGGTATTATGAAACTTATAGATAATAAAGTCCCTGTATTCAAGGAGAAGTATGGTGTATTTGTTCTGAAAGTCTAAAGATGAAAAGAATCCTAATGTGACCTCCTGTGTTTGTTTAGGTAATCATGAGGTTTGAATTTAGAGAAAGGCTTAATGAAACTTACTGTGATAAATAATATATTATACTTATATAGCATTATTCATCTAATAATCCCAAAATTCTTTACAAAGTTGAGTATTTTTAGCTACCTTTTTACAGAAGGGGAATGGGAAGAATTAGAATTGGTCACAATATTTTTAATTAAATGCTTTTTGTCAAAAACTGCTACTGCGTCTACATCAAAACATTTCCTGGAGAAGTATTAATTTCAGTGAAGTTCTGGACATGAAGATTCTTGAGGTCCAGAATGGATTCTCTGGCTATACTGAAAGGAGGACAGGAGACATTTGACATGGGTTTAATCAGGCCACAATTTTATTATTAAACGTATGGGACTACCCTTCAGATAAAAGTGTACAGTGCAGGTAACCCTGTGTTTATTCCATAATTACCCAGTGGGGCTTTTACCAGCTCCCACTCTTTCTCCACCCAGGTCCCTCCAACAAATCCATTGCAGGGATCTTACCATATCGGGGGGCTTCCACCAGCTCTCCCTCTTTCTCCACCCAGGTCCCTCCAACAAATCCATCACCAGGATCTTACCAACAACACTCCCTCATAGGAGGGTGAAGGGGGCTATAACAATGGGGGTTGGCTCCCTGCCGTAGCAATCAGAGGAGTCCCCAACCGACCCCTGTTCGCACCTGTACCAAACACCTCTTTTTAAGTCCTTTTCCAATCCATTTATCCGGTTACTGGTTGCCTTTCCTATGGAGTCCCTGCACTGGACAGTCACCCTACACTTAAAAATAAACAAGTTGCGACATAGCCCTTCATGCCATGCAAGAACAGTGCCCTTCCTGAAACCCACTATGGGAAAGGCGAAAAAACCCCAACTCCACCTAGGCCAATATGGTGGCAAGGGAAACATTTCTTCCCAGCCCCCCCTCAACAAAGGGGCAGCTAGCATAATGCCCACAGCAGGTCTAGACCAAACCTGGTATTTTACCAACTAAAGAGGAGGGAGGGTGGGTGCCGCCTCAGCCTCCTATGTGCAGAAGGGGAGGGTTAAGGCACAGGGCTGCCCCTTTTAAACGCCTCATTCCCAAGGGATGAGTCAGTGACCACACTGCCCCTTTTGCTCTAGTTTTCATCTCCCCCAAGCCAAAAAGCACAGTTCCCATCATTTGGCCGGCCAGCCAGCCAAATACCCCCCTGCTTAAAGGTGCACTCTCCAGAGAGACAGAGAGAGACCTAAATCGCATACATGACTTTTTGGTCAAATTTCCTTTCTGGAAATGTTTGAAAGGTTTTGTTTTCATTCTGCATTGGAATGAAAATAAAACTTCTAAACCTCAAAAATTATTGTGAAATGGAATTGTTGTTCTCTGGACAGCTCTATTAGGAATAGAGAGATGAAATAGCTTTCTCAAGGGCACAAAGTGAGTCCATAGGAAAGAGCTGGGAAAATTTCCTAATAGTGAAATCTCCTTGACTGGCAAACAATCTTCTGAGAGAAGCAGAAACCCAATAACTTCAGTAGTGTAATACAGCCTCGAGAAGCACTGGAGAATATTAGTGATGAGCACAGCATAAGATTCTATATAGACTAGACTCAAATAATGTAGGGAACAATCCTGAACTCGCAGATGGACAGACCAAGTGAACTAAGAACTCTCTTCCATATCTAATTTCTTATTATGAAAGCATAATAATGTCAAGGGTAAGTAAATGTAGACAGTATTTCCATAAACACTCCTGGCTTTAGACAATAGATAAGAGTATTTACTACCAGTGGAACTACTGCATAATATTCAAAACAACTTTCTGGACTTACACTCTGACAGAATCCAAATACTCACTTTAAAAATACCATATTTTACCTGTTTAAAAAAAAACCCCAACAACAACAATTTGTAGACATTTAAATGTACTTCTTTAGATTTCTATATTGTAACTATAGATGCCATGTGTGCTCCAGTCACTTATCCCTTAAATTAAAGTCACACAATGATGTCAGCAGACTGCCTCTTAGATATATCTACCTCTGTCCAGCCCCTCCTTAATAACCTTAGAAAAGAGGGAAAACAGATGTAATTTGCAGTGTGCTCCCACAGTTAACAAATTTGGGTTGTCAGACCAAGGGTCAAAAGTGAATTCTAAAGCCAAGGACTGCTCACAGAAAATGCCCTGCCAGCAGCTCTCTCTTATTTTTGTACTGAGGGAATCGTCACAAGTTGCTCTACTCATCACTAGGGTACCTCCTCGTGGCGACAGCTGGGGATTAGCTCTGCTAGTCTGACACTCCTTCTGTGGGTGCTCACTCCATCGCTGTCTCTCAGGACTCAATGGCTCCTGCTTTGTAGCTTGGCCCTTTGGCCAGATCACAGTAGTTTTCCCTAGTGTGAGGTGGCAGGGCGGTGGGATTGTGTGCCAAAGTCTCTCTGTACCAACTGTCCCAGGCAGTTTTCCAATTCATTGCTCCTCAATGATGCTCTTACACAGGGGCACCCAGGCCTGCCCTCTTCTCTAGGTTCCAGCCTAGGGACCCTACAACCAACAGGTAAGGTCTGCACAGTCCCACACCTTGCTGCTGTTTCTCTGGACAACTTCCTAAGTTGCTTCTATCAGGCTCCTTCCCCGCCTTCCTCTAGGTATGCCCTTCCCTCCAGGCCAATCTCTGTTCTTTCCCTAGCTTCCCTAGTGATTGCAGAATTTCTCCCATTAGCCCCTTTCTGCCCTCTGCTACCTGGCTTAATGCAAGCCCCACCTGTTCCAGGTGAGCTTCATCCTTTAATTAGTCCTCATTGCTCCCTGGCTTCTCTTCCAGGTGCAGCCTAGGCAGTAAACTGGCCCACCTAGCCACCTTATCCTCCTCAGGGGCTGGTGTGGGGAGACCATCCCTATTGCAGGAATTCCAGCAGGAGTGCTTCTGTTGATCTCAGCTGTCATAGGCAAAGAGGTGGTTGCTCAGATAATCTGGTCCATTTAAAGCTTTACAGGTTAAAACCATAGGCACGGAAGTATTGTCTTATGCTGAAGGCTTAGGACCCAGGATTCAGGAGATCTGAATTTGATTCACAGGTTTGCCACAGACTGCCTGTGAGACCTTGGCAAGTCTCTTCATTTACCCTGTGCCTCAGTTTTGCATGCAAAAGTGAGATAATTACACATCCCTCTCTCACAGGTGCGTTGTGAGGATAGAATCTATTAATGACTCTGAGGCATTCAGATGATACGGTAATGCAGGCCAGATAAGTACCTATGCAGATAGAACCAACACCTCAAATTCCATCTGTGAGATTATTGAAACATTTGTTTAAAAATTATGATAGAAATAATGATGATAGAAACATGTTTTAGTACAAATGTATACATATCAATCACTTTAAAACAATGAACCAACCCATTACCCCAAAATCCATGTACAGAGAATACCCTCCACACATATGCTGCTTCCTCTGTGGAAGGCCATGCTGTTGCAAAGATTGCACAGGGTGCTCCCTGGGTTCAAGATTCCATGGTGGGGAGTAGGCAAACTG
Organism: Macrochelys suwanniensis; assembly: GCA_033296515.1. NCBI lineage: Eukaryota > Metazoa > Chordata > Testudines > Chelydridae > Macrochelys > Macrochelys suwanniensis. The sequence continues at coordinate 28,159,110 of CM065780.1, read as the reverse complement.
AAGAGGGAAAGCATAACCTACCCTAAAAAGCCCACAGTCCTCAAGGCACATAGATGAGACAACTCAAGACTTTCTGTGACCTCTCAGAGTTCTCCTTTAAAGGAGTTCCGGAGGCAGACACTGGTTGTGGGAGCTATGTTTCCAGGGAGCAGGATAGGTAAGTGCATCAGGGATACCACTAGCCTTGGCCTCAGGTGAATCCTGAGGTTCTGCAGGGGGAGACATCCACTGGGTTTTTGGGGAGGCCCTGTGGAAAACCCCTCCCATAACAACTGAGGAGAAATCTCTGTGCAGAGAAACTTGCAGAGTATTCCTCCTCTTTTGCTCTCTCCCAGGAATTTGTAATGAGTGTTCCTACCTCAAAAAATCTGGTGCACACCTCCAACATGAATAAGCTAGAAATCAGAGATCCCATGCAAAATATGTGAATAAAAAGGGAGTATTACTGTGCATAAGCATTTTTACACATTTGCTAGGAGTAAGGGAAACAAACAAGATGATAAGTGATTGTAAGTGAGGAAGAATATTTATTTAAAACATCTCTCATCTCAATTTTTGTGATGGAACGGGGGAGAGAATAACAGTCATTCAGTGCTACTCATGCATGCTTCAGTACAATACTAAAACAATATAATGCAAAACACTCATGTCTAAAGACAATCTTGTCTGGGAATAATCTCTCACATTTGGTGAGATGATTCTCACACAGGAATGTAAACAGGGAAGGAGAGCAAGAGAAATGAAGGTGGAACTATACAGAAAAAAATGTTTACAAAACTAATGAGGTACTATTTGAAAATGAAGAGAGGAGGCTCAAACTACTTTGGGTTAGGGTGTGACCAGAGAACAAAAGAAAAGCCATGGAATCATCTGCTCTGGATCCCCAGGACTGCAGGAGATGGAGAATTTAAATTCCAAGAGGAGGTCTAAGCCACAGGATCCTGCTATCAGGGGAATTTAAGTACACAGAAATCATGAGGGTGACCTATAAACCCCCAACATATGGATTTCTCATTTGCAAATGCAAATAGTGGGTTTTGTGCATGAAAAATGGACGGGCAAGCAGACACCTCAGATGAATTATCAGCAACCAGTACTCCTTATGGAAAAGGTCTATAAAATTCAATTAAAATAATCACCTTTCTATAGGTATTTTTGGACAATCCTATACAATGCAATAGAATATTATATCCCTAATAAATAATTCTGTAGGAGGGCTAAAAATAAGAAATAAACAAAAAAACTAGAATGTAATAGAAAATGATATTTTATACGGGCCTGATCTTGTATTTGCAATGGGAGTTTAACCATTGACTGCAATGATTAAGTCCTGCAGGTTTATAAATTTATTTTATTTCAAACCCCATTGGTTTCATCTCTAGGTAATTTTATAGGATTATGGAGTAATTTTGATGGAATCATATACAATTCCTATACCTATAGGGTTCCCATCTATGAAGTTCTATAGGACTTTTCTGTAAGACTTATTATTACAATAGTCACAAAGGTTCTGTTTTAATATACACGTATCACATGTAAATTGGTAGCTTTCCCACCTTGCTTGCAACACAGCGCGCACACATATTGGATATTGTCCAAAAACGCCTCCTTCCTGACTTTTCCCTTTGTTGTTATCTTAAACAACAAATCTTAGCCTCAGTTTCTTCCTGAGCTCCACTGTTTCTATGTTTGTCTCTACCGGACCTATTGGACCATAGGTCACTGGGTCTTGGAAAGACCTCTGTTTTCCTGAGCTGCAGTAAATAAGACCCACCTGATCTTTCTGTCAGGTGGAGTTAGAAGAAGCTCTCCTCAATCCTATGCAGGATCCTAGAACCTCATCCCGTCACAGCACCCTACTGTCTTGAACATAAGCATGACTCAGTGGTACGTGCGCCAAGTCCCCTTTTGCAATTGCTTATAAGCCTCATAAACAACATGAAATTTGTTTGGTTCTCCAGTGCTAATAAGCATCTATTATCAAAATTTCTTTACAATTTAATCCCTTACATCTGCACATAATATTCATTTCATTTTTATACCAACTAATTAGAGAATAATTGCAAGTGGGGATATCTTTACAATTTGAATTTCACCATCCAACTAGCTTCTTGGCTCTCTCTTGCTTTAACTTTCCATAGCAATGTTTTTGACTGTGACTGTACACTAGACACTTGACGGGGGAGACACCGATGCCAAGTCCTAGAATCTGTTCTCCCAACAGAAGCAGCAGCATCTAGGTATTTATGTGCAAGTGCAGTTTTGACTGCCCAAGTGCCATTCCTGACTGACATTTTCTTTAATCTCTTCTCATATTATGTTCTGAATTGATGAGGTATCTGGTTATAGATATGTATTTGCCAAAAGCCGTCTGTTAGTTGTTATGAAATCAATGCAGAGGGATTTTTTAGAGTATAAAGTGATGTATAACTAATTTCCTATGCTAATAGGTTGATATGAAAGGCCACCTGTACCCTGATATACAGGTCACTTACATTTCATGTCCAGAATTCTTGGTAAATCTTAGTATCCCTCTGATGTAAAAAGAGAATATGTATCTCTTTTTGTGGGAAAGCGTGCATTAAAGATTTTCCGTGCTTATCTGAAGAGTTTTCTTTCCACTTCTTTTCATGCCAGCAGGAGCTGACTAGCAAGCAGCCCAGACACAGGCATATGTCATATGCCATAGCAAGTATTTGGATCAATGGCTCTGCAACTCACTGTTTACTAAAAAACCCACCCCCTTTGTATGAATGGCACAAGAGGAAGGGCAGCTTGCTAGTTAGAGAAATTTCAGCATTTCAGTATCCAGTTTAATCAAACGGCGCAATTTGGTCACCTCCCATTCCTGTAAAATGCGAATGTGACAGGTATTAGCTCTGTAGGATTGACTTTCCACAAGCTATTTCTTCTTAAAGGAAATAATTAAAATAAACACATAGTTCTCTCAGTGCACTCAGGAAGCTAGCTGTGTATAAACAGATTACCTTTGATTTTGAGAACAGGTAATTTGTTTATTTGAGGGGAATAATGACACTTTCGTTTGTAAGTATGGTCTGCCATTTTAAATCCTGGTCTGAGGGAAATACTCTGTTTCCCTCATTCACAACAACCCATGCTCCCCCTCTCCTCACCCCATAGAAGGAGGGCTAACCTCCTGAGATTAACTGATTTTGAATCAAGTGTAAAGAAGCAAGATTAAGGTGTCTTTAAAACAAAAAAATAATGCTAATAGTCCCAAGAAGGGGGAAAGAACTTACAATAATGTGATACAAACCTTAAGTAGACTTGTGACCGATATGGCAATTTCCTGCAATATCCTTGAAAAACCTTATTGAATTAAGTTTAAGTGTCTTTGGAGTCCATTGCGTTAAATGCAAGGATTATGCATCATGGTGGGCCCGGATGAGCAGAGGACTATATTGAACAATGTAGCAGACAAAAATGGTCTTTTGGGACTAAGACTACATCTATACTACAGCACTTACAGCGTGCAGTTGTAGCGCTTGTGATGGAGGCACTCTAAGGTTATGTCTACACCAGGGCTATCTCTAACTTTTCTGCTGCCCCAAGCAGCAAAGCAAGTGGCCAAAGAGGAAACAATGTAAAACCGGTCACAGCGGTACTGCAAAGAAGAAACAATGTAGAACCTGCCTCAGCCTGTGCCACCGAAAAGGAAACAATGTAGGACCTAACCGGAGTGCCGCCCCCAGAGCAGCACAAGTGCCGCCCCTTTACATTTGCTGCCCCAGACACCTGCTTCCTTGGCTGGTGCTTAGAGCCGGCCCTGGTCTACACCAGTGGTGGGCAACCTGCGGCCCATCAAGGTAATCCACTGGCGGGCCGGGAAACAGTTTGTTTACATTGACTGTCCACAGGCACAGCCGCCCGCAGTTCCCAGTGGCTGCGGGCGGCCGTGCCTGAGGATGATCAATGTAAACAAACTGTCTCGTGGGCTACACCGTGCACCTTACAGCAACACAGCTGTGCCGCTGTAAGGTACACTGGGTAGCAGCTCTTTTTTGTCAGTAGAGCATGTCCTGCCAACCAAGCACTGTCCATATCAGTGCTTTTCATCTGTAAAACTGTTGTTGGTCAAGGGGATGTTTTCATACCCCTGACCAACAAATTCTTACCAATGAAAGTGCAGGGTAGACATAGCCTTTGTTGATGGGAGAGAGCTCTCCCATCAGCTTAGTAACTCCTTCCATGAGCGGCCGTAGCTGTGTGGGTGGGAAAAGCTCTCCCACTGAGAGAGGGAGGGGGGGAGGAGGGATAGCTCAGTGGTTTGAGCATTGGCCTGCTAAACCCAGGGTTGTGAGTTCAATCCTTGAGGGGGCCATTTAGGGATCTGGGGCAAAAATTGGGGATTGGTCCTGCTTTGAGCAGGGGGTTGGACTAGATGACCTCCTGAGGTCCCTTCCAACCCTGATATTCTATGATCTATGATTTCTATGACTGACATAGTGCTGTCTACGCTGGTGTTTGGACAGTATAATTTACCTCACTCAGAAGTGTGGATTATTCACATCCTTGAGGGACGTAAATTACATCGAAATAATCTGTAGTGTAGACAAGATCTGTATGTGTAAAGTGGATTTCCTGGGAAATACCTAGGAAGCAGTGAATGCAAATACTTCACCCACAGATGTGCAAAAACAGAGCCTTTGGAAGCCATGCCCTGAGGAGTGGGCCTTTGTCTGCTGATCATCTGTTATATAAAGACAATATCAAAGGTCCTAGCTGCATAAAGGAAAGACTGAACTATTCACAGGCATGCTGGTTCTACTAAGGTTGTTATGAGCCTATAAACGCACACCAAAAAAACCCTCTTTGTAGGGTTTGAAGGACTGACTCCTGCCAGAGAACTTGTTGGACTTATACTTACCAGAGATCATCCTCTATTAGTATGATGCATGTATATTCTTTAATTGTTTTTAATATGTTTTCTCTGCTGCAATTTCATGTTAAGAATAATTGTGCTTGCTCATAAAGAGCTGTGTGGTAACTCATAATGGCTGGCAATTACATTGTTCATAGCCTTTGAAGTGAAAGCAATGTGCCGATGCTAGCCTGTTTAACTGGGAATCTCACAGTGTAGGCTGGGAGCTGTGCAGCCTGGAAAACCCCTAATCAGGAATGACAAAGATGCAGGTCTCTACCCAACAGAGGTGACAGCTAAGGAGCAACAATGGGAGTTGTTGGTGGACCATAGAGGGGGGAACACAGGTGCAGTTGCCTTGAAAGTTAACAAGAGCCAGCAAGAATCTAAATATAAACTCTGAAATCAGACAGACACGGACATAAAATGTTCCAGAATATATACACATTTCCCATAAACTTAGGACTTCCAGGGACAAACAGACCATGTACCAACAATTCAGAGACTGTTTCACAAAGGAGACTACTGCATGGCTCTGGGATATAAGAGAGACCTTAATCCTGTTTCAGTTTGTGACTTAGGGCTGAGTTCTTTTAAATTGTTCTCCTGTTGGGAAAAAAAGGTGTACGCCTATCTTCATAACCAAAACAAGATTAAATATCTGTAAACAAAGGGTGGGAAATCTATATATGTGTATTTCCTTAAAAACTATGGACCAGGTTCTCAGCTGGTGGGAATCAATAAACTTCATTTACTTAAATTAAACCCCATCAATTTACACCAGCTGAGAATCTGGCTCAGTGTTCAGGTTAAAGAAATAACGTGTCACTATTCCCTTCTAAATAAACAGAATGACTTGTTCTGAAACTAAAAAAATCATCTGATTTCACATCTTACGTAATGATATCACATCGCTTATTAAGTTATAGTGAGTAGCAGTCTAGTACCCCATACCTGTAGCTGCCAAGTTGTACTGGTCATATCTAGTCACTAATCTTTTATGAAGGTTCTATTTTCCAGATCTGTGGGATGTGGTCTGTACCATGATACTGCCATGTCCATTTCTGTCCGCTGCAGATACTCTTGTCCCACTCACTGATTATGATCTAAATATAAATATGTCAAAATCTGAATTTTTCACATGAGATTTAATCCAGGTTCTGACTGTATTGCATTGTGTCTAACTGCCTACTAAAAACAAAGGAGGGCTATATGGAAACTTTTATACAATTCTATGATTGCATATGATTCTATGATTTTTGATTCTATAGCTGTAGACTCGGTCTTTGAAATCAATGGGGAATGCTGACAGTTGAAAATCAGGCCATTTTTTAGGCATCTAGTTTGAAATTATCAAAAACACATTAAAAATATCAATGGATATGTGTTCATAAATTAGCTAGATGCCTTTAAAAATCTCAACCTAAATGCCCAACTTTAGCCACCTATTTATGAATATCTTGGCTCAAGTATTTTGGCAAAATATTAGTGTCCCATATTTGAACTGCAATGTTTTAGCTAATTAGTCAGCTCTGACAAGCACCCCAAATTCCCTGATTCTGGGTACCTAAGAGAAATGGTAACCTGAACCCAAACCACTGCCACATATATAGATGATGGTTGTAGACTTGCATTCTGTTGCTTTATTTGGAAAACCATCAATGATGAGGGTTTGAACTCCTGAAAGGGAATTTGGGTTTGACTGTGCAATTTGCAAGGATTCTCTATTAGGATATATGCAATCAAAGAATCATCAGCTGTAGAGTTATTGCTATTTATACAGTATCTAAAATGAATTAAGAACCTTAGAGAACAAATAAAAGTTTTAGTTTCTGTCCCCTCTTATAGAGCTTGAGTACTTAAGCCCTCCTTCTATGTCCAAATGTAGTTTCCTCACCCACAAAATGTTAGGGTACACTTACTCCATAAGCTGGTATGTTTGTTTGTATGTACTGATGACATATACATACCTATTAATGATATTAGCTCATTCTCAGATATTTTATTTCTGTCCTAACCAATGATTTCAGTTCTTTCCTTGTGATGTAGCTGTTATGTTTAAAGACGGTATGAACTTAGGTAGCCCCCCCATACCACCCTGTTTCAACACATCCTTTATCTATCTATGTTAAAGATCACAACCATATAGGGATCCTATGCTTTATATAGGTGAAAGGCCCTGAACCTATGCATACCAACTTTGCTATCTGAGTGAAAGGTCGCTAACATATATATGCTAACTTTGCCTTAGCTCAGCATACAGGATGTGGCCTGTAGGTCCCTTGCATTACAACCAAAATTACTCTAATATAAACCTATTATAATCTATTATCATTAAACAAATAATCAAACCCATAAGAAAACAAGAAATCCATAAGAAAAGATATATAGGCAAGCCCCATAGGCTGCGCTCCCCATACTCTTGACTGACAGCATGGTCTGGACAGCCTGTGGGGAAGGGCCAAGGGCAACATGTATGTCCCTTCGTTCATTACCTCATCTCTCTCTCTCTCTCTTTTTTGGTACAGGTAAAGCTAGGAAGCATTTGCCTTTAACATTGCATTTGGTGAGCACTTTGCCTCTGTATTAGAGAAGACTGAGATGAGGTGGAGAGTAGAGCTATCAGTAAAGACATACACAGAACTTGCCAAACACCTCTGGATATCAACAGGGTGAGCAGCACTTTCTGATAGACATTTGTTATGGCTTTCCCTGTGGATGAGGGGATGTTTGAAAGTTACGCCCTGGTAGTTTTGCTATTGACTTCAGCCAAGCCAGACTTTTACCCCTACTGTTCCCTGAGAGGCCCAGTTGACCTAAATTTGGAGAAGGGGTACATCACATTTTATCTATATTTACAAAAAGTTCTAAGTCCCTTTCCAAAAGACCTATGCCTTAGATAAACGGTTTTAGCAGCTCACCTGTAACAGAGGTTACAATTAAAATATCATGAAGTAAGCAACCATTTTCACTTCTGTGGCCCTGAGAATGTGAATAACTGGTCTTATAACCATAGTAAAAACTCTTGGGGACAATTCATAGGCCAAACACCATTACCCTCCACTAATGAGTGTTTCTTTCCTTGATTTCCTGTTGATTGGATATGCACGAGTACTCAGAAAAGCTTTGGATCTATTTTTTGCCAGAAAATCACCTGACAAGCAAACCTTGTAATTCTTTGCATTTCAGTTTGCTTTAAATCTAGCTTCCCCTCCTCTCAGTCAGGAGTGCTTACAATGGTAGCAGCTCCAAAAGGTCTAATTTCAGTTTGGATTTGATCTGGTGTGTTTTTTAAACATCAGGTAACTTCACCTTTCACAACTACCCTAATAATCCTAGTGGGGGAAAATGTGGAAAACAAAGAAAAAGAGAAACTTGGGACATTGTTCTTAAATTTGTTCATGTGTATCCTGTCCTGAAAGAGAGTTATTTTTGAAAGAAACCTGGGCATTTTCAATTTTCAAGTGAAAATCTGAAAAATTAAATATCCTCCCCCTCCCACCACACAATGTTGGCCTTCTTATTGTGGTTTTCTAATAAAAATGTGAAAACAGCTAATTTCAAGGAGGTTGAATTTTGCTTTGGATATTCTGTTCTGCACAACACACCGTATGTGTGTCTATGCATATTATAAAATACTTGATAGTAGGGATGGTAGTACAAAGGGTGTGTTGCCATGATTTTATGAAGAGTGCATTAGGCATGTCATTCAAAAGTACTGTTAAAATACCTTCCTACTGTCACACCCCATAGTGTATTTTGTTCATTTAACAATTTTAGAACATTCTTTAGAGCTTTAGAAATTATATAGGGTTTTTTAAAAATCTTTTTGCCAATGGAGCTAGATAATATAAGTGAAAATGTACAGAACTTAGGAGAACATTTAAAATATGAGTAATGTATTATAAAACCTGTAAAAATTATCTCTATATCTTTTTCTACCTACGGTTGTAGGTTGTATGGTTGTAATGTTTAATGTACAGTGTTTCATGAACTCATTAGAAATGGCTGTTGTATGTCTACACATGCACATGAGAAAGCCTGGAATTTCACCTTTGTTGCAGCATAAAAGAAACATTTCCAGCTATGACGGAATGCTAGACATTGGTTATTGCTGTATTGTTATTGGTCCAGGAGTACATATTGTTAATTTGTGGATCTCAGACCAGTGTGATTTTCAGATTCATTTTTTTACCTCAACCACATTTGACAGGCAGAGTTTTTTTGTTTATGTATTTGTTTGGGGTTGTTTTTTTTTGGGTGGGGGGGGAGCGGTAATTTTAAAACAAAGGAAATTGGTGGATGTTTGAAAGTGGTTCAGAAGTTTGGAATGCTAGATGCCATGTTGGCAGTGATTAATGGCCAGAGTGCAAGTGAGAGGGACAAAGATGGTGCTTGAACTAGGAAAGGAGTAACAGGCAACAATGCCATTGCTGCTAGTTACTGCTGGTTGAGGGCACATTGAAGCATGCCATAAACTTTTGTTTTCCAATTTGAACACTGGTCTAAAGTGTCAGATAAATGAAGTTTACTTTAAGGTGCTGCAGTTTATTTCATGGTTTTGTGGCTATTTTCATGTTTGCAGAGCTAAAATAATCTATGCCATGTATATTATGGTTACATCGATTTTGTATATGAACACCAGCTTTATGTGTATAAAGTGTGTGAAAGACTAAGGAAAGAAAGAAAATGCTAGTGTTGGCAGATTCTGACATTACCCTGAAAGCTTATTTCTCTTTCCCTGTGATAAACCTATACAGCAACAAGAATCAAGATACAGCAGATGATTTATGCAGCTGTTACAGCAGTGCTTCAATCACATTTATTCCTCATTTTACAGCAATTCACGTGTGGATAACATTGAGATTTACATGCGGAACTGCCATTTTTTCAGGATTTTTTTTCTCAATTTATGAATATCTAATATGAATTGAAGACCTTTCCAAAAATGTAATTATTTTTTCTGCCAAATGATAGACTAACTGGACAGTATCTTATTACAAACTTGATATATCAGTTCATAGTCTTTTTTAATGGCTTTATTTTTTTTTCTTCTACAAATGTTGGCAAGCTCCCTTGCAGGGATTCTTGGAAAATAAAAAACGTGAAAAATAAAAATGTAAAAACCTTAGTAACAAAGCAGTTAGGATCCCTAATCATTAGAATGAGGTAGCTCTAGTGGCATAGTACTGGCTGTTGTATTGAACATTTACAGAGATAAAAACACAGAAGATATTTTTGTTAAAATATTACAAACATACCCCAGTTCCTATCCTGCACACCTTACTCATGGATATAATTCCATAGAAAACAACGAGCTACTCCTATGAGTAAGGCAAGAAGCATTTGATCCCATATATACAAGGCTATGTTGTTTATTGTGTGACTTTTAAATTACTTTAAAAATGTTTTCAGGGTATTTTGGATGAATAGATTCTCAGTCCCTCCATATCTAGGTAATTGTGTATGGTTGTTGGCTATATTCATAGATGGTGTAAATCAGTATACCTCCATTGCTTTCAATTGAGTTACACTGATTTACGTCATTTGATAATGTGGCCGAAGGGCCTTTTAGGATTAAAAAAAAAAGCAAATATAAACTGGGAGAAATGGAGATGTTGGCTGAACTGCGTCTTCTATTTTCAGTGACCATCACCTTCAGTACAGGTCTAAAGGCAAAAGCTAGTGTCCACATTTCAAACTGCTCACCACTGACTCTAGTAATTTATCAAGGATTCTTGAGTGCACCAGTGATAGAATTTTGGGGTTTTGTGGTTAAATTATAATTTCTGAGACAGTAATTTCCGTATTGTTTCTCTGTTTCCAGAAAGACTTGAAATAGTAGCTAAGATAATTCATGATACGACTAATATGAAAATTACAACTTACTAGGCGAATACTCAAAGAAGAAACATTTTTTACTGCCAACTGAAAATTGTACAGTGTAACAGGCCTGTGTTGTAGGAGGACGAATGTTCCTCTTTCTGATGGACTATTCCATACGGAGTATGCATTTCTGAGCTGAACTAAATATCTGAGTGGTTGGAGTAGAGTTCCATTAAATAGGAACATTGCAGAGGAACATTGCAGATTTTCATGTGAATATGCTTATCATTCTGGCTACCAGAACTAGACCATTTCACTCACTGAATTAGGCCTCACAACGGCCAGTGAGGCAAATAAATATTATTCCCATTTTACAGATGGGGAAATAAAGATAAAAAGATAAAGTGCCTCATCCAAATCTCTTTAGAGCCAAGTACTTCAATGGTCTTTGAATTAGGCCTAAGTGACTTAACCAAGGCTTCACAGGAAGGCTGTAGAAAAACAGACAATAGATATAGGTCTCAACTCTCAGTCCTGTACTATAACCCAAAGACAACATTGCCTCCCCTCTTGTTATTGCCATGTTTATCCTAATTATAGAACAGAACTCAATGCCTTCACAAGAAGGAGATACAGCTGCACTCAGATACTGATGGGTAGATGGTCTTTAATGATCAATTTAAAACTATTTGAAGAGTTTGAGGCTGACAAAAACTGGCAAAAGACAGCAAGAAACCCAGACAACAACAACATACCAATGCAATGTTCTAATAATTGTCATTGTTATAACAAACCATTTTAATGAGTCCAGAAATCTATTCCTGGCAACATTGTAGTAAAAAATAGTCGCTGACACTGTTTAACATCATGGCTTGGAAACTGGACTATAAAAAGATTAGGTTGGTGGAAGAATTCTGCAAATAGATGCTTTGGTATTCTTTTTTTTTTAAAATATATATATAAATGGAGATATGCCAATCTCCTAGAACTGGAACGACCTGAAAGGTCATCGAGTCCAGTCTCCTGCCTTCACTAGCAGGACCGAGTACTGTCCCCTGACAGATTTTTTTTCCCCCACATCCCTAAGTGGCCCCCTCAAGGATTGAACTCACAATCCTGGGTTTAGCAGGCCAATGCTCAAATCACTGAGCTATCCCTCCCCCCTAAAAAACAACAAACAAACAAAAAACTGGAAGGACCTTGAAAGGTCATTGAGTCCAGTCGCCTGCCTTCACTAGCAGGACCAAGTACTGTCCCCTGACAGATTTATTTATTTTTTTCCCCCCAGATCCCTAAATGGCCCTCCTCAAGGATTGAACTCACAACCCTGGGTTTAGCAGGACAATGCTCAAACCACTGTGCTATCCCTCCCTCCTTATATTCAAGCATATAATGTACAAAAAGTTTCAAGTATTCAGTACCCCTTCCAAGAAAGTGCCTCATAACCACAAAGATAGTTTTTTATGGTCAAACAAAATCAGGAGTTGGATATAAAACTCATTTTTCATACATGAGAATAAGCCATCTCTCCCTAACCCTCCATCAGAGATTAAATGAGACTGGCTTTCAGCAACAGTCTCCCTTCCCCCACAATACAACTGCCTGTGGAGAAGTTAAAGGGAAAGGAACCTCCATGAGCTTCCATTGACAAAGTTTCTCCTACATTATTTCAGCGGGGTACCCCTTCCTTTACAGTAGAATCTGAGTCCACCCTAAACCCTGTAGATTCCCTAGGATCCTCAGGAGGCCAGAGTCATCTGAGCAGCCATGTCCATTCATTTCCCAGTGTCCTTGGTTCCCTGGTAACAAAGCTTCACTATCAAGGATTCCACTAGCTGGGGATCAGTTGCCTGGGATCACTCTTAAATGGGAGGTTCCTCACCCTGGAGGCAGGGGTGCTCAAAAAATTTGTACAGATGGGGTGCTGAGAGCCATGGAACCAAATTGTAAACCCTATACATAATGAAATCCACTTCAAGCAGCACCCCTAGTTCCAACACCTATGCATGGAGGGACTCCAAGGAAAGGTAATGCCGCACTAGTCTTTGCTATGTTTCCCAAGTAATCTCCATGGGTTTGTTGGGGAGACACTTTGTTTCCCCTTGCCCCATCCCAAACATTTGGCCCTGCTTCCTGTGAAAAGCACTCTGGGAAGAGCTGGATCCTGTAGTGGAAACTGGTCATGTTGCCCCCTTCCCAGTCAGAAAAGTTGAGAGCTAGTTCCTATATGCATGAATGCAAGAAGGGCTGGCTTGGCTATATGTAGGTTACTTCTGAGAATTTTCATGCACACATTCTCACCAAAAGGGAAAGACAATTGAGGACGGGATATGGATACTCAGCAAAATCTGAAAGTCCACATTAAGGGCCCCACATCTTCCAAACACCGGCACAACATTCAGAAGAACTCTGACTAAACCTACATTTGCTTACGTGAGCAGGAGTGAAATAGGCCCATTGTGTATCCCTTTATCTTAGGCACTTATATGACCCTTCCATCACCTTAGTATCTGAACTCCTCACAAGCTTTAAAATATTTATCCTCACAACACTTCTGAGAGGTAGGTAAGCAGTATAATGCCCCATTTTACAGATAAGAACTGATGAACAGAGAGGCTAAGAGTAGCTCTACCTGCTTTCATATTCTTATTAAGTGTAGTGTTTGGGGATTTTTAAAATATTTATTTTATTCCTGGTATATGTAGTATTAGGTTTATGAAATTTCCAATAAAAAAAACAAAATATAAATAAATCTCACATACAATATAAATGAAGCTTGTGCGCTCAGGTTTCTCCCCGGTTAAATAACAGTAAAATAAATTGGACAGAATTAAACTGTTATATTAATTATACTGAGTTAGATACAGAAAATGCCATGCATATTTATGGTACTATATGAGCTCCTTCATAACATATCTAAGTTTTTCTTGTGAAGCCCCTCCTGGTTTAAATTCCGGAATGGCTAGATTTACTTACTCTTTAAACTGACAGATTTTGCAATGTGTTATCTAGTGCTTTTCCCATAGTTTAATTTAAGGAATAGCTCATTAAAATTTGAAGCGTTTAGTTCTCTTGAGTGATATGTGGATCGAAATCATCTTAGATAGTTTGAGGAAAACTAGAAAATAATAAATAAATCTCAAAACTAGCCTACAACTGCTTTTCAGCGTGCATGAGCAATATTTTCCCCATTTCTTATCACTGTTGTTATTTCTTATGTTCCGATGAACCATAATAAAACAACAAGTAAGATTGGACCACAGATGCTGAGAGAAGGAAAAAGGAACACATTCCTCATGATATTTGTTATTGTAGAGATGATTGACTGAATGCATGAGGTTACATCAGCTATATGCCTCTGCCAATAATATTTCCACCTGTTTCCCTACCCCCCCCACACAATTTCAAACACATAATAAAACATGGATGTAGTTCAATACAACAAAGGATGCAGACTGCATCATTGGCACAGAGAGAGTCTAGTGTAATTATCTGCTTAGTTTTAACAACACTAAGTTATTTCCTTTTTTTAAAAAAAAGAAATCTATGTTTTGTCATTACTAACTTTAACATCCCCCCCCCAAGAGTTTTTTATGGTTTAAACTTCTGTTGATTTCCATAAATTTCTAATGCTTATTACAAAAACATTGCAGGTGTCATGTTATTATTAGCATATAATTTAAAATATTTTATTTTCTATTTTTTCTAGAACATTTTATTCCTAAAAGGACCTCCCTTGATTGAGTACCTACATGTTTTTTGCTATCATGTAATTTGCCACTAAGCATGATTTTAAAAAGATTTGCCTTGGGCAAATTAGCAGTCAAGTGAAGACAGAAATGATCTGTACTACATCTCAAATAGCATTGAATCGACGCTGAATAACTCTGTCTGTTCTGATATAATGATCATTTTGCAGGGCTTAAAAACTCTGTAACTGAAGCCCTACACAATGGCTCAGTAGTCTCACTTACAAATCTTGCTTCCCTAGTAACACTGTTATTCACATTTCCAGGGCTTCTGGAGAAGAAAGGGGTGGAAGGAATATTTGTGTTTAAAAGCCAGAAAAGGGATTTAGAAAAGATGTTTTCTGCTCAGCCAGCATCCTGCAAAGTTTATGAGCGGAATAAGCTGGGCACCGTCTACTATAGGTGCTAAGTCTGCCAGTGTGATTTATTCCTGTATCTGACACTACTGTGCACGCTGGTTTGTGCACCAATACCTTGGAGCCAAATGGAATTCTAGGCACCAGTACTGTAAATGCTGCTTTGAGTTCCATACCCAAATAGGCAAAAGGAGATTTTAGGTAGTTGGCAAAAAATCCTGTAGACTAAATTTAAAATAGCAAGTTGACTGTCCCCCAGCATCTAAAGTAATCTATATATTATAGCACTGACTAACCACTGGATAACAAATGGCCATCTTTGATGTTAGATACTGTTTGCCTTTGTTTCTGTGAAGATTGACAGCTCCCTCTGCTGTTTCTCATTGTAAGGTGCTATGAATAAAGTCTCACCCTTTGTGTAATTTTCCTGTATACACTGCTGGACTCTCACAGTTTGTCAATTAATGGCCATCAAGCTGGCATGCTTTCAAACACTGTGTGGAATTCAGATGCCTGGTGGCACCATCAGGACACCTGCTTCGAAGACTGATCCACTTCAAAACAGAGCTTGATACTGTTATTAAAGCAATGCATGAAACTCAAACCCTTTCTTTGAAGCTTTCTATTTCTGTGTGTACCCGTCTGGTCTGTTTACAACAGATGCAGGCTTATGAAAGCACTACTGCCTGGCAATAGTATCTTGTGACTTCAGGATCTGATTTTACAGTGTTGCATACATATTGTTTCATAAAGACTAGACAATTCTGCCAATCACTCTGTTCATACCCAGAAACACATTCTCTCTTTCTATACATTCCACATAATCTAGTCTATATTTTTGATTCAAACATTTACTAGTGCATGTAGCTAATTAAGAATAGACAGTGTTTCTTTCAATTTTCTAGAATTATTTTTTTGCTAATTCTTTCTGATACAATATATGGTCTGAAATAAAAAATCTCCCAATGTCTGAATACAAGCAAAAAGGAGAGTGACTTCCATATACTCACAGAACTATAGGATTTGAAGGGACCATGAGAGGTCATCTAGCCCAACCCCCTACACTGAAGCAGGAGCAAGTATACCTAGAAGAAAAGGAGAATCTCCTTTTCTATTGTCCTTCTGACAAACGTTACATAGCTGGTTTGAACTGACAGTAAATGGTATAGACTGTAAGCTCTTCAGAACAGGAATTGTGTATGTGGGTTTGTACAGCATGCAGTACAAGGGGACACAATGCTTTGGGCACTAACCTTTTCTATCTCTCTCTCTATATATATAAAAGTATATGTAGTGAAGATTCATCATTGAAATTCAGTAGCAATAGATAGTTAAGGAGCATTAAACTGGGAATAGCTTGAATCATTGGAACCACAGGTTTACATCCTAGCAGGGTCAACCCAAACTTTCATCTTTCCTAAACGGAAAAATTAAGCACTAGGTATCCAATCCTTTGTACAACAGCTTAAAAACCAAGGTCCTGTCTGCTATAAGTGGATATTAAAGACCCTAGGGCAACTCCTTATAAGAACAGGGATTTGTCCGAGGGTCCTTGGCCAAAATGTGCCCCTTCTTCACATTGTTCTAGAGTATTGCATGCAAGTTGGTCGTTGCCCTCTGTCCCAGAAAGGGGAATGCCTTGCAATGGCTCTGTATGGACCATATAGAATTTCTAGGGCTGTGTGTGATTATTTAGGATGAAAGGCATAAAATAAATGTAAAGTATAATATACCTAGGAAATAGTTTGAAGACACTGCCTTCGTCCCTCAATGTCTTACTGAACCAGCTCCACCCCTGTGTAGTACCCGCCGATATTATGTCTGAGATCCAGAGCTATTACCCACTAGATCATTGTCCATAGCCACTTAGTGTGGCAGCTGAACAGTTATAGGTCACTCAAACATTTTGTCATTAGGTTTTCCTTCTCCGAGATGTAACCCCTAGCTTAGCATGTTGAGATCCAATAACTCCACACTTCCATTTCAACCATAGTCGCCTACACTCAAATCACAGCATATGACAGAAATCCACCTGCTAGCTCCCCAGAGGGTTAAGCCACTACACTAGTTTTCTAGCTGTGACCCACTTCAAATAGCTTCACCATAACAACTAAATGCTAACTATCTTCAAGATTTATCTGCTAACCCTAGAGATTATTGCTCTTGAAGGATATTTATGGGCAAGCTCTGTAATATAGTATTTAATACAGGTATTTTTTCCAAGCAGAACTACTTTTTTTCAGGCAAGGACTCTCATCCTCCCTGCCGCTCTGTAATGCTCTATCAGAAACATCAAGCTAGCTCTCACCTCTAGTGCAATTGCCCCCTCTCTCTCTTTGAAAGCCTCGAACCTTCGTTATTTGCACTGTAAAAAGAAGAGAGATTATTTTTCTCATTAAAACCAGACCAAAGCTGTTTTAATGAAAACAGAATTTATTTTGCTTTGCCAATGCCTCTGAATTGTATCAGCCTATCAACTGGGTTTGACACTTGGGCGACAGATTTATCTTTATAAATAGTTTCAATTGGTTTCTGCAGATGTGTTTTTTTTTTTTAAAAAAAACCCCTACATTAACTAACAGTAGTTGCAGCTGCATTCCCAGAAGAACAATTAGCTGCCTTGCGCTGCAGCAGGGATTGTGAGTTTCATGAAACATTACCTTCAATACTTTGTCTCTGTACCAATACACCAATGTACGTGGACAATCGCTCATATAAGCTCCTTCTCTACCGGTGGTGTTGAATACATTTCTTTTCATATGTCAATGTTTTGTAGACATTAAACACTAAACTATAGTGTATAACAAACAGTGTTTTGGCTTACTGCAGAACCAGCTCCTGATCCAATTAAAATGACATGTAACATATCCAGGGAAGCTGATCAGAAACTATGTCAGGAATCCGTACTGTGAATATGACTTTCTGGATCACTGTCTTCTCTACATTTTAATTGATAATGTAATAAACGGCTGCTATGGTATTATGGCTTGTACTCGACTTTACTATTCATTTGCGATGTCTGTGGTATAGTGATCCTGAGCTGTCTATCTCCTTGAAATGAAAGGAAGACATGCACAGATCTCTCACTCTGTATCTCCCATGAATACAAATTTTACACCACATGACAATTTTGCATAGCTTTTTTTATTATATCCTCCTGAGATCACACGTAATAAATTATAAGTTTCCATTAGACTAGACAAGATGTGAAGTAGTGCTGCTACTTATCTATTTTATATAAATGATACTGAGGCACCCTAAACTGTAAGAGTGGCAGGATTACATCTGTCAGGTACATCTTTATCCCTATACCCCAAAAGGCATCATTCTGTTATGAACTGCCTATTTGAATGCCTGGTTTTGCTTACTGTGCTTTTGTGATATTAATGTAGGTTTTCATACAATCTATGCCTCCCCTTTCCCCCTTTAAAAATTACAATTGGTTATTCCAGACAATTTCATTTTTTCTCCTTGTATGCTTATCATATCATGTAGTCCAATTAGCTTGAACAGTTTGCTTACAGTTAATAAGCAATGAATAGTCATTTTTCAAGTAAGCACTGTTTTTGATCCCTTTTTCCTTAGAAGTATATGCGAAAAGTACCGAATCTGCTCATGTTTTTCTCTTCAGCCCTTAGTGTATCATTATTGCTGTGTGACTATTACATGACAATCCTTATTTTTATTACACATTATGACTCCAATCAAGCCTTAGGGTCAGGATAAACAACCCATTAATCATGCTCTTACCAGATCCTGACAAATCCTCTGTAATTTGGATCTGCTTCAGTTAAACTTGTTTTGTAAATGATAGGTAGCCAATTACACATGCATAATCTTACAGCCCTTTGCAGCTCTTTATTATCATAAATGTATTAGAAATCATGTTGCATTTGAGACCTCCAACAGAGACAGAATGTAAAAGTGAATGGGGATGCTTGAACTGGCATAGCACTAATGTTTGAGTTCTCATATAATTTTCTTCTAATTTAAAAGTATAAAGTTAATTAATGTGACAGCTAAAGGAATGCAAGCCCCCCTTTCTGCTCTCGTCTTAAATTTTGGAGATCTTTTCTACTCCCCACCTTACCTTCATGATAACCCTCTGTGTGTGGATATCCTCCCATTCCAACTAGAAGCGTATGTATGTGCCACACCTCCAAACATAATTCCCCCTTCCCTTGCCCCTTCAATCAAACCCTTCAGAAAAGTATTTGGGCCTGGGATGGGTGTGATGTATTACAGCATCATTCCCCATCCTACTCCCACACACCAATGATGAAGCTGGACAAAGCTATATTAGGGCCCTTGGGATCTGCTCTGCAACTAATGCTGTGTCTCAGGGGGATCAAGACAATGTCAGCAAGGTTCCTCTAGGAGAAGTGCTTCCTGGAAGAGGGGGACCATCTCAGCAAGATAGTTCCTTGCTTCAAAGGAGGTCCTTCCCTGAGAATTCCTGCCCTCTTAGAGCTGGGAGGAGATGTGGCTTCTCCCAATTGATGGGACAGTGCAGAGGACACTCCTCAGAGGGAATCTTAAAGTTCTACCAGTCAAAGTCATAGTCCCCATAGTCAGGAGAACACAAGCACTGTTCTCGCTGTGTGTGCCTGAGGGCATTATTTCCCTCAGACAGGGTGGAGAGAGGCAGAGAGAATAGTGGAGAGCACTGGTCCATACCCTCTTTCTTCACCAGCCAGTTGTTGGGCCAGGGTCAATGAGGATAGAAAGCTGCACTATCTAGCACACACCCTATGTACTGGAATGCTTGGGAAGGACTTATACAATCCCTCGTCGGAGCCCCCTGTTGCGTGAAGCTCTCTATCACCCACAAGCAACATCACTGCCCAAATGACACGATTTATTTGTTAGAGGTTTCCATCTGAACAAAAAGTTTGTGTGGAGGCTATGATTGGTAATACTCACTAGTTACACCACAGGAAAGAACTGTGGAATTTATTGGATATGCTGAGTTATAATGAATTTTTCTCCAGCGAAAGTTACAAAGGGAAATTGTTTTTCCTTAAATTCCCTACAGCAATATAGTACATTTCCAGTGGACAATAATGTTTATATTACTTCAGAAAGGCAAAACACGTTTGGTTTAGGTTACCAAAGATTCCTTTTTTCTCACTGATGGGATACAATTGTGTACCGAATACAGTCTAACTCACAAACCAGGACCAGCTGTTGGGATGAAGTGGGAGGGAGGGTGCGGGTTGTCATATGGTATTCCCTGATTTTCTCCTTTTGGATCTGATCAAATGTCCATTGAAATCAATGAAAATCCTTCCATTGACTCCAGTGGGCTTTGGATCAGGTCCTTTATTTCTTCCCTATGTCAAAGGGCCCCGCAAGTTAGCAACCCCCCACCAATCCCTGAGGAAAGTTAGAATGGTTCTCTCAGGAACACACTGATGATGCTTCATAAGCTGGCCAGAATAGTTCAGTCATTAGTGACATGTGATGTAATCACTTCACCACCTTCTGGTGTACCATGAAAGATGCTGTCACAGCTTCTTCCCATATTGAAACATTCTCCTGTTCTTTTAAAATTGCTGACCCTGATGTGAAAACTTGTGGAGATTCCTCTCAAATCTAGCAAAATAAAAAAATCGGTATTTTGCAGTAATAATGAATTTATAAACAGTAAGGTAAGTATTGCATAATGTATTGATACAAATAAGGTCTTAGTGAGGGGCCTAGATCCCAGAACAACACTATTGCACCTTTTAGATCTGTGTTTGTTACTTTGGAAGTGGGAGTAGCTTTCA
Source organism: Macrochelys suwanniensis (assembly GCA_033296515.1). NCBI lineage: Eukaryota > Metazoa > Chordata > Testudines > Chelydridae > Macrochelys > Macrochelys suwanniensis. The sequence goes on along the minus strand of CM065780.1, from coordinate 28,138,526 downwards.
AAATCTCTACAATTTAGCAGCTTGGGTCTATCTCTACTAATGTTTGCAGTTATATTTTATATTGTTAAAAAGTGAAACATGTCAAACTGAAAATGTGAGTTCCTCTTTGAGGTTGGAGACATCCCACTGTACACAAATGCAACAGTCACCAGCTACTGTAAAGCTGGTGTAGAAGTGAATACACCCAGGTGGAGGAATATATGAAGGACATTTGCCTACAGTTGCTGATAAAACTTAACAGGGCTTGTCTTGCAGTTAAGTCACCTGACTGGAATTTGGGTTAAACTCCCCAATTTCCTACAGGCTTCCTGTGTGATCTTGGGCAAGGGATGTAAGGGTTGATTTTTAAAGGTATACAAGCATTGCTCTGCTCAACATGGACAGGCCTAAGTGATTTAGACAGCTAATTCCCATTTTCAAAAGCTACTTAGGCAGTTAGAAGCCTAAGTCCTATTGACTTTCTCTGACTGGGACTGTGGCGGGGCGGCTGCCCCACCCCCAGGCGAGACTGGGCTACAGCAGGCCAGAGCAGCTGCGTGGGTGGGCAGCCAATGAGAATGGACCTCTGGGGGAGCCAATCTGAGGGGAGTAAGAGGCAGCCAATCAGGGCCAGGCTAGGCCCTATATAAAGGCTGCCCAGGAGAGAAGCAGGAAGTCTCTCCCAGACCTTTAAGGGGTAAGGACTGTCTCCTGAAGTAAAGAGAACAGGGCAGGCTCTGGGGAGCAGAAGAGAGCAACAGCCCAATATCTGCCAGACTGCGGGCCTTGAGAGAAGGGCCTAGAGGGTGCAAGGGGTCAAAGGGGAAGTGACCCAGGGAGGACAGACAGATGAGGGGAGAGAAGGAGGGTAAGGAGGCGGTCACTGGAGGGTTCCTGGGTTGGGACCCAGAGTAGTGGGCGGGCCTGGGTCCCCCCGTTCCCCTTGTGCTGCACCTGGCCATGGGAAAGTGGCTATATCAGACTGCAACATACCCTTGCAGAAAGGGGTGAGAATTTGGGTTTTGGTTGGCCATGGTGGCAGGGGCGAGCTGGACATGGGGGGCACTGCCATCCCAGAACGGGGCGAGTGTGGACTAGGGGGGCACTGCCGGAGGGCAGTGTCCTGAAATGGACGTTGCTGAGCTGGGAGCAAAGCAGGTCCAGAGATCAGCACAGCAGATGACAGATGGGACAACACCGGCAGGGGGCTCTCCGTGGCTGACAGAGCTAATTCCCAGACTAGCCAGCAGGAGGCGCCGCGGTGGTGAGTCCCACCCCATCACAGGGACATTCAAAGGGGTCTAAGGCTTTCAATAGTGTATGAAACTCACAGTTATGTACGACAATACTGCCTTTCTCCCATTCTTTACTGTGTCTATTTAACATGTAATATCTTTGGGGCAGAGTCCGTCTCTCATCACTGTGATTGTACAGTGCTGAGCAAAATGTGGCGTCAATACTGTTGGGGCCTATAGGGACTACTGTAATACTACTAATACTGATAACAAAACACTCCCAGCCCTTACCAATGTTATCTGGATATCATCAAGTTGCTCTCAAGTGTCTATAGAAGAACTCTTCCACACAAACAACCCCAGTAACACCTTTTGTAGACCCGATGAACAAAATAGTCCCAAATCATCCAGACTATTGAAGCATTAAAGAGTACAGGTGGAAACTCAGAAAGGAATTTCTGAATTACCTGAGATCAAACAGCTATTAGCCAGATGGGATATGTTCCCCCATATCAACTGATTTCCAGAGAAAGGGAACATTATGTCTCAGGAAACAGCTAGAAAGAGGTGGTCATTTTATAAAGAGACACAAACTGTCCCAGAGAGGGTTACACAGTTATAGATTCCAAGAGTATAATTGATTGCTAACAACTCCAACTGCATTATTTATTCTCCATCTTGTAATTAAGGTAATAGAATAGCTTCACCAGACTTTCTAGTAAGATTATAGTTAGATGGTTAACATCTTTTAAGTGCTGTAAAATTCATCTATTACAATACCACCTATTGGCTCCAATGAGACCAGGACCCCATTGTGTTAGGTGCTGTACAAGGAGAGAGACATGGCCAGAAGTAGGTAATATTGGTCTGACAGCCTGGTTATCAGGCATAGTCAAAATAGGGATTTGCTGCAGTCTCCTGCCCAAAGGGTACTGCTAGGAACACAGATGTACAGGGACTATATGTGAGAGCAATGTAAGATGAAGGTAATAGCACTATCACAACATGTTAATCCTATATTAATCCAAAATACATATGAATTATTATCCTGTCTAGCTAAGGGGCCGGTGAGATTTTGCTCAAGCATTATATGGTAGGATTAAAATGAGAGTGGAAGGTGAAAGATTTTTGTTTACACTAGAGAATCAAAAATGATATCAGAAAACTGGAGCCGATGACTGACTGAGATAATTTTACACATCAGCAAATGCTGCATAACAGTTTAAAAAATCCTCCATTTTTACTTAGTTTATTCTGCGGAATTTTCCTCCTGATTCTTCTGTGATGCAGAAGAGATCAGATAGGTTTCCTAACTATGAAATTTGCTACTTCAGGCTATAGACTTTTGACATTATATTTCTTTCTTTTATGTCTTTTCCTTTACTCTTTATGGGATATAATTGCATCATTTATCACAACCATTTTTTTTTCATATTTAAGCCATATAATGCCCTGTTCAGTTTTTGGAAGAGCATACTAATTTCTGTTTCTATATCAAATTGGAATTTTAAACACCTTTGGTAATTTTCATTACATCATCATCTATGGATGCATCTATGCTTCAATGCATGGCTGCAGATGGCCCAGGTCAGCCGCCTTGGGCTTGCGGGACTTGGGCTATGGAACTATATAATTGCAGTGTAGATGTTTGGGCCTGGGCTGGAGCTTGGGCTTCAAGACCCTGAAAGGGAGGAGTGTCTCAAAACTTTAGCCCAAATATCTACACTGCAATTTTTAGCCCCATAGCCTGGGCCCAAGTTTTGGGCTGAGACTTGGTGCGGCATGTTTTTTATTGCAGTGAAGAAATACCCTATGATTTCTTGACTTGTAAACATTATTACCTAACATCATGTCACAGGAACATACAGAAATAACAACTTGGAAGGATAAATATTTTCTAAGAGGAGTTCATGAATGATGAACTCTTGAGTGGCATTTGTTCTTCCATTTCTATGCATTACTCCTACGTCTTAGTCATCGATTTATGTGTTCTTTAGAGGGAAAAAGATTTGCATTGAAAGAAAAGAGCAGTTACAACTGTGGTGACTGATATTATGTAATGAAATAAAAATTGAGGGATTTTACTGGCTTTGAGATGTACTGGAAGTGGATACTTTGAGCTGAATCCTTCGCTAAAGTAACTTTAATGCAATTAATCAGAGAATTTGTCCATTAAAATACATGCTTTAAATCCGGATGGGATTAAGCTGCAAAATTTAGATACAGATTTGGATTCTAAACACCCCACAATTCAGAGCAACTAGATCAAGCAGTGTTCAGATTTTGGTTTGGGCTTCATCTCTACATTTAAAATGGTTTAAAGAAATTTTAAAAAGAAAATATTTGAATAATCATGTATACTTTGTACAGAGGGACTAAGAGAAAAATAATTTTTAAAAATCTTTAGAATGTTCACCTCCACCCACCACCAGCAAAATAATCATGATATTCTTAGCCAGCCAGGGGCCTAATCCCCAGAAGTGCTCACCACCCTCAATTCCCATTAACTTCAGCGAGAGTTAAAGTAGTGCATGCAGCACTACTTAGCAATTACTCAGACCGCATCGGACTGAGTTTTTTGCATGGAATCCATCTAGCTGCTGGCTGCATAGGAGGAAGTTTACAGTGATTCCCCTCATCAGTATTATTTGCTTTGAACAGAGATGACAAAAAACAAAAGCAACAAGGAACCTCCACACAGATTCTTCCACCTGTAGGAAGTCCCAGCGGAGAGACCATTGTGTTCAGCCTTATGCCTGGAAAAGCAATTCCTTCTTTTACCTTTGGTCTCCTGTCCTGATTTCAGCACACTATTATTATTGTGTCCTGCCTGTACTTTCACCTGGGAGACCTCTCAGCTTCAAGTCATGGGTCAAAAAGAAACGTCAACCATTGTTTTCTTTGGAGAAATGTGGGTGCCTACAGTAGCGGCACCAGGGTTTTTGCCGCCCTAGGTGGCAGCGCTCCTCCGCCGTAATCGGCAGCATTTCGGCGGCAGCTCCTCTGAAGCTGCGTTCTCGGCAGTGTTTCGGCAGCTGCTTTTCTTGTAGCTGAATCACCGCTGGGAAATGAGTCGCCGCCGAAATGCCGCCCCCCAAATCCTGCCACCCTAGGCGACTGCCTAGGGTCACCTAGTGGAAGCGCCGGCCCTGGGTGCTCAGCAAAGGACAATAATGCAGATAATGAACTTTCCCCTGATGTGCCCACCTGCCCCTCAGAATTCAGGCATTTCCTCTCACAGAATCCCAGCAGAGGGGCATGGTAATGTGAAGCTGGTACTTCCCCTACTTCCATGAAGACAGAGGAATTCACATGTAGTGGGCTACCTCTGTGCATGGATCATTGGGGGACAATTTACTCATAAAATAGTTTTCTATTAGCTCTATTTTAATTATTAACTGTAAGATCATATTAATTATTAACAATCACCTGGTTTGGAAAAAGTTTATATTGCTGTTATAATTACGTGGTCAAACTACTCAGAAAAGTTGGCACCCTGTAGTTCATGGACAACTGCAATAGAGCTTACAGTAAACAGATTGATGAAGAGATATGGAAAAAAAGCTGACAAATATTGTATTTATAGTCAGCATCCTGCAGGACAAGTAACAAAAATTCAAATAAGAAATTAAATTAAAGGGTGATCAAGCACAGGCAGTAAACTAGCTAGAGTAATGTAGAGGAATTCAAAATTCAAATGCAAAAAACCCCAAAAAACAAAAAAAACAACAACCCACTATTCCAAACAGGGAGATCAGAAAAAGGGAGAGCAGAGAAGAGAAGATCAAATAGGGGGCATAGGTACATTTCAAAATTATATAATATCAGATGATTTTCACACAAAAGGAATGCAATTTTGAACAACACCAAATTGTGCAGTATGCCCTCAAATTATTCTTGAAGACTACACTGCTAGTAAGACGACAGGTTTCAAATGTTTTCACAGAAATTTACACAATAAATCTACACACCATACTTCAAGTTGTGTCTGTTTAATTAGTTGCCTGTAAAGTGGGAAACAATTCTAAAGAAAGACTGGAAACAGTGTTAATGAGATTCAAATCATACAGCTATGACGGACTGCAGATAAAAGGCAAACACCAGGATCTCTGCATTTTAATCAGCCAGATCACAGTTTTGATGAACATGCCAAAGGGACTATTTTGTGCTCTGCTTCCACAGTGAGTGAAAGGAAACAAAATGAGCTGTTTTATACTGCACAGTTAGTGACAGACGATGTACCCTTTGGGATTAACATTAGAACAATGGAAATGATGATACTTGCCTACCTTGTCAAGTGCTTCAAGATCACTACCTGAAAAGTCATATAAGTGCAAATTATTAATAACAATCATTATTATTAACCCATTTAAATCAAAGAGTCATGTTTTATTCAATTGATACTTTAAATCCATCCACTTTTCATTTATTGGGTCATCTGCGTGGCTAACTGACTGTAAAGTCAAATATGGATGAAAAATATATGGGATTTTTTACCATCACAGAAAAGTCCCCAGTGTCAATCATTTCTTGTAGCCCAAAAACCCATGCAAAGCAAAGGATTTGGCTTTTTACATCTAGAAGAAAAAATATTCTCTTATCACACATGCCAAATTTCATGTGAAAAGGAGGGGTTCATTTTGTTTTTAATATTAAACATTTAATTAAATGTGTGTTTAATAGTTAAAGGATTAAAAACTGGCTAACTGGTAGATCTCAATAAATAATCAATGACAGTGTTTCTAGTGGAGTCCCTGACAGGGATCAGTTCGTGGCCAAATGCTAGTCAATATTTTTATCAATGAATTGGAAGAAAATATCAAATAATTGTGATAGAGTTTGCAGATGATGCAGAGATTGATGGAATGGTAAATATTGCTAAAAACAGATCACTTATACATATTGATCAGGATTGCATGTTAAACTGGGTGTCACACAGTTCAGAGTAACAGTTCCTGTATTTCGTCCTCATGGGTCACCAAGTGCACCTGCTTTAGGCTCCCAGCCTCTCCGGTGTCTACTCCCTTGATTAAAAACAATGAGGAGTCCAGTGGCACCTTAAAGACTAACGGATGTATTTGGGCATAAGTTTTCGTTGGTTAAAAAAAAAACACAACACTTCAGATGCATGGAGTGAAAATTACAGATACAAGCATAAATATACTGGCACATGAAGAGAAGGGAGTTACCTTACAAGTGGAGAACCAGTGATGATAAGGCCAATTCGATCAGGGTGGATGTGGTCCACTCCCAATAATTGATGAGGAGGTGTCAATACCAAGAGAGTGAAAATTTCTTTTGTAGCAATGCCATCCACAGCCTCCGAAACAACTCTGACATTATAATCGAAGAGGCTGACAAAGGAGGTGCTGTAGTCATCATGAACAGGTCGGATTATCAACAGGAGGCTGCCAAGCAACTCTCCAACATCACATTCTACAGGCCACTGTCCTCCGATCCCACTGAGGAGGATCAAAAGAAACTACACCATCTGCTCAACAAACTCCCTGCTACAGCATGGGAACAAATCTACACAGACACACTCCTAGAGCCCTGACCAGGAGTATTCTATCTGCTACCCAAGATCAATAAACCTGGAAATTCTGGATGCCCCATCATCTCAGGCATTGGCACTCTTACAGCAGGATTATATGGCTATTTGGACTCTCTCCTCAGACCCTACGCTACCAGCACTCCTACCTATCTTTGAGACACCACTGACTTCCTGAGGACACTACAGTGCATTGGTGATCTTCCTGAAAACACCATCCTGGCCACCATGGATGTACAAGCTCTTTATACCAATATTCCACATGAGGATGGACTACAAGCTGTCAGGAACGGTATCCCTGATGAGGCCATGGCACACCTGGTGGTTGAGCTTTAACTTTGGCCTCACCCACAACCATTTCAGTTTTGGGGACAACGTATACCTTCAAGTCAGTGGCACTGCTATGGGTACTTGCATGGCCCCACAGCATGCCAACATTTTTATGGCGGACTCAGAACAATGCTTCCTCAGCTCTCGTCCCCTAGTACTTCTCCTCTACTTGCGCTACATTGATGACATCTTAATCATATGGTCCTACGGGAAGGAGGCCCTTGAAGAATTCCTCCTGGATTTCAAAAATTTCCACCCCACCATCAACCTCAGTCTGGACCTGTCCACACAAGAGATACACTTCCTGGACACTACAGTGCAAATAAGTGATGGTCACATAAACACCACCCTATACCGGAAACCTACTGACTGCTATTCTTAACTACATTGCTCCAGCTTCCATCCAGGACACATCACACAATCCAGTGTGTACAGCCAAGCCCTAAGATATAACCATATTTGCTCCAATCCCTCAGACAGAGACAAACACCTACAAGATCTTTCTCAAGCATTCTTAAAACTACAATACCCAGCTGGGGAAGTGAGGAAACAGATTGACAGAGCGAGATGGGTATCCAGAAGTCACCTACTACAGGACAGGCCCAACAAGGAAAATAACAGAACACCACTGGCCATCACCTACAGCCCCTAGCTAAAACCTCTCCAGCACATCATCAACGATCTACAACCTATCCTGGAAAATGATCCCTCACTCTCACAGACCTTGGGAGGCAGGCCAGTCCTCGCTTACAGACAGCCCCCAACCTGAAGCAAATGCCACCGGCAACTACACACCACACCACAGAAACGCTCTTCTCTTCATATGCAAGTATATTTATGCTTGTAGCTGTAATTTTCACTCCATGCATCTGAAGAAGTGTTGTTTTTTTTTACCAACGAAAGCTTATCCCCAAATACATCAGTTAGTCTTTATGGTGTCACCAGACTCCTCGTTGTTTTTGTATATACAGACTAACACATCTACCCCTCTGATACTCCCTTGGTTAGAGACCTGAGCGTCCCTCCCTCCTGACCTGCAATAAACATTCCTATACACATGCCACAAGATTACCAGAGGTCACCCATCTATTTTATGTGGCCTCAGTAGGCCAAAGTCCTTCCAGTCCCTTCCAGGATTGATTGGAGCCCACCTGGGACAGAAAGTTATCTCCATATACTGGATCAGAAAGAAGGCCCTGAGTCAGTTTCAACTCAGGCTATTTATCCAAAAATCCTTTCTTTGACTGTTGGTGTCTGTAGAATGTAGTTTGAACTGATGTCTGTGAGCCTCCCCAGGAGGTGGTACCTTTCTGGGGGGATTACAACCTGGCTGATTTACTGTAATGACCACCCACCATTTTTAGCTCCTGGAGGTGTTGTGATAGCCATCCCTCATGAAGTAGAGCACAATCATACATAAACCACTCATTTAAAACAATGAGCCCCAATAGGGTGACCAGATGTCCCAATTTTATAGGGACAGTCCTGATTTTTGGGTCTTTTTCTTATATAGGCTCCTATTACCCCCCACCCCCTGTCCCGATTTTTCACATTTGCTGTCTGGTCACCCTAAGCCCCAAAGACACTGCATGGGGTTGCAAAATTTGTCACATCTCTCCCAAAAAGAAATTACAGTCAAATCTGACCCTCAATAATACATCAACTTAATACAAAAAGGTCTTTCGGGATATTGTAGGAAATTGCTATATCTGTCACACTGGGTGCAATCCAGTGCTGTGCATTTAATTAGCTTAGTACACGATAAAATAGTGAGGAACAAGCTAAGGAATGGGGGAAGGTATCCTGGAAAGCACTGACGTTGAAAAGGACTCAGGGGTCCACTGTAGATAACCAACTGAACATGAACTCCTAGTGTGGTGAAGTAGCAAAAACAATTATAACAACCTACCCTTTTATATGTAAGCAGGGGAATATCAAGGAGGAGTAGGGATGATACTGTCCATATTCATGGCATTGGTGAGATCACTACTGGAATACAGTAATCAGTTGTGATACTGAAATTTTTAAAAATAGGTTGAAAATTTGGAGAGGGTTCGGTAAGTTGCTACAAGAATGATTCAAGGTCTGGAAAGCCTGTCTTGCTGTAGAAGACTTAAAGAGCTCTGTCTTTTTAAGCTTTTTAGTGTTTCATGGCTACATAATACAGGAATCATTTTACCTGTCATCAAAGTGTTGCTACCTTGGAGGTGAAATGTGGCAACTTCTTTCAACAGCATAGGCACATGAATACTCCCCAACACTTCACTTCCTCTCCTCAACAATAACTTAAATTATAGAATATGGAAGGAGGGGTTAAAATGCAGAACTATGAATGAGGCAACCTAAATTCTATGACCCAGACTTTCTATGTAATCTTGTGCACAACTCACATTCACTGTGTATTTTTGTGGGACACTTAGTGTGTGTCTTTAAAGTGGTGATGATTTTACTTCCCTATCTCACAGACACCACGACTAAAATACAGTGCAATAGGCAAACATAGCATTTTACAGACAAATATGATTAACAAGTCCCAGCCCAGAAAACATTACAGATTAGACTTCAGTTGTATCTTAATGTTTGTAATTAAAGTCTGTAAAGTGCTTTGACATCCTAAGATGGCAGGTGTACTAGAAATACAAAGAATTAATATTATGTATGCAAAATGAAGTTATGAAGATTGGAATCTGGCCAAGGTACTGGAGTTAAATACACTTGTCAAATAATAATAAAACACAATAGTCTCTCCTTAAAAAACAGAACAGGATCTGGAGTAGAAAGAAGAGACAGGGAACATGAAGAGAAGCAGTGAAGCAAGGTGCCAAAGTGACTGTGGATGTTGGAGAAGAATTCTAACAGGGAGATGCACTTGTTTAGATATGATGTGCCAAAAATATATAGTTTGGGGCCATTATATTTAAAGTGATTACAGACAGACAAAAAGATCTTTGTTTGCATTAACTCAGTTTAATCTGACTAGACATAAATTAAGTTTGATAGTGATTGTAACATCCTGCAAGCCAGGACCCAAGAACAGAGAGCAAAGAAAGAGAAAAGTTTTGTTGCTTGCAAAATGTGCCATGAGATCTTTAAATCACCAGAAGTTATCAGGATGATGTTCATATGTCTCATTTGAAAGATGGCCTCTAAGTTCCACAGTGATTGGATCACTGGTTCACTACTGACTCTGAGGGAAGAATGCCACTTACTCACCAACACTTTTGCTTACTACTCTCATATCAATCTACTTACTCAAGCTGACCCACCTTAGTTTGTGAGAGCTGATGAGATGGTACAACTGGAGGCAATAGTTCTGCCAATATATTAAAATACATTAGTGGTTACTTGCTGAATTAACTCAGATAGGAAAATAGCACCATTCAACTTCCAGAATCCCATCATTGCCAACTATCCTGGTACCCAACTTTGAGCTTTATGAAGGCTCTTTAAAAAAATGTCTTCTGATTTGTTTTCTTATGTTTTTTTAATAGGGAAAATATATCTTACAGAATGCAAAAAGTCTGGGGTGGGGAGAGTATTTTCTATATAATTCTAATCAAAACTTGTTTTTCTTCTTAAAATTGTGCCTTATCTTTCCCATATATTAAATCAAGGGGGGAAACAAATTACTTTGGTATTTATGAATTAGTAATCCCTTTTCTCATAAGAAGGAACACTGAATCACTATTTTTAAATATTATAAGCAGATGGGTAATCACTATAGCAACCAAAGAAGATATCAGTTTAAGTGATTTAAGCATTTCATCTTCACATTCTTTAACTGCAAATGGTTAAACAATTTAGGACCTGAAGAGAAAAATAATTAGAAAAAAAAGAAACATTAAAAAAAATAATGCAAGTATCCTTTCTTATCCAAACAATATAAGAACATAAGAACGGCCATACTGAGTAAGATCAAAGGTCCTTGTAGCCCAACAGTGGCCAATGCCAGGTGCCCCAGAGGGAATGAACAGAACAGGAAATCATCAGGTGATCCATTCTCTGTTGCTCATTCCCAGCTTCTGGCAAACAGAGGCTAGGGACACCATCCCTGCACATCCTGGCTAATAACCATTGATGGATCTATCCTCCTTTATCTGTTTTTTCCCCATTAATTTTATCTAGTTCTCTTCTAAATAAAGAGCCATATTAGGTTCTCTCAAAAAATTAACAAAAAAACAAACCCCACAAATAACCCACCCCCTAACATAAGCAATGCCTACAATTGCTATAGACTCAGCCAGCCTTACTTGTGTTGAGTAGTCCCCCTGTCCTGTGAGTAGGCCCATTGACTGCAATGGGGCTACATTCACAATCAGGTAATGTGTGTAAGGCTGGCAGAATGAGACATAAAGGGAGTGCTATATAGCCTTTTAAAGTCAATGGAAAGACTCCCATTGATTACTCCGGGCTTTGGATCAGCTCTGCAATGATGAACAAATACCTAAAAGGGTCCTGCTTCTCCTCTCAGACCAGTTTTATCTCAATATGCTGCACCTGATTTTCAACAGAGTAAATGAGATCAGAGTCAGGCCCAAGGCTTCTGGAACATTCATTCATTCCCTTTGAATGAGAAAGCCTTTCATATAACCCAAACTCCCAGAAGTCAGATATCCATCATTAAAACACAGTTGCACAAGCCTATGACTAATATGGGGGGAAAGAGAGGGTGTGGGGAATAACGCCTCCATGAGCAGCAATACTTAAGGTCTCAAACTGAAACGTGTGTGTGTCCCGGGGAGGGAGGATGGGGGAGGAAGGGAGGATCCCATATGGAATGATGTTCAGGTTGGTCCGAAAGTAGCTTTTCATTATTTTCTCTTGCAAGAAACAGAATCACTGATTCATAACCTGTCAAAATGAACTTTTTGTTCAGAATAAAAAGAGTGATGACTCCTTCGTGTTTTTAAATATTATAAACAGATGGGCTATAGCACCTGGTATTGTTGACAAACCATCTATAGCTATATATAGTGTCTTAATTCCTAATCACCTGACTGCTTAAAGCACTGCTGAACAAGTCTATCCTTTTTCTCACTGCCTTGGAAGGCACTCCAAATTTTAAAAAAGTGAACGAAAAACATGTCCTCTATCTTTATTCTCAGCATCCCTTCTAATATTAAAAGCAGAATTTTATGGAGCTTTACCCTTCTACCTAGTGAGCATTTGTACTCTCCTGAGTCTTCTCTTAGACTGGACCTTTAAAAATGGAGGCACTCAGACACCTTGGATACTCAACTCAGTGTGAACAAAGAAGCCTCATTATGGAGTCTAGAAGAGCTGTTGGTTATACCTTTCATTATCTATTTCACTCTGACAGATCAGCAAAATGCTATTATTGCCAAACTCGGTATATTTTTGTTTTACTGACCTAATGAAAGGCACTACTGGACAGTAAGTTATACTGTGTGTCGAGAGAGGAGTTTAGAAAAATGAAGCCAGAACTGCTGCATAGCTGTTCAGACAGGCTCCTCTACTCTCCAGCCTTAAGAAATATTCCAGAATGTAAAAGTTTCTCTGATCTTAAAGAAATATTTACTTCTAGACTGTTGGTGAGTCTCTCCTACAAGTTATATCATAAACCCTATTATAGGTTTAATTCCCCTTGGAGAAACTCCATGTTTCCAAAATCCTGCTGCACCCAATACATTCTTGTTTCTGATGTCTCCTGATGTACTCAAAATGGACACACTCCTCCCTCTCAAATAGACTCTTAATTACTTCCTGAAATTTCCCTGGAGAAATTGTCAGCTTCACTATAAGAAATAGGATCATCTGACATCAAGCTGTGGTTTGTCGCAACGAACTAGCATTGTTCTTTTTCGGCCCTCTACTGAAAACTGCTATCACCATCTGAGTCAATAAAATGACATAAATGTACTAGAGCCTCCACTGCTTCCATCTGTTAGGTATATTCTTCCTTATTGCCTTCTGACAAGGGGATCTAGTAGGAGTTTTGGCAGTTGTGATCACCCTGACTTAACTTATGTCCATCTCTAGAGTGCCCCACACCAGTTCCACTTACCAAGCACCTTCACAAAGATGCTTCCTCCCAAGTATTTACAGAATTTTACTTGACAGAACATATGTTGTCACTCCCCACTCCCACGGGTATTCGTGATTTAAAAAAATCCCCATCCACAGGAACTAGATAGCTTAGATTGTAGATAATGGGACATAGAACCCTTCACTTCTAGGTCACTGCTCCAAGCGTGGCTCAAGCTGATTTCACTGAGTGCTAACATTATACACGGTCCTGTACAAACATGTGGAAGGGTCCCTGTCCCAAGAAAATTATAATATCATACAGATATAACATGGCTCAGACAAATTAAGCAGAAATCAACTATTGCCTGGTGGCTGGTATCAGTCCAGTTCCGAGTAAATAGGTATCTATAAGGGTAGCTATTAATTACTAGTATGGGATAATAGTTGAAGAGGTGACATGCTCTTCATATATTAGTCTTGTTAAAATTCTGTGCATGCCCAATGTGACCTAGATATTTCTAGAAGATTCTTCAGACGGAACAGAGTGCTTATGCAGTTAAAATAAAGGTTGTGCCTTCTTTTCTGGCCAGTCCATCTATGAGGCCTGGTCTACACTACAGAGTTAGGTCAACGTAAGACAGCTTACGTTGACCTAACTCTGTAAGCATCTACACTAATTCGCACATTCCACCAATTTAATAGCTTCACCTGAGTGAGAGATGTAGCACGTAAGTCAATGAAGTTAGGTTGACGCAGTTTCAGTTTAGACTCTGCATTGCTTACATTGACTGTGGCTGGCTTTCAGAAACTGTCCCACAATGCTCCACACTGGCAGCTGAATCGGTGTAAGCTGTCCTCATGAGGACCCGCATTGCCGACACTGGGAGCATAGTGAGGACTTGTAAAACCAATTCAATGACTGTGGTGACTGTACATTGATGTAACTTAGGTTGTCTTAATTTTGAAAAGTAGACTTGCCCTGAGTAGAAATAATTCAAAGTGACAACTACTTTAGTAAATAAATATGCTGAATTTGCCTCTCTGTTATTCAGGGGGTCATGTTATTCACTGTTCACAAGAATTCATATTCACAATGTGATCCCAAATTTGCCAATTTTTTGCACAAATCATGGTGCATCTGAAAATTCAAACTGGGAGTATATTGTTCACTATTCATTATTCTGCTGTTTAAAAGGTTTCAGTGATCACACCAGTAAGGAAAAAACAATACCCTGTGAATTAGGTGATTAACCACACAGCAGAAATAATGCAGTTGAAATAAGCATGCTGAAATTTAGTCATACAAACTATTTGGTGTATGCTTCCAATGAACATACAAAGATTAAAAAAAAGGAAAGAAGAAATCTGGGATGATTCACAAATGATTTGTAAACAGAGAAAGGGCTCAATTAATCAATTTTTAATATATATTTTACCCAGTATACCTCTGAATATTTGTTAAATGTTACAATGTCCAAATCATAAAATCCAACAAGGGCTTGAACACTTAATATTTCCTAAACAAATTAGTAAAAAACAAAACAAAAACAACCCCCCACCATGAATAGTACTATTATATGCCTTCCCAACAGAGAGGCCAAGGACTCACTGGACACTGAAGATTGAAATTATGGAGCAATGTAGGGAAGCTCACACAGCTATGTGGTATGTAATGGGCATAAATAAAATACTTTAGTCTCCAGGTCTGTGCATCTGCTATGGGTACCACATACTCAACACCAGGTTCATTTGCTTTTCAAAAGAAAATGAAAGACAATGGAGGAAAATAGCTCTGTGCACTATCCATTTCAAAAGCCTTATCATCATCGCCTCCCTAACACCACTACGGAGAATTAATAAGTACCATGTAGCTATAGAGTAAGTACCAGTATGACTAGAATGCTCTGCACAGTGCTGTCCTGACTGTTCCAGTCAGCTGTGAGCAAGGAAAGAGGAATGGCAGGAGCAGACTGCTGTCCTTTGTGGGCTGTGTGATAGGAACAGCCACAAAGCAAAGATCCCTCCACCCAGTCCTGTCCCCAGCATGATGCTAGCTTTTCCCACCTGTAGAGCTCAGCTTCTTGCATTCTGAAATCTAGTAGCCCTTCTTTATGCAGCATACTGGTTCAACTGCCCAAGAAACCTCTGCACCCACAAAGAGATTATTGTATTTTGATCTATGTCATTACCATGTGAATGAATGTTTGTTGTTCGAGAATTGTGCACTGTTTGCTTAATTTGAGGTAGGGGGTTCGGCAAAGAGTTCTATGAAACTACCTTGCCTCAAGAGGATCTCCATCGGCAATATTATTCTAGCTTCTAGTTCTGGCTCATGTCTTTAGCATTCCAGTGGGCCCCTGAATGGAAGATCAAACTGGAAATCAATGTAACTTCAAAAAGCTGTCTGAATCAGTTGAACATCAGGTTAACATCTGAAACTGAGCAAATACTGAGTAAATTGCAGAGAGTCATCAGGAGGCCAGCTATTTAAATACATCACTATAGCGTTCCTAATAAAATTTAAATGAGACTTTATATTCACAACAGTGCTTAATCTGAGGCTCCTTCACATTTTCCAACCCAACCATAAACAGCTTGCATCTTCATAAAATTTCTGAAATGCCGATATGTTGACCTGCACTTTTATATTAAATGTACGTTTTAGTTTATATAGACTATAAATTCATCTGGCATCCCACCCAAGGTGAAATTTAACACTTGTAAGTGGATATTGAACAGTAGCTACCACAGGGAACAGACAGAGCAGCTTGAATCAATTTCCTGATTTCCAGTGTACTATATGATAGTCTAGAGTCTATATTTAATATATTTTGTGTGACAATAAATCTGACAGTCAAAAAAGAGAGGGGGGGGGGAAAGCACAGCTCTTATTTTAACAATTTTCTCACTGCAGTGTCCTTTTTTTCAAAAATAGGCTAGATGGAACAGCATGTTTCCTCTGACTAACCACTGCTTTAGCTGCAGCTTCTCTAGACACAAGTTGTCACAATCTGTCTCATTCTAGCGTAAGATTTCATATGGGCGGGATTCCAAAACCGCAAGATAATATTGGACCGAACTGGTGTGTTTGATTCTAATTTGAGTACGGAGAGGTGTGTAGCCAATGCTTTACTTCACACCTCCTTACATCTACTTTCACGGGGTGGGGGGAGGTGTAGCACCTGGTGGTGTTGCTTTCTCCACCATGCACAGACTGATGATGTGGATAGCCTGCTATCTTCATCCCACTGGGCAGGCATGTTAGGTGGCTCATGATGGACACCACAGGCCCCATCCTGTACCTACCAAAGTCTATTTGAGCTTTGACATTGACTTTAATAGAAGCAGAATTAGTACCCATAGTTATGTCATGTCCTGTACTTGGAGAGGGAAGTACAAGTTGTTTGGCAAAATCTGAACATTTGAAAATATACTTTCTAGGTACTTTAAAAAATCTAGACCTACATTTTCTGTTGATCAATTTATCTTATTCTAAATAAATATATTTGCAGTTTGCTTTAATATGGTTATTAGTTTTTCAACATCGCCAGAGCAGCTCAGAGGTTGCAGTTCTACTTCCGAGCAGCTTCTCCCTGTATCATTGGAGAATGGAAGTAGATGGAGAATGGCAGGGCAGGCCCACAACATTTTGGCACCTGAGGCGGGGAGCTCAAATGATGCCCCCATGCCTCCTCGCTTGGGCCAAAACTGAAAGGTCCCAATTCTGCCTTCTTCCTGTTCTACTCCTCTCAGGGTACTGCTCTGCTACCTACCCCAATAAAGGAGAACTAACAACTTAAAATGCCTTGTTCAAAAAATCTAAGTAACACTTAACTTTCAAACACCTGAACAGCAAATGTAACTTTGCTTGTCTGCATAGTAAACACTGGCATTTTTATCTGTTTGAATAATCAAAGTGGTGCTTTCCGTGCCTTCTTGGTTGCAAAGATTTGAACTGCTTCCTGAAGGTCCACAGTTTGGGCCAGCTCATGCTCTATTGAGATGGTTGCAAGGCCAACCAGCCTCTCCTGCATCATTGTGGAGCGTAGATATGTTTTTATTAACTTCAGCTTGGAGAAGCTGCGTTCTCTAAAGGCAACTGTTACAGAAAGCGTAAGTATGCGTAGAGCAACAAAAGCATTTGGAAAGAGAGTGGTCATCTTATTTGTGCACATATCTTCCAGAACAGCCTTTGGAGTTGATCCTGCTGAAATGCATCTTGAAAGGGCTTTCAGTTCATCACCTAAATCACTCGCATCAATATCGCGCATGTCATCATGTGTCAACACCATCTCTAGTGCCCTGGATTGCTGGTGTAGGTCTGGGTTTTTGAGTACATAAGCCATGGCCTCTCCATTTTGTCACCATTGGGGATTTCACACTAGTAATGTGTTGGATCGAAACTTCTATTTTCATTGTCTTTGGGGAACATGAAGTTTTTCACTTGCTGTGGCCCATGCAGTACAAGGAAGTCCCTCAGGCTACTGCTCAAGTGGATCCACGGTCCTGGCTCATCTAGACTTAAGGAACTAAACTCAGCATCAGCTGTTTCTTGCACTTCCACAACACACTTCTCTGATCTACACTTTTCTTCAGGAATGCACATGATTACATCCATTTGAGATGGAGATATGGATGCTGCAGTAGCCCCCAGGTCACCTGCACTCTGACTAACTGGAAGATCAGGCATCTCCTCAACACTCACATCTTCACTGGGGCCGGAAGGCTCACCGTGAACATTTGTGTCTATGTATCTCAGGAGAGCTCCTTCCTGCTTCGATAGAAAAGCTTCCTTTGCTTTCTTTCTTGTTCTGAATGTTGCCCCAGAAGGGCATTTTCTTCTTTCACTCATGACTGCTGTTCTGTGCCAGCTATAGTGGCTCTCAACACTCAATTGAAGGGGATAACTAAGCAGGCTGGTAGCAGGGCCTGAGTGAGGGAAGATATGAGCGTCTTATGAGCCTAACTGGCTCCTACTATGTCAGTTGACTGCCTGTTCTCCTCAAGTGGGTTCAGGGAAGCAGCAGGAAACAGGAAGCTCCCTGTTAGCTGGTGTTAATCAGTCCAGGCTCCTGGGGGTGCTAGAGAACTACACAAGAGGCTCCTCCTCCTCTCTCTCCCTACAGCTCCTGCTGCTTTCTGTTATTCCCTCTCACCTTTTCTCCTGCCTGTCTAATTTTTTGCACTGATTTTTTTATGGTAGTAGTTTAAGTATTTACTGTGGTCAGTCTAGGGTCTTTGACCAGTCCAGCAACAGCAATGTTTTAGCCATTGATTTCACTAAGCTTTATCATAACTGTAACATAAGTTTCATTACTGTTGACTCAGTTTTGCTCTTGTGGGTTTTAAGCTGTTCTTATACTGTCCTTAATGCAACTGATCTATTATTCTAACTGTGCTCCTTCTGTGGCCTCCACAGCATCGGCTTGATCCCAGTACATATTGAATTTTAAGTCTCTTGTTATCTTAAGCATACAGTTGATGGGTGTATAAGACAAGTATTTTTATTAAAATAATCAGTTTCTAAACCTGCAACATATATAATGGCATATTTGGAATAAATATTACTTTGTGTTGAAATACCCTTCCCTGAAGGGTAAAAACTAATGTAGTACATGCAATATAGCTTTGGCAGATCTTAAATAAGATACATTCTCCCAAGGGTCAAGTGGTAGATTGGTTACTTTTAATACAAGCCAAGCTTCTTGTCCAAGTAAAGTAAAGGATGACCCTGTGTCCAGGAGGGCTCTTCCACAGATATTGCTATTTTTACAGTTTATCCTACTTCATAATAAAACACTGGACAATCTTTTCAATGTTTTACAGACTGACAGTGGGTTCAGATATACTCATACTCAATCCCATTATCTCAAGTAAATAGTCTACATCCTTACTAGTGAATGTTTTGCTGTGAATCATGAATTTCATCATGGGATCACAGTCTCCAAGATATATGTCATAAGTCATCTCTTGCAGAACAGCTAGCAATGTCTCCCCTGTAACCCCGTTCCCCTCAATAAGTTTAGTTTACCCTGACCGATTCTCTATTTATCTCCTTGCGGTAAGTTTCAAGTGTTTCTGTACTGTGTCAGAAAATAAGTATTGTAAACCTGTTTACTTGTAGAAGCACTTCAAACATGTCAGCAATTACACCTGCTTCTCAGTGTGACTCACTTTAGCAGAACACTCTCCAATGGCACTGCTGGAGGGGTGAGCTTTTCCTTCCTGGAAAGTTTGACATTTTTATAGAGCGGTCTGTCAGAGTTTCAGGGGTAACTGCACCTGTAATTCCCCCTCCATTGTGACTCAAGGGCACCCAATTAAGGTTTCAGGCTCCCAGCCATCACCACTCTTGGCAGAGACCCATACCTCTCTTAGTCCTGACTGGAGGGTGTGGGGGTTAAGTTTGCACTGTGCCTGGGTCACAGAGTAGCTGGTCCCTGTGGATAGACTGAGATCAGCTCCCCTGGATTGCAGTAGGTGAGCCCAAATCAGCTAACTAAAGAGGTCTGGGCCTATAAAAGAGTCTATTTCAGGAGTGGGTGGGTGAAGTTCTGTGGCCTGTAATGTGCAGAAGGTCAAACTGGATGATCATGATCCCTTCTGGCCTTAAAGTCTATGAGTCTAATACCTGGGACCCTTCAAGATTATAGAACAGATTAACCTAGTGGCCTTCAGGTTACAGTGGCCCTTGTCCTTGAAGATTCACACCATCTTTCACATCTCACTTTTAAAGACCTACACTGAGAACCTGTAGCCAAATTGATCCAACCCACCACCACTACCCATGGACAGGAGGAGTACTAGGTCCAATGAATCCTTGAATTTCAGTGTTAGGGGAAGACTCCAATACGTGATCAACTATGAAATCTGCAGTCCAGACAAGTTGTCTTGTAAACCAGTAGAGAATGTCCTTGGTCTGGACATATTATAAGAGTTAAATTGGAAGTATCCTGAGAAACCGGGCCCCCAGGGGGATACTGTCAAGAATTAGAGAATACAGCACATCCAGTTTTCAGGCAACTTCAAGAGTCCAGCTGACCTGTAGTAGGCTTCCTAATTGGCGGGAAGGATCAGCAGACCAGCTTTAAACCCAGGAACAGCCGTAGCTTGGCAGCTGTTCAAAGCATTCACCCATGACCGTCATACCTTCTGTGCTTGCTTGTTCCCAGTTTTGCTCCTACATTCTTGCCTCAGACCCAGCCCTCCTCTTAGCTCTTCTCACTCTAGGTAAACCTGCTCTGACCCTTGACTCCGATTACTGACTTCTGCTCTGAACCTTGGCTCTTGCATCTGGTCTCTGACTCCTGTTTTAACTCTTGGGTCCTATTCCTGGCTATGGACTCCAGCTACTAGGCAAGACTGCTTACGCCCTAGTCTCTGCCTAATATAGTCCCATATAGAAAGCTATTATTTGTTTGAAAATCAGTCTTTTACTGATGCGTTCCTGAGTAGTTAGGGCTTGATACTGCTCCCACTGAAGCCAATAACAAAACTTTCCTTGCTTTCAATGGTGCATACTAGGTCTTTGGGCTTGTCCCTTCAGGTCAATGAAAAAAAACTCACATTAATTTTATTGGTACAGGATCAAAGACTTAATGCCTCTGTGTTTTCAAGGAACATATAATGGAAGCTCTTAGTGATTGTGTCCAGTATTTTTTTAATTTTTTCTTTTAAAGAATAGGTAGGTATTTTTTTCTATTTTTATAGTTCATAAAATGATTTGTTGGTGGCTGTATAAAAGCATAAACAAGTCTTCAGTTTATCTATGTTCACTGAATTTCAAGCCCCAAAACCAGTATTGCAGCATGCTACCACCTGTAATTTTGTTGTTGGTTTTATTCTTCATGCATGTGTTAGAGGATGTGGTGGTGGTGGTGGGGGGAGAATGAAGAAGGGAGAAACTAATACATTTACTGAATACTTTCTACTCCAAAATCCTTGACTAATGTGCATGGCTACAAATATATATCAATTCATTCATTCATTTTATTAGGGTTTATATAGTTCACTTCCAAAACCAGGCCTCCATATCTTGATTTTTCAAACCTCAAAACAAGACTACATTACCCATTAATTATTTATTTAGGGAGGCTGAAATTCACCCAATCCAGATAGCCAGCACCAGGACTCTACAGTACTAAAATGGCACATAGTCCTTATACTGGCTCTCTACACTGGGGTGATTTTCACCTTCATTTCCTACAAAACCTGTATATTTTCCTTAATCCACATATGCATTTCCCAAAATTCCCTAGGCCAAGATTCCTTACGGAAAACTACAATGTTTGAGAGGAGAGCACAGAAGATTTTGATATTAATGTATCTGCCCAACATATGTTTGGATACTGTGTCCCTGCCTCTGAAAAGTCAGTCTCATTAATCCTGAGTTACATTCACACCAGTGCTAGCATGCTCTGGATCTGAATCAGGTGGAACTGTATATTTTCATCTGCAAGAGAGAATTGGAAGACTTAATTTCAGCCTATGATGTATACTCCAACATATTTGTCTTGGCCTCTGCGTTTACACTGCTGTGCATCATCCTTTTAGTTGCCCCATTGTTCTATTTTCCTGTTTTATTTCTGCAACATTTTCATAAATCAATGTATCAGAGTCACTTTCAGAAGACATACTCTCTACCAACACACTCAAGGACCTGTGAAAGTCAGACTTGCACGGTATTGAAGTAAGCAAACATTTCCTATCACCTGACAGGACTGTAGCCACTGCAATAGATTTCTTACTCCGTAGAAAGTCACAGAATGACATTCGCACGGCCAAACTATGTCCGTAACTGTTCAGTGAAACATGCTTGGTTATTTTTTTAATGCTTATAATTGTTTATGTAGAACAAGGTGTGATCTCAAGTTCTATCCCAATTTCACCCTGCCTTCAAGACCATAACAGTATACAAACGCCCTATTCAAATATTGAGGGGTTGCACTTAGAATTTTCATTTAAGTGATGCTTGGGTCCAAGCAAGCATAATTTGTCCAATATCTCATCCATTGATGACTTCAGAGGTTAAGGACCATTCACAAACTCCATGCCTGCACACAGAAGCCTGCACCACTTCAACTAAATCAATTTCTGAATTAAATTAAATTAAATCAAAACAGTGTAACCTCCCTGTGTTGACCCTCAAATTGGATTAAGAGGGGCTAAAATCAGTTCAGCTTAATTTGGTAACAAACCAAATTTTAAAATTGAACTCTTTACATATCAAAATAATTCTAAATGGCACAAAAATTCTGCAATGGTATTAATTGTGGCTGAAATTTTCTGTCCACAAAAATGGAAGCTGGATAGGTCATCTAGTCCAGTCCTGTGCACTGAGTCAGGATTTGGTATTATCTGGACCATCCCTGAAGTGTTTATCTAATCCAGGGGTTTTCAACCTGTGGTCCATGAACCCGTAGGGGTCCGCAAACTATGTCTAAGATATCCAAAGTGGTCCACACCTCCATTTTCATAGGGATCCAGAAATGAAAAAAGGTTGAAATCCACTAGTCTAACCTGTTCTAAAAAAACCTCCAGTGACTGAGATTCCACAACCTCCCTAGGTAATTGACTCAAATGCTTAACTACCCTTATAGTTAGGAAATTTTTGCTAATGTCCAACCTAAATCTCACTTGTTGCAATGTAAGCCCCTTATTTCTTGTCCTGTCCTCAATGGTTCAGGATGACAGTTTTTCACCCTCCTTTTTATAATAACCTTTTACACACTTGAAGACGTATGTTCCCCCTCCGCAGCGCTTCTCTTAGCCAGACAAAAGAAACCCAATTTTTTTCAGTTTTCCCTCATAGGTCATGCTTTCTTGACCTTCAGTCAGTTTTGTTGTTCTTCTCTGGACTGTCTCCAATTTGTCCACATCTTTTCCAAAGCATGGAGAGAAGAACTCGGCACAGTATTCCAGTTGAGGCTTTATCAGTGCTAAGTAGAGTTGAAGAACTACTTCTCATGTCTTGTTTATAATACTTTTGCTAATACAGCCAAGAATAATATTTACTTTTTTTGCAACAGTATTACATTGTTGACTCATATTTAGTTTGTGATTTACTATAACCCCCCAGATCGTTTTATGCTGTACTCCTTCCTAGATAGTCATTTCTCATTTGGTATGTGTGGAATTGATTATTCTGTCTTAAGGGTAATATTTTTCATTTGTCCTTATAGAATTTCATCCTATTTATTTCAGATCATTTCTCTGGTTTGTCAAGATCATTTTGAATTCTAATCCTGCCCTCCAAAGTGCTTTCATTCCCTCCCAGCTTGGTATCATCTGTAAGCTTTATAGGTGTACTTTCTATGCCCTTATTCAAATAATTTCTGAAGATATTGAGACAGATCCTTGCGGGACCACACTTGATATGCCCTACCAGTTTAATTATGATCCACTGATAAGTACTCTCAGAGTACATTTTCCCAACTAGTTGTGCACCTTTCTCAAAGTAAATTCTTCTTGGCTATATTTTCCTAGTTTGCTTATGATAAGATCAAGTGAGAGTATCAACAGCCTTACTATAGTCAAGATGTAATCTATCTACTGCTTTCCCTCCTAGCCACAAGGCTAGTTACCATCAAAGAAGAATATTAGGTTGGTTTGACATGATTTGTTCTTGATAAATTCATATTGATAGTAAGGTCTAGGTGCTTATAAATTGCTTGCTTGATTATTCGGACCATTATCTTTCTGGGTGCCAGATTTAGGCTGACTGACCTATAATTTCCTGGGTTGTCCTTATTCCTCTTTTTACAAATAGATACTATATTTGCCCTTTTCGTCCTCAGGTCTCTCTCCCATCCCCCATGAGTGCTCAAAGATAATCACTAATGGCTCAGAGATTTCTTCAGCTAGTTCCTTAAGTATTCTAGGCTGTGTTTAGGCAGGCCCTGCCGACTCAAAGACATCTAACTTGTCATCTAACTTATAATTCTTAAATTGTTCTTTCCGTATTTGAGCCTCAGATCCTACCCTATTTACACTGCTGTTAGCTATGTTAGTCATCCAGTCAATACAAATCTTTTTGGTGAAAACTGAAACAAAACACGCATTTAACACTTCTGCCATTGCTGTCTTTTCTGTTATTGTCTTTCCCTCTTCACTGCGTGCTCAAAGCGTCTCCCTGCTCTCAGGACAGTAAGTCCTAGTGGAAAATGTCATCAAAACGGTTCCTTCCTACACAGCAATGTGGCCTAAAGGCTACTGCCAGTAGTCCCAGGCTGTAGCGCCTAGTGTCCACAGTTCCGGAAAGTGATGCCCTACCATCCGCAGCCTCAGGCAGTAGCACTTAACAACCACAATATCATGCAATGGCATCCATTATCTCGGGCACTCAGAGTGTCCCATGCTAGATGAAGGTTGGGGTTGATGGGGGGGGGGGCTATCCTGCTCCACCGGGTCCCAATCCAGGGA
Source organism: Macrochelys suwanniensis (assembly GCA_033296515.1). Lineage (NCBI taxonomy): Eukaryota > Metazoa > Chordata > Testudines > Chelydridae > Macrochelys > Macrochelys suwanniensis. The sequence goes on along the minus strand of CM065780.1, from coordinate 28,114,022 downwards.
CCTGTGAAACCAGTACCTCCCGTGTAGGTTTAGGTCTCTATATGAACAAATGCGTCCCCATGTCTACTTCCCACCCTAATCTGAGTTCTGGCAGCTCCTGCATGAGCAGTAGCTCTCTGTCCCCTTTGGTCTCCATGGTTGTCTGGTGTTCCACAGCATAATCAGGGTGCTCGGTCTCCACAGTCTGGAGTTCAAGTGGCTTCCTATAGCATGCATCCACTCTCCTCCTCAGTCAGTTCAGACTGAACTGAGCTGCTTCCTTTTATGTGCTCCCTCCTCCTGGAGCATGCACAGCAACGGTGAGGGGGCATGGCTTCTTGGGCCCAAAGTGATTGGTTAACCAGTGCTTGACCAGTGCAGGTTGATACACCCTATCACATGCCCTTAATGTCTCTCTAAAATACTGCCAATGCTCCTGAAATCTTCTTTTCCCTTAGACTTGCCTCCCATGGGATTTTACCTACCAGTTCTCTGAGTTTGCTAAAGTCTGCATTCTTGAAACCCGTTGTCTTTATTCTGCTGTTTTCCCTCCTACCATTCCTTAGAATCATGCACTGTATCTTTGTTTGTGATCATTTTCACCCAAACGGCTTTCCATCATTAAATCCTCAACCTGTTCCTTCCTGTGTGTCAGCATCAAATCTAGAACAGACTCTAACTTAGTTGCTTTCTCCACCTTCTGTAATAAAAAGTTGTATGTGAAACTAAGGCCTGGTCTACACTAGGAGTTTGTCGAATTTAGCAGCGTTAAATCGAATTAACCCTGCACCCATCCACACAATGAAGCTATTTATTTCGACATAAAGGGCTCTTTAAATTGATTTTTGTACTCCTCCCCAACGAGGGGAGTAGTGCTAAAATCGACATGGCCATGTCGAATTAGGGTTAGTGTGGATGGAATTCGATGCTAATAGCTCTGGGAGCTATCCCACAGTGCACCACTCTCTGGCCACTCTGGACAGCAGTCCAAGCTCGGATGCTCTGCCCAGCCACATAGGAAAAGACCAGGGAACATTTGAATTCCATTTCCTGTTTGGCCAGTTTGAATTTCATTTCCTGTTTGGACATCGTGGCGAGCTCAGCAGCACTGGTAACGATGTAGAGCTCTCCAGCAGAGGTGACCATGCAATCCCAGAATCAAAAGAGGGCTCCAGCATGGACTGATCGGGAAGTATTGGATCTGATAGCTGTATGGGGAGATGAATCCGTGCTATCAGAGCTGCGATCTAAAAGACAGAATGTGAAAATCTACGAGAAGATCTCCAAGGCCATGACGGACAGAGGATACAGCCGGGATGCAACACAGTGCCGCGTGAAAATTAAGGAGCTGAGACAAGCGTACCAGAAGACCAAAGAGTCCAACGGACTCTCCGGGTCTCAGCCCCACACATGCCGTTTCTACAATGCGCTGCATGCTATCCAAGCGGGGGCCGCCACCACTACCCCACCCCTGTCCGTGGACTCTGACGATGGGGTATTCTCATCGGTCACTTCCTCTGAGGTTTTCGCGGACGGGAAAGATGATGAAGGAGATGAGGAGGACGAGGTAGTCGACAGCGCTTTGAACGCCGATTTCCCCGAAAGCCAGGATCTCTTCATTACCCTGACAGAGATCCCTTACCAACCCTCCCAAGGCGGTATCCCAGACCGTGAATCAGGAGATGGAACAGTAGGTGAGTGTTCAAAACATATTTTGAATAGAATAGACATAGTATTTTAGCAATGGGTTTTTAATGAGTAATTTGACCTGGACGCTTTAGCTGCATTCGTGGCCAGTGCAGCTACTGGAAAAGTCTGTTAACATGTGTGGGGATAGAGCAGAAATCCTCCTGGGACATCTCCATGAAGCCCTCCTGGAGGTACTGTGAAAGCCTTTGCAGAAGGTTTTTGGGGAGAGCGGCCTTATTGCGTCCTCCATGGTAGGAAACTTTACCACGCCAGGCCAGTAGCAGGTACTCCGGTATCATTGCCTGACAAAGCATAGTGGCATATGGTCCCGGTGTTTGCTGGCATTCACGCAACATACGTTCTTTCTCTGTCTGCGTAATCCTCATCAGAGTGATATCATTCATGGTTACCTGGTTGGAATTAGGTGAATTTTATTACATGGACAGTTTGCCTGTTCCTTTAAAAAAATCTACCCAGCAGTTTCCAGCCATGCGCTGGGGATGGGGAGGGGGACCGTTCATGCTGAGCGGTTCGCGGTCAGCTTGCAGGGATCTTTCCCAAGACCAGACATGCGGTGGGGGTGGGGAGGGGGACAGTTCATGCTGGGCGGTTCGCCGGCAGCTTGCAGGGACCTTCCCCAGTACCAGCAAAGCAGTGAGGTGAAGGCTAAACCAACCATCCCAGAGAATGGGTTTACTGTGGTTTCTGCCACTGCACGTTAACACTCACAGCGCAGCAGTCACTGGCCAACTCTAGGAGCTCTGCTTGGAATGGGAAAGGAGGGCGCTGCTGTTAAGTAAGATTTCAGCAGCCAAAAGTCTATGGCTTACCATGGTCGCCTGCTAGCCGAATTCCGTTGCCCGGCACCGCTTGTGTGATCTGCACACCAAGACCCCAGGCACTCAATATAAAGATTCAAAATGCGACCTTGTACTGAAAGCACATGTGATAGGTAGTGTGAATGGTCTTGTTCACCGGGAAAGACTACATTCATTGTTCTGGGAAAAGTATCTTTGTAAAGAATTCACTCCTTTTTTTTCATCCCACAGCTGCAACTGTCTCTAGGCTTCCCCCGGCATCTCCCTCCCAAAGGCTGTCACAGATAAGGCGGCGAAAGAAAAGCACACGAGACGAGATGTTCTCTGAGCTAATGCAGTGCTCCCGCACAGAGGTAGCACAGCAGAATGAGTGGAGAGAGACCATTTCGCAGTACAAGCCATCAGCCAGCGAATGGGAGGAGAGGCGGGATGCCCGTGAAGACAGGAGGGACGCTCGCGATGAGAGGTGGTGGATGGAATACCAGAGGGTGACTGAGGCGCTGCTTGGGCTAATGCGGGAGCAAACCGACACACTCCGGCATCTGGTGGACGTTCTGCAGGACCGGAGGCAGGAGGACAGAGCCCCACTGCAGCAGATCTGTAACTGCCCTCCCCCGCCCTAAAGTCCCATAGCTCCCTCACCCAGAGTCCCAAAAACGAGGGGTGGCAGGCTCCGTGCAAACAACCAGTCCACCCCTGCAGACTGCTCAAGTAGCAGAAGGCTGTCATTCCCCAAGTTTTGAAGCGTCCTTTCCTTCCCTCCACCAGCACCCCACCCTAGCCTAGCCTCCATCCCAGTTCCCTCCCTTTACTGAAAAATCGTTAATAAAAATACATTTTTGTTGAACAATGTTGCCTTTATTTTCCTTTTAAAGGAAGGTGTGTTTGAAGGGGGAGAAGGGAGTTGGTAATTGGAGAGGATAGGCAATATTAACAGGGTAAAGAAATGGGGGCAGGTTCACCTCAAGGTTAAACAAACGTAAGAGTTACTAGGTACTCTGGTCAGTCTGGAAGCTAGTTTTCAAAGCTTCCCGGATGCGCAGCGTGTCCCGCTGGGCTCTTCTAATCGCCTGGGTGTCCGGCTGTGCGTAATCGGCGGCCAGGTGATTTGCCTCAACCTCCCACCCCACCATAAATGTCTCCCCCTTGCTCTCACAAAGATTGTGGAGCACACAGCAAGCTGCAATAACAATGGGTATATATTGGTTTCGCTGAGATCTGAGTGAGTCAGTAAGCTTCTCCAGCGCCCTTTCAAATGTCCAAAAGCACACTCCACCACCATTCTGCACTTGCTCAGCCTGTAGTTGAAGAGCTCCTTATTACTGTCCAGGGCGCCTGTGTACAGCTTCATGAGCCAGGGCATTAGTGGGTAGGCTGGGTCCCCAAGGATCACTATAGGCATCTCCACATCCCCAGCAGTTATTGTCTGGTCCGGGAAGTAAATACCTTCCTGCAGCCATCTAAACAGACCAGAGTTCCTGAAAATGCGAGCGTCATGAACCTTTCCCGGCCATCCGATGTTGATGTTGGTGAAACGTCCCTTATGACCCACCAGTGCTTGCAGCACCATTGAAAAATAGCCCTTTTGGTTAATGTACTGGCTGGCCTGGTGGTCCGGTCCCAGGATAGGGATGTGCGTTCCGTCTATTGCCCCACCGCAGTTTGGGAATCCCATGGCAGCGAAGCCATCTACTATCGCCTGCACATTTCCCAGGGTCACTACCTTTGATAGCAGCAGCTCCACGATTGCGTTGGCTACTTGCATCACAGCAACCCCCATGGTAGATTTGCCCACACCAAAGTGATTCGCGACTGACCAGTAGCTGTCAGGCGTTGCAAGCTTCCAGAGGGCTATTGCCACTCGCTTCTGGACTGTCAGGGCTGCTCGCATCCTGGTGTCCTGGCGCTTCAGGGCAGGGGACAGCAAGTCAAAGTTCCACGAAAGTGCTCTTACGCATTCAAAAGTTTAGCAGCCACTGGGATTCATCCCAGACCTGCAGCACTATGCGGTCCCACCAGTCTGTGCTTGTTTCCCGGGCCCAGAATCGGCATTCCACAGCATCAACATGACCCACTGCCACCATGATGTCCACTTTGCAGGGTCCCGTCCTTTGAGAGAGGTCTGTGTCCCTGTCATTGTCACTGTCGTCACCACGCTGCCATAGCCTCCTCGCCTGATTTCTCAACATCTGCCTCTGAATTAAGTGCACGATAAGGCGTGAGGTGTTGACAACGGCCATAACTGCTGTGATGATCGCAGCGGGCTCCATGCTCGCGGTGCTATGGCGTCTGTGCTGTCAATCAAGGGAAAAGGGCGCGAAATGATTGCCTGCCGCCACTTTCACGGAGGGAGGGGGGTAGTGAGGGTTGAATAACGACAGTTACCCAAAACCACCCGCGACACATTTCTTGCCCCATCAGGCATTGGGGGCTTGACCCAGAATTCCAATGGGCAGCGGGAACTGTGGGAACTGTGGGATAGCTACCCACAGTGCACCGCTTGGAATGTTAATGCTTGCCCCGTTACTGTGGACTCACAAAGTCAAATTACTGGGCTTAGTGTGGACACACACGTTCGACTTTGTAATATTGGTTTCAAAAAATCGGTTTAAGTAAAATCGAACTACTATCGTAGTGTAGACATACCCTAAGATACCCAGCTGATATATGGATTAAGAACAAAGGTGCAGCAGGAAACTAGGAATCACTGAGATTGCTGAGAACATTGGGTGGTATTTATACCTGCCTTGTTTGACTAGAGATATCTATCCCCACTGGGTTGTGAAGGTGATGGAGCCCAGAGGTTCCAGTTGTTGAGGAAAACCTTGCTGGGCGATAAGAGAGCAAGGGAGCAAGACCCACCAGGTCTGTGACTCCCTGTGGTCCAGGAGGATAAGTGTTTGTGCTCCATTTCTAAGTTGAAGCTGTTCATGGAGTAGCTGGAGGTGAATGACATTACACTAAACAGAGAGAGAGAGAGTGCACGTACACAAAAACACATTTCTGGCTAGTTGACAATCTGCTGCAGTATCCTGGATGGTCACAAATACTCAGTGTGAATTACCATCTAAGAAATGTAAAAAGCTCAGAGGTAGGGAAAGGGAGAAATATCAGAGGCATTGATTTTATATATGTGTATATAAAATATTTAGGGGAGTCAGATCCATCTTCCTTATCCCACACTGGATGCCTCTTTAGTTACTGAATTGTAATCTCCTCTGCTACGTAACCTGACAGATGATATCCAATTCTGATTCCATGAATAGCTATGTTGTTTTGAAGAAACTTGCCCACACCATGGATTCCTTTCCACAAGTCCATAGCCAGACACTGTAGTAACAGGAACCCAGTTTATCTATTCCTGAGATGAATCAGTAGATTCAAACCATCTATTTTAATTGGCCAGACTGTAGATTACTGCTTGTGTTTTTGATGATGTCCTGCTTTCCATCAGCAACTATCACTCGCTCTTTGGATAATTTTTCTTTCTTAAAATGTCAAGCACTGTAGCCTAAGATTATCTGTGGCTAGTTTATATTCACAGTGGTTCACATAAGGCCTCTGGATGATAGCTTCCATAATACAGTCAGTAGAAGCTACTTCATTTCAGTTTCAAACAGATTCTGTACATGGCAAGTAGGTAAAGCCTAAGGTGTATCTGAGTATATTGCACTTTTAACCAGAAGACTGGAGTCCAACTGCTTAGGGAGCTAGTGCCATGGATTTGGTAGAGTCAATTAATTACAAAAAGTCTAGAGCTATTTAAAAATGTAGAAGCCTGGAGAATCACTTCAGATAACACGTGAACAATCAGAAGGTCTGATCATTAGAATCCAGTATAATTAATACTAATATGGAAACCACATACTTTCTTTGGCACATAAGGAAAGAGATCACTGAAAAGGCAATAGGCCACCATTTTAATTGTGCAGGGCAAAACACTGTACTAAATACACAGCTGCAGGTGCCTCCTATCAGAAGACACCCTGCTCCCTGAGCCAGTTTGAGCTGCATGAGAAGGATGAAGGGAGAAGGATTCTGTCTCCACCCTACATCTATAAATAACCTACAGTTACAGCCAATGTTTAACAGAGCCATGCAACAATTAATTGCAGTCCCTTTGTTAACCTGGCTGGAGAGTAACCAACAATAGGATGGCTGGTTCCTGATGCCTCTTTTTCAGGCACTGAGACCCCTTCTTTTCTGCACACCCGTTGGTGAGGAAATCAAATTATTTTGTGTCAGTGAGAACACTGACTATCCTGTAGAATACTCATGACACTGGACAGAGCAATATCCTCTCCCCACACTACATTAATGGTTTCATCAGCATGATATGTACTAAATATGCTAAAATAATTCCTTAAATAGTGAAGGCACCACGAGATCTAAAACTGCAACGTAGAGAGAAAAAAATAGAATAATACAAAGGCCAGGATGGGAGTCTTTTCATTGTTTATTTCCATGGCCAAATTTCAAATGCGTTTTCAAGGGCAGACTATGCTTCTAATGTGACGGAAGGAATATGCTTTCAAGTCTGTACCACAGAATTAGCCATTGCACTTCTCTGTATTAGTTACATTTATTGGTGGTTTATTTTCCTGTGGTTTTTGATTTAAACTTGCTGAACCAACAGTTTACCTAAAAACACATTTGTAACAATGTTTTCTGCAAGGTTGTACGTGAAAGCAGGGGCAAGAGAGAGGGACTGATATATAATTTGAAGAATATACATTTAAAGCTTGTCTTCTCCTTGCTCTAATATTCTAAAGAGGGGTCACAGAACATTTGTTTAACAACTGCAGCTTCTATTAAATTTTAATTACTTCCCCCTGTGGCTTTAAATTGAGGGTGGCATCTATTAAAGGTGAATTGCATAACAACATTTTAAAAAATGTTTGCCCATTATATCTAAAGTTGTAATTTGAGCTGCCAATTTCCCTCATCCCTCGCCACCCCCACCAATGTTGGGAAATGATGCTGAGTTTCAGATGGGCAGATTCAGCATTCCCTCACATGGGGCAGAAGAAAAGCAGCTCATGTTCCAGACTGATGTGCCATCACACTTTGTTCCCACAATAATACCAAAGTCCTCCAGCAGAGAGAGGGAAGTGACAACGTGGAACGTCTGGTTTTTTTTTTTTTTTAAATCAAGCAGGAAAAAAAGGATATTTTTATTCATCATAAAGAAACAGTAAAGGACAAACAGAAAAGGGCAATTTCTCTTTAAAATTAGATTACTTCCCCCCGTGGCTTGCCTAGGTAAGATGCTTAAATTTTACAGTAAAAAGTATAGTTTCTAAGGTCCTGATCCTGTATTGTGCTTCATCTGAGTGTTGCCGTCCATCCGCAGAGGTGAATTCAAGACTGGAGCCTAGGCTAGGAAATCCATTCACATTCTTGTTGGTAGTGTCGTAAACATTCTTTAGTAATACTGTATAAGCACAGTATGGAAACAAAACAGTATTGACGTACCTGGAGAAGATTCACTTGGATTCTTGCGTCACTTACTGCACACATGCTCACTAATGGTTTCTGCCTTTTTTTAAAATATCCCTGTTTCTCTGTTCGTGGAAGCTTTGGGAATTTGACAGACAAAGGTATTTTAAAATCTGTCAGTGTCAGAAGAACATCATCTCGGTTCAGCTAAAACAAGAGTAGATGGTAAAATATGTATAAAGGTGAACATGCTGCTACACAAGGGATGCTCACTTCAGACTGGACTTTGAGCTGTATAGGCCCGTGGCTGGCAGAGGTATGCAAGGTTCATTGCAGAGATTGTATGCACATAATCTATAGGGTAATATGGGTCAGGTATGTTGTCTTTCACTGCCCTTTACTGAGTATTCCACATATCGGTTCTGAAGATGGCTAGTGAATGCTAAACTTGGCAGATGTAAAAGCATAGTCACAACTTAGTGAGAGATGAAGAACAAGAGTACATATGGGAGTGACAGATCTTTTATGACCAGGAAAGAAACAGAAAAAGAAAAGCGAATTTCTGTTACTCTAAATGGAGAAAAGGCAATTGGATATTTCTTGACAACACAAGGAACAGAGCAAAACTCCTGAATTATACTAAGGAAAAATGAACACATTTTGCCTGGACAAAGGATGGATCTGACCTACCCATCCCAATTTTAGGAAAGTTCAGATTCAGCTCCAAACTCTGCAGGTGTGGCCTTTCTTTAGTTTGAATTAGGGAGAACAAAATTCATATACATTTGGGTACTGGTTATAGACACAAGATAAGATAACCCAGCTTTTGACATAAAGTAGTTCAAAAGAACAAGTGGCAGTTAGGTGGCTAACTCCCATTGAAAGGGGAATAGATTTTGGATGCTTTTACTTACATATACTATTTCTTTCTGGATGCCAATTGACACAGGTCATCACCAACTTTAAGCCAAATCATTAGATGAAAACTGGTGCTAACTGTTGCCAGGACATCAGAGAAGAGCAAAACTTTTAAACATAGCACTAAGGCTTAATTTTCAGTAAAAGCTTCACCACCTTCCTTATGGAGGTCTCAAGCATGGAAGATAAAGGATTAATGGGACACCATAATTTTAATCATGTCACGTTTGCTTTTTTAGCCCTACATTCAGCCCACAGCAGCCAATTAACTTGGCTAGCTATAGGAGAACCTGCATGGGGGAAGACAGAAGAGAGTCTTCCACTCACTCCAGGCTGTAGAGTGGCTGCAGTGTCATTCTGCACCTACCGTGCTAGACTAGTGACAGGTATAGTCTCCCAGTGCCGAGTCCTTCCTGGAGCATTGGCAGGAGGTAGAACACAGCATCCATGGAGCCCTAGACATTAAAATCCCACCTCCAAAAGCTTAGCTAGACAAAGTAATGCACTGCTGCTAAAGCCTCTCAGATAAGTCCAATTGTCCCTTTCTAACTGCTTTCTAATAAGAGCACCCACACTGATGTATACCCTTCCGTTTCTACCTTACACATTGCTTAGATTCAATTAGATCCATTTACCCTCTTTGCTTGAGCAGCTGCAACAGAGACAACTGTATATGACTGGGAAATTTTGGTGATACATAATTTATAGGACTGGTTGAAAATTATGTCAAGATTGTTAATTTTAATTTGTATTCATTCTTTTTTTTGTTGCAAAAAGTGTCTGCTTTCCATGGGTAATTTTTACTTTTGGTCAACAAACTGAGTATCTGAAAACTTTTTGATTTTCAATGGAAGGCCAAATATTTTTTATTTGGAAATGGCATTGTGGTGTTTCATGGGAGTTGCAGTTTGAGTGATGCCTCTTGTCCCCATGTAATGGCAGGGTTCCCCATCTAGACTACATGTCCATTATGCACCATGGTCAGGAAGATCCGATGATGCAATACGGTGATTCAGGAAGAAGGAAGATCATGGTGCATCATGTGATATGTAGTCTGCCCAGGGGCCTAGTCTCATAGGGGAAAATAAGGGCACATAAGGCACCCAAACTCTTGAGAAGCACTGTGGTGGCACTTTTGAACCAAAATGTTACATTTTTTAGCCTAAAATTTTCAGATTTTTACAAAAAGCAAAAGTCAGAATTGTCCACAGAAAAAAGATATTCTGACCACCTCTAATAATTTACTGTTTACATTTTGTGGTTCCCCAATTTTTACTCAACTGCAAGCTCCATTTACTCTCAAAGTACAGCAGGTCTTTTATGTGGATGATTGATTTTTATTCTTTTTTGTTTACTTGAATATTTAATTTAAAATTGTCACTAACGAGTAATTTATTGCTTAGACATTGATATATGCAAAATTATTCTGAGTATTTTTACAAAATATTCAAGGATTACAGATCTTTAGGATTCCAGCTAATAAGGCATTATCTGAAATTATTGCTGTTAAGATTCAGCTGGAGGCTTTAAAAGATTCAGCTGGAGGCTTTAAAATCTAATGAAAAAAATTTCATAACACAATTCACTGCTTTTGAATGTTAGGTTTTCTAGTTACAAAATAAAATAAACCCTTATCTCTCCCTGAGTATAAAGTTTTCACCCATGCTCAAGATAACAATTATCCCAGCAAAGCATTCAAAGCTGCATTGTTCCCTTAATGAACATAGTGTAAAAAATTCAGATTAATCGTAGCATTACAAATTTTATTTGGCAAACCCAACTTTGACAGAACAGTACAGTTGTGCACTTTGTACTGTGTGGCTGCTCTTATCACTACTGGGACTATCTGCGATCTCAGAGCTGTCATAGCACAGAGGTTACTGGAGATAAATCACTTAGCAGCAGCTGCAGGCCCTTCCAAAGTAACAGATTAGATACAGTATATGCAGGGCAATGCAGAATGAAACAGACTGACTGAATATTTTGGAATCTCAATCAGTAAAATCCTCCTCCCTAGTTAAAGCTCACACCCAGTGAAGTGTCAGAGAAACTGGTGAAGATCATTCTTCACTAAGGTCACTGTGGTCTGCAATAAGAATATATTGAGCCAGCATAGCAAATAGATTCTTGCCATGGCCATTTTTTGCTGCTGTTTTCCTTTTTTGACAGGTTAATTTTGTATTCTACTCTCAGTCTGCACCTATGGTTTAGGACCTTCCTATACAGAAGCTAGCTTTTTTAGAAAAGGGGGAATTGCCCTAACTACAGCTTCTGCATGGTTCACAAGATAATCCCAATGTTTAATTATAAATATTCTAAAGTCCAGAAGAAAGTGAATTTCATGCTATTCATTATTAGTTTTATTGCCAGTCTAAGACAAGGAAAAGAAAATGAGCTACATTCAATGAAGATCATATACATTAAGAACAAGCATTAGCTAGTGTCTTATCAAGTTAAACAAAACAATTTAATTTTTATATAGAAATTGATAGTGGCATCTATAAGCAGGGCATCGAAATGCCTTATCTAAGTGCCTAAATTAGCAAAATCAACAGAATATGATAAAAATCCCTGCTTCTTAAACCTTCCTCCTTCCTTCTCTATTACGAAATATATCATAAACCTTTCCACAAAGAATACTGTACACAACATTTTGGTTACTGTCAAATATGAATAGGAGGAGATGGCAGAGACAGGGTGTGTGAGGTAATATCTTTTATTGGACCAACTTCTGTCAGTGAACGAGAGGAGGTGGGTAAATCCAGCACCAGTCTCTTGTATTAGTATCTAAAGTTCAGAAATGGACCGGCTGAATTTTTCAGAAATCTCAGTTTACCTGAACTAACCCAGTTCTTTTGCACATTCAGGGTGGGTTGGCTTAGTTGACAATGTTTGTATTGCAATGCCAACCGAGAAGATGCTATGTTGAAGCCCTACCCACATCCTCCCAAATGGGTGGTGGGATAGGAGAGACTGCATGGAAAAGCAATTAGCTATGAAGAGTGCTCAATGCCAAATTATGGGGCAAAAGAAAAAGGGTTGAGAATATACACTTACAAAGTTTTGGAACGGTACTAAGCTGGGAGGGGTTGCAAGTGCTTTGGAGAATAGGAATACAATTCAAAATGATCTAGAAAACTGGAGAAATGGTCTGAAGTAATAGGATGAAATTGAATAAGGACAAATGCAAAGTACTCCACTAAGGAAGGAACAAACAAAATGGGAAGCAGTGCTGCAGAAAGCGATCTAGGTGTCATTGTGGATCACAAGCTAAATATGAGTCATCAATGTAACAATGTTGCAAAAAAAGCATCTTTTATTCTAGGATGTATTAGCAGGAGCATTGTAAGCAAGACATGAGAAGTAATTTTTCCACTCTACTGATTAGGCTTCAACTGGAGGATTGTGTCCAGTTTTTGGCACCACATTTCAGGAAAGATGTGGATAAAATGGAGAAAGTCCAGAGAACAACAACAAAAATGAAGAGAGATCTAGATAACATGACCTATGAGGGAAGAATGAAAAAAATAAGTTTGTTTAGTCTGGAGAAAAGACGACTGAGAGGGGACATGATAACAGGTTTCAAGTACATAAAAGGCTATTATAAGGAGGAGGGGGGAAAATGTTCTGCTTAATCTCTGAGGATAGGACAAGAAGCAATGGGCTTAAATTGCAGCAAGGAAGGTTTAGGTTGGATATTAGGAAAAACTTCCTGTCAGGGTGGTTAAGAACTGAAATACATTGCCTAAAGACAGGTTTCAGAGTAGCAGCCGTGTTAGTCTGTGTCAGCAAAAAGATCAGGATTACTTGTGGCACCTTAGAGACTAACACATTTATTTCAGCATAAGCTTTCGTGGGCTATAGTCCCGGGACTGTAGCCCACGAAAGCTTATGCTGAAATAAATGTGTTAGTCTCTAAGGGCTTGTCTTCACTCCCTGCCAGATCGGCAGGGAGCAATCGATCTATCGGGGATCGATTTTTCTCGTCTCGTTTAGATGCGATTAATCGATCCCCGATCGCGCTCCCCGTCGGCTCCAGAAATCCACCTCATCGAAAGGCAGAAGCGGAGTCGACGTGGGAGCGGCAGCGATCGACTCACCGCCGTCCTCACGGCCAGGTAAGTCGATTACGATACACCGACTTCAGCTACGCTATTCACGTAGCTGAAGCTGCGTATCGTAGATCGACCCCCCACCCCAGTGTAGCCCTGGGCTAAGGTGTGTGATACAGGAGGGCCAGGGAGCAGCAGTAGTAGAGTGTGAGAGGGGAAATATATAAGCCCTAAGCTAATTAAGGCGTGGTTCCCTGGAGACTAGGGAGGGTGGCTACAGGTTAATTGGAACACCTGCAGTCAATTAAGGCCCTCTCAGGAACCTAATAAAACCCCCTGCTACAGGCAGACAGGGGAGGAGGAGGAAGGAGTTGGAGCAGAGTGGTTTGGTGGTGGAGCAGAGAGCAGTTTGGAGGAAAGCAGAAGAGAGTTTGGAGAAGTGCTGTGGCGGGCTAAGAAGACCAAGACCCTAGGTAAAGGGACACCTGGCTTGTGCAGAGGGAAGGCAGGAAGCCCCACAAGCAGGAGAGGGAAGGAGCCCAGGGGAAAGTATCACAAGTACAAGTGGTTTACCCACTAACCTAGGGCCCCTGGGCTGGGACCCAGAGTAGAGGGCGGGCCTGGGTCCCTCCCTCTCCATTCCCCTTCTCTTGGATACTAGTGGGGCAGCTGATACCCCTGTTCAGGGGCAAGAAATGGTGCCCTGAAAACCCCCCACAAGAAGAGAAAGTGCGGGACCCTCATAGTAGTGCCAGCAATTTGCCACAGGTGCCACAAGTAATCCTGTTCTTATTGCCTAAAGAGGTTGTGGAATCTCCATCACTGGTGATTTTTAAGAACAGGTTAGACAAAGACCTGTCAGGGATGGTCTTGATAATACTTAGTTCTTCCATGAGTGCAGGGAACTGAACTCTCAAGGTCCCTTCCAGTCCTATGATTCTATTTGCAGTGTTTCTTTAAAACTGTAGCAGGAAACACGCTGGGAGCGAGCTTCTGAAGATTCTACGCTGAAGTTCTACAGTGAAGCGGAGAGAGAGAGAGAGAGAGAAGCAGCTTTAGCAAAAAATAATCTTTTCCATATTCTAATAAAGTATTTTGTTCAGTTTTAGAGGACAGTGATTCTTTTTGCGATTCTTTGGCAGTTACAGGACAAAAGGTGGCCATGCACTTCCCCATGAATCAGGACTTGTCCTGTCACGTGACATCCAGAGATCTGGGCTGGTATTGTGATGAGATGCTGCCTCTGTGTAATACATAGCTATGTTACATAGTTGCCGTTAAATGCTTTGAAATTGTGGAGAAATATGTTACGCTTCTATGGTTGTGTAATTTAACATGAAGAGATGTTTCAGTCTGGTGTTTTGACCAGCAGATGGAGTGTCTGTGGACAGAGGTGATAGTTATGTATATTTATTCACTACAGCCTCACTCCTGCAGACCTGCTCTCATTAAAGTTAATGGGAGTTTTGTCATGGACTACAAAAGGAACAGGACAGGGCCCCAAGTCCTAGTCCTCCCATCCTTATTTGGCCAAATATATTGACTAAGCAGTATAACACAAAGAGGAGACATACATCCCCCACCCCCTTCTGAGAAGCAAATTCTTGCAGCATGGTAACCTTGCACAGAAATTGTGCTTCAAGGATACACATTTCAGCTAGTGGTATTTATAGATGATTTTACGAGTTACAAAATTCTTTACACATCACTAAAATCCAACCCACCACCGTCCTAGTTCCTTGACTTGTTGTTCTGTGCCTTTTGTATCTCTCTTTCGGATATTGCATTCCAGATACTGGTCCATGAAGGTACCTCCCCAGCTTGTACCATGGCAGAGCATTAATGTATTTTGCCTTTGACAAGTTTCCTATTTACTTTGCAAAGTGTTGTGGGACAGTTGACATGGGTGAACAGAATTGTGAGAACATAAAACATTTAGTTAACATAACTTCCCAACACTTATTTATAATGTATATTTCATTTATACTATGCGCGTAATACCTAATGTGGTGTACACAACACCTAACATATGTATTTGCTACAAATGCTAAGCTCTGTTGAGCTGCTATTTATCAGGATACAGTTAGACACCATCCAAAAACAGTACCCTTCCAGTCTTCAAGTAAAATAGATTGTTGTAGAGGAGCTTTGCCAATAAATTACAGCTGACAGTTGAGGTGATTAAAGCACATGCTTTGATTGTATGCATTAATCTCTACAACTTTCATCACATCTAATTTAATTACACACAGGTGTACATTTCTTTTTAATTCGTTAGCTTGTCAGTAACCAGTAGCACTGTATAGTATTGTTTGCAAAGGTGCTAAACAGTTAAGTCAATGGACAAACTGAAGAACTGCAAAATAAAAATACTCAACCATCAACAATGCTCCTGCAAAAGATCAACATTCATGTTAATAAGTCAGTGTGTGCAATGAGAATTTATTTTACTGTATGGTACTTCCTGATTGAGCCCCATCCACCAGTCCAGACAGTAGCAGCCAGAAGTATTGAATCCTTTCTGTGTTATTGTTGTTGGACATTCTGCTCAGATCCTGCCCGCCATTAAGATAGTTTAACATTTAAAAAAAAATATTATGACATTTGTCTGTCTGTAGCGGTTTAGTTTTTAGGTCATGGAGCCCAATCCTATTTCCACTGAAGTCAATGCAAGTTTCAACATAAATGGGGGAAAATCAGGCCTCTATTTTTAAGTAGCTCTGAATTTTACATTCCACCTGTGTGGAGGGCGGGGTGGAGGGAGAGGTGTGCCTTCTTAGATTGAACATGGCTTTATCGGAAAGTGTTAGTATTTTTAATATAATTAGTAACTGGTCTAGACTCTTATCCGGTGCTTAATTTGTGCCAGGGCTTAGCCAGGACTGAGCGCCGGCACTTCTGGGCTTGGCAGTTCATATCCCCAGCACCAGTGGGCTTGCCATATCAGTTATGAAAGTAAACATAATGCTTGAGCCCTGGCATCTCTTTCAATACAAATTAAGCACTGCTCTTATCCATTTATTAATGCCTAGAAAAGCTGTAACCAGAAGAATGGTGCTGATCAGTCTTTTGAATTTAATACTGGAGAGGCGGTCATGAAGCAGCATCTTAAATGCTGAAAGTCCTTCTTTGAATTCTGTTGTAGCTATTAGATATCTTGGGCCAAGTTTTCATCTGGTATAAATTGGCACCGCTCCATTGAAGTCATTGTTGCTCCAAGACTGTCAATCTGGCACCTTTCAACAGCACTAAATGAACATTTAAATATTTATATAACGTAGAATGTGGAGCAAGGAGAAGCATGAGTGTTTTAAAATATGTTGATAGTGTGAAAATGGATATTCTGTGTTGCTAACTAGGTGGGATTTCACAGATAGCCTCCTGTCCTTTCACTGATGAAGGAAATTAAGGGTTGGGGGGGGGGGGTTTGGTCTTTTTTAAAAAACACATAATAAAATGCACTTTTAATGTGGTTAAAACAACAGGAAGAGCAGTTGTTGCAGTTATTGATTATTTCCACATTGGTAAGGATAAAGGAAATGAAAAATATTATGCGCCTGTGAGTGAGGAACTGTCAGCAACAAGGCACCTCAGTTCTATATCCTCTGTATCTGTTCATAAAATTCAGTACAGTGAGACCCCCCTCAAGTGACTAAGTATCTGACACAAGACTGAATGGTTTCACTGAAACAGATCTGTTCCCTGCTACCCTTTAAAATGTGTGCATAGTAAAAATCCATTTCAAACAAACACTATGTTGAAAGGCTACACTAGGGAATGAATGAATGAATGAATACCACACAGGTAAAATGGTGCATTGTACAATATGTGTAATTATCAGATTTATTAAGGGAACACACATAAGTAAATCTACTGTGCACCGCCAGTGGAAGTCATTGTTGTATATGATGACATTCCCACTTTAAAACTTGTTAAAGGAATAACCTGCCCAAGGATTAATTCTGTTGCACACGATCCCTATTAATTAAACAGGTTTTTTTTTAAAATACCTTACATATGCATATTACTCTTTTTGAGTGATAAATGCAATAATTTGGGAGTCCCTGAGAATCAATAATAGCAGAACTAATTATAACTAGCAAATGGATATATGATTGTATGTCCCATGTTATGCCAAACTCCATGGAGGAACAGGGGAACATTACTCTGAAGTAATGTATAAAAGAGGCCCGGTGAAGCTTTCATTTCATTGGGTGAAATGCCTAAGAGTGGTGAGTGCTCTTCTGATTACTTTTCTGTCCTCTTTTACCATGGCAGAACATTATAGTATTTAAAGGTTATTTAATTTTAGATATATTGCAATTACTCCAACCTTCTCAATTCCTTTGGCTATGACTTAAGTCTTGAATCACAATCTAGATTACTTCAAATAAGTAATAGAAAGAGGCCAGAATTTCCCTGTGTTCTCAAACACATCATACCATATTAATCTCCATTCCAGTATTCTGTACTATCACCGTTTGATAGGAAAAATTATCAGTTGCATTTTGATACAAGACACACCATTGCTTACTCATGGAGGGCTTCCAATACCACAACTAATCAAGCCACAAAAATAATCTTGCAATTTAACATATTAAAGGATGGGTTTTGAACCTGGATGAGCAAGAATTAAAAATTATAATGGGGAAATTGACCAGAATAGCTATGGGGAATAGCTTCTGTAGCATATCTCCTGATCAGTTTTTTGCAACCCCTAAAACTCTCATTTAATCCAATGCAAGGTTAGATGTTGTGCTTAGATATTACAATTTCAGTATAGTACTGTATGTAAAAATCACTACTCACTGTTTGGGGACCCTCAGACACCCTCATGATGGACTAAGTTAGGACGAAGTAATCACTTTAGGAATGTATTCTATGTTCCTTTAAACATTATAACTGTAATTGATGGTTACACTGTATAAGACAGTGACTAATTACAACATAGCTACATTGGAATTACAATTTGGTTTTTATTTTTAATAACTGATTAATACTAATTCATAGAATCTGAAGATTGACTACCTGGTTGAATTCCTTATTACTATTCCCTTGGTGATATTCGTAATACATGTGTTTTTAGAATGCAAGTATATTAACTAGATGGTGTTTAAACTGAAATTATTTTTAGTCATGTAGCTAACCATCAAATAACCTATATTTACCACAAATTCATGGACCAAAAAGTATAACCACAGTGTAACTGTACTGTAATTACATTAGAAACACAAGGTGGATGAGGTAATATCTTTTACTGGACCAATGTCTGTTGGTGAGAGACAAGTTTTTGAGCTTGCACAGAGCTTTTCGTCAGGTATGAGAAATGTACTCAATGTCACAGCTAAATAAACTTCCAAGACCTGAAGACGAGCTCTGTGTAAGCTCAAAAGCTTGTCTCTCTCACCAAAAGAAGTTAATCCAATAAAAGATATTATCTCACCAACCTTATCTCACTAGGATCCTGGGACTAACATTGCTACAACAACACTGTATACTGTAACTACATTGTAATATATAGTGAAATTAGTTACTGTGTTAGAAATTGTAACTCAATTGACAGTGGAAATGGAATCCACAGATGAATGGACTAATATAGATCAACCTATATTTCCAACCTATATTGTTTATATTAGTTGGAAAATATTAAGGGCCACATTTTCAAACTGATTTCTGAACTTGTTCCTGCAATATTTCCAAACAAAATCAGCCTTCTCCAAAGCAAATATGATAGTCAGTTACCTGTCAAAAGCTAACTTCCATTGGTATGGTTAAACAGGTCACAGATTTGAATGCTTATTTGAAACTTTGGCCTGAAAGCAGTGTTTCAATGTTCTTATTTTTTATTTTCTTCCCAACAGGTCTTCATTTTTCATTACTAATTATTAAATAGTTGGACTTTAGGTTTCATTAGCTCTAATATGTACATTAAAATAGTTTAGTTCTTTTAAATAACATGCTGTCACAAGTGTTTTACATAATCTACAATCCTTTCATTTCCTTGGTATTATAATACTTCCTTTCAAAGTTTGAAACTAGAATTGGCTTTCTTACTACCTTTTTTCTCCTCTGTAGTACACACATGCACACATCCTCTTCCCCACTAGATCATTTTATTTAATCTTTTTAATTCACGGGTGTATCCTTGTAGATAAAAGAAGTTTTACTATCTACTTGTAAGGCAAAAATTATCAACACGGAGAACAAGAAATTATCCCACCACCAAGTTCCTGGAGGGAAAAAATAATGACCCAAGTTTGAAAAATAGTTTGGGGAGAAAGAAAATCACATTTTTATGCTACTATTCTGTAGAGAAGAGAACTGAAAGAAGTCAGAGAAACAACAGCCTCCATAGTTGCTAAACCCAGTGACATCACTAAGATTTGAAAATGAGAAGAGGGAGATTATACCATTCTGGTATGGATTGGTCAATATTGCAGTGCACATATGTATACCTGTCCTCCTAAGTTGTTAAACTAAGGTCTCTTCTGTCAATCCTTGGTGACTATCCAGATCAAAATAAAATATGCCACTTTTCAAAAAGAGAAGCTATTCCTGTTCCCAGTAGATGTCACAAAACTTGTGAAGTTGGCAGTCATTGGTATGTTAATATGTAGACAAATGCATGGCATGTATACTGAACTATCTTCCCACACCCACAAGTGGCGCCTCTAGCTTCTGTATATAAAAAGAGAGGACTTCAGTCTTCAAGGATGCCACAATCTGGCAGCTTCCACAAGCACTACATTGAACAGCAATATTTCTGAGAGAGGAATTCTCAGTACACAATGTGCTGATCAACAAGATGACTGAGTAGCTTTCTTGTTCTCTCCTGAGTTCATTTAAATCATAAGGGGTAAAAAGAAATACACCTCTCAAGAAGTGAACAAACTCATTCGGGCCTGCATACCCTTTGGTTTGGGGCTGGGAAGATGCATGTCTTCTAGGCCTCATCAGGCCCCAACTCAAGATATATTCTACACCCCAGTCCATTCACTCCCCATACATGGATCCTGATCTGAAGTAGGACTCTCCATGGGGTACCAGGAATAAGAAAGGGGCTGTGCCATATAGCTGAATGGAGCCTGTTTGCATGTTGGACAGCTGATATCTGAACCTGGAGGAACACTTCCACCCCAATGCATGGATACGAAGGAAATGATCTGACATGGACACGAATGCTAGAAAGATTAATTTGACCTTCAGATCTACCAACCTACCACCAATTGGATGCATGTTCTGTTATGGAGAAATAAAAAACAGTTCCTGTATGAAGAATGTCCCTTGGGCAGAATGGATGAAAATTCCTCTGTTGGAAAAGAATTATTTTGCTCTGAGATCGAAAAGAGACAAGTTTCACATTAAGTGCGAAATATTTCACACAGCTCTAATCATGATCCAACATCTATGCAAAGTTTTAATTAGAAAGGTACAGATTCATTAAGATGTTTCTTTTTCAGTTCCTCATAGTTACTTCTGAGAGAACGAAGGATGTTCCCCCCCCTCCTTTTTTTTTTTTTTTATTATTATTATTATTATTAAGCATGTCCACAGGGAAGTATGGCATCTGCCTAATTTTCAGGATTCTTGCTGATGGAGAACACTTTTGTTTTCAAATCAATGCTTTCTCAAGTAGGTTGTGCACTGAAAATAGAAAACATGAGAACTGGAAATTGACATGCTTTATAGAAGCCCGGGACAGAATGTTTCTCTGCTTCATAGCTCAGGCAGAATGTATAATTATTTTCACATCTTCCAGGACGAGTAGGTTTAGTGTTAGATTGTCTTAATGCTATGAGCTTACGCTGCAAAAAAAGCATTTTGGTGCTGTCATTTGGAGCCAACTTAGTGAAATTTATCTTAGATTTATGTTCAAATTCTGTGAAAGATTATCAAGCAACTCTATCCATATAGAAAACAACTATTTTTGGTTAAATTTACCATACAGTTTTGTCATCTCAACTCTATCTTCTTATTTTCGACAGGCTATTTTCTAAAATGGCTCACTCCAGGGAGCCCAGCAAAAGTTTAGTTGCTGTTTTCTGGGCCCCATTTTAATTAAGATGTGCTTTTTCGGCTTTCTAATGAATAGTGGCAGCCTTTTTTAATGCAACTTGTGTATACATTTATGCTGTGAATGAGTGCATTTATGAATAACAGAAGTTTTGTGATATGTGAAACTATTTGGGAGCGTGAAGATCTTGGCAACTTTTAACTGATAAATTGTTGCCATAGAAAGACTGAAATGGGCTTACGTACATATGAAGATGTTTACATGCTCCTTATCACTGTAGTATCTGAGCACCTCACGCTCATTAGTGGATGTTATTCTCACAACACAGCTATGAGGGCAGGAAGTATTGTGTTATGGAGTAAGTCCTGTTGGAAATGTAGAGATGCAAGTTTTCTATATTTTCTAAATGTAGGTCTTTGGTTTCCAGGGACACAGTTCTTGCCATGGCAGAAAAAAGAAGGCCTGGAAAAAGGCAGCCACAAGCTGTAGCTAGAGTAGCATGAAGTTTGTTACCTCATGGCTGTACATAGTTCCTTTCCATAATAAAGGGTTTATTACGACAATGGTCTTTTTAGTCAGTGGTCCCAGGAGTGGAAGGCAGAGAAGGCTGGCAGACCCAGTGAGATGCAAGATTGCAGCGGCTGCTAGATTCTGTGCAACCTTCCCGTGACTTCCCTACCAGCCCCACCAGCAGAACAAACAAAAACCGAGAGTAAGGCAGAGAGAACAGAGTACTATAGCTATACTAGCAAGGGAAAAGTTCACAGAAATTAAATGGCCAAGTACAGAAACATGTAAAGCAGCAACCAATGCCAGAGATGAGCATGAGTATAGGAAATGCCCAGCTTTCAGGCATATGTAGAAACTGTGATAAATCCAACCATTATGCTAAAATGTGCAGAGAAAGCAGTAAAATGTACGTATAAAGTGCAGAAAGGGAATACTCCGGTGAAAAGGAAGAGCTATTCTTAAGCACAGTAATGGAAGAGGCTGAACATTTCAAAGATTCACTAATTAAAATATGCACAAATGGCACTTATGTGACATACAGGATAGACACAGAGGCACAAGGAAATATAACAACAGAAACTGAAATAGAGAAATATTAAGAGCACATAAAAGTGGAAGAGTCAAAAGTGTCTATGAAAGATTATAATGGAGGAACAATTCCAGTGTTGGAAGAGTACACACAAACTTAAACACAAAAGGAGAACAATAAAAAAAAAGAGTTTGATTGGTACACACACAGGCATGCAACAGTCTTTGGTCTACACATATTAAGTGCTTGGTCTCCTTAAGAGGATGTATACCATAGAGAAACAGAAATACAACATAGAACCAATTTTGAAACTATCATCATCATATGAAAATATATTCGCAGGAAATGGATGCCTACCAGTAACAGACATGATGTGATTAAGAGAAGATCAGAACCTGTGGTACATGCTATATGAAAAGTTCCATGAGCCTTAAGAAGGAAAGGAAGGTAAATAGCTGCAAAACATGAAAGCAAATGGTATAATTCAGAAACTAGAACCACCAGTAAACCGGGTTCACTCCTTAGTAATTGTAGAGGGAAAAAAATGAGGGGGATGACAGGAGTATGGATCCTAAGGAGAACAAAAACATAACAAAGAGAACCCATTCACTTGCCTACAGGAAGTGAATTATTGTCCGAGATGGCAGCCCTCTGTGGAGAAAGAAGTAGTTCGGGACTATTTAGAAAAGCTGGACGAGCACAAGTCCATGGGGCCGGATGCACTGCATCCGAGGGTGCTAAAGGAGTTGGCCGATGTGATTGCAGAGCCATTGGCCATTATCTTTGACAAATCATGGCAATCGGGGGAGGTCCCGGATGACTGGAAAAAAGCTAATGTAGTGCCCATCTTTAAAAAAGGGAAGAAGGAAGATCCGGGGAACTACAGGCCAGTCAGTCTCACCTCAGTCCCTGGAAAAATCATGGAACAGGTCCTCAAGGAATCAATTCTGAACCACTTAAAGGAGGGGAAAGTGATCAGGAACAGTCAGCATGGATTCACCAAGGGCAAGTCATGCCTGACTAACCTAATTGCCTTCTATGATGAGATAACTGGCTCTGTGGATGAGGGGAAAGCAGTGGATGTGCTATTTCTTGACTTTAGCAAAGCTTTTGATACAGTCTCCCACAGTGTTCTTGCCAGCAAGTTAAGGAAGTATGGGCTGGATGAATGGACGGTAAGGTGGATAGAAAACTGGCTGGATGGTCGTGCTCAACGGGTAGTGATCAATGGCTCCATGTCTAGTTGGCAGCCGGTATCAAGTGGAGTGCCCCAAGGGTCGGTGCTGGGGCCGGTTTTGTTCAATATCTTCATCAACGATCTGGAGGATGGTGTGGACTGCACCCTTAGCAAGTTTGCAGATGACACTAAACTGGGAGGAGTGGTTGATACGCTGGAGGGTAGGGACAGGATACAGAGGGACCTAGACAAATTAGAGGATTGGGCCAAAAGAAATCTGATGAGGTTCAACAAGGACAAGTGCAGAGACCTGCACTTAGGACGGAAGAATCCCATGCACTGCTACAGACTAGGGACCGAATGGCTGGGCAGCAGTTCTGCAGAAAAGGACCTAGGGGTTACGGTGGACGAAAAGCTGAATATGAGTCAACAGTGTGCCCTTGTTGCCAAGAAGGCTAACGGCATTTTGGGCTGTATAAGTAGGGGCATTTCCAGCAGATCGAGGGACGTGATTATTCCCCTCTATTCGGCACTGGTGAGGCCTCATTTGGAGTACTGTGTCCAGTTTTGGGCCCCACGCTACGAGAAGGATGTGGATAAATTGGAAAGAGTCCAACGGAGGGCAACAAAAATGATTAGGGGGCTGGGGCACATGACTTATGAGGAGAGGCTGAGGGAACTGGGATTGTTTAGCCTGCAGAAGAGAAGAATGAGGGGGGATTTGATAGCTGCTTTCAACTACCTGAAAGGGGGTTCCAAAGAGGATGGATCTAGACTGTTCTCAGTGGTAGAAGATGACAGAACAAGGAGTAATGGTCTCAAGTTGCAGAGGGGGAGGTTTAGGTTGGATATTAGGAAAAACTTTTTCACTAGTAGGGTGGTGAAGCACTGGAATGGGTTACCTAGGGAGGTGGTGGAATCTCCTTCCGTAGAGGTTTTTAAGGTCAGGCTTGACAAAGCCCTGGCTGGGATGATCTAATTGGGTTTGGTCCTGCTTTGAGCAGGGGGTTGGACTAGATGACCTCCTGAGGTCCCTTCCAACCCTGAGATTCTATGATTCTATGGCATGAGACACATTCTTCAGCAAATTAGATGTGTTGGTTCTATTCTGGCAGATCCCCTACATCTCCAAGATCTGAACTTTCAACACACCATTTGATAGATATTGACTCCTAAGACTGCTTTTTGGAATATGTTCAGATCCTAAAATATTTCACTGTACAACGAGCCAGATGCTAGAGGGCCTAGCAGGTGTGACCGTGTGCATTGATGACACAATAATTTGGGAGTAAGGAGTACTAGTGAACATCAGGAATGCCTGAGGAGAGCACTGGAAATTGTGAGCTCTAATAACCTTAAACTGAAAAAAGTTAAATGTCAATTTCAAACCATGGAAATATCATACTTGGGAGAGAGACTGATCTCCAAGGGAACCTCACCTGATGAATCTGAACATGCCAAGATCAGAAGTTTAAAGTGGAATTTAAAGGCTGCTAGATACACTGAATTATGTCAGAAATTCACACCTAACTATACATCTTGCATGACTCACTTAAAATATCTCCTCCACAAGGTCAGTGAATGGTCATGGATGCCAAGCATATGAGAAAGTTCATTGATTTAAAACACATTCTGACATCAACTCCAGTGCTGCAATTATTTTGACCCATTGAATGACATCAAACTCTCCAGAGATGCCTCAAAAGTGGCCTAGAAGCAGTACGTTTACAGTGTCATGGAACTGATTAGTTGCCAATCTTTCATGCATCTAGGGCTGTGACAGCTGCAGAGAAGATGTATGTACAAACTGAAAAACTGACTAGGTCTGGCATATGGATTTACAAGATTTCCTGACTTTCTCTGTGGGTTGTAGCTTCAAAGCAGAAACTGATCCCAAACCACTGATTGCAACACAAAAAATGGGACTTGGAGAAACATTACTAAGGATACAGAGACTACTTTTGAATGTACAAAAGTATGATGTGATCCTGGAGTTCCAACCTGTATGCCACTTGTTAATGGCAGATACATTCTCAAGAGCATATGGTCCATCTGACAATACACAAATTGATGATCTGGAACAAACAGTAAACATATGAAAATGATAAGAGTGTCATTTACTGCATCTCCAAGTATATGGGATGAACTAGAGACAGAAACAGCTAAAGATGCAAGCAGTGATACAAGTAAAGGAGAGGGGAAAAAATCAACAATTCCCATTTTCACCATAAAATAAGCTTCCAGCAGTGTTGGGCATGGTCTCAAAAGGGAACACAGATAGTGGTTCCTACAGTGATGAGAAGAAAAATATTGTGATGAATGCACACAAAGACCAAATCAGAAAAGAGAGCTACAGAAGTTATATTCTGGCCACACTTGAACAGTGATATCAAAGAAATGATGAGCAGATGTGGAACCTATCAGAAGAACAGATTCCCAGAAGAAATAACCTATGATACCATACAAATAACTTGTAATCTGTGGAACAAAGCTGGAATTCATATGTTAACTTTGGAAGGGAAGGCAAGATCACCTGATTATAATGGACTACTTCACCAATTTCCCAGGAGTATTTACATTTGAAGATACCCTAACAGCAAGAGTTGTCAGGCATAATAAATGTGTGTTTGCAGGTCATGGAATTCCAACACCAATAACAACTAACAATGATCACAGTTCAAGAGTAGGAGTGTAAAGAATTCCTGGACTTAGCTAAACATGTATGACTTTCATCATGAGACCTCTAGCTCCATACATCTTCAAGCCAATGTGAAGCTGAATGTTCAGTACAAATAGCAATGGATGAAAGAAAAGAACCATGTTTATCACTAGTCAACCATAAAGCTATACTGCTGCAATGGGGAAAGTCAACTGCTCAACTCCCCTACAACTGACTCCCCTAACAGATATGAGACAAAGCCAAAGGAATGGCTAGGGAGTCTGTGATAGTGAGGAAAAGACTGTGAAAGTACAATCAGACAAAATTGCCTCCACAACCTCTTCCACAGTTAAATCCCAAAGACTTGGAGAGAATTTGTCAAGATGGCCCATCAAAGCTACAGTTATTAAAAAAAAGGAGTCACCTTGCCCATACTCAGTGATCACAGATGAAAGCAAAAATCTTTTGAAGGAATTGTAAGCATCTGCTCAAGATACCTGACAACTTGGCTGAGACAAGCCAAGTGAGAGTAGACATACAAGTTGAAAACCATTCACAAACTGACCCTGTTACTGATCATGAGACTGAACCTTAGAGAAAGATTTGACTCAAGGGGATTCAGCAGATTGGGAAGATTGCTGAAATATCCTAAGAGACCGACTGAAACATGTCAGTGTTGTGTTTAAGCAAACTGAAAAGTTGTCAGTGTATTTGTAATGGTTTGATAGTTTAATTTAATAGTATTTTAGTTCAGTTACATTTAAAAAGGAATCTAAAAAGGAAAAGATGTGTTATAGAATAAGTCCTCCACAAAGTGTAGAGATTCTAACTTCCTGTACATTTTAGATGAAGTCTTTGGTTTCCTGGCACAGACTTCCTGTTGGGGGCAGATACAAGGAAGCCCAGGACAGGGCAGACACAGGTGGCAGCTACACTGAGAGTAGAAGGTTTGTCACCTCATTTCTGCACATAGTTCCTATTCATTCTAAAGAGTTTATCTTGAAACTGGTCTGCTCATCAGTAAGATAGTACAAATATTATCCCTATTTTATAGGTGAGAATTGAGGCACAGAGTAGATTAAGTGACTTGCTCACAGTCACACAGGAAATCTATGGCTTAGCAAGGAACTGAACTCAGGACTCCAGAGTCCTAGTCCAGTCCTCTAACTACTAGACAATCCTTCCTTCTTGATGTCACTTTGTTTTAATGGGAAGAACTTTCTGGTTGACTAAAAGTGGGTAGGCCAATTATGGGCAACCTAGCCAAAGGTAATGTACTATCACACTGCAGATGTAGGATGGAGATACAGATTAAACTGAGAGATAGCAGTGGGCATAAAATAACACTGATCATCCCACTCCAGCATATAGCTTGAGCTGAAATGATGGAACCTGAGCATTGTATCCTGCAGGGAATTGAGGCAGGGTGTCTTGTGGAGGTTAATATTTGCATATGAATCATCTTTATTAATTATTAATTTTTGTTAATATGAAAATAGCACTCAAGAACTCCCATGACAGCACTGTTCAGCAAAGGGGCGGGGGGATGTCCCTCGCCCCTTGGAAGAGGTGGACAAAGCTGACAAATGCTCAGGATTCCAAATACCAGTTGATAATGATTAAATAATTGGAAAACATGTCTTATAATGCTAAATAGATTGAGCTCCTTGAGTCTATCTTAATAAAGAGAAGGTTACAGGGAGGCTTGATCACATGTTAGGGTACCCTCCCTACTCTGAACTCTAAGGTACAGCTGTGGGAACCACATGAAAGCCCCCTAAGCTTATTCGTACCATCTTAGGTTAAAAACTTCCGCAAGGCACAAATCCTTTGTCCTTGGAGGTACGCTGCCACCACCAAGTGATTTAACAAAGAATCAGAGAAAGGAGCACTTGGAGTTCCTCTTCCCCCAAAATATCCCCCCAAGCCCTTACACTCCCTTTCCTGGGGAGGCTTGAGAATAATATCCTAACCAATTGGTTACAAAGTGATCAAAGAACCAAACCCCTGGGTCTTAGGACAATGGAAAAATCAGTCCGGTTCTTAAAAGAAGGATTTTTTTTTAAAAGGTAAAAATCATCTCTGTAAAATCAGGATGGAAAAGAACGTTACAGGGTAATCAGATTCAAAACACAGAGGATTCCCCTCTAGGAAAAACTTTAAAGTTACAAAAAAACCAGGAATAAACCTCCCTCTTAGCACAGGGAAAATTCACAAGCAAAACCAAAAGATAATCTAATACACTTTGCCTGGCTTTTACTCACAATTTTTGTAATATGATCGACTTTTAGGATGGTTGATAGGAGGAGTTTTCTGATCTGATGCTTCTCTGCTTCCCAAGAGAACACACACAAAGTCTTTCTCCTCCCACCCCCCCACCCCCAAGATTTTGAAAGTATCTTCGTTCCCCATTGGTCCTTTTGGTCAGGTGTCCCCCACAGGTTGTTTGAGTTTTTTAACCCCTTACAGGTAAGGAGAAATTCTAGGCTACCCTTAGCTGTATGGTTAAAACAACACTATATAAGTACTTACGCAGGGAACAAATATTTGATAATGGGCTCTTTAATCTAGTAGACAAAGATATTGCAAAATCCAATGGCGGAAAGTTGCAGCTAGACAAATTCAGACTAGAAATAAGGCGTGTATTTTTAACAGTGACCGTACTTAACCATTGGAACAAATTACTAAGGGTTGTGATAGAGCCTCCATTACTGGTAATTTTTAAATTAAGATTGGATTTTTAAAAGGATATATTCTAGTTCAAACAGGAATTATACTGGAGAATGTCTATGGCCTGTGTTGTACAGGAGGTCTGACTGGATGATCACAGTAGTCACTTATGGCCTTATAATCTATGAACCATCTGATTATTAAGATCCCCAAATAGTAAAATGTGAAAGCGATCAATTGTGCATTGTACATCACTAGTAGCAGGCCTATTTTTATTGATCAGTTCATAGATTTTTATGGTCAGAAGAATCCATTACAGTTCTCTAGTTTGCCCTGCATTACACAGGCCACAGAATTTCACCCAGTGAACCCTGCATTGAGGCTACCAACTTATGATGGAACTACAGCACATTGTACTTTCAGTGGTTGTGTATATGTATTTTTCTATGTACATGTTGAAGACCTCAAATATGAGCCCACTGCCCATGCTGAGTAGCCAGAAAAGGCACTGGGCAGACGCAGAGAAGGTAATTCACCCAGCACCTCTGTGGAAACTGCCCCAACCAATAGACTCTGCAAGCCTTTATGAGAGGGGAAAGGAAAAAAAAAAGATGGGTGGAACTATGTAGCAGTGGAGCCTTCAGCCCTTAGCTCATCCAGATCCTATCCTCTATGTCCTGTCAGGTAGATATATGAAGCAACCAGGCGCTGCATCATATAGGGAGTATGCACCCCTGCGTAGATCCATACCCCCCAGTCAACCTCTCCCCATCTTGGGCATCAGAACAATACTGTTTACACTGCTGTTAGACCCTCTGACACTGGAATGGAGCTGGCTTTGGCAGTTAGTGCTGTAGCAGGTGCAAGATTGACACACTATATTCAAAGATTAAACACAGGACAGTCAGCAGCAGTATGTATTTTCCAATGCTGTCCTGTCAATGTTCCACAACCCTGTTCTGTCAGGACCATTTCTCCAACCCATTCAGCCTTGATCCCTTGCCTGAAACTTTCAACACATGTGCCATTTGTGAGAGTGTGCTTTTATGGGATGGGAACACCCACTTATGGCCACTGAGTCATTTTCATATGCCACCAAACAACCAGAGAAGAATGATTCCTTCTGTTACAAGCTAGATAACATTTACACTGGTCACTAAGTGGTTAAAAACTCAATATCCCATTAAAAATCCCCTAAGCTAGAAAATTCCCCCTGGTTTGGCTTTTTAACCATGTAAAACTTGAATATAAATAAGTTAAATATATATAGACAAATGAAAACAAATAATTGTCAACGTGATTTCAAAATTTAACGTATTATTCATGCAATCACATACTAATAAGGAGAAAGAGAGGCAAGTTTCATTGACAGAGCACAGGACTGGGAATCAGGAACTGGTGAGTAGCTCCTCCACTTCTCTCCCCCTCACCCCCGCCCACCCGATTTGAGCTAACATGACCCCCTCCTTTCCCCAAAGAAAGTAAAGGGGGGAGCAGAAAACACAAGCTCTTAATTCTAACTGGAAGTGATATGGTTGTGCACATGGGGTTGGGAAGAGGATCCTTAGTTCTCCCTACACTATGAATCCATGTAAGGACCAGGCAGACTCTGGTTCTCAAGGGACTGATTTTGTCACCTCCAACAACCTTCCAATGATGGCATTTCTGAGAAGAGTGGAATTATTAGGGATGAGGAAAGAATCTCTCTTCCTGAAGGTTAAGTTTGTCTAAGCCATACCGCCAAGTGAACCTGAGAGTTTGATTTACTTCCAATACCCCCTGAAACAAAATAAAGGGTACAGTTCATCAACCACCTTATGGACCAACAACTGCTGGTTTGTCACAAACTTAATATCACAGTGTTTCTTCATGGTTTTATCTAATCTACCAAACAGGTATTGAAATATGTAATACTCCTACTCTCTACTCAGCCTCCCCCATGAATGGAGCAGACAAACCAAATGCAAGGAACTGTGGGGCTGTACATATGTTCATTTGCAAAGTAGGTCACAGCTGCTGTCAGTCTACAATTCTATGTTCTAATCCTGACATTATCTCTTTAAAATGATGAATAAATTCTAGTCAGGTTGTTCTCCGTTATTGAAAAAAGCACATATGTTTAAACAACAAAAAATCACCAGGCAAATCTTTCAGACTGAAGGCATTTACATATAATTTGTGAAGTAAGCACTGTGAAAAAACTGTCCATTCTAAAATCTCCGATTCTCTATAAAATATAATATTTGTTCCCCAAGTTCCAATTAAACACTCCACTCACTGGTGATTCCTGTATTGGCAGCTCAACAGAAATAAGACCACATATAGTCTTGATTCCTGTGATTATCTCTTGGCAGTCCCTTTGGTACATACTCTCAAAATACTGCCAGACATAAATCAAACCACATTGTGTTGAGTAGCTTTTGAAGTATCATAAAAAGGATGAACTTAAAACTCTAGTATTGGGTGTGGATATCAGACCTTAAAGGATTAAGGGATATGCAACAGCCCATAGGAAAGAGAAATGGATAGATAAAAAGAAACTCCATGTGGCTTGTGCTTTCTATCAGCGGTTCTCACAAAATTACATGTTTTCACTTGCAATTATTTGGATTTTGGTTTTTTTTGAGCAATCCCACATTCTGTATTTTATGATAAATCATATAGAAGCCACTGGGAGAAGAAATCCTGTCACTGTAATTAATGGTTTAACTCACTCAGAAAGAGTTTTCAATATTAATAATCAAGATGGGACTTTCACTTCTCTTTGAGTAGAAGCATATGTGTGTTGGAGAATTTTGCTGCTAAGAACTGAAAGGGATAGACTATTTGGTTTCTCTTTTTGGCAGCCTCAATGCAAAGAAAGCAACAATGGGATCACTGTCATCTCTATATATCAAAATGTGTTACGGAAAAAATCTGCTGCAGGGTACTTCATTACTTATTTGGTTGAATGAAAAATGCATGGTGTCAAACAGAAGACCTAAAATCACCTTGTAGTCAATCCTCTTTTCTCCTTAATTCTTAACAGTCTGTGGGATGGAAGAAAGGATTTGAGAGCTATCTGGTAGTATTAGTATTGGTAGAAGTCCGTTTTCCCTGGTGGGCTTGCACAACAGTTAAGTAACATTTTCCAATGTTTCCCTTCCTATATCAAGAACCTTCTTCAACCGATTCAAACAGCATTGTTCTTACTTGACAGAAAAGGATGAATCTCTTGTGATTTGAAGCTTTTGACATCTTCTCTTAAAAGGCCTGTGATGGTGATTACTTTGCATCTCAAAGGGAGTCCATATTCATTATAATTTATACCACCAGCTCTATCACTTCCTGTGGACTCATTTAACTGAAGGATCCAAACATTCAAAACGTTCACAACGAAAGCATTACATGCATGTAACTTACTATGTCCAAGAAGGGAAGAATGCATAACATATTTTGGCGCTGCTGGATATTTTTCAACCACATTTATAGAAAACTAATAAATTATTTTTGGAGGAAAGAAGTGTGCTAATCAATGATGCCTTATTTTCTGTGAGCGCAGAAATCAACCCAAACATTTCCACTACAACATGGCATTTTAAAATGTAGTACAGTATTACATATTCCTTTGTATGATTTCAGTTAAAAGACGTTTACTTGTATGCCTATCCTTTTTGCACCTACATACTTAATTTTTTCTGTTACCATTTTCAGATGGTACATGGATACTATGGTAGCTGCAACTCCTCTGCACGCTTTTTCCACTTTAAAACTTTGATTCATGAAGCATCACATCAAAGTCATTCTGGTATTTGGGGCCTGATCCAAAATATTTTGAAGTGGAATGAAATACTAATACTCCCATTGACTTCAATGGATTTTGGAATTAGGCCTTTAGGGTCATCCCTGTGCAGATAGCAAGAAAAATCATAGAATCATAAAATCTCAGGGTTGGAAGGAACCTCAGGAGGTCATCTAGTCCAACCCCCCTGCTCAAAGCAGGACCAAGCCCAACTAAATCATCCCAGCCAGGGCTTTGTCAAGCCTGACCTTAAAAACCTCTAAGGAAGGAGATTCCACCACCTCCCTAGGTAACCCATTCCAGTTCTTCACCTATGCCCTACCAAGTCCCATGTCAGACCTCAAAGCAGAGCTTCTGTGGGATTTGAGGGATGCTTAGTTCTTTTGCACAAGCATGAATTATTGAGAATCCCTTTGGAACCCAACGAAGGTGGCCCTCATTATTATTTGTATTACCATAGCACCTAGAATCCCTAGTCACGGACCAGTGACTTCACCGTGCTAAGTGCTGTACAAACAGAACAAAACAACAGTCCCTGTGTGTGGGAGCTTTCAATCTAAATAGAAGACAAGAGACAAATGATGGATAGAGACAAACGGGAGACTACAAAAAGACAATTCGGGTCGGCATATTAGGCAGTAGTCTCAGCACATCAGCAGCCTGTTATCAAAATTTTTTTGGAGGTGTCGCAGCAGAAGAGAGTTGTGAGGAGGGATCCGAAGGTGGATAAGGAGGTAGCTTTATGGATGTTTATGAGGAGCACCTCCCAAGCACGTCGGGCAGTGTAGGAGAAAGCACAAAAGTGATTTTAAAAAAAATTTAACAAGGGGACATCATGGGCCAATCACAGGCAGGCGCTGACAGCTCAGTGTTCAATAGCAGATGATAGGTAGGGTGGAGGTTGTAGACTGTAGACTGTGAAGGGCTTTAAAACTGAATACAAAGAACTTATGTTTGCTGTGGTAGAGAAGAGGGAACCAGTGGAGGGATGCAAAGACAGTGGTGACATGATCAAAGGAATGGGCTAGGAAAATGATTGTAGCAGAAGCATTCTGAATGGATATGAGCAGGGCAAGATTGCATTTTCCAAGGACAGAAAGAAGGGTGTTGCACTAATCGAGACGTGAGATGAGAGGCCGGACGAGTGTGTTATTAGTGATACAAGGCCTTTTCTTCCCTCAGTGGATGAGCTTCACTGCCTATGCAGAACTCAAAGACTGATCCTGAGTTACGTATACAACACCCCTCCTTCTCCCCTCCCTCCCCCGCCACCCCACAACACACACACACAAACTGCTGCTTTGGTAAGCAGCATCCACATTGAGTAGTAATACAAGCAGTTTAATGACTAAAAAGCTGGCAAGAAGATAGAAGTATCCCATTATCCTTTCCCACAAACCTATTAGTCAGTGAACAGGAGGCAGGAGTGGAGGTCATCTTTTTTCTGTATTGCAAACTGATTAAGGTGACAGCTAATGTCAATCAAGCTGGGATAGATCTTTCAAAACTGATTTAGCAGTTTTGGACTCTGGAGGCAATCTTTATTGCATTTCAGCCTGGTATGAGGGTAAGTGGATAGGCCTCTTTTGAAAAATATGCAACAAATTGATATGCTTATCGAGGTGAATCAAGCCATTAAAAGAACATGTCACTACAACATTTGGGACAGGTAAATAAAGTAACACACATCCACTCAATCACTGTACTGCTATTTACAACTGTTTCTGATGTGCAATGACAAAGCATGCTTCTGATGTACTCCATGTAGTCGCATGACAACTGTGGGTTATCTTCACATCACATTTCAAAGTTACTTTTGCCTTACTGAGCAGAGATTTTCAATTCTCAGGACACACAATGCAAAACATCTTTTCCAATCTGACAGTGTAGTATGAAATTCTAGATATCCTCAGTTTTTATAGCAATTGATTAGAGGATGTCTGTCCATCTACAATGTTGCATGCCATGTTGTAGCAGC
This sequence comes from Macrochelys suwanniensis, assembly GCA_033296515.1. NCBI lineage: Eukaryota > Metazoa > Chordata > Testudines > Chelydridae > Macrochelys > Macrochelys suwanniensis. The sequence continues at coordinate 28,079,809 of CM065780.1, read as the reverse complement.
CATGTTGGTCCCAGGATATTAGGGACACAAAATGGGTGTGGTAATAAATTTTTATTAGACCAACTTCTGCTGGTGAGAGAGAAAAGCTTTCGGGTTATATAGAGCTCTTCTTCCTGTAAGCTTGAAAGCTTGTTCCTCTCACCAACAGAAACTGGTCCAATAAAAGATATTACCTCACCTATCTTGCCTCATCTACAGTGTTCTCTATTTTCCCTTGTTTTCCCTCCCTCCCCCATTTCACATTAATAAGATATCTACAGTTTACAAGAAGAAAGACGAAAAATAGTGTCTGAAACAGAGAGGACTGAAGAAACAGATACAGTGGCAGCAGATTAAAGTTCCTGTATACTGTGACATAACAAACACCTTTGCAGTATGATATTAGATCAGCCTGCAGTAAAACAAAAGCAATGTCTCTTTTTATGATATATAACCCAGGGTAGCCCACTTCAACATATCTTTCTCTTATTGCTGTGGAAGACAGTAGGCATCGCCACTATAGATTAAGATATGTCAAAGATGTTTACATTTGTCCAGAGCTTTATTTTAAAATTTTGACTTTTTCTGAAGCAAAGTAAATTCTGTTGTCAAATGTGTTTATCTGCTGCTTTACAACATTTTAAATTATAATTATAGCTGTTGCATATATACAAGACGGGTGGGATTTTTAAAAACACTCAGTAATGGGTTAAATTTCCTCACATTGTAGTCAATGGGAATTTTACCAGTAATTTCAATAGAAGAGTTAAACCAATGATGAGCACTTTTGAAAATCGCATCCCATGCTATTTCTGAATATTCAAAGACCAGTCAAATCAAAGACATTTTTCTCTAGAAGAAAACTGTGCTGCTCTTCAACAAAGGTAATTCCCTTACCAAATGTCAATTTTAAAACCTACGGTTTTGAGCAGCAATAGAACTACTCAAAAAATGATGAATGTATTTTATAACCCCCAAAAATATTTATTTTACCGTTTTCATCTTTAAAATGGAACAATAGTTTTTGCTCTAACTTTCCAAAAAATAAACCAAAATTTTGATAGACCAAGCCTGGAAAATATCTACCCAAGGGTAAAAGTTGCAAAAAGCTGTGAGTGACTGGAAAAAACACCAAACAGGGGGTTAGTATGGAAGAGGTTAAGCAATTCTTACTCTAGCAGTGTGTAATCAATGTACTTCTATAATACATGCACAAGTGCAACTTGAAGCGAATACCTGCAGAATGATGTTATAAATGTCTTACTCTCTGACATGTTATTTTTTTTAACATGCACTTCTAGTGCTTATTAGTGGTATGCTGTCAATTCACTAATTTATAAATTAGAGTATTCTCATGTTTAAACTTATCCTTACAAAGCAGGTTTTTTAAAGTGTACTTTATGTAAATGTAAAAAAAAGAGTGATACATAAGATGAACAAAGCATTAAGCCTATTGCATCACAAAGGTCAGAGCGAGAACTTCAACGGAATTAATGCCTGCAATTTTCTTTATTACAAAAGTAAATCTGATATTGATTTGTTGCAAAAATCTGGGGAATGACTAACTGCCTTTTAAATTTCTTACCTCCTCATGGTCTGCTGATTACCCATTGACTTAAAGTTGAACCAGGATCATCAATTTCTCTGTCATTTGTCAATTTATTATTATTAATTTTATATTTTTCTTTACAAGTACTAGGTCTGAGCACCAAACACTCAACCAGCCTCTTATCTACATGTAGTTTGACAGTGGTCTTCTTTATTGCATTATGGTCTCTTAAATGCAATTTTAGGGTTTGAAAATTGAGAAAAACCTCAGTGGGTGTATGCCCACAAACTAAGGCTAAGTCTACACTACCGGCTAAATTGGCACCATCGCGATCAATGCAGCGGTGTCCATTTAGCGGGTCTGGCGAAGACATGCTAAATTAATGGCAGAGCACACTCCTGTCAACATCTGTACTCCACCTCCCCGAGGACCAGAAGCTATGTCAATGGGAGACCATCTCCCATCGACATAGCATGGTGTAGATTCTGCTGTAAGTCAACCTAAGTTACATCAACTTCAGTTATATAACATATGTAACTGAACTAGTGTAATTTAGATCGATTTACAGCATTAGTGTAAACCAGCCCTAAATCTGTAGAATTGTATTTTCCTATGAGAGAAGCAGCAAAGAGTACATGCCTTTAAGTTTCGTGATCACTAGCTTTTGCTTTATCAAGTTGGGATAAGACAGTTTTGCAGAATGAAATTTTTTTTCATCTTAGTTTCTCATGACAGGCTAATCAGTGTCCAGATTAAGCAGAGTTCTGACAGTAACAATACTCCTCTCCATCTCCAGTAACACCTGAAGTCTTTTGAAAGAATATCAACCTTTGTTGATTTCCTCCCATTGCTCAGAAGGATATGCATTATCTTGAAGCAATCTTGTAGGTTCCTTTTGAACAGTGAAATATGACATTTCTGCAAACGAGAAGCAGCTATTTTTCTACATACCGTGTGTCAGGATTCAGTTTCTTATGTTGAGCCTGGAGTAGTTAGTTTTTAATGTTTAGACTTAAATGATGTGGTGTTTAGATGTTGCTTGTAATTATGAGAACTGGGAGCACTGGCTGTTGGGAGTCTGAAAGGACAGGAAACAGGAAGAAGTGGGGGGGGAGTTGAGAGTCTAGGAGAGCTACAGAGGGTGCAGCAGCAGCTTGGTAAAGAGGTTTCCACTTTAAAATAAAGACCAGTTGAAGTTTGTTAGTACCTTGCCTGACTGATACAACAAATGTGTGCATTTCAGGTATGCAAATACAGATACAGTTTGTTCATGGAAAGTGCTGCTGGTTTTAACTAGCGAATAGAGAAGCTAGTTTAAACAGCATGCCACGCTTTTCACTGCTAATTCTAAAGGTGATTTTTATTTCTGTATTTCAAGTTGGGTAGATAGTTTAAAAAGTTAACCCCTCTGACCCTGACTTATTTGGCACTGCAAAACTATTCAATACATTTTGCTTCCTCCCCCCCGCCCTTATCTACATAGGTCAGTATTTTCCTATAGTCATTTCAAAATACAATGAATAGCTGATTCAAGGTATGGAAATATGTGACCAACAAGGTCATCAAGTGCCTTCATATCAGCATCTTTTCCAACTTACCTGTTTTTAAAGAGAGTCAAATAACTCAGGAACGGTCAACAAAATGGGATGCACATTTTAAAGTGTAGCAAGTATATGTTAAAAATAAAGCTACACAGTTCGCCAAAAGAATGACTGGCTTTAAAATTATGAAATTCTTTTCCATTTCAATGACTTACTATTTTTTATTCCTTTTTCTTTTAGTACCACTTGAATGAAATAGCTAAACAAATAGAGATAGCTGTGTGTTGTCAATTGAGAATTAAAACTTGGATATACAGTAGGTGATAATTGAGACTTGTTTGTGTAAACTTGAAAATAATGAGCTCTCTCTTCATAATTCAATAAACACCTTAGCCTCTTTTAAATGCAGAACCAATTTGGTTTCTTTTATATTCTGATGCTATGTTGATTATTGTTTATGTCAGAGCTTTGACAAACAACAAAAGTCTCTCTTTTTGTAGATTGTACAAAAAAAGTTTGAATGTGAAAGTGAGCAGATTCCTTGAAATTGCAACTTCTTGCCATGCTGTACGGGAACAAGAGTCTGTCAATATAAATGAGGTGTATTCATTGTCAACAGATTAAAACATGGGCTGTGCCTGACCATAATAGGATAGAAGACTGTAATAGCTATTGTACTATGTTGATAAATAAGGAATATTAAATTAATAAAAATCTCCACTGAGCATTATTACTATTTCTGATGATCAAAGGGACACATGATGTGTAAAGATCCTAACCAGAGAGACATAAAGGGGAAGAAACAGAAAGGAAAAAACCATTAAAGTTGTTAATGTGTGTGTGGTCATAGTGTTGTATGTATGTTTAATAGAGGGTGTCACACCCCTAGGAGCAGTCAATGGCAGCCCTCTGTTATTAGGAAGACTGCTGTGGTTAAACTGTAGCTCTCAGAGGTGCTGAGACTGGCTAGGAGGTGACAGGGAACCACCCAGGAAAGGCAACACCAGACAAACACATAATTTAAATCAGGAATTTTTCCTTCTAAAAAGGATAAAACTTATCCCCTTCTTGTAATACTTCTATGTATCATACTATATAATCCCTCTCTTCTTGGTATTAAAACAGTTCAAATATTTGTTTATGTTTATCCTTTATTTTTAAGCCAAACTATGCCCATTTAACTTTTGTAAGCTCTCCTCATGAAGACCCTGCTAATTTATGTTGCCTTTCACAGGATATTCTCTGATTTGTCAGCATCTTTCTGGAAATGTGTTAAGTCAGAACCGAGTGCAAAATATTCCAGCTGCAGTCACCCCAGAGCCATTTAGAGAGGGACTGTTATTTCAGCTGCTACAACAAAAATTGCATTGACCACCTCAGAGCCATCTGGCACTGCAAGCTAATGTTTAATTTCCTGTCTTTTAAATATTTTTTACCTGTGAGTTTTCTCCCTCACAGTTGCACCTGCTAATGTCCATCTGAATTTACCTTTGTGGGGACGTAGAAGATGGTGAGGGGATAAGATAAGAAGTGTGTTCAGGTCAATGAGTGTGTATGCATGTACATGTTTCTTGGGGGGAGGTGTAGGAAGGGAGCTTCTACGCCTTCCTGTTGGTTTCATTTTCTGTTACATTCCACCCACTTCCTCCCAAACACACAAACCCCTTCTACAGATAATTTACACTTGAAGGCTGATTTGATACAAATTCATCATTTCCCCCCTTTAAACACAAAATGCAACTTACACCAGTATTTGCATCGTTGCTGAAATTGGACCAGAATCTTCCATTCTTCTGGCTCCATTTGGATCATTGGTTTTGTAACAAGTTAATGGAACAAAATGGCTGCTTGGATTGATTTTATTTGTTTCATATTATCTAGAAATTCAGGTCCAGGAGGCCTGGGAGTTGCTTAGCTATTCCACTCAGCAGAAAGGCATGTTTAATAACACACACATCCACCATTCCTAAAGCAGCTACTGTACAGAGAAATAGTGTGTCTCCTTTAAAATGAAAAAAGGCAAATTGATCCAATTTCTTATTGCAGATACCTATTGTGAAATAATTATGGTCACATTTTCCAGTATATTAAAAAAAATATAGAGTTAGGGGTCTAGGAGTGTATAGCTCCAACAATCCTTAGTTAACTACTTATCATTCCATTGGACAAGCTAAAACCAGCAATCTTCCTCTCTCTGTACTGAGGTACCAAGTAAATACAGACTCTAAACCCATTTGTAGCAAGGCTCCTTGGAGATTAATAAAGTAAAGATAGCAACACGATTAAAGCCTTTAAGTAATTTTTGAATATTAGCACATGCTGCCTCCACTAGTCTTGGAAAATAATTTAATTCATAAATAGACCAATAAAGTGACCTCACTTAGTTAGATTGATACAAAAGGGATTTGCTCATCTTGATATAATTGATCAGTGTACCTGAGTAAACTCAGTCCATACTAGCAAGAAATAGGAAGGCTCACATGCCTGGAAGAAAATAAAAGGTTGTCAACATATGTCTACATAGAGATAAGGGAAAAATACAATATTTTCCCCATGAATATTTGTATGAATTTGTAATGAATTCACTTGGTTCCTTTTTTGTTTTTTCTTTCCACAAACTCTTGAGCTTTTATGATTGATTGGCACAAATGTCTGAGTGTGAATATTCAGTTGCACAAGTATTAGTAGAAATGAAATACATACATGATGTACTTGCATAGGAAGTGCTTCAGCTAATCACAAAATAGATGCAATACCATATTACTCATGTGACCAATCTCAATTAAGCAACACATCTGGAATTTCAAACACTTAATCAATACTCAAAGTAAAAGTCAGAAAGACTCTAGTTAAATATTTTTGGATAATGAATAAGTGTGAGGACTTCACAATCTGCTTGTCAATCTTCCACAGGCAGAAAATGAGACAAAGGACCTGAGTTCGGCACGCTTAGCCCAGGGCTACACTGGAGGGGGGGGTCAATCTATGATACGCAGCTTCAGCTACGTGAATAGCGTAGCTGAAGTCGGCGTATCATAATCGACTTACCTGGCCGTGAGGACGGCGGCGAGTTGATTGCTGCCGCTCCCACGTCGACTCCGCTTCCGCCTTTCAATGAGGTGGATTTCCGGAGCCGACGGGGAGCGCGATCGGGGATCGATTAATCGCGTCTAAACGATGCAAAAAATCGATCCCCGATAGATCGATTGCTACCCGCCGATCCGGCGGGTAGTGAAGACAAGCCCTTATTAGTGTATGTCTACTTTGCAGACTGCATGTCAGTCTGACTATGTCGGACTGCAGCATGAATAGACGTACCTGAGCTATCTTTGATCAAACTAGCTTGAACAACAACAGCAGAGATGCCGCAGCCATACTGGCTAATCTCTCAAGTATCTAAGGTCCTAGGCGAGGTTGCCCATGGCTTCACTGCTATTGCTATTCTAGTCTCAATGCTACTGTCATTGATCTGGTACCTTAATCTGCAAGGAGTCTCCTGGGTTTCAGTGTGGCTACTTACTGAATAAAGTTATTCTTATGCTATTAAGGTTAGAGGATCCAAGCCCTAAATTTATCAAATTATTATTAATTGTGACTTTATCACTAATTTCTAGCATCTGTAGTGGAAAGTGTTATTCTAATAAATTGGCTAGGAAGCATGATCAAGAATAAAGTTCAATTAGGTCACTTTAAATACAAAACTCTCCAATGCAATAAAAAGAATTCAGTTTGATCTAGGCATAACGTCCAACTGAATTTGGTAATTTGGAAATTTAGGAAGCGTCTGATTAAAAAAAGTGTGTATTTTTTTTTAATGTACCTCAAAAATTAGGATAATGAACAGCTAGTAATGAAATCTCCTGGATTTCCATTATACTGCCAGGCTAAGCTTGAAAAATACATCCTGGATGTGGAAATATTAGAAATAAAAATGGAGAGGTTCATCCCATCAACAAATCTTCTGGTTTTTAATATAAATCGCCCCATCACAAAACAAACAGGAAAATGTATTGTCAAAATAACAGCAAATAAATGTGAAATTTAGAGAACTAGCACAAGGCCTATGCACCAATCTGAAATCTTCTTGTTGAATGCTGGATTTACCTGTCTGGGCTTTCTGCAGTGGGGTGAATTTCATTACATTCCAGATTATACAAACAGCTATAGTTGTAACATGGTTGCTATTTTTTTTATCATCAGCATAATGGAGGTTAATCACTAAGATGCTTTAGAACACGTCATCAAACATTCCAAGTCTGCCAGTGAGCTCACATGCTGAAAAGTAAATTCAAGCACTGCCGACAACACAGCTAAAAGAGCTGGCCACATGAGTAACATTTCTCTGCTCCAGAATGGCAGTTTCTGAGATGGCAACAATTAGTGATTTTATCTGAGTCAAGTTCTGCTCTCATTTGCACCAGCCTTGGAGTAAATGGAGTTATTGATGTTTATCTTAATTTAATGTTATATTATTAGTAGTATCTCTGTAGCATCTAGGAGCACTAGTCATGGATCAGGATCATATTGTGCAAGGTGCTGTACAAAACACAAAACAAAACAAAAAACAGTCCCTGTCCCAAGGAGCTTATAATCCAAGTATAAGAAAAGTGACAATACACAGATGGGGGGAGTACAAGGAAACAACGAGACAATATTGGTCAGAATAGTACACAATGGTTTCAGTATACCAACAGCCTAACCATCGTCAAGCTTTTTTATAGGAATCATGGAAAAGTAATGCATTAGTTTTGTGGATGTTTATGGGAAGCTCCTCCCTACTGCAAGGGGCAGCAGAGGGAAAGCACAAAGGTGCTTGTTTTGAGGAAGGCTGGCATCACGGGCTGATTGGATGTGAAAGCTGACCTCTTGATAGTGAATAAGAGAAGATAATAAGGTAGGGATAGGCCATGAAGGGGAAGCCAGGCAGCTTAGGTTTGATGTGACAGTGAAAGGTGAGCAGCAGAGGGATTCAAAAGAAAGAGGCATAGTCAAAGTAATGGGCTAGGAGAATGATCTTTGCAGCTGCATTCTGAATAGATATGAGTGGAGCAAGGTTAAATGTGTCAAGATCAGAGAAAAGGATGTTGTAGCAATTGAGATACAAGATGAAAGCCTGGATGAGAGTTTAACAGTGTGGTTGGATAGACAAGACTGTTTCTTAAAGATGTTATTCAGAAAAAAATCTGCAACATTTAGATATAGAAAACTTTATCTTACCTTATCAATTTTTGTTTCTTCTAGCAGGAAAGACCACAGATCCATTACAGTGGGTCTTACTCCTGCATGCAACTTCTTAGGGGCGGTAACCAGACTTTCCAATTATGGCAGGCTGGGAGTGGTCACACTCCTGAAGACCCAGTCAGCTAGCCAGTTTGAGATAGCTCTACAAAGCCGCATTGTTGAGCTGAGTTCTTTAAAGTTGAATTCATGTGTTAATAGGGAAAACAAGAAAATTCACAAACATTTGATGTTTCAGAGCAACTTGAAAATCAGTTCCAAGGAAATATATATATTGTGTCCACAAAGAAAACGGAGGACTGTGCGACAGTTTAAGCCTCCCTCAGAACCATAGTCATCATGCTGGATGGGTTGGAACTGAAGGCTTTTATACTAGAAGAAAGGACATTTTCATGCAAGATAAGTTTTCTTATTCTTCTTCACAGATCCATTAGAATGGAATGTCCAAAAGTAGGGTTATCACCAGGGATGGAAAACAAAGAATAAATGAGCACTCTTTTTAAATCTATGTGCTGTTTAGGAAAGTAAATAAAGGTAAAGGTGGTGGAGTAGTATTTTACATTAAAAAAGAGGTAGACTGTAAAGCAATTAGCAGTGATGGAATGGACAGAACAGAGTCTGTTTGAGTCAAAATCACTTTGGGAAAGAAAGCTTCCAGAGGCTCCCCTGGGATAGTGCTTGGCACTCAGCATCTGATTTGGATATGGATAGAAACTTCTTTAATGTTTTCAGTGAAATAAATACTACTGAGAATAGTGTGATTATGGGAGACACTAACTTCCCAGATATAGATTGGAGGACAAGTGCTACTTATAATAGTTGGCCCCTGATTTTCTTGGATGTGATAGCGGACAGATTTCTTCAACAAATAGTTGCCGAACCAACAAGAAGTAACACCATTTTAGATTTGGTATTAGTGAGTAATGAGGACCTCATAGAAGAACTGGTTGTAGAGGACAATCTTGGTTCAAGTCATCAAGAACTAATTAAGTTTGAACAAAATGGAAGGAGAAAGAAAAATAGATTTGCAATTAGGGTTCTTGATTTCAAAATGGTGGATTTAAAAAAAATGGGAATTAGGGTAGTGGACTGGACTGAAGAACTTGAGGATCTGAATGTGGAGGACATATGGAGCTAGTTTCAGCAACTTTTACTTAAGTATCAAGGAGAGAATAAACATTTAATTTTTAAAACTTAGGGAAAGTGTGAAAAATATGACCATGAAGCAGCTCTACATGTCTCTTTTTATGCAGCTATGAACTGTCAGGCTAGCGCTTCCATGGCTCAGAATGAATTAGTACTTTTTTAAAAGTAATTTTATTTTTGCATGCTTTGCATTGACTGGATCCCTCCAGACCACTAACTTAATGCTATGCTATACATATAGATCAAGCCCTTGAAGGCCCTGTTTGTAAAACAGTTTCTCAAGGCTAAAAGAGATGCATTATATAAACATTTGTATATCCTATTTTAGTTGATACCTCTTCTATATTGTGTAACTAGTTATATTTAATTTTCTAAGCTTGGGTGCAGAATTTTGTCCTTGGAAGCAGATCCTTCTTGTAGAGGCGGCATAACCAAGTGATCATTGCCACCAGAATTGGATCGGAGACCTAGGGCCTTCCTAGACAATATGAGGCCTCTCCCACAGAAGGGGGCTCAATTCTGCCTTCTTGCTGTCATCCTGAAGACTGTTGTGACCAGAAACAGTAAGTCATGCTTTTTGGCCATGGAAGAAAGTGCACAACTGTAGCTGCTGCTTATGAATTTCTTCCCCTTGAAGAAGACTTCACTTTCTTTTTTGGATCCTGGAGGCAGATAGGTCCATTGACAGGATAATTCAGGGACAACAGTCCATTAGAAAAGATCTTAGTCTATAGACTCAAATATCCTGGATTTTTTTCTTCCTTAACCAGCCACTATGATATTTATTCCATCTTTATGGGTAGTGCTTGAAAATACAGAAAGCATTCTCTCTTGCTCTTTACAATGTCCAGGAACAGAGAAGATTAGAAGCTCATAACCAGGTTGAAGACCTGGTACATTCTTCTTTGTTGGTAAAAGCATTGCCAAAGTGTTGTAAGACATCACCGGTTCATCCTGGCTGTTCAGGACTGGAGTTATAGTTCCTAGGGCCTAATTACTCTTATCTTCTCCTAAATGATGCCATGTTTAAAGTCTGTTCTTCCATTATCCTTGAATGACTTGTTCTCTGAATGATGTTCTCCACCCTTGAAGCTGGGTTCTGTTAAGTTGGCAGTTGTGGCATGGATGACCACAACGCAAGGGGAGTCCAGTTAGCCCAGGCATTTTTTTGCCAACTTATCTATTGCTGTGATTGCCAGCGAGGCCTGCCCAGACATATTACACTAGATACTTCTGCAGCCAGCAACCTTGGTATCAAAAGGGAGTTTCCTGCTGTAGTCTCCTCCAGTCCTCCCAAGACTAAGAAACAGCCCAGTAACACTTAGAATCCTTTTTGGCGGGTTGGTTGTCGGTTTTTTTAAGCTTTCTTGTTGTTGCTGCTGCTCTGAGTAGGAGGTCTGGAAAAGACTTCCAGCAGCTGCAGGAGATGGTTCAAACTGGCTAGCTGGGTTTTCAAGTGTATGGCTGCGCCCAAGTCTGTCTCATTGACAAGTCTGGTTACTGCCCCAAGAAGCTGCTAGCAGGAGTAAGACCCATTGTAATGGATCTGCAGACTTATGTGAGGCTCTAGTGAGAAGTTGAGGTTGAAGGTGACACCCTAGTTACAGGGCTAAGTGATGAGTAGGATGGTGGTGGTGTCCATAGTGATTGAGAAAGGAGGTAGCTGGGGCAGTCAGGCTCCTAAATCACTTGGTAAATCTAGCCCAAAGTAAGAGAATTGCTCCCAGAATCTTTACATTGATCCCCATTTTCATCTTGACCTATGTTTGTATGCTGATCTTGTTAAAAAAGAGGAAAGGAAAAGAAACTGAATTCCATCAGTGAGGCGACTTTGACTAATTTGACTTTACATCTGAGCAGAATTTGGAAGGAAGCCACCTGAAATGGGTTGGACACCTGTACCAGATGGGCAGAGAAAGGTTGCTGTGGACGATATACTGTAAAAATGACCTATGTAGGCTTCATATACATTGGATGAACTATAATCAGCAGCTATGTGAGAAGAGATTCTATAAACCAGAGCAACACAGCCCAGGATCATCAGTATTTGAGCTAAATGCTGAAACTGCTAATATCTGGAGCCGACTGCCCAGTAGGGGAGAAGAAAACATCTAGCCAAAGGGTGACAGTATACATAATTCATACCCTTTAATTGCAAAATATCAATACTATTAAAGTCACATAAAAACAACAACTTTAAAACTAAAAACAACCACATATGTGCAAAATAAACACCACCACCACCCCCTCCAAAATGATGCAATCCATAAAATATTGGAAAGATTGGTTTAAAAAAAATAAAAAGGTAAACAATTTTGATGTAAAGCCCATTAGCCTGTGTGCAATCTTCGAAAAGACAGGCAATCTGTTCTATTCAAAGGCAGCCAAACAGAGAAAATCCCACTTCCTCTTTTAAACAAAGGATGTTAATTTTTCTTGGGTACCAGGCGAGTTTCCTGAATATAAACATGAAGCTTTAGCTACACAGATTTACACCGAGAGGAAAAAAGCATTATAAAAAAAAGATCAGTGTAATTCATTCCCTCATTTTAACACAGTAGCACTTAGGATAAAAAATCCAAATGGGATTGTTTTAGGCATGATTACAATTCTATGTCTATACTCTGTTACAAAGTGCATTGTATTTAGGTACAGTATACTCTTTAGCAGTAGTTTTGCCAATGGTATTATTTAACAGGATAATTGTACCCATGTGAAATCTCAAAAAAGGAATAACTAACATGGAATTAAATGTACCTAGATCTCATGTAGCAGACTCACTAAATATTGAGCATCAAACTGTGCCTATAAGGCACATTCCTTCCCCAAGTGTTTTTTCCACATACAGAGGGAGTGTGCAGGTTGCATCATCCTTTAGACCACACCCTTCATGTTTGCTCCTTTGCAGCAGTGTGCACCATAGGTGCTGGAACTAGGGGTGCTGAGGGTGCTGCCACACCCCCTGGCTTGAATTGTTTCCCATCACATACATGGTTTATAGTTTGGTTCAATGGCTCATCACCACACTATACAAATTATTCCAGCAACCCTAGTGTGCACTTAGGGAGGATACTCTACACTCTCCCTGCTGCAGGAACTGTAGTTGTGATTGGCACCCAATAGAGACATGCAAGAAGGGCCCCATTGCTGAACAAAAGCTGTTATAACCAACCTGGTCTTAAATTAGCAAGCATGGTAAACCACTCTAACATACATGAGGAACCTATGAAAGGACAGTCATCCTCTTGCTTTCTCATATGCACAAATGCAACTAGATATATTGCCTCATGCTATAGTGACTTGATTCTGCTCAACTGAAGTTGAAGGAGCTTTCCCATCAACTTCAATGGGAGGGGGTAAGGTTGTGAACCTGGAGAGGTTTAAACAAAGCAGAGCTTGGACACTAGGAGCAAAAATTAACCCTCTGCTGAGGGCCAGCACAACCTATTCACCACTTAGTCATATTTAAATCCTTAGAAGAGGGTTTATGTGGTATTTAAGAGGCAAACTGGCCTTATGTTGGCCCTCTGCACAGAGGAGAATTTCACCTTCAGGGAATTTTTCCACAGCTCTTGCTGTTTTTGTTTAACATTCTTGACTCAGTTCCGGTGTAGGTTTAAAATCCTTTACTTTGAATTTCTCTCACTTTTATAAATGTACCGAATTCTAGAACTGTGCAGTGAGAAAAATGTTTGCACAGCTGGTAAAAACCAGTGAAAAAATGTTTTCATCCACTTTTACATGTGGGAGAATATTACAGCCCATCCTGGGAATTCATAACACTACAGCCTAATATAAAAATACAAGGAGATACCCAAGTTGCTACAGTTAAGCACCCTAAAGATTAGATATTCATCAGATCTCTTGGTTGTGTGCAGTTAGGCTGGGAGTCTCAAAGAGAGTATTGTGAGATTTCTCATACTTCCAGCTTCTGATCAGGTTATAAATGGCTTCAGGAATAGGCACTCACATAATATTTAACACTCTTTCTCTTTGGTCCCACTCAGATCTAAGAGGAGCAAAAGTTGGAAAAATAATGAAGAGTTGCATTTTCTCCCCAAGTCTCTAAAAAGACTCCATCCACATTTAGGCACACACAAAAAGAATGGGGTTTTATTACCAATTTATTCCTCATCCCAGGTAAGAGGCCAAAATGTCTGGCCCTCCACTACTCACTGGAGTAGAAGCAAGCATGTGTGCACGTGAGGTAGGGATAACTATGGCAAGAAGCAATGAAGTTTAATCCTTTCCAGGAGGCTGGTGCAGTTTAAAAGCTGTTTCTGATCGTTTGAGACAGAACAAAGTGTTTCTACACCCTAAGATTGAACCATGGAAAAACAGGAGTGAAACCTGCAGTGTGGGGATAATGAGCCTTTTCAAAGACAGAAAGAACTGAAGGCTGGGCGTAAAAAAAGTGACCTCTCTTTTAAAAGTGGCAAATGTATTTCACAGGGTCATGGCATGCATTAATAGAATTGCCCAAGACACTTGCAAGAAGCCCTTTTTGGTTCTATTCTGGGTTTAAAGTATATAGGCAAGATATTCCGCTGGCACAAATCAGCAGAGCTCCATTGGAGCCAATGGAGTCCATTGGAACAAAACCAATTTATAACAGCTGAGTATCTATGGCACAGTAGAGTATCTTTCCAAACAAGTATAAGCTGCCACTCTTAGGACTTGTGTACATGTGAGGTAATAGATTCACTGTGTTGTACATTCGCAACCTGGCTTGCCGCATGCTAACTCATTTGTGGACAAGTTGTTTACATTATGATTCCCTCCTCTGCCCCATCCTGCTCTCTCTCTTGGCTGCTAGGAGAAAGAGAACAGGTCTCATTTGTTTTCTCATTGCTGCGGGGTGGGGATAAGGAGACACTCAACTTCCTTCTTTCTCTTTCCATTCTCATGTTGGCAGCCTGGTAAGTGTGAGTTTTCTGTGGATGTTGAGAAGCAGCAGCACCTTTCACCTTTTCAGTCCTGGTTGCTGGGAGAGCAAAGTGTTCAGTGACACTCACAATGTAAATGACTTCTTTAGGCCCTGTAGCTCTGGCAGCTTGTAAAAGACTGCTCATAAATATCATAAATCTCTGGCATAAAACCCCATCCACAGTGAAACCAGAGGGGCAGGCACAACTTGACATCAGGACTGGAGAGGAAAATCCCAATCTGCTCAACCTTCAATACATCAGGGCTGGAATTCACCCCTAGATTCCCCTTCACATACACCATCAGATGCAGGAAGCAATTCTCAGTAGCTCTTCCATAGTTTGAGATCATGTTGACTGAGGCTTCATGAATAGGTGTGTGTGTGTGACTGAGGCTTCATGAATAGGTGTGTGTGTTTTTTCCTCTCCTCCCTATTTTATGACTGCTAGGAGGGAGGGGTCTTTTCACCTGGTGCAGAAATAGTCATTTTATTCTTGCCAAAATGTGGATAATTAAGGGGTGGACGGGACGTGTCTAGGCTTTGGTTAGGATGATGCTGAAAACCCCCTCACCTGATGTTATTAAGTATTAATGCAGTAGAAATACAGTCATATTTTTAATCATTTTGAGTCAGATCCAATTATTATGCCTAATTGGGACCTTATTACTTTAGGATTCATTTTATTTTATTGGGAAAGTTCCAAAATAAAAAGTCATAATATATCATCTATCACAGAACATGCATTGCTCTGTGCCATCCCCCCTGCAGTTTCAGCATATTCTTTTCCTGATTCTCATCTTTGTATATTTTATTCTTTTTATTTCCAAAATACATCCAAAACTTTGAGAACTAAGAAAAAGAAAAAGTCTTGGTTCTGGTTGTGGGTCTGATTAGTGTGCCATTATCCCAGTGTTCTAGTATGGTTGTATCCTTTTCCTTTTAAATGTTGTTAATGGTTTGGTGTCTAGAATGAGAATGTTTGTCTGTCCTTTCCTAATCTTTTTGTGAACAGTCATAGTTAATTATACCATTAGTCATTTCTGGGCATTTGTGACCTATGATTCCTTGGTGTAAGCAAGCACAAATGCATGGAAGTTTACTTAACACCAAGGCTTAATTTGGGCCACTGTCAGAGCTTCTGTGGCTGTTCTAACTTGTGTCAATGGCTGAGTCTTATAGTCACTGTTGCAGCTGCAAACTGAGCCCTTAATAATTGGCATAAGCTCTAAGATTCTGCATGCAGTACATATGCATAAAATTGGAGTGGTAATTTTACAGGCCAGCTTGAGACCCCCTTTCAAAATGGGACTCAGAGCTTAAGCTCAGTATTGTTCCTTTTGAAATCTGTTCCCCATGATCCTCCAGGATTCTTTAATCAGAAAGAAGCTTTTGTCATTCTTTATGTTACTGGTTTCACATTGTTTTCCTCCCCACCATTTTCCATAAACCGAACAAATGACAAAAAATGATAAGATTCAACATGTAGTTTTCAATCACATTTGAGTAAGAAGGATAATAGGCACAATTTCAGCATTTGCAATAGAAACTGTCAGTAATTCCCATTAAGCCCATGCAATGGGAATGCAAAACAGTTTGGGCCAGACCCTCAGTGCATGTAAACCAGCCGAGCTCCACTGAAGTCAACAGAGCTATGCTTATTTACACCGACTGAGGATGTGGCTTTCCAATTGGTTGGAGAGAATGTAAAGCATCATACCCTTAAAGTAATAATGGACGGTGGAGATTTCCACAATAGTTCTTTTGGAAAAATACTCTGTCATTTTATGTAATATCTGCTAGATGCATCAATCGTGTAAAATGTTTTAACTTGTAAAGAAAATTAAAGACGACATTGAAAAGAAACTAGCCTTTCAAGCTGTAGAGCAAAGTTCAGTTGTTTACTGGGAAAAACAAGATTACAATTTCTCTTACCTGAAATATGTTTGGCGAATGTGGTAGGTATTATAAAAAGAAATAAAAAAAATATAAACAAACTCCATCATGGTAGGTCATGTAGTAGACAAATTGAAAAAGTGACCATAAAGTCTATTAATAAAAATACTAAGAAAAATGGAAACATTAGGTAAAATATAAGCTCTGTGGTATTGGAAAATTTGCTGCTTATGTGTCACAGTCTAACAAAGAGCTGTGTTAAGTAATTATCGAACATCTGACTTCAATGTCATTTAAAGAAGCAATTATATCAACGTTGCTTTCTGCGTGGGAGGTCATGGTGGTGTATATACACCTATTAATGCACTTCAAATACAGCTTCAGGAAATCATATTGGAAAAAGATCACAACATGCCATACAGGGATGTATTATCGAGTGAACGCTGTAAGCACGTTAATTTGTTAAAATAGTACCTGACCTTCAATGTTAGCATGAATGATTCAGTGGTGTCTGAACTTCAGTAAGATGAAATACTGATGTGTATGTTTCCTATACGGATTTGTGTTTGTGCCCTGTACCCTAGTGGCTGGTGAGACATGAGCTTGAGATACACATTGACACTAAGAAGGTGCTTGTCATTCATTGATCAGATCGAACATACAGTAGAATAACTTTAAAACAAAAAAACCAAAAGCTTATGCTCCAATACCTCTGTTAGTCTATAAGGTGCCACAGGACCCTTTGTCGCTTTTAAAACAAAAGATATTTTCAAGGTGACCAGCCTATCTATTCCATGAGGACTCAATCAATACAGTTTTAATTCAGGTAGCTTTTTCTACCCCACCTCCAGTGGTACATTTTCCTCAGGAATCTGACCATGATCCCTTCCTGCCTGGATTCCTGCAACCTTCTCCTCTTTCCTGCCCAGCCTTTCACCATTCATTCTGTCCTCCATGCTGTCCAAAATCATTGTCATCTTCTCCTACCACTCTGACTATGTCACTCCCATATCAAAATCTTTCCCGTTTTTTGTTCACTTTCCCCATCAAATTCAAGTTTTTGGCCTTCACCCTTTTAGGTCTTTGGCTAACTGCTCTCCTTTTCCCAAGGCTCCTTGTTTGGTTCAAACTGTCAAATACTTGCTCCCTTTTTATCTTTCTAGGTTTATCGTTGGTGGCTTTTTAAAATATCAGTTGGAATTCTCTTCATCCTTGTGCCCCAATGGAAGTTTTTTCATCAAAATAATTCTGAGTAGAACTAAAGCCCAAATCACCACCACATTGAAACCACTCATGAAAATACACTTCATCTATGAAACCCATCCTTGATGATCCACCTAACGCAGAAGTAAAATATATGTTAATACAAATATACAAATAAAAAAATGAAATATGAAGATCTTCCTTCTGTCAGGAGCTGAACATACCTTCATGGATGTGCAGATGTTTTCTCACTTCCTTTCCCCACCAACCATAATACAGTATGTGTCATTTTTTGTAGTGTTTTAGACAAAACCACATAAAGTCATAGGCACTACAAACCCATGCCAAGGATCCAGCTGCTGGAGTCATATGGTTACATCAGGATCTCAGTTTTTAGTATTTTAATTATCTAGACCTCATGGTTGAAAAAGTGAGAAACCCTTCAAAAACATGACCTGAGCATAACCAGTGTCAGCAGAGTGCATGAAACAGCAATGCTGAGGAGTGAACTGCCCCATGCACCTCCATGGAGAGTTAACGAAAAGACCTTCTTCTTTGGAGGGCCCTTCCAATACCACCCATAGAGGGCTGCGTGCATGTCAGGAGGAGGATCAACCCACCCATCCATCCAAACAAATACGTACCCCAACAGTGAGAGGGAACTGGGGCCTTCCTGTTGTGACCCCTACCCCTCCAGTGGGTTGGGAGGGCTCCTGCTGTGGCCCCCAAGACTCCTGTGGGGAAGAGGATCTTAGCTGCCTCTCCTTGGGAAAAAATGGAACCCACACTGTGCTGCCCTGCCTCTCTAGGAAAGAAGGGAAGCCCCTGCCACTGTTATGCCAAATGGCAGGCAGGGCTCTAATTTTGAGGCAATGCTATGGCACAGTGCTATGGCCATAGAAATGGTTTGCAAGAGGCCCTAGTCATGTTGTGCCGAGGGCCCCATCTTGCCTTAATGTGGCCAATTCTTGATCTAATTTACATTTTTGTATATAGCACCAGCAGCATGCTGGGCACTGCAGGTTTGAACAGTTTGAGTCTCTGAGACCTTGTCTATCCATTGCTTGTGAAGGCCTATGTAGCCTTGTTAATTTCAGAATTAATACATTGATTACTGATGGACTGGTTTTATAGTAGATCAGTGACCTGAGTTAAGAGTTTGACCTTCTAAATAACTACAGAATCAGCATTAGCAGGGTGAGAATCACCATTAAAAATAGCATTAGATTTGGAGACTCTGGAACATGAGGAACAGTGACCACAACTGATGTACTTAGAAGGTCTCAACCATCCTTTCATTAACAATCATACTAAGCAGATAAAAAATATTAAATACACTACAATACGACAGGAAAGAAAGCAGTATCATAGCATGTCTAGTACTAATGCTGGCATCACTTACATTTCTTGCTAGAGACCCTGAGGTGGCAACCATTATTCTCATGATCACCAGCTTCACCAGTGGTTGTCACCCTGGCCTCTCCTTCCCCTACACAGGCAGGATATAGTCTTTATAGTATGCTATAATGCTACTTATGTTTATGCATAATGGTTTCAGCCCCTATTCCTTATCTGTACTTCCACACCCCACTGATTTCAGAGTGCCTGCTTTTTTATAGGCTAACCCCTTAGCTCTTCTTACATTCAATAGCGTTTATATCAATGAATTACTATGGTAATTTGCGGTCTTTGCAGAATCAATCAAGATATTACCTGTCATCTTGCAATATTAACGGAGATAATGCAACATATTTTACACTCTGTTGCTGCATAGTTTCCAGAACATCAGCACTTTAACTCATCTTTTACTGTAATCTTACATTTTACTGGGACAGGGTTCTCTCTCAGTCAACTAGCCATGCTAACCTGTTTTCGGCCTGAGGCCTTTCTACGGCCAAGCTACTTAATCTTACAGACAGACCTCCAGCCTGTAGACCTTGTGTTAAAGCCCTATCTTAACTGTGTATTACCTGTATAAGTATCAGTGATACATACTTATTAGTCCCATACCCTGTGGTGTAAGCCTTGTTTATATATCACTTAAATCTACAACTCAAATCTAATCTAATATCTATACATTAATGCCATAATTATATGATTATTTATATTTAGCTACAGCTATATACCTCTATAGCACTATAATAAACAAAATGAACAATGGGCTTGACTTTCTCCCCTGCTCTACTCCACCTCAATAGCGTGGGCTGTCATCTCCCTTAGACAAGTATGTCAAGATTATGACCAGCCTGAATGTAATCATGGGGTTTTCACCTACCTCTTAACTGAGCCACATTTTTCACCTTTGCTTCCCTTCTCCTTATGAATATATCCAGCTGCACTGGAGCAACTGATATCATGGATGATGTAACAGGGTGCTGCTCCTTCCGGCATATGGTCAGCCTAACATGCCAGTTACAGAACCATAGCCATTTTAAGGCTGGAATTTGAGGAAATGTCCGTCCCCAGACGGAGCACACAACTGTGTGTGTGTGTGTGTGTTTGTGGGGGGCGGGGGAGGGGAGAAGAATCTGGTGGCCGGGAATCATCTGACTTTTTGTAGGAGTATATGGAAAGCGATGGTCTTAGAGAAACCTGTGAGGATGTTCTTCTCTATGAGCAGGTGAGAGGTCTAAGACTAGAGCCAGGGAGAAGCCCAGTGCAAGAAATTTAAGCATTTGGGGAAGGGTCAGAAAGGACTTTGGGCTGAATGTTTTGTTTAGCGTGGATAGATTTTATTTAATATTAACCAGATCTCGATCTCCTATCACATACCCAACACCATATACAAGAAAAAACCAACTCTACTCAATACATTCAGCCAGAAAATTGGACTGTAAATAAAACAACTATCGTGACCTTTAATAATGCCTCATCATCACCAGGACGGATAGAGGATCATTTTCTCACTGATGTAGAAACATTCACCTACTTGGGCAGCACCATCAGCCAGGACAATGGAACAAGCCAGGACATCCGGAACAGAATCAATAAAGCCAGGAACAACTTCAAGAGCTTAAATACAGTCAGGAAATCATCAAAATACAACACTAAAACTAAACTCAAGATTTACCAGAGCTGCATACTTGCAATACTACTTTATAGTGCAGAATGCTGGGGAATAACAAAGTACGACATTTCCAAACAGTCTTCATTACATACAATCTGCCTCAGAAAAAAGTCTCCATATCTGTTGGCCCAGTGCAATCTCAAACCAAAACCTATTCACACAGTGCAGCCAAGAAGCTATAAGCATCATCATTACCAGGAGGCGTTGGAAATGGATTGGCCATGTGCTTTGGATGGAAACTGATTCCATCACCAGAATAGCATTAAGATGGACACCTGAAGGTAAGCAAAAATGAGGGTGCATGAAAACAACATGGCAAAGAACTCTGGAAGCTGAGCTGAAAAAACCTGGGGGCACAACTGGGAACTATTGAAAAACTTGCCAGAAACAGAGAGGAGTGGAAGAACTTTGTCGCTGCCCTAAACACCAGAGGCGTAATGGGAACAAGATGATGATGATGATGAACCAGACCTCAGAAAGGGACATTTTAGTCTGAAACCCGTGGTGTAGCATGTGATTACTCCAGTGCCATAGGCGCCGACTTCATGGGTGTTCCAGGGCTGGAGCACTCCTGGGGAAAAATTAGTGGGTGCTCTGCACCTACCAGCAGACAAACTCCCCCCTTTCCCCCCCACCTCTGCCTCCTCCCAACACATTGTGTCTCTGCTCCTCCCTCCCCCGCAGCACTTGCCACCGCCAAACAGCTGTAGCAAGCTCTGGGAAGAAGAGGGGAGGAGCGGGAAAGTGGTGCGCTCAGGGGAGGAGATGGGGAAGAGGTGGGGCCGGGGTTTGGAGAAGGAGTCGAATAGGGGCAGGGAGGGGGAGGAGTTGGGGCAGGGGTGGAGTCAGGCCGGGGGCAGAGGGGGGTTGAGCACCCACTGGAGCCAGAAGAAGTCGGCGCCTATGTCCAGTGCCTTAGAAGGTGGGGGGGGGGAGCACTGCACCCAGACAAAGAGGGTATCGAGATCCTGTGAGAGACAGAAAGCACTGATGCACTCCTCCATGACAATCCATCTGAAAAAGGAACAGTAGTGTGCACGTGATGATCCAGAAAGAGAAGATGTGTCACCTTTGAGAATCCCTGGCTTTTGCCACCCTGTTTTTAAGTGCTAACGATATATTAGATACATTGTAATAAACAGCGCAAATAAACTGTGACAATACAATCAACACACTGCAATATCATCACCACTTTGGATTTGACTAAGATGACTATCAGGTCTGTTCAGACTAAATTATAGTTAGGGCCCTACCAATTTCATGGCCAAATTCACGGACCGTGAAATCTAGTCTCCCCCTATGAAATCTGGTCTTTTGTGTACTTTTTCCCTATACAATATAGATTTCACAGTTGAGACCAGGGTTTCTCAAATTGGGGGTCCTTACCCAAAAGGAAGTTGCAGAGGGGTTATTTTAAGGGAGTCACGGTATTGCCCCCCTTACTTCTGCGCTGCCTTCACAGCTGGGCAGCCAGAGAGCGGCGGTTGTTGGCTGGGTTCCCAGCTCTGAAGGCAGCACGCTGCCAGTAGCAGTGCAGAAGTAAGGGTGGCAACACAATACCATGGCACCCTTATTTCTGCACTGCTGCCTTCAGAGGTGGGTGGCCAGGGAATGGTAACTACTGACTGAGGGCTCAGCTGTTAAGGCAGCAGCGCAGAAGGGTGGCAATACCATACCATTTAAATCCTTACCTCTATTCTGCTGATGGTAGCAGCTCTGCCTTCAGAGCTGGGCTCCCAGCCACCAGCTGCTTCTCTCTGGCCACTCAACTCTGAAGGCAGCGCCACCGCCAGCAGCAGCACAGAGATAAGGGCAGTGCAGTACCGCAGCCCCTCCTACAATAACCTTGTGACCCCCTGCCCACAACTCCTTTTAGGGTTGGGACCCCTACAATTACAACACTGTGAAATTTCAGATTTAAATAGCTGAGATCATGAAACTTACCATTTTAAAAATCCTATGATCATGAAATTGACCAGAATGGACCATAAATTTGGTAGGAGCCTAATTATAGAATTAGGCAACTTGTATTACCACTTTGCAGAGCCTTGATTATACACTCTGATTGCATACACTAGCCTCTGTTGGGTGCAATTCAGCATCAAGCTATTCCCCAGACTACCAATATCCTGCATATGATCTAAAATACTCTAAGTGTTATTCACCTGAATCCTGAACGTCACATACTGGCTGTGCTTTAAAGGGAGATAGGTCTCTGCCCCTCCTGTGAGGCCAACTCTCCTTAAAGGGACAGCCACCCTGCCACACTAGCTAAAAAGTTTCTTAAATATTTGACTGCAGCTGGTCTGGAGTTCTTCAATACTATTTTTCACAGATGTTGTTCCAGTACTATACAACTGGTGTCCAAGTGTCCACTTCATTCATGGGTTCCTATTCCTTCACTTTAAAGAAATTAGTTTCACCCTTAGGGATTATTGTACAGTTTAAAGTTCATAACTGGCTCTTGTCTCCCCCATCTGAGACTGACAAGTATATTTAAGACTCTCTCAGCCCTTATCAAATAACTAACTCCCAAGGGGCCTGGGAGGGATTTTTTCCTCCTTCCTCCTTTTCCTGCAGTCCAAGTTACCACTTAGTTGGAGACTTTTGCAGAAACACAAAAAAATATCCTTCTTTAAAAGTTTGAGAGTTACAGTAGCTAATGAAAGCATTCTGCCAGAGGACTTTTTTTTAATTAACTTCATTTCACTTTTGGGAGCTGTGATGCAGTTATTTTGGGCTAGTGCAATTGCTGGATGAGAATGTGCAACCTGGTATCTTGTGCCGGTGTCTCACTATAGTGTAGAAATATGTTCTGAGAGACTCTGGAATACTCAAATCTCCATCCAATATTTTCTGAACAGTCTTTTATGGTACATGTTTGGCTTATTGAACTGTCTGTTAGAGACAGAAAAGTTAGTGCAAAAGTATTTCAACTTGTTATTGTACAGAAGTACTTCTGTGCATCTTGTTAGTCATATCTGCTTAGTTTACTGACAAAACATTCCACTATTATAAGCAATGCAGAGCCAATGTAGCAGTGGAAGTGTGTGTGTGTATTTCATACATTATCAATAACTGCCAGTTAAATTCTAATTCCAGAATCTTTATCATTGGCAATGAGGTACAAGACAGAAAGAACTCAGCTTGGTTTTCAGAAAGAGGACAAGCTTGCAGTTCTGACCATTAGAAATACCTGGTTTTAGCTTACAAAAGAGTGAATTTGGTATGGAAGTCAGAAATGAATGGAAATGAATACAGAAAAAACAAGACACCAAGACAGAGTAGCACTTAAAAAAAAATCACACTTTATGGCTAGTGGGAAGAAGTTTGAATGCCAACCTATACAACCCTCACCCCTTCTAGAGACCTGATAAAATTAGAGAGGATTAGTTAAAGACAAATCAGAGGATGATAGGGTGGAAAAACAAACAATATCGATGACATTGTTGGTAGTATGATTAAAGGATAAAATAATGAAATCACAGAATGTGAAAATTGGGCAAGACTCAAATAGAAGGCAGGAAATGGATAGACTTAGGCCTGAATATTATCCTGAACTTAATAATCACCACTGGCTAGGATAGTTACTTAGGGGGACGTAAGCAAACCTAACTTTCACACTTACTTTAGTTTGACACCTGAATCTGTAGTTGAGCTCCTAAACATCTTGTTTGAGGCACTTTGAGCAGGCTTTCAGAGAACAATGATGGTGGTATAAAAACCTAGGTAGATGGAGATAGTAGATAGCTAGATGGACATGATTTACTTAGATTGTAAGGTCTGCAAGACAGGGACCACCTTTTCTTTGTGTGTACACAGTGCTGTGCTGGGGTGGTCTGCCTCAGTGGCCTAGCCAGGTTTAGAGCACAGGGGGAGCGGCGCTATAAAAAGGCACCTCCGGCTCCCCCTGTACTCACCCCGGCGGCCCTTTAAAGGGCCTGGGGCTCCAGCCGCTGCGGAGCCCCCGGGCCTTTTAAATCCCCACCTGAGCCCGGCTCCGGCAGCGGGGCTGGGGGGGGCACTTTAAAAGGCCCGCAGCAGCAGGAGTCGTGGGCCTTTTAAAGCACCCCCCCCAGCCTGGGTCCGGCAGCGGGGCTGGGGGGATGCTTTAAAGGGTCCGTGGCTCCTGCAGCTGCAGGAGCCGAGGGCCCTTTAAAGCGTCCCCGAGCCCAGGGCTCGGGCGGCGCCTTAGCGCCGCTTCTCCTCACAGGGGGAGCAGCCGCTCCCCCTGCTCCCTCACTGGCTACGCTACTGGTCTGCCCTTTTAAAGGCCAGGAGCATGGAGTTGGCCAGCCCTGTCCACTTAGCCCTTCCTACCACACCTGGAATCTGGTCTGGGTAAAATTAGTAGAACCAGCTGGGAATGGAGGAGCTGATTCTCCTATAAAAGAGAAACAGGAAGCTGAAAAGCAGAGAAATGCTCAGGAAGGTGTAGAGAGACTGCAGAGAGTTAGAAAGGCTCTTGCAGGAAAGACCCTGAAACACTAGTGGAGTTTGAGACGGAACCCAGCTTAAGGCTGGGGAGGTAGGAGGAGAGACTGTTGTGGTTATTTTTGAATTTTAAGTTAATAAACCAGACCCTAAGCAAAGTAGTTGTCATTAGAGTCATGAAAGCCTGTGTGGAATTTTATTAAAGAAGTCCCTTGAAAGGGGAGGGGAGAGGGAGCAACTGAGGCAAAGCAATCTCTGGCCATGACGGGCACATGGAAGGCAGCCGGTCCACTGAGAAATGCCTGGCAAAATGGGGCCCCAGTTCTTGACTGGAGCCTCTGCTGCCATATTACTAAATATAAACAAATGAATGGAAGTGATGAGCATTTATAAGAATAGTGCATTGATATGGACCTTTTATAATTGTGTTATGGTGAAAGGTACTAGTAGCTTGTTCATTAGGGTTACTGATGCACATGAGCCCAGGGTGAAACTCTTTAAAGATGCCATGCAGCAACCACACACAGAAAGTTAAGGGTATTGTATGGGTTAAAAGCACATACTTTTTCTGGCTATGAAAGTTCTGAGGTTCCTTTGTGCTGCAGCTGCAAAAAAGGAGGGTAGATGCCCAGGCTCACCTTTCCAGGTCATGCGATCTTAAGAAACCTTGCACTATCGGTTCCCAGGTGTATAACTCAGGGGATTGGGCAGGAAGAGAAGGCTGTGAAACAGACTTGAGTGGGACCCTGGGGAGGGAGGAACAAAGCAGCTTCTAGGGCAGAGGTGCCTTCCCTGAGGTTTCTGCAGGAGGGTGTTGCTTGCAAGCCTTTTGTTACCACCCTGTTTGAGAAACCAAGATTTGTGTACATTTTTAAAATAAACAAATTACACTAAGAAAATAATTGGCTGTACTTTACCACTTTTTCCAAAAGGGAAGAAGATGCGCAAGGTCTCCAATTCTGCTACCACTTGGCAAAGGAGCAACACTGTAATAACTACATAGTGCCTTCTTCCTGAATATCCAGAAAGCGCTACAGCAACCCATGTGTACAGTGCCACTGAAATGTAGCCTCCTATGGGAGCAGGATGGCATCTAACTGGCACAAAGCACACAGTGTAACAGTGGGTAAGAAAAAAAATTACACTAGGATAGTACAGCAAAACTCCTCTTACAAAAAAGGGCAACATAATTTTTTTTTGTAAATAGAACCAAATGTCTGTGCACATTTTGTTAAAATGCATTATCTCTATTTGTATTAAGTTTCCCGACCTACTAGCACAAGTAAGTAGAGCTGGGTGAAATTATTTCATGTGAAACTTCTTTTGCCCTGATGAAAAATGCAGATTTGGCAACAAATATTTTGAAAATTTGTGTCCGCTGTGCTGACTTGTTTTGGGGGCTGAAAATTTTTTTCTAAAAAGTGAAAAAAAAAATCCAAATATTTTGTTTTGACACTTTTGAAAAAAAAATAATGTTTTGCTTAATCTGCTTGAAACATATTATTGAAGAATAAAAAAATTAAATTGAAATGAAATGTTTCATTTGACCCTAAACAAATTTTTCTTTGACTTTTAGATTCACTGAAAATTTTGAGAAAATTAGTTTTTGGCTTGACTCAAAGTGATTTTTTCCCCCTTGGAACAGCTAGAGAACCAAAAATTCAGTTATTTGGCCAGCTGTAAAAGACAGGTACTGCAATTTCAGTTGACTTTGCCCACTTATGCCGGTGGTGAATCTGACGCGGTAAGTACTGCCCAAACATCTCTATAGCTGTTCTTCTCTCTGTTCATCTTCTGTTACCAGTGCTATGAAAGAACTAAGTAGTAAGTGTAAATACAATACTCCAGTAAAATATTTCTTGACTTCTTCATTTATATTTGCTCTGAGATAAAATAGAGAAATAGCTTGGACTTAGAAGCAACTAAACTTAGCCTGTTCAAAAGAAAATATTGTTGATACTACTTTATATGCAATAGCTTAATAGCTGGAACAGTGAATAACAGGCAATTATAAGGTATTAATAATTTTTTCATGTTAAGCCTTATTGATGTCCAACTGAATTAATGATGCAGTGACCAAGTTTAAATTGTTTCTGTATTCATCTGGTGTTAGAAAATATTATGACCATTAATCATAAATGAATTCACATTAATAGTGCAAATTCATGCCGCAGAAGCATGTAAGATTAGAGGTCTTGGCATGATTTTATTTCAGAGATGGCATTCATAGTGCATCCTAATTCTTCAATAAATATCAGCTCGGTTATGAACAGTTTGGGAAAATTAGCCATCATCACCTAATCAGAGCAGCTGACAGGTACAATTTAATTTAGGTGGTTGAGTCCCAGTGATGAAATAGTGGTGTCATTCTATTGAATTCTGATATAGCACTTGACATGAAGCATTGGCACCACCTGTGACAATCCTGCTTGCATGTTGGAAAGCAATGCCAGTAATTCAACTCTTGCTGTTTAAAAATAGATGCTATTAATTTTTTTTCTTTTGTGATTCCAATTTTAAAATGCAAAGGCATTTAAAATGCAAAATCTTTTGTTGATCTGTGGGTAGCTTTTAATAAAATTCATTACTGTTTGATTAAGCAATGATATTTTCTGAAGTCATTATTTGTACTAATGCTAGAAGACTTGTATAAACCCCGTAAAGCAAGAGCACAGAAACTCACTGGGCCAAATTCATCTCTGGTTTAAACTCTATTGAAGTCAATGGAGATACAGCAGGGAATAATTTATCCCAGTGGCAAGTCAGTTTCTTATAAATTATTAGAAAAAAACCCAAAAAACTTGATTTCAAAATCCAATAAAGGTTGCTTAGTGACCACCTTATGTTTACCCATCCCATCATTTAAACCCAAGCACTTAAAAGGTGTAAGGAAATGAACATCACATCATACACATTTCAAATAATAGACAAATAATTCTTTGTATGGAGAATTGCGTATTTCATTACAATAAGAAAACCTTAAACCCTGACCATGTAATCTGAGAGTGCAAATTCATGGCTTTGTCACCAGAGAAAAGGGTTGTAATTCCGGCTCCTATCTAAGCTTCACCAGAGTTACACTGATTTATACGAGATGAGGATCTGCCCCTATATTTTTTCCCTTTATCAGCTTCTAACACTGGCTGGGACAAGTGAAAAACCTAGTTTAAACAAGACATGTTCAAATGAATTCATTGTAAATGTTACAGTCAAATTTAAAAATTCTGGATTTGGATTCAGCTCTGAGTTTTACAATTGGTGCCTATCCATGAAACAAAAATGAAACCTTAGGTCAGGACACTGCTAAACTTTGGGAAGTAAATACATGCATTATGCCTAAACATTGCTCTATGGGGCTGTCTCCAAGGGCTCTAAACCTGCCACCCTTACTCATGCTGAGTATCATCTTGTTCTGCAAGTAATGCCATTGAAATGAATGGAAATGCTTACAAAATCTTAACAAAAAAATAACAGAATCAGTCTCTTTATAGTTTGGTATAACTGTGTAAGTAAAGCCCAAACAGTTTTGGGACTACAATTTTGTTAAGCCAATACTTCCTTATGCCTATTATTGCTCAGAGCATGCTGGAAGGTTCCAATTCATGAGTAGTCTCATGATCAACAGGCATATGTGCTTGCAGTATCTTGTGGGCAAAACAGAAAGCAGGGGACGGGGAGGATGGAGGCTTGTAAAAATGACCCAGAGTAGTAACTTTTGTTTGCTTTTAAATTCCTCTTTGTCAAGGGTCAAGGACTGTTTAAATGCAGTTAATGGATGTGAGAGAAAGATAGTAAAATTGAAACTTTCAGCTCCAAGACACTTACCTTGATGTCATAGGATGACAAGCCATTACCATGATGTAACAGATTGTCAGTTTATCCTAAAGCCAATATTCTGAAGGCTACACTTTTACTCTCTTAATTTAATAATTTAAATGCAAGTCTGATAGCAATAGCATACTAAGCTGCTGAAAGATTCTGAACTGCATAGAGTAATGCTCTTGTTGGATAATCTAAATTACTTTACGAGTAGTAAGGTACAGGACAGTAAAATGTTAGACTACTAGAGTAACTTGCCAGCACATTAGGTCTTACTCTGCATATTAGATGAAAAAGCATTTGCCACCAGGACTGACTCTACAGCTGCTCTGTAAGGTCCCCGCTCCCGCACCCAGTGACAATCAGCACCACAGAAAACTGAAGATGGTGCTCTCTGGGGAGAGCAAAGTGTTCTGGAAAAAGAATTCCCCTCCAACTTGTCTCATTGAGATCCAGAAATCTAACATCTCACTGTGATTATTTGTGTGGCAGAACTTGAACTTTTTGTTCCAAAGTGAATGATTAATGTATAAGTGTTGTGCAGTTTAATACTGTTCCTCCTCCCCCTCCCCCCGAAGCTTCTTGGATTGGGTTTTGAGTAACTGATTTAATGTATAAATTGGCCCAAGCTTGGCAAAATTCAAGAATATTTAACAGGACACAGATGGTGCAGAGGAAAGCAATATCCAGAGATTTGGGTGACTTCAGTGCTCTCTAGCCCTCCACCAGCTGCTTTGGCTCAAGTGTGAATAAAGACCCTTTAAGAATCAATAAGTGTCTTATATTGTGCTTAAGTATTGCCCACCGAACCAAACTGACACCATAAACAAAAGCAACCATTTGTCTATAAGTATATTAGTGAAAAGGACACTGCAGCTTAATAAATTAACATATTTAATCTTAAGTATCACTGATTGCTTGCACATTGCTAGTTTCCATCAACCATCTGATAACAGAGCAAATAATTAAATGCATTTCTTCCTTTCAGTTTTAATGGTACCAGAAAATAAGACTGACAGCAAATGCCTGAAGCCAGAGGAAAATGAAAGACACTCGATTTCTTTCTTTACAAACTATAATACAATCACAGTCAATAGATTATATTTATTGGAATCATAAAACAACACTAGCCAGTTTACAATTAAGTCCTCTGGGGTTGTAAGTGCTCTATATGGTTTCTTCAGCTTGTAATGAATGATTACTAATTACAGGGCACAGATTATTGGTGTAGGCATGTGGGCTCTGATATACCAACATAATAAGAGAACCTTGAGCAATATCTTCGGTTTTCAGAAGGCTGAATTTGACAAATTGATCTTTTTGTTCCGAATAAACGTTAAAGCACAAGTGATGGAGCAGAGTTTTGATTGAGAATAGATTTCAGAGCACTAGATGTTAACGGTGAGAGTCTAACAATACTCCATGCTTTTCTTTAGTGTTACTTTGTATTCTCTTTCACTCTCAGCTTCACTCATATGTATTACAAATAGCATTCCTGGGTCTTTAATACTACAATTAAAATTACATTCAAATGTTCATTACAGAACTTGTTTTATCATGCACATAACTTTCTCAAATAATTCAGTTTAAAAATGGTTATAACAGTACTGCCAATCTTGAGTATTTTAAAAAAATTACATAAAAGACCCCTAAAATCACCAGATTTGCTTAAAATTGACATTTTAATACAACTATAAATTTAATAAAATGATAGGACCTTAAATTTTTATTGGCTTTCTAAAGTTTGAGCCTTTAGCGGCAAGTCATCCACCTTCAATTGTATATGATCAGTTCAGGTTCAAAACTCAATCTTAAATTCCCATAAAACTATGTAAGCCTCCCCGCTGGCCATTCAAAGGATTCCATTTAACCTCGGTTAATGGTTGGGGTGGGGACGACTGCCATTCTCTCTCTCTCCATCCCCTAACTTATCACCATTCTATCTATATCTTTCCCGCATTCCCATAATCCCTTTACGTTAGTCCAGAGTCCACTGCCTCCATATTTCTCTTCCCTTACCCCACAATATACCTCTGTATTTGGCACTGGTATGATTACTAATGGAATACTGTGTCCAGTTCTGGTGTCCACAATTCAAAAAGGAAGTGATAAATTGGAGAGGTTCAGAGAAGAGTCACAAGAGTGATTAAAGGACTAGAAAACACTCTGTATAGTGAGACTCAAGGGGCTCAGTCTATTTAGCTTTCAAAGAGAGGGGTAAGTCTGAAGTACCTACATGGAGAACAAATATTTAATAATGGGCTCTTCTGTGTAGCAGAGAAAGGTGTAACACGTTTGAATGGCTTGACAAATTCAGACCAGAAATAAGGTGTACATTTTTAACTGAGAAGATAATTAACCGCTGGAACAAATTACCAAGGAGTAAGGAGTGACTCTCCATCACTGGCAATTTTTACATCAGGATTGGATGTTTTTTAAAAAGATATGTTCTGGGCATTATTTCGGGGAAGTTCTATGTCCTGTATTATTCTGGAGGTCAGACTAGATGATCACAATGATCCCTTCTGGCTTTGCAATCTAAAGGAGGTCTCCTACCCCTCTCGTTCTCCCTCTTTCATTCCTTTTCATCTGGACATGCCTTAGTTTCA
Source organism: Macrochelys suwanniensis (assembly GCA_033296515.1). Lineage (NCBI taxonomy): Eukaryota > Metazoa > Chordata > Testudines > Chelydridae > Macrochelys > Macrochelys suwanniensis. The sequence continues at coordinate 28,048,404 of CM065780.1, read as the reverse complement.
TGCTGTAATCCATGTTCCCCCTATATATCCTCAGTCTCCATCCATATGTGACAACCCCCCGTTTGAGTTCTCTATGAGCATTGAACCTAAGACGTCTAGTTTCAAAGCACAGTCCTATACTTCTATCCCGTCACTCTAACAACAATATTCATTAGCTAGGAGCAGCAGGAGGTAGTTACCCTCTCTGGATCAATCAGAGATGGGAACAGGGGCATACGTGGCTAGCGTGTGTTCCACGCCCCACCTCACCTGTTCTCCTTCACTCCTCCTCTGCCTCACATTCCCATATCTTTATAGTTTGCGGATTGACTAGTTTCCTAACCACAGAGGACAAGCCAACTTCTCTCAAGACAGCATGGCTTCAATCCCACTGGAAACAATGGGAAATAGAGACCATCTTTACTAGGAGCAGCCTCCCTTCTACATGCAGAAGCAATTAGAAAATGATAGTTATTTTAACTGAAGGTATCCTCAGGCTTCACTTCCATTGGAAGTAATGGGACATGTCAGCTATTTTGAGTAAGTGAAAAATTCATGAGTTTGATGGCAGAAACCAGGAAATCATTAGGTTTTTTTTAAAATAAAGAAGCCACTTGGTATCATAGGACTCAATAAAATTGCGACATGCAATTCTGTGAGAAAAGAACATTATGATGGCATGGCTGAATAGCTGAAATCTGAAAAGACAAACGCTCAAGTTAAGTTTACACTGTGTCCCCCTTGTGCATGTGTGTTTGGGAGATCAGATAGGGAGATGGAAGAATGAGCATACACATGGATACATCTCCTAGCCTGTTGTCTGCAGCACCATCTGGTGAGTGTGCTGTCAAATTGATTGAAGGTTCCTAAAGCTAGAGCGCTATCATAATGGCCGTTTCAGTAGATTCCATGATAATTCTTCCACTGGTCCCTGTTGGTTTCTGCTGAAGGACCCCATCTAATAAACTCATTGTCTTATTTGCCAGTTGAAACCAGGTGAAATTTTTCAGCTGGGGATTTCTACTCGGGTAGATAGGAGCTTAAGTTGAAATAAATAATGAAGAGGCAGTTGTGCTGTGTTTCCCTTTAATGAAAGATGCTGGCTACTCACTGTTGGAATTTCTTTTTTCCAGACTTTTTGTTTTACTTGGCTTATTTAGAATACCTTGTCCAGTTTGGAAGAACATTTTAATAAATGAGGGATATGGGGGGTTTAAAACACAGTTCCACTTCAGATTTTGTCATTTAGAGTTTTTAATTTGCACATGGCAATGCTAAGCTGAGTTGATCAGACTCAAGCATAGGTCTCCCTTCCAGTGTTACTTACTCATGTCAAACCAGCCCTTAGCTACACTCACCCATTTGATGAAAGTCCTATCCAAGCATGGAGGTTTTCCCCCACAATCACCTCATAGTAGCTTTTCTAGTGAGAGAAGGGGAGAGAAAGGGGCATTAAGAACAAGCCCATGGGAGAGAAGCAGAGTTTTCTTTTGGTATCTATTTAAAACAGCTGGAGTACCTGCTCTAGAATGCATCTCTGTCATCTAGTTAGGCCCTGATTCAATAAAAGATCCCTATTCAGGAAAACATTTAAGTACATGCTTAGTTTAAAGCACTTTTTTTTTTCTTCCACAAGTATCGACTTAAGGATGTGATGTCAGTCCTCTCCTGAATACTACACTATACAATATAGCCCAATGCAGGATTACAACTCCTCCCACTCATCAAACCATGAATTGCGTAGCATATTCCCAAACAAAAAATTGCTACAGATTCAATGCTAGAATGTTGGTGGGGGAGGGCATTATCTTGCTCAATTATTTAACATAAGGTAAAAACTAAATACTGAGTCTTTCATTAAGAGACAATTTTCCAAATTAGTCCCAGAATATCCTGAGATACTCTGCTTCTACTTTTTTTTTAGCCTTCAGCTTCTCCAAACAGTCTGAATTTTTTAATTCACATGTGAATGAAAGGTCAGTTGTGTCAACAATTCTGTCCTGTTACACCTGATGTTAGTGGTTTGAATGTAATAATTATTCACCTCCAAGATGAAGAAAAAAAAATCAATAGCAGCAGCTTTTCAGGTCTATAAAACTATTGAAAGGTTGTAAGTTCAGGTTACACGGTGAATCATTACCAAAGGGAAAGAAGCCTCAAAATGTTAATTTGTTAATTGAAATGATTGGAATGACAGCAAAGACATGCTATTAACTATTTACAGGAACATTAAGCAGTCAAAACCTGTGGCGGTTGAATTTGGTTTGGGTAAATCCAATTTATCCATATCTTATCTGAGCTTCTTGATTCAGCAACACTGGATAAGAAAACTCATAAGAAGACTGTTTTGTGAGATTACTGGTATCTTCTCTTCCACTTGGGCCCCTTTCTATAATAGTCAGTTTCATGGTATTTTGGCTTTATCATATTTCCCACCCAGGACCACACAGTGCAGAGGAAAACAAAAACACTAAAGAACTAAAAAGAATATTTTAAAAAGCCATAAAATGGCTTTGAATGTCACTAAGATTCTCTTTTAGTTCCTCTTCATCCATACCTGTTTGCACAGGCAAACTATTAATAGCTTCCAATCATTTCAGCTTTAATGCTAGGACCACCTCAAAAGTTGAAGATTGGTTAAATATCCAAAAGTTCAGATGCTTATCCAAATATACTGGAATCTCCTCTTGGAGTAAAAGGGCTGAGATAGAAAAAGGATAGATTGTGTCTTGCCCCAGCATGGGTGTGAAGAGGGAAGACGTAAAGATCCTTCTCTGGCTGCACATCTTGCACAAAGGTTAGATACAATAACATCCCTGCACTTAGGGACTTCTCTCCCCAGTACTCCTGGGTGCAAATATACCTGAGGACAGGTATGATGATATAACCCCACCTCTCACACTACACCAGGGAAAACAGGCTACGTCATACAAAGCAATGCTGCCTATATGCTCCCCCTAAATGGTACATGCATTCTGAGAGACAAGGTGGGCGAGGGAATATCTTTTATTCGCACAACTTCTGTTGGAGAGAGAGACAACAAAATGTGAGAGTCCAATAAAAGATCTCAGCCGTCTTATCTGTCTAATATCCTGGGACCAACACAGCTACAACTACACTACATACATGCATTCTGAGGCACAAGCCCCCAGAGCTCCACCTTGGATGGTGTTGCACTGCACTGCCCCCAACACAACTAGCACACCTTAATAATACAATCTGATTGTAAAGAACCCGCACAGATGCTTCAACCCTGATAAACGGCCACAGTCTGGATTTGATCCTGTACTCCTCATACAGAGGCTCAGCAAATTTTCAAGTCAGCAACAAAACTCCCCCCGCCACACACACTGGCAGACTTACAGGCAACTTCTGTTATCCTACACTAGTTAAGGTACTGGTTACTTTAAGGTGTACTATCCCTTCTGACTATTCAAGGCCATAAATAGCAGTACATAACCAGATAGCTATACCGATCCAGCTGAAATAAAGCCCCTCTATGCTCCTAAATCTGCCAGCAAAGATCCTCATTGTTGCTCCTATTCCTTTGCTACAATACAAAGCTGAGAGTTGGAAACAGTGGCAGGTCTGACTTGCCTACACTATTAAATGGGTGTCAGCAATAGGAACAGCTGAACCAGTGCTGAAGACCATTTCATTGCATGCATAGTCAGGAACAAACCTCATTCCACACTGATTCAGAACCCAGGAGTCTCTCTTGTAGAAGCTGTGTCTACACCGGCGTGTTTTGTCACTGGTGCAGCTCTACTAGTGGTAGCAATTGCTAAGGCTGAAGTGCAGAGAGGATTTGAACATTTTTATCAGTGTCCTCTAACCCTGTTCAAGACAGGGATAAACAACATGAATGATAATAATTCCTGAGCATTGCTGCTGCTGAGGCCACTGATGATGAATTACTGTCCTGAACTTCCTAGTAAAGATGAAGCCTTTTTGAAGTGGTGTTGATAACAGTTTGGCCATGTCAAACATAGCCAGTATCAGACAACAGGTACCAAATGTGCTAGTATAGACCAGAATTATTAAAGGTAAGACATTTCTTTTTCTGATTTTCTTACAGTACGTGTTATATTTTGAAAACACCTTGCAGACTTCTTTATTTTGTCCTTTTCAGCATCTGTTAGAAACATTTCTGTAAGTGGAATCAGAGCTTTCATTTTCCCTCTTCTTTTCATCTTTCCCTCTTTTGATTTTATTTCATACTTAGCCTTCTCATCTGCAGCGTCTCTCTCTTTCTTTGTCAACTTCACTGCTCTCCCCCTGCCTCTCACTTGTGTTCTTTTTCCTGACCACAGCTCTGTCTCTTCATTCCTCTCCCTAACCCCATTACAACCAATGATTTTTGCTGCTTCCTTTTGAGTTGAAAATAAAGTTTCCCCCCTTTGGACTCCCCTAAACCCAATATTTTAAAGTGAATGATTTAAAATAAATAAATAAATAAATAAGCTTTAGAAGCTTAGTCAGATTCTATTGTGGTAACATGGCGTTACCTAGCAATGCCATATACCTAACAGTTCCTTTCTTCTGCAAAAATGAAAGCCTTTTTTTATTACCAATTTTGTCAGAGTAGGCTTAAAGTCACAAAGAGCAAGCATATTCTTTAAAGGACACTTTCATGTTGCAGCTTAGAAATAGTGGGAAAACTCACCTCAGGGCTCCTAAGTGCATCTTTTAAAACCAACAGAAAGGTCAAATACATGATTTTTTTAATGTTTAAGAACATAAGATCATAAGAATGGCCATACTGGGTCAGACCAAAGATCCATCAGGCCAGTATCCTGTCTTCCAACAGTGGCCAATGCCAGGTGCCCCAGAGGGAATGAATAGAACAAGTAATGAGGTGATCTATCCCTGTCGCCCATTCCCAGCTGGTGGCAAACAGAGGCTAGGGACACCATCCCTGCCCATCCTCGTTAATAGCCATTGATGGACCTACCCATGAAATTATCTAGTTCTTTTTTTAACCCTGTTATAGTGTTGGCCTTCACAACATCCTCTGGCAAGGAGTTCCACAGGTTGACTGTGTTCTGTGAAAAAAAATACTTCCTTTTGTTTGTTTAAACCTGCTGCCTATTAATTTCATTTGATGACCCCTAGTTTGTGTGTTATGAGAGGGAGTAAATAAGACTTCCTTATTTACTGTCTCCACACCAGTCATGATTTTAGTCACCTCTATCACTTTCTTTCTAAGTGGAAAAGTCCCAGTCTTATTAATCTTTCCTCATATGGCAGCAATTCCATACCCTTAATCATTTTTGTTGCCCTTTTCTGAACCTTTTTGCAATTCCAATATATCTTTTTTGAGATGGGGCGACCACATCTGCACGCAGTATTTGAGGTGTGGGCGTACCGTGAATTTATATAGAGGCAATATGATATTTTCTGTCTTATTATCGATCCCTTTCTGAATGGCTCCCAACATTCTGTTCGCCTTTTTCACTGCTGCTGCACATTGAGTGGATGTTTTCAGCGAACTATCTACAATGACTCCAAGATCTCTTTCTTGAGTGGTAACAGCTAATTTAGACCCCATCGTTTTATATGTATAGTTGGGACTATGGTTTCCAACGTGCATTACTTTGCATTTATCAATATTGAATTTCATCTGCCATTTTGTTGCCCAGTCACCCAGTTTTGTGAAATCCTTTTGTAGCTCTTCGCAGTATGCCTGGGACTTAACTATCTTGAGTAGTTTTGTATCATTTGTAAATTTTGCCACCTCACAGTTTACGCTTTTCTTCAGATCATTTATGAATATGTTGAATAACTTTGGTCCCAGTACAGACCACTGGGGGACACCACTATTTACCTCTCTCCATTCTGAAAATTGACCATTTATTCCTACCCTTCGTTTCCTATCTTTTAACCAGTTACCAATCCATGAGAGAACCCTCCCTCTTATCTTGTGACAGCTTACTTTGCTTAAGAGCCTTTTGGTGAGGGACCTTGTTGAAGGCTTTTGGAAAATCTAAATACACTATATCCACTGTATTCCCCTTGTCCACATGTTTGTTGACCCCCTCAAAGAATCCTAGTAGATTGGTGAAGCATGATTTCCCTTTATTGCTGACTTTCCCCCAACAAATTATGTTCACCTATGTGTCTGACAATTTTGTTCTTTACTATAGGTTTCAGTTTGCCCAGTACTGACGTCAGGCCTGTAATTGCTGGGATCACCTCTGGAACTCTTTTTAAGAATTAGCATCACATTAGCTATCGTCCAGTCATTTGTCTCTCACTGCTTCTTTTACTTTGTTGTTTAGCCACAGTAGCACTTTTGATTCTCTTACTATGTTTGTTTTTTTTTAATTTGAGATATACATTTAAGTTGAGCCCCTATTATGGTGTCTTTAAAAAGTTTCCATGCATCTTGCAGAGATTTCACTTTTGGCGCTGTATCTTTTAAATTTCTGTTTCACTAACTTCCTCATTTTTGTGCAGTCCCTCTTTCTGAAATTAAATGTTACCGTGTTGGGCTGCTATGGTGTTTTCCCTGACACAGGGATGTTAAATTTAATTATATTATGGTCACTATTAGCAAGCGGTCCAGCTATATGTACCTCTTGGACCAGACCCAGTGCTCCATTTAGGATTAAACCAAGAATTTCCACTCCTCTTGTGGGTTCCAGGACTAGCTGCTCCAAGAAGCAGTCATTTAAGGTGTCAAGAAACTTTATCTCTACATCCCGTCCTGAGGTGAAATGTAGCCAGTCAATATGAGGATAGTTGAAACCCCCCATTATTACAGAGGTTTTTTTTTTTATAGCCTCTCTAATCTCTCTGAGAATTTCACAGTCACGATCACCATCCTGGTGAGGTGGTTGGTAATATATCACTACTGTTATATTCTTATTATTAGAGTACGGAATTGCTATTCATAAAGATTCTATGACACAGTTTGATTCGTTTAAGATTTTTACTTCGTTTGATTCTATGCTTTCTCTCACATATAGTGCCACTCCCTCACCAGCAGAACCTGTTCTGTCCTTCTAATATATTTTTATACCCTGATATTACTGTGTCCCACTGACTATCCTCATTCCACCAAGTTTCTGTGATGCCTATTATATCAATATACTCATTTAATATGAGGAACTCTGGTTCACCCATTTTATTATTTAGACTTCTAGCATTTATATATAAGCATTTTAAAAACTTGTCACTTTTTAACTGTCTACCATTACATGACACCCTTAGCAAGTTTGCAGATGACACTAAACTGGGAGGAGTGGTTGATACGCTGGAGGGTAGGGACAGGATACAGAGGGACCTAGACAAATTAGAGGATTGGGCCAAAAGAAATCTGATGAGGTTCAACAAGGACAAGTGCAGAGTCCTGCACTTAGGACGCAAGAATCCCATGCACTGCTACAGACTAGGGACCGAATGGCTGGGCAGCAGTTCTGCAGAAAAGGACCTAGGGGTTACGGTGGACGAAAAGCTGAATATGAGTCAACAGTGTGCCCTTGTTGCCAAGAAGGCTAACGGCATTTTGGGCTGTATAAGTAGGGGCATTTCCAGCAGATTGAGGGACGTGATTATTCCCCTCTATTCGGCACTGGTGAGGCCTCATTTGGAGTACTGTGTCCAGTTTTGGGCCCCACGCTACAAGAAGGATGTGGATAAATTGGAAAGAGTCCAACGGAGGGCAACAAAAATGATTAGGGGGCTGGAGCACATGACTTATGAGGAGAGGCTGAGGGAACTGGGATTGTTTAGCCTGCAGAAGAGAAGAATGAGGGGGGATTAGATAGCTGCTTTCAACTACCTGAAAGGGGGTTCCAAAGAGGATGGATCTAGACTGTTCTCAGTGGTAGAAGATGACAGAACAAGGAGTAATGGTCTCAAGTTGCAGAGGGGGAGGTTTAGGTTGGATATTAGGAAAAACTTTTTCACTAGTAGGGTGGTGAAGCACTGGAATGGGTTACCTAGGGAGGTGGTGGAATCTCCTTCCTTAGATGTTTTTAAGATCAGGCTTGACAAAGCCCTGGCTGGGATGATCTAATTGGGTTTGGTCCTGCTTTGAGCAGGGGGTTGGACTAGATGACCTCCTGAGGTCCCTTCCAACCCTGAGATTCTATGATTCTATGATGATGTAATTAAATGGGCCTCTTTCATATGACCGTTTCTCATCAGATCCTACCCATATTTTATCATCTTCCATCCTCTCCTCCTTACTAGGACATAGACAATGTCCATTAATAGATCATCCTCTAAGAGTTGTCTCTGTCTGAACCATGTGCTCCTCCACACCGGTCATCTTTCCCCCAGCCCTTAGTTTAAAATTAAAAAGGTCATAGAGCAGTTTTTAAGTGCCAACAATCTGTTGCCATTTTGGTTTAGGTGGAGCCCATCCTTCCTGTATAGGCTGCCCCTTTCCCAAAAGTTTCCCCAGATCCTAATAAATATAAACCTCTCCTACATACACCATCATCTCTTACATGCATTGAGACCCTGCAGTTCTGCCTGTCCAACCTGCGATGCCCATTTCAGAGAATGCCACCATGGAGGTCCTGGACTTCAGTCTCTTATCTAGCAGCCTAAATTTGGCCTCCAGGATGTCTCTCCTATCCTTCCCGATATCATTGGTACCTACATGTACCACTAGCACCAGCTCCTCCCCAGCACTACACATAAAAGTCTATCTAGAGGTCTTGAGAGATCGGCAGCCTTTGCACCAGGTAGGCAAGTCACTAGGCGGTTTTCCCTGTCATTGTAAACCCAGATACCTATGTTAATAATGATTGAATTGCCCATTACTAATACCTGTCTCTTCCCAATAACTGGAGTTCCCTACCCTGGAGAGGTATCCTCAGTGCGAAAGGATACCATGACATCATCTGGAAGGAGTGTCCCAACTCTGGAATCTTTTCCCTCTGCTCCAGTTGGATGTTCTCCTTCCCTCAACAGCACAGAGGCTGTGAGACTGGGGGTAGGACCATTCTACTATGTCCTGGAAAATCTCACCTATGTACCTCTCTGTGTCCCTTAACTCCACCAATTCAGCCACTCTGCTGCATTGGTGCAATAAACTGGATAGCCCCCACTGTGTTGCTGGACTTCTGTCTGCATTCTCTTTTTACTCCTGCAGCTCCTTCCTCTGTTGAGGCTTTGATCTCTTTGATCCCACAAAACACACTAGAGACAACAAACTTACCCAAGGGTCACATAATTGCGACTCCTTCACCTGGAAAAATCCCTCCCAAAACTCCCTTTAGCTGGTCCTGTTCCTTGTAATGCTGTGATCTCCAGGTCTATTGTATTTGTATATACTACATACAAAAACACAGTATGGTTGATATATATACTCTTGCACAGAGTCAAAGTGAATATTCAATTTTCAAGTTGCTAGGGAAAATTTTTTTTTGCTAGTCACTATATTGGAGACACTGAGGGGGTCATTGTTTTCAGAAGTACACGGCAGACAGACAAGTAGATAAACTAAATACATAGAGTAGATAAAGCCCATGGTACTCACCACATGTAGTGGCATTAGTATCATTAGATATGCTAATTTTGTACAATTAACCTTTTATAATTGCTTTAAAGACCTTGTCTAACTGGGCAGAGTGTTACTGCATTGATGGAGACTTAAACCAGAGGCAAGCTTTCAGAAAACTAATTATACTTGCAATATTCAGTACATATTTTCCTAGTGGCGTTTATGCCACCATCTCATTTAATTATTTAAAAAAAACATTTCTATTGTGAAGAATTCCCACCAGGAATCCCTGTTTCTGCCTGCTTTGTTCTCTAGTCCCTATTATTCAAGATAATTTTAGTAATAGAAAATCATCCTTCATTCAAAGTAAAATCTTTGTTTTTATTCTTCTCCTCTCAATTAAAGCTAAAAAATGCAATCAAATATCCCTTGCAAGAAAGGGGAAGACAATAAATAAAAGCAGAAAGCAGTTTATATTTGTGTATTGAAATTATGGAGCCATTTGCAAATTTTGTGCTTCATTGCCCAACATATGCTGATGCAGAGAAAATGGGTTATCACAGACATTAACCCAGTAATAGGTTCCGGAGAAACTGGCCCAGTGACAGAATGCTAGATGAATCAGTTGAGAAAGATAAAAGAATTGTGTACTGATAAGACACCAAAGAGGTGTGAAACTATATTGGGCAGATCAGGGACTTATGTAGTGGTAATTTATTCTGTGTGATCCAAAAGGAAATAGAGTTATTGAAGAAAGTCAGGCTAGGGAATTATTTTGTGCAATTCCACAATACATCAGACCCTAACCAATAATTAGGCCACTAACAGAAAGTTAAGAGCCACACCTGCCCTGAAAACTATAGAACATTCAGTCTTATATTGGTTAAATTAAATTACTAGTTCCAGGAAGCTCAAGATTTTCTAACGTCACTACTGCTACATAGTCCCATCAGTGGATGCTACATCCAGACAAGCAGTATAATCAGATTCAAAAAACTAAAAAACAGTGACAAACATCTAGGGTCCCAATCGTGTAAAAACCTGTGCATATTCTTAACTTTACACACTGAGTGGTCCCTAAGCTTCCAGGGGCTTACACACAGTGTGCAGTATAGATAAGGACATGCATACGTCTTTGCAGAGTCAGGGCGATTATCTGTTCCAAGGAGTTTACAGTTTATGGGTATCTTCTTTTTCTGTTAACCAAAGCTTTCACCTGTTATCATCATTAACAGTTGGAATGTGGTAGTAGATAGAGGACTTAACCAGATTGTGATCCCATTGTGCTGGGCCCTAGGTACAACAGTTATTGTCTATAAAGCAATCTAAACCAGGGGTCTCAAACATGCAGCCCGCGGAGCTCTTCCCTGTGGCCTGCCAGGCTCCCCACACCCCCCCTTAAAAAAAATTTTTTTTTTTACCCCCAGGCAGTTCCCGCTGCCAGAACAACTGTCTGGCAGCTGGAACTGCCTGGGGGTAAAAAAAAATTTTTTTTTAAATGGGGGGGACGGGGGGGGGCACGGGGAGCCTGGCGGGCCGCATGGGAAGAGCTCTGCAGGCCGCATGGGAAGAGCTTTGCGGTTTATGGGAGGGAGGGAGGGAGGAGGAGCGGGAAGCCGTGCGCACAGGGGAGGAGGCGGAGAACGGGCGGGGCCTAATGGAAGGGGTGGAGTGGGGGCGGGGCCGGGGGGAGCGATGCAGCCCTTGGGCCAATGCACTAGTCCTCATGCAGCCCTCGTGGTAATTTGAGTTTGAGACCTCTGATCTAACCTGCAAAGCTAGATGCACTTTCATCATTAGTCAATATTTTCATGAGTTTCAAGTCAATTTTTGGTGTTTTTGCTTGTTTAAGTGAAAAGCATTTTTCATATATTTTTAAGAAAGCCATTTGGGGGGGAAGTCAGATGTTTAAGTGTGAGACAGTTGAAAAGGCAGCAAAATTACAAATCTTTGCCTTCTAACAAATTAACATGAATCTAACTTCATCTGCAAATGCTTTCAATGAAAAAACTGACAGATACAGGTGAACTGGTTTGACTGAAACAACTCAAATGTCACCCAAGAGTTGAAGTGAACCTTGAAATGAAGTCCAAAAAAGTTAGCCTAACTTATTTGCCTTCAACAGAAAAGAACATAGGACACGTGTTCAAACAATGGAGGAGCTTATCAGCTCAGGATGGAAGGTTGTAAAGCCTAACAAAGATTTGGTGTCAGGTATAGCACATTACATGGTTCTCTGCTGGAAGCATAGACCTGTGAGTACTAGGTAACTAACCTTTAATATACTTCAGATAGCAGCTGCTTATAATCGGTTTATCGACAAAGATTCTTTTGATAGCATAATTCCAAGGAGGGTAGGGGAGGCTCTTGTCTTGTATATTAGACAGGAAGCATCTAACCTCATGGAACACTAGCATTTCATTTTCAGGAGACCAAACTTCTCTCCCCTCCAGACAACACCGACTACAAGTGTAAGTAGATGAACTGTTTATTTTACCTGTTTAATAGCCCTTTTTACTACTTCTTTCTGGTGGAACTGTGAGCTGAAGTACACAGAAGCTACAAGAAAGGCAGGTCTTCTGCTATTTCTGGCCCAAATGAAAACAAAAAGAAACCTGACAGGATCACCAGTTTTTATGAAATTTTTAGCTTAGAGCTGTAGACCCAAGTCATCCCAGTAGTTTGTATAAAGGGCCCCGATAGGGAATTTTTGCCCAAATAAGGAAGAGAGCTAGTCAAATAATGGAAAAAAGTATTCACAAAAATCCATTTGAATTCTGAATGGTCATTTAGCTCATTCATGTTCGGATACCTTTTTGTTCGCTATTCATCATCATTTGCATGCATTAGTTTTTGTTTCCATGGACATTTCAAAAATGAATTTGTTTGCATTCAAACAAGAATAATGCACTAGCTCATGTGCAATTGGTTATTCAGTCGTCCAAATCAGGATTTGTGTCAGTGTCATCCATTTTCCTCTGAGAATCCAGCTTTTGACAAGTCTCTTCCCAAAACTTTCATCAATGTTCAACTATTTTAACTGCAACCTCTTTTGAGACTTTGTGCCATTTGCATCTGGCCTCTCTCTCTGGGATTCCATTCAACCTCCAAGCGAACCTGATTTCTCTCCTTAACATTATTTATGCCAGTATCATTTCAATGTGGGACCTTCTTCCTCTTGGGATGCTCTTGTTTTTTCTGACTTCTGCACAACAGATTAAAAAATCTTAAGGTCTTCCCTAAGGGGTTATGTTTCACAGGTGCCTGAAAAATAATATTCAGAAGTACATCTGTGAAATAGGACCAGTCAGCCTGACAAAAGTTCCACTTCCTATTTATCACCTGAGAACTCACTATCTTCCTATTCCAATGAGTACAGGTCCATGATAAACTCCAACACCAGACAGAACATTCCATGTGTAGCTCATGGACCTGGTTGCTGCTCATCTGAGTTGCATTTAATGCCAACTGTGTGCCATACATTTTTGACTTATAAGTCACGGTGCCATCATTCAAGAAAACTAGATTGCTGTCAGCAATAAAGTCATATAGCAAAGTTCCATTCAAATCAATCCTTCTGTTCCCCCACAGTTTGCTTTTGGCATTAAAATCTCCATATTATATATATATATATATATATATATATATATATATATATATATATATATATATATATATATATATATATATATATATATATATATATATATATATATATACACACACAATGATTTGGTTGCAGTTTCCCAATTCTATCATAAGATTCTCATTATCAGTTGGACAGTCATCGGTATATTAGACATTAACAATTCTTAGATCCTCATTCCCTGAACTTGATAGTGATGCAGTCCAACTCAGTATGCAAGTTCATCTCACCTACTTCCACATCTCTTTTGTATTTGAATGTCTCCCTAATAATAAATATCAGAACTCCACCAACTCTTCCCATGTTCCTTTCTCAAGCAATCAAGACCTACAATAAATATGCTTTTGTTGTCAGAAAGCTTTCTTTCCTGAATAGCAGTAACATGGGTATTTTCCTCAAAGAACTTTCTCAACTTCCCCAATACTGTTCTGAATGGCCATTATATTCAAATGTGTGATGCTAAATGTGGCAGTGACATATTTGTCAACATCACCTCTTGTGGTTTCCGGGGAAGATATGTTGGTTTCCCTGTATGTCAGGTTTCCAAAGTCTCTTCCACAACCTCATGGTGTGAATGTGATTGCCAGAGCTACTCAAGCAAGAGATTTCCTCTGGGAACACCCCAGAACCACAGCAAGGTGGGGATGGTCTGCAGTTGCAAAATGATTATACTTTATTCTTCACTTCAAGTTCTCAACAGTCATCTTGTGTGTCTGTTTTTCATTGCCATCTTTCATCAAGAAGTTACTGCATTTTAATAGCAGAGGTTGCAATTCATGTCTATCAGTTGCTTTATCAGTGTCTTAAGTTTATATGGTGGTTTGAGATGACATGTGCTATAGAAATACAAGATATTACAATAATTTGTATAAAACAAAATGGGAAATGTCCAGCAGAACCAAATACGAAACAGATGATAACCTGCATTTACTCAATTTACATTTCCACAAGTTATTGCTGTATTAGGTAAGAAGTGCATGTGGGTGGTGGGGAGCGGGAGAACAAAGGCTGCACTTAGTTGATGTTTGATAAGAAGCTCTTTCAAATGTAAATACTTTCTGGTCAAATCAAAAGGCTGCAAAGGTCAGTGTTGGTACAATACTTGCAACTTACTTCTATTGTTTATATTTTAACAGCTGTGATTCTGTATCTCTTACTCTAGTGATACATTGCCCATGCGGTATATAAAATGCCTCCTCAATGACATGAAAATACGCTTCTACAGAAGTTATATTATAGTGTGATGTGTGTTTCATTTCAGTCAAGGGTATGTTGTGTTTCTTATGAGAGAACAGGAAAGAGCACTGCAACACTCACTCCACAGTATATGTGCTGTACTGTCAGTGAGGAGAATTCAGAACTCTAAAGGGGAAAAGTTTATGCCACTGGGAATTCAACTAGAATGCAAAACCCCTTCTGCAGTTGAGCTTCGCCTGTTGGTCCTTCCCTTGTTGATTTGCCTCATTCCTTCTTTCCAGGGGGACAGGTAAGGACAATGCTGTGGACACATGAGAGATACCTATCTGGAAATAATTTTGTAAAAGTAAAATACCTTTAGGACCTGGACAATACTGCATGCCACTGAGCTGTAACATCTAATTATCAGCAGTGGCACAAACTGTACTGAAATGGTTAGCTTTTGTATAATGCTGCTTTATGCATTGCCTCTGTTAAGATGTCCGCTTGTCAATTACTTAAAAGCTGATGGATGCCTCCATTCATCAGTCATCTGAAAGAAATATTCCTTTGGAACCAAAGGATTAGTCTGGGGTTTTGAAAACACAATACTGTGTGTGGGGGGAAGAGAGACAACAATTGTGCCTCTTTGTAGGAAACAGAACTCACACAGAAACTGACTTCTGGTTAGCTATCTGACTAACGCAGATAAAGATTCCATGTTTTGGTTCAGATGTTCCTTTCCATCTTTCCGACAATACTAAAAATTCCCCACCCCATCAGTCTTTGTTTGCATATTTCTTCTGCCCTTTGGAAGGATTTCTTTCCCTCCCCTCCTTCATTCATTGTAAGCTTCAGTTTCAAATAATCAGCCAAGTGAAAGATGCATTTGAAGCTTCCAGGAGGAAATATGTATAACATTTATTAAATATCTGTCAGTCAATCATGACAACACAAACAACATATCCCTAGACTGATAAGACAACAATTTTCTTATTTTCCTTTTCAAGTACAAGGAGTAAGAATTGCTTCTCTTCAAAGACCCTGTGCTAAAAAAAGTGACAACAATCTGAACTTAGTGGTGGAGTAGTAGCAGAAATCAGTGGGAAAAACTCTGCTGAATAAAATAATTCTCTCTCACCACAGCTGTCTCTAACACCAACAAGCAGCGGCATTATCCTGCAGCAGCATCCTTTGATATAACCACATCCCTTTTCAAGCTCGCCCTTTTGCTCCTTTACAATTTTTATTTTAAATTCAAAACATTCTGTAGCCTTCTACCCTCCTTAAAAAAAAATAATCAATTGCTACCCTTTCAAAGACAGTTCACTTCATTAAAAGGATTAAACATCTGACACGCTGGTCAATATAGTGAAGACCTCTTAAAACGTACAGTTGTGAAGGCTAGAGTCCATTTATTTCTTTAATAGGGTTATTACTGTATTAGGTGAGTTTTAAGGAGTGCATATAGATTTAATGAAAATAGCAAAAGTCCTATTGCCAACTACCAAAAAAAAATCAGTTCCATCTTACAGCGGTGTCACAGGCTTGTTCAGCATGCATTTTATAGAAGGGGCTGATGTGACATGAGCAAATGTACTGGTACCTCTCAACCTGCCAAAGGCCAAATGTGGGGCCCAATGTGTGATAATGATCCAAAATGATGGGGTGGGGGAGAATATATATGCACACAAGTTAAAATGTTGCGGGGTTCTTCCTTTAGTGTAAATGATTAACTTCAGTTTCAGGACTCTGCATTTCCAATATAAATAGTTTTAACATGAAACATGACTTGGGGACTAAATCGGGCAACATCCTTGGAAATGAAATCAACATTTCAGATGTAGAAATATACCTCTCTCAATATAAAAGTCTCTCTTTAAAAACAGAAACAGATCAAAAATAAATTGGTTTCACAGTCCCTCCTTGCCCTATTCCTCTCCTTTTTTATTGTACTTGAAGGATGAAGGGGTAAAAAATAACTAATTAACTCTCCTCCCCCATCCCAGGTTAGCAGAGTCAAAGACAAAAACTACACCATGAAGGTGATCTGAAATGAAATAATACCTACGTCTTCGTATCCAAAACCTCAGTAAAAAGCCCAGGACTTCATAAAAAAAATAAAAAAGGAAACAAGAAATAATCATTTATGGGACAGAAAGCTTGTTCAAACAATGTTATTTAATGCTCAGTAACTTCAGAAGAAGGTGACAAGAAAAGACTGCTTCCGTCAGACTCAGATAAAAGCACATTATCAAAGTCGAAACACAGAATCTGGCCTCAGACCGAACTGGAACCTAGGATTAAGAGTAAATTAAATCTGATAAAATTGTTTAAAAATAGTTGCATGCTCCAAGAGAGGTTCCATGGGGAGCAAGCCGTGCTCTTCATTATGAGGGTGCGGGGAGGATTTTGCTCCCTTGAACTCTAGCCTGCTTGTATTGTACATTTGACACATTTCTGCTAAACTACCTAAAAACGCAGGGTATTTGCAGATGCTACTTCTTTGTAGAGTAGAGCTGTCACTACTTTTCATGGGCTGCATGTTCCTCTTCAGCACAAAAAAAAGAAATGCAAAGGAATTCTTTATATTGAAACATATCCAAGAAAGCTGGAGAGCATTGTCTGATGCAGCCATACACCTCTCTTTGTGACTGAAGGAGCAGGAGCCAGGACAATAAATATGGTACCAATACATTCCAGAGCTATATAATGCTACCAGCATCCCCTGGCCTCATGAGCTCTACCATGTGCATGCCAACAATTGCACTCTGTGGAAACAGTGGAATCCAGGACAAAGGCCCCCAATATTTCCTTAGACAAATGTCACATCACGATTGCAATCTTTTTTTCTTCTTCTGAGGGCAATGGATTCCCAGGTAATCCCTACCACCAGAACACATCTGTAGACATTATTTGGCCGTCTGGAATTAGCAAGAGGAATATTTCCGCCCCTGCCCTTTAGGTCCTCTTTATGATCCATTAGTGTAGCTGCAGCAGCTTAAACACCTTGAATCCAGCTGGGGGGAAATTTCCCCAACTCAGGAACTGAACAATGCTCTTCCTGAGAGTCTGGGCATAAGGGACATGCCAGGGAATAACTGGATGCTACTACAGGGAATTTGTTTAGTGCTGCCACCCAGAGACAATTGGCTAGGCTGCCACAACTATGGCTGGGGGGCATTTCAGTCCAGTGTGCAACCCCAAACTGGGAGAGCACACAGATGGCTTAAAGCCACTTTAGCCCTCATCCAGTGAGCTGAGAGTGTTGTGCTCTGCCTCCATGAGGCACAACAACAACAAAATTCCATCATGCATGGCCAACACATTATAAGTCATTACAGAACTGGATGACATTAAGTTGCAGTGATATTTTTGACATATCATCTATGGATTTTGAAGGCAATATATGACAAATTGTCCCCCAGCTGATTCATTTCATTCTCCCCCCACTATCTACACCTCCATATCACTCTTCAGTGGAAATAACTGTAATAGAACTTTGTACCTTTTACCTGAAGCAATTTTAGGCAAAAAAATCACAAAGTCCTTTGCTAACAAGTAATTATTAGAACACTCCAATGAGGAGAGATGAATATTAGAGCTCATCAAAAGTATACAAAAATTCAGCAAAAAAGTTGTATTGACTTTTCCCCACCCTGGTATTGGTTGAATTTCCATTCTGATAAACATTTTTATGGCATTTTCTACTAAATATGATTATTATTTCCATTTTACATACGGGAAACTAAAGCATGTAAGAAGGCAAATGGTTTGTCCTAAGGTTGAGTCAAGGGCACTGCAAAAAAAATAACTCCATGCCCTCTGCTATAAATGAGGTTAGCCCTTTGCAGGTCAACACAACCTGTTATGGATGTTATCTATTGGTAACCTCCAATTTCCCAATAGTTTCAGTTTCCTAGGACTTTGTAGTATTGGACTTTAAAGCCACAATATTTGTATATAAAAAAAAAGGTGGGCAGAAAACAAATAAGGTGGAGAAAAAGTTATTTTATGATACAGTTCTACAAATTTATTACTTCCACCTATGTGATGTATAATATATATATTTGTAAAATCCGAGACAAGTTTAAATTACAATAAATGGAGAAATTAACAGAGAAACAGCTCAGTCTACAAGGGAAGGCAGCAGATTGACCACTTAACCTGTATCAGGAAAGTTGAATTTTCTTACAGCATCTTACCTTTTCTGTAAGCTACTCTTTTCAGAAGTGTGCATCGACTATGGCTAAAGTTTTGCCCTTGGGGGAAAACTTAGAGCGCTATATTTCCAAATTTTTGTGAGACGTAATAAGAGAGAATGAAGTACAAATGTACAAGAGCAGCGAGCTGCCCAGAGCTCAATGTGTGTACCGCTTTGGAATGCACACTCTGTTCACATTGAAGCCCATGTAAATGGATAAAAGAGCAGGTTGAGTGGCAGTTGCACATGTACGTGTACATTGTAATTTTCATCAGGGGGAAACAACATAGGCAGCTTCTAATACTGCTGGGCAAATGTAAACTAATCAAACTATCAAATAAGTAGAAAAGACTCTGTGAAACAGAGAAACATACTGTTTTAACCGCAGAAACACACCCAATTTATGGGAAGGGACTTAGAGAGAAGCAGTTTTCTTATGCATCTAATGTCCACTTATGAGGATTTGTGCAACAGTAGAATTAAAAGGTCTAAAGCTCAAGGCAGGATGGGTTTATCTAGCAGAATATGCGATTAGGGTGGCACATAGCAGAGCATGTGAGCGACTAACAAATCAGAGACAACTCCAGTCCCCAAGCCATTGAGAATAGAACATGTCTGAATGTTAGCTAAAAGGAGATCTTACTAGCTTGTGTAGTGTACAGAGTTTGAAGGCACTGATCGAGAAGAGAAGGGCTTTGTGCAGGGGTTCACTGAGAGGAAAAGCTAAACAAGATAAAGACTAAGATCCTGATTCATCAAAGCTTGCTTATCAATTCAGGCCTTAGAGCTGATTAATTCATAAACAATGAATAACGGGGAAAATCCTGAGACGCACTGAGCACCTACAGTTTCCACTGAAGGCCATGGGTGATGCAAGTGCTTGGCATCCTTTCAAGATGTGTCCTAACAACAAATTATTAAATTTAAACATGGCAAAAATCACTTTGATGGATCTGTGTTTTGTGGGTCCAGTGCCTAAGGCAGCTATATAGTGGCAAGTGGGTGTTATTTTTTAGTATTTCTATGCATGCAAAAGTTTAATACACCATGAAGATAAATGTATGTGGGATGAATGATGTTTAAGTTTCAATGAATGTGAGATGAGAAATGTGCTAATACATCAGCAATACGCAACATAATTAAGTAGTGATCACCACTCTTTTCTCCTCAATTTTCCTCTCCTAGTTTTCTTTAGTGATTCTATCTTTTCATTCCCCCCTTTTGTTGGTATCTCTCAAGACTCTGTCATTATTCTCCTTCTCTAAACTTAAGAGTTAAACTGTATTCTGGGTCACCGTATTTCAGTGCAACTTATGAAGGTGAAAGCAATAGAACTTGCAAAGCGTGCAGGTGAATAAATGTGGAGCGAATTCTGCCAGTGAATTAGCTGTCTGGTGCAAGAAGATTACTTCCAGAGTTTCTTGTTTCTTAAAAATCTTAAGAACTTAAATGCAAAGAAGTTTAACATTAATCTAATATTAAAAGTTTAGCTCTCAAAGGCATGTTTCTAGTAGGGATACTCATGTTTACTAATTAAAAGTTCAAAGTTCACTCTCCAAATTTCTCTTAAAATTCACACTCTCTTTCTAAAAACACATCTGCCAGCAACTCACTCACTAGAACATCTGTGGATGGTGAGCGCATAAGGAATGCAAAAAATATAAGCCAGTTCAATTTGAAATTCAAATGACTATTTATGGAAAATGTAATGCTGAATTTGCCCAGCATTTCTAAAGAGTCAGGTAATTCTAAGGTTGCTCTGACAATAGTGCTTGAGAGAGAGCCATAAACAAAATACAGGATGTGCAATGTGACCAAGTTAGGGCTGCTTGGGCAACTTCAACTTTTAAAACGTTTCTTCATGTATGGGCTTGATTTTACAACCAAAAGAATTTAATTATAAGAGTAGTCAATACCGAATCACCATATTTATTGGTAGTGTCTTGTTCTCATTTGTTTAAATTTGTCCTTGTATTATAGTAGCACCTAGAGTCACTAATGGAGATGAGAACCCAATTGTGCTAAAGGTTGTACATACACAGAGCAAGAGAGAGTCCCTTATCATTAAGTCTTACAACCTAGAAGGACAAGTTAAACAAATGTGGGAGAAAGGAAATACTAATGAACCCATTGTACAGATGGGGAACTGAGGCACAGAAATTTGGGACTAGGTTTTCAAAGGAGCTCAAGGCCAACTATTTGAGGGCCCAACATCTGCAAGTGGGGACTGATTTTCAAAATCAGCTCAATATCCAGCCACTCCCACTGTTAAAAATATGGCCAGATTTTCAGTAGATTTCATTACCCAATGCGATTGAAAAAAAGTCTGCCAACTTATCTGATACCTAATTAGGAGTCAAGAATCTTTGAAACTCTAGCCACAACTGTGGGTGCTATCTACTTTTTTTAAAATCTTTCCCTAATTGACTCACCCAGGAAGTCCCTGGCAGACCTAGGAACTGAATTTAGATCTCATGAGCTGCAGTCCTGTGTCTAATTTTGAAAATAATCCTTTTCATCCATCGTGAATAATTTATTTTATTTTAGTTTTTTGAAAAAAAACCTTTGGGGTGAAGGACAACCACACCCACACAAACTAGTCTCACAGGATGCATTATCCAGAAATGGGAGAGCAAAAAAAAATAATTAAAAAGCGAAGTTACTTCGGCATTGTTTTAATCTATGTACCACATTTTTATTTTGGATTCAATTTGCCTTCATAAGGATGGGGATAGGAGAGTGCCATTTCTTGTTTGTTTGTCCTCCCCCCCCCCCCCCCCCCAAGAGATGTGCTAAATGGCAAGGAAATATAGAACACATTGGAGAGCTGGGACACCTCTAATTCATCACCCTGGCGTACACTAAATCTATTCCACAAACAGGTTTATTTCTTTTATCAAAACAAGATTCGCCTAATAAATGGCCTGGATATAAAATGGTGAGTGTGTAGTGAGTGATGTTACTGGGGGGGTATGACTCATCACAGTAATGAAAAATCCAAGAGAAGCAGCACTTTATAAATAAGTGCTTTGTAGAGAAGTTGGGTTTTTTTAAGCCACATACTTTAAAATGAAAGTAGTGTTACCAGAGAGATAGACTTACAGCATTTTTTTTTGACCCAAGCATGTTGTGGAACCTACCCTACATTGCTCTGTTGGAGTACCCCAGATCTGCCATGCCACCACCCCCAACCCTTTGCTGACATTCTCTAGATCTGTGGGAAGGAATGGATTGCTAATCACACTACGTTGTTTGACAAGTTAGCGATGTAAATAAATTGCTCTGAGTACCTTCACTCAGTCTCACCTGTTTTGCTAGTCTGATCTGAGAACAGCCATCACTCAAAGTTTTATTCAAACATTGTTAAAATATCAGTTTGCAACTAGTGCAGACAAAGACTGTTGTGTTTAAAAAATGTGAGCCCTAGCTCAATGGTGTCAGACATACAGCTGGTGGGCTGGACCCAGCCAATATGATGTATTTATATTGCCCATGTGACATATTAATGATAAAAGAAATAGAAAGCATGATTTATGAGGAAAGGTTTAAAAAACTGTGTATGTTTGATCTTGTTAAAAAAGATTTCAGGAGGACCTGATAACAGTCTTCAAATATGATAAGGGCTGTTATAAAGAGGACTATGATCGATTGTTCTCCATGTGCACTGAAGGTAGTTATGGGCTTAATCTGTAGCAAGGGAGATTTAGATTAGATAGTAGATATAGTTGTGGGGGCAAAAAGGGGAAGACAACCTAAGGATAGTTAAGCACTGAAATAAATGTCCCAGGGAGGGTGTGGAATCGCCCTCACAGGAGGTTTATAAACAACATGACATGTTAGACCAACATTTGACATGGATTGTCAATGCATACGTGATCCTGCCTCAGAGTGAGGGATGGACTAGAGGAGCTCCCAAGGCCCCTCCCAGATCTTCATTTCTATCATCAAGATTACGCAGAATCTGTTTGTTGTTGTTCTTAAGCTTCTAGCTCTCACTGCTGCAGAAATAAATGTTTAAACATGAACTGAGTGTGAACTGATAGGTCCTCCTGAGTCTGTTGATAGTCTGAAACAATGACTCAGAAATATGAACTCCCCAGGCCCAATGAATTTCACTGGAGTATCAGCGCTGTAGCCCAATGATAACACTTCAGTAGTGCAATAGTTAATGTTGTTGATGCTGATCATTTTAGCAGATGAAACAGGAAAGGTGAAGCCCTTGAGGGGTTGCAATAAGTGTAGCCTGGCCTGACATGAGTAATTAACACCTGGAGGGAGGTCCCATTTCTTGGAGGATAGAATTAGGGAGGTAAACAGAGCATAAGGTTGAAAACAGAACATTTGTGCTGAATACGATAAGTAAACAGGTCAGTAGACTAAGACAAAAGAATGTCTGAGCAAGCTAAGATAAAAGGGAGAACACCCATGGAACCATTTACTATGAACAAGAACAATGGACAAGATAGGTTAGGACTGTAGAGAGGAGGAAAGGAGTAGGTCAGGTGCATACAATGCATAGACATAGCATTCTGCACAAGGATTGGGTCCTGCAAAGTAACTAATCCAATCCAAAAATGTGTGATGTAACATAGTAAATGCAATGAGATGTGTAAAAGTATATAAAGGAAACAGTTTCTGTGCATCTTTGGAGCTGTGTTATACCCTGCATCCACCTTCCCTGTGTTTGAGTCCGATCATTTTATCATCACTTTGCTGTATGCCAAATAAATATACCAGAGTGACAAAATCTGGAGTCAAACTGAATGCTTTGGATTCCAGAGAACTGGATGAGGTGTTCTCCCAGAACTGGACAAAGTGTTCTGGATAAGCTGAGTGGAAAAGGTCTCACAGAATCCCAGCAATTAGGAGCTGGGTAAGGGAAGAAAATGCAGAAGGAAGAACAGAGGAGACCAAGAAATAGAAAAAAGATTGGGAAGGAAGAGAGGAGACAAGGCACAAGTAGTAGTGATCTGAAGAGGGGCAGATTTTACTCAACAAGCAGTACTGAATGTAACACTAAAGTACTGAATACTTAGTTAAGATACTAAGTAAAGGCAGCATTCTTCCCTGGATGTTTGTATAAACCTCCCACTAACATAAGCAAGAGATCTGCTATGGGCTGAGGGAATGCAAATTCCTGAATTTATATCCTGGCCAAAAGACTATAATTAAACATGAAATCCAGCCCTCTTCTCCAAATGAGTTTTATACCCCTGCCTTAGGGCAACATAGTATTCCATCACTAGGGAACCCACAGGCAACAAACGAGGTTTTAAAACTCAACTATCCTTGCTTTTACTAGGTGTGAAGTGAAGTTTAACAACATGATGAGTAAAATGTGATCCAGGAAAGTAAAAAAAAAAAACAAAAAAAAACCCCATCTCAAAAATTCATTTCAGTTAAGCATCCAAAGCTGCCCTAAAGTTGGCTTAGTCAGGCACAGGAGGAACCTCTAGTGACTTAATGTCACCATAGCAACCCCTGGACCACCCCTGAAGGCAGAAAAGAACATGCCAGGGTAAAAGAGTGGAAGAGTGCCACCTACTGACTTAACATTATCCTACTCTCCTTAAAAATCAATTGTTACCCTTCCACAGATAATCACCATTATATTTTCTTCCAAGACTTCTGGGTGCTGAACATCCAGTTGTGGTCACAAGTTGGAACTGGCTGCTCTAACTTGTGTTGGGCGATCAGTGTAGTGCAGACTAGTTACAAGGATGACTCTGAGCCACCTATACTGCTCCTCCTCCTGAGCTGTGTAAGTGCTCAGTGGGCAAAGGTAAGGATTGGGCTTTAGGTGTTTTGATAAAAGCTTCCTACCACTACTAATATCAGAGCAGCTCCATCTTTGATAACAATGGTGAGAGCAATAGAATAGAAAAAACTCCTGTAGGCATTGGGGGTTTTAACAGTAGATTGCCTAGCCCTGTTCAGAGCAGATCTAAGTGAGATGGCTCCTCTAACCACAGGAGCTTGTTAATATCTGCCCCACCAATGATGGATCTGCACCAGCATTAGCAACGGTAATTTTTTGCTAAACTCCACTATTCAAAGACAAGGGCACGATGCAAATTTGGTCTGCAAAGAATGGAAACAACCATACAGTATTTGGGACATCTGTAATGCCTTTAATGCAAGAATCTCAAAACAGCTTTGCAATCCTAATTGAATTAAGCCTTACAACATCTCTGTAGTATAGGTAAGGGATATACAGAGATCATTTCACTCACCACCCACACAGAACAGCTGTCAAGTAGTGAATAGCAACACTGCTTAGGTAAAACACGGCAACAAAAAAAAGCAGTTTAAGGCAAGAAGCAGTGAAGGAGAAAGTCAGAATGAAATTAGCTGAACTGCAGTTTTTCCAGATACCAAGGTTATCACTAGAGTTGGTCAGAAAATAAAAGACTGTATGTGAAAATATTTGGGAATGATTTTTTATCTGTTTTTCCATCAAATCTTTCTTGCTATAAAAACTACCACCAGTACTCTTCCAAAAGGTGTCATGGGACCTTTCATGACCTCAAGTGGCCATGATCCTGGATTTACATTGCAGGAAAAGGATGGCACATCTAGCAGTACAGTTCTCATTACAACCCTGTTTGGGCATTGGTCAGTAATGAGGGAAGAGTGCCACCTACTGACTTAACATTATCCTACTCTCCTTAAAATCAATTGCTACCCTTCCAAAGATATGACCGTTATATTTCCTTCCAAGACTTCTATTCAAATACCAACCAAGTTGATCAAACAAAATACTGTGTTCCCTCGGTGCCCGTTCATTTGTTGAATTCTGAGGGGGCTCAGGACCCCACGGGACTGGGCTTTTAGTCTGTGAGATTTGATGGGAACAGAATAAAAAGCAAGAGGAAATGAAAGCAGCGTTCAACATCATTGCTCTAGAGCTGTTATCCATGTATTCCTCCTCTAACATGTTATTCCTCCTCTCACATGTGCACCAGAGATGGATCAGTGAAAATAGTTCTCCTGCCAGCACCTTTCCTTAAATAACAATCATAGAACATCAGGGTTGGACGGGACCTCAGGAGGTCATCTAGTCCAACCCCCTGCTCAAATCAGCACCAATCCCCAACTAAATCATCCCAGCCAGGGCTTTGTCAAGCCTGACCTTAAAAACCTCTAAGGAAGGAGATTCCACCGCCTCCCTAGGTAACCCATTCCAGTGCTTCACCACCCTCCTAGTGAAATAGTGTTTCCTAATATCCAACCTAAACCTCCCTCACTGCAACTTGAGACCATTACTCCTTGTTCTGTCATCTGGTACCACTGAGAACAGTCTAGATCCATCCTCTTTGGAACCCCCTTTCAGGTAGTTAAAAGCAGCTATCAAATCCCACCTCACTTCTCCAGACTAAATAATCCCAGTTCCCTCAGCCTCTCCTCATAAATCATGCGCTTCAGCCCCCTAATCATTTTGTTGCCCTCCGCTGTACTCTTTCCAATTTTTCCACATCCTTCTTGTAGTGTGGGGCCCAAAACTGGACACAGTACTCCAGATGAGGACTCACCAATGCCGAATAGAGGGGAATGATCACGTCCCTCGATCTGCTGGCAATGCTCCTACTTATACAGCCCAAAATGCCATTAGCCTTCTTGGAAACACGGGCACACTGTTGACTCATATCCAGCTTCTCATCCACTGTAACCCCTAGGTCCTTTTCTGCAGAACTGCTGTCTAGCCACTCGGTCCCTAGTCTGTAGCAATGCATGGAATTCTTCCATCCTAAGTGCAGGACTCTGCACTTGTCCTTGTTGAATCTCATCAGATTTCTTTTGGCCCAATCCTTGTGATGTGGAGAAATGTGCTCAATCACCTCCCCTTCTCTCTGGCTTTGCTACACCTGAAAAAGCTACTGAAGAAAACTGGGCTGGAAATTCCATCAGATCAGAATGGCCTTTCCCCAACAGATTTTTAGCCCTTCTAGGGATTTATCATGAAGTTGGAACCAGCACAAGAATTAGCCTCCCTCATGATATTTCACCAGGAACCGATGAGGAGCACAACAAGCACAAAATTATTAGTAAAGTGAAAGTCAGATTTTCAACTGTCAAAGAAACTCATCAGTGGGTCAGACTTCAAAGTAGGCCCTTACTCACGGTGATGAACAGTGTCACTGGAGTTAGCTGAGTAACGGCTCAGCAGATGAGTCAGGTCAGTTCTGGTTTTATCCAAAATGATTCCCTCAGCTCTGGCAGATACTGTTCGTGTTAGGGCCAGTCTGTGATTTGGCCAGGTCCTGATGGGAGGGAGACAGTATGGGCTTCCTTACCCTTGCATACTCTACACATTGCAAAGACTGGGACCGTGCCTGACTCCCACTTTCACTCCCAAGGGTGCACATCACCCACAAGAAGAGAAGCTGGGCCATGGCCTCTCCCTCTCCAGTGCCTCCACTGACCTCATGGAGTATTGGCTTGTGCCATGCTAAAGGGTGGTATAGCCTGTGGAAACCTACCTGTAAACATTTAGACAGTGTGCTTCAAAGAGGCTTAGTCCAATAATAAGCTCCCCTTGTAGTGCAACTCCCTGAAGTAGAGCTGTGCCTTGTGTGTTCGCATGATTAAAAACATTAATTGCGCTGTTAAACAATAATAGAATACTATTTACATAAATATTTTGGATGTTTTCCACATTTTCAAATATATTATTTCAATTACAAAACAGAATACAAAGTTTACAGTGCTCACTTTATATTTATTTTGTAATAATATTTGCACTGTAAAACAGTATTTTCAATTCACTTAATACAAGTACTGTAGTGCACTCTCTTTATCATGAAAGTTGAACTTATAAATGTAGAATGTACAAAAAAAACCTGCATTCAAAAATAAAACAATCTAAAACTTTAGAGCCTACGAGTCCATTCAGTCCTACATCTCGTTCAGCCAATCTCAGACAAAAAAGTATGTTTACATTTCCAGGTGATAATGCTGCCCATTTCTTGTTTACAATGCCACCTGAAAGTGAGAACAGGCATGCTCATGGCACTGTTGTAGTCAGCGTTGCAAGATATTTACGTGCCAGATGCGCTAAAGATTCATATGGCCTTTCATCCTTCAACCACCACTCCAGAGGACATGCCTCTATGCTGATGATGAGTTCTGCTTGATAACGATACAAAGCAGGGCAGGCTAAAGCACATTCATTTTCATCATCTGCATCAGATGCCACCAGCAGAAGGGTGATTTTCCTTTTTGGTGGTTCGGGTTCTGTAATTTCCACATTGGAGCGTTGCTCTTTTCAAACTTCTGAAAGTATGCTCCACACCCCTCCTGATCAGATTTTGGAAGGCACTTCAGATTCTTAAACCTTTGGTCAAGTGCTGCAGCTATCTTTAGAAATCTCACATTGGTACCTTCTTTGCATTTTGTGAAATTTGCAGTGAAAGTGTTCTTAAAATGAACAACATGTGCTGGGTCATCATCCGAGACTGCTATAACATGAAATATATGGCAGAATGCAGGTAAAACAAGGAGCAGGGGACATACAATTCGCCCCCAAGGAGTTCAGTCACAAATTTAATTAATGCATTATTTTTTTAAATGAGCGTCATCATCATGGAATTATGTCCTTTGGAATGGCGGCCAAAGCATAAAGGGACATATGAATGTTTAGCATATTTGGCATGTAAATACCTTGCAATGTCGGCTATAAAAGTCCTATGTGAACACCTGTTCTCACTTGCAGGTGAGGTAAATAAGAAGCCAGAAGCATTATCTCCCATAAATGTAAACAAACTTGTTTCTCTTAGCAAGTGGCTGAACAAGAACTGGGTCTGAGTGGACTTGTAGGTGCTAAAGTTTTACACTGTTTTGTTTTTGAGTGCAGTTATGTAAACTTGTAGGCTCTACAGCCCCAGCCCGGGTGCTGCTGCGGGGAGAGAGAGCTGCAGGGAGTCCTCCAGAGCTCTCACCCCCGCAAACCCCAACCCTCTGCCCCAGCCCTGAGCCCCCTCCCACACTCCGAACTCCTTGGCCCCACCCCATCACATGAATTTTGTTATGTGCACCAATATGGAGGTGATGTGTCACACATCAACTCCATATTGGTGCACATGACAAAATTCATTCTGCACATGGGTGGGAAAAATTAGAGGGAACACTAGTTGCTAGATGTAAATTAGTCATGCTGGAAACATAAAATGGGTCGGTGTAGTAGACAGGAATAGATTACGGCAATCTGGGGCTTTAGGCATATCATGACAAGGAGTTTCTGTTGTTCCACTCCTGTACTCTGTGCTATGGTCCCATTGACATGCTCTCCACCCCCAACTCCACTTGGAATGGCTGTTGCAGAGGGCTATCCCAAACATGACTAATACCTGCTTCCCTGCAGCTGCCCAGACACCTAAGAAGATATCTAGTTTCCAAGGGAAATGACAATTATATTTCACAAGAAACACCACACAATGCCTAGTCTGATTTAGCCAATCAGAATGCAAGGGCAGTGTAAGGAACACGCATACCAACTTCATCATGCCTGAAAGGCCAATACACAAGAAAAACACATCAAACATTACACCATACATCATTAGAGGGACATAATAGAGGTATTTGGGAGCAATGGGTGAGTAATGTCATTGACTTTACTGGCTGGCAGTACATTGCTACTGTAAGGCTGTGTCTACACTTCAGAAACTATACAGCATATCCGTGATGGCATAGCTATCATGACATTATCCCATGATCTAAAGTCAAACTACATTGACAGAAGGGTTTATTATTCTTTTTTGGTCCACCACTTCCCCAAACTAAGTTAGCTATGCTGATGGAAGTATTCCTCTTTGACACTGCTGTCTTCACACTGGAGTCAGTTAAGGATGCAGTTTTTTTTTTCACAACCCTGACTGATGTAGCTATGTCAACATAACTTTTATGTTTTGCTCAAGCCTACAGTAGCAAGCAATTTTAACGCTGTGAGTGCTCTTAGCAATGATGAAGCTATTTGCATTATTTTCCCAATTTAAGTGGAGAAAGAATGTTAAGATAGAGCTTCACATGAGAAAGACCTGCAGGGTCAGAGTATGTGCTTTTCAAAGGCAATACTGTTAAGTAGTTAATTGATTTTTAAAGGAATATCAAAATCTAAATTATATTAAAGAAAAAAGTGAATTAAAACCATTATCTGAATTTTCAGTCACTGATCGGTCCATCAGCCCTCACAGAGAGAGCGCCGATCACAACACATCAGATGCATTGTTCTAGCCAGTCCTCCAACTACCCGCTGGCCAAGCTGTCAGTAGCAGCGGACACCCGATTGACATAGCGCACAGCAGCCTAGAACTCCTGAGCGATCTGCCAACCGCAGTCTCCCAAGTGGCTATGATTACAGGCACGTGCCACCACACCGGGCCCTGAATTTTCAGAAAGTTTTAAATTAACTTTTTTTTAAAAAGCAAACAAAACATTCCTCTGTACTCTTATAAACCCAGCACAAGGCATTTTTTGCAAGGGAAACAGAACAGAAAAGTGAAATTATAGCCCAAAAGTGAAACTGGCCAGCCTAGCTTCACTGTTTAAACTGTGCAAATGGAAAACAAGCAAACACTGAAAATTAAAACTATTTTAAATTTTTTGTTAATCATTTAAAAAGATGTGAGTTTTCAGTTAAATGTGTATTTTTTTAAAGTTCTAATTTGTAATAACCTCTTATAAACTTCAAATAAGACATCTCACAAGTTTTGTCCTTTTCAGTTTGGCAGACAGGTTGCTATTTAAAAACAAAACAAAACAACAAAAACACTGTTTTTAATGGAGCTAAAATTAGCACAACTCTTTGCATTTAACAAACCACTTCCTCTTCGATAGCTCCTTGACTTGGTCTCAGAGGAATTTTACCTTGTTAATTAAATGACTGGTGATTATCACACCAAAATATCTTCGGTTCTGCACCCGCAGTACAAGTGTTGCTTTGATGTCAGTACAGAGCTGGGAATAGCATTCCTGAGTTAACTGTTTTTGCAGGATAAGGAAAGTGACAAAAGAGATATTATTTCCCCCCTGTTCATTCAAGACTAGTATAACACAACACTGCTTATTAGATCAGTGCTTGAGCACCATGGCAGGACATGGACAATATTAATGTCTAGACACTATCAGAATTGTGGTTCTGTGGAAAACACTAACTATATGACAGGTTTCAGAGTGGTAGCCGTGTTAGTCTGTATCAGCAAAAACACCGAGGAGTTCTTGTGGCACCTTAGAGACTAACAAATTTATTTGGGCATAAGCTTGTGTGTGCTAAAACCCACTTCATCAGATGCATGGAGTGGAAAATACAAGAGCAAGTATAAATACATGAAAGGATGGGAATTGCCTTACCAAGTGTGAGGTCAGTCTAACGAGACAATTCACTTAACAGCAGGATGCCAAGGGAGGAAAAATAACTTTTGAAGTGGTAATGAGAGTGGCCCATTTCAGACAGTTGACAACAAGGTGTGAGTAACAGTAGGAGGAAATTAGTACTGGGGAAATTGGTTTTAGGTTTTGTAATGACCCAACCACTCCAAGTCTTTATTCAGGCCTAATCTGATGGTGTCCAGTTTGCAAACTAATTCCAGTTCTGCAGTTTCACATTGGAGTCTGTTTTTGAAGTGTTTTTTTTTGGTTGAAGAATTGTCCCCAGATGATTTAAAGATTTCAGAGAATCCACCATTTACTCTAGTTTAAACTTGCAAGTGATCTGTCCCCTGTGCTGCAGAGGAAGGCAAAAAACCCGCATGGTCTCTGCCAATCTGACCTGGGGGAAAATTCCCTTCCTGACTCCAAATACATTGATCCATTAGACTCTGAGCATGTGGGTGAAACCCACCATCCAGACCGCCTGGGAAAGCGTAAAAACAGTATTAACTCAGAACCCTCTCCATCTAGTGTCCTATATCCAGCCATTGCATGAGGGTTTGCCTAAAGTGGGGGATGGGGAGGGAGAAAGAATCTTGTATTTATTTTTTATGAAAAAGTGAAGTATCCAAGGGGAAAAAAAATCAATTTTTTCCCATAGCAAACATGTCAAAATCATGGGATGCTACCAGTTACAAATATTTGTCTTTTAGCTTTAAAAATGATATAGGTTTTTTAGTATTCTTATGCAGATTAGTCTTTGTATTAATTAATGTTTTACAGATCTCTCACTCCAATAGCGGTGGGGGTGGGGGTGGGGGTGGGGGGGGAAGAGTGACCATGTTGTATGCATCAGAAAAGGTATGCCCCATATATTTCTTTCTAGTATTTCATTGTCTGTTTTGGACATTATTGTTCCATTCATGAACTTATCTATTATTTTGGTAGGTTTGAGTTCAGTCTTTACTATAGCCTCATTAGTTTACAAAACAGTAGATTCTACTTTGTTCAGCAAAATAATGCAGGTATTTTTGGTCACATCCTGCAGTGATATTCCTGGGAGGTTTCCCTGAGTAATGAGTACATCAGAACTACCAGGCTGGGCTCTCTGAGCACAAATACTTTATATAAAATATATTTATAAAGAATCATTTGTAAATATCATCTTGAATTTTACTAGGGATGGATGGAAGAACAGAACTTTCACCTAAAATTTAAACTGATTCCAAACTATTGGTTTTAGGTTAATTATTTCCCATTTTCACATGCCACTGCAGTACTTGGGCCAGATCCTCAGTTGATATCAATTTGTGTAGCTCCATTGAAGTCAATGGAACTATGTTCAGATATACCAGTCAAGGCTCTGTCCTGGGCCTGAATCCATTTAGACTAGTAGCATTTAAAAACAAAAACAAAACAAAAAAAGAGAGAGAAAAACTATCCTATTTCTAATCTGTGTAGGTTCCTGTGCTGCCCTCACTACCAGTAGTCACTTCATTTCACTTCTCAACTCCTTTTCCAGTGTACATGGGCTTGGAGGTACCCATGATTGTTCACCACTCCTTCCAGTCCATGGTATGGGTTCATAGGTCTCCGAGTTCTAGTCCTTTTCTCTACAGACTTCTCTTGACAGAGTCTTTCCATCATATCCTCAGTCTTCTACGTCCTTTTCTCTCATGCTTTCTGTGCTGGTCATTGTTCTTCCATTCTTATCATATGATCAACTGATCTCTACAGGGCATCCTCCAGCCTATCTATTACTGGTGGGGGGAGATGAACTTGGGAATAACTGCTTTCATGCTCGTTCTGTCTACCCTCTGCTTGCCTGTCATTCTCCTCAGTATATTAACTACATTTATCATTTTCTTCTTCCATCTCTGTAAGGTCCACTATTTTCAAACCATAGAGCAGGCAGGGACAAACAGAGGCAGCATACACTTTTCCTTTCCTCTCATTACTTAATTGCGGGTCCCACTCTACTCCTGCCACCTGTTCCACTGCCACCCATGCACATTGGGGTCTTCTTTTTAATTCTCCAGATCTCTCTACAATGGCACTAAGTAGACTTCCCAAGTTCACAAATTCATTCTCCCAATTCAGCTTCTCTTCAATCAGCAGCTCTTCTTCCTTACTTGCAGAATGTCAAGGTTTTGTTGTGTTTACCTTTGAACCATGGTTTTCAAACAGATGTCAACTCTGATACTCACACGATTGGGATGTGGGCAATCGTGCCTACTGGTCAGAGTAGGAGTGAGACCTAATGGTTAGAACAGGAGTTGGTAGCCAGGAAGCCTACGGTCAGAGTTGGAATCAGAGATCAAGAATCAGAGCCAAGAGCCAGAACCAAGTTACCTGGAGTGAGGCAAGGCAGGTGTAGCAGGAGCTATTGCAGCCGTGGGCAAATGCTTTGAGCAGCCACTGAATGGCTGCAGCTGTTGAGTGTAACAACCAGTCTGCTGACTCTTCCTACCAATCAGGTGAGGTAGCCTTTGCACCTCCATATGCACTTGTTAGGTTGCAGACCCTGACAGATGCCACATTTACCAATTCCTCTTTGCTGTCAGTCAAAAGAACCAGATCATCAGCATATATTAGTTTTCTCTGGGTCTCCACAGGCTCAGTTCTCCTACTAATTAACTCCATAACTAGGATGAAGAGAAGTGGACTCAGCATACTGCTTTGTCTCAATCCCATTGCCACCTCAAAACTCTCTCAATTTCCAGGTATTGTTACCATGTTAACTCTTGACCCTTGATACAGCTCCTCTATCAACTCCACTTCTTGCAGTCACCCTCCCATCTCTCTCAATACTCCAAACACCAGCTCCTATAGAACCAAGTCATCTGACTTAAATATCAATAAATGCTACATGGTAGGTATGCTGTCCATTTATGATTCATTCAAACTCCTGTTTCATTGCAAATTATTGTGTGTATAGTAAACCTTTCCTTCCTAAAGCCATGTTGCTCCTCTCCTTTATTTTCCTTTGCCGCACACCTAAACCTAGCCTCTAAAAAAACTCTCTCAGACCTTGGGAGGCTCTCTTAACAGGATGATGCTCTGAAACATGTTTGGATCATTTGGATCACCCTTGCCCTGCCAAAGATGCACAATCAATCCCATGCATCAGTCGTCTGGCATCCTACTTTGATCTCAGCAAACATATGGTAGTGTACATGCAATCATAGTAATCTGTGGGTTTTAAATCAGCTAAATGTAAACATGTACATCTAGAAAAAAAGAATGTAGGCATATTTACAGGATGGGGGACTCTATCCTGGGAGGCAGTGACTCTGAAAAAGATGTGGGGGTTGTGGTGGATAATCAGCTGAACATGAGCTTCCACAGTGTGATGTTATGGCCAAAAGAGCTAACACAGTCCTGGGATGAACAAACAAACAAGTGTAAGAGGCTTTTATTGGTTGCTGTCAAACATATAGCTAAGGGTAGCATAAAATCCCTCCTTTACCTATAAGGGGTTAATCAGTTCAATTAACCTAGTTGGCACCTGACCAGAAGGACCAATAGGGAAAGAAGATACTTTCAAATCTGTGCAGGGAGGGAGGTTTTGTTTGTGCTCTTTGTTTTGTTCCCTCTCCGAACAAAAAGAGAGAGACCAACCAGGTAACCCAGCTCCTACTGAAATGATACATCTAAAATTACAGAAATTGTAAGTAATAGCAAGGAAATGTGTTAGATTATTTTTTCTTTGAGCTTGTGAATTTTCTTTGCAGGAACTTAACTACTCTGCCCTGAGGCAGAGAAAAAAAAACCTCCAGCTGCTCTCCGCTGAAAAAAAAAAAAAGTGTCCTTTTTTAAAAAAAAACAAACTCACTCCTTTTTCCAAGCAGCCAAAGGGAAAAAAAATGTGTCCTTTTAAAATCCTAAGGTCTGTCCTTCTCGTTCAAAATGATCCCACCGCTCTGCCACCATGTCAGGGTTCCCTCCTCACTCTGAACTCTGGGGTACAGTTGTGGGGACCCACATGAAAGACCCCCCTAATTTTATATTCCACCAGTTTAGGTTAAAAACTTCCCCAAAGAACAAATTCCTTGCCTTGTCCTTGGATGGTATTGCTGCCACCACCGAGTGATTTAGACAAAGATTCAGGAAAAGGACCACTTGGAGTTCCTAAGTCCCTTCACCCGCTTTCCTGGGGACGCTTGAAAATAATATACCAACCAATTGCATTTAATAAAAGTACAGACCAGACCCTTTATGTTTAGGACACTAAAATCAATCAGGTTCTTAAAAGAAGAACTTTCTTATAAAGAAAAAAAGTAAAAGAAGCACCTCTGTAAAATCAGGATGGAAGGTAATTTTACAGGGTAATAAAAAGATTTAAAACACAGAGGATTCCCCTCTAGGCTCAACTTCAAAGTTACAAAAACCAGAATAAACCTCCCTCTTAGCACAGGGAAAATTCACAAGCTAAAACAAAAGGTACCCCAACACATTTCTTTGCTATTACTTACAATTTCTGTAATTTTAGATGTATTATTTCAGTAGGAGCTGGGTTACCTGCTTGGTCTCTCTCTTTGTCCTGAGAGGGAACAAAACAAAGAGCACAAACAAAACCTTTCCCCCCACACACACACCTGCCCAGATTTGAAAGCATCTTCTTTCCCCATTGGTCCTTCTGGCCAGGTGCCAACTAGGTTAATTGAACAGATTAACCCCTTACAGGTAAAGGAGGGATTTTATGCTACCCTTAGCTGTATGTTTATGACAATTCCCCTAAGGGCAGCTTATCATCAACAGGATCCCTTAGTGTGAGTGTGTGTGTCTCTCTCTCTGCCACAGGTGGTTTCAACAACCGGGGTTCCTAGCTGCTACCTGCTGGTGGCTCTCACCTCACTGTCTAAGGTCGTCAGGAACCCTACCTTGCCTCCTTATGTGATTTCAACTATCACCAACCTTATACTTACCCATCTGACTAGCCTCATACATTTACTCTAATACCTCTGTAATGGATGAACCAGCAATCATGATCCACTTTATTTACAAGTGGAAATACAGAGGAAGCACATTGTGTATTAATTATATTGCTAAATTAATTGTCAATTAACACAGTTTGGGTAGATTCTCATCCCAAGATTAGGCTTAGTATTATTAGAATTACTGTTCAGTTGTACAAATGTGCAGATTAACACTCAAACGTAGGAAAAAATCCTTCTGTATTTTATTTTATTAACATGGTTAGCAAAGTTACAAACACTGCAGCCCAGCAAGGTAGATAGAGATAACACAGAATGAGCATCCATATACTCACACCATCCCTTGTAGAACAACCTGAAGTGTTAGTCATTATCTTCCAACTCATCATCATCTTCCTCATCACCACCAACAGTGGTCATCATTCTGACATCTCCCAAGCACACAGGCTGGGAGACAACTTTTATAACATGTTATGCTGACTCAACTCTGCTTAATTCATAGTCAGTAGGGGTTTTATCCCCTTTTTCTTATCTGTATGTCCTCACACTACCAATGTTGTGGTATTCTTCTCCCATCGGTTACTAATCCATTTGCCTCAAGATCATCCGCATATAGGTTTATTAGTTACCATGGCATTTTCATGGTCAGACAACTGCTGACACTTTATGTCTGCAAAATCCTCAGAATATTCTAACTGGCTTTAACTGGTACATTGCAGCATATATTTTCTGAGCATCAGCAGTTTTAACACACTTACTTCATGTGGTATTCTATCCTATGATATCTTGTGAAATTGGGTCATGGTTATCTTACGATAACTTATGATCTAGGGTTTCTAACTGGTTAGCTGCTTATGACAATGCTTTTGTGGTCTGATGCCCTGTTTAGTTAAACTATTGTCTTACAGGTCTGAGACCCGTAGGCTCATTGCCTTAATTTATACCTCTGCCTTAGCTAGCAAATACCTGTACCTACAGTCTACAATATAAAAGGAAAGGGAAGATTGATTTGGAGTGAGTAAGCCAGTAACATAACCAATAAGTATTTTCCTGGATTTACAAGTCTAGGGTGCTCCTTTCGGATGTGGGAGACCCTGGTTCAAGTCCCCACTCTGCCCGAAGGGGAGAAGAGATTTGAACAGTGATCTGCCACCTCTCAGGTAAGTGCCATAACCACTGGGCTGTAGGGAATTCTGATGCTAGTCTCTCCTGAGCACAGCTACTGGATGGGGCTCCCTAAGTGAGTTACGCAGAGGAATGCCTATCTTTCCCCAGTTTGTGCATTGCTCTGGAGCTCAGGCATCCAAATGCCTGGTGTGGGAATGAAATGCACGGGTGCAGAGGCAGAAATGTAAGTGCCTAGGGAACTTTTAATGCAAAATTGTGGGCACTGAGCCAAGTTTAGGCACCTGCAGGATGCAGGAGCTGCTGAGCAGGGGTTTTGTGAAATCCTAGAATCAAGCCTGATTGGTATTAGGCACCTAAAGCTGCAACTAGGCACCTTTCATGCATCTAGCCTACAGTGATTGCTTTCTGCTGACCTCAACCCAGATGCTGTTTTTGCAGATGCAATTTAGTGTTCACAAATAATCATGGCTTTATTTTTCCACCTGCCCTGGACTGCAACAAAAACACAGACCTTGCCCTAGCAATACTTGTGTATGTAATTGATCATAGCACAGCACAATGGAAGGTGATCACTGAAAATGAAGTCCACACTGTATACAGTATTGTATCACAAGACTTGTAGATACAATTCTGATTTCTAGGGAGTTGCTCAGGTGGAACTAAAGGCTATTTCTACGCTATAGAGTCGGCATAACTAGTGTCCCTCAGGGGTGTGAATAAATCATTCCACTGAGCGACATAAGTTGCACTGATATAAACCCTGTTGTAGACAGTGCTATGTTGGTAAGAGAGTTTCTCCTGTGAACATAGCTACTGTTACTCATGGGGTCTGGAATAGTTAAGCCAACGTGAGAACTCTCTCCTGGCAGCTTAGAACAGCTACATTAGAGAGCTTACAGCAATGCAGCTGCACCTCTCTAAACTTTCTAGTCTAGCCGTGCTCTAAGTGTTTGGCTTCATGACCTCGCAAGATGCTGCAGAGACAGAGTACTGATGAGTTCTCAGACAAAAAGATGAGATCAGATTTTAAGTGTATTGAATTAGGAGCCAAATAGCAAAAAAAAAAAAAAACACCCCAAAAAAACCAAACCACCACCAACTTTCTCACTGTCTACAATGGGAGACGATCGGGACTTTGATTAATTTCTGGAGACAAGTTTACAACTCCATTGAGGGAAACACTGAGGAAATTTATGCCCCATTATTAGTGGAGACTCAAACAAGTACAAATTATACCATTTAAAGTTAGTTTTAATTTCAGCAGCAATGATTTGAACCTCTTGAAAATGTTTGTATCAAAAGAAGGAATTTAAGTATTGGTCCAAAGTACGTCCCTTTTGTAGTTAGTTACCACAAACAACAAAAAAGAGATTCTGGAGACATGCTTGTGGTGTCTTTAAGTAGGCAACCTACTTTTGATACACTTTTGTTTTCTGTGTACTGCATCTTTAAATCACTAAGGACTCTGCAGTTTGAAGAGAGAGAATTTTTTTTTGGCATACTGTCAAACTCGCACCATACTCGCTCACGGAGCCCTGACTTTTGTTCTTGTCTTTTTTGTTGTTTTTTGAATGAAAAAAGTTTATTGCCAGAAAGTATCTGATTTGAAGGATTCACATATTTTGGAGAATGCTGAAATTCAGGCAGATCCAAACCTGCACAAGGTCAGTTTCATTCTCTCACTCATAAATAACTCCAAAGATCAGACACATGGTACAGATCAGAGAGCAATTTTTCCCTATGTTTTTTCAGCAATCATCTTAAGTACCAAATTTTCCAAGAAAGGAATATTGTGTGATCATCTTCTTTGATTTTTGCGATGTACTGTTTGTTACACAAGAGAATATACTGAAAAGACCAATTGTGTAACAATAATTGTAAAATACATCTTTTCAGCACTCATAATAATAAACAAACTGTGCTCCATAATACAAAACGAAGGAGAACAATAGCTAATAAAATTACCATTTGCTTTTAAGTACCAGAGAGAAATGCAATATTCTGTAGATATTTAGGCACGTTATGCTTAATCCAAAGTTATTCTGAAATTGAAAATCTTTAGCAATTTTGAAATGTAAATTTTCAGGCAAATCCCACTAATTCTGTTTAAGAAATTGCATTACTTGAGGATTTAGAAAAACAGTTTAAAACATACACAGATGCGGACATAAAAAGATGAACTTCAGGTCATTCTGAAATGAAGAGTTATGTACTTCAATGCGCATAAAGTCTTAACAAAATAAAAGTATGCAAATAGGAGGCAGTATATTTATCTTGAGAAAGGAAAAAAGTTTAAAAATATAATCAAGCTGAAATATTGTAAAACGACATCTACTGCAACAATAATTTAAGGTAATAGCAGGGATGTCATTTAAGCAATTTGCACACCATATATTTCCCTGCTGTGTTTGCAAGATTACCTTGTGAATCATTGAGATACATAACTCAGAACACTTTTGATTTACATTTGCCTGTGACCTAAAGGCAAGAAAGGACACTACAGATAAGACAAATAACTTGATGATCTACTAGCTACAATAAAGCAGAGGCTGCCTTTCCCCAACTGGCTAAAGTTAGCACCAGATATATTCTTGCAACCTATCATGTAGATATATTGGATGTTAAAAGACTGTCTGGCTCAGTTTGCAAAAAGTTTCAGTGGATAATTATGGGTCTAAGAGTGCAGGAGAGGGAACTTACAAGGGCTCTGGAGGAGGATTGCAGTATTAAAATCATTTTAACAAAGTAGGACCTGCTTTTCAGAAGTGCTGAGCTCCACCATTCCTATTATTTCAGTTGGCGGTGTGGGGCTCATCACTTCTGAAAAGCAGACCTTTAATTTCTATTTTATGTCATTCGGTTTAGGTTCTTATTCCTTACTTTTTTTATTCTATTCTATATAGGTTTTTATACTGTATTCATCACTGCAATATCCGAGTGCCTTACATTTGTGTTATTTGTTCTCTCATTCTCTCTGCCTCTCCCCAAAGGGAGAAGTGTGTACATTGGACTGTTTTGTTTTAGTGGTGATTTTTTTTTAAAATATAGATTTTTCTATGTATCTAGTTTAGAGGAGGCTTGGTCAAAAATGTGCCTTGCATGTGGAGTGGATGGTGGTAAGGTTTATAATGGTCTTTTGTTTGTGTCTTGAACCAGCCCTGCGATAACTGTGGCTCCTGAACAGACAAGATGTACCCATACGGTACAAAGCTCTGTTGTACCCGAAGGATCAGAGTTGTTGACCGCAGTCCTCATCCTGGAGCATTAGGTAATCTTCTATATCAGGGATCAGTTCACCGTTCCAGGCCAATGGGGGCTGCAGGAAGCGGCGTGGACTGATGGATGTGCTGGATTTCCCTGACAGGCCGCGTGCCAAAGGTTGCCAATCCCTGTTCTACATATATTGAGCCTAGGCCATTGAATGAATTGACGATAAGGACCAAGACCTGAAACTTGTCTTTACTAGCTTTTCATAGAATACAAAGTCAAATTTGATTTGTTCATGATAGCCTGTGTTGCTGAGGAGACATGCTGGAATTGTACTATATATGTGTAACCCTTCTGCCAGGATGAGTTGACAGCAGCAAGGGCCAGGTTCAGTACATCAGGCATCACTTTTCTTGTGTCCTCAATTTTCCTGTAGGCTGCGGCACAATGTGTGTGTATCACCAAGGTGTTCAGGTATTGTTCCCCTGCTCGCTGTCTGCAGTAATCTGCCAGTACCTTAAAGAGGCTGGAGTTGGTCCCTATGAGCACGGACACGTCAGAGACTCCTTTAGGGTCGGGGCAAATTAAAGCAGCAGTGTCCACCTCCTGTCTTACTCCAGCGATCTCTTCTGGGAATTCCAGGTGTCCTATGACATACCCCTGATAGGGGTAGTCATCCATGCTGAGGCCACATAGGCCAAGCCCTGTCAGGGGCTGTATAGGCAGATGCCCAAGCATCTGCTGGTAGAAAGACTGGAATATGATAGTCACTTGGGATCCCGTGTCAAGCACTGCTCTACATTCTGTCCCTTCAATCCTTACAGTGACCTCCGCTCGAGGTCCTATCAATCCTGGTGGGATTCGGGCGGCAGGGTTCTCTCTGGGGGAGCCTCCAAATCCTGCAGGCCTAGGCGGCTCCCTTCCCAGGCCCTGGGGCCGTTTCCCGACTTCCCCCAGGTGGTCCTCAGCTTTTGATATACTAGCGTGGGATTCTCTGTATTCTGACACCTTGCAGCAATGTGCCCACCCTGGCCACACCGGTAGCAGAAGAAGGATTGTCCTTTCCCTTGTCGCCTGGGTGGGGCAGAGGTTCCAAATGTGGTCTTCAGGACTGAAGTAGTGGGGGGTTCCTTGTACCCTGAAGTCTTTGCTGAATCGATGGTATTCGCTAGTTCAGCCACTTTCTGTGTCAGGACCTGCACTTGTTGAGTAAGTTCCTCTTGAGGAGTCACCATCAGTGCCTTGGGCGTTCGTATGGATGTTGATCCAGTCGCCTGGTGTGGCTGAGCCTCCCAGACCTCGCTAGCTGCCTGCCTCTCCTCCTCCTCTCGGACCTCTTTTATCAGCTGAGAGTAACTCGGTGGATTGTCTTGCCTTTCCCTTAACCGAAGGTGGAGAAGAATTGGGTTCTGATATTGAATTCCTCTCACAATCTGGGCCAATCTAGTCCGGTCCTTTTTCTCAACCACTACCGCTCCCCTCATGATGGCTCTCTGTAGTAATTTCTCCAACCTCTGGATATAGCCAGAAACCTTCTCTCCCTTTTGTTGCCTGGCATTGAGGAACTTGCAGTAAACATCCTCTGAGCCCTCGGTTCTCCCAAAGGCGTGATCAAGGGCCTCTAGGCAATCCTTCACCTTGACCCCAGGGTTACTGAGCTTCAGGGTGCGAATCACATCTAGGGCTGGCCCCCTGAGGCACTCTACTAGTCGCCGTCTCTTTTCAGCATCAGGCACTGCCCACTCTTGCAGCATTTCAGTGGTGTGTTCAAGCCAGGGTTCAAATGCTTCCTCCCCCGGTATTGGGGTGGGACCCCCAGAAAATAACCTCAGTTTACGATACGGGCTTGACTCAGGGTGGGGTGGCACCACCTTCTCTAATGCTTTCCCCAAAGCCTTCACCCACTCATCAGGTGAAGGAGCAGGCTCCAGGTGTGGGACTCCTGGGTCAAGGCCCAACAGACCCGGCATATCAGCCAAAGTCTTTCCCTCTTTCCCCAAAAAGGCTGACATTTTCTTTAAAAACTCTACATTGGAGGCAGGGGCTGGTGAGGGCTGACTCCCAGTGGCTATTACCCTCCACACACCATCTTCCACTGCTATCGTGCCTGGAACCTGTAGAGGGTCCACAGCCAATGGCAGCTCACACAGTACAGCAAAAGCCCCCTCCTCCCTCACAAACA
The DNA here is from genome assembly GCA_033296515.1 of Macrochelys suwanniensis. Taxonomy (NCBI): domain Eukaryota; kingdom Metazoa; phylum Chordata; order Testudines; family Chelydridae; genus Macrochelys; species Macrochelys suwanniensis. Next base: position 28,006,122 of record CM065780.1, on the reverse strand, counting down.
TGCGCCCACGCATTTTGCACTTACTCAGGTACTTAGTGGATGTCCTTAATATAGGTTCTATTGATCCCTCATTGAACGCCTCTGACACCCCCATCACCAGAAGACAGTTCTTAGGGTCAATAGTCATCCCTTTGCACCAATCCTCTAGCAAGTGTAGGGCCATTATACAAACTGTAATTTTTTCCAAATATAACAGATCAAGACAACAACAAAATTTTGGGTTTTCCCAATTTAATGGCTCACCCAAGATGTGCTTACGAGGGGTACTGACCCAGATCCCGGACGAGCCCCCAAAAATGTAACCCTTCTGCCAGGATGAGTTGACAGCAGCAAGGGCCAGGTTCAGTACATAGGGGTTCCCTTCGCAACAATGCAATGCAAAACCGGCTCAAGCCCCCACCCAGTAACCTGGGAAAATCTTATACACACCCCTGGGCGCCTCAAAGAGGCAATACTTCCCCTCTCGCAAGCACAGAGCCTCAGTGTAACAGAAATCTTTAATAGCAGCAGGTAAACGATACCAGCCTTAAATTGGGAAAACACCGCAACTAGGATCTATAAGCCAAACTGTGAGCAAGACCCACCCCAGCCAATTGGGCCGTGCCCTGTCCCTTGGGTTCTTGAGTCCAGCAACCCAAACGTCACCCAAAGTCCCCAAAAGTCCACGAACCCAAAAGTCCAGTCCCAGAGTTCAAAAGTTCATCTGCAGGGTGCTACACGCCACCCGCCTGGGCAGCAATGGGAAGGGGTGGGGGGTAAGGGACACCTTACGTGGCGTGAAGATGATTGCCTCACCCCTCCGTGGGGCTTCACTCTGCTCCGCCAGCCGTCTCACTGGCCGCTCTGCTCCGCCAGCTGTCCCGCAAGCCGCTACCGCTGTCCCCACGAACTGCTCCGCTCTGCCAGCAGCACCACTCCGACTGTCCTCACGAACTGCTCTGCTTTGCCAGCAGCACCACACCATCAGCTGTCTTGCCAACTGCTCCACCAGCCACTTATCTTCAGGCTCCCCCACTACTTAACACAGTGCTCAGTGATTTCAGCTTAGTGATTTCAGCTCAGAAGGCTGTTAGCACTTTAGTGATTTCAGCTTGTAGTTTAGGGGAGCCCTAGTGCTCAGTTGCACTATTAGCCCAGAGTGATTTCAATTCAGCAGTCTGAAACCAGACTCTCAAGGAACTCAACATTAGCTCTGATATTCCACAGTGGAGAGAGGCAGAGATGCTGCAATTGGTGTCTCAGACCCTCACAAGGGTCCTACACCACCAGGTATTACGCTTGATCTTAGCCAAAAGGCCAAGAAGCAATCCCCTGTCCCCAGCCTCTCTCAATTCACTGGGCTTTGGAACCCATGTCCCTTGGCTGGCGAGTGTTGTTTAGTTCATGGCAAGTTCCCCTTTAACATGACAAAAGGCCAAGTACAGTTCCACTGGCCATGATTTACATAAGCAGTATAACAGTTTATTCTTCCTGCCCCAATAACAGAAATTCCTGCCCCAATACAGAAAACTGAGGATCCTACAGCAGCCCAAAATGCCCATTTGGGCCACTATGGTTCGTACCAGGCAGGGTGGGTGTGCCTATGCAAATTGGATCAGCCCCTGGAGTGCTTTGCCATGACTCACCACCAGATGTCAGGGTGGAGCTCATCCTGACTCTGCTTACATATGTGTGGAAGTCGGTAGAGGGAATTTGGATGCAGGCCTCTATATGAGCAAGAGTCAGGCTAACTCTAGCTGTAATAACGCGAGATTTGTAGAAGCAGGCCTCATGTCAGAAGCGGGTGAAAAGGCAGCAGAGTAGAGTCAGCGTGACCCAACCTTGAGATAGCTATGTTTTGAGAACAGAAGTGAGAAAATACCGGAATGGGCAAGACATAATATAAACAAATTTAACCTGTACCATATTACAATATACCCCTTCTTATGCCATTAATGCTAATGCTTCTCGGAAGTATATGAAAGTGTTTAGCCAACAATTCACACTGCCCTTATCCAGTTTCCAGATCACCTCTACATATCCAAATTGCTCAAGAGGGGCTGCCATTAGGTTAGCACTACAAAAGGGCCTGGGTTTCCTCTAGAAATAAGAGGGACTGAGCGAGAGGTCCCAGGTTCAAATCCCGGACGAACCCCCCAATTGTCAGAGAAAAACAGAGTTCTCACTCTTTCTTTGGGTGCAGCAAGGCAGATACATTTTATTAACTCAAGCAATTGCACAGAGGGAGAGAGTGCACTAGGACACAGGGTTTCCCCCTCCTAGGCAGGTCTCTCAAAAGATAAACAATTAAGGCAAGCATTTATACTTTTTGTTACATACAGTAATGATCAACAGTTTGTTTAGATTATGTCTTGCCCATTCCTGTATTTTCTCAGTTAGCCTGACTCTTGCTCATATAGAGGCCTGCATCCAAATTCCCTCTACCGACTTCCACATATGTAACACCAGCCACGTTAAAAAATGGTCTCGTTTTGTTTACTATTCTTGCAGGCATCCAACCAGTAAAACAAAATATTAGTAAGCATAAAAAAGCCTGGTTTGATTTTGGAGGAACACCCAAATATTTGCATAGATTATATAACCATCCAAAAAACTCTAGTACCTACAAAACTAACTTGCCATCTCCTGAGAATAGGATTTCTACTTAGATTTACAATATCTTCTGGTTTTGATTGGGATGGAAATCACACAAGCAGCATCTGCAAGCAATGCTTTCTACCATCTCTGTTTGCCTAAGATACTTGTCCCATCCTGGTGGACAATAATTTGGCCTTGGTTATACACACTTTTGTCATCTCATATCTAGACTACAACAATGCTATAAGTGAGTATGAACCTATCAGCCCATAGAAAATTCCAGCTAGCACAGAACATAGAGCATGTCTCCTCAATGCCACCAACTACTGGGAGCACATCACACGCTATCCTCTCTTCTTTCTAGTGGCTTGACTTCCCATAGAATAGTGTCTAGTTCAAGGTCTTGGTCCTCATCTTCAAATCACTCAGTGGCATAGGTCCAGCTAAAAAGTCACTTAACACTCCAGGATGACTGTGGTTGATAACTGCTCCTCAGGCAAAATGAAATGTTCTGCCATAAAAAGTAAATATTGTCTGTCCAAAAGACAGAGCTATCGCAGGTGCAGGGGGCTCCAGGATTGTGAGATGAACTCCCACAGGAGCTAAGGACAATGATTAACTTCACTCCCTTCCCCTCTAGTGCAAGGTATACCTCTTCCACCTGCCTCCTCTAAACATGCACACAAAAGTGTATCCATTATTTTATATACATATATATACACACACACCCCACCCTCCCAAACACACTCCACAGCACACAGTTTCTTCTCCCCACACCCGCCAAGACAAGAATTATAAGGAAAATGAACCACAAGACAGATTTGAGTCAGTCCCTTAATTTACTACTGGAAGGTACTCTGATATGTTTGTACAGCAAGAGCCCAAAACATTTTCCTAGATGATATCTTTTGAAAAACATCCAATCATGATTTTAAAAATGTCAGTGATGGAGAATCCACTACGATCCTTGATAAATTGTTCCCATGGTTAATTACTATCACCATTAAATATTTGCACCTTATTTCCAGTCTGAATATGTCTAGTTTGAAAGTTCCAGCCATTGGATTGTGTTATATGTTTCTCTGTTAGATTGAAGAGCCCATTACTCTATATTTGTTCCCTATGTAAGTACTGGTTATAGACTGTAATGAAGTCACCTTTTAACCTTCTCTTTGTTAAGCTAAATAGATTGATCTCCTTGAGTATCACTATAAGGTATGTTTTCTAATCCTTTAATCATTCTTGTGGCTCATTCGGAACCCTCTCCAATTTATCAACATGCTTCTTCAACTGTGGACACTAGAATTGGACATAGCATTTCAAGAGTGATCACACTGGTGCCAAATACAGGAGGTAAAAAAACATCTGTACCCCTACTTGAGACTCCCCAGTTTATGCGTCCCAAGATTGCATTAGCATTTTGGCCACAACATCAGACTGGGAGCTTATGTTCTGCTGATTATCCACCAAAACCCCTAAATCTTTTTCAGAGCCATTGCTTCCTAAGATAGGGGACTCTATCCTGTAAGTATGGCCTATAGTCTTCGTTCCTAGATATATGCATTTATATATTGCAGTATTAAAAGGCATATTGTTCACTTGCGCCCCATTTACCAAGATCACTTTGAATCAATGACCTGTTCTCTTCGTTATTTGCCACTGCCTCAATGTGTGTGTCTTCTGCAAACTTTATCAGTGATGATTTTATGTTTCCTTCCAGGTCATTGATAAAGATGTTAAATAGCATAGAGGCTAGAATAGATCCCTGCAGGACCCCACTGGAAACATACCAACTCAATGACGATTCCCCATTTACAGTTACATTTTGAGGCTTATCAGTTAGCTAGTTTTTAATTCATTTAATGTGTGCCATGTTAATTTCATATCATTGTAGGTTTGTTTTAATCAAAATGTTGTGTGGCACCAAGTCAAATGCCTTACAGAAGTCTATTACATCAACACACACACCTTTATTCAACCAAATTCATAATCTCATTTTTAAAAAAATATATCAAGTTAATATGACAGGTTCTATTTCCCATAAACCCATGCTGCTTTGCATTAATTACATTACCTTCCTTTAGTTCATTATTAATCAAGGCCTGTATCTGCCACTCGATTATTTTGCCCGGGATCAATGTCAGGCTGACAGGCCTATAATTTACCTGGGTCATCTCCTTTACCCTTTTTTAAAAATTGCCACAATATTAACTTTCTTTCAGTCTCCTGGAACTTCCCCAGTGCTCCAAGTCTTACTGAAAATCAACAGTCCAGCGAGCTCCTCAGCCAGCTCTTTTAAAACTCTTAAATTCAAATTATCTGGACTTGCTGATTTAAAAAAGTAGCTTCTGTTTAACATCCTCCAGATATAAAAGTGGAATAGAAAGAGTATCACCACTACACAATGAGGCCACATCATCTGTTTTCCCCTCCAAAACCAAACAGAAATATTTATTGAACACCTCTGCCTTTTCTGCATTATTATTGGTAATTCTACCATTTCCATCAAGCAAAGGACTAATACCCTTTTATTTGTAAGGTTTATATATTTTAAACTACAGCAAGAGGTTTGAGCGAGGGGACCTAGATAAGCAAAAATGTTTGAGGGCGGAACAATCAATAAGTTAGGCACTCAGTCTCCGCATGCTAATGCTAAAACCATACCCAACTGAACAAAAACTTTGCCAAAGACTTCATAAAATATCTAATGAAGACTCTGTTATGCACTGACAGTTGTATTCTCTATAGAACCATGATGATCACTTTACCTATGTGTGGGGGAGAAAACAGACATACCACTGCACTATTACTAAAGATATCCACTGACTTCAGGGATGACTGAAACCTTCAGTCAAAACTAAACTAATCTGAAGTCACCAAATGGAGGAGGATTGCTGCATTTCCCCACATGAATGTTGTTTCTTCTGTTTTGCTCCTTGCTTTTTTGAGTCTTGCCTCCTTGAGTTTTGTTCATGTGCTCCAGTAGCTCATTGTTGGAAAAAAAAAATCAATTTCTATTCAATTAGGAGATGAAAATTTCCCTGCTGGAAACTGAAACCAATCAGCTGCAGCTTGCTAGCTTTCAGATTACAGGTCTCTGATGCGTAGAATAGAGCATTATTCTATCACTATATGTATTGCATTGTGGCTGATCGTGATCAAGCATTACTTTTGAACACAATACAGCTTGTGGACTAAAATATGGCAATGTACTTAAGACCTTATTCATACACATTCTGATGACTACAGATTTCATTTTTAACACACTTTTTTTATTCCATTGCTGTCCTGTTTCATCCACTACCTTTTGTCCACAGCACTTGCAATTCAGGACTATAGCTTATAATCAAGGGAAGAAAGTCTTTGGAATTGAAGGTAAAGCCACCATTGGTCCATGGATAAGCCAGTCAGGAGGGAAGACCCCATGTATGATGCAAATTTACAGTCTTTTTCAACAGTAAAAAAAAGCATTATTTTCATGGTCACTATGGTTCCAAGTTGAGCAGAGTAAATAAGTTGCAGTGGTTAGTTTAGTTTTGGCTATTCAAAATCATTTTATTCTCCCCCACCACCAATTTTTCTTATGCTATGGATTATGAGCAGAGTGAGCTTTTAATACTCTAGAGCTGAAATCTGAGCTGCCTTGGTTAAGTTTTCATGGGTCACACACATTGTAGTGATGTAGTTCTTAATCAGTGTGGGATAAATCCTTTGACAGTAAAGTTGCTGTTCCTCAGATGGATCAGTATAACTCTTATGATCAAGAGGAGCAGGGCCGGTGCAAGGATATTTTGCACCCTAGGTGAAACTTCCACTTTCTGCCCCCCTCCCCCGCCCCATCCACTCTCTTCCACTTCCTGCCCCCCCAAAGAACCCCCAACCCATCCAACCCCCCCTGCTCCTTGTCCCCTGATCACCCCTTCCCGGGACCCCTGCCCCTAACCGCCCCCCAGGACCCCACCCCTATCTAAGCTTCCCTTCTCCTTGTGCCCGACTGCTCCCTCCTGAGACTCCCCCCCACCCTAACTGCTCCCCTAGGACCCCATCCCCTACCTGTCCCCTGACTGCCCTGACCCCTATCCATACCCCCACCCCCTGAAAGACCCCCAGGACTCCCACACATATCCAACTGCTGCCTGTCCCCTAACTACCCCCCTCCCAGAATCCCCCAACCCATCCAACCCCCTCTGCTCCCTGTCCCCTGACTACCCCAACCCCTCTCCACACCCCCACCTCCTGACAGACCCCCCCCGACCCCCCTGCTCCCTGACTGCCCCCTCCAGATACTCATTGCCCCTTCTCCAACTGCCTGGCACACTATCGTAGACACGCTGCTAGCCGCGCTTCCCCGCCATGCTGGAATGCAGGTGAGTGGGGAGCAGTGCAGGGGAGGAGGAGGAGGGGAGGGGCGGAGCTCTAGAGTTGCTGGAGGCCCCGATGCCTGTGGCCAGCCAGTGATCTGGACTGTGGGGGGGTGCGGCTGCTCCCCACTAGCGGCTCCAGCTCCTCCACAGCTGGGGCTCACCGCTGCTGCAAGCGCGACGCTCCGGCTCTCAGCGCCCTGGGCAGGGAGGCCGGGACCAGCCCCCAGGGCAGGGTGCCACTTTTTGGCGCCCCCCAAATCTTGGCACCCTAGGCGACCGCCTAGGTCGCCTAGTGGTTGCACCGGCCCTGAAGAGGAGGGTGTGAAGAAGTCACTGGGGCTGGGGAGAGGCAGCAGATAGGCATAACTAGAGCAACTTACGTCTTATCTGTTCTGGGCCATATTGGTTTTGCCTGAGGTAACTTTCCTAGAAAATTTAACATAAGTGAGGTTAGTTGTAGTGATTACATTTAATTGTATCTCCCCCGCCAGCGTAATTTCCCTGAGTAATTGCTTCTGTGCCAGGGCTCTGCCAAAGGGTTTTGGGAATCTAATCCTGCTGCTGTGTCTACCAATATCCCATCCCATATAAAATGTACCAAAGGCATTGCATTTGCTGATCTGTAATTTTCTGTCACTGCCTCAATTACTGACAGTCTGATTGTTTAACATTTATTTTTCCTGAGCACACGAATAAATCTGAAATATACTCATTTTCACAAAAAGTGAACGCAGACAAACCATACTCTCATTTACATTAAAATGCATACGTTCTGGATGTGTTTCCTGGTATTCACCCAACTCTAATTTTCAGCGTCTATGTAGAAATATTCATTATTTGAAATAGGTCTACTTTTGAGTTTCATTACAAAAGCCACACACTCAGCAGGCTTGTTGTAATAAATGCAGTCACTGGATAACTTTACATCCCATCACCTTGAGTACATCCACACAATCGTCATTCAGAGCTTTTATATATTTTTTTAACTTTGCTGTGAAGTAAATGCAATATTGAGAAATAGCCTGTGCATGATTAGATGTTTTTCTAAAAGATGTGCTCTAGGGAAAAAAATTGGGGAAGTTGGGTGGCCCGTGTAACACAGGAGGTAAGACTAGATCTCAATTGTCCCTTAGAATCTATGAGATCAAACAAGACAAGCTGTAGAAAAATAATGATGGCTAAATAGAGTTTTATGTGCTAGATGTTCCCCCTCTCCTTCACTGGATGGAGGGGAACGAAGAAGTAAATTTTAACAATCATGCTCCCCAAACTGCTAGTGGTTAGCAGGGTGAGGAAGTAGAGAGACTCCACACCATTTCACACTCTCAAAGAGCCTTCAGAAGCCCCTCTGCAAGATTAGAGCTCCACATGCTTTTGGGAACTGCATTTAGGATGAGATCCAAGAAGCAACCACTTTTTCCCCCATAGCATATTCCCCTCCACACCATCCAGTTATGCTACAGGTTATCCAAGTGAAAGCCAATACAGCATTAATTTCTGAACAATCGCCTCCAACAAGTTTCTATTATGCAGCTGTTGGGAGGCATTAAGTAACCGTATGGCTCCCTGAAGAGCAGTTTGAAGGTGCAGAAGCAACAGCCCTACCAGTTTAAATAAGGAGGCAGCCCTAGCATTTCATATTTGCTAACACTGGAAAGATGAAGCCTAAAGCTGAAGCATATAATTTAATGGTTATAGTTACTATCTGTTACTACTTTGGCTGAACAGTTGGCGATTAGGTACTTAGACTGCACAAGTGAATTCTTATCGCTCAGTTCTTATATGATCCATGGACTGAAGTCCCTCTGTACTTTGTCACATGCTTGTTTTATTACTTTCTTCACACCACCAAAGTGAAAACTTGATAGCGTTTATGATTCTATGAAACCAGGGAGTATGATGTTTGTCATTCATTGTCTTCATAGTATCTTCTGTATTGGTGGGGTGCGGGGGGCAGAGGAGGGAGAGGGAGAATGCATACAGAATCTCACCTTTTGTCCAGGGAGTTAAGAAAATATCTGTTCCTGCTGCATTCCTTATATGGTAAACTGGAGAAATAATTCAGTGTACTGACAATTATGAGAGGTGGTGAATCCATCCCATAGTGACCTGGAAGCTTCTTCTCATAGGATATCGTCTCCGGAAAAGACCAACTACCACAGTCTGTTTGGGGAATGTGTTGAGATGACGGGTTGAATTTGTTGCTCTGTCAAAATTCAAAATTTGTACAGGTAGATTGGACATCTCTCCCCTCCCCCCGAGCTTGGTCAAGTGAGATAGCACAAAATTTCATATGGGTGCCCCAAAGAGTGTGTAGTGTAGATAATGCTCTTCAGAAAGTGAGCAACTCTATGTTTATATTGAGTGAAGTATGGGAGTAGTCCAATTACCCTCTTAACTTTTTGCTGAGGAAAGGCTGGCCCACTGCCTGCTGATGATGAAGCATCTGTTCCTAGATTTCTAGGCTGGGTGAATGTAGGGAAGAGTGGGCCATCAACAGGAGTTTATCACCTTCAACACACAGTTCATCCAGGTTGCCTGAAGCAGGCAGAGGCTTGTGTCCAAATTGGAAGTTTAGTTCCTTGTCTTTACAGAGTACGGTTATAAAGACACTTGAATACAGACTGGCCACAGGGAAAGCAAGTAGATTAATTACCAGTGGCTCTAGAAGCCTCACTAAACATTTTTGGATGTGAAAGGAATTAATAACATCTCTTCAGACATCTGTAATAGATTCCCTTAAGCAGGGACCAGTGGTTAGAAACACAGCATCTACCACGAACTCCAGGAACTCTAGCCTGGGAGATGGTGAATAGCTGAAAGCATTGGGACAAATCCAGTTTATGAAGTGTGCCTGCATCATGAGGTTTCAGCAGCTTGCCTCTGCCTCAGCCAAGAAAGGTACACCATTTTAGAAGTACATGCACACTTTAGCACACACGCACAAAATCTGATGCTTGTATATACAGCAGGGATTGGAGCAAACACAACCCTTTACATGTGAATAAATCTGACTTGTGCATGAGCACTGGGCATGTGCAAAAGCACACATGGACTTTTTAAATCATGAGCCATATTGTCTAAACAAATTAGTCTTCATACCCCAGGAGACCTTAGGAGTTAAGCAACAAGTTCCATTACCATGGTAAAGGCACCCAGAGCAACACAGATATCAGGGGCCCTTCTTCCCCCATGTGGGGAAAATCCATGAAGAGGGTGAAGCCAGCAGAGAGGCTAGAGCAGGGGATGGTGTAAGCGTCTCCATGCAACAAGTTTTGTTTCAACTTCATACTCTTCATGACAAGTAAATGAAGAGAAGTCCTCCTTTGTGGGGGCACATGAAGGCCAGAGCTATGGGAAAATGGAAAGGATATTGTGGTTTTATTCCCAGCTCTGTAAGCCAATCTGTACTGAATTTTCTTTCCACAACAAAAACGTCCCTCTGTTCTGAAATACCATTTATAAAGCATAGTGCTGGATTAGCCACAATGTTTACTTATAGAATAACCACTATACTCCCTTAGCATCTTACCCCAAAGAGTCACATTATCAAAGACACTAAAGTACGCGATTAAGATTTTTCCATAGGATTGCCACCTCCAGTAAGTATCTTCCGGATGCTAATCCAACTACCTTATTATATAGTTGAGCTTCCAGTGTAGATTGTGCAAGACTTCAAAGTATTGCGATAGCATTCAGGTGGCCATAGTAACTTTAAGTTACTGTGTTTTAGTAACTTATTATTTTCCCCTTTTCCTTTTCTGTCTCTCTTTACAATCTTTCTTTCCCGCATCAGCTTGAAAACTAATGAGAGACTGATACACGTGGTAGATGCTTGGTGAGTTATCTTCCTCCAAAGCAAGGAAAGATCATATTCAGATGGCTTCTGGAAAGAACTGCCTAGTACCTAGACTGCTTTTTAAAAAATGATATAGAAAAAAAAAAGATTTTGTGCTGTCACTGGAGAGCCACTATAGAACCCCAAGTTACCATCATCCTCGGAATGTGGTTATATGAAGAAATGAGGAAGCCAAGCCCATGTCAATTTCTATTTAAAATCTAGAGAAATAGGATTGTCAAACTGGAGTGGGAAAGCATCAGTGTTTTGGGGAAGAAATAATGGGTCAAATCCTCAGCTGATGTAAATAGACTATAGCCTTCAATGGACTCATGCTGATTTACACTATCCAAGGATCTGGCCTGATATTTTCATACTACTCAAAGTCTTTTGCAATTAGAGGTAGTAAAAAATAATCATAACATGAGAGAACAAACTATTGGATCAGCATGTGTGATCAATACTCTATTAGTTGTTTTCCATGAGCAGGCAACACCCTCCTTAATTCTTTGTCTTTCTCTGCTGACTCAGCTCAGTTTTTGCATCTCTCCACTTGACATTACTCTGACAGTTGTGCTCAGCATTCTGCAGCTTGGGCTTCTCAGTAAAAAAGAGGCACCGAGAAGAAATGGCCACAGAGATGTTATGAGAAAGAATATGACTGCTCAGGTACCAATAAGATTGCCCAAATGAATTTGCCTTTCCACACTACCTCTAGCAGAAAGATATTTTATTCCCCTTTGTCACAGATACTATAGCAAAGCAATTATTCAATAGCCTTCGTAATCCCAGAAAGGAGAAGCTTCAGATGGGATTTTCTAAGGAGCCAAAGGGAATTGGGCACCCAATTCAAATTGAATTTAGGTGCCTAGCTCCCTTAGAAAAAATACAAGCTTAAAACTTCAGTGGAGCTACGGATCTCTCCCCTCTCACAGTTTTTTAAATCCTGTTTTGCTACCACCTGATTATTATACATACATACATACATACATACATACATACCCACCCCTCATGTAGAGATACAGTAGTGCAGAGCTAATGCTGAGGCTAAGGCTGAAAGCCAGCTTCCCTCTGGCTGCTAGAAGTTTGCAACTGTGGTGGGGATGTTAAAAAAATTGATAAAATCAGGAGAATACATATTAACCCTGCCACTTTTTCTTTAGCTCACTCCCCCATTGTGCTTAAACTATATACCGGACTCGTCAACACTCATAAGCAGCTCCTTCTATAACTATAATATAGCTGACTTTTTCCTCTATTGTGTATTGCTCTTAATTTTAATTCCATAGATTTTTTTTCCTGTCAGACAGCTAAACGTATTATATTGACTGTTGCTTAGCCAGCCAAAAAAACAAAATCATTTCCTTGAAATACTGTTTACGTCAATAAGCTGTATCTTATGGATGCTTCATATTCGAATTCCATTCTTGTTCATCTCGCTGTGCTTAAGTGTAACGAAGTGGGTGATTTCCCTGGAACCATCCACTGAGCCATAAGGTGTAGATCTATTTCATATGGTCCACCTCTGTCACAGCTCTGTTCAACAGCACAGTTATTGGAGCCAAGTACTGTGGAGCCAGAAAAGATACAGTATGGATACATTTGTAACCCTTTGAGCATTTTTTGTCCCATGCAATCTGTTCAGATCAATGCTGAAGCTGTTTATGAGGCAGCACCTGTTCAAACATAATCTTAATATCCCATTTTCTTGTAGCAATCCCCATAAATTATCATCTAAAACCATTTACCAAAAATGAATGGCTTGCACAACCTCCTTAAGTTACATCTATTGGGAATAAAGCTAATTAGTTTCTAACCCTGAGTTTGCTTGTTTTCTATAGTAATAATCACTAGTTGACTAGAACCAAGGGAATTGGAATAACCTTTGTGGTTTTCGCCCTAACTTCGATTGATAAAATGTATCTATTTTTCTTTACAAAGAGGTATCTATTTGTGGTACATGGACTTCAAGTAAACCATTGAAGGATGAAAACCATTAGCGACCTACAAGTTGATAAGATGTCTCGATGCACTAAATTGTCCAATTTGTTGTTCCAAAGACCTGGTCATGAATCTGCAAGTGATAATCTCAGGAAATTCCCCCATCCACTAACAGGAAAAGAGACAGCCCCATTCTTTGGCACCCTAAAATCCACAGCATTGGTACTCTTCAGATTCTACATGGAGGGAGTCGCCATACTTCAGGACACCTGCATCTGTATTCTGCCCTGTGGTCCCTCAAGAGAACCCACTCTAGGCTCCTGAGCCATTACATCTCTTGGGTAGGGATGTGTCTCCCTCCTGACCAGGGTTTTCCAGCCTGCGCTGTTCCTTGTCTAAACTGTAATATCTCCAGCAAGCCAAACTGCCTAAACAGACCAGCATCTGTGCTTCTCTTTCTTTTTAAAGGTTATGAGCAGCTGTAATTGTTAGCCATTGCAAATTACCACACTGCTCTTTCTAGGCAAGCACTTTTATTCATAAGGTGAAAGCATTATAGAGACCTTTAAAACAAAAAGGAGTCTATATACATGCTAATAAGCTTACCAGAGATCACTCCTGAATTCCAACCAGCACTCTGGCAAGAGTCATTCCTTCAGACACCACAAAGGCGTTTTTCTGTAGTTACAAGTTCGTAGTAGGCCTAGCTCAGAACTAGCACAAACATAAATTGCTCAGTCTTTCCTTTATACAGCATGGGCCTTTGATGTTGGCCTCATGCAGATAATGGCTCACTCCTCGGGGTGTAGCTTCAAAAGGCTGGGTATTTGCATAACTGGAGATGGGGAATTTATATTCATTACCCCCTAGAGAATCCCCAGGCAAAACCACTTGACAATGCTTGTCCCAAACATCCATTCTTCTTTGGCACATTGTTCAATACAATCAGAAGTACATAACACTTCCCATGGGTCACATCACATCATCCCCATAGAGATATTACATACAATCCCAGCCCACGGCAATACATAACCTTTACATTTAATAGAATGGGCTGCAAAAACACTTAATATAATCAGGTTTTTCGAGGATATTGAAGGAAATTGACAATCACAGGGGCATTTGGTTAGACTTGGACTCAGAGGGCATGTACAATCCCACACATGCCAGCCTGTTTTTCATGCAGTCTACTCCTTGCCCAGAAGAGCTATGCATTGCTTCATGGATGCATCAGAATATAGATCCAGGTTAATGTGGTTTTGAAGCACTAACCTATGCCCTTTCCCCACCACATTCCAACTCAAATGGGTCTGGATTTGGCCCTATGGACATATATTCAAAATGACAAAATATGTTTTGGCCTTTCAAGTCAGGCTTATGCACATTATTTGTGCATAAATATCTAGGGTGAAAAATAATTTACTATTATACATTCCAAAAATACAATTTAATTCAATGGTGGGATTACTTTCGACTAGCTGTAAATGTGTTAAATAGCATTACTTCTGCATCCAGAATCAACAGCATTGACTTTCGAGCTTTTTGTGCTGCTATGGTTACTTCCAGGCTGCAGATGGTTTTTACACGATTGTATCAATACAGTAATAATGTCACATTTTACATAAGAAAGGCTATTACTCCCTCTATTACAGGTACAAGTTTCGATCCAGAGACAGGAAGTATTCTCCTGATAATCATGAAGGAATCTTTTTCACTATCATCTCATTTAAGAATGAAAACCCCAATAAAAGTATAAAAACTTAAATAGCCTGTGAATTACAAGGAGATCTCTATATAGATGCAATAAATATATACCCTACTTGTGTTTATGGATTCACAACATGAAAAAAAAAATTTAAAGAGAAAAAAGTGGGATTCTGTACATTAGGACAATTTTTGTTCAGCTATCTTCTATTGATGCACATATTGTAGCAGATACAGTATATCAACTGAATTTAGTGACCTTAATAGGCTAAAGTCTCATTGGTATTTACAGAGTATTGTGATTTGAACAGCCTATTACCGTTTGTTTGTTGGACAAGTTAGACCCTATAAAATGTTTTACAAAGGAAAGGCTAGATTCTGAGGAATGAAACAAAAAGTCTCAAAAAAGCCCAAATCCACTGAAATTTACAGATCTCTCTCTCTCTCATAGTCATACAGTACCTGACCAAAGAGATCTGTTGCTAAGCAACATCATTCCCCTTTTCCCTTGTTTGGTTTCACACACACAAAAGGACCACTGAAGAAGTGTCCTTGCCAAATAGCCTTAATAGTTATGAGCCAGCACCTCAAGGAACGACAATGTGACTCCACTCCACCTGCATAGAACTTGTATTTGGGCTTTATGTGGGTGAAGTGCAGAGAGAGGAGAGAGAGGTGAAATCTAACACTGTCTTTGCTGTGAACTGGGGGTAGAAGACTGAAGTTTCCTTTTGTTGTTGTGAAAGAGAAAAGAAAAATGTTTTACCTGAGGTAGTTTTGTCAAACCTGCTGCAAGTAAAGCGTTAGCGGCAGCCTCCAAATTCCCTAAGCTGAATTATTTTTTTTTTGAAGGGGGGTGTCCCTCTCCACATTGTAATTAGGGTCACAAGGGAGGCAAAGAGTAAAGTCAAATCTGACAGTTTTCTGTGTCACAGTCTTTTGAGCTGGATTTTATCCACATGATCAGCAGGAGCTGCTTTAACAAGGAGGAGACCTTGGCAGCGGGAAGGCTCAATAAGATGGACACTAAAGAATAAAGCTAAAGAAGCATGAGTGCAAGATTTGATCACAGGATCTTTAAGTCATATCATGCCCTGGATCTGAGAGAAAATCCCAGTGGCATCAATAGGAATTGAATGCAACAGATCCAGGGCATGATATGGCCTATTGAAATTAGAGATGAAAGAGACATATTAGGTTAACTTGTTCAATTCTCTTCCATTGTTCTCTGAAGTATATTCTTGGGTGTTCTCTCCAGTCTAGTTTTAATTACTCAAGCTTCAGCCACCTCCATGGCGAAACAATTCCACAGTCCAAGACTTCACTGTTAAGAAAAATAAAGGCCCTAAGGAAACATCAACAGGGAGGCTAATGGGGAAAGCTGGGAAGGGAAGATAAAAGTATACATCCCATTCTGCTATTGCAAAAAAGCCTTAAAAATAACCAGTCAGTCACTTAGGGCCTATCTATTCTGGGGATATTTGTACAGATGAAGCTACACTATTGTAGCCCCCTATTAATCCAGCGCAGCTAATCTCCATTTGGGGTATGTCTCAATATAAATATTCCCATTACAGACAGGTCACTAAGCTTTAAGATGTTGTTACTCAAAATTAATATGACATCAGCCATACAACTTGAATTTTGTATATGAATAATATTAGCAAGGAGAAGAATGGGAGAATGACACACATATGGAAACATCTGTTCTAAGAAGCCACAGATAAATGACTCCATAATATCAGGGGAAGAGGCAGGAGAAGCCAGAGAGAAAGTGCTCAAATTTGGATAAAAATGTAGGTCAAGAAAATGCACTCATATATAAAACATTACAATAGTTATTATTCTTTCCTAGCTAAAGAAACTCAACTCTTCAAGCCTAAAATAGTTAAGCAAAACAAATTATTTAAAAAAAAAAAAAAAAACAGAAACGCAACACATTTGGGGCAGGATTATTATTATTTTACAAAAAGGGCACCTAAACATTAGCCCCCAGGTTAAATTTAACCACCTAGATAACTGGACTGATTTTTATAAAAAAGATTTCTGGGAACACAATCCCACTTGCAGGACTCAGAGAATGAGACTAGTCTTAGTTGGAGTCTTTGCTTTTCAAGCACATATTCATTCTAAGTGTCTGTAAGAAAAATGGCTGCCATCCCCTCCTAAGGAGGCTGTTGCAAATTTCATATTTTGTGTTTTGGTAGTGAGATGCCTTAATACTATAGTGTAGTTTTTGAACTCCAAATATTCAGCAACTTAAATAAAATCCACATTTACACTAGTAGCCATTTAATTGCATTATACATGAGACCCTAATTGTTATTTCTTTTTATAATAGATGGATTTAGTGAAGCTATTGATTTTACCTGCCTGACAAACCTAAACCTAACCAAAATCAGAGATGCTCAAATATATCATGATATCACTGAAAGAACTGGCAAGCCACAACAATTTTTCATTTACCTTATCAGGTCTGTGAAGCAATAACTTTACAAGCAGTGGCTAAAGGTAAGCATAGAGAAAAATTGATTTGAAAATAAACAGGCTTAAGAAAAAGCATCCAATCTGCCTAAAACATACAAAAGTAATAGCTTTCTGAAAAGTGCATGGTGGAGAAGATTGGATGGAGTGAGTCATCCAGTAAGTCCGTCATTATCACAAGTCCAAATTTGTTGTGTGTTACTGTAGGGGAGGGTTAAATATACTGATGCATGATTAGAGCTGTTACAGGTTGAATTATTCACTGTACTGTAAACTTAGTTGAGGAATTTAGCTCTTATTGCTCACAAGTATGATATGGTATCATTCATTATTGCTCAACTTATGCTTTGTGTAAAAAACAACAACAAAAAGGTTGTGTCCCAGGGCTTGTCTGTCAGCTGCTCACTATGAATATTTTCTATTCATGTCCTGCAATTAGTTTCATAACTCTCATGATATTGAGTCTGTTTTGTGATTGGATGACCTAATATTTAGAAAGAGCAGAGAGTTTATCTGTGAACGAGTCATGATTTTAGCAAATGTGTTCACTATTTAAAATTAGTCAATTATTTCTTTCTATAATCATGCTAGAAAAACAGATTTGGTGCAAATACACTCAAGTGTTTATTCTATTATTCAGGATACTTTCTACGAAGATTATTTCAATAAAGATGTGCTCACCTGAATATTCTCAAACAAATGACAGAGGTTATAAAAAACAAGAAAGCAAATAATATTTGATTATATACAAAAATACTCAAAATTTCCTCCTCTGTTTGCCCAGCATTTTACAAGATACTTAGCTATTTGAGTTAAATACATTCCAAGACTGAATACAAGTTTTAAATTGGGGGAATGGCTCAGCAAAAGAAAAAATGCAGCTACAGTCAAGAAAATCTTTTCCTCAAAAGACATTTCCTGGTTAAGAAAACAACTCTTTAAACCAAAAGTAGTTTACTCAACTGGGATAGGAAAATAAATGAACATAAGCAGGAAAAAGCCCCAGATAGCACCATGGCAGGGTACTCCTATGGCCATGGCTGCAAGACCTTACTTTCCAAAGGCATTCTCTTCCATCTCTCCCCAAGCAACCAATTTGTAGAACATCCTATGGACTTTTGTCCAAGGCTGGAGGTTAACCCCTTGTGTACTGGGAACTAGCAGGGCACTTGAACATGCTCATACATGCCTTATCTTAACCTCCATCCCAAACAACAGGAAATATGATCTCACTAAAGAGATTTGTGTTTTTAAAAAATAAAGTAGTAGCTTGAATGGCAAGATTGTAAATTATGCATTATTGAAGTCACATTTCCCAAGGATTCAGCCATTATAAGTAATTAGCAACTGGTTTGTTAGTTATCCATCCTGAGGCAAAGCTGAGAACAGTTAACAGTCTAATAAAGTAGCTGGTCACGAGACTACTGGAAGCTTTCAGAGGTATTCTTATGAAGACTTAATAGTTTACAATCCAAATATTTCATGCATTTTCAAAAAGACTGGGTAAATAGCATGAGGGTGGTGCAGCTATTAAGAACCAGCTGTGATAAAAATTGGTTATTTATGTTTACTAGTAGTTAGCGACTAATTTTCCACCACTCCAAGCAGAGAATACTTTTCATTTGACAAATCATTAATATGTGCTGTAGCTTCACATTCCCTGCTGCTGTACCACATTTCGTTCAGTTCTAATCTTGTTAGGGTTTCATTTTTAGAACAAACAAACAGTGTTGCCATTGAATAGAATGTTTGAAATGGAAGACCACCAGTCACATTGCAGCCGTCCCTATTCTAGTAAGATGTGGATGAAGGAGCAGTCATGTGCTGCAACACGACTCCTGCCATTTAAATACAAGACCCATGAATATTGAGAAAAATGCATGCATGTTCGTGTCTGCAAATATATTTGTCAAATTTATCCTGAAACCAGTGTTCCTGCAACTGAATTGGGTCAACCTTCAGCTGCTTGAAAGCACATGTTCCAATAGGTGAAGGGCATTCTAGACCTCGTGGGTGAATTAGTGTGTTTTTGATGTGCTGAAATACAAATATCCAGGTATAATCTCTATAATAAGATATAGACACAGTAATATCACAAATCTCAAAATTAGTTCATTAACTCGTATGGTAATCATGCTTTAACATGATGGGCATTTCTAGGTTTGTTTACACCTTTACATGTGAGAGACTGACAGCAACTGTGGGCCAAATTAATCCCTGGTCTAACTCCAAATACGTCATTAGATTTAATGGGCTGAATTCATCCCAAGTGCATATTATAGGATGTTTACAAAGTCAGTGGCACCCTATTTTATGGAGCTTTTTTCCAATTAAAGAAACGGTCAAAGAAATATGTACAAAATACAAACCCCTAGAGCTAACCTGGGTGGCATACAGAGAACAATGCAAGCTAGATAAATACTGGTAAAGGGATTCTCAAACCATGCACTGAGATATAAAAAAAAACAAAACAAAAAACACAGTTTTGCCTTGACAGTCTTCATGATTTTTTTCCATATGCTTTCCAGCAACACATACATCAATTGTGGAGTTTTTGGTTTTGTTTTTTTGGCAGAAAAAGAAAGTATTCCAGCTACTGGTGAAAATATATATATGCTCTGTGTCACAAATATACATTCTCATGAATGTTTGTACCCCAGGGGACTTATTCAGCTCTCTTCCCAGTTATTGAAGTTTCCATTTTCCAGTCAGGGAACAGAAACAATGCTAGGTTCCAGATACCAATATCAAATCACAAAAAATAGTGAATATGACACACAACAATGTGGTAAATAGTGTAGGAGCAATCCAAGCTGAAATGTGTGTGCATGAAACGCAGGAACAATTTATTATTATTAAAAACTAATAGTAATATTCATACATTACAAGGCCAAAGAGACCATTATAATCATCTAGTCTGATTTTCTGTATGAGATGACATCGAACTTACTCTATATAAATCCTAGAGCATATCTTCTAGAAATACATCTGATCTTGATTTTAAAAAATTGTCCATGCTGGAGAATCCACCATGACCCTTCTTAAACTGTCAAAACCCTTGTTAGCGTCAATGTAAAAAAATTACACACTATTTCCAGTCTGAATTTGTCTAGCTTCAGCTTTCGGCCACTGGAACTTCTAATATGTTTCTCTGCTAGACTAAGTTCCCATTATCAATTATTTCCCCCCAGTTAGATACTTAGCCCTGGTCTACACTATGAGTTTCGGTCGAATTTATTAGCGTTATATCGATTGATCCGTTCACCCGTCCACACGACGAAGACATTTACATCGACTTCTAGGGCTCTTAAAATCGATTTCTCCACTCCACCCCCGAGGGGATTAGTGCTAAAATCGATATTGCCGAGTCGAATTAGGGTTAGTGTGGATGCAATTCGATGGTATTGGCCTCCTGGATCTATCCCACAGTGCACCATTTGACCGCTCTGGACAGCAGTCTGAGCTCGAATGCTCTGCCCAGCGTTTGGCCAGCTGTTTGGCCAGCGTAGTGAGCTGCAGGTGAGTGTAGCTCTCATGAGCAGACCATGATGGAGTCCCAGAACCGAAGACGAGCTCCAGCGTGGACCGAGCGTGAGGTACGTGATCTGATCGCAGTATGGGGAGACGAAACCGTGCTAGCAGAACTACGGTCCAAAAGAAGAAATGCCAATACATATGCCAAAGTCTCCAAGGGCATGCAGGACAGGCTACAACAGGGATGCGCAACAGTGCCGCGTTAAAATTAAGGAGCTCAGGCAAGCCTACCAAAGAACCAGAGATGCAAATGGCCGCTCTGGGTCAGAGCCCCAGACATGCCGCTTCTATGATGAGCTGCATGCCATTCTAGGGGGTGCAGCCAGCACTAACACACCCATGTTCTATGACTCCATATGTGGCTCATCAGAAACCACCGAGGAGCATTTTCGGGAAGAGGAAGATGATTATAATGATGCTGAAAATAGCGCACAGACACAGCAAGGAAGCGGAGAAGCCCTTTTCCCCGACAGCCAGGAGCTCTTTGTCACCCTGGAGTCAGTACCCTACGAACCCACCCAAGGCGTGCTTGAAGGCGGAGAAGGGATCTCTGGTGAGTGTACCTCTGTTAAATTAATACATGTTTTATAAGCAAGCGTGTTTAATGATTAATTCACGGCCAGTACAGCTACTGGAAAAGTCTGTTAACATGTTCGGGGATGGAGCAGAAATCCTCCAGGGACATTTCCAGAAAGCTCTCCTGGATGTACTCCCAAAGCCTTTGCAAAAGGTTTCTGGGGAGGGCAGCCTTATCCCGTGCTCTGTGGTAAGACATTCTACCACGCCAGGCCAGTAGCACTTAGTCTGGAATCATTGCATTGCAAAGCATGGCGGCGTATGGTCCCGGTGTTTGCTGGCATTCAAGCAACATCCGTTCTTTATCTGTCTGTGTTATCCTCAGAAGAGTGATATCATTCATGCTCACCTGGTTGAAATAGGGGAATTTTATTAAGGGGGCATTCAGAGGGGTCTGTCCCTGGTGGGCTGTTTGCCTGTGGCTAAACGGAAATGTTCCCCGCTGTTACCCACACGGTGGGGGGAGGGGGAACAGCGAATATCTTGGATGTGTGTGGGGGGGGGTTGGGGGGGGGGTCAATTAGATTCGCGCTGCACATTAACCCAAAAACTGCCGCCCCTCCCTTTTCAATTGCCAACCCGTTTTAAATGGCCAACCCAACGGCTGTTTGTTATGGGAAATGAGGGGGTTGCTGTTTGAAACCATTCCCACATGTTCTGAAGGTTAAAGAAGCCAATAGACTGTGGCTTACCATGGCTGCCAGCAAGCCGAATTCTGTTGCCCGCCGGCCCTGCTTGTGTGATCTCTCACACCAAACCGGCAGACCCTCAATATAACAGGCAAAGTGCAACCTTGGACCAAATGCACATGTGCTATGTAATGTTTGGAGCATTGTTCTCTAATATGTGTCTTTTAAACTACTCCTCTCCCATTTGTTTCCTCCCGCAGCTGTAAATGTTTCAACGCTCCCCCTTTCATCACCGTCCCAGAGGCTAGCGAAGATTAGAAGTAAAAAAAAAAAAAAAAGGAATCGAGACGATATGTTCTCAGATATCATGCAGTCCTCCCACACTGAAATGGCCCAGCAGAATGCATGGAGGCAGACAATGTTAGAGTCCAGAAAGGAACAATTTGATCGCGAGGACAGGTGGTGGGCTGAAGACAGTAGGTGGCGTCAGCATGCTGAGAGAAGGCAGGATGCAATTCTGAGGCTACTGGAGGATCAAACAGAAATCCTCCGGCTTATGGCTGAGGAAAGGCATATGGTTCAGGAAAGGCTGCCTGAGCCCAGACCGCCGCTACAGCCCCTGTGTAACCAACAGCCCTCCTTCCCGAGTCCCATAACCTCATCACCGAGACACCCAAGAACGCATTTGGGTGGCCTCCATGCACCCAACCACTCAAGCCAAGAGAACTGTCCAAGCAACAAAAGGCTGGCATTCAATAAGTTTTAAAGTGCTGTGTGTCCTTGTCCTTCCCTCATCCCCTCCTCCACCACCCATCCTGGTGCTTCCCTTCCTCCACCATCCATCCCGTGTGACCTTTGCAGTTATCCCCCTATTTGTTTGAATTAATAAAGAATGCATGATTTTTAAGCAATGACTTTATTGCCTTTGCAAGCGGTGACCGACGGGGGGAGGGGAGGGCGGTTCGGTTACAGGGAAGTAGAGTGAATCAAGGGGCGGGGCTTTTCATTAAGGGGGAAAAAACAGAACTTTCACACAGCATCCTGGCCATTCATGAAACTGGTTTTCAAAGCTTCCCTGATGCGCAACGCACCCTGCTGTACTCTTGTAATTTCCCTGGTGTCTGGCTGCGCATAACCAGCGGCCAGGTGATTTGCCTAAACCTCCCACCCCGCCATAAATGTCTCCCCCTTACTCTCACAGATATTGTGGAGTGCACAGCAAGCAGTAATAATAACGGGAATATTGGTTTCACTAAGGTCTAACCTAGTCAATAAACTGTGCCAGCGTGCCTTTAAACGTCCAAATGCACATTCCACCACCATTCTGCACTTGCTCAGCCTATAGTTGAAAAGGTCCTGACTACTGTCCAGGCTTCCTGTGTATGGCTTCATGAGCCATGGCATTAAGGGGTAGCCTGGGTCCCCAAGGATAACTATAGGCATCTCAACATCCCCAACAGTTACTTTCTGGTCTGGGAAGAAAGTTCCTTGCTGCAGCAGCTGAAACAGAGCAGAGTTCCTAAAGATGCGAGCGTCATGTACTTTCCCAGCCATCCCACGTTGATGTTGGTGAAACGTCCTTTGTGATCCACCAGTGCTTGCAGCACTATTGAAAAGTAACCCTTTCGGTTTATGTACTCGCTGGCTTGGTGGTCCGGTGCCAAGATAGGGATATGGGTTCCGTCTATCACCCCACCACAGTTCGGGAACCCCATTGCTGCAAAGCCATCCACTATGACCTGCACATTTCCCAGAGTCACAACCCTTGGTACCAGCAGCTCAGTGATCGCCTTGGCTACTTGCATCACAACAGCCCCCACTGTAGATTTGCCCACTCCGAATTGATTCGCGACTGACCGGTAGCTGTCTGGTATTGCAAGCTTCCACAGGGCTATTGCCATTCGCTTCTCTACTGTGAGGGCTGCTCTCATCTTGGTGTTCTGGCGCTTCAGGGCAGGGGAAAGCAACTCACAAAGTTCCATGAAAGTGCCCTTACGCATGTGAAAGTTTCGCAGCCATTGCTGATCGTCCCACACCTGCAGAACTATGCGGTCCCACCAGTCTGTGCTTGTTTCCCGGGCCCAGAATCGTCGTTCCATGGCATGAACCTGCCCCATTACCACCATGATGTCCACCTTGCGGGAGGGCCTTTTTTGAGAGAGGTCTGTGTCCATGTCCTCATCACTGTCCTCAGGGTGCTGCCGTTGCCTCCTCGCCTGCTGTATCTGTAGCAGCTCCTCGTTCTCCATATACTGCTGGACAACGCGCGTGGTGTTCATAACGGCGATAACAGCCGCGGCGATCTGATCGGGCTCCATGCTTTCCCTGGTATGGTGTCTGCAGGACAGCAGAGTGGCAGCAGAAGCGGCGGGTGGATAACAATGGAGTCAGCAATATGGCGCCCGTATGAAAAAAGGCGCGAAAGGATTTTTTGCTCCCCCCTCAGTTGCTTTCACGGAGGGAGGGGGGAAGCAAGGGTTAGGCTCCTTTCCTTCTAGCAGCAGATGGTGCAATATGCTTGCTATCCATCATCATCTCCTGGCCTCCTCAAGGATTGAACTCACAACCCTGGGTTTAGCAGGCCAATGCTCAGACCACTGAGCTATCCCTCTGCCCGTGTTCCAGGCAGTACTGAATCTCCCTTAAACAAAACGTAAAAAAGAGAACAACCAGAGTCACTCTGGTCACTCCCATTTATGTCCAAGCACCCCCGGCCAGCCACACCATAGACCGGCCAGGAGCACACAAGGGACGATGATGCTTTCAGGCCTATTGCACCATCTGCTGCTAGAAGGAAAGGAGCTTCTGCTGTGTAGTCCCACGACTACCAGCCTCAGGCAGAATGGCCCCTCAAGGATTGAACTCACAACCCCGGGTTTAGCAGGCCAACGCTCAGACCACTGAGCTATCCCTCTGCCCGTATTACAACAGGACTGAATCCCCACTACACCTCATGTCCAGGTGTACGCTGGAGACATACGGTCATTGTGAGCTGAGCAGGCTCCATGCTTGCCATAGCAAATGCGGAAACCCCGGAAAAAAGGCGCAAAAAAGGTTGCTTTCATGGAGGGAGGGGGGATGGCTTGACGACATGTACCCAGAACCACCAGCGACAATGTTTCCTGCTCCATCAGGCTTTGGGATCACAACCCAGAATTCCAATGGGCGGCGGAGACTGTGGGAACTGTGGGATAGCTACCCGCAATGCAACACTCCGAAAGTCGACGCTAGCCCCGATACTGTGGACACAGTCCGTCAAACTAATGGCCTTAATGGTCTTTAGTGGGGACACACACAATCGATTCCATAAAACCGGGTTTTAAAATATCGACTTCTATAATTTTGACCTAATTCTGTAGTGTAGACGTACCCTTACAGACTGTAATTAAGTCACCTCCTTAACCTCTTTTTTAGCTAAATATATTAAGCTAGCTGTGTGTCTCACAACATGGTAGGTTTTTGTTGTATCAGTCAAGCAAGGTACTAACAAACTGCAACAGGTCTTTATTTTAAAGTGGAAACTTCTTTACCAAGCTGCTGCTGCACCCTCTGTAGCTCTCCCAGCCTCTCAACTCCCTCCTCAGGTCCGGCTCCAGGTACCAGCTTTCCAAGCTGGTGCTTGAGGCAGCATCGAGAATGGGGCGGCAGTCCAAGTCCCTCGGCGGCAATTCAGCAGCAGGTCCGCTCTTCCCGCCACCAAATTGCCACCGCAGGACTCGGACTGCCACCCCATTCACGCCTGCCATGGGCGGCAATGGGGCAGCAGGTCCGCCGCTCTCCCCTTGCTGCCGCAGACTGGGACTGCCTGCGTCGGAGGCGGGTCCCCACTACTTCTGCCTGCGTCGGGGGCGGGACCGCCGCCCCTGCTTGTGGCGGCAAAATTGTGAGAGCCGCCCCTGTCCCTCCTTCCTGTCCTTTCAGACTCCCAACAGCCAGTGCTCCCAGTTCTAATAATTACGAGCAACATCTAAAACACCACAATTTTCTAATCCTTTAATTATTTTTGTGGTTCCTCTCCAATTTAACATCTTTTTTGAATTGTGGGCACCAGAACTGGACAAAGCAGAAGTCACACCAGTGCAAAATACAGAAGAAAAATAACCTGTTTACTCCTACTCAAGAGTCCCCGGATTATACATCCCAGGATCAAATTAGCTCTTTTGACCAAAGCGTCACACTAGGAGCTCTTCTTCAGCTGATAATCCACCCTATCTCAAATCTTTTACAAAGTCCTGTAAACATGGGCTACGTGCTTTGCTCCCAGATGTGTATGTTTACATTTAGCTGTATTAAAACACATATTCTTTGCTGGCATCCAGTTTACCAACCCATCCTGTCCTCTTCGTTATTTATCACTCCCCAAATTTGTGTTATCTTTAAACTTTAATCAGTTATGATTTCTTCCAGGTCACTGATAAAATTGTTAAATGCCATAGGGACAAAAACCAATCCCTGCAGGACCCCACTGGAAACAAACCCTCTCAATGATGATTCCTTATTTACAATTACATATTGAGACCTATCAGTTAGCCAGCTTTTATCCATTTAAACGTATGCCATATTAATTTGAGAGAGACAAGGTGGATGAGCGAATCTTTCATTGGACTAACTTCTATTGGTGAGAGAGATAAGCTTTCTAGCTCTTGAAATGTACTCAGCATGACAGCTAAATACCAGGTGGAACAGATTGTTTAGCATAAAGTAGTTAACACCATATTTCAAGGGACCATTCAAGGTGAAAATGTTCTGTGTAAGCTCAAAAGAATGTCCATCTCACCAACAGAAGTGGGTCCAATAAAAGGTATTACCTCACCCACCTTCTCTCTCTAACATCCTGGGACCACCACTCCACACACTACATGTTAATTTTATAAACTTTTCTTTAAATCAAAATTTCATATATAGTTCAATATATCCAAAATATTTCATTAAGAGGTCTTTAAATTGATTAAAACATGAAGTTTGTTCCCAGATAGTGAACGGGGAAACTGACTAAATGTGTTAAATAGACTGTTTGTTTTGAAGAGTGCATCCAGTTCCAAAAGATTTGGGAATGTTTCTCCATGCTTAAAATAAATCAATATCAGATTAACACATCAGCCATTGGGAAGATGAAGGGCAGTTGACAATTTATACCACCTTTATGTGTATAAAGGGGCTTTAGTGTAAGTGAGAATCAGGTCCTACATATCTAGGATTAAATCTTCAGCGTTGTTTTAGTTCTCCCTCCTTACCAGCTACAAAGAAGAAAAATCTTTTCCCATCACTCTCGCAGATACCAGTTCTCAAATTCTCCTGCCATATGTGCTGGGAACTTTTTTATTTATTTTACATAATCATCCAGTTTCACTGAGGGAAATCTGCCATCTGCCTAACCCTTTGCCATATATCCTGCTGTTTCACTTTGAAGGGATTGGCTTCATTCTGATACACTGAAATAATTCCACACTTGGAGGCTTTGAAAGGGTTACTTCTACCACCATGGGATGCTACACAGAACCATGTTAGGACTCTTTAGAGTTTAATATTCTCAGGTCATGCATATTGGCTTAAGGTTTATGTTCCTGGTACAATTGTATTTTTTCCAGTGAGGGGGAAACAGACCACAATACCTAAGTGGGGTCTATTATGCCAACAAAAAGGATCAAAATAACAAACCATAAGTGAAAAGGAGTTTGTACAAAAGACAGCACTAATCTCAGGGGGGCAAAAAAAGATATACATAGACTTAGATAGCAATATCTTTAGGGCATGAAGTGTTAAATCAGCTAGCCGGCTATGTAAGGAGCATTAGCATAATATTAAAGTCTTTAATTGAAAATAAAATTAATAATGGAGCCTGCAAATTGTGAGGTTTCATTATTCAGTTCTTCGCCCTGAGAACCGCAGCTTCAAGGAGGGTTTTCAGTATCTCAGAACACCATGCTGGAGGGCTGTAGTGTGGTCACTCAGGGACCACAGGGGGAGGGGGGAGCAGGGAAGGAGAACCAGGAGGTTTGAGCTCCGTAACATGCAGTTGCAGCTGTAGTTCTCCAATTAGTTCTAGTGAATGGTCAGACTGAAACCAGCTGCAGAATCCTTCCATGCGGTATATGGGGAAAGAACCCATTTACTGGTACAGACTGTCCATATTTGGAAATACATCTCCTGCCTGAGGATCTTGCACTCTGCTCAGAGACACATGCCCACCTCCTACATGTGTTCTAAAAGTCTTGGGCTAGATCTTCCATGTGGTTGAGGTACCATAAAGGTAACTTAAGTCACATTTTAGTCACCAGGATTCTAGGGCCAGACAGATGCATCTAAGCCCCTACTTTCTGGCTGTCCACAGTTCCATGACACCATTCCTGCAGTTGAGAATTGCCAGGGCACAGCCCCTCCCTCCTCCTGACCCTCTATCCCAGGAAACACTCCCCATGAGCAGGCTCTAGGATACCTAGGATTTTCTCCATGATGGGTGCATCCTCAGATGGTTTATACTGAGGTTGTAAACCTCTTTGGCACAAGGACCATCTTCATGTGTGAATGCACAATGCCTAATACACCAGGGTCCATTCCCTGACTGGGGCCCACTAGACATTATTGTAATACAAATAATAAAATTAAATTATGGGCAGATTTTCATTTGGGCCCCAGCCTGCTTGCAAGTCAGGCATTCCTCTTTCAAGTTATCATTGTACCTACAAATTAATTGTCTGTCCAGTCATCCTAGTCCTCCAGAGGAGAAGGTGACAGCTCATGGCTCTCTTTCCAGCACCGGGACAAAAAGGGATAGCTTGAAGGGTTGGGTGTGTTTGATCTTGCCTGGATAGACGCTCACAAATTGCAAAGCCAGCTCTGACTTTCCCCTCAAGGAAAGTAATCCATTCAACTCCTGTTTCACAACAGACCACTAAATATTATCAGGGCTGATCAACTTTTAGCATATACTTCTGTCATAAATATAAAGGGAAAGGTAACAACCTTTATGTATGCAGTAACATAAAATCCCTCCTGGCCAGAGGTACAGAATCCCTTTACCTGAAAGGGGTTAAGAAACTCAAATAACCTGTTTGGTACCTGACCAAAAGGACCAATAAGGAAAGAAGATCCTCCCCCAGATTGGAAAGTAAGAGAGGTTTTGTTTATGCTCTCTTTGTTGTTCGCTCTCTGGAGGGGGGGGGGGGGAAGAGAGAGAGAGAGAGACACACACACACACACACACACACACTCACTCACCCACCAACCAAGCAGGTAAACCATCTCTTAAAAGGATACCTGAAATGATACATATAAATTTGCAAAAATTGTAAGTAAAGGCAAGAAAATGCATTAGATTATCTTTTGTTTTAGCTTGTGAATTTTTCCTATGATAAGAGGAAGTTTTATTCCTGTTTTTTGTAACTTTGAAGCTAAGTCTAGAGGGGAATCCTCTGTGTTTTAAAATCTTTTTATTTACCCTGTAAAGTTACCTTCCATCCTGATTTTGCAGGTGATCCTTTTACTTTTTTTTTTTAAATAAAATTCTTCTTTTAAGAACTGATTGATTTTCAGTGTCCTAAAAACCCAAGGGGTTTGATCTGTGCTCACCAACTGGATAGTATATTATTGTCAAGCCTCCCCAGGAAAGGGGGTGAAGGAGTTTGGGGGAATATTTTGGGGAAACAGGGAATCCAAGTGGCCCTTTTTCCTGTATTTTTTGTCTAAATCACTTGGTGGTGGCAGCAATACCATCCAAGGACAAGGAAAGGATTTGTACCTTGGGGAAGTTTTAATCTAAGCTGGTAGAAATAAGATTAGCGGGTCTTTCATGCAGGTTCCCATATCTGTACCCCAGAGTTCAGAGTGGGGAGGGAACACTGACAACTTCCTTCTGCTCACACCTCTAATGCATGGATCCATCTGAGTACTATAGATCTGTACTCCTACTGCTAGTTAGAGTCCAGTCACTAACTACCTTCACATCTGTGGCAGCACTTAAGTATGGTTTGTTATATCAAATATCTAGCAACACAAAGAGACTTCCTGGTCATCTTCCTGCCTGAGATCATCACATTCACCACTCTTCACTCCAAAACAGCCCTGACTGAACTTGCTGTTTAGAGATTAGCATGTGAGGAACTAACTGTGGGATTTTTCAAAATACGGAAATACCATTCATCTGAAAACAACAGTTGGTGTCGACACAACACTGACATCACGTGGATAATAGGAAGTTTCTTCAATCTTCAGACATTAGCATTTAAAAAAGGAAAATTGAAGTACAACTAAAAACAGAGCTAAGATCTAAGACACAAAAGGAGACGGAGTGGAAAAAATTCTTAAAATCTCTCTATTTTATAGTTGTGGCAGGTTGCCAAGGTTTAAATAGGACATCTAGCTGAAAGTAGAAAAGTTCAAAGTGCCCTGCTTTTTATTCTTTATTTAGAAAAGAGAAAAGTTTAAAATAGGACAGTTAACTGTGGAAACAAAAATATGCATTGCTGGACAATCAGAACCAGGTGTCTTAGCAAAAGACTCTTCCAGCAATGCACCCAACTAGGTAAGATAGTGTAAAACTTTTACATTTGTTTTACAATTTCTTAGAGATTTTTATTAATGAGAAATGATTAGATGTATATACAGCGTGAATAACAAAAAAAACCAAACCAATGGTAGACCTCTTTTCTTTTAATTTTTTGCCCAGCTTCAGATTTGCTAGTTCTCCAGAAGGAAACTTGTGCCAATCAGCAGCTATGAATTGCCCAGAGCCCAAACAATTGGTATATTAGAAAGAGCCATTTAGCTTGGGCTCCATGCCTTTTCATGAGATCGGAGGGCTATATACTGTGCGAAGTGTTGGAGGGTTGACTGCAGTCTGAGGCAGAGTGTGTGGAACTCATCCATCAGTGGCGTAGCCAGGTTTAGAGCACAGGGGGAGCGGAGCTAAAAAAAAGGCGCCGGGTGCAAAAAGCGTCAGGAGCAAAAAAAAGGCATCGGGAGCAAACAAACAAAAGCTCCGCTCCGGCTGCAGCGCAGGAGCAAAAGATGCCGCTTCTGCTCAGTGAGGGAGCGGCCGCTCCCCCTGCTCCCCCCCGGCTATGCTACTGTCATCCATACTGTAAGAGATCTTTTCAATATCTTGTGGAAAGAATAGTTTCATCTATTTCAGCTTCTATCTAAATAGCCAAACAGAGGTCACGGAAACAGGCAAATACCACATAGAATCATAGAATCTCAGGGTTGGAAGGGACCTCAGGAGGTCATCTAGTCCAACCCCCTGCTCAAAGCAGGACCAACCCCAATTAGATCATTCCAGCCAGGGCTTTGTCAAGCCTGACCTTAAAAACCTCTACGGAAGGAGATTCCACCACCTCCCTAGGTAACCCATTCCAATGCTTCACCACCCTACTAGTGAAAAAGTTTTTCCTAATATCCAACCTAAACCTCCCCCTCTGCAACTTGAGACCATTACTCCTTGTTCTGTCATCTTCTACCACTGAGAACAGTCTAGATCCATCCTCTTTGGAACCCCCTTTTAGGTAGTTGAAAGCAGCTATCAAATCCCCCCTCATTCTTCTCTTCTGCAGGCTAAACAATCCCAGTTCCCTCAGCCTCTCCTCATAAGTCATGTGCTCCAGCCCCCTAATCATTTTTGTTGCCCTCCGTTGGACTCTTTCCAATTTATCCACATCCTTCTTGTAGTGTGGGGCCCAAAACTGGACACAGTACTCCAAATGAGGCCTCACCAGTGCCGAATAGAGGGGAATAATCACGTCCCTCAATCTGCTGGAAATGCCCCTACTTATACAGCCCAAAATGCCGTTAGCCTTCTTGGCAACAAGGGCACACTGTTGACTCATATTCAGCTTTTCGTCCACTGTAACCCCTAGGTCCTTTTCTGCAGAACTGCTGCCCAGCCATTCGGTCCCTAGTCTGTAGCAGTGCATGGGATTCTTTCGTCCTAAGTGCAGGACTCTGCACTTGTCCTTGTTGAACCTCATCAGATTTCTTTTGGCCCAATCCTCTAATTTGTCTAGGTCCCTCTGTATCCTGTCCCTACCCTCCAGCGTATCAACCACTCCTCCCAGTTTAGTGTCATCTGCAAACTTGCTAAGGGTGCAGTCCACACCATCCTCCAGATCGTTGATGAAGATATTGAACAAAACCGGCCCCAGCACCGACCCTTGGGGCACTCCACTTGATACCGGCTGCCAACTAGACATGGAGCCATTGATCACTACCCGTTGAGCACGACCATCCAGCCAGTTTTCTATCCACCTTACCGTCCATTCATCCAGCCCATACTTCCTTAACTTGCTGGCAAGAACACTGTGGGAGACTGTATCAAAAGCTTTGCTAAAGTCAAGAAATAGCACATCCACTGCTTTCCCCTCATCCACAGAGCCAGTTATCTCATCATAGAAGGCAATTAGGTTAGTCAGGCATGACTTGCCCTTGGTGAATCCATGCTGACTGTTCCTGATCACTTTCCCCTCCTTTAAGTGGTTCAGAATTGATTCCTTGAGGACCTGTTCCATGATTTTTCCAGGGACTGAGGTGAGACTGACTGGCCTGTAGTTCCCCGGATCTTCCTTCTTCCCTTTTTTAAAGATGGGCACTACATTAGCTTTTTTCCAGTCATCCGGGACCTCCCCCGATTGCCATGATTTGTCAAAGATAATGGCCAATGGCTCTGCAATCACATCGGCCAACTCCTTTAGCACCCTCGGATGCAGTGCATCTGGCCCCATGGACTTGTGCTCGTCCAGCTTTTCTAAATAGTCCCGAACTACTTCTTTCTCCACAGAGGGCTGGTCACCTCCTCCCCATACCGTGCTGCGGAGTGCAGCCACCTGGGAGCTGACCTTGTCTGTGAAGACAGAGGCAAAAAAAGCATTGAGTACACTAGCTTTCTCCACATCCTCTGTCACTAGGTTCCCTCCCTCATTCAGCAAGGGGCCCACACTTTCCTTGACTTTCTTCTTGTTGCTCACATACCTGAAGAAACCCTTCTTGTTACTCCTAACATCTCCGGCTAGCTGCAACTCCAAGTGTGATTTGGCCTTCCTAATTTCACTCCTGCATGCCTGAACAATATTTATATACTCCTCCCTGGTCATTTGTCCAATCTTCCACTTCTTGTAAGCTGCTTTTTTGTGTTTAAGACGAGCAAGGATTTCACTGTTAAGCCAAGCTGGTCGCCTGCCATATTTACTTTTCTTTCTACACATCGGGATGGTTTGTTCCTGCAACCTCAATAAGGATTCTTTAAAATACAGCCAGCTTTCCTCGACTCCTTTCCCCCTCATGTTATTCTCCCAGGGGACCTTGCCCATCAGTTCCCTGAGGGAGTCAAAGTCTGCTTTTCTGAAGTCCAGGGTCTCTGTTCTACTGCTCTCCTTTCTTCCTTGTGTCAGGATCCTGAACTCGACCATCTCATGGTCACTGCCTCCCAGGTTCCCTTCCACTATTGCTTCCTCTACTATTTCCTCCCTGTTTGTGAGCAGCAGGTCAAGAAGAGCTTTTCCCCTAGTTGGTTCCTCCAGCACTTGCACCAGGAAATTGTCCCCTACACTTTCCAAAAACTTCCTGGATTGTCTGTGGACCGCTGTATTGCTCTCCCAGCAGATATCGGGGTGATTAAAGTCACCCATGAGAACCAGGGCCTGTGATCTAGTAACTTCTGTTAGTTGCTGGAAGAAAGCCTCGTCCACCTCATCCCCCTGGTCTGGTGGTCTGTAGCAGACTCCCACCACGACGTTACCCTTGTTGCTCACACTTCTAAATTTAATCCAGAGACTCTCAGGTTTTTCTGCAGTTTCATACTGGAGCTCTGAGCAGTCATACTGCTCTCTTACATACAACGCCACTCCCCCACCTTTTCTGCCCTGCCTATCCTTCCTGAACAGTTTATATCCATCCATGACAGTACTCCAATCATGTGAGTTATCCCACCAAGTCTCTGTTATTCCAATTACATCATAATTCCTTGACTGTGCCAGGACTTCCAGTTCTCCCTGCTTGTTCCCCAGGCGTCTTGCATTTGTGTATAGGCATTTAAGATAACTCACCGACTGTCCTGCTGTCCCAGTATGGGGCAGGAGCCCTCCCCTCTTGCACTCACCTACTTGTGCTTCCTCCCAGTATCCCACTTCCCCACTTACCTCGGGGCTTTGGTCTCCTTCCCCCGGTGAACCTAGTTTAAAGACACATCCCAACAAGCATCACAGGGAAGGATGCGGAGCAGGTGACTGTTGCAATTATCTCAGCTCCATGATGAGTGAGGACTGTTTCAACTCTTGGGAGGCCTGTCACAGACTGATAATATTTCAAATCACTAGGACATGACTAGAAGGTAACAGTGAAGCATTTAACATTGGGTTTCCCAGACTTCGCTTTTGAGTGTACAGCTAACCATGGAAATGGGAGATGGAAATTTTAATTTTTTGCATTAGGACTTGCAAAAAAGTGAGTGTTCATTAACAAGCCTTTTTCTATACTGATCCAGTATGAAAAGTGGATGCTTATTTCAGAATTCCCTGAGGAAAGGGAAGTGCAGTCTGAAGAATGTGAGGAGGTTAGAAGACAAGGGGAGATTTAAAGTTCCTCGGAGTCCATGCCCTCTAGAGTTTTGGTGCGAGGAATCATGAGGCTCGATATCTGTCAGGGGTGGGAAAGAAAATGTTAAGACATATGTTTGGTTTTTGTTTTGTTTTTTCACTTTTTTGTAAAAAAAATGTTTTAACAAGTACAAAAACCACAACTTTGCTCTGTATTTCCTTATATTCCCAGTGCGATCCAAACGGCTAATAATAATTTTATTATCATGAGTGGGAGAAGCAGCACTAATTGGTTATCATTGCTAGGGAAACCATTTCCTTAGTCCACCCCACACAACACCTCCGTGTCAGTTTTTCGCTAGCTGCAAAGCCGACAAACACTGCTGCTCTGCTGAGGTAGGCAATTTTTAAAAAGAAAAATCCACACAAAAGCAGACAGTGTTTTGTCAGCTTTCCAATAGAATAGTTCTATTGATGTGTGCATACGCCACTATGGCAGTGGTGCTGCTGAGCCCATCCATGCTCTGAAGCATAGTTTGGGCTTCTGTTTTTCAGGATTTATACATTTATTTTTTCTGGGTTTATTTGTGTCTATACATTTTATGGAGATGTCAAAAAAAAATCAGGGTTTTTGGGCACTGTCTCTTTATATTTACTGTAACGAGTGATGTCTGATATACATTACTCATCGCATATTGTACATACTGTAATGAGTAATCTCTTTGTAATGTTCTTTAGTGCCCTTTAACATAGTACTGTCTCAAACAGCACATTAAAGCACACTAGGATACCTTCAGTGTGCATCAGCAGGGTCTACAGGGACCAATTAATGCATAACACGTCACACAAAACATTAGTTCCTTTTAGAAATCACACCCTGCCTTTCCTTCCCCTGCCCTCCCCACCTAGTAGTCTTCATTATTGCTCTGTGTAGACAATCCTTTAAATACAAGTAACCATTTCCAGTGCTTATTGGATAAACACCAATTTATTTTTTTAGGTGGGGAGTAGGAGGCGGGGTTGTTAATCAGTTAAAACCAAAAATCAGAAGCGCTAAGCATAGACAAGGTGGTGCCCTAAAGGACAGGTGGTTTTGATGCCTCCAGTGGTGCCAGTCCTCTGTGGGTGCTTATTTGTTACAGACATACATCTGATTCATGTCCATTCAGCACTGGGCCACATGACAGCCTGTAACCCTTAGGGCCCTGGAAAGTTATCTTACAAGTATGCAGCCTCCTGCCTTCTATTGGTCCCCTGAGAACTGGGTCTGTGATTCAGAGACAATCCTGCTCATTCCTCTAATGACTCCAGAACAACTCTAATAATTCTGCGTTACTATGTAATTCTCAGACATGTTGAGAGTAAATACATTTAAATGTAAACCAGCTAAAGAAAAATACAGCATTTCCCCCACACTGTTTACAGGGCCAAACACACAGGAAAGAAAATGGAAACTAAACTACTAAACATGTCTGGTAGGTTTCTTCATGCTCATAAGGATTCTCTTACAAATTAAAGGAATTTATATGAGTAAGGCCCCATCCTGATCCCATTGATATTAATGGCTATACTCCTGCTGGCTTGAATGGGAGCAGAATGAGGCCCATTAATGAGCCTTCAAGAAGTCAAGGTAGGATCTCTTTATCTCAGGAGCTCATAGGAACAACTGGGAACCACTTCTAAGTACTCTCAGTTCTTTTTATATTTTTGGTCTGACTCTCCACGCTACTACACCAGTTCTATGACCATGTAATCCATTGATTGATGAAACAATGGAAATCAGGAATCAGACCTTTAAACCACCTCACTTCTCTTACTACGGAGGATTCCAATGATATCATGTGGTATTTCGGATGGCTTTAAAGATACTTTGTGTATCTTTGTGTAATTGACAGTAACTAAATTCTACTCATACTTAATGGGAGCACTACAGCTCTTGAATTCGCACTTGAATTCCTGGAGACTAGACTAAGGAACGAACTTTCCTACTTGTGTGTGCAGCTTTTATATAGACTACTCCCAAACAAAGAGTTTTAGCACTGGACAAATCAATAGCACTGTCGCCAGTTACCGAGTTTAGTAAGCCCATAGTAAAATCCTTACTCAGCCTGGGCTTTTGGGGTCAAGTCACCATTTCACGGTGTTCATGAAGTTTTCATGACCAAAAAAAAAAAGTTAACCAAAAAACTAATCCGGAAAAGCCAAACCTTGTTAAGGAGAAACATAATGCAGGTTTTGAATGTGAGTTTTGGTTCAGCTCAGAACAAAGTTAAAGTTTAAACTGATTAACACAAACATTGTATCTAAAGTACTTGTATGCTCCCCATTATTGTAGCATCTATGCCCCTCACAGTCTTTAACGTATTAATATGCACAAATCCCAAGTGGAAGTAAGAAATACTATTCTCCTCAATTTACAAATGGGAAAGTAAGTAACAGGGAGATAAGTGACTTGTTCAAGGTCACACAGAAAATCTGTGGAGGAGCAGGAACTTGAAACCAGATCTTTTGAGACGGAGGCCTTACCCACTGGACCACCCTCCCTCTCTGTTAGACCTGCACTAGTACAAACACAATACTATGAAGTAGGGTAATTGATTCATTACCACAATTAACATTTCAGTTAGTGACATATCAACAGACCAATGCTTGGGTACTTATCTGAGACTTCTCTAAAGATCTGTACCCTTGAAGCCCCTCATATTCCACTATCCTCTACAGACGGAATATGGTGCGGATACTTCTATTGCTTCTGCATCTCATTGCTAGTTCAACTAATAATTCTTTCCATGACTTCCAAGAAGACTGATTTTATAGAACAGCAGTAGGTTCCAAACCTTGCTGCTGCTATTGAGTGCTACAGCTATCCACTCAATATTCATCCACATTGATCAAGTTACTAATAGCTAGAGCATTGAAAAAGATATTAGATTGCCAGATAAACCAATTAATTTTATGTTTTCTCTAGTTTCTCGAGGAGGGAAAAAACCCAAACCACCAAAAATGCATCATTTGACAGTGGCAGTTCACCAAATTGACTTGAAGCAAAAACCAGAGACAGACAGACAGACAATTAAAAAAAAAAAAATTACACACACACAAACCTGCAAAAGCTTTGCATTTGTCTTGCTACTTGTACTCTATGCAGCTTACATAGTCTTTTGCCTGCATCAACAAAGCTGCTAAATTCAGATCCAGAATGTAACCGCTCAGGTTTTGTTTGGACCGATCTCTAATGTAATAATTTGAAAATAAAAAAAACACAACACGCCCCATAGCCTATTGCTCATGGTCCTTTTTCTAGTACACACACACACATATACATATATGGTACTTCTTGAATCCTACGAAGTTCATTGAAATACTCCTGTTTAGCATTTCAACTAGTCCGACAATATCCTTTTACTCTTTTCTACAGAAGTGATGATACTCCCAACATGATGGGACAAACTGAAAACTGGTATACATGGGCACAATGAAAGTTGAATTCATTGCTGCTGGGTTGTCAGAATCTGGAAAAATCAGGCCACATTTTTGGCATTTAAATATGGTTTAGGCATCCAAATTTAGACCCTGACATTTGACGAGGCAACAGTGAGTCAGTAGCAAAGCCAAGACCAAAATTCAGGTTATTACCTGATTTCCAACAATTAGAACACACTGCCTCTCCAGCAGGATGGTTGGTTCATGAGAGCAGTAAAGGAAAGGGGGAAGAAACCACACATACATGAACTTGAGGGATTTGAAAAAAAGAGGGGGGAAAGTTAGTTGATAATAGAGAAATAAGTAAGTAGTGGAGGGAAAGCTAGAAAGAAATAATGGGAGGACTATGAAGGAGGGGGAAAAAAAAAAAGAGATCAAAGGGCCAAATTATCTACCTCTTGGGATGGGAAGACATCAGTTAGGGGGAAAAAGGTTTGGGGGCAAATGCTGTCTGGAGCATCACTCTTTTCCTTTGATCCCACAGCATAACTTCTGTGGAGATCAGGACCAGGAAGGTCTCAACATTGCTTTCCCCCAGCACTCCATAGGGAATCCACACAAAAATTAGTAGTGAATGGAATAGAGCTGGTTGTAAATTTTCCTATGCCAC
The DNA here is from genome assembly GCA_033296515.1 of Macrochelys suwanniensis. Taxonomy (NCBI): domain Eukaryota; kingdom Metazoa; phylum Chordata; order Testudines; family Chelydridae; genus Macrochelys; species Macrochelys suwanniensis. Next base: position 27,967,861 of record CM065780.1, on the reverse strand, counting down.
AGAGTTGTGTCAGAAAAGGCCAATTCATAGAATCTGAAATGATTTTGACAATAGCGACTCTCCAACCTTCACCTGTTATTTGCTGCCTGCAGCTATAGGTGTTTAGGGAGTAGGGTCACGGAAACAGTCAGGTGGGTAGGTGGGTGGATTTAAAAGGGACAGATAATAGTTGTCCCTAGTATCCCTCCTAATGAAGTTTCCTATCTATTGGTTAACACCACAAGGAAATGGGGTGGCAGACTATTCCTAACATCTTCCAATGTGATATATGCCATCATGTGCCAGCAATGCCCCTCTGCCATGTACATTTGCATAGAGACTGTCTGGTTTGGCCAAAGAATAAATGGACACAAATCAGACATCAAGAATTACAACACTCAAAAACCAGTTGGAGAACACTTCAACCTCCCTGGACACTCAATTACAGATCTAAAAGTCACAATTCTTCAACAAAAAAAACCTTCAAAAAACAGACTCCAACGAGAAACTGCAGAATTTGAATTAATTTGCAAACTGGACACCATTAAATTAGGCTTGAATAAAGACCGGGAGTGGATGGGTCATTAGACAAACTGAAACTATTTCCTCATGCTAATTTTCCCCCTACTGTTACTCACACCTCCTTGTCAACTATTTGGAATGGGCCATCCTGATAATCACTACAGATGGTTTTTTTCTCCTTCTGATAATAGTTCACCTTAATTGATTGGTCTCATTAGAGTTGGTATGGCAACCCCCATCTCTCTCTCTCCCTACTGTATTTTCCACTCCATGCATCTGAGGAAGGAAGTTTTAGCCCACAAAAGCTTATGCTCAAATAAATGTGTGTTAGTCTCTAAGGTGCCACAAGGACTCCTCATTCTTTTTGCTGATACAGACTAACATGGTTACCCCTCTGAAACCCACTTGGTTTGTAACTAACGTTTGGTGAAAAAAACAGCAGTGAGAAGATGCAATACATATTTGACGAAGCCAGGGAACTTAAGGTGGGAAAAGACCAAAAAAAAAAAAATTTTTGGCCTGGAATACACTTTGAGAATCTGCTTGAAAGAAGAAATGAATGTAACTCTCCTGATTGCCTGCCTACTTCATTCAGAATGCCACATACACATTAGGTGGTTCTAGCCTAGAACGTAGAACCACGTTGCTGTACAGCATTGTGGAGAGGCAAGGAGCAGCATTGGTATCCAAAATCCTAGATTTAGTCATAGGAGGGCAGTTGCTTTGAAATTTCTGAAAATTAATCTGCCAAACAAAAACAAAAAAACCCTGAGTATAAAAATGGTTCAAAGTCACCACAGATGAATTAGAAGTGATTTGCAGATTTTAAAAGCATGTTTTATTTATGATAATTTTAAGAAATACAAGCATTCTTTCTTCTTCCCCAGCCCCTTTCTTAGGGTTATAAATTAGAGAACATCACATCACAGAGTAGACTCCATGTTGGAGTAGCTGTCATTTGAGGCAGGCTGACAGTTGGTAGATTTGCTTGGTTTCCCTGACCAAGTTGCCCTACTACACTGGGCCAGACATTTAGGTCACACTACCTGCAATGCGAAGGTTTGATGGACCTGTGAGGCATTGACTGGCTAGCCTTTATAACATAGCATGTATCTTATTTTTGGTTAGCATCCTGCATGCATAAATCTCACAAAACCCTTCATAACTGCTGACAGTCTATTCATGCTGATATAGAAATGATAGGAAAATTTGGCCTATGCTTGAGTTCTTCCTAAAATGCAGTTACAAAATGTACTGTATACATTTATCCAAAATGTTTAAACCTCATCTTTATTCACACTGACCTGGAAACTGCTTATGGGCAGTTCGGTTTGCAGTCACCCAACTTGGATGTGCAAATGGTCTGACAACAATTGGCCACTTTCATGAGAGAATCCAGGTAAGGAAAGAAGATTCTCTATTTCTATGGTACGATCAAGTCCCCTTTGCTTCCCATCTGCAACCAAGAAATCTTTTAAAAAAAAATTAAGTTATTTCTCCTTGTCTCTGCTGCTTGCCATTTTCATTGTTTCCTCAGCCTGCAGCTGTGTATACCTGAATGGCAGATCAAAGACCTGAAAGTTATTGTTTCTCCATTAATGCTTTTTAAAATTCATTTGTGTGTTTTTCATATCGATAACCCTGTCAAAAATGGCCTTTGTAGATACCGACATGATTCAAGCATCAAATGCCTGCTATAAACTTGTTGGCTCATTAGCTGATAAAATGCAGACTGCCCTGCTTTCCCAAAAATCACCAAGAAGAAGAGAGGAAAGGGAAGGGTGGCATTGATTCAAACCAAATTCATTTAGCTTAAAACCATGTCCTATCCCCGACATTTTAGTACATGGTCTAAGAAGGGTTCCATGATCCTCTCTGTGCCCACTCACAGACAGAAGCCTGCATGAGAAAGTGTGGTGTGGTGGGGAGGGGAGGGAAAGGGATTTCCACAGAGGCAGCATAATTCCTCCTTCACCCTGTCCCAATGGAAGGCCTTACTGCAGAGAAGACAGGCCAGGGTTCGGGGCAGTTACGTAAGCACCACCAGATTCTCTCACCTCAAATTGTCAGTGGAAGCTGGTGCAAAACAGAACAGCTCAATGCTGTACTAAACTGTCCTACTTCCATTTCTGTGCTGTGGAATCTCCCCCTCTTTTCTTCATGTATGCAGAAACTGTACTCTCTGGGGTCCTCAGGGGCTAGGAGGCAGAATGGAAGCAAAGCACGGCCTTGCCTTTGTGATGCCTGCAGAAATCACAGGTTCTGGGAGGAAAATATCTGACTTCTTCCACGCAGGATCAGCAGGCAGATCCCTCTACTCTGGTTCATTGAAAAATGTCTCAGCTTCCATAGTTTCTCCCCCTCTCTCTCCCCAAGTTATTCCCACAGTGCAGAATGTAGCCCACAGAATGGTAGTTACAAATTATTAAATCCATTCTCCTGCTAGGGCAAGATATAGGACCAGATCTTCAGCTGGTGAAAATTGGCATAGCTCCAGTGACTTCAAGACGCCTGATAAAAGACATCTGCTATTGAACTGTTAGTTATTTTATTGGATTTTTTTAAGTAAAAGAAGGCAATCAATTAAACACATAAGAGGTTTCTCTGAGAATTAGCAAATATTCTTAAAGGAGTGAAGTTAATCCACTTGGGGATAAACATAATCATACTTAGCTCTTGTATAGCATGTTTCATCTATAGATCTCTAAGCACTTTACAAACAAGATAAGTCTCATTATCTCCATTTTACAGAGTGGTCAAATTAATTGCCCAAAGTCATCCAGCTGAGCAATGACAGAGCTGGGAAGAGAACCCAGATCTCAAGTCTCAGGCTAGTATCCATTTGGTACCATTGCCTCCTTGTTTGTTACTTATATTAATATAACATATGAATGATATTCAGAGAGTGCAATCAGATGATTAACAATGTGCCATTTACTTAATTGTTTCCAATCTGCTTTAAAAAAAATAATAATAATAAAAAAAATCAGTAGTAGCAATCCTCTGCCCTCAGCCCTGCAAACCAATACACTCCAACTGAGTGACTGTTGTGTACTTTTCATAGCACAAACAAATTCTAAAGCAACATATGATCATTTGCAAAGTTGGAGGCACTAGTGTATTCATTTTTTCTCCCTTTACATTAAAGGACCAGCAGAGATAATGGGTGACCTCATAGGAAAATGAGTCACAAACAAGAAACAAAGAAAGATTTTGTTCAACATTTCCCTTTTGGGTTCTCTCATATTTGTGTCATCTTGTGTTATAATAGCAACTTCCTTTTTTAGTTTTATGCTACCGGAGTGCCCTCTATCTTTTAATATTGCTATATGCACCTAATTAGTCCCCTGGGGCATATACGTTTTGTTCTTTGCTATTGGAAGAACAGATTTTGGTTTGTTTTAATATTGTTTTAAGTGGACACTTTTCCAAACCTATTCTATTAGGAGTTTTTCATTTCAAATATTATTAAATTACAGAGAAACATGGTTAAAGATTTAATATTTTAAGTCATTTTTTCTCAATTTGTAGGGATAGTATTTTTGCAGCATTAGTTTAAAATTAGCCATCTTAACATCTACACTTATCTATCTTATCTATCTTATGCCAGGAAATAGAATTCCTGGCATATTTTGAGCTAAAAATTTAAAGGATAGTTTATTAATATATTAAAAGAATCAATTCAGTTGAAAGCCACTATAGTTTTCAAAAGAGGTTATTACATTAATTAACACTTAATTATTATTACCTTGTACCAGCCAGTCCATTGGCTTTGAGTTACTCAGCATAATTGAGAAAAATACTTGTCTTGTAGACCGATAGCACATTAAACATATTAAGGAATGCTGGTCTTGTAGGCATCCTGCATGTAAAAGTGGTGCTGTGTAATTGTTTAAGATTTAGAACAACTAGACAAATACATTAGCAGCACTACTGAACCCATTTCCAAGGGGGTGCAGCGAGAGAAAGCCTGCCAGGCACATATGGAAAGGAAAGCGTTAGAAAAAGAAGTCCGAAAATAGCCTTGAAGTGACAACGTTTTAGATTGTTGACACACATATTTTCCATAAAAAAAGGAGGTTGGTCTTTTCTTTGAACAAACATATGGCCCACTTTTGGTCAAAAGATTTGGTATTGTGTCAAGATGCTGTATTCTGCTTTTGAATAAGCTTCACACTGTGTGTTCATCATACAAAAGTGATGCACAAACCACACACCACCACTTACTATGCCACTCTTCTATGGGAATTAATTGCATCTCTCTCCATTTCCCCTCCCCAACTCCCCTTCAGGATCACAGAATCACCCATGAGAGCTCTGAAAGATGCATGGCTAGAACAAAAGACAAGGGAATCTAGGGCACTGCCACAAGAATACACAGCCTTGGTTTCTGCTACGGTATATAACAATGCAAAGCATTAAACATTTACACATCTACTTGTTATCAAAATTGCTTATCTTGTACTTTTTTAGTAATAACTCCTTTGATTTTACTGTAGCATGCAATCTCCTCTTCGCAGGAAAGAAAATGTTCCCAGCCTTAGCAAATCTTTTCTCACAGAGAAGTCTTTTATACAAATATCAGTCCAGAACAAAGATGCAAAGCAATTTCAGGAGGGAGTGAATGGTTCTTTCTTGCTTTCACCTATATTTGAATATACGGTTTGGTTTGTACAATTAATCAAATATATGTTTTGTGTAGGAAGGCTCAGTTGGATAGGATGGGCAAATTTAAAATGAGCACTTTATAAAGTCATCTTTGTTTCCTGATATTTCTATTTTTAGCATCCCTAAACAATCTTCATTGTACAAGGTGGCAGACAATAGGAAGCCACTTCTGTAGTCTCGTTGCTCATTAGCTGTTTGCATGAAACCATTAAAAAAAACCAAAAACCTGTGGAAATAAAAGCTTAATGCAGCAAGGACCTGAAGCCATACCATTTTGCAATGTTAGCCCATCAAAATGCACAACTGAGCAGAGTCATGTTGGGTCAGTTACTTGGATAGCCGATCTCCAAGGATCAGCTATCCAAGGAAGTGGCACTGCTGAAGTGTGGGGGGAAGGATAGCTCAGTGGTTTGAGCATTGGCCTGCTAAACCCAGGGTTGTGGGCTCAATCCTTGAGGGGGCCATTTAGGGATCTGGGGCAAAAATTGGGGATTGGTCCTGCTTTAAGCAGGGGGTTGGACTAGATGACCTCCTAAGGTCCCTTCCATCCCTGATGTTCTATGATTTAATAGCTGGCACTCATCCTTCTGTATTAGTAATAAAGCAATGCCCTAGGAAGTTGCTGGAATGCGCTGTGCTGATACAGATGATATCTTTTGGGTGACAAATTTCAGTTATCAGCTACTTAATGATCCCTGGTACTTCTCAATCAAAGTAGGGGTGTTACCCAACATGGCATTTAGCCAGGATATTGGGGTTGATTACATTCTGCCTATCTAAATTGCCTCTGCAGTTTCAGTTGGATATGGTATTCGTCATGTTTTGCCTTAAATTGCTGCATTGCATCACTGTAAATCATCAAGAGCATCATTCCAGAGGTAGCGGCATTTCACTTGGTGGATTAAGTGAGTATATTATAGATATAGATGAGCTTGTAAAGTGTTCTGGAGTTCTTTGGGGAAAATAAGGTGCATACAGGGAAAGCATTAGGAATTGGGCCTGGCTGCTAGGATTTATGCTTACTGCATTCTCCTAGCTATTCCCCCACAGGGTGTGGAAGGAACAGTTGATAAAGAAGAGAGATTTCAGCACCCATACCAGGAGGGCTGCAACAGTGGCCACAAATGGTTCCACTCAGCTACCCTGGCCTGGGCAGGAGAATTCCTTCCCTCCCAACGCCCCACAGAATTCACTAATACATAGACTATATATTTTGGTTGTCCCATGAAAGCCGGATTTGGGCCATAGCAAAGTAGAATGAAACCACAGTTTCAGTGAATTCCCCCCTCCCAGTTGAAATCCCTTCCACACTTAAATTATATAATGAAAATTGCTTCTCTGTAGGCCTGTTCCAAAGACTCCCATTGACTTCAATGAGCTTTGGGCCAAGCCCTATAAAAGGATTCTTTTATAGCAAGTGAGATGTACACAACAAAAATGGGAAAACATATGGACAGATTACAAAGTGATGAATAGACTCATTCCAGTCTATTCAACTCAAACTAATAGTATAATGGCCAAGGAAAGAAACAAAATCATTTCAGTCTTTTAAGTCCCTTTGATCTCTGCCCCAGAATTCAGGAACTTTGCTCATTAGTATGAATATAGCACTATGATCTGTTGAAGTATGTGGAACAATAATAGCTATGATGTATTTTCCCTTTATAAATTTTAAACCAATGTTAAAAGAAATCTATAAGAAAAAAAAGTTACCTCACAACCATATTTCAGTTAGTTTTCTTTAAAAGAGCATCAAAAATAATCATTTAGCTATTTTGAATGGCCAGTTAAGTTCTTCCTCCCCACCCCAACATTTCCCCCCAGATTTGTTGCTAGGAAATGGAATAAAGATGGCATGAGCGGAGTAATGAAGTGGTTCAGCTCATAGGATTTCTTGTATTTAGCTAGAGATCGTTCTTGGACTTGAAAATTACTACTGGGAGGAAAAGTTAGACCCAAATGCCTTTGAAATTACTTTTGTTTTAAAAATTTTTTAAAAATGAAATATTCAGTTTGAAAAGCAGCCATAATTTGCACACAAACCACTGAATTTCAGAAGAAAAAGGAAAATAAGAAAGAAAGAAATACTTGTGGCACCTTAGAGACTAACTAATTTATTTCAGCATAAGCTACCCACGAAAGCTTATGCTGAAATAAATGTGTTAGTCTCTAAGGTGCCACAAGTATTTCTTTCTTTCTTTCTTTTCTTTTTGCTGACACAGACTAACACGGCTACTACACTGTAACTTAGAAAAAAAAGGAACACTAAAGCCCAACGCCACAAGGTGATTGGCCCCAGTAAACGAAGTAGGTCCAGCAGCCCTGTGTCAATGCAGATGCTCCCATTTGACCAATTAAGAGTGTGGGGCAGCACCTGGGGGGTTATAACGGACCAAGGGAGAAAGCCACTGAGTGGGAGTCCCAGTCAGTCAGAACAGACATCTCAGGAAGGGTAGTGAAAGCTGCCAGAGGTCAGGGAAGGAGTCCCAGAAGGTGTTTCCTGAGGAAGGGCTGAAAACAAGGAGAGCAGCAAGATGGGTTTGCAGGCTGACTTCTACAAGCCAGGAGAGCCAGGCCTGATGGCAGGTGGACCAGCAGAGAGAGACAGTTCCCTACTGGTGCAAAGCTGGAGAGAGCTGAAGGTTGAAAGCAGTAGAGGGAGATACCTAATGGATGTTGGAGCTGGAGAGCAGAAGCCAGAGGGTTGTCCTCGTACAAGGACACGAGAGGGCTGCTCTGGAGAAGCTGGGTGTGGGGAGGTATGCTGGGGCTATGTGTTCTGCTTGGACTATACTGGAGGAGTTCTGCACTATAGTTGTAGGACTTATGTTTTGATTAAGGGGCACAGGTCTTTGGTAATAAATGAACCCCACAAGGGTGCTTTGGGCTATTTCTAGGGAGTCTGGAGGAAAGAAACTGAGGCAGGTGTGCCTGTCATGCTGCAGCCTGTTGGCAGAGGATGGGGCTGCTGTTCTTACACCCAGAATACATTTAAAAGGACATTTAAACTTCTAAGTAAAAAATATAAATTCACAGTTGCATCAAATTAAAAAACCCTCAAAGATTAAAACCAAATTGGTAATAGTTATAGCATTCATTGGAATAAATTTAACAGCTACAAACTCAGTGGGACTCCTCTTCTAACAATAGTGTTGCAACACTAACTTCACTGACTTCAGTAGAGCTACTCTTGATTCACACTGCTGTAACAGAGAAGCAGGCCCATTATGTGTATCAAAAAGCCCTCTAAGCCCCATTCATACTGTCCTCAGGATGGGTGTCATGGTTACCTTGGAGATCGGCTGAGTGTTTGATTTTTTGGGAGAAGAGGGGAAGAGATGATTTTCTAGTCATTGTCCTTTACATGAATGCAAAAGCTGCTTTCCCTCTACTGGTGAGAAAGGAAATTCAATTTACTTGCAGCATATCCTAGCCTTACTTCTCTTAGGATACCTGGATATAGTTTTTAATTACAAAAAGTCCTCAAAAATTGAGCACTGAAGCCAGCTTTCAGGAAAGTTTTCATGGTTAACTCTCCGATCTCCTCTATTGCCAAAGGAGAAAAAAGTGTATTTTAGTCAAACTAGGTGAACTGTCAAATCTGCATTTAAATGTAGTGTCTTCAGAAACTTTTATGCAACAGAGCTTGGGGCTACAGGCTTCCTTGAGTGTCAGGAAATGGAGGTACTTTATTTTATGTAGTTCATCAGTGCTATTGCTCCTGAATAGGAGGCAAGCTAGGTAAAATTAGAACTGCACAGGAAGGAAGGCTAAAAGGCATAAATTGCAAACTCAAAAATGAGTTACCTAAAAAGCTCATCAGGGTTTCCATGTGCTGCTTAAAAACTTATAATTAAAAACAGCATACCAAACCTCACCAAAGAAATCGAAGATGTCATGGTTCTTTATAAAGAACCACATCTTTCACCCTTATGATTCAATTAAATTAGTTATTTGTAAGTTTTGCTCCTATCATTGGGTAAGTCTCCAGCAGAATCAGCACAAAGAGCAGAACAAGCTTGACCCAGAACGGATATTTAAAAGAACGCTCAAGGCTACTGCAGCAACATTAGAATATTTTCTTACAATGCCATCTACCACAGATATCATGCTATCGCTCCCAAAGACTCAATACACACATATTGATGCACACAGGACTGTAATCGCTCCACGTGACTGAGATGCAAACTATCTAACTGCAACACTCATTCTGTGCAACAGGCACTATAGTCTGAGATAGATAAGTATCTCTAAAATTCTGCCCGACACTTTCACCAGTGGAGGGGGAGTAACTGGCCTAGAATCTACCTGTTGTTCAGTGTGCACAAACCTTTACTAGAAACCTCCCCAAGTTAGAAAGATGGGTTACTGGGGCAAGCGGAAGGAATGTTAGAGAGAAGTTGGGGAAGACACAGGGATGGAGTCAGTAAAATAATGCAGTAATTTAGCAAAGGCTAGTGCATAGTATGGTGGAATAAATTTGTTATTTCCATAATTGATTTTTGTTAATAGAATAAAGCTAATATGTGTCTTAGTTGGCTAATATCTTGGTAGGTTTGTGGATGTGTTCCTGAGAAGCAACTTGATTGAGGACAACTGCGCTGCAGACCAGCCCAGGAAGGGTGTTTCTACCATGAGGGCAGTGTGGTAGAAAACCTGGTGACAGGTGTGAGAGTAGTTGATGACTGAGGTACACAGGTTGGTGTCACTGGCAGAGCAGAGGGGATGATGCAAGAGGAGACAAGGACAAATATGCGGGAAAGGGTGGAGCTATGTAGGACCTTAAAGACAAAGACAATTAGTCTGAACTTGGTGTTGTGGAGAAGGAGGCGGCAGTCGAAGGATTCCAAGAGGAAGGTGACATGGTTAGATGAACAAGCAAGGAATATGAACTTAGCTGCCAGTTTTTTCAAGGAGTTGAGGAAGAGTGATGTGGGTGTTGGGGAGGCCAGATACAAGTATCAGACAACTAGTATGTAATCAGTGTACCCAGATAAAGTAGGTTTCTTACATTCGAACCAGTTTTGCAGGCTTGTGCAAAAGTCTCAGTTCTGATCCTCACCCATCTAAAATCATGTTTGGGGCTTGTGTGTGACTTAAGTGGTGTGCAGGCTGAGTGAACTTCATCCCTAATGCACTAGAAGGCATCTTCTAGTAGACATGATACAGCGCACTAGGTATAGTGTAAGACACATGGACTTGGGGGGGGGGGGGAAGACAGCATTCAGACAGACATCACACAATAGAAGAGACACATGAGGCGACAGGACTGGACGAGGTTACAGTTCTTGTAGTCTTTTAGAAACATCTGCACTACAGAGCTCTTTGTACAAACAAGTTCCATCTAAATCCCCCTCCATTTTCCTTCCTTATTGCAAATTAGTACCCTTTGATCTTAAATAGTCACTAGCTCAAATAGCCTTTCAGGACATCTTTTCTCTACTCTCATCACCGTTGTGTACCAGACCAAAGCAAGATCCACCCTCACTTTTTCAAATAACTGCAGACCTAGTTTGGCCAATCTTTCAGAACAGTAAAGGTCCTTGAGTTCTCCAATGATCTGGTCACCTTAGTTTCTCTTTCAGCAGTGTCATTATAGTCTTTTTATGACAGGGTTAAAAGACTGAGCCCCCTTCCATGTACAGCCTTGACAGTCCGTTCTGAAACACTCAGATATTTTCTTCTGATTTATATGGGATTTCTAGTCTATCCTAGAGAGATTTATCTCACCTTTGTCACCACGGTAGTGGAGCACTTTCCCATAGCACAATCAGTGCTGGGATTAACCTGTCACATAGATTCATAGATTCTAGGGCTGGAAGGGACCTCGAGAGGTCATCAAGTCCAGCCCCCTGCCCTCATGGCAGGACCAAATACTGTCTAGACCATCCCTGATAGACATTTATCTAACCTACTCTTAAATATCTCCAGAGATGGAGATTCCACAACCTCCCTGGACAGTTTATTCCAGTGCTTAACCACCCTGACAGTTAGGAACTTTTTCCTAATCTCCAACCTAAACCTCCCTTGCTGCAGTTTAAGCCCATTGCTTCTTGTTCTATCCTCAGAGGCTAAGATGAACAAGTTCTCTCCCTCCTCCTTATGACACCCTTTTAGATACCTGAAGAATGCTATCATGTCCCCTCCCAGTCTTCTCTTTTCCAAACTAAACAAACCCAATTCCTTCAGCCTTCCTTCAGAGGTCATGTTCTCTAGACCCTTAATCATTCTTGTTGCTCTTCTCTGGACCCTCTCCAATTTCTCCACATCTTTCTTGAAATGCGGTGCCCAGAACTGGACACAATACTCCAGTTGAGGCCTAACCAGCGCAGAGTAGAGCGGAAGAATGACTTCTCGTGTCTTGCTCACAACACACCTGTTAATGCAGCCCAGAATCAAGTTTGCTTTTTTTGCAACAGCATCACACTGTTGACTCGTATTTAGCCTGTGGTCCACTATAACCCCTAGATCCCTTTCTGCCGTACTCCTTCCTAGACAGTCTCCTCCCATTCTGTATGTGTGAAACGGATTGTTCCTACCTAAGTGGAGCACTTTGCATTTGTCCTTATTAAACTTCATCCTGTTTACCGCTGACCATTTCTCCAATTTGTCCAGATCATTTTGAATTATGACCCTATCCTCCAAAGCAGTTGCAATCCCTTCCAGTTTGGTATCATCTGCAAACTTAATAAGCATGCTTTCTATGCCAATATCCAAGTCGTTGATTAAGATATTGAACAGAGACGGTCCCAAAACAGACCCTTGCGGAACCCCACTCGTTATACCTTTCCAGCAGGATTGGGAACCATTAATAACTACTCTCTGAGTATGGTTATCCAGCCAGTTGTGCACTCACCTTATAGTAGCCCCATCTAAGTTGTATTTCCCTAGTTTATTGATAAGAATATCATGCGACACCATATCAAATGCCTTACTAAAGTCTAGGTATACCACATCCACCGCTTCTCCCTTATCCACAAGACTCATTATCCTATCAAAGAAAGCTATCAGATTGGTTTGACATGATTTGTTCTTTACGTATGTGTATTACTGTCTTTGTCTGGATGGACTGAGAATAACTTAACTGTGTTATAAGTAGAACCAGTCTAAACTCTCAAATTTTCCATCCAAATTTAATCAGAATTTCCACAAAGAAAATGGAATAAAATTGCCCATTTCCTTTTTACTGATGAGCTCTAACCATTAGCCCTGAAACATCACTGCTAATAGAGAGCCTTCTTATTCTGAAATGGAAAGGAACCCATGTTTTCAAAACAAAAGAACGCTGTGGTGACAGAATCACACTGTGACAACCGGGAAGTTTTAACTGGGCATACAATTATTACATAACAAAATGCATGCTTAGCAGATTTGTAGACATCCTTTTTTAATGCATTTCTCACTATTTTTTGGTAAGGAAGCCTCTTAAATACCACATCCTCCAGTGCTTATTTTGTGGCAGAGCTTGCCAGGACTGAGCCCCAGCACCTTTAGGCTTGGCAGTTCATAGCCCCAGAACCTTGTCCATCAATTTAATTACTCCAGCCACCACGTACAATGGTAGCTATGTCAGTGGGAGAAACTCTCCTGCCAACATAGTGCTGTCTACACCGTGGGTTAGGTCAGTGTAACTTACATCACTCAGGGGGTGGCTTATTCACACCCCCGAGTGACATAAGTTATACCAATGTAAGCTGTCATGCTTTCATGGTCTAATGCACTGAGAGGATAAGAGACTATTCAGGGCTGTACACGGTTAGTGGCTGAATGGGAAATGGAACTCAGAAGTTGTAGCCCCCAGTCCTGCACTCTAACCAATAAACCATACTTCATAATGCTAAAGTGAATGTGACCTTATTGATACCAGAATGATTTGTGCTGAAAGTTGGGAAATCATGTAGAGGTGAACCAGGGCACTAGTATGTTCAGTGATCTATCAAGTCTGCATCAGACCAAAGGGTGGGATTCCCAGTTTTGTTTCAGCACACTATATTTCTTTCTTTTTTGAAGCTGTAACATGCCTATATTAGCCAGTACCAAGGGACAGTAAAATACTAAGCATCTGAGTACAGCATTCTAATACCATCCTAACCTTCCAGCAGCATTCTATCACCACCCTTTCTGTTTGACTCATTTAAAATAAAACTCAAAGCCTTTTAAAAGAAGATTATTGCACAGTAAATTCTGCAGCATGCTCAAGTGCCCCTGGCTTCTGGATACTTCAAGTATGAAATATCCACTTCAATGGAACAGATATGAAAATGTTTACTTAATTACTAGCTGATTGCTACAATAGATTTATTCTATCATTACTAAAAATCAAATTATTCATATGCTAAGCTATTTAACCTCAAGTATCCATATCATAGGTATATAGTGTGGCATATGAAGTGCAAATTTAAAAGGGGTTATTTGTTTATAAATAAATAAATAAAATAAATAAATAAATGGAGATATGCCAATCTAGAACTGGAAGGACCTTGAAAGATCATCGAGTCCAGTCCCCTGCCTTCACTAGCAGGACCAAGTACTGTCCCCTGACAGATTTTTGCCCCAGATCCCTAAGTAGCTCCCTCAAGGACTGAACTCACAAGCCTGGGTTTAGCAGGCCAATGCTCAAACCACTGAGATATCCCCTCCTTGCGCTTGAAGAGTTTAACTTAGCTTAGAATTAATTATTTGCATCAAGCATGTCAAAGAGAAAGGATAAAAAATATAGCTGGGGAAATTCATTAATTAGAATTATAAATTGAGGGTTCAGTCCTCTTCTGTGTGCACAGTGTAGTATTTTGTTTTAGTAGGGGTTGTGTGTGTAAGTGTACCCCACTGCTATGGGTGTGTATGTTAGTGAAGATGGGTTGAAGAAGCATACCTTGCACTTGGATTGTAAGGTGTTGAGGTTTCTGATGATTTTGAACTGCCCCTCAAGAAAGTTCTCCCTCCTGAACTATGGAGCTTATGGTAGAAATTTCTATTGTGCCCAAGGAATGGAGTTGTCAGCCACCTAAAGCTCTGTATTGTTATTTACATTATAGTAGTGTCTAAAGTCACTAGTTGGAATGATAGCCTCATTGTGGTAGCTGTATAAACACTTATTACAAACAAGAATCTAAATTACAAGTAGATGACTGGGCAGGTGTGCAAGAAAGAAATTTAATCCAGTTGCCTGGCCTGGGACGTGTACCCCTGCTTTCCCAGTGGCATTTTCCTTTATTTGTAGCCATTTCTTGTAACCCCTTCTCTGAGCACCTGGGCAAGCAAAGAGAATGTTAGCCAAAGTTAATTCAATTGACCTGTATCCTGTCAAATTGTATATGCTTCCTCCTGTCACTTTATTTGCATCTAGTAGGGGTTCCCAAAGGAAAGCATGTAGAGTCCTTGGATGCAGTTCCTAACTGCTCTTTCCAGTTCTTCAATTTATATAGCGATGGAGATATGCCCCATGTAAACACAGTTTTAGGATTTGGTCTGCTAAAATAGTTATTCATTGTGAACAACTTTAGGCCAGATTCTGCCTGGCACTTTCACCAGTGGAGGGGGAGTATTTGAGTAGCCTCCTCCCTGTCACTGTGTATGGCCAGACATAAAACAAAACAAAACACAGAAAAATGGATTTGGAGTTTACTCATTGAGCACAGATCTGGATCCAGAGTCCAGGCCTGGGTTTTGTTTGATGAGAGGCAGTATATCTAATCGGTTAAGGCCATTGGACTGGGACTCAGGAGACTTGGTTTTATTCCTGGCTCTTCCATTCACCTGCTGTGTGATTCTGGGGAAGTCAGATCACCTCTGTGCCTCTCCTTTACCATTCTACCATGAGGCTGCTGTTAGGGATTGGAGGAGGGAAGGGGGAAGAAATAGATCACAGGCACTGACTTTGGTTTTTGCTGGTGGTGCTCACTCATCTCCACCCCGTTCTCCTCCCTGAGAGTGGCGGTTGTGACCTTGGCCGAGTGGGGGCATGGCCTCAGGTAGGTGGGGAGCATGGCCAAGGTCTGGGCACTGGGGCCCACAAAATATGAATACAGCCCTGCAGGTGCTGAGCACCCCCCTCCTTTTTTCCAGTGGGTGCTTGAGCCCTAGATCACCTATCGAGTTGGCACCTATGGGTAGATCCAAAGTTCTGCCCATTCTTTCTCCTTCCGTCTGCCTTGTCCATTTAGATTGTAAACGCTCTGTGGCAGGGATTGTTTCTGGCTGTCTCCAGACAAATTGTGCCTAGTACCTCTAAGCATCTTGTGGCCTCTACGCTCTATGGTAATACACAAAATTATATACTCCCTATCAGTGCCCAAGACCGTTAATATCCCACAAGTTAAAAGTCAAACCATTTGCACTCACCGGGTCAGGATTCTAATCTGTCTCCCCAAATAGCCTTGAGTGTGGAGTTCGCAATATTTCTTATTTCACTAGGAGGAGAGATGTAGCCCTAAAGTGACTATGGAAAAATGATGCATGTGCTACAAAGAGAGAAATACTTTTCCTTGTAAGTGCAGGTAGGAGATGAAAATTACCAGTGGGTATAATGAATTCTGATGCTACTGTGGGGATCAGGTAGATGCAAGTAGTCTATTACCATACTGGCAGTGTCATCAGTCCTTTTGGGAAGACTAGGGAAAACTGTTGAAAATAAGATCATGTCAGCTTTAAAATGCTGTAGCTTTTATTATTTATTTTTCAATGTATTGCATATCTACTTTATTAAAAAAATAGCTTGGGGGAAATATTCCAGTTTTGCTTTATGTAATAAGACATCATATCATATGGAGCTTCGTTTGTTTACCTTAAACAAAAGAAGGCTGAGGGGAGATATGATTGCTTTCTTTAAATATATCAGAGGGATAAATATCAGGGAGGGAGAGGAATTATTTAAGATCAGTATCAATGTGGACACAAGAACAAACGGATATAAACTGGCCATGAGGAAGTATAGACTTGAAATTAGACGAAGGTTTCTAGCCATCAGAGGAGTGAAGTTCTGGAACAGCCTTCCAAGGGAAGCAGTGGGGGCAAAAGACCTATCTGGCTTCAAGATTAAGCTAGATAAGTTTATGGAGGTGATGGTTTGATGGGATAACATGATCTTAGTTAAAGGTCAATTAATTGCCATCAGTGGTAAATAGGACCAATGGTCAGTGATGGGATGTTAGAAGTTACTACAGAGAACTTTTTCCTGGGTGTCTGGCTGGTGAGTCTTGCCCACATGCTCAGGGTTCAGCTGATCGCCATATTTGGGGCCGGGAAGGAATTTTCCTTCAGGGTAGATTGGTAGAGGCCCTGGAGGTTTTTCGCCTTCCTCTGCAACATGGGGCATGGGTCACTTACTGAAGGATTCTCTGCATCTTGAAGTCTTTAAACCATGATTTGAGGACTTCAATAGCTGAGATATAGGTGAGAGGATTATTCCAGGAGTGGGTGGGTGAGATTCTGTGGCCTGCATTGTGCAGGAGGTCAGACTAGATGATCATAATGGTCCCTTCTGACCTTTGAGTCTATGAGAGGAACCTATGGCAGACTTGTATGACATACAAACATGTGATCGGGGTGACTAATTCACATGGAATTCTCCTTCATAAGGAACTGCAATGTTTGGCTAGAATACACTCCTTGCGTATCTTAGCGTAGAGAGAGGGGGCCTGGTTATGCCTGGTCCTTTGTGGATACACAGGCAAGGCAGGGAGAGGGCACAAGAGGACAATGACCAAAGGTTGGGCACAGTCTCACAGAGAAGCACAAGCAGAACTCTTTCCTAGCACTGTAGCTAGAGTTAGCCTCCTGAAAACAGGTACAGTAGAGGTGGGCCATAGATCCATCCACTTCAGTGATGCCCACTTGACAGCTGCAGCTCTGCCATTGGTGAACATACGCTTGCTGGCAATCAAAAGAGGAATTTTAGCTGAGTTAGACAGAATTTTCCCAGGGTTTCCTACTGCTTCCAAGCTGCACCATGGTCCCCCTCTCCTTCTCTATCTCACCCCTCCCCCGCGCAGTGTACCTGGCAGGTTCAAAGTTTTGGAACTGACCTTCAATGCCCTGTCTGCAAGCAAATGGGCTCACCTCACCTTTGACTCCTGACTGCTTGTCTCAGTTTGCATCTCTGGAACAATGACATTTCAAACCCAAAGAGGGAGACTAGTGGGTGGTATAGATGGAGCTTTCTTGACAGTAGGCCCAGAACTGTGTAATCAATTCACAGAAGAGATCAGAAATATCACAGGCCTTGCATATACCATAGATGTATACCAGAATTTTTAAAAAATCCTTAAAAAACAAAACAAACAAAAAAAACCACCACACCAAAAAACCCCCCAAAACTAGATAAGTTCATGGAGAATAGACCCATCAATGGCTATTAGCCAGGATGGACAGGGATGGTGTCTCTACCCTCTGTTTGCCAGAAGCTGGGAATGGGCAATGGAGAATGGATCACTTGATGATTACCTGTTCTGTTCATTCCCTCTGGGGCACCTGCCATTGGCCACTGTTGGAAGACAGGATACTGGGCTAGATGAACCTTTGGTCTGACCCAGTATGGCTGTTCTTATGATCAACAGCTCATTGAAGTCGATGAGCTTTGGATCAGACACTAAGCAAGCTTCTCAGGAACACCTACACACACACACAATTTCCTCCTGCATGGGGACAGAGGGAAAAAGAACATGTGTGTTTCTTTTAGAATGTGTAAGTTGTTCACATATCTTGGTGGTGAGTGTGACATAAATACATAGATTAGATAGACGTCATTACCTAGTCCATTGCAGCTCTTGCCTGGCATTTGCAGAGGGACTTCAGGGCATGGACAAATGGAATCAGAATTGGGGTCCAATGCTCTGAAGCTTGCCCTTGTCTCTGAATATGGACCCAAGCTCAGTCTGTGGAAGAAATAGAGGAAAACTACATGGAAGATTCTGTGCAGGGCCCATGAGCAACATTATTAAAAAGTATTTGATTTTCATCCACCATATGCTAGGAAACATGTACACAAACAGGAAGACAGAGTTTCAGTCCTGAAGATTTTACAATCTAAAGTACTGCCCTTGTGTAATCAAACCAGCTCATTTAGGGAAAGGGAGGTAGGAATTATGTAACTAGGATCTTCAATTCATTCTCCTCTCCTGTACACACTCTCCTCTCCATCTACTGCTGACTAGACAACCTGTGTAAGCAATTAAGGCTGGAGTAATTTGCTTGCACATGACCAAGTGATTCAACGTTGCCGGCTCTTCTGATTTGGTCAAAAGTCTAGCGATTTTGGTGGTTTTATTCCAAACCTCATGTCACACGAGACTTCTTTTATTTAAGGAATTTGTCCATCTTCACCAATCAACCCTCACCCCCACTAAAAAGTAGGTTTTACCCTCATGATTACAGAGAATAGCTTGTTAACCTGAACCCTGAAGGCTCAACCAACAGAAGGCAAATAAAAAGGATCAGGCATTTAAAAAACAAAAAATCTCATTATTTTAAAGCCAAATCTAATGATTTAGGAAGCTCCTTCTTATGGTTTTTGAACATCTGGGATTAGCCATTTTGGAACTGGAAATCAGAGATAGCTCATGTGTTTGGGGAGGGAAGGAAGGGAACATCTATATTTCTTCCATTGACTATTATAGGATGGAGCACGATCCATGGGCCAGTTGCATTTCTAAGAACAGTAGGTCAGAAAATAAAGGAGGTCTTCTAGGGTGATAAAGCTACCACTGCTTCCATGTAATGTACTATTAAGCTCTACAAATTCGGAAACATTAACTAACTTTGTATATATTTTCTCTTTTAATTATCAGCATTTACCTCACATATGTGGTGTATAAAAATTAATTATAAAAGATCCACTCTATCATTAACAACCCTCCATCATTAATAACAGAAAAGTAAGCTATAGAAATCTGGGCTGCCTTGTTAACTCTCCCAGAGCTCCTGTAGAGATTTAGGCATACTAACGCATTACTATTTGTATAAAAAAAAAGATAGTATTCTTCTCATTTTGCATTATCAAGAGATGTTTATTGCACCATTGGCTCTCACCCTCTGCAACATCAGTGGTAGGGAGCTTGCTGCAGTAATATCTTTAAGCTCTTGATTTGGTTCTGCATAATCTGATTTTTATACACTGTGCAGAAATTGTAGCCACTTTATCAATGTCTCATTATTTTTCTCTTAACAATGCAGTGACAGTGATTAATTTCTGAAGACCAGTAAACAAAAACCTAGCCTTGGAAGCGATTAAAGCCGAGCTGTACTTGTAGCTAAATACTTGTATTATAGGACCAAACACTGCTGCAAAAAGGAGTGTCTAGCATGAAAAGCAGCATGCTACAACATGAGAACTATGACATGGCTATGATTGGCTTTACAGACGATCAATATCTGGCCAGAATTTATGGACACGTATGGGCACACCATTAAATACAGAAGGATCAACTTTAGTACAGCATTAAGATGCAACTAAGTACTAGCCATTTTTCAATGAGTTTGATGGAACACTGACTTCAGAAAAGATTAATTTCACAGCTTCACTGTGCGGAAAGATTCTATTTAAGCGCACATATAATACTAAAACAGCCACACTCTAACACAATGAAATGCAAATCACTGCAAAACTTTATGTACCACTTGATCTCTACTTTAACAGAGGTTTTACAAGGGGATTGAGTACTGCTTGTACTTTGGTGAATGACAAGGTTAATGCGCAAGAATTAAACTGGCCTTAAAACTATGTCTATATCAGATGTTTTTCCACCATATTTACACAGTCAATTAAATATTGTCCCAGGAGTCTGTCAGATACACTAACTATGGGCCCCATTAGCTTCTATAATGAATAAGGGCCAGAGGATCAGAACGTACATGCTGACAATCATGTCCAATTTGATGAAGTTAATTAAGTACCTGACAATTAAAAAGGCATGGGGGGAAAATGAGAAATTAGTTAAGAGAGTTTTTTGGTGCATGTCTTCCGCAGTACTTCTGCACATCCAGAACAAGAAGAGGATGTGGAGAAAATCCTGCTTCTCCGAAGGGACAGAGCTCTCTGCGCTCCTTTGCCTGTTCCAGAAGCAGGTTCTGGGTCGTGGAAAACTTGGCCTTTAGAGTCAATTGTTACCATAGGTCACAACCATGTAGGGTGTATATGGTACTTAAGGAGGTGGGATTATGCGCAAGACAATCCATCAGAGGACACAACTTGGCTTCATGTGTCCAGTGATTCTCTTTGTCATGATGTAGCAGTAAGAATATATGAATTAGAAAAAGCTATATTAATGCACATAAAAGGAGTCAGTATTGCAACTTCTTTGGTAGTCACCAGGTGAAACTACGTCTGCAATTTCCTTTAAGATAATAAATGAGGTTAGATAAAATAAGGATTTATTAGCCATTGTTTTTGCCACTGGATTTACAAAAAGAATATTCTCATTGGTCCAAGGTCATCTTTACTGTCATTATATTAAACTCAGTGAATTTACATTAGGAAATAAAATTAGCAAAATTTAATAATGTACTATAGATTTAGCAAATAGCACTGCCTATTAAAGGTACCTGACACTTCCCATTGCAAAATGCTGTTTTCACTTGTTTGTTTGCCAAAACTTTAACCATTCAGGCTCAAATTATCCATGCTGGATGTCTGCCTCAGTCTGATTTGTTCTGGAAAATTTCAGCCAAAAGGTTCAGCTGTTTCTGAGAATGACACTACAGAAATACACTTTGCCTGAAATCGTTAATATGGGAATAACAATCTTTTCTTTGAGAAGCTCCAGTGCCCCCATGCTTGAGAGCAGGGACTTGAAATTAGGCAGAGGGTGGCTCTGTGTGTCAGGTATGTGCTTTAGCTATCCCTATGAAAAGATGGGTGAATTTGGACAAATTTGTGCAAGTTATAAGCTTTGGGGACAAAAGTTGCAGTTTTATATATACTCCGTAGAGACTTGCTACAGCTTTGCAGCTACATTCCCTGAAGATTCTAGCTGCAATGGGCATGCTCAAGCAGGACTTTCTGTGAAGTTGCAGCTGCTACACGCTGAGCACCAGGGAGTCTGTCTCTCCTGTTCTGTCAGCAGCGTGTATTCCTCCTGGGCTCTGGCAATCTGGAGGAGCAAGCTGCCGGATTCAAATGCAGAGGGGACATAAGCTGGACATAGGACAGATGTGAAAGGACTGAGGGTTTGTCTGTACTTCAAACACTGCAGCTGCAATGCTGTAGTGCTTCAGCGAAGACACTACCTACTCTGACAGGAGGGTTTCTTCTGTTGGTGTAGGCACTCTACCTCCCTGAGAGACAGTAGTTGGGAGAATTCTCCCATCAACCTAGTGCTGTCTACACTGGGGGTTATGTCAGTTTAACTGCATTTCTCAGGGTTGTGGATTTTTCACACCCCTGAGCGACAATTATACTGACCTAATTTGCTAGCGTTGATCAGGGCCGAGTTATGGAAATAGACTGGCTAATTAAAAATAATTCAACGGGAAGGAGCAGCCAATTCGGGAAGAGACGGGACTGGAGGGGGATAAGGCAGAAAGGATGAGGCTTGAGGGTAACTGGCAGAAGAGATTGTACCCATTTGAGAACTCTCTCCTCCAGAGCCTGGAATAGAACATGAAATTCCAAAGTCTCACTATTTCTCTGTCATCAGTTGGCTGTGGGAGGCTGTTTGTAGGACCCCTGCTTCACTGGTGGCAGAAACTGGAAGGTATGTAGTGAATGAAGTAGAGGAGTGCAGGGAGAGAAAGGACAGTCTCATGGTTAAGGCAGCTGAATGTTACCCTGAGGAACTGGATTCCATCCCTGCCTCTATCACAGAGTCCCTATGTGACGAGGGGCAAGTGTTAGGGTGACCAAATGTCCCGATTTTATAGGGGCAGTCCTGATTTTGGGGTCTTTTTCTTCTATAGGCTCCTATTACCCCCACCCCATCCCGATTTTTCACACTTGCTGTCTGGTCACCCTAGGCAAGTCACTTAATGACTGCTTGTGAAAAGTTTAGGTTAATTGGGTGTCCTTCATTTTCTGGGTGCCCAATTTGAGATCCTGCGCTTGATTTGCAGAAGTGCCACAACTAAAAAGTTAATAGGAACTATGTTTCGAGCACTGTGTTATATAATGCTAGTACTCTCAAATATCAGGTCCATGGGATGGGGGCAGTCTCAAACTGGACACCCCAAATAGTGGATATTTTTAACTTAACTCTGTGCCTCAGTTCTCCATCTGTAAAATGGAAATAATGCCACCCAAACTCTCGCAAAATGATGAAAAGTAAGTTAATGTTTGTGAAGCACTGAGATTTACTATAGTTATAAGTGCCCACAGAAAAGCTTAAGAGGCAATGAATGATTCTGTCTTCATAACAGGGTTTGAATAGTGTGCAGAAAATTGGCTTTGGGCCACACATTGAACGACGAGGATAAAACAATGTACTGAATAGCTGATCATACTGTGCAATGAATCAGGATCTGGGTGGGGTGGGGGAGGGAATTGTATGTGATTATATAATTAAAGATTGCATCATGCATATGAACCAGAGGACTAAATTAAGTTTTCACAGACAAACCTAACTTTTAAGTACTTAACTTTGCAACCTTAATGTTTTGTCTTTTGCATTCATGCGTGTGTGTATATATGAGTGAGAGCAACAATGCACATTAGCACAAAGTATTATAGCCAATAGGATCGTCAGGGCAAGAGGGAGCAAATAGAAACATGGGACACTGAGCAATGCAATTAAGAACATACTTCCTTCCCAAGTAGCAAGTCCGATTATTTAGTTATCCAGTGGAGATCTAACTCTTAATTCAGTAATACCTCTTGCCAAGATGCTAGCTCATTCCCTGACATTAAGAAATGGATGCTGGCCTCAGGTATGCCATGTAACGGCCACTCAAATAAGTGGATGGAAATTGGATGCATATGTATCAGAGGACAGAATGCATCTTGATATGATCCTGATCTACATGACAAGATTCAAAATTACACTCATCTATGTAATTTGTGTACAAAAAATGAAAACATCAAGGAAAAAAAAATCAGCGTAACAAGGATACCGTACAGGACAGAAAAATGGCATTACTGCCCAGTGCTACAGAATTTACATTCAACACATGCTGTTTCCATCTATTTCTGCATTTCCAGTACTAATTATATACAATTATTACTTTAACTAGCATTTACAGAATTTACAGAGCAATTCTCTTGAGAGCAGGATTAAGCAGAAAAGTTATCAGGCCATACTTTAAATTAGATGAGAGGAAACATTTTTCACTCTGTTTAAACATTCCAGTATTTTTTTCTTGTTTGTTCTGCTTACTTAGAGGTTTTAACTGGAGATGAAGTTTAAAAAAACAAAATCAAAACACTACTCTCAGAGTACAGTGGGCTCTTTAGAAGCACGATGAGAAGCATGGTTAAGTAACACTGAAATCAGCAGTCATTTGCCATAGTTCTATTTACAGGGTTCTTACTGGAGAGCTCAAATTCTGGAGTCCAAAACTATTGGGTTGCTAGTAAATTCATACTTATGTTCCACCCTCCCTTTCCACCAGCATTCTATGAGATTCAAGTGACAGAAGGAAAGATGGACCTGAACCAAATGGTCAGATATGAACATCTGCCTCCCAACCCCAAACCCCAACCAAAAAAACACCACCACCACAGAAACTTTTTAATGGTGGTAAGCGGAGATCAATAGACCAACCTTTGGATAGATCTCTATTTAAAGAAGATGACATGAGGTTAAGGCACTGGACTGGGAGCCAGGATACTCAGCTACATTTCCTGGCTCTGCCAGGCTTCCTGTGTTACCTTGGACAGGTAACAATGTGCGTCTATCTCCAATCCCCATCCTTTAAAATAAGAATATCACCATCTCCTCTCTCCCAAGACAGTGTGTCTTGTCTATTTGAATTGTAAACTCTTCAGAGCAGGGACTCTCTTACTACTACTTTTTACAGCAGGTAAAATAGGGCGGGGGAGGCTCAACCTCATTTGGGACATTTAGCAACTACTGTAATAAAACATTAGCAGTAATAACCCAGATTATCAATTCAATTTAGTTACTGGGCATTGTCTCTAATCAGTGATCTATTCTAAAACATACCTGTACGACCAGTTTTCTTCCTGCAGAAACCTATTAAGGTTTCTAAGGAAATATCATCTGGGGTGGGGAAGGAGGGAACAAGATTCTCCATATTTGAAAGTCTCCCCTAAATTTAGGGGTAGGGGGAGTTCAAAATCTTGATCTGAATTTTGCAAGTCAGGCCCATCTCTACTTATAGAGCAAAGTATTTAATCAAGAAGATTATAACTGCCACCGGGAATTCAAAGAAACAAACAAGTCATTTTCAACCAGGGTATAGACAACATGCTCTAATAGGGAGTTTATGGAGTGTACAATCACCTCCTCCGTTAAAGCCACATGCAAAGCCACTTTTATAAAAGTATCGCAGAACCACATTATTAAATTTTGTCCACTTTTTGGGCCAAGGGAGGGGAAAAGGTACTACGGTATTCCAACAAGCCGTAGTGTAAATTGATAATTAAATGATTAACCTGGATTGTGAATAACAAAGAATTAATTCTGAGTTTCATGTGGAAGAGTACGTTTCAAATCACACACGAGTATTTCACTAGGAGTGCTCAGAATTGTAAGTTCACAGTAAGCATTTAAATGGCTTCACGACACAGCTGCTCAGCCACAGTACGCCTACTCAGTAATTCTACAGCTTTTTTTTTTTATATTTTTCCTACCCTGCTTAATTTGTTCTAAGAAATAATTAGTTCCAATTTGTCATCATGGAGACTTGTTACCATAGTTTAAGTCAAAGATTTAAAAAAACCAAGAATTGTACAGGAGTGAATTACTGGATCTGATGTACCAGTTTGAGCGTAATGAATCTGAACATTCTCGATGTCACTGAAAGGCCTGATGTTTGAGGCAGAGAGAGACGCACAGGCCCAAATTGTTGGTAGCAACACATAGCCTGAATATCAGGCACTGTACTACTTCGTTCCCTGGGGGAGGCATCCTTCCCCTCAGACACAGAGCTAGTAAGAAGCCATCCCATGTTCACTTGTGACAGTCCTAATGATGCATGCAATAGGCTCTGTAGTTCCAACATGCTCCCTAGAAAGGGAGGCTAAGAACATCTGATCCTCTCACCCTGTCCCTCAAGGCCCATTCTTCACCCACTAGTGCACAGAGGGACCTTGCTCTGTTCCTCATATTCCAGCTTTGTTTGTAGTTTCTATACCTGCCAACACCCTCTAACAACAAGAAAGCCAGCACGTTGCAAATGTGTATAACTTTTCATACAGTTGCATAAATTAGGAACCAAGACAATGAAAGGGTATGCATTTTCACTTTAAAGTTATGCTGTTGCAAATGCCAACCTGGGAAATAATTGTATGCATTTGTGGGATGCAAAATGTTTAATAGGAGATGCGCAATATATGTAAATTCAAATAAAAACTATAAAAAATATCCTATATTATCACCATGAAAAAGAATAGGAAACATGTTGTGGAATCACTAGAATATGGAGGGAGAGTGCCTGTTAGATTTACTCCCAGCTTTATTAGTCTTGACAGCAATAGTGGGACACGGAAATGGAGAGAGTCAAGCCGTTCTGTGCTGGTAACCTTAGAGGCGCTGTTAATGACATCATAATGGTGTATGCTGGAAAGTCAGAGATTCAAGGGTAAAAAAGCCCCTCCCCTTTCTTCCCTGTTTTCTGTAAAAGTTTTGCTTTTCATCCGTCAGGAAAAAAAATGCCTGAAAAATTCCAAGGTGGCCTTGACATTTTCTCACAATAAAGGTCAGTAAGAGCCAAATGAGAGATCCTTCAACTGAAGGCCTTGTGTTGCAGGTAGTGCCACTGGGAAGCCCATGTGCTTACAAAGGGGCAAGTGATTTATTAGAGATGACCTGGAAGGGACACAGAAAAGTCAGCATGACTTCTGGTCCAATGGAAGTGCCACCACAGTGCAGTTCATTCCTCTGGACGGGGTGTGAGAGGGACAGAGAGCCTCCTCTCTTCCCCTGAAGAGATGGGCTATGGAGCATGCCAACTGGCTGACTCTTGAAGGTGTTGAGAGGAGAGAGAGGTTATCTATTTCCCCATGACCCTACCTCCTTCCCCAAGGATATTGCAACATCTTAAACAAAAACAAAACAAAACAAAAACAAACAAGGCATCACAGAGGCTATCATAGGAGAAAGGGAGGCCTGCTCAAAGAATTTTGGTTTCACGATTCAGTGTAAAACCACATGGCTTGGAAAGGGTTTATGGAGTTAAAACAAACATTTTTCACAACCTTAAGATGAACATCCCTTTCAATGCCAGACCTATGCACTCAGGCCAGGAATCAAATAAATGTGTTAGTCTCTAAAGTGCCACAAGTACTCCTGTTCTTTTTGCGGATACAGACCAACACAGCTGCTACTCTGAAACCTGTCTCTATTGTTGGAATCTCGCTGTAGGAAGCTGCACCAGTTTCTCAGTGGGAAGCAGTCAAACTGCTTTGAGTGCTGTAACTGCAAATGGTGATCCATCTCAGCTGGTAGGCACAGTACTGTTTACTCTGCACCCTAATGAGTCCCAGATCAATAACAGTGACATCCTGATTTCAATATTGGTGAGTCTGACCCTCCAGTTGATGCGTTGTTTCCACAGTTCTATGACAGTGGCATTGCTTAAGATTAGCAACAATCAATACTTCATTAGTAAAACCTTCAGCA
The DNA here is from genome assembly GCA_033296515.1 of Macrochelys suwanniensis. NCBI lineage: Eukaryota > Metazoa > Chordata > Testudines > Chelydridae > Macrochelys > Macrochelys suwanniensis. The sequence continues at coordinate 27,940,964 of CM065780.1, read as the reverse complement.
GAGTCTCGCTGGTTAGAAAGTCTAAAGTTGTAAGAGCTGTGGCTAAACATTTTCAAAAAGTAGCTTCTAATTTTGGGTGTCTCTGAAGTCAATGGGAGCTGCAGATGCTCAACACCTCTGAAGGACAGGTCCAGGATATCACATGTTGCCCAGCAACCAAACACCAGCAGCACCCAAAATTAGAGGCATTTTTTGAAAATGTATCTGCATATTTTTAGAAAAAGCAGAGAAGCCAAAGGAGTTAGAGATGGAAAGCATTTATTAGGTCATTTATTTAGTCTTCTGGCAATTGTTGCCTGTTGAATAGCAAAGCCTTTAATGAATTTACAGTAGGATTTTTTTTTTTAATTTTCAAATAGTGAATCCAAAGAAGCCACAACAGCTGCTTCTTGTTCTTTCCATTTTCTTGCAGAGAAAAATTTTAAAATGCACCATAATTGGTTTTAAGGTTTCCAGCCTAGAAATTCTAAATTTATTTGTCCCTAATAATATATAACACAAATATCTCCATATTGTACAAGATGTGAGACACTGTAATGGGGGTTCACGCTGTGCCCCTAGACCCCCCTCTTCAATGAGTCAGGGACACTTCAGTCTGGTGCAACACCTGTGCTCTTTATTCTCAAAAGGTTTCCCACCACCAGTTCCCACCTATATACAGGCTTCACAGCTACTTTGCCTACAACAGGCCTGACCAGCAACAGACTAGGAAGCTCCCACTTCCACTAGTGCCTTTCCCCCTTGTCTTGGCTTCCTCCCAGCCTTTATAGCTCCTGGCTAATAAGACTGGCAGGTGTGTCCAGTTACCAGGCAGGCACAGGGCTATTCACCCAGCCCCAATCCATTCCCCTAGATTGGGGCTGGAATGGCAGGAGCTGATTAAGGGCTTCTCAACCAGCACCCTGCCACAGACATTAACTCCCAACAAGGTATATACACATGCTATCATCACTTATCCATAAATTACATACAGCTTTACTCACAGTCCATACACAAAAAGGTGCATTCATATATTCCTTTTTGTTTGTTTGATAAAGAAGCAGGAAGCCAAAAATAATCAGAATATAGTTGAAAAGGAGTTAAGGATTGTTGGGAAAGGTTTGTAATTATCTTTAAAACAATCAAGCACAAATGTGATATTTTTTCAAGAATCATTTATTCAGATTCGTATAAATGAGACTCCCTGCCTTACAGAGAAATGTTGTATCAACTTGGAACTTTAAATTAGAGAAAGATCCATTCTATTTCCCTGATTAAAGGAAGAACATCTCTCTCTCTCTCTCTCTCTCCTTTTTCAATTACCAATTACCAAAGTATAAGAGCTGATCTGTTCAAAATAGGACAGAGGTGCGAACAGGAGTTGAGGAAAAAAGTAAATCCAAGAGGACTAGTCTGACATGCAAAGAGGCCAACGCATTAGTTAATACCAGGCACAAAGTGATTGATTTTTAACATGATTTAAAACATAAAAGACACACAGTACATGACACAGGAGAGCATGCATAAAATTCATCTCACTAATAATGAGCACTATCACAAAATGTTAAACACAAGCAGGGCTCTGAGGCATATGCTCTAGAGAGATACATAAATTTGGGTAGAGAACAATTCTAGGTTATAAACAGAAAAAAATCCTGCTCCAGAAGTTTACATGATTTATTGTGTTGTGTAAAGTGGGACAAGGATATTGAGAGCACAGGGTGGACTTAAATCTTCTACTGAGAGGATGCGCACTCGCAGAGCTCCTGGTCCATTTGCCATCATTTGCTATTTAATGTAGCCACAAATGTCTAACAGATTGCAGTAGATCAGAAAGCAACACAAACAAACTAAGACATCAGTGGAAATGCTGGAACCAAATCAGGAGCTGGAGCAGCCTGACGTACTTTGAAAAGCAAATCCCTGCCCTAGAGGCAAGAACTAACATATCAAGGCCTAGGACCACAGAGATCTGAAATCCAGGCCTGACCACTGAAATGTAAGAATCAATCATCGCTACCATTAATACACGAGAGGCCCAAATAGTGATCAGGGCCCCCACTGTGCTAGGTGCTGTGCAGGTACAAAATAAGCCACAATCCCTGTGCCAAAGAGCTTACAATTTCAATAGACAAAACGGGGAAAGATAAGTCAGTTACCTAAAGTCAGCAAGAGGGCTGCGAACAGAACATAAAAGTCTTCTGAATCCAAGTCCAGGACCTCTATCCCCGGGACCACTAGTGTGGTCATGTATTGTGACATTAAAGGTTCTGCCACGCTTACTTACTCTAAGTAATATGAATGAAATAAAAGTCACTACTCAACAACAGTAATGGTGGAATAATCTTTCTGGAAAGTTGCTCCAGTGCAACCCCTGTGCTCCTTTGAGCAGTACAGCTGCAATTCTGGAATGGCCCACCTAAAAGCCATCAACGGGATGAAGCTGTTTACATCATCATCCACCTCTGCCTTAGGGCTAGCCACTCACAATCTAGTCTTAGGAGCATAGCTCAATTCCTGGAAACGGCTGGGCTTGTTGAGGAATGATGGAATGGAAACTGCAATTTTCTCGCTACAGCAAAATAGCAATAGATACTTCTTCCTAACTTCCTCTTGGCTTTAGATAACACACTTTATGCAGAAATTGAAAAGAGCTATTTTATTTTTTTTAATATTGTCATAAGTTTGCATCATGCATTTTGCCAGCCCAGCATCACCATATAATTTTTCAAAAATTATTGAGGATGGAATATAAATATATTTAGAATCAAAGCATAATATGCTTTGGGAACAGAATATCTGCTTAAACTTGGTTATTTGAAGTATCCTTATACAAACTGATGCAGGAGATGAGTCATTGCTGGCATATTTTTAACTAAAATGCTACTCTGGCAATATGTTGTATTGTTCCACCTTCACTATAGCACCATTCTAGGGAGCCAATTTTTTTTTAGTGTTGTATGGAATATTTTTATTAGAATTCTGATTACAAACAGAGCTTGGTGGATACGGGAAGACATAAGCTATGTCAGCCACAAATCAGAAGCAATATTACAACAGCAATCTTTATACAGAGGTAAAATTAAAGCAGCGTTGCCATTTTGCAGCTGTTTAGCTCAAAGAGTATCCCCAGGACACCATCTCAAACCTCCTTTATTGAAGATATCATAGTCCCAGGCCCCAGTTCAGCAAAGTACACAAGTGTTTCATTAGCCGAGAGTGAAGTTGAATTAGAGGGATTTTATTGAATCCTGTGCACTGCTCTGTGCACGTGCGTGAGATGTCCCTAGGCTACCTCCTCCTAGTCCCCAGGTGTCCATCCATAACAGTCCCTCCAGGGAACATAGGCCCTCTGACTCAAGTTCCACTAATCATGATACAGTAAGCAAGCATATATGGGCTTTAACCATCTATTTTGAAGTACGTGCTTATGTACTTTGCTGAATCAGGGCCCCCAATGAACATACTTGAAGTCTAATATAGACACAGACTATACATTCTATAGAACACTAAAACAAAAGATTTGTGCTTTTTCTGTTTGATGTCACTGTATCTTCTAATTGTTGCTATTCACCAGGGCTTAGCATTTACACTTGCTGGCAGCAATGACCAATTCAGTGAACCATGGCAGCTCAGTGAAGCAGTTGGGAGATGGTTGCTCATCTCATTCCCCCCCCCCCCCCACCGCTCTGAAGAGGATTCACCTTCCTTCACAGATTGAAATTGAGCTGCTAATACTATGATTAGGATTTCTGAATGGGCTTGTAACAGTTTCTTGAGTGCAGTCAGATCTACTCCCCATCCCTTTTTGAACAAGTCTGTGCAGTCTTTGATGCATGAATGCTCTTGTAAATAAATTATAAACTAAATAAATGATAAGACTGCCTATCACATAAAGCCAGTGTCTATTTCTTCTCTTTCCTTTCTGTGACCTACTTTTTCCCTCCATTTCATAAGCACATTCCACTGTAATTCCTCTCTCCCACACATACACAATTTGCATGGTAATTTTTTATCCCACAGACTCTACATTTTAAAAAGTTTTAAAAGTCCCTTCTCTCTATCAAAATGTATATCTAATATTGCATGATGCCATTGGACTCGAGAAAGTTCATTGCTACTCCATCACAATAATGTTCAGCACACTAAATCATAAATTAGAGTGGCAATGCTGTTTACGTCAAGGCACAAGTGTTAAAATTTGGCATACATTTAAATACCTTGTTAAACTGGGGCCACAGCTCCCAGTGTGTAATTTTAATTATTGGTACTCCAATTCTGCACAAAAGTTACAAAATTTAAAGTATAAGGGCCAGTTTCACTGGTATGCTGAAGCTATACAAAGTGCTAGACCAGGCCTGCACAACTTGTAAAGCGGCGAGGGCCATATTACTCCAAAGAAAACAGCTGAGGGCCGAAACCCCCTGGCCCCACAGAAACCCTCCCCCCAGCACCGCCCGCCCCACAGAAACAAACTCCTCCTTCCCCAGCACTGGGGTGTGGAAGCCTGTAGAGGAGGAAAGAAACAGCATGCATAGGGTGATCAGATCACAGCAGTAAAATAGGACCCGCCCCCTCCCTGCTCGGCCCCACCCAGAGGTGTGAATGAGGAAGACGTGGAAGGCAGGCACCTCCAGACAGCTGCAACCCTTGAAGAGGGGATGGGAACCAGACCAAGGATGATCAAACTTGTCAAGTGGGCTGACTAGAGAAGAGCAGACATACTGACGGCCTCGGTTAGAAGCAAGCACCTTCCTTTGGGAACAGCCTCTTTGCAGCATTGGGACAACCCCCAGCCCAGAGACAAGCAGCAAAAAGGACCAACGGACACAGTCCCAGATTTTGAATCTGGGAGATTTGCCGCCAGCTCACCTGCCTGCCCGCTGCTGGCCTCTTACCTTCTGCCCCTGCCCCCTGCCGCTGGCTCACCCTCACTCCCCAGCCTGCCACTGGCCTCTTCACCAGCCCGCCCGCTGGCCAACCAGCCGGCCATTGGCTTGCCCCACCCCGCCGCTTGCCTACTCACCCCCCCGCGGGCCGCACAGTGAGCCCACGCAGGCCACATGTTGTGCAGGCCTGTTCTAGACTATACAGATGAAACTGACAAATAAAAGTCAGTAGATCTCTTCTTATTTATACTAACGTAACTCCAATGAAATTATTCCTGATTTACACCAATGTAAGAGAAGGCAATGAAACACAGGCCTTACATTCTTCACACTTATAACAGTATAGGTCAGCAATAACAATTGGATTTACAATAGTGTAAAAGATTACAGATGGCAGGTTATAGAGGTACAATCTACCCCTGTATATGGGAAATAAATTTATATTTATGCCATATCTCTCTCTCTCTCTCTATATATATATATATATCACATCACTGCATCCATGCGTCAATAACATGCCTAGTAGAAAACAGGATCAAAGCATTACAATTTACAGATTGGTCGTAAAGTGCATTTATGGAGGTCAGATTTACCCCACAGGTGCAAGATGGTGCAAGTTTTCCCCTTTAGACCTTTGTATCAATACAGATTGTGTATACTTGTAGGTTTTCCCAAATCATAGGGGGTAAGGTGAGGTGGGGGATTGCTTGCAGATCTGAAATCAGTAGAGGAGATTAATGCAAAATCCCAAGGCACCCTTTTAAACTAGACCTCCCAGGGAATAGGGGGAGGAACTGGTTTCACTTGGGGCTGGGGGACAAAGCAAGACTTCTGGTATAAAAAGACTGAGTTTAAACAGACTCCAGGTATTCCTTTTAATTCAGCAAATGGACAGGACCTTTGATCCAGTGGGATCCCAACCCCTTACTTTGGCCTACCCAACACCCCACATGAAAGATGGGCAATTCCTGGTCTTAGTGTGCATTTAGATTGGTTTTTTGTTTTATGTTTTCTCCATAGGCTTTTGTCTTTGAATAAATGTTCTTTCTTTGGAAGAGCTGGGTGGTCACCGGTAAAAACACCATCATTGTCCCTGGAGAGAAACTAAAGAGCAGGGGACTGGACCTTTGTCAGACCTTCTTGGGATTGCCACAGTACAGAGCAGGGGACTGCAGCCTAAAAACCCATCTGGAGAAAGAACGGATGATGGTTCCTACCAATAAGGAGGTAAAGACCTGAGGCCTCTGACCTGATTGGGGGTGGGGGAGAGACATCAAAGGGGCAGTTACCCTAAAACTGTGCTATTGGCAGTATATTGTTAAACACAACATTTCTTCCCAGAAAAGATAAGGATGCCTTTCAAACAAAAAACTGCTACCCAATTATTCTTGGGTGAGCATTACAGAGCCTATACAGCCTGGTGATAATAAATCTATTCTGGCTCATGCCTCATCAGTAGACTTTTCTGTATATTGTGCTTAATTAACATTTATTACAGTTTCTAACACTGGAGCCAAAAAGAACTTTGCTGGACGTTCAGATCACAGGGCTGGAAATCAGATTTGTTTTTTTTAAATGGTAAACTGAGAAAAATTTGATCTGAAAGACATTGAAAGCCAGTAAGCACAGAACCCCCATGATGACTTTTTGGTCACTCTAGAGAATAACTCCACTTTACATGAATCTTAATAGGTACACAATTGCTGCTTTTACACACAGTACAGAAGCCTCTCTGATTATTTAGCCCTAGGTGTATTTCTCCACCGTGTGATATAGATCACATATAGGGTTTCCTCTTGGACATTTGTCATGCTTCAAGGAAGAACAGGATTCCTTTGTAGACATTTTGTGCAGCCAGAAGCAATTTTTTTAACTGCCACTTTTTGCATGGTGTTTATTTGACCCCATTTCTAACAGCTCCTTCCCCACAGTGTCAATGAAATAATGAAAGCAGTCCAATCAGGGAGTTCACACTATCCCCATTGTGTGCCTGGGTGACATGCCTCAGAAAGCAAACAGAGGTGACATGGGTTAATTTTAATCCTGTGTAACACTGCAGCACTATGAGCCAGTCTTGTTAATAGCTCCTCGCAGTAGGAAGTGGCAGCACTGCACAATATAATGATGAGTTATTGTGACACGATGGAAACCAACTGGTGTCACCACTCTGTTTCACAGTCACAGTCTTTGAAACTACAGACAAACAGGTGAGGGTTTTGCTGTAGCATGTGTGATGCAAGACAGTGGATGCTTTTCTCAAAGGCCTTTCCCCCACCCCCTCACCCCAGACAATAACTTGATTATAACCGGATGTTCCCAACAACTGCAGCTGCTATATTCACATTGCAATGCACTGAAACATGTTGGGTATTGCATTATTCTTCACTGCAAGAGCTAGCTATTATTATTATGCTGAAGTCTGTCCTGGCCTTGCGTTTACCCACCCTGCAGAAACCCTACATACAGCAGAGGTGCTCCTGGCAGGGATCAAAAAGTTGAAGAGGCGCTACTTTGCAATCCTGTAAAGCAGGAGCTGTGGAGATGCATTCCAGGATGGGGTCTAGAGGTCAGGGGGTACATTTAATTCCACAGTGACACATCCAGGCACAGATTTTTCCTGACAGGTGCAAAAGTAATGGGCCCAGGGAGAGGGTACTGTACACTCAGGGGGGCTATTGTTATTGAAAACAGTGTGCATTTCTGCTGGAAGCCTAAACCTGAACCTATTTGAGGAGTATTTCTGTTTGGAAAAACAGCATCTGGCTCATTTTTTGGAGATTCTCTACTATAAAGCTGCTATAAGGATGGGATTTTCATAAGTGCTCAAGCACGGGCCTAGTCCTGCTCTCATCGAAATCAATGGTACAGCTCCTTTTTGCTCCAATGAGAACAGAGTCAGGCCAACACGAAGCAGTTCTGAAAATTCCACCCTCTGACGAAATCATGTTTGCATCTTTCTAAATGATTAGCTATCATAACTTTATGAAAAGGGGATTTAACAGTATTTTTCTAAAAATTACTGAAGGATAGAAGTAATTCTAAAATGGCTTTTAAGAAATAACTATTTCACACACTAAAAATAATCAAAAATGGTCAGCCTTATTTTCAGGCACATAATAAAAAAGGAGTCATATTATAATAATCATATAAATGTAAACATTAAAGATGCACTTGATTTTAAATACCTACTTGTCTTCCATTGCCTTCAGATTAAGCTGCTCATTCACCTTCCAAATTACAAAACTTGCTCAGGCCCTAAGGAGTAGTGGTTATGCTGGCACTAGCGTTTTACACAACTTTTTTTTTTTTAAATGAAAAGGAGATATTTGTCAATATATTTTCACAGCTCTGATCTGCTAGGGAAAGACTCTGTAAAGATAACATCTGCCTGAAAATTCCTTTTTCAAGTGATTTGCAACTTCTTTTAAGCAATTGAAAAAATGTGCTTTCCATTGGACAGGAGACATTCCACACCACTGGACCAAATGTTCTAGGAGGGAACATGACAACTTTCTGGATAGGTTGTTATTGAACCCTATTTAAGGTGAGCAGAAAAGCACTTACTTCCCAAGTTTACATAAGATCCCTTAAGACCTGTGACTATCTGGCTCTAAGGCTACAGCTGCAAGTGTAGCCAAAGAACGCTTTGGGTTAAACCAGCCTTCGGAGAGCGTACTAGGGAAAGCTCTGCAGTCTGTCCACACTGACAGCTGCAAGCGCACTGGTGTGGCCACATTTGCAGCGGCATTGGGAGTGGTGCATTATGGGCAGCTATCCCAGCAGCCACTTGAACGCAACGTGCTTTTCAAATGAGGGGGGTGGGGTGGAGTGTGTTGTGTATATGTGGGGGGAGAGAGAGGGCACTTTGGAGTGCTGAGAGTGTGTCAGCACGCTATCTTGTAAGTTCGGACCACCCTCCCCCCCGCCTCTTACAGCAAACATTTACTGTTGCAAATAAACAGCCAGGAGCAGATAAGCAGCTGGCTGTTTAAAACGGGACTTCCACATTCCTCAGCCAATTAAACAACAAAGAGAAGAGAGGCTGCTTGGCTTAAGGGGATTATAGGACATTTCCGGAGGTCAGTCAGAGCGCAGTAACTTAACTCCTCATTCATTCACACCGGCCCTGAGGTGTCTGAGCCAATATGCAACAGCCGTTATCCCTCTCGAGGAGGTAGAGTACCAGAAGCACTCCAGCCAGGGAGCCAGAGCACTCTACGTGCCTTGCCAGTGTGGACGGGGAGTAAGGTAGAGTGCTCTAGGAGGCTTTATTGCGGTATAAAGTGCAAGTGTAGCCAAGCAGCAAGAAACTTGTGAATGTTGACTTACTTGTATTAATGAATGACAACTGACTAGAAAAATCAAGGTTTAAGGGCCATAAATACAAGAGATCTAGTACCATATTTGGCTCCCCATTCCTCATCATATTGTCTTTTGTTCTCTGTGGTATTTCTTCACTTCAGAATATATTTTTCCATAATCATAATCTGCTGCCTACCTAGTCAACACTTTGACATGGGAAATTCTATATATGTATAAGAGAGAAAGGGAGAGAGAATCTGCTATAAAAGCTAGTGGAACAATAAAAGAAGTAGTAATGACTTTATTCATATATTGTATAGGATGTGTCAGCCAGAGGTTGTAAATATTTACAGATGGGAACCTCATGCTTCAGTTTGCCTATTTGCCCCAGCATCACACTGTGAGCCATCGTAGAGTTGGGAATCGAACCTATGCCTTCTGCTCTAGCAAAGTCATTTCCTCAGTGTTTTGGACTATACCCCTATATTTTGTCCACTCCTTTTCCCATGAGTCTTGGATTTTTATACACTGCATATATATATTGTTTTCTTTTGTGTATTCTTCTCTCTTCCGCTTCTACAACCAGCTCTTTTCAACTTTAATGGAATAACCTTGGAAATTTCATACCCCACCCAAATGAATTACTAGTATTGATCTGCATTGGAAAGTTCCTACATCACCTTACTTCAGTGGCCACTGTGTTCCCACAATAATAACCAGCTACATTTCCCCAGTAAATAGTTTTCTACATGGTGACAGATAGAAGCTTTAAACACACTTATTTTCAGACTAGGATATTTCAGATCACTCTTCTAGGATATGTTTACAGAATACATTTCAAACTGACAAAACTTTCAAGCTCTGTTTCAAGTTGAACAGCATTGCAATATAGGACTTCGTTGTCTAATGCATTAGTTCCAGTTTCTATTTTCAAAACTGTTATATAAAAACCTCAATTTTTAGTTAATAACTTTTTAAAAGTTTTAAATTTGATAAAGCATTGTAGAGAAACAGGTGACATTGTCTTATTGTAGAAAGGGAATGTTTTCAGTAGCTTCCTCTTCGGTGTTTCTTTGACCTTATAGGCTGTAAAAAATATTAGTTGAACAGAATTATAGCAAATCTTACATTAACAGAGAAAGGTTTTCCCCAGATTTCAGAAACCTAGTTCTTCTTGTTAAGATATTAATGCTTGAAAATAAATGGAAGAGGCAAGTCATCCTAAAGAGATTACCAGTTTGTAATGACCGCTTTACTGCATCATCTGGTTTTGAAGGGCAGCTTAGCTGAGGACCAAAAGCAGTGATGATTTTCAATTTATTTGCAGTGCAGCTGGAATATGCAATCAAGGCTTCCTTATGCTTTTATACTAATGTAAAATATATCTGCCCAGGGAAAGATTCTGTCTTGCCCTTCCATAATGAAAAGGCACTTGGAGACTGGTTGCACAGACTAAAAGAAACTACACTAACAATGTTCCAAATTACATAGGGCAAAACCGTTGATCCCTTTTCAGACCTAAAGATAAGAGCCTGGGATAGCTTTGCACATTGCGAACACCACTAAGCAGATAATGAGCTCTCATTTTTAAAGTTTTGACTTTTCCCCAAAGGTGTATTTGCTGGTTCAAAGCATCATAGCACAGCAGTTTGCAGTGCATGCTGTTAGAGTGGCATATTGACTTCAAATCATCTCTAACCTCTTGGCCATCTTGGTCTTATGAATCTTAGAGATGCAAAGATACAAATTAGGGCTGAGGAAATAATTCTTAACCATTTGTCAAATTTCATCCCTCTCACTCTCCATGAGCTGTCACTGCAGTGATTGCAATTGTCTCATAATAATTCTTGGTTTGAACTTCTTCATGAGCAGCTCATGGCAAGCTATCAGTATAAATAGGACCCAATCCTGCTAACGCTTACATACATGCTTGACTTTAAATGTAAGAATATGAGTAGTTCCATTTAAGTCAACAGATATAATTGAAGTTAAGCATGTATGTAAGCATTTGTGAGATCAGAGCTTTCATCTAAACACCTGTTATGTTTATGTTGCCTAGCTGGATGAGTATTTTTCAGAAACAGGATTTTGGTGCAAATACATAATTGTGTATCTAAAATTCACTGTGAATATTCCCTTAAATCTTCCTATTCAGGAAACATTTCTACATTCATTTTAATAGTATTCACCAAGCTCTACCTCCAGCTAGTTAAAATGGATACATGAGAAACATTTTTTTAAAAGTTTAGTATTACATTTGGCCAAAATTCTCTAAATAAGGCATGTGTTTCAGTAATATTTTCTTTCATTGGTCATTTTATTGACATTTCTGATAGAAAAGCACCTCAAAAGAGTAAATGTTTCACAAAGACAACAGAATATACATGGTTTCACTTCCATATCAAACTTTTTCCAAAGTTTTATCGTAGACTTTGTTTAGTTACCATTTTGCAATGATCAGTCACAACTACTACATACCAGTGTAACATCCAACTGTTCAGGATGTATGGATTTCAGTTTTTATTGTGGAAAGGAATAAATGACTTTGTGAAGTCTTTTCATGCTAAGCTCAACTGAGATGTTCAAGGATGGCCTGTTTACTCAATATTTAAATCTACCAGATAGGAAAAAAATATATATATATGTTTAATTTAAATCACAACTATTAAGGTTGCATATTATGACCCTGATCCTGCAAAAGCAAATCACTCAGCAGAACCCCTGAACTACACGCAGGCCTACTGAAGTCTATAGGTTTTATGAGAAAGCTTGCACTGTTGCTGTTCATAAAGTATTTGTAATGACATAGAGAACACCAGCTTTCAGCTTCTTTCACAGACACCGGATATATATAGAAAAAAGTTGTAATCGCTGATAAAATTAACACCATAAGTCATTCTCTCCTCTTCCTTTCCTCTTACTCCCAAGCCTAGAGGCTGTGTGTGTGTGTAACCTAACCTCTGCCAACTCAAAGATTTTAGGGACAAGCTCTGAACTCAAGTTCCCTGCTTTGTGCATTGTGTTGCTAGTAGTCGACCAGGCTGGCTACCGAGTGTCTGTATTAAGGGGTTCCCCAACAATGTGTACTACACACAGCATTGTTGTTAGGGGGATATTTACGGGCTTCTAAAGTTAAACACTGAATCTAGGCTCCATATGCCAAATATAACCATGTGCCAGATGGTTGTAAAGCTGTTTCCCTCTCTCTGAGGGAGTCTGTTTAAAATATTCATGACTTGAAAAGAGGTCTTGAAAATTGGTACTTTTATAAATGGAAATAAAAAAATAATTTTATGTTTCAAAAAAAGACAACTAACTTTAAGAATATTTTCCACAGGATTAATTCAAGTGATATTTCTTTTTTTTCATAATTATATACACTGCCTCTTGTAGAAATAGTCCATTCTTCCTAATATCCATAAACTAGCCTCTATGAAAAAACAACGAGGAGTCCTTGTGGCACCTTAGAGACTAACACATTTATTTGGGCATAAGCCTTCGTGGGCTAGAACCCATTTCAACAGATGCATGGAGTGGAAAATACAGGAGCAGGTATAAATACGTGAAAAGATGGGAATTGCCTTACCAAGTGTGAGGCTACAAAAGTTATTTACCTCCCTTAGTATCCTACTGTTAATTCAATTGTCTCGTTAGACTGACCTCACACTTGGTAAGGCAACTCCCATCTTTTCACGTATTTATACCTGCTCCTGTATTTTCCACTCCATGCATCTGATGAAGTGGGTTCTAGCCCACGAAAGCTTATGCCCAAATAAATGTGTTAGTCTCTAGTCTGCCACAAGGACTCCTCGTTGTTTTTGCTGATACAGACTAACACAGCTATCACTCTGAAACCTGGCCTCTATGAAGAATCCAATTATTTTACAAGTTAAAAAAAAGAAAAAAAGAGAAGTTCATATCAGAGTTAGTGGTGAATGAACTTCAAAAGGTTTAAAACCCGAGTAAGGTTCAGGAAGCACTCAGAAGTACAGAAGGGGCAGAAAGACACCAGAAAGTTGTCCCAGTCTTAGCAAGCCCTGATCCTGTGTATATGATCAGATTCCATGGAGCACCACTGAAATCAAGGGATTCACCCCCATTCAGGTCACTAAAATATCAGGGCATTTAATCAGGTGAAACAAGTTAGAAACCTCAAGAAGTCAAAGGGCTGGTCTACACTGAGGGGGTGAATAACGTAGCTGAAGTCAAATATCTTAGATTAATTTTAAAAATTACTTACCCCGGTCCACATGGCACCAGGCAGGCTCCCCTGTCGACAGCACTTCCTCCGCTCACGGAGCTGGAGTTCCAGTGTCGATGGGGAGCGGCTCTGGGATTGATTTATCGCATCTAGATGAGACGCAATAAATCGATCCCAGAACATCGATAGCTACCCGCCGAATCGGGCGGGTAGTGTAGACGTAGCCAAAGACTTACAAGATTACCAGTACAGTCTGGTTTGATCCAGGCCAGAAATACCATAAGAGCCACCTATCTCACATTGTTTGGGCACTGTGTTTCTAGTTCTGGCCAAAATTAGGAAGTGTGGAGTTGTCTAGCTCTGACCCTCTTGACTTTGCTTATATAATAACTCAAATTTTCTGATACTCAGAAATTATATGGAAAATATTTTTATTTCAGGAAAAACTAGTGAAAAAAATACTCTTCCATGTTTGAGAATAAAAATATTTTTATAATGAAATTTTGGGCTCAAAATAATTGTTTCCCTTCTTTTTGACTCCTTATTTCCTTTAAAGATATGGATAAAAATAAAATATGTTTCAAGGAAGTAAGGAGACATGAAGAAAGAAAACAATTATTATGCACCAAAAAGGTTTTAGTGATGCAAAACTGTACATTTCCACCTGTCTTACACATAACTGTCAAATTGCAAAGTGTCTCCTTGGATCATGTTTTGAATACTCTCAAAACATAATTTTGCTCATTTGAATCCTAACAAAGCAAAAGAAAGGGTGTGTGTGTGTGTCTGTCTCTTCATACAGGGCCACACTCAATGAATGAAACTGCTATCTAACGCACAGTACAAGCAGTTCATTTCAAGTGTCAGTGAATCTCAATAGTCTTGGCACCTTGATTTTAAAATACTTGAATGTCCATAAGATAAATGTCTGTAATAAATTAGAAAGAATAGATAAGTCAATAATCTAAGTATTTATCCACAGATTCTAAATTATTACTACAAATCACACTGGACCCTTAAGATTTAATTAGATTCAAAGCACTGAAATGAACTCTAATTATTGGTATTAAAAGTTTCCAGCTCAGCTGGCTTCCCACAACTAGTAATGTTAATAACTATTGATATTGTAGCTCCTTGCATCCAAAAGTCCTGAGCATCTGGTAAGATTTACAAACTGTATTTAGGGATCACAGTACCTACCACAAAAATTAAGCCCCCTTTGGTTTGGAAAGTGGCAGCCTTTAAAACATAATGGCAATGCTACACGAGAGCTCCAGTTAGAAAGCAAAGGACACCATATCCAACTGAAACCACCAAGGGAATTTGAGGCAGTCAGAAGGTAATTTGACTTGGACACAGAGACTACATGTCTCCTGAAAGTTTGCAAAGCACTGTTGTTAAGATTTAATGGAAATTACGTCTGGTATCATTTTCTCATTCCCTCTCATGTGTTACTACTATCCTCTTCTTCTTCTTCATCATCTTTTATTTATACTGCAGTAGCACCTAGAGGCAAGGGCCCTCATTGTACTAAGCACTATACAAACACAACAAGATGACAGTCACAGTCCATAAGAGCTTTAAGTCTAAGTTAAATATGAGTCACTGTGATAAGTAGTGGTCACCAAATACCTAACCACTGTCCAGCAATTTGAAAAATACATAAACCCTATGGAGCCTGTTTTCATTTTGCAGACACACTGTAGTACCCACAATTATTGTTGCAAAACCTACTATTTATATATCTGACTACACTCCACTGTTAGAGTTTGCCCTGATACAAGTACAAAATGAGGAGTGTAATTAATTGCAACAACAAAATAGTAGGCAAAGCCCCATTAAAAATTAGGCCCCACTATCTACTAAAAACATGATTCACCGTGCCAAATTATAGCCAATGGGCTTGCCAAAGGCCATTGATTCAGACTTTCTTAAGTAAATAACATCTTGAAAAATGATTTACTGAATCTGCTCTATATAGTCCTCAGTGGCTAGGAATTATAGGGTTGCTTGTTTGTGAACCTATCAGTAAAAGTCTGGTGGCCTGAGAGTCTTTAACCAAAGAAACTGTTTTGTTTCAAACAAAAAAACAAACAATACCTAAACAAGATTCTCTTCTAGTGAGATACTTCACATGGATTTCTTACAAAAATAACAAACAGAACAAAACCTAAATAAAAGACTTTTCTGCCTGCACAACTCTAATACCCCTCGGAGGCTGCAATTCAACTACTGTAAATATCTCACTAGGACTCGGAACCCCTAGCATGTTACACTCCTAGTTCTCTTTTTTTCCTTCTTAGAGGTCCTTCCAACAGCAACAAGCACTTAGGTTTTACCAAAAACAAAACTGCACAAACCAAAAGAGAACCTCCATGCTCAGCCTTTCTATAGGCAGCCATGCTGTATTGAAGGTCAAAACCCATGGGGCCCCAAAGCCCTTAAAAATAAATACAACCACTTTTAAATAGCTATAACTTAATCATAGAAAAACAAACATCTAATAGTCTTCTCCAACAAGGAACACACAATCTTCAGGTAGCCACACACAGTTTTGCACCAAAAAGGGGCATGACTATAAGAGAGAGAAAATTCTCTGGCTTGCAAACAAGAGGGCTCTTGGTTATAGGACAATTCCTTTTAAATAAATTACAATTGTTTCTGCCTTACCAAACAGACTGAAAAGATTCAAAAAAATCCCACTAGAAATTACATAAAAAGGCGTTTACTTTACCATGATATGATAGCTGCGCCAAATACTTTCAATTTCCAAGATGCTGCAGAAACCATGACCAACTCTGTAATAGATTGCTGCAATACCTGGCTTTAGCTCTCTTTCTCTCTCTTCTACTTCATTTTCCCTTTCTTTTAGTTGGCTTGAAGAAGTTTTCAAGGAACAGAATAGGAAGACTCACCAAAAGGCTAGAAAAAAGAAAGCAAAAAGAAGAAGGGGGGGGGGAGAGAATCAGGAAAGAGGCAGGATTTTGATAAAAGCACAATTAGGACTAGATCCTTCAATTGGATTCACCTGGACACATCCCTGCACCCTCATGAAGTTCCACTGAAGTCAGCAGTACACCCATAGGTAATCAGTTGTGGGATCAGAGCCTTGATATTCATGGAGGAAGAACTGCAAAGGTTCAAGTTAAATGTTAACCTTTTGACACTGCATTAGTACAATATGACTTATTAAATTACAAATTAGGGTCCTGCTATACATATATAGATTAAAATACCAAAAAAAAAATTATAAGATCAGGAGAAATTACCTCAAATTTGAGACCTTTTACATTTGTGTAAACTCAAGACTGGTCTCATTTGTCCAAAAATATTTTGTAACTTTGGGGGGTAGGAGAGCTACATTTGTGACCATTTCTAATCACAAGCTTGCTCTGAAGTTTGAAATATTCATTTTCACTTTTTTTTTTTTAATTCAAAAATAACTTTTTTTTACCAAATTTTACAGGGCAGAACATTTTGAAGATGTGAGAAATAAATGTTTTGGTACAAAATGTTGTAGACTCATTTTCACCAATTTAGCACTATAATAATACGTATACAGATAAATTAGGATGTAGGCAGGGTCTCTAGAATTCTGTAGCACAACAACAAAAAAGAGTACAATGGAGGATCATGAAGCAAAAGAGGCTTCAGTGCTGAAGAAAAAACACAGATTTCATACATAAATTTGCCCCTAAAATAGTCACAGAAGTAGCATAGAGTTCTAGGGGCACTGATTATAACAATGCTGTTGTAGAAAAGCCATCCCTGCACTGTGATAAAGCAAAATCAAAGTACAACTAAATTTTATCCTTGGTTTACCTCATTTTGCAAGGCAAAGAAAGCTGCATAGCCAAAACATCCATTTTAATCATTGCCTCCCTTTTAACTTCCTTTTACTAGTGTATATATAACCATGACCTTTTTTAATTTAGACCTCAAGAGATTTAAAAGTTTCATTATTCTTACCTGCTTGAGTACATGATTTCAGCAAATTGTAAATCTCCACTCTACATCTACCTGATAACATAGTTTTGATTTTCCCAAAGAGAATTATTTAAACAGAGACCAAATTGTGTCAGAGACTAGGGCTTGCAATGTATTTGTGAGCCAATAACTTTACTGAGACACACTCGCATTTGTATGCTGAAAGTTGCTTCTGAAAAAAAAAAACTGTTTGCCTTGGAGTAACTCTGGTTTATTGGTATATTAAAAATGTTGTGGTGCAGGCTAATGTGTAGAATTTAGACTGCCACTTTAAATCAAGGGTGATCTACAGTATTATGTGAGGTCAAGCACTGTTTAGTCTTCTCCTTTGCAACAAATCATAATGCCACATGAAGTACTTATAGGGTGTTTTTAACCAAAGAAAACCACTTGGGAAATGGGAAGATTTGTTGAAGACAGCAGAAGGAGCACTATGCAGGCAAATAGTCTAACACATTACATCAGAGGACAGATCTAATGCGGAAGGAGACTGAAAACTGGAAAGATAAATAACACCGGGTGGTACTTGGGTGCTATAATAATGTTTTGTTTCTTTTGGAATACTTTCTTATTTTAAAAGAAGTGAGAAGAAATCTCTCTCTCTCTCAGGGGACTCTTCGTAAACTGCACTAGTAAATCTGTCTACTATATTTCCTGTAGTAATCAGCAGGAAGAGGCACCTGTCATCCTTAAGAGAGAGAGTGGGGAGGAATAAGCTGTCTTTTGTTTTGGTGCAGTCAGAGATTCAAACAGACTCATGAACCTGCTTTAAACCTTAAGGTTACACTTTAAGTTAGTTAAGAATGCCAACAAGGTAAGTCAACCCCTTTTAGTGTGTGTCTTCTTAGTCAAAGGGCCTTGGAAGGGAGGTACTAGCCATTTGGTCTATACCAAAGAATGAGAGAAACTGGTTATTTTGGAAGATCAGGGCCTTTGACTGTGAACGTTTCAGGGCAGGGTGTCTCTCTTGCTATCTGCACATACAGAGCTGGGCACAACGGGGCCCTATTCTGCATGTTCTCAGTTTCCAGCTGAAAGTTTGCAGTGTGCCATTCTATAAGAATCTTTGTCAGTATGACTTCAAAATGGCAGCCGACGCCAGCAGAAAGAGGGAATCCTTTCCATTTAAAGATGAAACAATAACATACGTTATAACAGACACAAGACACATAACAGACACAAGTCCTTCCCTTATAACATGCTATTTTTAAAATGTGGCATGCATCAACATCAATCAAGAGCATATCTCAAGGGAAGCAGCAGTATCAGGAAGGAGGAAGATGTTTCAGCCCCACTACAGAGAACATGGAAGGAAGAATAGTGGGACAGAAAGAGTGTTTTCCACTCTTATTACTTAAGTTAAGGTGAGGTTTTCAGGAAGCAGTAAGCCTAACTTGCTACCCCTCCAAAGTGTAATGGAGGGAAGACCAACCCCTGGAAATGCTGTAGGGGGTTCTTCTCAGATTAGCAGTAAAAGTGAAAGAGGGCTATTGCAAGTAAAAGAAAAATCTCTTCCTAAATCAAACAAGAAAGAAGAAGCCATCACTTAGGTGATCCTTATCAAAACACAAAAGCACTGGAATCCATTTCTATTTTAAAAGTGCCCATGGCTAGATATTTGTTCTAGAAAATCTTGTACAGATAGCCAATTGTTCCATTGTAGGTGGCTGAAGTTGTTTATTTCAACAATGTACAGTTATTTGCAAGATCAAGGAAGAACAGTATACTGTTCAATTTTTGTTGTGCTATATTCCTGTTTACTGTAAACTGATACCCAGTAAAGGTGCCTTTGAGTCTGGTAAAAATACAGTGTTAAATATTTTGCCTATCTTTTCACAGATTAAATGCCAGAAACCTTGAATGTTTTGACAAGACCACAGAGAGTGACAGAAAGTTGAATTTGTCTATGAGCATTTTCTCCAAATGTTCAGACTGGTTTTGTAAATGCTGTTGTATAAAGGAGGTGAAATGAAACCTCTCTGAATAATGTATAATCTTTATTTGCTGTAATTCATTAACTAT
This sequence comes from Macrochelys suwanniensis, assembly GCA_033296515.1. NCBI lineage: Eukaryota > Metazoa > Chordata > Testudines > Chelydridae > Macrochelys > Macrochelys suwanniensis. The sequence continues at coordinate 27,921,584 of CM065780.1, read as the reverse complement.
AGAGAACTGATATATCAGGAACAAGTCTCTCTTGCATTCAAGCTTTGCTCAGCACAGGACAAGATGGAAGCTGCCAGGAGCTTAGGGACTGCTCTGTCCGATACCACCAACAGAAAACCCTAAGGACCTTACAGAAGTGTAGGACTGGTGTAGCAGAGCACAGCCTAGCTCTTCCCCATCCCCACCCCATGTGCTGGGATGTGAGGGAACAGCTGGCACATGAATAGGTTCTGCTGGATTGATAGCAGGGGGAATTCCCCTCTACAAGAAGATTTCTCTGCTGTCCACTTACAACCAGAATCAAGATGTTTTACGTCTCTGAGTGGTACAAAGGAGCTGGAGCATGTGGGAGTATCTGGTCCATAGCTTGTAAACCTATCATCAGGCATTCCTCTTTCTCTACATGGTGATGCAAGTCTCTGACCACTCTGATAGTTTGGCTATAGCTAAGGAAATAAATTCGTATTTCAACATTTTACAAAGAGAAGAGAAGTTTTTTGGTGACATCTGGTCAAAAATCTTTTCTAACCATGGGATCAGAGAATTGGATTTTTTAAAAAAATATTTTTTATCAAATCATTGTGTTTGCAAATAATAAAAAGGTGGTTTTGTTAGTTTAGGTCCCACACAACTTTTTATGGACTGGTCTTTTTTGTACATTGTTTCTGATCAGTATTGTGTCTGTCATTATAGAATTGCTGGTTACTTGAACTGAGTACTTAGTTTCTGATTTGAGAAAAGTAAATACGTCCATATATCTTGTCCTGTCAGTTGTTGTTCTTTTTGCCCAGAAATACTTTCATGTTTTGTGATTCATACTGAAATACATTTAATTTAAATGGCGGTAGATTAAAACCTCCTGTGCTTTTTTGATGCTATGGATTGCATGAGTTCATATGATTTTTCTTTTCTTGGTCCAATTAAACTTTGAAAATGCTGTATGGAATATTAAAGGGGAAAAACAAGTTTTGATGTCATGGGGGAATATTTGACATTGGTATAAAAGCAGTGGGAGCACATTCGTTTTTATTATAGTTGCTCTATTCAGCACAGAGATAGGGAGATCAATCCTCCTACTGCATTTAAATCATTTGAATAGTTTGGATTAAAGGTGTGATATTCAGCTTTTGCACCATATTAAGGTTGTTAGGTATTTCTATTCCCAGCTATGTGATTCATCCTGGAAGAATTTTAAACTGAAATTGTAATACTGATTGGGAGATGGCACCACTACAACAGAGTTTCAGATACACTGGCATTTGCCCTATATTCAGAAAAGTTGCTGAAGTCTTCTTTAGTTTTTAAATTAAGTGAAAACAGAGAGCTATGGATTTCTTATTGTGATTAATAGATCATCTGTATATACAAAGACAGTTATTTTTTCACTCTGTGGCCACCTTTAATCTACCTGAGTCCAATTATGCCCTGGAAATTCACATTTGAAAGAGCCCTCAAAATGCAAATCTCCTCTGTTACCCATGCAAGGAAAGGTCAGCTGTGTCCACATCATTCTAAGACTTTTAGACAGGCTCTCCTGAATCTGGGATCTGTGCTGTTGAAGTGGATGGGTCAAGGTTTGGCACTAGGCCCATGATGAGTGGGGGCAGGTCACAGAGATGCAAATCATTCTTCTGTGCACTCACTGATCCCATGACTGTTCTCAGAGAAAGGTAATAGAGCCAGAGACTGCATATTCTTTTATTCTGCTGTGAGAAATGCATTTTAATGGGCAAGATGGAGGTAGCTATCCTGGGGATGCCATCATAATGCGACACAGTTGTTTCGCCAATCTAGCCCTAGTTGTTTCTGATTAATTGTACCGGGGCTTGATTATTTGCTCAAACATTAAAGGGGACAAGATGCATCATTCTCTGGTGCCTCTGGAAAGAGTGGAAACTGAGATAATGTACGTTTAAGTAAAATGGCATTTCTCTAAACAGCGCAGAGTGTAGCCATCCATACAGGAATATGATCTGTTAGTGCTATATTGCCAGTATTTGCATAACAACATTCAGGTGTACGATTCTCTGTGACATGGAAATAATCTATTATCACACACACACACTCCCCACCGGCATGCGCCTGTGGCAATTCATCTTCTACAGCATCCTCTCCTCATGCTGCAGTTTAAGGTAATAATCTATTCTGGTGTCTACTTTTTTTGACACTGTGTGATAGGTGTATTCTCTACATTGATAATGGAAAAATATCAGCACATATCACACACACCTCAATTAGTCATATTTTTCATTATTTATTTAGATTAATACTCAAAATAGAAAGAAATCTATCTTGAGCTCTAGTAACTTTGACATAATTAAAATTACAGCCACATCAGAGAAAATACCAGCAGCTTCCTCTCAGCTAAGTGAGGGTGGGATTTTCAAAAGCTCTTAGCATTGCCCTATCTCTGCTCTGATTGTAGTCAGAAAAGGGGAATAGGAACGCAGTCATAAACTTGAGAAAACACAGCAACAGAATATATATACAAATAAAGATAAAATATGCTCCCCTGCTGTAAACTTTAGCAGAAGTCCATTTAACTCCCTTTGCATCCTCTAGTGAGAATATCACACAGGTAGTAGTCCCTTTGATCCACAAAACCCCCTCATAGTTTGGGTCAGAAATGTATCTGTGCAGATCTGCCTACAGTTTCAAAGGACTTGCATGCCTTGTGTTGCCTGGAGGTGCCGCCACCTAACTAGCTTAGTGATTTAGCTTTATTACAGTGCTGGGTAGAAAAAGCCTCATTAGCGTTCACTCAGCTCTGCTGCTGTCCTCTGCATCACTTCTACTTATGAACAGCAACAGCATCACCTCTAGTTATGAACAGTAACAACTCTCTCAGTGAAGTCTTCAGTCTATGTTGTCTCTTGCTGAGAAGTCCTGAGGGCTTGTCTTCACTACCCGCCGGATCGGCGGGTAGCAATCGATCTATCGGGGATCGATTTTTCGCGTCTCGTTAAGACGCGATTAATCGATCCCCGATCGCACTCCCCGTCGGCTCCGGCAATCCACCTCATCAAAAGGCGGAAGCGGAGTCAATGGGGGAGCGGCAGCGATCGACTCGCCGCCGTCCTCATGGCCAGGTAAGTCGATTACGATACGCCGACTTCAGCTACGCTATTGACGTAGCTGAAGTTGCGTATCGTAGATCGACCCCCTCCCCTAGTGTAGCCCTGGGCTGAGTCTGTACTGTCTTTTGCAGCAAAGTCCCCCATAAGAGAGAAGCCAAGAGCACTTAAGGCCCTTAAACAGAGTCCTAGTTACTTGGAATGAGTCATAAGGTAAGAGTTCTTTCCCCTCTTTGAGCCACTCTGAAAGCCCACTATCCCTGAAAATCCAAATTCATATATAGTTATGCTGACTATCCAAGTGTCACTAGAGGAATTCTGGGTAAGAAGCCTATGCAAATGAAGCTCTGTAAGGCAGCATTTCTCCCTTTCATTAATAGAGGGAGTAGAGAGCTCTTTCTGTTCTGTAGCTTCTGGCCATGGGGCTTTCACTTACAGGATATTTTACCCCACTGCTTTAGAATTCTGGCAGAATTTTCTGGAACAGACCTTATTTTATTTTTTAATCTGTTTTTGCAATAAGTTCTATAGGAGTCTCTGTAAGTCTTGACATTTTTGTGTCCACTCTGGTTCTCCAAATTATTCAGCATTTTGTTACATGTTTTCTGGTAGATTTCTAACTCATGCTGGAAATAATTTGTCTGCTGGGCATTATCTTCTGTTTCTGATGCTTGTTGCTTCAGCTCACCAGTGTCCAAAGAGGTAGAGCTGATTCTTTTTTCCTCTCAGGCTTCTGTTTTCCATTCTAGTTTTTTCAAATGCTACATGCAGCACTGCTATGAAGTTCACTGTACTTTCTGCTAGACTATTTTTTCCTGCACCTGTGGCAGTTCATCTTCTATAGCAATGTCCTCTCATGGCACTGCCTGGTCTTTTTGAGAATGGAATTTCTGAGACTCATGACAAATTTCTGGTAAGGTCAGAGCTGGGAGAGAGTTCTACTGAAATTTAAGAGAGACAGATTGGCCATGTAGCTGCTAGCAATGATATTTTTCCCCAGCATACTGGAAGTTTTCACTGCCATCTCCTGCTCCCTCATGTTGTCCAAGAATACATCCCTCCAATGTGCCCTGGGACTCAGGCAGTCCAGAATGTGTTGGGCAGTTCAAGTGTGCCAGGACCTGATGAAATGCATCCTAGAATACTCAAGGAGCTAACAGAGGAGGTATCTGAGCCTCTAGCTATTATCTTTGGTGAATCATGGGAGACAGAAGAGATTCCAGAAGACTGGAAAAGGGCAAATATTGTGCCCATCTATAAAAAGGGAAATAAAAACAACCCAGGAAACTACAGACCAGTTAGTTTAACTTCTGTGCCAGGGAAAATAATGGAGCAAGTAATTAAGGAAATCATCTGCAAACACTTGGAAGGTGGTAAGGTGATAGGGAATAACCAGCATGGATTTGTAAAGAACAAATCATGTCAAACCAATCTGATAGCTTTCTTTGATAGGATAACGACTCTTGTGGATAAGGGAGAAGCGGTGGATGTGGTATACCTAGACTTTAGTAAGGCATTTGATACGGTCTCGCATGATATTCTTATCAATAAACTAGGGAAATACAACTTAGATGGGGCTACTATAAGGTGGGTGCACAACTGGCCGGATAACCGTACTCAGAGAGTAGTTATTAATGGTTCCCAATCCTGCTGGAAAGGTATAACGAGTGGGGTTCCGCAAGGGTCTGTTTTGGGACCGTCTCTGTTCAATATCTTAATCAACGACTTGGATATTGGCATAGAAAGTACGCTTATTAAGTTTGCAGATGATACCAAACTGGGAGGGATTGCAACTGCTTTGGAGGATAGGGTCATAATTCAAAGTGATCTGGACAAATTGGAGAAATGGTCAGAGGTAAACAGGATGAAGTTTAATAAGGACAAATGCAAAGTGCTCCACTTAGGTAGGAACAATCAGTTTCACACATACAGACTGTCTAGGAAGGAGAACGGCAGAAAGGGATCTAGGGGTTATAGTGGACCACAAGCTAAATATGAGTCAACAGTGTGATGCTGTTGCAAAAAAAGCAAACTTGATTCTGGGCTGCATTAATAGGTGTGTTGTGAGCAAGACACGAGAAGTCATTCTTCCGCTCTACTCTGCGCTGGTTAGGCCTCAGCTGGAGTATTGTGTCCAGTTCTGGGCACCGCATTTCAAGAAAGATGTGGAGAATTTGGAGAGGGTCCAGAGAAGAGCAACAAGAATGATTAAGGGTCTAGAGAACATGACCTATGAAGGAAGGCTGAAGGAATTGGGTTTGTTTAGTTTGGAAAAGAGAAGACTGAGAGGGGACATGATAGTGGTCTTCAGGTATCTAAAAGGGTGTCATAAGGAGGAGGGAGAAAACTTGTTCATCTTAGCCTCTAAGGATAGAACAAGAAGCAATGGGTTTAAACTGCAGCAAGGGAGGTTTAGGTTGGACATTAGGAAAAAGTTCCTTACTGTCAGGGTGGTTAAGCACTGGAATAAACTGTCCAGGGAGGTTGTGGAATCTCCATCTCTGGAGATATTTAAGAGTAGGTTAGATAAATGTCTATCAGGGATGGTCTAGACAGTATTTGGTCCTGCCATGAGGGCAGGGGGCTGGACTCGATGACCTCTTGAGGTCCCTTCCAGCCCTAGAATCTATGAATCTATGCTGAGGGTCAGGTTCTCTCTACAGTTCTGGCCCCTTTTCAACACAGATGCACAAAGGGGTCATAATCTGGTCATGGGAATTCTGTGCTGGACACAAGTGTGCCAGTGGTCTGTCCAACTCATAGCATAGGGGGTATGTTAGAGGAAGGAGGATATAAGCCAGAATCTTCAAGGGTACACGGCTGAGTAAGTTTCACAATACCTATGCTCCACTGGCAGAGGGTCTATGAAGATCTTAGGCCACTGTCACAAGCTCAGTAGCTTCTCTATATCATGTTGCTGCCTGTGCCAACTCTGAGAATCAGCATGCCATCAATGGATCTCTGATACAACCACCTCTCTCTCCTGCGCCAAGCAGGACTCTAACTAACTTAGAAGAGGGAAGGAGTTGTTTTTGGGTGCAGGGGCTATCATGAGGAGAAAGTGGTTAAAAGAGAGTAAAAATATGGTAAGCTGAATGTTTTTCTTACCATGTTTATTAGACTCTGTAACGATTTCACAAATTTGGGGGTTGCGGTGGCTGATCAGCTGAACATGAACTCCCAAGTGCAATTCTGTGGCCAAAAGCGTTAATGTGATCCTTGGATGCATACATATCTGAGTATGGGGTCCCACTGCCTCTGCTCCTCAGCACCATCCAGCTTCAGACACTGCTGTGTGCCCCCAGGAGTATTCGCTGCTAGCCCAGGCATACCCCAATCTGCCCCTGATTCATGGACATTTGGGGGCAGGTGCGTGGCTACCTTGCACCGGGCAGTCTGGGGTGAGTGCAGGATCCATGGAAGGAAGTGATCATGATCTCATAGAATTCAAGATCCTAAGGAAAGGAGGACATGAGAAAAGCAAAACAAGATCACTGGACTTCAGAAAGGTGGTTTTCAACTAACTCAGAGAAATAGTAGGCAAGGTCCCATGGAAAGACCAATTAGGAAGAAAAGGAGTCGAAGGAGGCTGGAAGTTCCTAAAAGATGTAATATTAGAGGCTTAACATCAAGCTATTCTGATGAAGCGGAAAGATATGAAGAGCCACAGGAGGCCAATGTGGCTGCCTTTTAGTGATCTAAAACCCAAAATGGATACATACAGAAAATGGAAGGAGGGCTCTGTCACCAAAAAAGTATACATGGGTATAGCACAAGCATGTAGGGACAAAGTCAGGAAAGCCAAGGCAAAGAAAGAGCCGGCAAGGAATGTTACAGACAATAAGAAGGAGTTCTTCAAATGTGTCAGACAAAAAAGAAAGATCAGGGATCGTGTGAGTCCACTTCTCAGTGGAGAAGGTGCTCTGGCAATGGAAGATGATAGGAAGGTAGAGCTGCTCAATGCCTACTTTGCTTCAGTCTTATCACAAAAAATAATGTGACCAGATGACAAGCAAAGTTATCAGAGACAATAAAGGATGCATATCAGAATAAGTAAAGAACACGTCAGAAACCTTCTGACCAATCTGAATGAATTCAAGTAAGCGGGGCCTGATGCTATTCACCCCAGGGTACTGAAGGAATTAACTGAAGAAATCTTATTTGCCAACTCATGGATGACAGAGGCCCTGGAAGACTGGAAAAGGGCTAACTTAAAAAGGAGAAAGGAGGAGGAGCCAGGGAAATCTAGACCAGTCAGCCTGACTTTGATACCTGGGAAGCTACTAGAGCAATGTTTAAAACATTCTGTGACAGGTTCCCTCCAGGGTGCCACCTGGAACTGGAGTACCTCTGAGCCCTCTGACCCACCACCAGCCTGGGCTCCCCCTCACACCGTGCTTCTGTGACAAGCTGCAAAGCCCTCCAAGCTTGTACTTCCCCCAGCATTCACACAGGTAGGGACACACCCAACTGCAGCTATATGCAGGTTCTCTAACCACCACATCTGCCCTGTATATGGGTTCAATATCCGATCCGCTTCTCCCACAATGTGAAGAGGACCATGTGCACGTGTGGTCACCAAGGTGAGACTTTCCCCCAGACACCTTAGTCAAATGCACACTGGTTTAGAATAAAACATAAAATAAGTTTATTAACTACAAAAAGATAGATTTTAAGTGATTCTAAGTGATATCAAACAAATCAAAGCAGATTAGCTAGTAAATAAACAATACCGCAAACTGAGCTTAACTAACTAGATAGGTAGGATATGAGTTAGCCAATTTTTACCCTGAGTGATAAACAGGCTGGCAGATTCTTAAGGCACAATCTGCCTTTGCTTTGCAGCTTGGGTTTCCCAGGTTTTCATACATATACTAGAAATCCCTTTAGCCTCGGGCTATCACTTCCCCCTTGTTCAGTCTTTGTTCCTCAGGTATTTCCAGGTGTGTTGTTGTAGGGAGAGTGAAGTTCCATCATGATGTCATTTCCCCCTTTTATATCTTCTTCCCACTTGCTGGAAAGCTCTTCTGCTGTGACCTGGGTCAAACAGTTCTCAATGTGTAGTGCTATCTCTGAGAGGTTTCTATTGTACATAGTCCCTGGGGTAATCCTTGTGCTTGTGTGCATTTAAGGAAAAACTTCCTACCTATACAAACAGTAGGACAATGGAACAGACTGCCTCTGGAGGTTGTGGAAGGTTCTTCACTGGAGGTTTTCAAAAGAAGGCTGGATAGCCATCTATCTTGGATGGTTTAGACACAACAATTCCTACATCTTGGCAAGGGGTTAAACTAGATGACTCTGGAAGTCCCTTCTGACCCTCTAATTCTATTCTATGATAGAGAATATCATTAGATAATTATTTAATGTACTGCAACATATTGTAATGTATCAGTGTGTAATCCTGATGACAGGAACATAGGAACACAAGGAATTGCATGCTGGATCAGACCAATGGCCCATGTAATAAGTGGTCCTGTATGTGACAATGACCATTACTACATTACATGTCATGTCCTCTCTTATCTTTCCCCATTTATACTTCTATCTAGATCCTTTAGATGGTATCTGTTATCTGCAATTGGTCAATCATTGTGTTTCTACAATGCACAGGTACCATACCTGTATTGTATTTACATTGCCCTGAAAAGCAAAGCGCCACAAAATGCTCTGTGTCATAATGTCAAGGACCCTATTTTCGTCTTTACATGAATAGTGCATGAGAGTGGGAGGGATAGCTCAGTGGTTTGAGCATTGGTCTGCTAAACCCAGGGTTGTGAGTTCAATCCTTAAGGGGGCCATTTAGGGATGTGGGACAAAAATCTGTCAGGGGACAGTACTTTGTCCTGCTAGTGAAGGCAGGGGACTGGACTCAATGACCTTTCAAGGTCTTTCCAGTTCTATGAGATAGGCATTTATTTATAGGAGAGGAAATTGTGAGTTTCAAATAAGGTATAATTATTATCAATTTGTATTGCCATAGTGCCTAGGAACTCCAGGAGTGGACCCAGAACCCCATTGTGCTAGGCACTATACAAACACTTAAGAAAAAGATATAAAGTTTCATTGTGTGAAGAAGAAGGAGATTAAGGGGGAGTATGATAGCAGTTTTTCAGTCTCCCAGCTTCACCAGATCATGCTCCCTACTAGTTTGCACAAGTACCTCATGAGCTACCAGGTTAGCGCTGGAGTATCACAAAGGAGATTTCCACACCACAGAAGGGAAAAAAAACACAACAACATAAGTTAATACAGCCTGAGGCTAAATTCCATGACTTCCATGGATGGGCTTGTGAGGGAAGAATTTGGAAGAGCCCAGCCAGCTCCCTACCTCTTAGCCAGACTCTATGTCTGTAACAGGGTTGGCTGCCTGCTGAGCACCCACTTATGGACAGGGGGCACTCTACAGCAACCTTCCTCAGTTTACCCCTCTTCAGGGCCCTTTAAAAATGGCACACAGACTTTTTCGTGGGTGAACACCACACCTGTCTGGTGCAGGTTTAATAACAGAAAATTATTTTCTGTGTTACAACGTCCCCTGCATGGGATCAGTTTAATAACAGAAATAGTTCATACCAGTCCTCATTGTCCCAAAATAAAGTCCATCACTACACAACAGTCCATACTTGGCTTTGGTCCCTACTCTGACAACTGGAACCCTTCTTCTGTCCCAGTCTGTTCTCACAGCCCACCTTCCCAGCTCCTCCTAGCTGGAGCTTAGCCTTCTGGCACTGGCCTCTAGGACCCCAAACATCTAAGCCCAAACTCCATCCGGGTTTCCCCACATGAGCCTCCTGTTCCCTGGGCTCCTCGCTATCACAGCTTCCTTGGTCTCAGGGTCATCCCTGACAGAGCCCTTTAAACTCTCTACATTTTCCTTCATTGCAGCCTCCTGATTCTCTGTATAATCAGTCACCCTGATCTCTCTCACGTGTGACTCATTCTGTAATCAGGGTTGCCTAGCCCCCAGTCTTATGGGATGAGCCACTCCATTACAGTCCCCTTGCTGCCACATCCTGTACTGGAATCCTGTAGATTGGTCCAGGGAGGGGCTTCCATTAGGCTTCAGAGTGAAGCATGCTAAGAGGTAGGTCTGGCCCCTTCTATGTGTGTAGTTTTCCCTCAGTGTACAGGGATACATGGTGGCCTACCATTAACATGCCAAATGTCATAATTGCTTTAAAACATGATTTTGTGCTACAATTCCATACTAACCCTTGAATATAACAATAGTTATCTTCAGAGTGAATCATATTTACAATGTAAATTAAAGCAGTAATGTTTAATCAGCAATCAAATACTGTACAAGTGTTTGTAATAGAAGTATAGTACTCTTCACACATACTCTTTAATGAACCAGACACTGACGGTCACATTTACAAAGGCAACCACAACACAGGCATTCACAAAAACAGGTGTATACTCACTGCAGTCAAAAGCAACATTTGGGCACCTAAACCAACATTTGTGTACACTTAGAATGCACATGCCAGATTTGCAAGTATAATTGCAGGATGTGATGGCTGCAACAGGTGCAAACACATAAGAAAGTTTAACCCTGAAAGTGTATCCTCTTTCCATGCAAATAACTGATTTTCTGTTTCATTAGTAGCTATGGAAAAATAATCAGCAATTTGAAAAGTTGAAAAAAAATTGTTTTGGTTCAAACTAGACACTTTGATTCAATTTCAAGCTTTTAAAAATATTATTAATTAAAAATATTGAAGGAAATTTCAAAATGCAACAGTCATGAATTGAAAAATCAAAACATTTTGTTCTGAAAATGTCAATATATAACATTTTGAATTTCAGAATTTTTTTTAGTTGTTTGTTTGTTTTTGACAAAAACAGTTCAGTGAAATCAACACAACTCCACAAAATGTTCCAGTTGACCTGTAACTTCATTTTTCACTAAAAAAAATGTTTTAGACAAACAATTTTGCTCTGTTTTATTTCCATGTATATTATGAAAGGCACTATATTGGGTTGATTCTATTATTTGTGCCATTTGGAGAGAAGAAAAATGTGCAATGAATCATATTATTCTGATCTTGTATATTGGGCAAAGCTTATTGATTCATTTAAAAAAAACCATGCTCATATTGTTACCTCTGAGAGCCTTATATTTATTATGTCTCTGCTATTGTTTCAACATGATGCTAGTGTGGCCTCGTGTAGGGGTGTTATGGTAAATCAGTTTCCGTTCCCATTCAATTGTTAGGCCTTTTGCTATGTCCTTTATTAGAGGGACATTCCAATATTCTTCATTAAACTAGATTGTGGCTGCGTTCAAAGTACACAATTTAGTGTTACTAGGAGACATGTTTTTACAAATTATCTGCACTTCAGAATGGGACTTAGCTGCCCATGCAGATGGAGAAGCAGTTTATACAACCTGTACATACGTTACAACTTTCCTTTTGCTGAGCTGCATCCTGTAGCAATTAAATATATGGACAGAAATAAGATGTAGGTAATAAATAAATAAATGCTTCAGCAAAAATGGTAACTAGAATATGATGAAGTTAAACAGCAAGTGAGATACCATTAAATTAAAATGAATGGAACAGAGAATATTAGCAACAGAGTCCATTCTTTATTACTTTGCTAAGGCCAGGGGAAAGAATTTAGATACCAGGAAAAATCAGGATCAGCAGTCTGCTAAATCAGACTACAAATCCACCTGGCAGACCAAAGAGAAACTAACGACTACATAGAAATTAACCTTACTAATCCGATACAGATCAGACAGTCTTTTAAACTGGATGAAACTTAAATTAAGCTATGAAAAAATCCAAATATCATCGAATATTGGTTGGGGGCTGGGGAAATCTCTCTTTTATGGCTTCAGTAAAAGGAAAGAGAAGGAAGTTAATAAGCAAGTCAAACCCTCATGTAATCTTCCGCTGAAGGAAGTAGAAAATAATCTCATCTTTGTATTTAATGCATTGTTTTATTTACTTTGCTCCAAGGTCTATGAGAAAACACTGTTTTAAATGCGTCAGTGGGATCAACAATATTCAGCCTGGCTAAACTCCTCATCCTCTGAGAATTTTACATTGTATTAAATACTTATAATAATTAAACAACAAGACAGTGAGCTGGTTTCTTTCACACCTCATTTAAAGTACCAAAATAAAATGTCTTAGGGCTACCTTCAACTCAACCAAATGCAGCCTATTTGGACTTCCACAACAGAACTATTCATGTTAGTAAAAAATTGAAGTATTGGCCTCTTTTTGCCTCCCAGTTAGAATGCTTCTAATTTTTAAATTAAGAAAATCACTCCTACCCTCTGTGATGTAAATGCTGATGCAAAAAATCACACTAAACAACCATCAATGCAAATCTATTTGCAGTCTACAGGCACACTGTCTTGCTGGGCAAGAACGGCATATATTACATACCATATTAGTGACAGCAAAAGTTCTAGCGCTTATTAAGCACTATTATAAATCTGTATACTGAGGTAGCAATACTGTAGTCTGTTAGCAAACATTATATATATATGTATTTCTGGGAAAGAAATATATATATATGGGAAAATATATATTACATGTAATATATGCTGTTCTTTCCCAGAAATACATATATATTATGTTTGCTGACAGACTACATTATTACTATCTCAGTACACTGATTTATAACAGTACTTAATACATGCAAGAACTTTTGCTATCTGTCCGCAGTCATACAGAAGCTGTGTATACTAGAAGGTTAATGCAAGTCTTAATAAAGAAGCTTATAACAGCTGAAAGCTAGTGTTTGCTGTAGTGGCTAAAATAAAATCTTGCTATTTTACTGCTACAGTATTGTAAGGTTAGCTGCACTCTGTCCAAAGTGCAGCTAAAATTAGCCCTATAGTTTGTTACTGGTAGAAAAACTGAGCAAGCTATGGATAATTTTAAGGCATTTTATTCATACACTTTAGTGGATTTAGTACCTGTAAAAGTCAGAGTGTATTCTAGCACGGACATTGGTTTTTCCTGAAGCATCCCATTTCATGGGTGGCAGATCACATTGCAATGCGTTGGTTATGACACTTCACCATCTTGTACTGTGATATGTCAGCATATGGTAGAAGCTACATTTCATCTCAAGAAGAGTTATAATATAAGTTGACACCATAGTATGAAGGAAATCTCACTAGCAGATCAGTTACCCATTAAATGCTGGTATCTGATTTATAATCAAACAGGAAGATGAGAGCAGACAGTGCCATTGTTCATGAGCTAGTACAATTATTTCTGAATAGTCTGGCACATCTCTATAATCAATGAAGTATGTTTTTTTATTTGCTAGACTTTCATTTATGCCTCAGCGTATCAAAGTGGCAGCTGACAGCATCAATATTCCTGTTTGTATTGTTTATGATATTAGTATAATTAGCAACATCATTCATAATAACTAGGCTTAGCACCAAACAGTGACATTTATGCCATTAAGCAAGAATTAGAGCATAATGCAGCACTAAACAAAACATGAAGAACACTATTTACAAAGGTGGCTGAAAGCACTCTCTTGAATATATGTATGTGGATATTTATGATGCATGTGTGTTGAACGCTTAATACAATCCCATTATTGTATGGCAATTTTTAACTACTATCTTCAATGAAAACAATATTTTTGAAATGTTTAATTTACACTGTACATAGGTTGTTTTATAATGGACTATAATTTTCAAAGATGAACCAGCTCTGCTTGCTAAGGGTTAGATTATGCATCCCTTATTCATTCCCACAAGCCTTTCCACTGAAGACAATAAAATGTAAGCACTTACCAGTGTGAACAAGGGTTGCACTATCTTGCCCAAAATGAGTAATGAATGGTTTAGGGGATTAGTGCCACCGTTGTTAGTACAGTAGTACTATTAATTATTTGCATAACAGTAGAATCTGCAGCATCCAACCAATGATAGCGCCCCAGGGTGCTATGTGCTGTACATGGTAACAGACAGTCTCTTTTCCATAGAGCTCGTGATATAAATAGAAAGGCATCATGAAACCATGGGAAATTAGCCTTCACTGCCAGATCGTTACTGCCCAGGTCTGCCTGCCAGGGTCAGAGGCTGAGTGAGATGGAAACGTGCAGGGAAGCAGAAAGGGCGGGACCACCCACTTCTCCCACCAGCTGATCGATGCTGGGTCAGCATGAGAGCCCAGCCGCCCAGCACAGCAGCTGGGCTGCCTGACAGAGAGACTAGCTTTGTGAGGCGGTGGTGGTGGCCGGCTGCCACGCTCCAGGCATAGGTGCCGACTCTGTGGGTGCTCCAGGGCTGTAGCACCCATGGAAAAATATTAGTGAGTGCTTAGCATGAGGTGTGCTCAGGGGAGGGGGCAGAACTGGGCAGGAAGAGGCAGTGAAGATATGGTGGCTTTGGGGAAGGAGTCAGGTGGGGGCCGGGACCTGGGGTGGAGCAATGGGTGTTGAGCATCCCCCAGGCCCAGAGGAAGCTGGCGCCTATGTCTCCTGGGCCCAGATGCTGGGGACTGGGGCCGACTGTGCTGGGGTTGGAGGGGGCAGGTGCAGCGGGAGGAAAGAGCTTCCTCTGTCCCCGCAGGTAACTGATGGGGTGGGGAGAGTGTGGCAGTCCCCGGGCTGCGTGCAAGGTGGGGGGCAAAGAGGAGTGAGTGGAGGGTGGGACCTTGGTGGAGGCGGTGGAGCAGGAGGTGGAGCTTCAGGGGGAGGGGAGGAGCATGGGTGTCCAGTTTCCAGAAATTGGAAAGTTGGCAACCCTAATTTGGACAGGGGTAATTATAAAAATCAGGGGTATGGAATGTTCAGTTAAAATGGGTATTGAGAACATATAAATAAATAATAACATCCTGAAACTGATGACTGCTCAGACACCTGTTGCTTTTGGGAATTATCAACAAAACCGTGCAGCCGTTTTGAAAGAAAAGAGGCATTGTATGTTCTTTGACAAAATGCCATCAGTTCTACAGTATAAATCCAGCTAATAAAACTAATCTGCAAGGGGCTTTTAGATTGTGATTTGATTACCGACTGAGAGCATTTTTGTGGAGTTTTGGTAAAAATAGCAATTGATTTCCTCTCCAGACAAGCAATCTGATCTCTACAGTCCTAGCAAAATCAGCTGCAAGATACCAGTTTTTACATCAGAATCAGTCAGCCAGAAAAAATATACCGTGCCTGCAAGTATACTGTGCCACTGGGATCCTAAACTGGTCAGCTGCAGAAGACTGTCTAATGGGCAGGAAAAAGGATAACCACCTTTGTCAAGTCTCATGGGAGGCAGAGGATGCTTTCTACTGCAGTAGGGATGGAAGAGCATTAAATATGCCCGTTAAGGCTCAAGGGTCAATTTGTGCCAATGCTATATGCTCTGCATTCTGTTTCCCTCTCACTGTAGATAAATGGCATCTACACGTTTTAGATGGGGAAGGCTTAAGCAGGTAGATAGCAGGTGTGATATACTACCACACTATTGGTAATTTTAACTCTATACTTTTTCTCATCAAATACTTTTTGTCAGGATTCTACACTCCCTTTTTGCTTTATGTCCTGCCCATTTGTCTCATTTTCGGACATGTGCATTTTTTGGTGCTTGTGGCCATTTAAATAAAACACTGATTTATTTTTAAAAATTATTTAGTTCATCCTCACTGGAAGATTAGAACTAAAGGAATAAATATAACTTGTGTTTTTTTCTCATTTTCAAGATGAAAAGATGTTTTTACACATTTAGTGCAATTCTAAATAAAGCCTTGAGGGCAGAGGAATAAAGAAACATCATTACATATAATCAGGCATTATTAGCGAAAAGTATTTTTATGCAGTTAGTACATTTTCAAATAATCTTATTAAATAATTTACAAAATCTTAGTGACAGTGGAAAAAACAAGTTTTTTATATATCTAATTCATTTTAGAGAAATTTTTTAATTAAATTAGTCAATTTTAATATAAAGTAATTAAGTACAAAATCCTCGTAAAAGAGGAATATATATATATATATATATATATATATATATATATATATATATATATATATATATATATAAAAATAATAAAATTCATTGCTAAAGGAAAATATTTGGATGCAGCTACTACATTTCTAAATAACTTTGATTAAAGCGTTTCAGAAAGCCTGCAAAGTATTAGTGATCAAGAGAGAAAATATACCAGTAGAGTTACATACAGATGGGCGCAGTTGTTCTATAATCAACTGCCTCATTTTAAGAAAATATATATATGCAATTACTACATTTCTAAATAAAGTAATTAAATAAATGTACAAACTTTCACTAACCGAGGAATAGAGGAGAAATGTTAATATCATATATAACATGCATTTTGAGAGAAAAATATTTTATGCATTTACATTTAAAGAATACATCTTTAAACAAAGTCTGCTAAACAATAGCACAAAGACCCCAAAGTATGAATGAAAAGGAGAAAGTATAACCTTAGAGTTAGTTACATTGTACAGAATACAGTTCTAAAGCCACCTTTCAGAGAAACAAGAAAGTTTTAAAACAACTTGAAAGGAAAAAAGGCAGAGAGAAGAGGAAAAACAGCGCTCTCCGCCAATTATCACCAGCCAAATGGCAGAAGGCCCTGCTCTGGGAGCTTCTGCTGAACCACGCCTTACTGATCAAATCAATCATAAAGGCCTTTTTAATCATGGAACCTTTTGCATCACATTTTCCTGAGCCACTCTGTACATTTTTTTAACCCCACAACACTTTTTATTGTAGTGTATTAAAAAGTAAATTAGAACTAAAATACCAATCAAAAGGGTCATGCATGCAGATTTTGTTATTAAACTTTTTACAAAACCTGTATAAATTTAGCAATTAGCCTTATTTGTTTTTAATTCTGGATCAGGAATAAAATTTCTTTTTTCTACATCATGTTTTTACTGTTTGTCTTTAAAAACTGGTAGACAGCCTGTAGGAGTCTCAGTCTACGGCGGGGTGGTGGGGCGCCAGCCCGCCTCGCTGTACTCGCTCGATTAAGTTGGGGAATCCTTGGTCTCGGGCCTGAACACCTCTGGTCGAGTCCTGTAAGCGGTAGAGGCTAAGCCCTGGCCCTGAGTCAGGGCGGGCAGTACGTAATGCAGGACTCAGGCCCTCAAGCAGGGGCTGAGCAATCAGTGAGTCAGGGAGCCCTGGCCCTTGGTCACGGCGGGGCAACAGATAGTTCAGGGCTCAGGCCCCCAGGCAGAGGCTGAGCAATCAATAAGTCAGTGAGCCCTGGCCCTTGGTCAGGGCGGGGCAACAAATAGTTCAGGGCTCAGGCCCTCGCAGGGGCTGAGCAAATACTGAGTCAGGAAGCCCTGGCCCTTGGTCAGGCCGGAGCAGCAAGTAGTTCAAGGCTCAGGCCCTCAAGCAGGGGCTGAGCTCTCAATGGAGATGGTGGCAAGCCCAGGTCCTAACTCTGGAGAACCTGGGAGAGGGGGAGACTGCCACCCACACGTTGGGGGGCAGGGGGGACGCAGGCCCACCCACTCCACTGTGTCCCAGCCCGGGGCCCTAACAGCGGCAAAGGATCCGCCGCTGTGTCAGTGGGGATCCTGGCCGCAACACACTGACATGGGTTCTGGCCACGGTGCAGCCACACTGGGGTCGGCTGTCCCCGGGCCACTTCCTAACTCCCCCTCGGGCGGTACCTGAGTCCAGGGGGTGTCTTCAGCGGGTTCCAGCCTCATGGGCTCCTCGTCAGACTCGCGGTCACTCGGCAGGTCCGGCAACTCCTCTGGGAAGTGGCCGCTTGGCAGGTCCGGCCACTCCTCCGGGCAGGGGCCGCTCGGCGGGCCTGGCCAGTCTAGGCAGGTACCTGGGGCCATAGGGGTTTCCCAGTCGCGAGCTAAGCTGGCCGCGTCTGGTCTCCCCGGTGGCTGCTCCTCTAGTGAGCTCCGCAAGCCCGCCTTTATACTTCCGGGTCACGCTGGTCTACTTCCAGGTCGCGGCCTGTCTCTTGGCGGGGCGGGCCCAGAGCCTCCTGGCCCCGCCCACTCTGGCCACTGGGCTGGTGCTTCTCTCTGCGGGGTGGTGGGGCGCCAGCCCGCCTCACTACACACCCCCCTCCTCAAGGCTGGTTCCCGTTCATCGGGACCAGACCAGTCCAAATCCCCCAAGCGGGAGAAGAAGTCGGCATTGACGTGGTCCTTACCTGCCCTATGGCGGACAGTAAAAGAATAGGGCAGCAGCGTCAGGTACCAGCGTGTTAGCCTCATGTTGTTATTCTTCATTTTGGCCAGCCACTGAAGGGCGGCATGGTCGGTGACTAGCAGGAACGGGGCACCGAGGAGGTAATAACGCAATGCGTCACAGGCCCGTTTCACTGCCAGGGCCTCCTTTTCTATTACTGCGTAGTTCCGTTCACGGGGAAACAATTTCTGACTTAAGTAGAGGACGGGATGTTCTTCTCCATCCACCTCCTGGGACAGGACAGCCCCCAGTCCTACCTCTGAGGCGTCCGTCTGGAGGATGAATTCGCGATGAAAGTCCGGACTGTAGAGAACGGGCTCCCGGCAGAGACTGGCTTTGAGTTCCTGGAAAGCGTCCTCACACTCCGAGGTCCATACTATACGGCGGGGGCTGTCCTTTGTCAAGAGTCCCGTCAAAGGGGTCGCGATAGAGGCAAACTGAGGGATGAACCGTCGATAGTATCCGGCAAGTCCCAAAAACTGACGGACCTGTCGCTTTGTTGTGGGGGCCGGGCAGGCTGCTAAGGCCTGGACCTTTCCCACAAGGGGTCTCACTTGTCCTCTCCCGATGGTGTACCCCAGATAGGTGGTCTCCTGCCATCCAAGGCGGCATTTCTTGGGATTGGCCGTCAACCCGGCAGCCCGGAGGGACCTCAAAACTGCCGCTACCCACTCTAGGTGGTCCTCCCACTGGCTACTGTACACCACCACATCGTCAAGATAGGCCGCGGCGTAGTCTCTGTGGGGTTGGAGGAGGCGGTCCATTAGTCTTTGGAACGTTGCAGGGGCCCCATGGAGGCCAAAGGGCATCCGAGTGAACTGGTACAGGCCTGTGGGGGCAGCAAAGGTGGTCTTCTCCCTGGAGGCGGGGTCGAGGGGAATCTGCCAATACCCTTTGCTCAGGTCGAGGGTAGTGATGAAGCGGGCCTCCCCTAGCCGGCCCAGCAACTCGTCCACCTGGGGCATTGGGTACGCATCAAACTTAGAGATGGTGTTGACGCGTCGGAAGTCGATGCAAAACCGTCGCGTGCCATCAGGTTTGGGGACCAGTACTACTGGGCTGCGCCACTCGCTCTGAGAGGGTTCGATAACCCCCAGGTCCAGCATGGCCTGCACTCCTTCTTCAATGACTTGCCGCATGTGATAGGGCACTGGCCTGGTCGCCTCCCGGATCACCACCCCCGGTTCCGTCTGGATGGTGTGATGGACGAGGGTCATGTATCCGGGTTGGACCGTGAAGGTTCACGGGAACGCCCGGAGGAGGCACTGGGTCTGCTTGAGTTGTTCCTCCATCAGTGTCTCCCCGAGCTGAGGTCTTACGGGGTCCCCCGGAAGGGTGGTGCGGGGGCCCAGTTCGGGCTCAGGCGGGGAAGGGTTGATAAAGAGTCCCTCCCGCTCCCGCCAGGGTTTTAGGAGGTTAACATGATACTGCTGCGTCCTCCGGCGCCGGTCGGGCTGGATGATCTCATAGGTGATGGGCCCAACCTTCCGGGCTACCTCATACGGCCCTTGCCACTGGGCCAGTAATTTTGACTCACTGGAGGGCAGGAGGAGCAGAACCCGATCACCAGGTAGGAAGTCGCGGACTCGTGCGCCGCGGTTATAAATCTGGGCCTGAGCTTCTTGGGTGGCCTTCAAATTTTCCCTAGCTAGAGCCCCGGCTTGAGTAAGGCGATCCTGGAGCTGGAAGACATATTTCAGGAGACCCTGGGTTGGAGACGGGGTTTGCTCCCAGGTTTCGCGCATCAGGTCCAGTAGCCCCCAGGGGCGGCGCCCATATAGCAGCTCAAATGGGGAAAACTTGGTAGACGACTGGGGTACTTCTCGGACCGCCAAGAGCAGCGGCGGGAGTAGCTGATCCCACTGGCGTAGCTCTTCTGGGGGGAACTTCCGTAACATGGCCTTCAGGGTGCAGTTAAATCGTTTGACCAAACCATCAGTTTGTGGGTGGTAAACCGAAGTACGTAACTGTTTGATCCCCAGGAGTTCGCACACCTGCTGCAGCAGCCGGGACATAAAGTTGGTCCCCTGATCCGTGATAATCTCCCGGGGCAGG
Organism: Macrochelys suwanniensis; assembly: GCA_033296515.1. Classification (NCBI taxonomy): domain Eukaryota; kingdom Metazoa; phylum Chordata; order Testudines; family Chelydridae; genus Macrochelys; species Macrochelys suwanniensis. Next base: position 27,901,277 of record CM065780.1, on the reverse strand, counting down.
CCTACCTGAGCGAAGACCTTCACGAGTTCCCTCGCGATGGTTCGGGCGGTGATGCTCCGGAGTGGTATTGCCTCTGGGAAACGGGTAGCGTAGTCCACCATCACTAAGATGTATTGGAACCCGTCCGAACTTTTTTGAAGGGGCCCCACCAGGTCTATGGCCACCCGCTCAAATGGTGTTTCGACGAGGGGCATAGGGATCAGGGGGGCCTTAGGTGTCTGCGGTGGGGCGGCTAACTGGCACTCTGGACACGACTGACAGTAGCTCCTCACCTCTTTGTATATACCTGGCCAGAAAAACCGCATCAATATTCGGGCCAGGGTCTTTTCGTGGTCCAAATGCCCAGCTGCGGGGACATCATGGGCGAGCTTCATCACCGCTCGCCGGTGACACCAGGGCACGAGCAGTTGGGTTCGGGATTCCCCGGTGTGCAGGTCCCGCTCGACCCGGTACAGGCGGTACTGGCGCAGCTCGAAGTGGGGCCACTGTGTCGCCCGCTGGGGGTCAGTTATAGCTCCATCGATGGCCGCCAACTGCTCATACGCACGGCTGAGCGTAGGATCTGCCCTTTGATCACTGCAAAAAACCGTGTGCAGCTGGGGAGCATCCGCTGCTTCCCGCGGGGAGTCTCTCTTGGTTCTTCCCTTGGTCCAGTGTAGTCTGGTGCCTCGCCGCCTTCTGACCGGGCCTCAGGAGGATCTCCTTCCAGGGCTGGGGTGGCCGCCGGACCCTCCTCGGTGTTCGCACGGAGGACTTCGGGGAACTCCGGCCAGTCTCGCCCCAGGATATGCGAGCCGAGGGGCCAGACCAACCACCAGTCATGTCACCCCATCCACGGTTAACTGGACTCGGGCGCTGGGGTATGGCCTTACGTCCCCGTGAATGCACTGCAGACAAATCGTCCCCAGGTCTGGATCAGTCTGGAGGCCGAGGTTTTGCCGAATTAAGGCCTGGCCACAGCCTGAATCAATCAGGGCCAGGGTTGGGCGATCCCCGACAACCACTGACACCGTGATCTTGGCGGCTTGGGGGCGCCGGGCGCAGGCATCTCCCGCACAGACCTGGCCGAAGCTGCAGTCCATTTCGGTGCAGTCCCGTTGCAAATGGCCATGTCTCCCGCAGGAGAAACATGGTCCGAGGTCTGATCATCCCGGCCAGGGCGGGGTTCCTGTCGGGCCCTTTGGGAGGCTTCGATTGGCCCCCCCGGGGTATGGGCCGAGGTATCGGGGCTTGTCGAACCGGGCCCTCGGTCGGCCAGGGTCAGGGCTCTGTGCCCCGCGAAGGATTTCGTGTTTCGCCCCAGGTGGGGCCCCTCTTCTCTGGAGTGGGGCACTCGGGTACTGGTGGGGCAGCTCGGGTAGTTGGCCCCACGGGGGCCTCGGCCGCGAGGAAATCCTCCATCAAGGTGATAGCAGCGGCTAGCGTCACTGGCCGATGGTGGAGGACCCACGCCTTCCCTCGCGATGGGAGTATATGGGTGAACTGCTCGAGAAGAATCTGCTCCATGAGTTCCCCCGGGGTCCGCTGCTCGGGCAGTAACCATCGTTTGCACGCTTCCCGAAGTTCCTGAGCCACCACCTGGGGTCAGGCTCCCGTAGGATAGACTAGGGTCCAGAACCGCTGGCGAAAGGTCTCGGGACTAATGTCCAAGGCATCCAAGACGGCCACCTTTACTTGGGTGTAGTCACGGGCCTCCTCCGCGGACAGGCCCCGATACACCGTTTGGGCGGTCCCTGTCAGATACGGGGCCAGGAGGGTCGCCCATTGGTCTGGGGCCCACCCTGTGACTAGCGCCACCCTTTCAAAGGTCACTAGGAAGGCCTCGGGGTCGTAGGTGGGGCCCATCTTGGTCAATCGAACCAGGGGGGCTGCGTTGGGTGACCCGGTGGCCCCCGCCGGCTGGGGCTCCGTAGGACAGGGCAGCATCATCGCCAGTTGCTGTAGGCATTGCTGCTGGTGCTCCCGGTTCTGGCGCCCCAGTTCCACAAGCAGCTGTTGTTGTTGTGTGCTCAGCTGCTGGACCAGCTGCTGCTGCTGCTGGAGCTGGGCGGCGGCCTGCTGCTGCAGTTGCTGGAGCTGGGCGGCCTGCTGCTGTTGTTGGCTCTCGGCCAAGAACTTAATACGCTTATCCATATCCATGTTGGTCAGGCACGCTCTCCCTCTGGTCCCTTCTCACAGGGTTAGGGGGATCGGTGCCCACATTCTCCACCACATGTAGGAGTCTCAGTCTACAGCGGGGTGGTGGGGCGCCAGCCCGCCTCGCTGTACTCATTCGATTAAGTTGGGGAATCCTTGGTCTCGGGCCTGAACACCTCCGGTCGAGTCCTGTAAGCGGTAGAGGCTAAGCCCTGGCCCTGAGTCAGGGCGGGCATAAAGCAAGTGAATAGTCAGGGCTCAGGCCCTCAAGCAGGGGCTGAGCACAGAGTTCAATAGGCCCAGGCCCTGGGTCAGGGCGGGCAGAGAGTAAATAGTCAACGGCTCAGCTCCTCAGGCAGGGGCTGAGCACAGAGTTCAATAGGCCCAGGCCCTGGGTCAGGGCGGGGCAGCGAGCAAACAGTCAAAGGCTCAGGCCCCCAGGCAGGGGCTGAGCAATCAGTGAGTCAGGAAGCCCTGGCCCTTGGTCAGGCCGGAGCAGCAAGTAGTTCAAGGCTCAGGCCCTCAAGCAGGGGCTGAGCCCTCAATGGAGGTGGTGGCAAGCCCAGGTCCTAGCTCTGGAGAACCTGGGAGAGGGGGAGACTGCCACCCACACGTTGGGGGGCAGGGGGGACGCAGGCCCACCCACTCCACTGCGTCCCAGCCCGGGGCCCTAACAGCGGCAAAGGATCCGCCGCTGTGTCAGTGGGGATCCTGGCCGCAACACACTGACATGGGTTCTGGCCACGCTGCAGCCACACTGGGGTCAGCTGTCCCCGGGCCACTTCCTAACTCCCCCTCGGGCGGTACCTGAGTCCAGGGGGTGTCTTCGGCGGGTTCCAGCCTCATGGGCTCCTCGTCAGACTCGCGGTCACTCGGCAGGTCCGGCAACTCCTCTGGGAAGTGGCCGCTTGGCAGGTCCGGCCACTCCTCCGGGCAGGGGCCGCTCGGCGGGCCTGGCCAGTCTAGGCAGGTACCTGGGGCCATAGGGGTTTCCCAGTCGCGAGCTAAGCTGGCCGCGTCTGGTCTCCCCGGTGGCTGCTCCTCTAGTGAGCTCCGCAAGCCCGCCTTTATACTTCCGGGTCACGCTGGTCTACTTCCAGGTCGCGGCCTGTCTCTTGGCGGGGCGGGCCCAGAGCCTCCTGGCCCCGCCCACTCTGGCCACTGGGCTGGTGCTTCACTCTGCTGGGTGGTGGGGCGCCACCCCGCCTCGCTACACAGCCCCTAATGGAATACATGTTTAACTTTTATTCCAACTTCCCTTATTACATTTACTCAAAGAAATGTATTGCTTCATAAACATTTATATTCAGTGGAAAATTAGCACCTATTGGCTTTAGCTGTAAGGAGGCCTATTAATTTTAGTAAAGTTGTGTCTAATTGAATTTTTGTCTGTGTAGTATCACAAGTGTATTGCCTTCTTTCAGTAGGACTGCAGTGCCATAAGCATTTCATCAGGACTTTGTAGTTGTGAGGCAAATGACATAATTGCCAGACTGCTGTAAGAAAATGTTACTCCTTCTTCTTTATCATCATTGTTGTCATCATCATCATCATTGCAGTGCAGACATACCCTAAGCCTAAATCCTCTCCTAAATTACTTTTGAAAATGAACATAAGAACATAAGAACGGCCATACTGGGTCAGACCAAAGGTCCATCAGCCCAGTATCCTGTCCACCAACAGTGGCTAATGCCAGGTGCCCCAGAGGAAATGATCAGAACAGGTAATCATCACGTGATCCATCCCCAAGCTCATTCCCAGCTTCTGGCAAACAGGCTAGGGATACAATCCCTGCCCATCCTGGCTAATAGCCATTGATGACCTATCCTCCATGAACTTACCTAGTTCCTTTTTGAATCCTGTTATAGTCATGGCCTTCACAACATCCTCTGGCAAGGAATTCCACAGGTTGACTTTGCGTTGTGTGAAAAAAAATACTTCCTTTTGTTTGTTTTAAACCTGCTGCCTATTAATTTCATTTGGTGACCCCTTGTTCTTGTGTAATGAGAAGGAGTAAATAGCACTTCCTTATTTACTTTCTCTAGACCACTCATGATTTTATAGACTTCTATCATATCCCCCCTTAGTCATCTCTTTTCCAAGCTTCAAAGTTCCAGTCTTTTTCATCTCTCCTCATATGGCAGCCGTTCCATACACCTAATCATTTTTGTTGCTCTTTTCTGAACCTTTTCCATTTCCAATATATCTTTTTTGAGATGGGGCTCCTACATCATTTAGGCACTTTCACAGATTTTAATCATAATTTAAAATGTCTGCCATTTTTCTATTTAATTTAATTATCATTTCTGGCACAAGAAAACCAAACAATTATTATTTTGCAGTGGGGAAAAAACAGCCTAAGGCACAGTAGGAAATACATTCCTGCTTTGGTTTGTTTGTGGTATCATTTTCAGTTTATCAGAAATGTCTCCATTATGAAAAACTGAGGAGTTTTAACTTAGCCAGGACATTTGAAATCAATAGAAGCTGTAACTGAGTAAATGGGGGCAGAAAAGAGCACAGTTATTTGATTTATGTAATCATAGAGAGTAATAATAAATACTAACCTCAGCAAGGTTCTGGTTTATAGTAGCCTATTTTTTTGTGTGAGTGTAATGTGTATACAGTACGCACTTTCTTGGCTGGTGATGTTGTCTGAGTGTTAATCCCGAGGACACCTGTGCACCTACACTGATGTTAATGAAGACTGTTATGTGTGAGGACCCTTATTTTCCTACAAAAAATTAATAAAACAATTGTCATAATTAAAGATGTACCAATGCCAAACATCTTTAATTATGACAATTGTTTTATTAATTTTGTACATTGAAAAATGTAAATAACTGATATTTCCATAGGTTCTTTTAAAAAATATATTTTAGGGGCTCACTTGCACATGGAAAATAAAAAAAAATAAATGTTCACACATGCTTAATAATAATAAAACAATTGAATGAATTGCAATATGTATGTGCAACAAGCACTCCCATGGGATAATTACATTGAAATGTGAATAAAGTTAAAGGGAAATAAAATTTATTAAATGCAAGATACAATTCAGAGGTTCTGGGTTCAATAAATGAGTACAGTTAAATTTCTTATATAGCCGAAGAGGATAGTAATAATTAAAATGCATTTATGTCAAGATTACGATATCCTTGCTTATCATAAGTAGTGTGAAGTTCACACACTCGAGCAGATGCTCCTGAAACCTGCAAATCCCAAATATGCCAGTAGGTTTATGGTGAAGGTTCAGCCATCACTGCTAAATTTTTGTGGACATCAAAACAGCCAGCGGACAAACAGTATGGCAGACAAGTCCAACATCAACTCTGGTAGGTGATTTCCACCTGCACTCCATTGTCCCAATCGTCTGGACTGTTCCCAAATAAGGAGATCAATGCAGCGAAATTAGGAAAGCAGCAGGAAAAGGTAGTATTTACCCTGAGTTCCTATATAACCTGGGTCCACCAGCACAGAAATGGATGATGCAGCTTTTCACCAATATCCTGGAGACGAGTGAAATCCCCTGAGTGTGGAAAGAAGCCAAGGTCATTGCTCTCCTAAAGCCTGGAAGACCCGCAGCCTTCTATTTATATGCAAATCTTCCTCTTAAGCACCACCCACTAGGTGATGGAGTGTATGATTCTGAACTGAATCGGGTCCACTGTGGACACCAGCCAACCCTAGGAACAAGCTGGCTTTTGACTGCATAGAAGTTGCTGTGACCTTTTCCTGGCCCTCATAACAAACACTGAGAGACTGGATTCCAACAAAAACTCAAGACTGGTACTGCTTCCATTAATCTGTCAGTGGCATATGACACAGTCTGGAGAGATGGTCTGCTTCTGAAACATGCCAAAGTGATCCCCTATGTGCAGCTTCTCAGGCTGCCGAACACCATACGTAAGCAGCCGAAGGATGCGCCTATACCTTGAAGGTTAAACCAGCTAGCAATGCCCTTTGAATAATGGGCTACCACAAGGCACTGTACGTGCTCCAACATGCTTCAATGTATACACAAGCGATATGCCTGAAACGATAGCAAAGACATTTGAGTATGCTGATGATTTGGTACTCGCAACTCAGACTTGTAGCTTTAAAGAACTTGAAGTGACCCTTACATCTGACCTTAAGATCATGGAGGATCTTAAGGTCAAAACTGGTGGCTGAGACCAAATCTGAGTAAATCAGTAGTCTCTATTTTCCACCTTGACAATAGAATTGCACAAAACACTCTAATTGTCGAATTTTGTGGTGAAACTGTGTTATGACCCAAAGCCAACATAACTCTGTGTCATTCTTGACCATAAACTGACCTTTCATGACCATCTCAAGGAGGTAACCTGGCCCTGGTTTACTCAGGTACAGAGTACAGTGTACTGGTGTGGCCAAGAAGCTCCCATACCTCGCTTGTGTATAGGCAGCTGAATCAGACCATGTGTATCATCATGGGAATTTCAAAATCAACACCTCTACTGTGGCTATCTGTATTAACGAATAAAAACATCCAACTATCTGTCGAGATATAGCCACAGCATGAGACCTTAAACATGCCAAACACTACCCAGAACTTCCCATCAGGCAGGTTATGGCCTAAAATTCTGAAAGTCACTATGGGTCACACATGACCATTTCATGTCTCGGGATTCAGCCAGGGAATGGCAAAGTGTGTGGACCTCATCTACCATTCCAAAGAAGCACATTATTACTGACCCAACAAACTGCCCTCCTGATCTGGACTTGCCATGTAGACCTTGGACCACACTGAGTCGCATCCAAACAAACCATGGAAGATGCAGTTACTTGTGTGACTGCGCCGAGAGCATCCAAACCACTGAACACATTATATCGCAGTGCCTCTAATATGGAGTCAAAGGAGAATTGGATGATATCCACAACATCACAAAGGAGAACTTGAAATAGTTTTCAGACCTACAACTGCATCTATAGAGTGTTGATCCGCAGATTACTTATGCGCAAGAGAGCTTGTGAGTACCTTACTCCATAAGAAGTCCCATTGATATCAGTGGGATTACTCCTGGAGAAAGGTATTACACACACATAAGCAAATGTATCAAAATCTGGCTCTTAGGACATGAAATATATCCAGACTGCACAGCTTGTAATTTTAGCACCATTTCTCCAAAGGAATCCACAGGTTGACACACAGCATAGGCACGGGAAGTAGGAGTGCGGGTTGTGTCCGGCGTCCTGTCCACTGGCCCCACGCCCCTGCCATCCAGGGTCCCAGCTGCTGGCCCTACTGCTGCACAGAGGCTCCACTGATAGTCCTGAGTCCCGATTAGCCATGGGTCCTCCTCAGCAGCTGGCCCTGCACCTGTGGGCTCCACTGCCAGCCCCAGGGTCCAGGCCACCAGCCCCTCATGTGGGGTCACAGCCACCGGCCCGGGGTCCCACCAAGCAGACAGGGCCCCTGGGGGCTCTGCTGCCAGCCCCAGGGTCCCGCCCGGCCGCCGGTCCCACAGCCGGGGGCTCCACTGCCGGAGCCAGCAGGTCCCAGCCGCCAGGCCCAGGGTCCTGGCCACCGATCCCGCATGCAGGGTCTTGGCTACCAGCCCCACACTCGGGGCTCCGTATCCACCCCTAGCTGTGGCCTCAGCCTCTGCCGCCTTACCCCGTCCACGTCCCCCCATCCCATGGCCCTGCTCCCAGCCCCAGCTCTAGGGGGCAGTGAGGGGTGCGGACAGTTTTAAGAGGGGTGCAGCTCAGCACCCCCACTCCACAAACTGTTCCAGCACCACTGACACACAGAGTGATATCTTGAAAGCTGAAGTACATCTTCTTCAATCTACACCTGGACATCCAGTTTATTTGGCTGGAACCTGAGGTGTGGAAGATTTTTTTAATCAATGAATCGATCTGAGTGGTGAGTCAAAGTAGGGAATTTAGACTACAATCTGCCCTCAGTTACTAGTGATCTGTAGTTATGCAGATGACTGTCAAACTCAAAGTTATTCCATTTTTAGGACTGATTAACTATTGCAGAGCATGTTTGTATCTAACCTGTCAGGTGATTTTTTTTTTAACCTGATCTCCTACTGGGACCTGCCTACTGACAATTTTTATCACTTTCATTATGGGAACTTCACTTACTTCCAACATTTTCAGACTTAAAAAGAATTCATTATTTTAAGCCATGCTAACTTCCTGGAGCACTATGGGACTCAAAATTGAATCTAAGTGAGTCTGTTCTAGGAGCAATGTAAATGAAACACCCTGTAGTAAAACCAGAGTTATCTGATGGCCTCTATATCTTTATATTAAGAGCAGCCATGCAGCCAGAAGTTTAGATGAATAGAATGCATGTGCACTAAGATTTCTTTCATCAGCCTCTGATCTATATACAAAATGCTAGGGATTAGTCAAACTTTGATAAAATAAGCATGTTCGGATAAGGAGAGAGAAAAAAGATTACTGCTCTGAGCTAGCCCCCGTACTTGAAACTGTAGTTTGCTGTTTAGACGGAAGATTGTAGCCCAATATTAACTTCCACTCCCAAACTGGGACCCAGGGCAATGAACGCCATTCAAAATTATAAGCTGATAAATATAATTTCTTAGGCCATTGCTTTACTTCTATCCTCTTAAGCCTGTTTTGTTGACGTTGACTTGATCATCTGCTTTTATGGACCTTAAAGAAACCATCAAATACATGTTTGAAAAACAGTTTAATATTTTGGAACATGGGCATGTTTTATAGTATTTTTGCTTAATTATTAATGTCTATGTTTTATTCAAGAGTTTTCATAAAACAAATTATTAGCATTTTCATATTCACACTTGCAGAATTTTTTAAAGTAAATGTTAATGTTCACACACATTGAATATTATATATACATGTCTGTGTATATATATGTATATGCAAATACACACAGAGAGACTGAATATGTTATGCAATGTACACATTTTAGGACTTCAAGCAAAGAACAAAGGGCACATCCTCAGCTGTCTAAATATAATGGAGGTGTCTTCAAGTCACTGGAGTTAAATCAATTTACACCAGCTGAAGCTCTGGCCAACAAAATTCAAATATGGAGCTTTAGAGTCTTTCCATGAAACATTCATATTATCTACAATGATATCTGCCAGTATAGTGGCTCACCAGCCAGTCTGCATGCTGTGATGTGATCTGGAACACAAGTATGAATCGAAAGGCAAGTTGACTTCTGAGTGGAGGAGGAGGCAGCCATTGACAGAGTAGGGGATGCTCTATATGAGTGCTTCCTGTGTGCCAGACAGTAATGCCCCGAGTTAAAAAAAAAATCCTGGTTTTCAAAGGTGCTGAGGTCCTGCACTTTACATTGACTTAAATGGGTATCACTGTTACTCATTCCTTCTGAAAATCAAGCCACATTCATTCTAGTGCCTAAATGTGGCTTAGGACTTAACGTTGGCCCCGAAGGACTCCCAACCTGTAAACTGCTCCATTCAGGCTGGCCCCTGATTATAATCACAAAATTCTAATCCACATTAGGGACCAAATCCCAAACCTCACTCACCTTCTCTTAATATGAGATTCTAATTCTTCTGTAGGTAATATTGCAAGTAGGACATAGGGTTCCTTCTCCAGAAATATAGCTTTGAAAAGTTAAGCAAAACATAACCTTATTCTCAGTCTTTTTCCTTAACAACTCTAGGAAAGTGCATTTGTCGTTTAAACGTTCTCTGAGGTTGTGCATGATTAACAGTGCTTTTGGTACATAAGGTCTTAAGGATAAGATATATTAAGCAAAAGAGAATGTATAAATATTTATATTTATTATAGTTGTTTAGGTACATAATTTTTGATACTATACAATACAAATTATGAATCACACCATTACTTGTGTATTAACAGTGCATTACTGTTGAGGGACTAAAGATAATGTCTGAAATGAAACAGGCTCTACTAACAAATTGTAAAACCTTATGAAATCAGACTGCTGAGGGTTCCCCCATATCCTCATTTAGTCCCAGATTTCCTCATTTAGTTCATTCCAGCATGCCAGTTATTCCAGATAAAATGGATGGAGATCTTAAACAGAACTCATTAACCCCTTCAGGCTTGATGACTGACAGAGGAGGAAAACAAGCCTCTTTTTGTCTGGGGAGTTGGTAGACTGCTTACTTCATCGTCTCCAATCCTGAGTCCGTTCTAATTTACTTCAATGTAACCCTCAATATTTCCCTTAATTATGCTGTGAATTATTGCTTGACAACTACATGTGCCAAGCAGTACTCACTTTGATGCTGATTGGTGCAAAATGTGAAATTTACAAGCCATTAAGAAGCCATTCTGTGGCATGCCTTGCAATTAATAAAAAGCCAAGCCATAATAAAATCCAATTAATTCTATGTCTGCATTTAAAAATTGCATCTCACGGCAAGAAAAAAGGAATGCAAAGTCAAGGGTGGTGGTGGATATGTGAGGAGAGCGGAGGTGGAACAGAATATAACAACAGAAAGGAATGCAGAAAAGCAATCCTCTGCCTCAGCTAGTACATCACTTCTTATCTCCTTCAGCCATTTTAATTAACATGTTAATAAATTCCCTGATAGATTTAATGGTAAGTGACAATTGTGAGGTAGAGGCTGTAATAAAACCCAACGCAGAAAATTTGTAACTTGTAAAAAAAATCATTATTGCCTAGTCAACCGTAGCAGATTTTTTTTCTTTTTTTCTTTTCTGAAGGGAGAGATTGCTGTTTAGAAAAAGATTTAAACTTTAGCCCCCACATTAAGCAGAATTAATGATCTATTTGCTAAGATGCCATATATTACTTCCAGTTTATCCATCCACTGGGTAAACAGTAAGCATTTCTTGGTCACTATGATAGATTTGAATGCTGGCTGGGACATCAATCAGCGTTGGCAACTGATTAGTTGTTTGTGTCTTTGACAGGCTCTTCCATCTCACTGAATGAAAGCTTGCTGATTGCTCTCACTTCTATCCACATTCATTGCCCTCTACTGCCACTATATTATATGGCTAATGCTGATGGTGGAAAATCCTCCCTGACAAGTAACAGTGAATTTCTCCCATTCCCTTATCATTACATGCACGTTACTCTGTGTTTCTTCAGTGACTGGAATTACTGAGGGTACGTCTATACTACAGAATTAGGTCGAATTTATAGAAGTCGATATTTTAAAACCCGAATTTATGGAATCGATTGTGTGTGTCCCCACTAAAGAGCGTTAAGACCATGAGGTCGATTGACTGTGTCCACAGTAGCGGGGCTAGCATCGACTTTCGGAGCATTGCATTGCGGGTAGCTATCCCACAGTTCCCGCAGTCTCCGCCGCCCATTGGGATTCTGGGTTGCGATCCCAAAGCCTGATGGGGCAGAAAACATTGTCGCTGGTGGTTCTGGGTACATGTCATCCCTCCCTCCGTGAAAGCAATATTTTTCGCGCCTTTTTTCCGGGGTTTCCGTGTTTGCTACGGAAGCCTGCTCAGCTCACAATTACCGTATATCTCCAGCGTACGCCTGGACATTAGGTCTAGTGGGGATTCAGTCACACTATAATACGGGCAGAGGGATAGCTCAGCGTTCTGAGCATTGGCCCGCTAAACCCGGGGTTGCGAGTTCAATCCTTGAGGGGGCCATTCCGCCTGAGGCTGGTAGTCGCGGGACTACACAGCAGGAGCGCCTTGCCTTCTAGCTGCAGATGGTGCAATATGCCATAAATGGTCGTGGTCGCAGGACCACACAGCAGAAGCTCCTTTCCTTCTCGCAGCAGATTGTACAATATGATTGGTATTCGTGTGCTCCTGGCCGGCGGCCTATGGTGTGGCTGGCCGGGGGCGCTTGGACATAAATGGGAGTGACCAGAGTGACTCTGGTCATTCTCTTTTTTACGTTTTGTTTAAGGGAGATTCAGTACTGCCTGGAACACGGGCGGAGGGATAGCTCAGCGGTCTGAGCGTTGGCCCGCTAAACCCGGGGTTGCGAGTTCAATCCTTGAGGGGGCCAGGAGCTGATGATGGATATCAAGCATATTGTACCATCTGCTGCTAGAAGGGAAGGCGCCTCCTTGCTCACCGCATATTGTACCATCTGCAGCTAGAAGGAAATGAGCCTAACCCTTGCTCCCCCCTCCCTCCGTGAAAGCAACTGAGGGAGGAGCAAAAAATCCTTTTGATGGGACTCCATCATGGTCACCTCTGCTGATGAGATCTGCGCTCACCTGCAGCTCACCACGCTGGCCAAACAGGAAATGAAATTCAAAAGTTCGCGGGGCTTTTCCTGTCTACCTGGGCGGAGCATTGGAGCTCAGACTGCTGTCCAGAGCGGTCAAATGTTGCACTGTGGGATAGATCCAGGAGGCCAATACTGTCGAATTGCGTCCTCACTAGCCTACATCGATTCGGCAATATCGATTAGAGCGCTAATCCCCTCGTTGGGGGTGGAGTGGCGAGATCGATTTTAAGAGCCCTAGAAGTCGATGTTAAGGGCTTCGTCGTGTGGACGGGTGCATGGATCAATCGAAATAACGCTAATAAATTCGACCTAAACTCGTAGTGTAGACCAGGGCTGAGAGAGATGGTCAGCAGTGTTGGGGACTCATAAGGCTTGTTCAGCAGCACAGGTGCTGCTGGTCATGGCTGTTGTATTTATTAAAGCAATCACACATGAAAAGCTATGTAATGGCATGACACGTGCCTCATTGGTCATAGGCTAAGACTCAGCGGTGTCAACTATGAGCAGGTTATCAGTACAAAGAAAGAAAACAATTATGTGATGAGATGATGATGCAACAGGATGGTTGTGAACAGGCCAGCTGTGAATGAAAGGAATTACATTTCTTCAGCCTTTTCTTGTTGCCCAGGATAAAATTCAAGAATATTGGCTGAGATTCTCAAAGCAGTCTAGAGGCTTTAGACATCTCCTTCCCATTATAATTAATGGAAAGGAGATGTCTAAATGCCTTACACTTCTTTGAAAAGATCTCAATCTTTGTCATTAGTATATAAATATACAAAACACGTAACACTACAGCGAATGCTGTACCCAGTCTTTGGGTTTCTGAAACTGGATGGAGTGAATAGATTAGCTGAAGTATTTGAGGAAGTACAAAAGTTATGAATTTTGACTTTCCTAACACCAAACATGGTTTGGCATATGTGTAATCCCTGTGATTAAGAGTAAAGTCAGAAAGAATGGATCATCAGTAATCAAGATCAGCAATGTTTTAATCAGTTCGTGCACTTATTCACCGCATCTATCCCTGTAAAATTTTAGCCAAAACAAAACTTGGTTAGATATAGATCTACAGGCGACAATCATGGACATAGCATGGGCAGGGTGTGAGAAATACAGGTGATCCCACAAATCACGTATGTTATACAGTTCACATGCTGCAAAAATAATGCCACAGATAGAGTCAAGAAATAATAGGAATACCTTGCAGGTTTTGTAAAACCTTTCAGCTGACGATGTCACATTGTTTTATAAGCACTGAATAAGCCCCCCTAAGAGGTAGGTGAATATAGTTCCAGTGGGGAAACTGAGGCAAAAATTACAGTACAGGCCCATTTGTGTGTTCAAAAGCATTCCTACATTTGTGTGCATAGTTATCATCATCGAATGTGTAAACATGTTATCCAGGTACCTAAATACAAATTGGCATGCACAGATGTGGCATCAGTGTGCACAAATGCAAGACCACTATTGAGGTGGACACAGTGGCAAACTGAAGACAGACACATGAATAGAATTAAGCAGCAGGGCACAACTTTATTAAATGTTTAACACAAGGGAGGGGCACTACCTGCCCATACTCTCTTACACCAGGCATTTAATTGTTTCAGTGCAGGGGTTACAGGGCTCCTTACCATATAACCCATAATGTGGGGTAGGGTCTCTTCCGCCTAGCCTCCAGGACTCAGCTCTCTCTGAGTCCTAGCACCGTCCACCTGTGAGGGCGAGCGAGGGTGGGGATGTTGGCCCACGAGGCCCACATGAGCTGAAGGCCCATCACCAAAATCTCAGGTCTCCTTTCATTTTATTCTCTTCACTGCACTGGAAACTGGCCGCGAGTTGTGACAAGTAAGCAACATCATCCCAGTACCTTAGTTAAGTATCATGAGCACACTGTGGCTTACAGGTACAAGGAAGACAAAAAACTCCCTGGTCCTCCACCCATTGGCGCATGGGATAACAAATTCCTTTCTGACTCCCTAAAGAGGCGATCAGCTAGAGCCACAGCGTCTGTCAGGCCAGGTTCCCATTCCTAGTTCTGGTGGGTAGAGTGGGCTGCTGGAATAGAGCTGAAAGAGGCTCCATCCTGGGAGCTGGGGAATGCTGGCCAATCAGCACCCCTCTCCCTCAGCTGAGCAATGGGTGCCAGAGACGCCCATGGGAAAAGATACCTATTGTCCATGGGCAAGAGCCTCCCTACCTTGCTACTGTGACTGTCCCCCTTTCTCTGCCAGCCCCTTCAATCACCCCACCCATTGATGCAGGTGGGTGGCATTTAGATATACATTTTTGCCTTCTCAGGTGGTCATTTGCTCTCTTGAAATTTTGCCCTCATTAACATATCCAGCTCTTCACGTGACAGAGCTAGGAAAAGAACCCATACTCTGAGTTCCGTCCTCTGGCCACTCCCCATTTCTAGCCCTTCTCCCCCTGTGGCAGAGATTCTGGTTATCCCTTTGGTTACAGACCAAGAGAGAAGTGCACAGTGGGAATTTTTGATTTACAGCATTTATTTTTAATATATTAGAACATCACAACTAGTGTAGCCCTTCAGCCTGGATTTTCTTGATAGCTGGTGGATTTATACAGACATTTAGTATGATGAGGTGGTTGGACAGAATCATTTGCTATGGTTCATACAAATTACTGCTGAGGGTCAGAAGAATAAACCTTACAACTACATGAGCTTTGGAATATCAGAGCTGATTTTGTAAAGAAAGAAACAATAGATGCTGACAGATTCAGTATTACAGCAAAATGAGCTGTAGTCAGAAAACCATCAGCTCTTGTTCTATAGCAATTTTGCTCAACATTAAATAGGAAGAACAACCCAAATTATTTTATTTATTCTTTTTTATTCCCTAACTATATCCTTGGAATTATAACTTTTTTGGTGATTATTTTACTGTAAGCTACTGGTTAATAGGTTTATCTTTACAGAAAAGCATAACAGAGGGTTTATTCCCCCCTCTAATGCTTTTACATGGCAATATTATACATTCTAGAGTGCCTCCTAAGAGCTATGCTCAGAGCAAGACCAGGAGGTCCCCAAATCTTGGGGCTGATCTGCACTAACCTGGGCCCCAAGAGCCACACTAACTGCTGACTGTTTTGCAGGCTCCTTCTTTGGGGACTTGGTTCAATTCTGTGTCTGGTCTCTCCTTCTGTTCCAGCCTTTTTTTAACGGAAAAAAAATACCACACATAAAAGGGACAGTCTCATTTTCTGCTTCTTCCCCATATCAGGAGCCCACACTGGTGTCTGCTTTGCCAGATTTGCTAGTGAGCTACGGAGTCCTGTTCAAGTGAACCTAAGAAAATATTTAAAGAGACAAGCATATAACCTAATGGTTTGGGGAAAGGGTCAGGCAGGTTCTTTTTGTGTGTGTGTAATATGGTTGGCCCATTTTCAGTAAAATCATCATCTACCGTATACAACCTGTGTTCATTGCTTACATGATAATTACTAGTGCCCTAAAGTTTATTAAGTAAATGTCAGATATTATCTATTATTTGTATTGTATTAGAACCTAGAGGCCTTAGTCTTATTGTGCTAGGCACTGTGCAAATGTACAGAACACACAGATGGGCCCAGCCCACAAGAGCAATTGCAGTACAGTCCAATGCAAATACTTGTTTTAATTAAAACTCAATAGGTACAAAAACAATTTAGTGTGGAACAGAAGCAAAATATTCCCCTTGTAAGCATGCTATGAGACCAGCTGCGCACTCCTTCCACATGAAAATCCCTCACTGAAATCAAAAGGAGCTTTTCTTGCATTTGGAGTAAGAACTTAGCCCCATAGTGATTAATTATTAGAGCTAGTTGAAGAATATCAACAAATTATGTTTTTATGTATTTTTAGTGTTAATTGTTGAATAAATATTTGCAACTGAATTTTAAGTATTAGTGGTGTTTCCCTCCCCCGTTCAATGTATATTAGAAGCTGCTGTATACTCAGAAGAGAGATTTAGGACAACAATATGCATATGATGCTCAGTTCTACATCCCCTTTGCATCAAACCTGGAGTCTACCATCCCACTGCTCTCATCTTGCAAAGGAGGACATGCATGATATTAAACTTGTTAAATCTCAGTTTGAATAAGATTGAAGTAATGCTGATCACTTCTAGTGGATTAACATAGCTTGAGTTTAACAAGCTTTTTGGCAAAGAAGAAGGCATAGGTGCTGGAACTAGGGGTGCTGGGGGTGCGTCAGCACCCCCTGGCTTGAAGTGGTTTCCACCATATACAGAGTTTTCAGTTTGGTTCAATGGCTCTCAGCACCCCCATTCTACAAACTGTTCCAGCATCCCTGGAACAAGGCATATTTGTTTACACAGACCTTTGAGTAACCATCTTTGTAGATCTGCAGTTTATTAATTCCAACTGATTGAATCTATTTTCAGACAGACTGTTAAATTGTTACAGCATCTAGGTGCCACAGTGATGGCTCTGCATACAAATAAATGAATAGTCATTAACAGTTGCAAGACTATCAGGGAACCATGAGCTCAGGTAATGGCTAGTAAGGTACTGAGACTGTAAACTCTTCGGGGCAGGAACAAACTTGTTATCTTTATGTACTGCCTTGCAGAACTGGGAAGCCTGTAGGTGCTACCACTATACAATTGAATTACAGAAAAAGAAGCAGCAATAATTTTTGTTTACATGTCAACATACAGGTCCAGATCCTTTGCGGATGTAAATCAATGGAGTCACACCAGCTGGGGAACTGGCCTATCTTACGTTACTGACGTGGGCTCTAAAGCAATTAAGAAGTTCTTTCCAGTTAATGTATAAAGGAAAATAAATTTGGGAATGACTTTGAATGTGAATGATTTTCCCACTCACATTCTTTTTTTTCATCTCAGCCACTGGAAAGAGAATTTTTAAAATTTGTGGTATGAAAAAGTAAATATCAAATGGATAGGTTTCTTCACTGCAATATAAAGATGAACGTCCAAAGCTCAGTAACGTCTACTCTGGTAAATAACTTGTGTTATTTTTGCATTCAGAAACTAGTAATAGACAACTACACTACTCTCCCTCTACCTTTGTTTAGTTATGAATGCTGCATTTGCCATCAATTCTAGCATATATTGTCAATCAAACACGTCGTGGCAGAAACTGATTTTTTTTCAGTTCTTCAGCCTGCCAGATTTCCAGCTGTGCTGATGTCTGAATTATCAAGGGAAGGTGTATGTAACAAAGGATGGTGTTTCAAAAACAGTAACCTTGTATGCAAACTGCCTACATTGCATAAATAAACAGCTAGAAAACAGCTGTCTAAATATTCCTGCCTCTTGTGCTCTAAGTGCTTTTTAAACAAGGATCTCTCTAAGAAATATCAGAGGTTCTATAGTAGCCTATAGTACTGCCAATGACAAAATGGGGCTCTTCATAACATAAGAAACAATCCTTCCTCCAAAGTGCACAATCTACATTTGATAAGACACAAATAATGATGTTCATAAATTGACAAGAAGAGAGTGGGGGAAGAGTGAGGATGGAATTAAGATCATGTTACCGAGGAGGCATGTGAACATCCTCATGGTTCTCTTGCCCCCTGTTTGAGTAGTTAAAACCTTTCCTCTTCCCTCATGTATTGTAGACATGGTGGCAGCAGTCAGATTTTAGGACAGATCTTAATGGAGACATCAGGGTGAACAGCTTTAGGGAAAGTATTCCAGATGCAAAAGGAAGATGGGACATAACCCCTGGTGAGAGGAGGAGAAAGGGGTATTAAGGCTTTTGTCATTAGTGTCACAGAGAGACATAAAAGTAAAACAAGTCAGAGAGGTAGGCAGGGGCTGTGCAATAAAGGCATTGGGATGACAAGAAGAAAATGTTTGAATAAGATGTGCCGAACAATGAGTCAGTGAAGAATCCAAAGATAGTAGTGAGGTCCAAAGCTACGAGCAAGCAAGCAAGATTATTGCAGAATTCGAGGGAGTTCAGAGATGAGCGATGAGAGTAGTAGAATACAGGTGTCCATGCCCCATTTCCACCTAATCGTTTATATGCAAAAGTTGTAGGGATGGATTTTAAATGTAATTTGTTGGAAATGGGCTAACAGTTCTCTGCTCAATGAATTTTAAAGATACTGCCATCTTCTCATGTACATAAAAGTGTATCCTTTTCAACTGTTAGTCCTCGATACCATAATTATTTTGTAAATATAAAGCTGAGAGAATACCCTAAGTGTACAAAAAAGGGTTCTTAGACAAATCTTTTGGACTGTCCATATTTCAGATAACAACATATTTCTAGACTAGCTTCTAGCTTTTCAGAGGGGAGTTAAGATGTTTTTCCTGCATGCTTAGCCAAAAAGCTGAAAGATTTATCGTAACTGCAATTGGCATACTTTTTTTAAATACCCTGTCTAAATGTGCCCTAAATGTTCAAATGAACCTAATTTACCCAAAGAGGTAGACACTACTTAAATTTCTGGTTACATTTCTCATTGAGAAAGTATAGACACAGATGACCAGATCCCAATCACATAGTTCCTAAAGATACTTGCTACCATTTCAGTCATGTAGCATCATTACTTAATGTGTTATAAATGATGCCGATGTTATTAGTATAATAAAATTAGCTTTGCCCTGCCTGAGAGAACGTAATAGCTTTTACTACCTGAATTTAATTCAGTAAATTCATTTCTAATGTGCATTGGTTTAAAGCGCTGCCTTCTCACTTAAGAGGATCTTAGTTTTCAATTTAAGTCCCAGGAAGATTTTTTTTTAAAAAAATTCCAATCTGTTGGCTGAAGAGATTCAAAGGAGAAGAAATAGTTAGGTATCAAAGTACATTTCACAAATTAAACAGAAGTTAGATGGATTTAAAGCCAAAAGCTAAAAATATGTGAATTATGGAGATAATATGTGAAGTAGGGCATTGGAGCTTTTGGGTGTGGTTTTCAATTTCAAAACACAGGAAGTGGACAAAGTAGCAGTTGATGCCCAAACTAAAAAGTGGGCTACAGTCTTCTATGGCTTCTCCATTGACTTCCCACATCACTCCCTCTCTCTCTCCCTTTACCAGTTGATGTAATGGAAAGAAAAAGGATCCAAGTCTTCCATCTCCAACCACCCTTCTCCTTTCACAATGGACATCTGGGACATTTTAAACAAAGGATAGGGTAAGAGAAAATGACATGTATCCTTCTGTGAACCTTTTGCTGTTTTCTCCCAGTCTCGCTCTCTCTCTCTCCACCTCCAATCTAACTTTTCCCTCCCCCTGCTATCTTTCCTCCATTCACAAACTCTGGTGCACACACCACCAGTGGTTAAAGGAGATTGAACCAAGATGGAGAGCTTTCACCACACCAGCTAAGGAGAACATAAAAACATAAGAATAGCCATACGGGGTCAGATCAATGGGTCTATCTAACCCAGTATTCTGTCTTCTGACAGTGGCTAATGCCAGATGCTTCAGAGTGATCCACATGCTGTCTTTGAGTCCCAGCTTCTGGCAGTCAGAGATTTAGGGACACCTAAAGCATGGGGATGCACCCTAACCATCTTGGCTAATAGACATTGATGACTTATCCTCCATGAATTTATCTAATTCTTTTTTTAACACAGTTATATTTTTGCCTTCACAATATCCCCTGGCAATGTGTTCCACAGGTTGACTGTGCGTTGTGTGATGTAGTACTTCCTTTTGTTTGTTTTAAACCTACTGCCTATTAATTTCATTGGGTGTCCCCGGGTTCTTGTGAAATGTGAAAAGGCAAATGCCACTTCCTTATTCTCTTTTTCCTCACCATTCATGATTTTATAGACCTCTATCATATTCCCCCTTAGTTATTGATTTTCTAAGCTGAACAATTCCAGTCTTTTTAATCTCTCCTCATATGGAAGCTGTTCCATACCCCCTAAACATTTTTGTTGACCTTAGAATGTTTCCAATTCTAATATATCTTTTTTGAGATAGGGTGACCAGAACTACATGTAGTATTCAAGGTGTTGGTGTACCATGGATTTATATAGTGGCATTATATTTTCTGTCTTATTATCTATCCCTTTCTGAATGGTTCCTACTATTGTTAGTTTTTCTGATTGCTGCTGCACATTGAGCAGAAGTTTTTAGAGGACTATCCACAATGACACCAAGATATCCTTCTTGAGTGGTAATAGCTAATTTAGACCCCATCATTTTGTATGTATAGTTGGCATTATGTTTTACAATGTGCATTACTTTGCGTTTATCAACATTGAATTTCAAGTTTTGTGAGATCCCTTTGTAACTCTTCACAGTCAACTTTGGACTTAACTATCTTGGGTAATTTTGTATTGTCTGCAATACAATACTTTGCCACTGGTCCCAGTACAGACAGTAGAGGACCCCATTATTTCCATCCCTCCACTCTCAAAACTGTTCATTTAATCCTATATTTTCCTATCTTTTAATCGGTTACTGATCCATGAGAGGACCTTCCCTCTTTTCCCATGATTCAATGGTGCTGGAACTGGGGAGGGGGGTGCGCAAAAGGGCCATGGTCCCCCCACTTTTAAACATGGGCTTAGTTTGGGGGTAGGGGATGGCGCTGTCCCCCCAAAGTGCAATCCTCGGGCAAGCACGGAGTGGTGCCAACAAAGGCTGCACTTAGTGGCAGGGGAGCTGATATCAATAGTTTGATTTCAATTACAACACGGAATACAAAGTGTATAGTGCTCACTTTACATTATTATTTGTGATTACATATATTTGTACTGTAAAAAAGCTAAACAATAGAAATAATATTTGAATTCACTTCATAAGAGTACTGTTGTGCAATCTCTTTATCATGAAAGTTGAACTTACAAATGTAGAATTATTATTTTCACGTAACTCCCTTCAGCTGAGTGAGCCCTGGTTTGCAAGGGAGGGTAGATTTTACCTCAGAGACCCGGCCTGCAGCAGGGGAGGAAAGGCTAGTGCAGGGAGGCAGAGCTCGCCAGGTCCCATTCTCTATGGCAGTGTTTCTCAAATCTTTTGTGCTGGTGACCCTATCTGGACTTTTAAAAAAATTGTGACTCCCCACTAGAAAAAATTGTGATCCCCTACCTTCAGGCCTGGGGGCTCAGGGTGGAGGTTCAGGGCACAGGGCTCTGGGCTTCAGTCTGGCTGGGGGCTCTGGATTTTAGCACCCCCTCAGGGTGCGGGGCTTCATCCCCCCTGCAGGTGGGGCTGAGGCTTTAGAGCAGCAGGCTGGGGCTTCACTAGAGCTGTGGGGTGGGGCTTCAGCCCCCTACTGCTGATGCCTCCCTTCCTGCCCAGAGGTATGCAATGAAGGCATTAAAAAAATTAACATGTTAATTTTGTTTT
Organism: Macrochelys suwanniensis; assembly: GCA_033296515.1. Lineage (NCBI taxonomy): Eukaryota > Metazoa > Chordata > Testudines > Chelydridae > Macrochelys > Macrochelys suwanniensis. The sequence continues at coordinate 27,879,619 of CM065780.1, read as the reverse complement.
CAGTTTATCTCAGGCATTAACTGCTATTAATTGACAGGCCTAGTTTTAACCAATTTGCCTGGTACTGATGTTAGGCTTGCCGGCCTGTAATTACCAGGATCGCCTCTGACGCCTCTTTTAAAAATCGGTATTACATTAGCTATCCGAGAGTGATTTGATATAGAAGCTGATTTAAGCAATAGGTTACATACCACAGTTAGTAGTTCTGAAAAGTCATATTTCAGTTTCTTCAGAACTGCTGGGTGAATGCCACCTTGTCCTGGTGACTTATTTCTGTTTAATGTATCAGTTTGTTCCAAAACCTCCACTATCGACACCTTAGTCTGGGACAGTTCCTCAAGAGGAGTGTGCAGTTTGTAGGGCAGCACCACTTCCCCAACCTGCAATAGGAGGGGGAGCTCTTCCCCATGCTTTACCTCTGAACACCACTAATCCCCACAATGACTCACATTCAACCTCATGCCTGCAATCCGAAAAATTCAGTCCATCTACCCTCCCGACAAACACACCTTTTAAGTCAGAACCCCCCAGCATACCAAACCGGTTTCTCAACTCAGAAACCCCTCCTTGCACCTTACTGGTCCTGGAGACATAGGTACCAACTTTTGTCGGCGCCCATGGGTGCTCGCGCCCCGCCCCCACCCCAACTCCACCCCCGGCCCCATTCCAGCCCCGCCCCAACTCCACCCCCGGCTCCACCCCTTCCCCAAATCCCCGCCCTCTGCCTGCGCAGCGCCTAGTGTGGCCTGCGGTCCAGAGCCCGGCCCGCATGAGGCACAGCCAGCGCCAGCCAGGCGAGCTGAGGGCAAGCAGGGGCCGCCTCCTGGCCCCAGAGCGCAGCGCGCAGCCCCGGCTACCGTGCCTGTGGTGGCGCGGCAGGGCCAGGGACAGGCCGGTGTAATGTATTAAAGTGGTCTCCGTAGGAAAGTGCTACTTACAGTGTACTGAGCATGCTCAGTACATCTGCTGAAGCCACTGCCCTTCACCCTGCCCTTATTAGCCGTAGGATTCTGCTGACTGCTTTTGACAGGATTTAAAAAGGGGCAAAGGGGGCGAATCGGAGCAGGGGGGTGGCCAGGATCTGAGCAGGGGGTGAGAATTTACTGGTCTGGGGGGTCAGCATCAGGAGGCAGGATTAGGAGAGGGGCTAAAGGGAAAATCAAGAATGGGGGGGGAGGAGGCAGAGTTAAGCCCAGTTGGGGAGCGCTTGTATAGGGTGTCAGAGGGCAAAACCCGGCACAGGCGGGGGCACAGCTACACGTTGGAATTTCACACATGCTACAGTGCAAGAAACTGCTACCTGTAGACATTTGCTACATCAGGTAGCAGTTTTATACAATAGCAGTTTCTTACAATCTAATGTATGAGTAACTGCTGCCCGTAGCACATTCCTACGTGGAGCAGTATAATACACTGCACCGGCCTGGGCCAGGAGGCAGCCCCCACATGCCCTCGTCTGCACTATAGCGTGTGGCTGCTCTTCATGCGGAAATAACACCCCCCCTCCCCCAAGCCTCGCGCCCCCACACTGAAATAACCCCCCTGCCCTCCCCCGAGCCTCACGCCGCCGAAATAGCCCCCCCAGCCTCGCGCTGCCACCGCCACCAAACTAAAAAAAACAACCCCCCGAGCGCTGCAGCTAAGAAAAAACAAACAAACAAACAAACCTCAAGCGCCGCCCCTTCCAAGGTGCCGGCCCTGCGCTGCACGTCCCTGGCTCTGACGCTTTCCCCCTGCAGCCCCCCCGCCGCCACCGCACAGCTGAGAGGAGGCTGGGCTAAAAAAAGCCGGGGCTTTTCTCTGCAGCTTTTCGGCGGGAGGCGCCACCCGGAAGGTGAGTTGGGCTGGGGGGGGGGCAGCGGGGAGCTGCTGGTGGGTGCTCAGCTCCCACCAATTTTTCCCCGTGGGTGCTCCAGCCCCAGAGCACCCACAGAGTCAGTGCCTATGCCTGGAGAAACAGGAGCAGAGGCACCAAGGCAGGACTGTCTATGCAGACAGCAGAGAACATGTGCAAAGGGCCCCATATCCTACTTCTGCTTGGCCTAATCTAAGTTAGCCATGCAAGGACCTGGGTGCAGCTCAGTGCTTAATTTGTGCCAGAGCTGAGCCCCAGCACCTCTAGGCTCGGCAGTTCATAGCCCCAGAACCTCTGGGCTTCCCATGTCAATTATGAAAGTAAAAAAAATGGCACCCTAGCACCGCTTTCATTACAAAATCAACACTGGTGCAGCTCCTTCTAGGCCTACATGAGAGATTCTCTCTCTGTCACAGCAGGGAAGGCTTTCAGGCTTATTTCCTCCCTTTAAATCACCTTCCCCCCCTCAAATATTTTCTCCAGGCTTGATATTTCTGGAAGGTATTGTGGGGCACAGCTAACCACAGCCCCTGCTGGCAAGCCAGATTTATCCCCTTCCTTCCCTGACCCCAAGTGGGACTCCTATACCTCACCACACACCTCACTGCATGTTGTCTCTGGATTTGGCTCCCTGGTGCTGTGCCTGAAACAGAGAATCACTCTCTTTGGTGCACACAGCACTCATCAACATTCATAGACTGCATTCTGGGGCTTTATCTTTCTCATCAAACACGATCATCTTTCCATCTCTTGCCATTAGCTTTAGAGGAGGCCTATTTGGAGAGCAGATAGATTTACCTGCTAATGCACTGATGTGGTTGATAGTCAAGGATAACCTGATAGAGAAAAAAGCAGGTTTTTCATTAGAGCCTTACTGCTCTTCTGCAATCCAGCCTGAGCTCCTGCTAATAATAAAAGGCAGCTGGAAACAAAATTGACAATACGAGTATTTACATTTCCAGGTACTGAGCCAAAGAGCATTTAGATTAAATTAATTTCCATTGGTGTGCATGCTGGAGCATTTATCCCCAATAAATGAAAGTGGAAATGTGTCAGAGACTATTGGAAACTAGCCTGTCAGGGTTACAGGCACCAAAACAGATGAGATAATGAATTACATTAGAAATGAGAAGGAGATAGAAAGGGATTTACTAGTAACTAAGCAGACAAAAAATTAAGACAAAGGCCTAGTTTGAGGTTCAGCAGTATTTACCTTGTCCTTTTTCTATTCTGTGTCTGGCTTAGGCCTTGTAAAATAATGATGTAGAGAGATCAGCAGTTACTGTTGGGCTTTTAAACTTTCAATGTAAACTTGCCTTTTCCATTTCACAGTCATGCAGTCAGATTGAGAGACATATCCCCCCACTGACAATACAATAGCTTCAGAATGTAACCTTTGCTTGTTAACCCTTTTCCTTTGTTACTTATACCTCTTCTGTTTCACCTACCTAGTCCCTCCAAGCAATCTTCATTTTCTTCAGGAAAACTCACTATGGGGAATGTCCATGTGAGATCAATGAAGGCTGCTTACATGGCCACTGCTTACCTACAGCTGGCTTGATTGAGCAGAAGTGATTTTTTTGTGCTGTCCTGCCTTTCCTTTTTTCCTGTTGCCTATAGCACCAGCCTACCTAGAATGAAGCAATCACCCCTCACCTTCCCACACATCTCCTTTTAACTCTATTCTTACAACCCAGTCCTCCAACATCACAATTAGAAGTGGGAAAACTGACTTCACCTTTGCAAATGTGCTACCTATTGATGTCAGGAATGGGTGATGCAAACAACCAACCATCAGATTGAGAGCTCAGTGTTCCATCTGTAAAACAGGAGGCCAGACAGTAACAGCTGAGTTGTAGCTCAAACAATGCTGTCTAGAAAACAAAGCAAAGCATATACACAAAGCCGGAAAAAAAGTTAACTCCAAAAAACTTGATTGGGGGATGGGAGTTAGGGACAAAGCTTCTCTTTGAAAGGGTTAATTTGAAGAAAGAGATGTCACTACCAGTCAGAAACCCCAACACAAAACAAAGGCAATGTAACAAAAAATAATCATTGCTGGTCCTCAGCTAGCCCAAGATCTTAGATAACAACCTCTTTGGTGTAAGCAAAGGCAAACAGTTTCATTAGAGCCATGCTCCCAAGAAACTGGATGTGCAAGTGGCCCAAGCCTATGTGGAGGCACAAGAACTCTGAGCACATAGCCTCACACTCCTATGGATTCCTAAGATTCAGCCAAGTTTAGAAGTGGGAGTGCACAACCTATTCCATAGAGGTCCAACACCTCACCAACCAACCGAATGAGAAGGAGGAACTCCCTGAATGAATACTTACAGACATCTCCACTTCCTTCCTTAGAGGCCCCCCCATTCATGGATTTTTCCCCACCAATCTTACATTGTTGATTCATATTTAGTTTGTGATCCACTTTAACCCCAAAGTCCTTTTCTACAGTACTCCTTCCTAGGCAATCATTGCCGATTTTGTATTTGTGCAATTGATTATGCCTTCCTAAATGGAGTACTTTGCATTTGTCCTTATAGAATTTCATCCTATTTATTTCAGACCATTTCTCCAGATTGTCAAGATCATTTTGAATTATAATTCTGTCTTCCAAAGTTCTTGCAACCCCTCCCAGCTTGGTATCATCCACAAACTTTGAAAGTCTACTCTCTATGCCATTATCTAAGTCATTTATGATGATATTGAATAGACCCAGGCCCGACAGAACCTTGCAGGACCCCATTTGATATGCCCTTCCAGACTGACTATGAACCATTGATAACTATTCTCTGAGTATGTTTTTCTAACCAATTGTGCGCCCACTTTATGGTAGGTTTGTGAGCCAGTCAGAAAATTTTAATTTTTCATATAGAAAATTTTGGGTTTTTTTGCTGAAACTTTGAAAATTGAAAAACTTTTGCTGAAAACCAAAGACAGTTATCCAGAAATGCCGCAACAGTGCTTCATGAGAGTTGTCATTCGAGTGCTTCATATCCTTATTGTCCTCTGTGGGACAGTCTCCCTGGCTGCACAACAGCTTCCAAAACTGTTTTAATTTTCTGCTTTTTGAGAAAAAAAATCAAAATTCTCTATGGAATATAGACTTTTTGCACAATAATTTATTTGGCTGAAAAATTGTTTTTACAGAAATATTTTGACCAGCCCTTGTTCTAACCACACACTTGGGAGCGAAGACTCAAAAGCACTCTCAAATTTTGTCAAAAATGTGCAGCTCCATTGACCTCAATGGAATTACACTGATCTACATCAGCTAAGAATATGGCACAGTCAGTATAACTGTATTATGAGGCTAAACTAGTATATTTATTGTCACATGATATTAGCTTGTGGCTATGAGTGGCATTACAAATTAACTTGCAATTCTTCTCTAATGGTAATTGGAAGAGTTGTTATCAGCAGGCAGTTTGAAGGGGGTCCATTTTGATCTGTTGTATCATTCTATAGTTAGGACGATTCCAAGCTTAGGACTCAAGTATGCAAATTACCCAATACACTTCAGGAAGCTCTTTTGGTTTATCTGGGGTCTTTTCTACTTCCTCTCACAATAGAACACAGAATCTTGTTACCACTGGAGATTGCTGCTCTCCCCTTTCAGTGTCAAAATCAGTAGATGTGGGATTAGAAACCTTCTTGAAAGCAAACATTTTCTTTTTCTGTTTGAAAAAAATCAGGAGGCGGCAAGGTTGGAAAAAAAAACCATGGGAAGTAGAAACCATGAAATTGATAATGTTGTGGAAGAGACATTTTTATCCTGTCACGCTTCTAACAGAGCTGGTCAGTAATACAGATGAGTGTATCTTATACTATAAAGACATTCTCAGTAAAAATAAGGATGCTAATAGTCCTGACTCCTACAACTGTTATGTTTACCTTTGGGCAAAGCATAATAAAATGAGAGGACACGAAAGTGGATCCAGAACTCTCATATTTTCAATTACAATGAAAATCACCATCAAATTCCTTTCATTGGGACTTTGTGAAAAAAGAAATAAGAATGTTTTATTACTTTGTATATTGCCTTACAAAACATATCTGCAATAGAAGACGAAAATATTTCAAATTGTAATTCACATGTTAAGAGTCAGATCATTTCTAGAGCTGCAGAAGGTATACCAAAAGTGTCCAGGGAGGATGAAAAGCTTCAGTAATAAAGAGAGGGAAAAGACTAGTTATCTGTCAATATTTGTCTAATTGGTTGGGTAAGAAGACTGGAAACACTTATAGCTTCCGTGCTCGTGTTATGTTTTATGACTGACTCCATAAGACACCAACAGTCATATTTCTAAAAGCTAAGAGTCCACTAATACAGTCTTAAAAATGCATGCACTCTGTAATTACTCCAACTGGAAACTGGGAATCTGGATAACTGCACCCTCAAATAGGTAGTTCAGAGTCTAACTACTCAGAATATACATGCGATTACCTGACTTGCATGTGCATCTGCAACTGCACATGCGATATTTTTTGGGGGATGAGACTTTTGTGCCTCCTTTTTAAAACCCGTGACACTAGTCTAATGGGAATGCCCTATTATCTTGTCAGTTTCTTGTAGCTGTGGCTTTTCCCCTCCAGACGTTAGTAGTTCTTCTAAACACCCTGTGGGACTTGGAAGGGATTCCCTTTATGTATAGACTATACAAACTCCATCGTCCACTTCCAGCAATTCTGTCTCACACTGGGTGCAGACAGTGTGACCTATTGGTCAGAATAGGAATCAGGCCTAGTGGTCGGAGCAGAACCAGACAGTGGAAGTGGAGTTGTGGTTGAAGCCAGAGCAGAACTGGATTCGTGGTCAGGAGACTAGCCATGATCAGGACCAGGAGTCGGGGTTCAGTGAAAGGTAGAGACTGGGGGTGCAGTGGGAACAGGTGTGGGTTGGAGCAAGGACCAGTACAAGCAGCAGGTCTGGAACAACTGCAGCCATAGAATGCATTGAGCAGCCTCTGTACTGCTCTTGCTAAAGGTCTTAAATTATGACCCATTGGCTCATCTGTCCAATCAGGGAGCGCAGTCAGTTAGTGAGAGCTTATAGGGTCCAGCTTATTTCATTGGGTTGCCAGCCGACCATGCCTCAAGCCAGCTGAGTTACTGACAGATCCTCTGTGAAAACAGGTACAACCACAGGAAAAGCTGGGTGGAAAGAGTTGTGGGAAGGCATTAGCTCTATAGGTCCACTGATGAGGACATCAACAAAAGAGAAAAAGCTAGGGAGCACATGAGGACATGTTATTCTCATCTACCCCTGTGGTTGTGGCTATGGAAGTGATTTCTTCTGTTATTTGTTAACATGTATTAGTTTGTCCATGGTGTTGAGTTTCATGGTTGAGCAGTCCTCTAGTATGCCCTGCCACTTTCTCTAACTAAATAGGTCAAAAATTGAATTGCTTGGACCTAATTCTTATTTACACTAATGTTCTTTATAATGCTCTGGAGCAACTCCACTATCCTTTCTATCATGTGATTTTCAGCTCCTCCCTATCCTTCTCCCCTCCCCTCCAGGCCTTCACCAAATCATGCTTCTTCTCCATCTATACCATTCCTAAAGTTACCTATACTCCTTTCTTTTCTGTCCTCTCTGGTAGTATCTGGATGACTAAAACCTCTTCCTCTCTACCCCCAATTATTCTCCCCTTCCCTGTCTCGTCCGTCTAGAACAAGGCACTTAAAATAATCTCCTATTCCTGTTGCTGTGACCATGTCGCATCTCTTCTACTCAAATCCCTTTACTGTCTCTTTGTCACTTTCTCCATCAAATTCAAGATCCCTGTCCTAGTGCTCAAGGCTTTAGGCTCCTCCAATTCTCCTTTCTGGCTTTATATTCTACACACTTCTTTTGCCTTGATTCTCCCATTTTATTCTCCTGTTATAACAGTGGAAACAACAGGATTTGTCAAAAGCTAAAATTGATGAGACACAGGATGGATCAAAGATGACCCCAAAGTTGCAGGCTTGGATGACTGGTAGGATAGCTCACCATAGCACGAGTATGTGAAGAAGTGAGATGATTTAGGGGAAAGATGAGAAACTCAGTTTTTGATGTGTTTCACATGCGGTAGTGACAGGATATCCAGAAGGAGATATCAGAGAGAAAGGTGTATGAATAATAAATGACAATAACAATAATGCACATGAAGAAACCTTTTGTAGACTATACCTGTCTAGCAAATTTGCTCCAGGTAGTTAATACTTTACTACTGTTTTCTTTGCATTAACTATTTAGTTGGGAGTGTAGCACCTATGTGCCACCTAACGGAGGAAAGAAAAAAATATATCTATTGTATTCCTTGATACATACTAGAATTTTTTTTTAACTAATAAACCCTTAGATTTTCAAAACCCTTAGATTTTCAGGAATGGGTTTTGAAAATTCAATGCCTAAGTTGTACCAGTAAACTGTGTATGCTCATTGGGAAATAGATCCTTGGGCACTCAGAGTGAAAAAATGTGTGCTTTGCATTCACAGTTGTATATTTTCTTGCAAATTCTAAAATTTTAAAGAATATCCATGTACAAAAGGGACTGTTACATAATAAATAATAATAATAATAATAATAAAAAGGAAAGGGAAAAGAAGAGGAAGGTGATAAAGACTATACATAGGTTCAAAACCCAAAACTCATTGTACTCCAGTGATTTCTCAGCAAGTGTGAAAACAAAAGCAGAAGTATCTATTTTGTCCTGACTATAATATTAGAATAAAAGGTAGTGAAATTATATGCAGCACATTAGATTGAAGTATAAATGTTAACTTCATTCTAATGTATTCAAAACCAATTACAGTTTTCCCAAGACAGATTATTAAAGCTGCTTGATAGATAGATAGATAGATAGATAGATAGATAAACAGTTCTAGGGAACTGCTTGTTCATGTGAAATCACGTGGGTCATTTATTTTTGCCAAAAGGATTTGTAAGAAACCTGTAGGGATTCACTACATAGGTGCTGACCACTGAATAAAAACTACTAATTGAGAAAAACAAGGACATGCTTTCGGATGCTCATTAACTAAGAATGTCATTTTCTGCAGGATTCAACTAAGGCGACCTCTTCACAGAAACTAGAGCAGAAATGTCTGGCATGAATGCTATATATTCTATAATCACTGTCTAAGAGCCGCTCACAAATAGTTATTATAAAGCTTTCACGTTTAATTGTCCTTCTTATTAAAAAATGTGTAGAATCCTACTGACTTCAGGAAGAAAATTATTCAAATTGCTTTTGTCATTATTCGCAAGCCAATACAGGGCAAAAGCATCATCGTGTTAAATTCTATTCTAATGAAAATTAAACAAGGAGGGCCTACATCATGAAATTATATTCTAATTATAATTTAAAACAGGGAACTTGCATAATTAAGAAAGCCACAGTTTTTTTCATTTATGTACCTCAGTGGTGTCATGACTAATTAAGTAGCGTGCATGAAAGTTTGAACGGATTCTTTTTAAAACTGAAGGATGAATTCTGCCTGGGGCTGAGACCTCCCTTACTGCTCTTGCATGGACAAAACCAAACCTTGGGAGCAGGTAGGCAGGGAAGTGCCAGGAATAGGTGGATCCTTGGTTTTATTTCATTGCTGTACGTGCTGGCCAGTACAACTGAACCAGTGTGGAAGTGTTGTAACTTACTGCTGGTGTAGGCCAGCAGGAAACTATTACCTCTCTGGAGCAAAGGAATCTCAGGCAAGGAATTGACCTGGGGTGTGTTTCTTAGCCACAATGCCTCCCACGGTCACTCTAGGGTTGATACAGTTTTCATTCAATCCCTTGCTTTGCGGGGTGTCTATAGACATGATCTAGGCCACAGAGCCTTTGTCCTGGTTTTCAGAGTTCAGTGAATGGGAGCTGTAAATACTCAGCACCTCTAATCTTTTAATCAGTATTTTGGGGCTATCTAGGTGGCCCCACAGTGAATAATTTGCACTAACAAATATATGAAGTTGGGAGAATACAGCATAAAAAATCATTCCATGAATATTCACTCAAATCTTAAAACAATAAAAAATGTGTGAGCTCATGTCTCTCTTTTGTTTGCTTTTCACAAACTTTCAGTGAGTTTTATTGGCTTAAACATTTGCAGAAAGAAACTTTAAGTTTAAATGGTCCAACGGCCCATGTAGTGAATTATAAATTTGCAAACACAGGTATAATAAACCTTCCTTTCTTCAACCATTTGTCTATCTTGTCTAGTTTATAAGCTCTTTGGGCAGGGGTTGTGTTTTACTACATGTTTGTGCAGCACCTAAAACAATATGCCGTTCTGTTTGTTGGGGCCTCTAGGCACTATTGGATTACTACTAATAATTATTAATTATTATTATTATTAATTATTATTATTATTATTATTCACAATAGCGTTACTGATCAAAATACACTTCACCGGTGAGGAACAGACTTTCCCTTGGGCATGGCCTCAATAGATACATGGTTCCATATGGAAAAAGACATCTACAAAAATCAAACCAGAAAAAACAGTATGATAGCAGAAAAATCATTAGTCAGAGGAAAAAGCCCTGGCTGATATATGCTAAAACAATCTTTGAAGCTATAAAATTGGCTTAAATAAAGACAATTAATAATGGAGAAAGTGAAAAAAGCAAGTGTCAGCATGGTGGGAAAAACTAGAGCACTCTGTGTCAAGTAAGATAGATCACATGAGCCAATCATATCTGAAAAAAAGGAGCTAGAATAAAATCAGCTAAACAGGGTACAACATGCTGTGATCCACAATTGCTCAGTGAAAAGCAAGTATCTTCCTAAAACTTACCCCACTGCTAGAAAAGGCACTGTCTGGGAGCTTAAAATCTCACCTGTCCCATAGGAAGGGAATTTTCTTTCATTTTACAAAACTTGATGTTCACACTGCAGGGCACGAAATCTCCTGAGGGAAGAGATGGAATTGTAAATGCTGAAAGACTTTATGAAACATCATCATCCTTTGCGTCTTCCTTGACACACATTTATAGTTGATAATGTAAAACACTGGTTTGCAAGGTTATCAAGAGGGAAAGTGGGCTTCTGATTAAGTTATACCCGCAGAATATTACCTACAGACATATGGCTATGATTAGCAGCAATTGCTATGCGATCACTCATGAGAATGATTGCATAGCAAGGTGGTATTTCTGGGAGTAATATTACAATGCTCACATTTCCAGAAATCTTATTTGTAAGGGGAAAGTCTCAATGGAATTAGATACAGATTTGGAACACTTACACCCTGGAACCAGTATTTGAATTGCAGCAGGGTTGCTTCAGCCCTTCTTCTTGAGATAGATATGCTGAGTTCTCTGCAGTTTACTTTGTACAGATCTTTCAAATGATACCGTAGAACAAGAGTTCCTGTCTACTCTGTGTGGACATTAAAGATCCTATATTACTTTCTATAAGGGTGGACTAGTCCCCTGACCTAAAATTTCCACTCCATTTCACTGTCGTATCATGTGCACTAACTAGAACCATAAAATCATGAAACTAAAGGAGAAAAGATATCTATTAGTATGTATGGTCAAAAAATTTCAGGGAAAATTATGAGTTTTTGGCAAAAAAAATCAAAATGCAAAATATTTAAGAACAAAACCAAAAACATTTCTACCAAAAGGTGAAATATTTTGATTAGGAAATGCTGCCACAGTCTGGGTGCCTCTTCTCTATGTGTCAGACTACATCTCCCCATGAAGCACCACAGTGTCCACTTATGGAATTTTCTAATTAGCTTGAATATTTCATAGAAAAAGCAACCAAAACACACACACGTGAACCACCATATTCTCTGAACACCAAGAGTATGAAAATAATTGTATTTCAAAATTCACTAAAAGGTGCAACCAAATTTGTAATTACATTTCTTTAAAACAATACATTATAATAATTGTATTAATAATCATTTTCACATCAATATTGATCCTACATGTCCAGCCTACATGTCCCTCATAAATGTTAAGCCTACTACAATAAAAAGTCTCTTCACACCAGGGTAAATCAGAATTACTGTACATGCTTGTCAGCCTGGTGTAAAAGAGAAGACAATCACCTCATACAGTCACTTTCTTGTGTGACTCCTAACCGTCTCAAATAGCTAGGTGTAGCACTATAATTCCTGTTTTCTGGGTTAGGCAAATTCCTATCTTTGTTCAATACTTTTCAGCTAACAAAATGTGACATAATTGACATTGTTTAGGGCCTGAACCAACCCACACAATGAAGTCTTGCCATCCATTTGAATGAGGACTGGATCAGACTGTAAATTATGAATGCCTCAGCACTGGGACCTGGTCCTCTTATGTGTCTGTACATTGTCACATGCAGCTGTTAAGTGCTGAATAAAAAACTGAGAATAAAAATAAAAATAAGTAAGCAGAAAATTTCAAATATAAAATGTTGGGCGAGATTCTCAGCTAGCATAAATCAGTACAGCCCTTTCATTTCGATGAAGATACATGAGCTGAAAATCTGGGCCATATCTTTACAAACATTTACCTTGAAATAACTGAACAAACAAACAGTTATTTTATTCTATCAGACGTTTGATTGGTAACAGGCAAATTAGCAGGAATCATTTTCAATTATACATTCTTGACACTGGGGAACTCTAGTCATCTCTAAAATTGTTACACTGCTCTATGTTGACATTTCAACTTGCATGTTTATGAGTACATGTTCTCCCAAAGCAATATCCCTGAATACTAACAATGTACTATACAGTCAACAGAAGCATTTGGGTATCACTAATATGCCTTGATGCTTGAGTGTGTGGTACTTTAGTATGCTTCTGAAGTGTTCAGATTACTTACACTAGGTGCCCTGTCTCCCTCAACAGATTGACATCAGAACATCCAAATACATTGTTTATTTATGAACAGGGAAAAAAAACCTCCTTTGTTTTTCTTGTGTTTGGCCAGCTATAGGGAAGGTGTTGTAAGTGTAGAAGTTCATTGTACAAAGAAACACTAGTATTGGGTTTTTGTTTTCAGATATACTAACGCTCCAGGATAGATCAATATAAAATGATGCTCTCTAAACCCTAGAATAAGAAAAGAAGAAACGAATAGAGAAGATCACTCACAAACTCTTTACCTTTGTATATTTTCAAAGGAAATCAACAAACCTCCATTCTGGACAAGTAAAGGATGCAGATTGCAATCTGTAGATTATAAATAATATTATGCATCGTTTGTATTGTAGCAATGTTCCACTGTGCATAGCGCTGTACAAACACAAAGAAAGCTATAGTCCTACCTGGCTATTGTGCATTTTCAGATGTCTTTTTTCCAGTTAGACATGTACAAAATTTTCAGGAGTTGAGTGGCTGGGTCACAGATATTCTGATACTATGCTATGGAGAGAGACTGACCACAGTTGCTATGCCTCTTCCTTAGACAAATCCTTCATCTCCAGACTACAGCCAGTCTCCTCCCCACTTCAAATGTACTATTGTCCTCTTCACTTGTCTTATAAATGGCCTTTATTTTTGTCAGCTAAAAATTCAGACCACTCAACAGACAGGTTAGGATACTTTCAACATCTTGAGCGTGATAGGCCTTCAAATGTTCATTATGAGACTCTAAATCAGAGAAATTGCCTTGTTTCAAATATTTTTTACAAAAGCAAGTGTCAGCCCAGATTGTTAAGTTTACAATCCTTGGTATAACTTTGAGAGAACTTGGTCCATTCTATGTTTAACTAGATGAAACTCATCAGTTTCAGCTGAGTTTCACTTTGAATTTTTGTGTCAATTCTAACACAAAAACGCAGATTATTTTTCAGGGTGTGCAAACCCATATGAGCCAAAACCAAACAAAAGGTTTTCATGAAGACTGGCGAACAGCTCTATGACCATCTCCTGTAGCTGAAGGGAATGTCTACTATTTACAGAGCCAGGGCATGCATTTTGGCCGTGAAGCATTAGTGATACTCACCTTTGCTAAAATCATGAACACCTGAATCTTTCAGTCCTTTTGTAGAAAAATTCTTCTTGAAATTCAGGTGAAATCAATGAGTGTGTTGTCTTCATTAAGACAATGGGATGGAGGACTACAGCTGTATTGTCAATGCCACTGTGAACACCATCTTCCCTTGTGAACTCTTGAGCCTTATGCCGATCATGCCACAGTTTGGTAATGATACTGATGACAGAGGCAGATCTCAGGAGAAGATCCTACAGTAAATCCTACAGTTATTCGCAGTTTTAGATAAGCTTTGTAATTTAGTACAAAAAGTGAGGCAGGCTATTTGCTAACATCGCCTGAGATTCCTGAGTAAATAGCCAAATGGAAAACTTAATGGCAGATATGGAAAAAATAGCAGCTATCAATAGTGGTTCCATAATCTCTTATTCCGTGCTTATGTTCCTTTAACATCCAATGGTCTGAAGCATTTTGTATGATATAGCTCCCTGGATAATGACTGCAAGCAATTTGCTGCACTTAGGACTTACTGCTTGTTTCTAAGCCCTTTGTAATTATGTGATGCTTACTAAGGAGGTTAGATAAGCTATAAATATAGTTAGATAAGCTACAAATATAGATTTTTCAATGAAAGTGAAGGGAAGAAAGCCATATAACTCATAAGATATAGCAGTTCAGGCACTGGTGAATTATAGGGCTGTTTTATTAGTGGGATTTTAAATAAAATAAAATAAAAAACAAGATATCGGTCACTCCCACTGGATATGTTAACATCACCGTTGATAAAATATATGTGGTGCTATAATTATTCTGTGAGATACAGAAGTGTTCTTACTGTTTTGAATTCATACAGTAGAACTGAGTGCATTGTCTTACTTATTTTGTACAGTAGATCATGATTCTATGGTTCTAATTAGATCAGAAACTTTTTACTATTATTAATGCTGAGCAAATTTGAACAAAAGTAAAGGAATCTCAGATGCTGATAGAACTATTATGAGAGTTAATCAGGACATTTTTGGTTAAAAGATTTTTTTAAAAATCAGAAAATGCCAATTCATAAAAATCAAAACAGTTCACAGGAAAGGATTGGTTTAGACAAATTTCTCTGTTTGAAAAGTTTTTTGGGAAAAAAAGTTTCAAAATAGCCTTTTCACATTTTCAAACTGAGAGAGAGAGAGAGTGAGAGAGAGTGTGTATGTATGTATGTATGTATGTGTGTGTTTAATTGGTTTGAAATGAATTTTTGTTTCAAAATTTAAGCTAATTGCAGAAACAACTTAAAACGGTTAAAATCAAAATGAAACATTATGGAGATTGTCACGGATCTGGTTGGGCTCTCAACCTCTGGATCCCATGGTGTTTTTAAGCCCCTCAGAGTCAGAACAGAATCCAGTCTCTGCCCCGGTCTTGGGATCCCTAGGCACACTCTTGTGGTGCAGATATTCCATCTAGCACATTATGAGAGCTGTGACCACATGGTTCCTCTGTCCAATCCCTTGAACATAAGAACATAAGAATGGCCGTACCGGGTCATACCAATGGTCCATCTAGCCCAGTATCCTGTCTACTGATGGTGGCCAATGCCAGGTGACCCAGAGGAAGTGAAACTAACAGATAATGATCAAGTGATCTCTCTCCTGCTATCCATCACCACCCTCTGACAAACAGAGGCTAGGGACACCATTCTTTACCCATCCTGGCTAATAGCCATTAATGGACTTAACCTCCATGAATGTATCCAGTTCTCTTTTAAACCCTGTTATAGTCCTAGCCTTCACAACCTCCTAAGGCAAGGAGTTCCACAGGATGACCGTGCGCAATGTGAAGAAGAACTTCCTTTTATTTGTTTTAAACCGGCTGCCCACTAATTTCAATTGGTGGCCCCTGGTTCTTATATTATGGGAACAAGTAAATAACTTTTCCTTATTCACTTTCTCCACACCACTCATGATTTTATATACCTCTATCATATCCCCCCAAGCTGAAAAGTCCTAGCCTCTTTAATCTCTCCTCATATGGGACCCATTCCAAATCCCCTAATCATTTTAGTTGCCCTTCTCTGAACCTTTTCTAATGCCAGTATATCTTTTTTAAGAGGAGACCACATCTGTATGCAGTATTCAAGATGTGGGCATACCATGGATTTATATAAGGGCAATAAGATATTCTCTGTCTTATTCTCTATCCCTTTTTTAATGATTCCTAACATCCTGTTTGCTTTTTTGACTGCCACTGCACACTGCATGAATATCTTCAGAGATGATGACTCCAAGATCTTTTTCCTGATTAGTTGTACTGTAGCTAAATTAGCCCCCATCATATTGTATGTATAGTTGTGGTTATTTTTTCCAATGTGCATTACTTTACATTTATCCACTGTGGCAAATTGCTGGCACTACTATGATGGGTCCTGCACTTTCTCTTCTTGGGGGGGGGGGGGGTTTCAGGGTGCCATTTCTTGCCCCTGAACTGGGGTAACAGCTATCCTACTAGTATCCCAGGGAAGGGGAGTGGAGAGGGAGGGACCCAGGCCCGCCCTCTACTCCGGGTCCCAGCCCAGGGGCCCTATGATAGCAGGTGAACCACTTGTACCAGTGATTCTTTCCCCTGGGCTACTTCCCTCTCCTGACCTTCAGCTTGTGGGGCTTCCTGCCTTCCCTCTGCACAAGCCAGGTGTCCCTTTACCTAGGATCTTGGTCTTCTTAGCCCGCTGCAGCACTTCTCAAAACTCTCCTCCACTTTCCTTCAAACTGCTCTTTGTTCCACCACCAATTCACTCTGCTTCACTCCTCCAAACTGCTCTCTGCTTCACCACCAAACCACTCTGATTCAGCTCCTCCAAACTGCTCTCTGCTCCACCACCAAACCACTCTGCTCCAACTCCTCCTCACTCTGCTCCAGCTCCTCCTCTGGCTGATTGAAGCAGGGAGATTTTATCAGGTGACTGGTTTCAGGTGCTCTAATTGGTTTCAGGTGCTTTTAATTAATCTACAGGGAATAAGGCTTCTCCTCACCCTAGATCACTCTCCTGCTGCCTTCTGGCCATGCTGTATCACACCACATTACATTTCATTTGTCATTTTGTTGCCCAATCACTCAGTTTTGTGAGATCTTTTTGAAGTTCTTCACAGTGTGCTTTGGTCTTAACTATCTTGAGCAGTTTAGTATCATCTGCAAACTTTGCCACCTCACTGTTTACCCCTTTCTCCAGATCATTTATGAATAAGTTGAATAGGATTTGTCCTAGGATTGACCCTTGGGGAACAGCACTATTTACCCCACTCCATTCTGAAAATTTACCATTTATTCCTACCCTTGTTCCCTGTCTTTTAACCAGTTCTCAATCCATTAAAGGATCTTCCCTCTTATCTCATGGCAACTTAATTTACGTAAGAGCCTTTGGTGAGGGACCTTGTCAAAGGCTTTCTGGAAATCTAAGTACACTATGTCCACTGGATCCCCCTCGTCCACATATTTGTTGACCCCTTCAAAGAACTCTTATAGATTAGTAAGATATGATTTCCTTTTACAGAAACCATGTTGACTTTTGCCCAACAATTTACGTTCTTCTATACGTCTGACAATTTCATTATTTACTGTTGTTTCAACTAATTTGCCCAGTACTGATGTTAGACTTACCGGTCTGTAATTGCCGGGATCACCTCTAGAGCCCTTTTTAAATATTGGCATTTCATTAGCTGTCTTCCAGTCATTGGGCACAGAAGCTGATTTAAAGGACAGGTTACAAACCATAGTTAATAGTTCCACAATTTCACATTTGAGTTCTTTCAGAACTCTTGGGTGAATGCCATCTGGTCCTGGTGACTTGTTACAGTTACGTTTATCAATTAATTCCAAAACCTCCTCTAGTGACACTTCAATCTGTGACAATTCCTCAGATTTGTCACCTACAGAAGATGGCTCAGGTTTGGGAATCTCCCTAACATCTTCAACCGTGAAGACTGAAGCAAAGAATTAATTTAGTTTCTCCGCAATGACTTCATCGTCTTTAAGTACTCCTTTTGTATCTCGATCATCCAGGGGGCCCATTGGTTGTTTAGCAGGCTTCCTGCTTCTGATGTACTTAAAAAACATTTCATTATTACCTTTTGAGTTTTTGGCTCGCTGTTCTTCAAACTCCTTTATGGCTTTTCTTATTACATTTTTACACTTAATTTGGCAGTGTTATGCTCCCTTTCTATTTACTTCACTACGATTTGACTTCCACTTTTAAAAAGATGCCTTTTTAACTCTCACTGCTTCTTTTACATGGCTCTTTTTTAGTTCTTTTACTGTGTTTTTTAATTTGGGGTATACATTTAAGTTGGGCCTCTATTATGGTGTCTTTAAAAAGTTTCCATGCAGCTTGCAGGGATTTCACTCTAGTCACTGTACCTTTTAATTTCTGTTTAACTAACCCCCTCATTTTTGCATAGTTCCCCTTTCTGAAATTAAATGCCACA
This sequence comes from Macrochelys suwanniensis, assembly GCA_033296515.1. Lineage (NCBI taxonomy): Eukaryota > Metazoa > Chordata > Testudines > Chelydridae > Macrochelys > Macrochelys suwanniensis. The sequence continues at coordinate 27,861,372 of CM065780.1, read as the reverse complement.
GTTTGGGCTGTTGAGCTGTTCTTCGCACCACAGCAGTGTTAAATGTTATTATATTATGGTCACTATTTCCAAGTGATCTTGTTATAGTTACCTCTTGGACCCTATTCTACGCTCCACTCAGGACTAAATCAAGAGTTACTTCTCCCCTTGTGGGTTCCTTTACCAGCTGTTCCAAGAAGCAGTCATTTAAAGTATCGAGAAATTTTGTCTGTGCATTTCGTCCTGAGGTGACATGTACCCAGTCAATATGGGGATAATTGAAATCCCCCACTATTATTGAGTTCTTTATTTTGATACCCTCTCTAATCTCCCTTAGCATTTCATCATCACTATCACTGTCCTGGTCAGGTGGTCAATAAGAGATCCCTGCTGTTATAGTCTTATTACAGCATGGAATTACTATCCCTAGAGATTCTATGGAACATGTGGATTCATTTAAGATTTTTACTTCATCTGATTCTCCATTTTCTTTCACATATAGTGCCACTGCCCCTCCCCCCCTGCAGAACCTGTTCTGTCCTTCCAATATATTTTGTACCCCAGAATAATTGTGTCCCATTGATTGTCCTCACTCCACCAGGTTTCTTTGATGCCTATTATGTCAATATCCTCCTTTAACATGAGGCACTCTAGTTCACCCATCTTATTATTTAGACTTCTAGTATTTATGTACAGGCACTTAAAAAACTTGGCAGACAAATAAACAGTGACCTTTTCTGATGTGTCAGATTCTTTTTTATGTGAATGTTTCTCGTTTGATCTGGGCCCTACTGTATCCTCTTCCATCCTCTCCTCCTGACTAAAACCTAGAGAATCTCTATCAATTCTCTAAGAGAAGTCTCGGTCCAATCCATGTGCTCCTCTGCAGCAATCGGCTTTCCCCCATCTCTTAGTTTAAAAACTGCTCTGCAACCTTTTTAATGTTAAGTGCCAGCAGTCTGGATCCACTCTGGTTTAGGTGGAGCCCATCCTTCCCATATAGGTTCCCCCTATCCCAAAAGATTCCCCAGTTCCTAATAAATCTAAACCCCTCCTCTCTACACCATCATCTCATCCATGCATTGAGACTCTGAAGCTCTGCCTGCCTACCTGGCCCTGCGCGTGGAACTGGAAGCATTTCTGAGAATGCCACCATAGAGGTCCTGGATTTCAGTCTCTTTCCTAACAGCCTAAATTTGGCCTCCAGGACATCTTACCCTTCCCTATGTTATTGGTACTGACCCCTCAGATTCTCTCATCGCTTACACACATTGTGACAGAATGTACCCTTGTATTTACACACTATTTTAATAATCTTTGTGCAAAGTATGCGTTGCAAGGTATCATTAGAAAACTCAATTTGCTGGTCAATACTGTCCTGTTAAAATGTGTGTGGCAACATTCTATGTAAAGTTATAAGATTTCCCTATGTGGCATTACTAATACATGCTCCAAACCCCACAGCCCTGCCCAAACAGTAGGTGGCAAATCGGTCTGTCCTAAACAAAGGAATGTATTATGCACTGCTTAATTTGCAAGCAAAAAAGAAAGATAAAAAGATGTTCAAACAGGTGAAAAAATCAGCAGGGAACATCCTTCCACATGGAGAATGTCTCATAGTGCACAGCTGAAAATGTTTGCCAAGAGAGGGACTGAAGCTATAGAAAGGAGGGACAAACACCCCAAGACAACCTTATCTCTCTGCCCGCCCATCATATTCACTTCGCCTGAAGCAACAAAGGAAGCATTTGTGGACTCAGAGAGGGGTTCTCACCTGCAGGATTTTGTCAGTAAGATGGCTAAAAGCATGTAGTGAGAAATTTCACTTGAATCTGATTCCGTTTGTTATGTTAGGCATTAGTAAACATCTTATTTTTATTTTTTGTCACAATTTCTGACTTTTATGCCTCACTACTTGTACTCATTTAAAATCTCTCTTTGTAGTTAATACACTTGTTTCTTTTATCTAATCCAGTGCATTTAAATTGAAGTATTTTGGTAACTCCTTTGGGATGAAAAATTGGGTGCATATTATTCTCTTAAAGGAATAATTAACTTACTCTAATTTGTACTGTCCCGGAGAGGGCTGGGCATTACAGGGCACGCATTTCTGGGGGGAAATCTAAGATTGGGAGTCTGTTGGGGTTTCCCTGCAGTATAGCCAAGGCTGGGGAGAGCCAGAGTGTAACTCAAGTGTGGGTAGCAGGCTGTAGTTACACACAGAAACTCAGGGTGTGGCTTGCATGCTGGATGGTTGTTTGTGAGTGACTCAGCTGGGAGCTACTTCAGAAGGGCATTTTAAGGCATGCAAGGTTGCAGGGCATGGGTGATGCAGCTGTTCGTTAGTCTAGATTGTACTATGGTATGTCACACATACCGTCTCCCAGAACTCCATCCAAAACCTTCTGTTTTCCCTTTTCAAGGGCCACCTGGTAGCTGTAACGTATAATACACAGACACTGCACAGCATTCTAAACATTATTGTGCTTTACTTAATCACATGAGAAATACACAGATAGATACAAAAATAAATCCTCCCTGCAGTTCCCTGCCTCGGTTTCCTCATCACTCCAGGGCATTCTTTGGGCTGTGGTCAGAGTCCTTTGAGCCCATCCAGAGTCCTCCTGCTCTAGTGCACAACTTACAGTGCAAAACATGGAGCTTTTTCTTTAAGTCAGCTCGCTTCTTCTGCTTTTAATCAGGCTGCTTCCTCCTTTCCTCCCACCTGAACTTCCTCACACTCCTTGCCTCCCTTGGTGGCTCTGTGAGTCTGTTTATATGCCCTACTGCCAACAACTTGGCTTCTTTGTTCTGTGCTTAGCAACTTTCCACTTCAGAGAAGAGGAAGAAGTACCTTATTCCAGCTTGAGTACCCCCCATAGCATATCTATTGTCCAGTCAGAGCACAGTCATTAAAGTTAATTACTCCCCAGTGTTCTCAGTCTGGTGTGCATCTGTTGCCTTGCCAACAACAATGGATACATGTCAACACATGGTCTTTCCATGATAGAGCAATTTCATAACAACCAGAATCCATAGGTTGTACAAACAGATTTCCGAAGTCATCACAAAAATGCCAAACAAAACATTTGGATTGACCCATATACATTTTTTTCAGATTGTTGGTGCACAACATTTTTTTTTGAGATTTCAACTTTTTGTCCTGATTTTGGATGCAAAACATTTTTTTTTTAAATGTGGAAAATTTTTCCAGTTTGAGAAAACCATTTCCTACGCAGCTCTAACACTTTCATCTTTGATTAATACTTTGACTCTGGCAAACTGCATGCAGTCACATGATGCATACTACCATGGCCAGTGTGTTATTTTCCTCTTTGTCTTTCACACTCAGTCGTTAAAGAGGAAGTAAACTGCATTTTTATTTTTTTTTAGAAAGCATGCTGCATCTTAGCAACATACCATTACAGGGAGGAGCTGATTAGACTCTGGAAATCCTGCCAGTCAAATTAATGTCTTTTATATTTTGTTTTACTTAATTCTTGAAATTGTTTCCAGCAAATAACATGAAAGGAAGGTGCAAGCAGAAATGAATATGCATTCAAATGTTGAGCAAGACTTTTACTTGTCCAGTGTGCCTGCACAGGGCTGTAAGGAGATGTCAGATGACCCGAACGTCCCTGAGAGAACTATCCAGATTTCAGATCACAGCACAGGTTGGAGATCAGACATTATGGAGCTTCTACTTCCTTCATATGTAGGTGAGCAGGGAGTGAGATTTAGCCACAGCTTTGAATATTCTCACACGCACACACACCCAAAGCACTAGTCAGAAGAGCTGAACTGGCACAGAGGGGTAAGTATTTTCCTGCTGATCAAGGGCTGGCGCAAAGGGTAGACTGAGGCAGTACATTTATTAACTGCCTCTTACTCAGGGTAGATTTTAAGATTCACAGAATCACAGAGTTGGAAGGGATCTTAGGAGATCATCTAGTCCAACCCCCTGCTCAAAGCAGGACCAATCCCCAATTTTTGCCCCAGACCCTTAAATGTCCCCCTGAAGGATTGAACTCACAACCCTGGGTTTAGCAGGCTAATGCTCAAACCACTGAGCTATCCCTCCCTCCAATAATAAAAAATCTAAATGGAGATATGCCAATCTCCTAGAACTGGAAGGACCTTGAAAGGTCATCGAGTCCAGCCCCCTGCCTTCACTAGCAGGACCAAGTACTGCCCCCTGACAGATTTTTGCCCCAGATCCCTAAATGGCCCCCTCAAGGATTGAACTCACAACCCTGGGTTTAACAGGCCAATGCTCAAATCAGTGAGCTATCCCTCCTAGATTACAAACTAGGACCCTGTCGGGGTTCCTGCCCCACTCTGAACTCTGGGGTACAGGTGTGGGGACCCGCATGAAAGACCCCCTATGCTTATATTCCACAAGCTTAGGTTAAAAAATTCCCCAAGGAACAAATTCCGTCTCTTGTCCTTGGACAGTATTGCTGCCACCACCAAGTGATTTTGACAAAGATTCAGGAAAAGGACCACTTGGAGTCCCTATTTTCCCAAAATCTCCCCAAGCCCCTTCACTCCCTTTCCTGGGGAGGCTGGAGAATATCATCCCAACCAAAAGGTTAACAAAGTGAGCACAGACTAAATCCCTGGTTCTTGGGACACTGAAAATCAATCAGGTTCTTAAAAGAAGAATTTTAGTGTAAAAAAAAAAAAGTAAAGAATCACACCTGCAAAATCAGAATGGAAGATAACTTGACAGGGTAATAAAAAAGATTCAAAACACAGAGGATTTCCCTCTAGGCTCAGCTTCAAAGTTACAAAAACAGGAATAAACTTCCCTCTTAGCATAGGGAAAATTCACAAGCTAAAACAAAATATAATCTTACACATTTCCTTGCTATTACTTACAATTACTGTAATTGTAGATGTATTATTCCAGTAGGAGTTAGTTACCTGCTTGGTCTCTCTCTTTGTCCTGAGAGAGAACAACACAAAGAGCCCAAACAAAACCTTTGCGTGCCTCCTCCCCCCCATTTGAAAGTATCTTCTTTCCCCATTGGTCCTTCTGGTCAGGTGCCAACTAGGTTAATTGAACTGATTAACCCCTTACAGGTAAAGGAGGGATTTTATGCTACCCTTACCTGTATGTTTATGACAAACCCCAATGCTACAAAGACATGCTTGTGCTTAACTTGACAGTCTGGGTGACAGCCTGACCCCTGCTCTGGCCTCTTCTCACTGGGTAAGAGAGCTGGGGTAATGTGAATAGGCCCTAAAAGCCTGGTAGGAGGAGGATTCTTCCAATGCAACCACTGAGGTTGCCCTCAGGAGCCCTGGTATTATGGGCATATTAGGGACACAGAGGAGGGGGCCATGGAACATAAGGGCTATGAAACATTTGGGGAGCACTTCAGTGTATAGGGCTGCTCCAAAGACACTACTGAACCTTAGGGCTTGTCTATACTTGAAATACAACAGCAGCACATCTGCATCACTTCATTGTAGACACTCACTCCGTGATAGGAGGGGTTTTGTTATCAGCATATTTGATCCATCTTCCTGAGAGGCAGTAGCTAGATTGACAGAATTCTGTCAATTACGTAGTGCTGTCTACACCAGGGGTTAGGTTGGTTTAACTTCGTCCCTTAGGGGTATGGACCTCAGCGACGTAGCTGGGTCAACTTAACTTTTGAGTGTAGACCTGGCCTCAGATAGTTCCCAGGGCTCTCTGTGTTTTGCCAACAGATATGCAGCAGATAGGATCAGGATGTTGCAAAGACTGCACAGTCACCTTAGCCTTTCTTCCAGGTGAGCTACACGTTCTTAGAAGGACAGCAAAGTCTCACCCTGTCAGTACTTTCATTGACTTCACTGGGGCTACTCACCGTGAATAAAATTAAGCCCATACAGTATGTAAGTCTCTTCAGTATCCAGGCTTAGTCCATTATTGTTTGTTTAGAAATACATGTTGCTCCTTGTAAAAGGAACTTCATGCAGGTATGTTGCACATCTGCCATCATCTACCAAGGGGTTGTATCTTAAAGACTCTATCTAGACCTTGATGTATTATATATGTATCCACATATTTTGGTGATTGCATTGAAAAACATCTGTTGACCAGTTAAAAAAAACCCCAACAATTAAGTAATGATTCCTAATATGAATATGATTAATTCACATCTCTGTAAAATAAATACACAGTGAAAGGGAACATACTGTACTCACTCTAATAAGTAATAAATGAGGGATATTATTAAGAAAAAAATCTATAGTGATGCTCTTCTCTGTGAAGGGAAAAACAAGTGTAAGGTGACAATCATAATTGAAGCTCATTAGAAGCACCAGGAGATAATGTAGTGAAGTAAAAGAAATTTTTTTAAAAAAGACAGGTAAAGAAGCCCACCTTTTTATGTTCAGGTTGGTCTTGATTGACCTGGAACCTCAAAGTGAAAATTAGAAGCCAAATAAAAAACAATCTTTTATCACTTTGCACATCCCTATTATAATTAGAAACAGGTTACACAAGGCCATTGCCTGCAGTCAGACAGACTTAAAATAACCACATTAAAGAATTACTGTCTATGAACTATAAAATGACTAATAGCAAATTTTTAAATATTCTCTTTTTAATTTATCTAACATTGGGCACAGTCTTTGAAACTCTGTCCTATAGAAACCAAGGACTGTGCAGTTAATGATGGGACTCATGAAATGGCTTAGAAAGAAAAGACAGAAGCAACCCAAGTCAGCGAAGATTTTTGATAGTTCAGAAATGAATTGTGTCTTTCTGCCTCCTCCTGGTTCATTCTCTGCCAGAGCGATCTGGCACATTATAAAATGTTCCTGAAGCTATCTGGGGGAAGGAAGCAGCTCAGTAGCAATATAGCAAGGATGGGCCCACACTGGAAACTGGAAGACTTTAATTGTGTCTGCCTATAGAACGGATAGAGGATCAGAAGCAGAATTTCTCAAGGAGCAAATGAAATGCACTAGGGGAAATCAGTTCAGATTGTGGTTATTCTTATCAAGATGGGATGGAAGCACAACTGAGATTTGTCCTATTGAGTGGTGGATCCATGCATATATTTTTACATTGCTTTTGGACATATTTTCAACCATATATTCAGTATTTTTCACAGAGAGTTGGGGTGTGGTATGGAGTGATGAAGCAAGAGGAAGAAAAAGAGACCGGGATGGGGCCTGCTGGAAGGAAGCACATGGGAACAGTGCTCTTGGGTACATTCTTCCCAATCTGGAAGCTAAAGGGTATTCATTCTGCAGTTTTGGATCCCACACCCAGGAGTAATCAGGATCTGATTAATCTACCCAGAATCCCTCAGCCCCAGCTCCAGGATTGAATATACAAATAGAGTAAAACAAAATGATATAGGTGATTTCAAATGTAAAACTACCAGTGTAGTTTTCACATCCAAAGAAATACCCACTGAGATCTCTAATTATCTTGATGATATACACTTGCAGCCAGCAGTCTCAGAAGAATTACTCATAGAAATTTGAATGTAATATACAGCGTCATACAGAGAAGAGAGAAACACAAAGAGTAATATCCCTAGTAATTTTTCCTTTGTTAATTTAACTGCAGCTGCTCCCCTTGGTATGGCGCTGCTCATTAGCAACGTCAGTAGCAGGTCAGTATGTTCACAGGGACTGGAGAAGAATGTCCTGTAGCAGGAAAGAAGTTATGGTCCCACAGCATGTCCCAAATGTTTATGTGAATTAGACATTTACAAGCTCTGCCAGAGTCCATGCAAAGTGTGTATGTTCCACAGGAGTATTCATTTTCCTGGGAAATGTGTGTACCTCAGAGTTTACAACTACTATTCCCGCTGCTTAACTATGAGGATGCAAATATCCCACAGCTCTTCCATGGAAGGCAACTATAGATCAGTGACACTTACCATATTTCTAATAGAAAATTCTCCTTCTAAGAACCTCTAATCTCATATATGAAATGTTTAGAGCTGGTATTCTTCATTAGGAGCAGTCAGCAATGACCCAAAATGCTATTTATTTGGGCTTAACATACAGTTCCATTTCTTTTATTTATATTATCCTCATGAATGCTCTATCATGTATAATTTGATAGATAATAACAACAAACAACATCTCCATAGCTGTGCTTCACAGAACAATTAAAAGATTTAATTCTTTTAATTGTTGAAAGAATCATTTATTTTGGAGGGCATCAACCCAGGGTCTCTCTTTTTTCATTAACTACTTTTTCTCTGTGCAGATAATTCCCAAAAAATCCCTTAAATTGGAAATACGTTTCCCTGTACTCATCATTTAAAATGATGAGTACAGGGAAACATACATACATATATATATATATATATATATATATATATATATATATATATATATATATATATATATATATAAAAATGATGAGTACAGTATATACTTTATATATATATAAAGCAAATGTAGTGCTCCTGTAAGGTAACAGATTGAGATACCTGAAAAATAAACAGACAGATGTGGTGACAACTTTTGTGATGTGGTTACCTATATAGTAGTTCTGTATCTTAAAAAACAACCCCAGGAGTCATCCCGGCCCTCTCATCACATACTTAAAATATTTCTTTTTCCAGCTCAGGCTCTGATACAGAATAGTTTCCAGACATTGTTTAATAGGAATCTTTGGAAAGAGGCTACCTTTGTAACTATTATCCTGTAAAACGCTCACAAGATGATAGAACAATTTACAACAGTGATAGATAATTGAATAGATTTAAGCACCAAACTTGTCAACCTTTAGCTTGTTAGTTAAGCCCCTGGCTGGTGATGAGAAGGTCTCTATTTAAAATGCTGAATTTCCTCATCCACATATTAATCTCTGAATGATGCATTATTGCTAAAAGCCCTCAGTGCCACATTTTAGACCTGTTGTCATACTCCATTAAAAAAAAAACAACAACAAAATATTGGTAGCCTCAGGGGAACTTCATTTTCCAATATCCTAACTGACAGGTTTTGAGGTTTATGACTGTATTTTTATGCATTGAACTGAACATCCTATTACATGGTGTAAATGTTTCATTAAAAGATGCATGCTACTTTTAATCTCTGAAGTAAGATTATCCTTGGAGGGGGAGGAAGAACGTAAAGATTGTCATTTAAGGGTCATGAATTTCACTAAGTCTTTGTATATGTGTCTGCCAGTTCTCACCCCTTTAGTCTTATAACAAGAGCTGGACAACAGTCTAGACTCTAATATTTTATGTAACTTTCTGAAACATGAACAGAAATAAAATTTATATTACCACCTGAGCTAGTTGGAAAATGGTATGTTCCATCAAAAATTTCAGAAGGAATTTTTTCCCCAATTTTTTTCCAGATATTACCTAGTTTTGACCAAAAAATCTGTTTTGAAAATAAAAAAAACCCAAAAAAACCCACCACCCTGAAAAATATCTTGTATTTTGAAAACCAAAAGCCAGAATGCTTTTAGGTAAAACTTTATTTTTCAACAACAAAATAATTAGTTTTTCTTTCATTAAAAAATGGAAAATCCCAAATTAGACGTTTTCCACACACAAAAAAAGTTTATTTAAAAAAAAAGGGGAGGGGATTGTCAGTAAAAAAAATGGACAATTTTGTTTTGATCAGTGCTTTCTTTTTTTAATTTGAAATCAATTGAAATTAAATAATGAGGAGAATACTGGTTTGAGTTCCTGCAACCATTCTCTTCATGACACTGTACTTGGAAATGTACTGTAGGGAATTGTCCTGCATTGCAAGGGAGATGGGCTGAGTGACCCCAACAAGTTGTTAGTATCTCTAGCTTCAGTGGTTCCATTAAGAAGTGAAGAGAATACCAGAGTCATTGCCTTAGCTACTGGAACTGGTTTGTTCGCTGCTGTGTCCCAGTGCTGCATCTTGGATTCATTGCTTCAGATTCAAGAACCATTTTTCACACTGGTGTACCCCAAAACACTATCCATAGAGTACCAAATCTAAAGTATTTGATCCTACATCCTCCTCAGACTTCCATATCCTCCTTAGATTTATGCTCCATTTTCCTGAACTTGGTCCCTTGAATGGGGTTAAGAAAGAGAAGGTGGAAAACATGCAACTGACCTTATTTTTGGTATCTAAACTTCTGTAGTTAAGTTTATTATGGTATTACATGGCAAGAATAGCAAAAAAGAAATCCTGGAGATGGAAGATGATTTGTAAAGTTAAAGTTCAAGCAACATTCTCCACAACAACAAAAGTAATCAACACTCACAAGTGCTAGTTCTTAGCTCCCTCTAGGACATAAGTCTCAGAGCTGATTTTTTAGCTGTGTCCTCTCCATTAGTCAAGTTCAAGATGCCTTACCATTCTGGTCATAATTCCATTCAACTCAAACCAATCAGACTATGCATTAAAATACATATCCTTGGCACTTTTTCTTCCAACTCTTTAGGTGGTGTAGAAATAAGTTTTTAACCACAATTGTCTTTTTTTTAATGGTAGTGCATATGAATGGATAATATTTACTGCTCTAGAAACTTAAGTCCCTAACAGACACTGCATAGACATCACAGTACAACATTTCCTACAGAAGCACATCCATATGCTTGATGTTTGACTGGTAGGGGCTACCCCTGTAGAAGTGAGAAGCTGTGTACATTCGTAGTCCTCTCTTTTGAGATGGCACCTCTTTTGAGGTGACATTTTTGTGATATTAACACCTGTCAACTGGGAACTCAGCCAACTGCTACCACACAGTGTTATCTGAGATATCACACAGTTTCTCAGTCTTAGCACAGAGGAAAACTACAATGTTAGGGCAAAAATCTTACAGACCTTAACCATGTATGCAGTGTAGCTGTAGCTGTAGCCATCCCAAGACATGAGAGACAAGGTGGGTGAGGTAATACCTTTTACAATGGCTGATTAAGGAAAGCAGAATCTAGTTACTGCATAATACTCTGCAGTATGACTGGCCATACTGATTTTTTTTTAAGGTTTCCACTTTATTTTCAGGCTTTGAGTAGGTCCAGGAGATTTTATAATTAAGGTATAGATTATTCCATTCTCACATGGAACAATATTTTATTTCATGAATAGTTCCACTTCAGCATAAGGAAGGGTGAGATAATCTAGCCCTAATTTAGAAAGTTGATGGTGTTAGAGGATATTAAGCTTCCAGATTAATTTTGTGCAGCTACTGAAGACCAGATCCTCTGCTGGCGTAAAATTATGTTGACTTGACAGTTATCATCTGTAGCCAAAAATGCAGAGAGAGTTCTGTGACTGGTTCCCACCTGGGTGCCACCTGGACCTGGGGTACCACTGAGCCCACTGGCCCACCAGCCTGGGCTCCCACTCACACTGTAATGCTGTGGCAAGCTGCAAAGCCCTCCAACCTGCACTTTCACTAGCTTTCATACAGGTAGGGACGCACCAGGTGCAGTTACATGCAGGATCTCTGACCACCAGCTTCCCAGCCTAGAACCCCAGAGCAGTACCGTCCTGCCCTGGTCAAATCCGGCCAGTACAACACCCTCCCTCTCCCTCAATGTGAAGAGGACCATGAGCACTCGTGGTCACCAAGCTGAGATTTTCCCCAGACACATTAGTCAAACACACACTGGTTTGGATTAAAGCATAAAATATGTTTATTAACTAGAAAATAATAGATTTTAAGTGATGATTCTAAGTGTTAGCAAACAGATCAAAGCAGATTATCTAGTCAATAAACAAAACTGCAATCTGATCTTAACTGGATAGGATATGAATTAGCCAATTCTCACCCTGAGTGATAAACAGGCTGGCAGATTTTTAAGGCGCAAGCTGCCTTGGCTCTGTAGCTTGGGTTTTCCAGGTTTTCATACACAGGCTAGAAATCCCTCTGGCCTGGGACAATCACTTCCCACAGTTCAGTCTTTGTCCCTCAGGTGTTTCCAGGTGTGTTGTTGTAGGGGGAGTGAGATAACATCATGATGTCATTTCCCCCTTTTATATATTCTTCCCACTTTCTGGAAAACTCTTGTGCTGTGACCTGGGTCCAACAGTTCCCATTGTGTAGTGCTATCTCTGAGAAGTTTCTATTGTATACAGTTCCTGGGGTAATCCTTCTGCTTCTGTGCATTTCCTCAATTAGCCATTAACATTGGTTGGCCTTTTTACGGTCGTACCTGAAAGGCTGCTTGTGGATGTTTTCAACCTCACGTTTCAGTAACACATACATAGCCAAATTTCATAATGTCACAAATGACAATAGCACATACAATCCAACAAAATATTAATGTCTAGCAGATGAAGACTTTTAGAATGATACCTCACAAGGCCTACTTTGTACAAAACATATCCTAATTACATAAAGTAGTGAATATTGGGGTGCCAGGGGTCACAAGTTCTGACAGCCACTTCACAGATATACTCGTCTGAAATGCTAAATCTAAAACTGAAATGCTTAGTTTCATGTTCTTCGGTTATGAAATGGCTACAGATTACACATTTCTGAATAGGATTTGGGAAAGTATAAGGGGAGCACCTGGGCACAGAGTGGTGTGTCATCTGTGTAGCTGCCTCTGAAAAAATTCCATACCTACTGCTGATGAGTCAGCATAGTTGCTAAAGGGTATGACTTTGCTTTTTCCTACTCTTTTAATGCTCCGAGGATAAGCGTACATAGGGTCTTCGATCCAAAATTAAGAATGAAGTATATTTCTCACATCATTATCACTTCATGCGTTTTGAGATCGGTCATTCTTTCTAAAGAAGCTTTGGATGACACAATGAGGCTTACAACACAAATATTATCCTTTATTCTGTGCTACGTATAGCTATTAATTCCAGTCTAATTCATTACCTATACAGCCGCAATCATAAAGAAAGGTATCCAATGCTATGAATTAGAAACATAATACATGTGATATGACATGGACAAAGATATTTTAAATATGTAGTTCTAGTATGGATAAGTATGACTGCATTAATGAGTATTAAGGCTTTATGAAACCAGGCCTGCTTCCACTGAGGTTAATTACAAAACTCTTGTTGACCTCACCTGAAGCAGGATGAGGCCATCTCTGTATGAGCCCATTTGTATGTGTCTCACTCTGTATCTCACAATGTTATTGCCTCTTTCTCTAACCTTTATCATCTGAATTTTGCCTCTCCTATATAGCATGTCTTGCCTAAACAAATGATTTCACATTAACTCATGATAATGTATGCACATGCAGAACTTGAAGTTAGAGGGATTTCAAGTGTCGTACTAATTATATGGGATTTGGATCTTAAAATTCTGCATTGTTCAAATTCTATATTTAAGATATTCACACGCAGTATTTATGCAAATGTACTGGGTCTGTAATAGCTGACTATAGAACATGAGAAAGGCCCTCAGCATGATTTTTAAAACTGGGGAGACTACTTCCTTCTTTAAACATAAAAAGGAATAATTAATATAATGATTAGTCCCCCTAAATAAGACTAAAGTGATAATGGCATGTAGTGTTAATAGTCTGGGACTATGATACCTGCATAATTCTTTCATCTGACCATATGTTCCACCAAGGTATTTATGATTCAAACTGAATCAGGCTAGAACCACTAAGTGCGCTTCATGTCAAACACTGCTCAGTTTTCAAATACTTATATGAGATTTAGTTGCCCAGCTCCCCAGGAACTCATTTTAAGAATTATGTTAGATCTTGGGCCCTCTTTGTTCTTTTATCATGAAGTAGCAAGCAGAAAAACGAAGGACTAAGGAGTCTGAAAATAACCGTGAGGGGAGTTCAGCAGCAATCTTCAGGAAGGGAGGAAAACAGAAAATGCTCTACTGATTAGAAATGTGCTCCTCCTTGCGATTCACTTGGTACATGCAATAACAACATTAAATGTGTAGAACAGAAATTTGTCCATACAGATACCCTGACAGATACTTTCTTATTCATTGAATGTGCAAATCCCTGGGAACGAGTCTGCCAAAGCAGCAAACACCACCTGAGAGGGGCTGAGTGCCATCAACTCCAAATAATTTCAGGTTGTTCAGCACCTCACTAGACTGGAACACTAATTTTGTGTGTTAAAATATAGATGTAGAAATACACACTGACTTCAGGGCTCCCCTTTAAAAAAAGAATCCATAAGGCCCAGAACTCCCATGTATGTTCTAAATGTAGATCAACAGAGTCAACTTCATGACCAATTAATCCCCTGGCATAAAATCCTGGCCCCGCTGAAATCAATAACTCCCATTGACTTCTGTGGGGCCAGAATTTTATCCCTGATGTTAAAAATTTCCTTTAATTATTCCTAAAACAGGATACTTATTTTGCATTGCTACTGGCAAGGTGAAAATAACTATGTAGCCCCCTTTAGGGTTTCATTATAATGAGAAACCTATACAAAAATCACAACACAATATTGTAGGTCAATAGGCATATTACTAGTAAATTTACCATGTTAGCTGAAGGGAAAAACAATTACATGTTTTAAGCCTTACAATTTCAAGTGTTTAATATCTTTCTTGAACATTATATTATGCTGTGTAACTGAATATATTCAATTATATGATGTTTACAAATGAATAACACATTCTATGTTTGGTTACAGTGTAGTAGCCGTGATAGTCTGTGTCAGCAAAAAGAAAATAAGAAAGAAAGAAATACTTGTGGCACCTTAGAGACTAACAGATGTATTTCAGCATAAGCTTTCGTGGGTTAGAACCCACTTCATCGGATGCATGGAATGGAACATACAGTGGACAGATATTTATACAGTCAGAGAAACATGATAAGGTGGAAGTGCCTATACCAACCTTAAGAGGCTAATTAATTGAGAGGAACCATAACAGCCGGGTAAAAAAAACCTTTGAAGTGATAAACAACATGGCCATTGCGGACAGTTGACACACAGGTGTGAATGAGGATCGTTAACTTAAGGGAAATGGATTGAATTAACGTAATGGCCAAGCCATTCCAAGTCTCTATTTAATCCTGAGTTGATGGTATCTAGTTTGCATATCAATTCAAGTTCAACAGCTTCTCGTTGTAGCCTGTTTTTGAAGTTTATCTGTTGCAAAATTGCGACCTTTAAGTCTGTCACTGAGTGATTAGGGAGGTTGAAATGTTCTCCTACTGGTTTTTGAATGTTATGATTCCTGATGTCAGATTTGTCTCCGTTTATTCTTTTGCGTAGAGACTGTCCAGTTTGGCCAATGTACATGGCAGAGGGGCATTGCTGGCACATGATGGCATATATCACATTGGTAGATGTGCAGGTGAACAAGCCCCTGATGGTGTGGCGGATGTGATTAGGTCCTATGATGGTATCACTTGAATAGATATGTGGACAGAGTTGGCATCGGGCTATTGTTGCAAGGATAGGTTCCTGGGTTAGTGTTTTTGTTGTATGGTGTGTGGTTGCTGGTGAGTATTTGCTTCAGGTTGGGGGGCTGTCTGTAAGCGAGGACTGGTCTGTCTCCCAAGATCTGTGAGAGTGAGGGATCATCTTTTAGGATAGGTTGTAGATCTTTGATGATGCGCTGGAGAGGTTTTAGTTGGGGGCTAAAGGTGACGGCTAGTGGCGTTCTGTTATTTTCTTTTTTGGGCCTTTCCTGTAGTAGGTGACTCCTGGGTACTCTTTTGGCTCTGTCAATCTGTTTTTTTACTTCAGCAGGTGAGTATTGTAGTTTTAAGAATGCTTGATAGAGATCTTGTAGGTGTTTGTCTCTGTCTGAGGGATTGGAGCAAATGCGGTTGTATCTTAGAGCTTGGCTGTAAACAATGGATCGTGTAGTGTGTCCTGGATGGAAGCTGGAGACATGTAGGTAAGTATAGTGGTCAGTAGGTTTCCGATATAGGGTGGTGTTTATGTGACCATTGCTTATTAGCACAGTAGTGTCTAGGAAATGGACCGCTTGTGTGGACTGGTCTAGGCTGAGGTTGATGGTGGGATGGAAATTGTTGAAATCATGGTGGAATTCCTCAAGGGCTTCTTTTCCATGGGTCCAAATGATGAAGATATCATCAATGTAGCGCAAGTAGAGTAGGGGTGTTAGGGGACGAGAGCTGAGGAAGCGTTGTTCTAAGTCAGCCATAAAAATGTTGGCATACTCTTATTCATTAGGTAGCTTTATTATTACTACCTTCATGTACTAAGCTAGCTGTTTTATGACTGCTCTAGCAGGAGTATTTCTGAGTTAAATTGGATCTGACATACTGAATTGTGTAGATGCTGAACAGTATTCAGCCAGTTATTAGTTTGCTCGTTAACAAAAGTTTATGAAATGACACGGTAGAAGAAGCAGGGCTGGGAAAAATAAACAAAATAATAGAACTGCAGCAGAAAGTCAAGAGAGTTAGCTTAGTATTCTTCGGGACACTATTGAATGGGAAGCCCCTCATTTGAGAGATTTAATTATTTCAAAAGTGAAAGTGAAATGAGCTGCACCCTCTTTAGATGACATACCAGGCTCAATGTCCCACCATAGACACCTAGATAAAACACATCTCATATTCAGATACTTGGATAATCAGATTACATCATAGGCATGTGCAGACATGTCAGAGTGCCAAAATGTGGGAGGTGAGCATCTTACTTGGGTCTTCCTTGTGATGGTGAAAGTCACAAAACCCAATTAATCCAAGGTGAAATTCAGCTAGGTGCAGAGGACCATTGCAATACATTGCAAATATCACATTGTGGATTCATGGTGTGTTTGCTAAATGGGTTCTCACACAAGGATGCCAGTGCATTTCCTATGCACAGTGGAAAAGGCAGCTGTGCCTATCCCTCACAGACCAGCACAAGACTTTACTGAGAGTGTGGTGAGGGAGAAGTTGCAGCATCACATTTAATGAATGAATGGAATTTTATAAACCAAAAAAATATTTATACATTATCTCTTTGATGAATCTAGTCCATAATCACATATTTAAGAGATAAGAATAATCCAACAGCCCTTACTGGAAAACAAATAAAACACTATTGTGAGACATACTTGGGAAGGGTTTATACACTCCATAGAATGAATTCATTGAGGGGACAAAATGTAAAGAAATATCAGAGTCTATTAAATTGCCATGTTAGAAATCAAAAGTAAATAATAATAATGAAATCACTATTTAATACAAAAATCATATTTATTTCAATCAAATTTTCTTAAATTAAGATGTCACTATAAATCACAAGTAGGAATATTGGCATATGAGGAAAGTCGATAAATGAAAGATATTGACTGCAGAAGTGAATGGATTATGGTTTCAAGACTACAGAAAACAAAAACAAAAAAGAAGTGATACAGAAATAGTTAGGTAAAGAAATAAAGTTGTTAAAGAAGATCCAAAAAAAGATGACTGTGATCATTTGGACATGTGTTAAGAATGGACCCGAGAAAGATATATGGGGATATATGCTTGAGTTCAAGGAATTAGAAATAGATGACTTAGGATGCCTTGGATAGGAATGGTGAAGAATGACAGAACAAAAAGGTTTAAACATGTACCAGCTTCATTCAAAACAGAAAGTGGTAGAAAGATTTTATTCGGCCCCCAGCATCTCTGCTGAGCTGATGGATGACAATGAAAAAAGATGATATATCAAACAATCCATGTGCAGTATTACTGCCCTGATAAATATGTGAACAAACAGATAATATGCTGTATACCAGTGGTGGGCAACCTGCACCCTGCGGGCCGCCACACTCAGCCCGTCAGGATAATCCGCTGGCGGGCTGCGAGACAGTTTGTTTACATTGACCATCTGCAGCTATGACCGCCTGCAGTGCCTAGTGGCCATGGTTCGCTGTTCCAGGCCAATGGGAGCTATGGGAAGCAGCGCGGGCCACAGGGACGTGCTGGCCGCCGCTTCACACATCTCCCATTGGCTGGGAACGGTGAACTGTGGCCACTGAGAGCTGCGAGCAGCCGTGCCTGCGGATGGTCAATGTAAAGAAACTGTCTCGTCACCCATCAGCGGATTACCCTGATGGGCTGCATGTGGCGACCTGCAGGCCACAGGTTGCCCACCACTGCTTTATACTGAAAAGTGCAGAATCTGACAAATAAAATCAGAGTAGAGCCAGATGAAAAAGGTATATTTTTCTTTCTTCCATGATCAGGAAATATACATTATTTCTTACGACGGTAAGCCTTGGAAAGTACCCCAGAAAGTTTTGGCGCACTTCATCTAAGCAATAGGGTAGGGATTGTTTCCAGTGTGACTCTACTGGCTTGGAAAAACAAGTAAAGCTCATTAAATAGTTTCTCATTAGGGAGAAAATATATGCATTGCCTTAATCATCTCATTTTTGATGCTCAGAAATTTAACATGCTTCTGATGAGAGATTATTCAGTTTCTAGTTCACACCAGTCAGGAGGCCTGCTGATACCCATATTCCTTCTGTTCTTCAGTGACAACTAAAACTCCCCATCAGATAAGGAAACAAACAGTAATCTTCCATAGTAGGGGAAGTTTAAAACAAAACCTCAATTTTCTATGAGGATATAGATTATTATTTCTCCAGAAGATTATATCATAATGCAGTTATATTAAAGCTGGTCAACTGGTTAGTTATAAAGCAGAAAATCCAACAATGTAATCTGTTCTGTTCACAAATCATTTGGGATTTCAAATGAATGTATTTGTTGTGCATGAACAAAATTCTGATTAACAATTTTCAGCTCACGGGTTGTCTGAAAACTGCTTTCTTCAAGCATTCACTTTTTAGGATGTGTGACTGGTCACTCAAATCACAAAGCATATACAAAACAGAGTTCCTCTTCTTTTATGAGCACTCTGACCAGGTCACACACCCAAATTTGAATTCCTCCATGAGTTCCTCTTGCTTCACCACATCAAATTCAAGCTTCATGTCCTCAACCTTCAAGGTCCTTCACAATCAATAAGTACTCATCTACTCTTGCTTCTTACTGCAGGTCCGTTGACTCCTCAGCTCTGTCAGCCTCATCCATCTATTTGGCAAATTCTTACAAACATACTTGTATCTCTACCTGCACTGCCACTAGGCGATTGGGCGAGGTCCTGGATGACTAGAAAAAGGCTAATATAGTGCCCATCTTTAAAAAAAGGAAGGAGGAGGATCCAGGGAACTACAGGCCAGTCAGCCTCACCTCAGTCACTGGAAAAATCATGGAGCAGGTCCTCAAGGAATCAATCTTGAAGCACTTCAAGGGGAGGAAAGTGATCAGGAACAGTCAGCATGGATTCACCAAGGGCAAGTCATGCCTGACTATCTAATTTCCTTCTATGATGAGATAACTGGCTCTGTGGATGAGGGGAAAGCAGTGGACATGTTATTCCTTGACTTTGGCAAAGCTTTTGATACAGTCTCCCACAGTATTCTTGCCAGCAAGGTAAAGTAGTATGAGCTGGATGAAAGGACTATAAGGTGGATAGAAAGCGGGCTAGATCGGTGGGCTCAACGGGTAGTGATCAATGGCTCCATGTCTAGTTGGCAGCTGGTATCAAGTGGAGTGCCCCAAGGGTTGGTCCTGGGCCGGTTTTGTTCAATATCTTCATTAATGATCTGGAGGATAGTGTGGATTGCACTCTCAGCAAGTTTGCAGATGACACTAAACTGGGAGGAGTGGTAGATACGCTACAACGTAGGGATAGCATACAGAGGGACCTAGATAAATTAGAGGAATGGGCCAAAATAAATCTGATGAGGTTCAACAAGGACAAGTGCAGAGTCCTACACTTAGGACAGAAGAATCCCATGCACTGCTACAGACTAGGGACCGAGTGGCTAGGCAGCAGTTCTGCAGAAAAGGACCTAGGGGTTAGAGTGGACGAGAAGCTGGATATGAGTCAACAATGTGCCCTAGTTGCCAAGAAGGCTAGCGGCATTTTGGGCTGTATAAAGTTGGAGCATTGCAAGCAGATCGAGGGACAATCATTCCCCTCTATTCGGCATTGGTGAGGCCTCATCTGGAGTACTGTGTCCAGTTTTGGGCCCCACACTACAAGAAGGAGGTGGATAAATTGGAAAGAGTCCAGCGGAGGGCAATAAAAATGATTAGGGGCCTGAAGCACATGATTTATGAGGAGAGGCTGAGGGAACTGGGATTATTTAGTCTGCAGAAGAGAAGAATGAGGGGGGATTTGATAGCTGCTTTCAATTACCTGAAAGGGGGTACCAAAGAGGATGGATCTAGACTGTTCTGAGTGGTACCAAATAATAGAACAAGGAGTAATGGTCTCAAGTTGCAGTGGGGGAGGTTTAGGTTGGCTATTAGGAAAAAAACTTTTTCACTAGGAGCGTGGTGAAGCACTGGAATGGGTTACCTAGGGAGGTGGTGGAATCTCCTTGATTAGAGGTTTTTAAAGTCAGGCTTGACAAAGCCCTGGCTGGGATGATTTAGTTGGGGATTAGGTCCTGCTTTGAGCAGGGGGTTGGACTAGATGACCTCCTGAGATCCCTTCCAACCCTGAGATTCTATGATTCTAGGTGTGGAGCACCCTGCCTGAACCAATCAATAAGGCCACAACAACCTCTCAAGTCCCACCTTTGAAGTAACATCTATTAGAAATCAGACAATTTAGGATGACTAGAGAGGAGCAAACAAAGATAGATGGCATTTCACTGTCTATAATAATCAAGAAGAAAATTGCAAGTGTATATCAGAACAGGATATTCTTTCTGGTAGTCTCCTCCCTCATCTTTCATATGCCAAGGATGTTTTCATATCTTATGCTCTATGTGGCAGGAATCATGACTGTGTGTGTAAGGCAGTCAGCTCATGATTAAGTGCTTGCCTCTAGTGGTGCTTCAGGGTACTACTGTAATACAAAGATTAACATAATAAATACAATAAAAATAGTATTAATGAGAGCTGTCATTTCTGCTCCCTGAGTAGATGACTGGGGAATAAGTGAGTGATGAAAAGCAAACAAACAGCAAATACTTTTGTTTGTTCACAAAAATATTTGCACTAAATTGTGCCAGTCAGTCACAGGCCAGAATGAGGCGGTACAGAGTTGCAGGGGAGGAATGCTGCCCCTGGTAGGTAAAACAGTTCTCTTAGGTGCCCAGTGTGCAGATGGAACAGTCTTTCTAATTGTAGCAGTCTCTGTCCTTATGGGAATGTGTCAGTCTGGTGCAAACATGGATGGAGCAATGGTCCTGCCTCCTCCCTGCACCCTACTGTCTTTGAGGCACCCTGTGCTCTCAGAGCATGCACCGAACACTCCTTATGTTCCACTTATTGCAGAGACTGCCTAGTCCTAACATAAGCAGCACAGGGGGTTAGGGAAACTGGGCACAGAGACTAAAAGGTGGGATTTTCAACAGCACTTAAGTGATTTAGGAATGTAAACCCCATTGGGGGGAGGGATAGTTCAGTGGTTTGAGCATTGGCCTGCTAAACCCAGGGTTGTGAGTTCAATCCTTGAAGGGGCCATTTAGGGATCGGGGGCAAAAAATGGAGATTGGTCCTGCTTTGAGCAGGGGGTTGGACTAGATGACCTCCTAAGGTCCCTTCCAACCCTGATATTCTATGATTGCAGACATCCAGCTAGCTGGATTGGCAAGAGAGTCTAAATAGGAGTTAGGCACCTTAGGTGCTTATTGGGATTTGTCAAGTGCCTAAACATGTATCTGTATCTTTAGACACCTAAATGCATTCACTTGTAAAACCCTATACATGTTTTTGAAAATCCCATCCTAAGTGACTCTGCCACGTTCAGACAAGAAGTCATTGGCAGAGCCAGGAACTGAAGCCAGATCTTCAGATTACCAATCCAGTGCCTTAATCAAAAGACTATCCTTTTAGAATTCAAATAAGTGTTTGTGAGCACTGGATTTGCACTATTCTAATTTGACCCCCTCTATTGTTTGCTAAACGTGTATACTCACTCCTGGGTTGGGGGGCAGGGTGGGGATCGTATTGTTTTTTGCAAAATGGAAAACTATTACAACTCTTAGAGCCTTTGAAATCTCATATTACCAAAAAATCACTCTCTTTATGTTCAATTTTTAATTAGTTCCCCCCCCCCCTTCTTCTAATTGCATCTATCCAGGTGTGTTTGCTGTATTTCACTTATATAGTACTTCAGGAATCCCAACAGATAAGATCATTAGGATCAGTAAATATGCAAGTTGTGCAAGTTCACACAAATTTATAACATCAGATACACATTTAATTAGATATGGACACACAGATTCTTTACTCAACTTCTCCTGTTTGGTCATTTAAGATTATGCAAACTCTTTCATGGAACAAACTGCTAGGAAAGTCGCAGAATCTTCTTCAGTGGAGGTTTTCAAAAGGAGGCTGGATAGTCATCTGTCTGGGATGGTTTAGACACAACCCCTGCCAAGATGCAGGATTTCTTAAGACTAGATAACCTTTGCAGTCCCTTATAAACCTATGGGTCTAGGATTCTGGGTACAACAAAGAATAACCAGATCAGTTTGGAGAATAAGCATGATCTAGGGCCATTTTTTTTCTTTTTTAGATAACAATCTCATGTACTGTATTTCAGTCAATAAGCAAGGAGGTGGGCAGAGGGCTGTTTGTGTTTTAAATCGGCCAGTCACATAATCACAATCAATATTGGCACTGTGTCAAAAATTAGAGTGAACACAAAACACAAAAAGTTAGAGTCAGCTCAGAAAGGGGTAGGAAGGAATGAGCAGTGTCTTCTTCATGTAATGGGCTTTCCATCCCCCACTAGCTGTGTTGCAGGTGGGGTATGAAATATTGTCTCACCCTATTCCTCCTGATAGCTCCACTGTTACAATAAAGGGAGTTGAGAGCATGCATGGAGAGCAAATATTGACTCCCACATTTGCAATCATGTCAGACTAAATTAAAAAATACTTTGCAATCTGTTTGCAACATCTTGTTTTGATATTAGAGATGGTCTGACAAACTGCTGTACTGAGTCCCTACCACAACATTTTCCAAAAATGTTGAGCCAGATCTAAACGCAAGGCTAAATTTTGCTCCTTTCTTCCTCAGTTGGGTAGGGAGAGTAAGATTTACCAATATGTGGATCTTAGTTTTGGGTGTAGGGAAGAACACAGACCCTGCTCTCCACAGACTTATGTAAATAAAGTTGCAATAAGGGACAGTAAATAGAATGGATGGATGGAGCCAGTGCTCTCCCAACCCACAAAATTTCTGGACAGAGTGAGTGGCCAGGCACAAGTGGGAAGTAAACAGAATCCTTCCAAGGGCTGCAGGAACTCACCTCTGTAGCAAGAGGGCACGAAAGGAGACACTGTGTCTTTGAGGAATAATTCCTCATGGAGCTACTTCAAAGGCAGTATGGCTTATGAACTGCCAGTGCTCTAGGATAAAAATAGCCCTAAGTGACTGACTCCTATCTCTATAATGGGGTGAACAAAAATACTAACTTTAAAAAGCCTTAATTGTGTGGAAGGTCAGATTGGGATACAGGTTTTGTGGTTTAGGACATTTTTCTAGCTTTTCATTTAATGTATTTTTAATGTGTAAATTTCTACAAACTGTTCTTGTCCTTTCATGGTTACATCTATGTAAAGCTAGAGAAAGAACACAAGAACAGCCATACTAGGTCAGGCCAATGGTGCATCTAGCCCAGTATCCTATCTTCTGACAGTGGACAATTCCAGGTGCTTCAGAGGGAATGAACAGAACAGGTAATCATCAAGTGATCCATCTACTGTCCCAGTTCCTGGCAAACATAGGCTAGCGACACTCAGAGCATGGTGTTGCATCCCTGCACATCTTGACTAATAGCCATTGATGGATCTATTCTCCAGGAACTTATCTAGTTCTTTTTTAAAACCTCTATAGTTTTGGTCTTCACAACATCCCTTGGCAAGAAGTTCCACAGATTGACTGTGCGCTGAGTGAAGTTCTTCCATTTTATTTTAAACCTGTTGCCTATTCATTTAATTGGGTGACCCTTAGTTCTTGTGTTATGTGAAGTAGTAAATAGCATTTCCTTATTCACTTTCTCCACACCAGTCAACATTTTATAGACCTCTGTCATATCCCCCTCTTAGGGTACATCTACACTACCCGCCGGATCGGTGGGCAGTGATCAATCTATCGGGGATCGATTTATCGCATCTAGTGTAGACGCAATAAATCAATCCTCGAATGCGCTCCCTGTCGATTCCTGTACTCCACCTCGGCGAGAGGAAGAAGTAGAGTCGATGGGGGAACAGCAGCGGTCGACTCACCGCTGTGTGGACGGCCAGGTAAGTCGACCTAAGATACGCAACTTCAGCTACGCGAATAGCATAGCTGAAGTCGGTGTATCTTAGGTCTACCCCGCCTCCCCCCGCCAGTGTAGACCAGGCCTTAGTAATCTCTTTTCCAAATTGAAAAGTCCCAGTTGTTTTACTTTCCTTTTGACATGGGGCAACCAGATCTGCATGCAGTATTCAAGGTGTAGGCATACCATGGATTTATATAGTGGCATTATGATATTTTCTGTCTTACTATCTATCCATTTCCTAAAGCACCTAACATTAGCTTTTTTTTGACTCCCTCAATACATTGTGCAGATGTTAGAGAACTATCCACAATGACTCCAAGATCTTTATTGAATGCTAATAGCTAATTTAGACCCACCATTTTGTATGTATAGTTGGAATTATGTTTTCCAACTTGCTTTACTTTGCATTTATCAACACTGAATTTCATCTGCCAATACAAGGTTTTGGATTAATCAGATAAATTAATATCAAAACCAGTTCATGCTACATGCTAATGGAGGAAGACTTACAGGACACTTCTAGCACTGGAATATAAAATACTCATCTTTCTATGTGAGAGTGCATAAGTTTGAAGATCAAGAATAGAGAAAACCTACCAATTAAATGATGCTAAACAAAGCAGTAGGTTGCACATTGTCAGACATCTTGTTAACTTTACAGGTGTGTTAATGTAGGGATATTAAAGAAGGTACTGAAAGTGATTCCCCAAGTGAAAGTAACTCCCCATAATTTGTCCCCCACAATTTAAACCTCATAGTATTACCAAGTGAAAGATCTCTTGGATCCCTTGTTAAAAACTTACAAGCTACTGTCTGTGTAAACCATTAATTGTATCTGTTCTCAGAAAGATACTGTATTGCTATGAGAAACTTGCAAACAAGTTATTTGACTTTGTTCTTTATGCATGCTTTGTACCTAGAAACAGCATAGAAAGACCCCCACCCTCTTTGATTAAAGGGCAGGGAGTCTCAAATAAATTAGTACACACCCCGAAAGTGTTGAAGACAGTATGTCTGCTGATGAATGCTTGGTGTACATGAATGAATGAGCAGGGAGGTGCCAGCCTAGGAATTCAGTGACCATCGGCTGAAGGCAGCGTCAAAGTGGGAATGACCAGACAACCCCCGGAGGGTAAACTGGGACCCACCCGATCATCTCAAAGGATGGGAAAAACAAGATAACATCCGACAGTGTGGAGCCACCAGGAATGCCATCAGAAATGTGCCATCTGCTGATTGATTCAGCAACAGCATATGAAGCAATTCCCATAGACTGACAGAGGAAATAATTCCTATAAGAATGGCCTCTAAATACTAAGGACTTTGAGTCTGGTTCTGCAACCAACCTCCAGGAGCATCAGATGAATCTGACAAGGACTCGGCTCCACCCTCATGCCCAGGTTACCTGGCCAGTAACTTGGCATGAGCAACTTCTAGGCTGGTAACTATGACATCTATACAGAACCTGTGTGTGTGAGAATGAATGTGAAACTGAATGAAATGTTATAGCTATAACTGACTGCTTACTATGATTCTTTTTGTATTCACAATAAATGTGACATTTTGTCTTATCCCCTTTAAAAGATCCTGCTGGTTTTTATTTTATTGGTATAACATTAACCCTGTGATAAAATCAAAAGAGAAACATGATTGAAAGTCACTTATTAAGCCTCCATCATGCTCTCATACATGAAAGACTATATGATGTGAATTTTCTACTAAGCTGCTTCAAGGGATCATTAAGAAAAGGATTTCCCTTAAAGAGCAGGATCAATTAGAGTTGGCCTGGCACAAGGTTTAAATTCATTAGAGCATGAGTTCTTTCTTCATCTGCAATTGCTTGCTGGGAGGATTAATTTCAGTATACAATAGACACACTAGTAAATGTAACAGACTAAAAACTTGATACTTATTAAACTCAAAGTTACCAAAAGAAACATCTAATTGGTACTTTACCTCTCTTAACCTCAGTGACCCATCTATCAGTTTATACAAGGAATAACTCCCACCGATTTTGGTGTACAAAATGACTAGGTTTCTAAAATACCAAAAGCAAGTGTCAGAACTTCCTATATTTATTGGCCATTAGGGAAGTTATTACTAGAGCTAGTTGGAAATTTTCCACTGAAATAATTTTCCAGTTATTGCCCTCTTTGCAAAATTGAAGTTTACCATGGGAAAAATTCAGTTTTGTTGGAAACCTCTGATTTTCTGTCAGGAAAAATTAAAATGATGGTTGCTTTGGCTGCCCACCTGGAAGATCCTTGTCAGTTTTTATTTTGTGCCTGCTGGGGAAAAGGAGAATCAAGAAATGAATTCCAGATTGGCAGGTGGCAACCAAAAAATTCCATTTACGTTCTCCTAAAATGGCATTTTTCTAGAAATGCATACCTGTACAAAAGTTGTGTTTTTACCATTTGTCGGAGTACTGGGTAGATTTCTTTTCTCAGAACTATGCTTTTTTATTTTTTTTAACACCAGGAATGGATTTGTGTTTTGTGGACAGCTCTAGTTCTTTCTTTAGTCTTCCTCATAGCTGTTGTTCACTAGACAGACATGAAACTATTAACTTAGTAAACCAGAGAATTATTTA
This sequence comes from Macrochelys suwanniensis, assembly GCA_033296515.1. Taxonomy (NCBI): domain Eukaryota; kingdom Metazoa; phylum Chordata; order Testudines; family Chelydridae; genus Macrochelys; species Macrochelys suwanniensis. Next base: position 27,834,623 of record CM065780.1, on the reverse strand, counting down.
AGGACATAAATAATTAGCACTATATCAATGTGACTAGAAAAAAAAAACTTCAATGAGTTAAAGGGCAACAAAAATGATTAGGGGTATGGAATGCCTTCCATCTGAGGAGAGATTAATAAGACTGGGACTTTTCAGCATGGAAATGAGACGACTAAGGGGGGATACAATTGAGGTCTATAAAATCATGACTGGTGTGGAGAAAGTAAATAAGGAAGTGTTATTTACTCCTCATAACACCAGAACTAGTGGTCACAAAAGGAATTAATATGTACCAGGTTTAAAACAAACAAAAGGAAGTATTTTTTTTCCACATGATGCACAGTGAACCTGTGGAACTCTTTGCCAGAGGATGTTTTGAAGGCCAAGACTATAACAGAGTTTAAAAAGAACTAGATACATTCATGGAGGATAGGTCTATCAGTGGCTATTAGCCAGGAGGGACAGGAATGGTGTCCCTAGCCTCTGTCAGAAGCTGGGAATGAGCAACAGGGAATGGATCACTTGATGATTACCTGTTCTGTTCATTCCCTCTGGGGCATCTGGCATTGGCCACTGTTGGAATACAGGATACTGGGCTAGATGGATCTTTGGTCTGATCCAGTATGGCCGTTCTTATGTTTTTAATACTAAATTTCTTGATGGGAATGAATTACAACATGTATTTTAGGTATAGGTGAGCAGGTTTTGATAAAATAAAAGTCATGCAAGCTAGCCTTTAACAAACATTTAGACATTTTCAGATGTAGATGTTTTCAGATGTTAACATTTAGACATTTTCTTATAATTGGACTGATCTGGGTGAGTTTTCACTAGGTCAGCAAAAAGCCTCTATCTAACCCCAGAACTATCCTGCTGTCAAGTTTCAAGATCCTGCTCCAAAATCCGTAGATACTTGATCTGTTCAAATAAGTGATTGATTTATTTTTTTAACAAGGGGGGGGAGAGAATAGGTCATTTCCCAAACTTTGTTTTCAGAAATAGCTTTTGGTAAACCTTTCCAACACACTTCAGTCTGAGACAAACACATTTTTTCCTCTGAGAATATTCAATATTTATTTAAATATGAAAAAAAACTGATCAATGAAAAGCAGTGACTGTTCAGCATTTCAAATTTCTGAGTTTTAGGTCAGTTTAGATGATGATCCAAGCATTTTGCAACTTATCCAATGTTACCCATCTAGAAATTGAGCTCAGACCCTCATAGGATCAGGCTCCCCCATGGAATCTCCAGTCATTTCTGGTTGCTGATGGCCTGGAAATACTGGATCAGGAGAAGATCTTTTCTTGTAGCATTTCAGAATTTCTACTTTATTCACAACCAAGGAAGCAGAGAGGAACTTTTTTAAAAAAATAAGCTGTCAGAACATTTTTGAATTTTACAAGTTATTTTATTTAAGACAATTTTGACGTTTTGGATGAAGGTTAGGTGGGTTTTTTGGTTTTTTTGGTTTTTAATTGTAGCCATACCAAGTCATCTATCCCTCATCAGAATCATTCTATGAGCAAAACAAATTGCAAAATGACCACATACAGGTGGAAACCCAACATACAGCGGCAATTAGGATCACAGCTGTGAGAGAGAGCAAAATAATCATCTTTAAGAACAGGCTACAGTCCTCAGATAGACCATGTCTGATGTTAAGTTAGATTTAAATGCATCTTTTGGCCCTTCTTTGAATTCGTTATTTTTACTGTGAACTGAAGGGGTAACTGATTATGATCATAGAAAATTTTCCAGTATTTCCCTTTGGTGAAATGTTCATGTTTTCTTATAGTGGAACAGCTGCTTTCACAGTTAACTAGAAAGTTTGTTTTTAGACAGACATTTGAACTGAGCCTATCCAATTTTTTGCATTTTCACAAAATCATGGAAGTATAAATTTTTCCTGGACCAGGGCAGCTGTGAGAATGTTTTCATTCAACTGTGTTTAGAAGTACAAAGATACTTTGAGTTGTCACAGCTAAAATCTTTCAGCAAGACGTAGAGCTAGATTTTACTGGAGGCAAAGCCCTGAAAATTTGTGCATTAACTGTACCACCTCAAGAGGCCTGGTAACTCAGGCACACCTCTGAATCACATTTATTTCTCCTTTCTCCGAGGGGATAGTAATTGACTTGTGGCCTAAACCAATCCTGGCCTGTATCAGCAGTAAATGTTTACCCATCAACTCCCATGCTATCTCAGCTACTGTGGCCAGCACATGGGATAGTATGGCCAAAGTTCTGCCATTCCCTAGCTGTCATCTCCAGGCAGGGAGAAAGTAGATGGAGCAGTGCCACTTATTTCTGTGCCCCCAGATCCAAGGTCTAGATCGGGATGGCCAACCGGCTCTTCAGAAGTTAATATGCGACTCCTTGGATAGGTACAAACTCCGGGGCTGGAGCTACAGGCACCAACTTTCCAATGTGCCGGGGGGGGGGGGGGTGCTCACTGCTCAACCCCATGCTCTGCCACAGGCCCTGCCTCCACTCCACCCCTTCCCGTCCCCTCCCCGAGCCTGCCGTGCCCTCGCTCCTCCCCCGAGCCTCCTGCACACCACCAAACAGCTGATCGGGAGGTGCGGGAAGAGAAGGGGAGGTACTGATCAGTGGGGCTGCCGGCGGGTGGGAGGTGCTGGGAGCTGGCGGGGAGGAGCTAATGGGGGGCTGCTGATGTATTACTGTGGCTCTTTGGCAATGTACATTGGTAAATTCTGGCTCCTTCTCAGGCTCAGGTTGGCCACCCCTGGTCTAGATTGCCTGAGCAGGGGTAGAAGGAGATTTTTTACTCTTCATTCCCTTGCATGTAGTCTGAGTCACAATGTAGTCCTTAGTGAATCTCTCCCATTTTCAAACTCACAGTACAATAGAGAACTGTACTTTCCAAGTTCACTGTCCAAGGGTCATATCTTGCAAGTTATGAGGAGTTAACTATTGTATATTTTGAGGACTTAAAAGCTGCATTTGAAGAAAAAGAGCATGCTTCTATGACATGTCAGTGACACAGATTTCCTGGAAGCTGTGTCTTTATGGGAAGAAGCAAAAGAGTGAACAGGAGGTGGAAAAATGATTGGATCATTTCTATTAAATTCAATTCAATTAAACAAGAACAGGTGCTACATCAAAAAGTATGGCAGCGCTGATTCAGTTTCTTGCAGTTAATGAGCTTAGTTTTCATCGAGATTTTGAGAAATCCGACCTGGCCATTCATCTGCTGAGCTGTGCTTAAAATGATTTAAATTTGCCATGCAGAAACAGCCAAAATTAGAAAAAATTGTTTATACAATTTACCAAAGTGCATACATACAAAACAAAGTTATTAACATAATGAAAGAAATGGTTGTAGAATATATTGTGGACACAGCCTGCAAAACAGATGTAGTATTTTCCCCCCCACTTGAAATGTGATAAAACAAGTGATAAGAGCCATATGAGCCAATCTTCCCTTACACATTATGTTGAAAGTCAATTCAGAGCAAGGTATATGGAGAGCTTTTTGAATTGGATAAAATATTAGAGCTGCAGCATGCTGTTTGTCCCACTGGTGAGCTCAAGTGAACAAGTCCCTCCAGGCTTTCAAATTCGAGATCAGAAGCTGTCATTCATCCCACAGATTTGTTCTTTGTTCTAAAAATTATGTATGAGTGAGCGCGGGGGTGGCGGGAGAGGAGGAAGACAGCGATGAGAAAAATGGAGATAAGAGGCAAGGCTGTACATTATTTCTATTTATGATTTATACTGTGGTAGGACCCCAAAGTCATCAATAATATATAGGCACCTCACTGTGCTTGAACTACACAAATATATATAGGAAAACAGGGCCCCTGCCCTCCAAACAATTTACATTCTATGAAGCTGAAAACAGAACGTGTGATGCTTTCTCCATCAACTTTGATTATCTTCATCCAGCCTTGACATACATGAAGATGTTTACTTAAACCCATGATCACTTGAATACTACGTGGTTGTCCCTCAATTTCTTCCCACACCAAAACAAGGGGCATTTTAGCAAAACAATCAACCAACCATAACACCCTGTAGAATTCACTAAGCTTGGTGAAGTACTTTGATATGCATGCAATCTAAGATCATAAAATGAGAAATGAAAACTCATGTTTCAGGAAATAAAACTGTTGTCTGGGGGTGGAGTTCGGAAGGAATTCCCATATTATACAGATTTGCATAATTGACTAGGTAAATTATTGGTGAGAATGGGCCTCTTTCCTTCAAAGCTTTCAGTATTGGCCAATGATGGTGAAAGAACTCTAGATGAGATTATCCAATAAACTGATCCAGTATGGTGATTCCATCATTTTTGTGGCAAATCCCACAACTGCTACAGTAGCTTTTCATAGTTTGCGGCAAAAACTTTGTTCACAGTTTATATACATATTATGCTCTCTCAAATTCATGTAAACCAGATCACTCTCCTTGCCATGGCCTATTGTTTTTCTAACAGAGTAAGAATTTTGATGAAGCAAAAGAAACACAAAATTCCACATGGTGTGTTTTGCTGTAGAAAGTTTTTTTTTAAGATTTCCCCAGAGTGTCCAGTGCCAACCTTTACATTTCCCTTTTCAGTTCACTATTAAAAAAACAAAACAAAAAAACCTCATTCCTATAAGTATCATTCAATTTTTATTCTGAAAAATTGTACCCAGATTTTACAGTTGCCTTGCTATTTGCAATATCTGTCCATTAATAGACCTAAAGTTAAGCTTGCTTCTGATGCTAAATTGGTTTTGTATTCCGCATAGAGAGATCCAAAAGGCAGAAATAAAATCTCATCCTATTATGACTGTTCTTGTGTCTATCTGTTGTGATTTAGCTGGCTGTTTCCTGGATTTTCTGTGTCAGTTTAATTACATAATGAAGTACCCTAATCACTCAGCAACTTCACAAAGCAGTAATTACTGATACAAAAAGCATTGCAATGGACCCAGGGTCACCTTGGGTTTCACAGTTTGCATTATACTACCCACCATAGCCAAGGTAATAGTGACAGTGGGGTTAGCCTGTTGCATCACCATTAAAATAGTTGCAGCGAGCTGTGAAATGTGCGCACAGTCATGTGAAGTCATTCCAGAAATCCCCTCCTTACAGACTCCAGTTACCCTCAAGCTCCCACTGATTTAGCCATGGAAACTGCCCCACAAATAGGAATTTCTCCACTCATCATCTATGGTAAAAAGAAATGGGGAAAATAATTTAGATTCTCAGATACTTCTTAAAGTGCTCCCTCACATCTTGATGGTCTTAAAAAAAAAAAAAAAAAGCCTGAACTTTCATATGATGCCTTTGTGAATTTTTAAAATTATTTATCTTGAACTCATTGGAAGGTTGTTTTATTTTTCATATCTTCATTTTATATTTTCCATTTTGAATTTCAACTCTAATAAGCCGTCTTCCAATCTACTTACGACTGGACTTGGATGACACATTTTAAAAGTTTTTCCAAATCTTAACAATATAATCTGTACCTCCATCTTTATCCATGCAGTTTTTACACTCCTTATTTGATTTCTGCATTTTTCTTCTTCTCAGAGGTATACAAACCACTTTATTTCTGAATACCATATCTGAGCTACAGTATTCAGAAATAGCCTCTGGGCTGATTATAGGTTTAAGGTTTTCTACTTTGCCCTTCAGCCTTCATTTAAAGAATTTTCCTCTTAGTTTTAAAATCTGCCCTTTAAAGTTAGTCACACCCAGATGTTTTCAAGTAGGAAAAAAATAAATAAAGTACCATTCAGCAATTTCTGATTACAATGATTATTCTACTGAATGTTGTCTCAAAGTGCCAAACTTTTCCAATTCATAGACTTTCAGGTCAGAAGGGGCCTCCATGATCATCTAGTCTGACCTCCTGCACATTGTAGGCCACAGCATAGGCGCCGAATCCGTGGGTGCTCCAGGGCTGGAGCACCCACGGGGAAAAATTGGTGGGTGCTCAGCACCCACCGGCAGCTCCCCGCCCGTCCCGGGGCCCGCGCCCAGCTCCTAGCCAGCCCCAGGGCCCGCGCCCAGCTCACCTCAGCACCGGGTGATGTTGCAGGGCCCCGCCCCTGACGCCGGGCGACGTTGCGTTGGTGTCGGGGCCCCGCAACGTCACCTGGCATCAGGGGCGGGGCCTCAACGCCGGGCGACGGCACCCACGGGCGCTGCCGGAAGTCGTCTCCTGTGGGCCACAGCATGTCACCCCCCCACTTAAGTTAGACCCCTAAGCTCTGGCTGAGTTACTCAAGTCCTCAAATCATGATTTAAAGACTTCAAGTTGCAAAATATATACCATTTACACTAGTTTAAATCTAGCTCCTACTTCGGCTCCCCTGCGGTATTCAGAGGACTCCATATAAATAATCTCCCTCTTAGAAGGTTTTTCAGGGAGCTGGTCACTCCTTCCCCCAATTTTCAAAAAGGTCTTCATGGAGTCAGGTTTGCTTCCTTCAACAGGGTTGCAAAAACTAGGAAACTGTCTCAGTCCACGTGCCAGAACTACTTACCAAGGTTAGGGAACATGCCTTAATCCTTTTTGGGAACCCTCACTGTTCCAGAGTTGTAATTCTCACTCTGACCCCGATTCCTCCTGATAGGTTGGTCAAATCCCCTAAACTTCCAGCCTGTAGCAAGAGGATAGTTTGTCTCTCCAGAGCATGGCAATAATAGAAGACTTAAGTGATTATAAATAAGTAAGAAGATGGAAAGCACTGCACAACAATAAGATATACTTTATGCAAGTAGAGATCATTACTGAAAGTTTTAGACAGTTACGGTAGGATATATAGTATTTTAAAGGGATAAATAAAATATGAAATTGTGGCAATTTTCACGACCAGGATTATGATGTTCTGGCAGAGCAGTAAGAGTAGCTCAAAAACATACAATAGTGATAATATTGTAAGTAATCAGAAGTAAAATAACAATGAGTTCACTGTATCCTCAGCTCTGTTTAAGAAAACGAGTCATGGCTAAACAAAGCATTTTTAATGTAAGCAGTCAAAATGACAGTGTACAACTACTGTGTGTTAAATCTACAGCTTGTTCAGCATTTAAACTAAATGGTCTATAAGAGAATCAGTTGAAAGTGTAATCATTTGTCAGATACTGCTGTGTTTATCAAATCTATCTTCTTGTCGTGATAATTGCTTTAGCTTCAACCTTAACAGAGCATGTACCATAAACTCCTTCTAAATTATTGTAGCTAAAGAAGATGGAGCAATACTCTTGAAACAATTTATTATTTTTCCTGTCCATTTGGTGCTTAACTCAGTTCAGATTGATTGTTTACGGGATTAATTTTAGCATCCATCTCTGGAAATCAGTATTCCTTTTCATGCAATTAAAAAGAAAAAAGTATCACAGTGAATGATTTTTGTCTCCATAATATGAAGTATGCCTTCAGTACACACAGTTAACTGTTGTTAGCCTTCTCTGCACAGGAATGACTTTGTTCCAAGCCTACCCTAGATATGCAGAGGCTAGTTTCTAGGAGGACAGCCAGTCAATAGCTACACGAATAAACTTACTTACCCGCAAATAGCTTCAGCATGGTTCCTTGCCCAGCAACCAGCACAGTAACACGAGTGGCTGTGTTTTAAAACACTTGTTTTTAATTGGTATCGATTGGTATTTTTTTTATAGTTCTATGGGACATATCCCCATTAGTCTGACTTCTGTGAATATATAAGGTTTACACAAGCTGAGGATCTGACTATTAATTTAAATAGAAAACAAAAACAGCCACTGTCCCTGAAATTACAAGGCCAGATTCTAGTCCACTCAGATTTATGTACAGATAGCTCACCCACTCTCACATACCTTTTGAGGCTTCTTCTTGCACCTGGGATCCACGCTAGAAGAAAAGGTGGAGACTGGTTGGATCATAGGGCGAACACCAGATTTGTTTATGGGTAAACTGATGACTCAAGGCTTTTCTGTAGGCTACATAATAGGAACGGATCATTCCTGGCAATGGGTGGTGTTCCTTCAAGGGAGCTCACAATGCAATTAGGCAGCTTCAGTATTTTGGATATCAATCAAGGACTCATTACTAGAATTGGTCTGATAACTGCTGAACTGGGTGTGTGCAGACGTAGGTACATTAACATCTGGAGCAGAGATCCCCCATGATGCAGTGCTTCCCTGCTTTTCTGGTCCCAGAGTTCAGTGTGGTTCTTGCCTTGGAATCTGTTCTCCATTCTGTGTGCTAATGGAGATGCCTCCCTGTCCCATCTTTGATGCGGATGAGGCTAAGGGCGTTGCCTTAATCCTGTCACCCTTGTCAAGAGGGGTTTAGGTGTGTCTCCCACTGCCTTTTCATTGTTTTCTGTAAGTCTTTCTTCTGATCGGTTTTGGTTCAAGCAGAGGCTCGGGGGGAGTGGGAGGGTGGGGAGGGTGTCCTTCACAAGTCAGACAGGCTGGATACTGAGCCCTGGTTCCCCAAGAACACAGAGCTAACTGTTATCAATGGTGTGTGCTTGTTTGCATTTTGCATGGCCACAACATTGGATGCTTCTAAGACTTATTTGAGGAACAGTTGCTGTTTTAGACATCAACCTCCCCCCACTTTAATCCTTCTTGTTTCTGAAGGGAAAAAAATAATCACAGATTTTGTTTATGAATCCCAAGTGTTTGATTTCTAAGGCTACGTCTACACTACCCGCCCGATTCGGCGGGTAGCGATCGATATTCTGGGATCAATTTATCGCGTCTCATCTAGACGCGATAAATCGATCCCAGAGCCGCTCCCCGTAGACACCAGAACTCCAGCTCTGCGAGCAGAGGAAGTGCTGTCGATGGGGGAGCCTGCCTGCTGCGGTGTGGACCGGGGTAAGTACCTTTTGAAATCGATCTAAGATATTCGACTTCAGCTACGTTATTCACGTAGCTGAAGTTGCGTATCTTAGATCGATCCCCCTCCCCCCCCAGTGTGGACCAGCCCTAAATGTCTTTGGAGTGTCCCTGGCTTCATATATTCATTTACATTTAAAAACAAATGACACCTTGTGACTGTGGACTTTCTGCAGGCATTTGATACGGTTCCACATGGGGAATTATTAGTTAAATTGGAAAAGATGGGGATCAATATGAAAATTGAAAGGTGGATAAGGAACTGGTTAAAGGGGAGACTACAACGGGTCATGCTGAAAGGTGAACTGTCAGGCTGGAGGGAGGTTACTAGTGGAGTTCCTCAGGGATCAGTTCTGGGACCTATTTTATTTAATCTTTTTGTTACTGACCTTGGCACAAAAAGTGGGAGTGTGCTAATCAAGTTTGCGAATGACACAAAGCTGGGAGGTATTGCCAATACAAAGACCAGGATATCACACAGGAAGATCTGGATGACCTTATAAACTTGAGTAATAGTAATAGAATAAAATTTAATAGTGAAAAGTGTAAGGTCATGCATTTAGGAATTAATGACAAGAATTTTAGTTATAAGCTAGGGACGCATCAGTTGGAAGTAACAGAGGAGGAGAAGTACCTCAAAGTATTGGTTGATCACAGGATGATTATGAGCCGTCAATGTGATATGGCTGTGAAAAAAGCTAATGCAGTCTTGGAATGCATCAGGTGAAGTATTTCCAGTAGGGGTAAGGAGGTGTTAGTACCATTATACAAGGCACCGGTGAGACCTCATCTGGAATACTGTGTGCAGTTCTGGTCTCCCATGTTTAAGAAGGATGAATTCAAACTGTAACAGGTACAGGGAAGGGCTACTAGGATGATCTGAGGAATGGAAAACTTGTCTTATGAAAGGAGACTCAAAGAGCTTGGCTTGTTTAGCCTAACCAAAAGAAGGCTGAGAGGAGATATGATTGTTCTCTATAAATATATCAGAGGGACAAATATCAGGGAAGGAGAGGAATTATTTAAGATCAGAACCAATGTGGACACAAGAACAAATGAATATAAACTGGCCATCAGGAAGTTTAGACTTGAAATTAGATGAAGGTTTCTAACCATCAGAGGAGTGAAGTGCTGGAACAGCCTTCCAAGGGAAGCAGTGGGGGCAAGAGACATACCTGACTTCAAGACTAAGCTTGATAAGTTTATGGAGGGGATGATATGATGGGATAGCCTAATTCTGGCAATTAATTGATCTTTGACTACTAGAGGTAAATATACCCAATGGCCTGTGATAGGATGTTATATGGGGTGGGATCTGAGTTACTACAGATAATTCTTTCCTGGGTGTCTGGCTGGTGAGTCTTGACCACATGCTCAGGGTTCAGCTGATTTCCATATTTGGGGTTGGGAAGGAATTTTCCCTCCAGGACAGATCAGCAGAGGCCCTGGGTTTTTTTTTGTTTTTTTTTTTGCCTTCTTCTGCAGCATGGGGCACGAGTCACTTGCTGGAGGATTCTCTGCACCTTGAAGGCTTTAAACCATGATTTGAGGACTTCAGTAGCTCAGACATAGATTAGAGGTTTATTACAGGAGTGGGTGGGTGAGATTCTGTGGCCTGCATTGTGCAGGAGGTCAGACTAGATGATCATAATGGTCCCGTCTGACCTTAACGTCTAGGACTCTAATATCAAGACACAAAAATCCAAGGGTTGAGCATTTTCTACATGTAGGTGTAGTGCTCAATAAAAGTCATTCCACTATAAAGATAAGACACATTTGCCTCTTCCTCAGCCCTCTTCCCCTATCTGCTAATGCTGTTGCCACTGTGATTGCCAGACTAGTGGCACTGGGCTCCTCTGTGTGCCTTCTGTTACTGCAGGGGGTTTTCTGCTGAGAGTCTTCCTGCTGAGGGCTTCTCCCACAGGGAAGTCTCTCTGCTGAAGGCACCCTCTTCGAGTAGAGGGCAGAAAGAACCTCTAAGCCTGGCAACAGCAGACACAGATAATACCCAGGTGAGTTTTAAGCCTGGTTTAACAGTTTCTTAACTGGGAAAAAAATGGTTTATCAGTTTGTGAAGCACTGCTTTGTGATTTTGGACAAGAGACAACCATTTAAGGCTTGATCCAACTCCCATTAAAGTCACTGGGAGCTTTTCATTCAATGGGAACTGGATCATGCTTTCATTAACATATATAGAAATACTTAAGTACATTAAGGAGTGCTGAGTAATTACAGTTTGCAAAGTTCAAAAACCCAACACTTTATTTCAATGTTATTTCCCTGCAACTTCCTCTAACATTTAAAGGTCCAGTGTTACAAACTTATGAATGCTAATTGACTCCAAATCTAAGTGGGGCTATAAAATAAATCATACTGAATGGAGGACCAAGGGACAATGAATCTAAAAAGAATTCCCAACAGAATTTCAAAAATGAAACCCAACAGAGACCCTGATGTTTCTTCTGTGAAAAACTGATAGAAAGAGGGAAACGGATGCAAAGGCACCTTTTTCTGCCTTGGACTCTGGTAAGTCTCTACAGGTAAGACAGAAAACCATGGTACTGACATTCAAACTACCCACTGCACACACAACACATAATACCACCAGGTTTCAAGGTCCTGTATCTCCTAAATGAGCTTTTACATGGAGAAGAGCCGCAGAGTCAAATTGGACGACAAGCAGAAGGATGCAGCCAAAAAGGGGCAGAATTAATGCTGCAGCTGCTGCTGAAGCAAATATAGTAACAGAGATTATATTGATGATGACACTAGTAATTTATTTAGTAGACAAAATTTAGACTAAGAACAGAAAATTAGAATGGGATGTGTCTGTCTTTATCACATCATCCACTAGCAAAATGTTGCCCTAGGCATTGAACAAGAAGTTACTAATTTTAGCATGTTTGCTTGTGATTTAGCTCCATTCATAGCCATGGTTCATTTAAATGGTGTATACATCCATCATTGTTTTAGCTTTGTTTTCAGCCAGTCTGTGGGTATAATCAAGAGAGGAAAGTTGGAGAGGCCTTATAGACACCCTACCCAAAATGGCAAAGGCATCATATACTTTGCTCATGCCATGTGGCTTTCCCCATTAAGTAACAAGAAAATATCTAGAGGTTGTGCTGTAAAACATCCCTTTGTTAAAGCTGGTAAATCCTATGAGGCCCTCAACCAGCATCTGAGAATCTACACAATGATGCTTCATAATGTGTTTAGTAGCTGGCTTGCAACTGTTTAGACTTGGATAGCAGGGGCACAATTTTTGGCAAGTCTCCCCATAATATTCACTAACCCACACAATTACTATTTATTTATTTTATAGTAATATCCTATGTACTTTCCAGATGTAATATAAGGGACGGTCCCTGCCCCAGTGAGCTCACAGTCAAAAGACAGGCGAATAGGTTTAGGCAGAGGTCAAAGGGTTTTTCTATACATACAAAAATAGATTAATTATTGGCAGCACAACAGAATTGGGCGTTCTATATTTCCACATACAAATGAAATGGAGAGGTATAATCATTTTTAACCACACCCCAGGTAGTGCACCTGGGTCATCAGTCGCTTTATTAGAAAACTCATTATATATGGATTCACTGATTGTCTCAATTGAACACTGACTCTCTCAGATCAAGATGGTGTGCAAATCACCTATATTCACTTACAAATATGCCATATTGACTTTAAATTAAAGCAAATTGAATAGAAAATAATACTGTCTCAGGAGTTAAAATATAACTGCAAATAAATAGAGCTTGTCCAAAATTCTCTTTTGAAACTATTTCTTGACAGAACAATTTTTTTCATTAAAAATGTCTGCTTTCTCCTGAACACTTTTGGTTTTTATTCCCACCCCTTCCCCTATGAGAGAGCAAGGGAGCTGCCCTGCAGGAGCTCTAAAACTTCGCACAGACTTGCTAATGAGCCTACCAGAGATACCTGATGCAGGAAAGAAACCTCAAGCAGCTTATTCCTTATAAGAGAGCTGAAGCAGTTCCCAGAGGTGGGGATGAAGGGGCGGAAAAAGGGGATGGACACTCAGAATGTGCAAGGTTGTCAGGTTGGGCAGGACACAGGGGCAGCTCTAGGCACCAGCAAACCAAGCACATACTTCGGGCAGCACATTTTCAGGGGCAGCATTCCGGCCATCTTTTTTTTTTTTGTTGTTGTTGGCTTGAGGCGGCAAGAGGACTGGGTAAGGACTGGGACACTCGGGCTGGGGGCTGCCCCATAGGGCACACGGAGCTGCCTGCAGGTGCTGCATGGCAGCCACCCCCCTCCCCCAGCACCACAGCTGGGGCTGGGTGAAGTGCCTGAGCCACTCAGGGGCTGTGGCAGGGTGGCCAAGAGCAGCAACAGCAGCGGGGACATGGAGGGGACTGGTGCCCGGGGTGCTGCCGTGCAGGGCATGCGTCCCGCTCTCCGGGGCTCCGCTCCCTCTGGGGCTGTCCTGTCCTGGCTCCTCAGCCCCCTGCCGGGGTGGTCCCCCCGGCTCTGCTCTCCCAGGTTCCGGCCAGTCCTGGAGGCGGGAGCCCCGGCTGGAGGGACCCTGGGCTGAGGCGCAGCCCGGGAGCCCCACTGCTTACCCCGACCCTGCCAGCACCGGACAGACTGGAGATGAGGGGGGAGCAGGCAGAGTGAGCACTGGTGCGGGGGAGCCCAGGGATGGGGTGGAACGGGGTGTGGGGAGGGGAGAGAAAGCCCAGGGCTGGGGAGGCATGGGGTGAGAGCCCAGGGCTAGGGCAGCAGGGAGTACGGGTGAGGGAGGGCACTGGTGGGGGGCGGGTGTGGCAGGGGGTGCGGGGGCGGGGAGCCCAGGGGTGGGGTCGGGGGCAGCCACAATTTTTTTTGCTTGGGGCGGCAAAAAACCTAGAGCCGGCCCTGGCAGGACAGCAGTATGCCAATGAGAGAGATTGTGTAGGAACCTTTTTTTCAGAGCCTGAGTGAACAAGAGCTATGCCCTGGGACAGATTTTTGGGACACTGAGTGATGGTGGAATTACCCTTTTTAAGTTTGTTTAGGGACCCTTTCCCCCAGAAAGGAACCTGCACAGGCTGTGTGTTGGGGAGACAAAACTTTCATTAAAGCTTCTTGGCCTTTTATTAAAGGAAACCATCTGTCCAGATTCTTCCAGGAAGAGAGATGGTGGGGTTATGTGGGGAGGAGACAGGTCATCCCTCCCTTGATTTCCACATTTTGACACCCCAGATGGGACTTAAGCCTCTTCTCCTCAAAGAGATACTATGCCAGAAATTTTGTGATTCATGGTACAGCAGCAAAAGGCCAAGAAGGAGCAAAAATATCAGTTCCAGGAGGCCTTACTAGCCACCCAGCAGTGCATGCAGGAGGCCCAGCTGGCCAAACAGGAATGGAATCAGCAGTTCCAGGCTGATGTGGCCAGGTTATTTGCACAAGGTTCACAGAGTGCTCCTACGTGGGTGTTCCCTGCTGAGGTTCTCCCAGGGCCCACCCTAACCAAACTGACCAATTCTAATGGCACTGAAGCCTTTCTGACAACATTTGAGGGGTGGCAACCATCACCAGCTGGGAGAGGAGCTCCTGAGCCACCCTTCCGACCCGTTCTCTACCCAGGGAGACCCAGGCTGCATACAGAGTCCTAAATGCAGATGAAGCCCAGTCCTACTTCATCTTGAAGGCTGCCATATTGAATTGGCTTGGACTCTCCAGAGAGGTCTATAGTAGGAAGTTCTGCAAGGAACTAAAAGGGGCAACCTATGGGCCATCCAATGGCTCTGCAATTTGGCCATCTGCTTGCTGATCCTTGGAACCAAGACTCTGGGCAACCACATGGATAGCATATTTTGGATCAGTACTTAATTTTCCCAGTAGAGGTGCAAACCTGTTCGGTCACAGAGATGGAGAGATTTTGGAAGGCAGAGGCCTCAGGCATTGGTAGAGTCTTCTGTTAGTAATTTGAGGTTCATTGGACCCATGCTGGGTTTCAGCACTCCCAGAATATGGAGGGACCCATGGTACTAGGTCCCCTGGAGGGACAGCATCCCTACCTTCCTGGGGATATCAAGTGGGGATACCACTGGGGGCCTTTGACAACCATTGAAGATGATTCAGTATCATGTTATCATTGTGGGCAGTTGAGACATATACATCAAGCATGCCTCATGATGGGAGTTTGATTACCTAGGGTGTCACTTTGACCACCAAGATAAGACCTCAAACCCTCCATAAGACCTTTCCAAATTGCTATCAAGATAGGGCTACACTTGGTAGAAGGGTTTGGCTGTGGTCAAATGCTTTCAAGCCAAGACCTGCTCCCACCTAGGGTGACCAGATGTCCCGATTTTATAAGGACAGTCCTGATTTTTGGGTCTCTCTCTTATATAGGTTCCTATTACCTCCCAATCCCTGTCTTGATTTTTCACACTTGCTGTCTGGTCACCCTAATCCCACCCAACACCCCCAAAACTGATTGAACAGTCCAAGTCTCCTGAATACATAGGGACTGATGCACTTATCTGACAGCCTCTATTATCTTAGAAGTGGACAGCCTGGTGGGGCATCTCTGGGACAGGTGGGTGCAGTAGAGCCCTCAGTCATCTCTCCATGCTCCAGAATAGATATCCAGGCCCCTTTCCTCGGGCAACTCTCAAGGAGCTGGAGAGAGTCCACTGAGGGAAGAGGACATGCTGGAAGGGATCTTCCAACAGACCTGCCCCCCCATAAACTTTCAACCAAGAGCAAAGGGGAGAGCCTACCCACCCTAGACTACCATCTTCTAGATGACACAGTTGACCTTATTACTGCTCAGTATAACGTCAGATGCTCCAAGTACATTTCAATCAGTGGCCACTATTAATGGGGAAGCCATCTTGGGACAGCCACCCAGCAGTTTCCACATTTCAAGTTACATAAAATTCTGTATTGGGTGGAGAAACCAGCTCACATCAAAGAGCCCAGAGTTCAGCTTCGGGTTCCCAAACCCACTCACTGAGAACTTTTGAGATTAGCACACACTGTCCCAATGGCCAGGTATCTAAGTTAGTCAAAGATGCCTGAAAGACTGTTGTCTCGCTTCTTTTAGGCAAGGCATATTTCAGGAAATGGTAGGACAGAGAAAAATCTGCTATCGGATAACCCTAAAGAATGAGGACAGGCTTCCTTAATTTCCCTCCCCCTTTTAACAGCCACATTTGAGAGAGCGGAATTTGACGTTGTAGGCTCAGTAGAGAAAATGCCTGGGGTCACAAATTTAGTTTAGTATCGGTTGACTATGCTACGAGGTATCCAGAGGCCATTACTTTGTGGAACACTTTTGTGCCCACTCTCATGCAGGACCTCCTGAAGGGCTTGTCCAGGGTAGGGTTCTCCCCAAAAGTTATCACTGATTGGGGACAAACTTTATGTCCCAAGTGCTTCAACAGGTCTGGCCACACAAAGTTTTAACAACACTAGACCTTTGTCTATCATCCTCTGAATGATGGCCTAGATGAACAGTTTAATAAAAAGTTACTCTGAAAGTTCATTGGGACAGAAGCCAGAGACTTATCAATTGCTGCCATACTTTTTATTTGCATTACAAGAAGTTCCATATGCTTCTACTGTTTTTCCCCCGTCAGACTTCTCTGTCAGACACAACCCTGCGTTATTTTAGATCTGGTCCAGGATTTGGGGGAAACCCGGCTTACCTGCTCATCTAATGTCATCCACTATGGCCTAAAAATTAGGGAGAGACTGGAGCACCTTGGTTGCTTTGCCTGGGCCAATTTATTCAAAGCCCAACATAGCTAGGCCCAACAATATAACAAGTGAGCTAGGATGAGGGTATTCCATACTGGCTATTGAGTCATCATATTGCTCCCAATCTCAGAGAGGAAACTCCTAGCTAAATGACAGGGCCCCAATGGAGGTCCTTCAGCAGGTAGGGGTGGATGATTATGAGGTTTACTGCCTGAAATGACAGGTCTTTATGTAAATTTGCTGAAGGCGTGGAGGATGCAGGAAGACCTTTTCATCCATCCAGAAAAAGATGAGGATTCAGGACCCCAGCTCCCAGCACTTGTTTAGGTAAGGCCAAATTGGGATCCTAATTGGGGTTGGTTTGTCCACCGAAAGAGCAATGAGACCCTGATATGGGCATACTAAGATGTATGTTCTCCCTTCTCCATGAAAAACTCCCCTGGAGACCTACCATATTGACATAAAACCCAGGGCCTGTTCCATTCAAAAGCCCTATCCCATCCCAGAAGGGTTACAGTTAATACAGGAGATCATGGAGATATTAAAGCTAGGCATGACTGAATAATCAAGAAGTCCCTGCTGTAGTCTGGTGGATGTTTTCCCTGGGTGGGACCATTTGGTTCTGCATAAACTTCCACCAGATAAACATGGACTCAGATTTCAATGCCTACCCCACCCCATCTCCCGAGTTAGTGATCTGCTCAATTTGTTTGGCCAAGACCAATACATCTCTACATTAGACTTAGCTAAGGGTTATAGACATATCCCGCGCTCTCTCAATTCCCATGCCAAGATAGTCTTTTCAACCTCCGTGGGCCTGTTTCAGGTCACTAATATGCCCTTTGATTTATACAGAGCTCTGGCCACTATTCAAAGACTATTGAACCAAATGTCATCAGTCCTATGCAGTGGCCTACCTGCATGATGTGGTAGTCTACAGCCAGGACTAGCCTGCCTACCTCAGGGACTTAGCCTCAGTCCTTTAAACCCTATGGGGTACCTATTTAACCGCAAACCCAAAGAACACCCACATTAGGGAAGTGGGAGACCACCTGTGCAGGGTATCTAGTGGACAATGGTAAAGAGCAACGCTTGGTCGACAAAAGTGGAAACTCTAGCCAATACACCCATTCCAATAGTCACACATTTGGGCATCACTTGCATGGGCTGACAGGCTATTACAGGTAATTTGCACCTATATTTGCCTTGCTAGACGCTCCCCTCTCCCATCTCGATAAAAAAATCCAGCTCCTTGGCATGTCATTAGCTCCCCGCAGTGTTACTGGGCATTCCAAGAAATTAAACAGATTCTCTGTAATAAACTGATACTCTTTAGCCCTGATTTTTCACAATAAAAAACTTATTTTACACACAGATGCCTCACACTGGGCCCTGGAAGCTGTGTTTCCCTAGCAGTTTCACTGTCAGGAACATCCTCTTCTGTATACGAGTAGGAAAGTCCTGGACATGAAACACGGTATTCAGTCTTCGGGAAGGAGTATCTAGAGATATACTGGGTTGTGAAAGCCCTGTGCTACTATCTGTGCTTCTTCCTTTCTCCTTGTCATTCACCTTGCAGAGCTCTGATGACTCCAGATGATGAAAAAGATTCAAATGCTCGTATTAGCTGTTGGTACTTCGCCTTTTATGCCTTCTGTTTTCATCTAGAAAATAGTACTGTTAAAAACCCATCAGAATGCAGAACTCTTCTGTCCAAGACAAATTTGGCAAGCCCCACAGTCTGTGTCCTGAAAGTCACACTCAAAGGAAAAGCGGGGTGGAGGGTAGAGATACAAGAGCAGAGGAGTGACATGGAATCAGCTGCCCTACAGGAGATTTAAAGCCTGGAATAGGCTAAATGAACCACATCCACAACCAGAAACACCTGATGCAGTGAAGGAACCATAAGCAGCTGATTCCTTATAAGAGAGCTGAAGCAGTTTGGGGATTGGTGTGGGGAGAAAGGGAATGAACACTCAGAAGTTGCAAGGCAGTCAGGTTGGGCAGGGAAGCAGCAAGCCGATGCAAGAGACTGTGTAGGAACCTTTTTTGTTTGCTCAGGCTCTAAAGTAAGAGCCATGCCCTGGGACAGGTTTTTGGGATGCTGAATTATTGGGGAATTTCCCTGTAGAAGCTGGAGGACCCAAAAGAAAGCCCATATGGGTGTGCTGAGGAGACAAATTTTCATTAAAACTTCTTGGACTTTTGTTAAAGGAAATGGTCTTCCCAGATCCCGTCAGGAGGGAACATGTTAGGGTTGGGTGTGGAGGAGACAGGTCACCCCTCCTTTACCCTTATAGGTCCCCTCCCCCCAATAAACCTTTTCAACAGGGAAAAGATGGAAAACACAATTGCTCAACAGTTCTACAAATAAAATTAAACAATTTGTATATACACATTGCTACCTCTTCTTGAATTTATGCCTAAAGTATTAGATTTTATATGGAAGAGAACTAGTGTAAGTGATGTGCCTAGACAGAAACAGATGTTATCTCTTTATTAAAAAAAAAAATCATAGTAGGCCTCTGACAGAAAAACTGCAGAGAACTAATTCCCCGAAAATGTTCCAAGTAACAAAGATGGGTGTTAAAATGTGTGTAGGTAGATACATGGTTATTTATGCCAAATGACAAAACGTTAGAAGCTAAGGCATAGATTGTACTACCCTTTCTCATCTAATTGAGCATTTACTCATAAGGAGTGACTTCAGTGGGTCTACTTACATCAGCAGGTGCTCATCATCGTGAGCTAGGGCTCCAAAAACTGACGTTAAATAAAGTATTTAAGGAAAATTGCTTCTCTGCATGGAATATTATGCAGGCATGCACTGCAGCACTTGCAGTGCATGATGTGAAACAACATATGCTTATCTTATGGCTCCATCTATTTTGAAACAGAACACAACGCAGCTGATGCTAAAAACAAAACAAATCAACACATTTGTTTTCAGAACCATGATTATTTTAAACCTGTTATTTTTTAAAATGGTGTTCAAAAAAGAATGTTGATTATGTTGTTTAACATATCTTTTTGTAGCAAATGTGTTTATCAAAATTTAATTTAAAAAGTCTCAGGTAAAGTTTTGTTTTTGTTTTCTGGAAACTTTCTGAAGATAATTAGTGCATATAGTACCAAAATATCTATGCTTCCCACAAGTGTGTCCATCAGAATTAGCAGCAGGAAGTACAGAATGTCTCCATTCAAAAATGGAGATTGTATCTGTGTTGCTAATTCTGGAGTAAATTGTGGACAAAACAGCATGATCAGAAATTGAGTGTAAATACCATGGACTACTATAATTTGGTTATGAACCTGTGATAAAATTAAGAATAGAAATTATGAAGAGTTTGAAAACAAAGTTAATCATTGATCTAATATGAAATATGCATAATAGACCTTTGTTCTGGGCTCTCTACAGCATGCATTGGCATGATATTTTCACATGTGTAAGAAAAACAAACTGAGGCACAATGTAAGAACACAAGATTAGGGATGACATAACTGGATTTTAATTCAGGCAAAACATCAGTTACGTTTCGACTTTCAAGCCAAAGCCCAAGATACTCTGGCTGTTGACTTTGGATTTTGGCTTATGGCCTAAAGCCAACAGTAAAAGGCCCCAAACCTTCTTAAGAAAATTATATAAAGTTATTGAATTCCCAAGAATCACTAGGCACTCTTCAGTACTTCAAGAAAGCCAAATAGGATAAGAGAAACAGAACAAAGTTCTCGGTTGAGTGACCAAAACTCAGAACAAGGTAAAGGTCAAGTTAGCCATCAGCAGAAGGCCCAATAAGAGTGTTCAAACAGAATAAAACTCTGAAAAATCCTTGGGAATATGGAAGTTAATTACAAGGAAGAGGGTGGTGCAGAAGTAGCAGTAGGACTGAATGCCATCCAGTGCCTGCTTTTCAGGATGCTGGTAGGCTACCCAGAAATGCAAAATCATGTAATGAACCTGATTTAGATCAACTTACAACAAAGTAGGCAGTTCCATAATTCCTCCAGAATAGGAAAACGATATACCATCTGAGGTCAAGTGAGGAGAGCAGCTCTGGAGAAAGCCAAAGGCTGCATTATAGGAGGAGCAGCACACCAGAAACCGCAACCTGAGAACTGGGGCTGGAGGGCCTGAGAGCTGAGCCAAGAAACTCAATTGCTGGCTAGGGCATAGCAACAGCCATAGCAGGAGGACACAGAAAAGTTACCCTGAGATCTTGTTACCTTATTGGACTGCCTCCAGATCTGTGGTAAGCAACCTGCTGCCAACGTTCCCGGCCAATGGGAGATGTGGGAAGCAGCGGGCTGCAGGGATGTGCTGGCCGCCACTTCCCACAGCTCCCATTGACTGGCCATAGGCGCCGACTCCGTGGGTGCTCCGGGGCTGGAGCACCCACGGAGAAAAATTGGTAAGTGCTGAGCACCCACCGGCAGCTCCCTGCCAGCTCGCGCGTGCACCCACCCGTCCAACTCACCTTGCTGCCGTTCCGGGTTCCCTGGCTGCAGGCGCCTCTGGCCAAGGATCTTTTTTTAGCAGCAACAGCCGCCTCTCAGCTGTGCAGCGAAAGGGGGCAGGCCCCCTGCTGGGATTGGCTGTCTGGGCTGCCGCTCAGGTCTCTCTGGGCCTGAGAGGCGGGGCTAGGAGGTGTGGAAAGGGGCGTGGCTGGGCCCAGGGGCGGGGCCTGTGTCAGTGCTACCTCCCGCCCCGACGCGGTGGTCAGTTTGAATCGGGCGGTGGCAGGAGGTGGGTCCCCTGGCTGAGGAGTGGATGCAGCGCGGGATCCTGGTGCACAGCGGGCAGGCACTGTGCGATGAGTGGGGCATGAGAGGGATGGAGTGTGAAGGGGTGGGAGCAGGGTGTGGTGCTGCTTGTAGTTAGATGGGTAGAGGGTGCGGGGAGTGCAGAGTAGGGTGCGGGGAGTGCAGAGTAGGGTGCGGGGAGTGCAGGGCCTGCGCCCCCCCGCCACGGCAGCCAGCTCCCCCCATCCCCAGCTAACCCCCGCCCCCCACAACTGAGGCTCAGCCCCCCGAGGCCTGCACAGCCTCCCCACGGCAGCGGTGGGCCCGGCTCCCCGCGCCAGTCCCGGCTCCCCACGGCGGACCCCGGCTTCCCGCTGCCGGCGGCGGGCCCCGGCGGCAGGCCCAGCTTCCCGGCGGCGGGCCCGGCTCCCCTGGGTGGGGAAGAGGGAGCTGGGTGAAGCGTGGGGAAGAGAGGTCTGGGGGCGAGACCTGGGTGAGGAAGAGGGAGCTGGGTGCTGGGAGGGGAAGAGGGAGCTGGGTGGAAGGTGAGTTGGGTGGGCGCGCGCGAACGGGGGGCTGGCGGGGAGCTGCATTTTTCCCGGGGGAGGGGGCGGGGATTTGGAGAAGGGGGCGGGGCCGGGGTGGAGTGCGAGGGGCCGGGGGCGCGAGCACCCACTGGAGCCAACAAAAGTTGGCACCTATTCTGGGAACGGCGAACCGTGGCCACTGGGAGCTGCAGGGGGCCGTACCTGTAGACAGTCAACATCAGCAAAATGTCTTGCGGCCTGCAATTAGCTTACCCTGATGGTCCGCATATGGACCATGGGCCGCAGGTTGCCACCACTACTCTAGATGATGAGTTAGCAATTGCTGAGTCATTTTTTTGGTTCTAAATATTAAGAAATTGTGCATAGGATATTTGCAGCTTTTAATCCCCTTATTTATTTGACGTGTGAGAGTGATTTGGAGAACACACCAGCTTGGAGCATCTATTGTACTTGTCACTACATTAATGATACACCCACCATGTTTCCAAACATCTAGGGAACTGGTGTTATTGCTGTCAATGACACCTTTCAATGGAGCCAGTTACAATAACTTTGGATGGAGACCACCAATGTCCATATATCAACCTCCCATATGAGCATACATGTGTCAAGATAGATTCCTATATAGCCATGTGTACACACAACTCTGGGATTTGTATAAGTATACTTATAGAGCACACAAAGTAGATGTCATTTGCATATGCACAATCATATGCCTGAGTAAAAACCATTGTGCAGGGTTAAAAACTAATTTAATTGGTGAATTCCTTATGTAATTAAGAAATTTCTGGTTACATAGAACCATCTACTAAGCTAAGAAATGCCCTAGCTCAGTACAGGATTCTTGTATACCTTAGTGATTAGATGGCTCAATAAATTATTCTCTGTGTAAATGGAGGGTGTAGATCTAACTATGGTTCTCTCTATTGATACTGGTATGATGATTCAAATAGCATCACTGATGTGCCTGGCACTATGCAGACATAAGAATACGAAGTTCCTGTTCAAGGAGCTTACATTATAAATGGGACTGTTGATGAGAAATGACAAGCACTGTACAGTGGGATAGGGGAGACAACAGTAAAATAAAGTTAAAGGGAAAATGCCATCAGATTTATTTATAAATTGCCATTCTGCAGACTTATCACGTTTCCCCATTTCCTTTAGAACAGGGGTTCTCAAGCTTCATTGCACCTCGACCCGCTTCTGACAAGAGAAATTACTTCACGACTCCAGAAGGGAGGACCAAAGCCTGAGCCCACCCAAGCCACACTGCCCTGGGTGGAGAGGCCAACGCCCGAGCCCCACCGCTCCAGGCAGGGGGGGCCAAAGCTGAAGCTCAAGGACTTCATCCCCAGGCAAGGGGCCTTCAATCTGCGTCCTGCAGCCCCGGGCAGTGGCGCTCAGGCTTCAACCCCAGCCCCCAGCAAGTCTAAGCCAGCCCTGGCAACCCCATTAAAAAGGGGTTGTGACTCCCTTTGGGGTCCCAACCCACAGTTTGAAAACTGCTGCTTTAGGAGGCTCCTGAAGTTGTGTGTACTCTCTCTCTCTCTCTCTCTCAGGCTCCCATTTGGAAGTCCGAATCCATTGTGGCAAATATAGAGACTTAAACAGTGGAGGTGGGATGCTTTTTATGAACTAACAGTTCAAGTCTCCATGTTTTCTGATAGGGTGCTCCATTTTATGGCACAAGCATAGAGACTATAGGGTATGTTTGGGGTAGAGTGCCTCACAGTCCCTGTGAGTGACAGCAGTTGGAGCTGTGACTATGGCACCGGGAGGGACTAGCGCAGTGGGCAGGGCCTCGAGACGGCTGCTCTGATCCCAGCAGTCAGGGACCAGAGAGACCCTTTTCCCCATTGAAGGAGACAGCCGATAAACTCCTCCTGCCTATGGCTCATGCAGGCTCCGTAACATATTAATGGCATTAACATGGTGTTCTCCTTGGTATAAGAACATAAGGATGGTCATACTGGGTCATACCAAATGTCCATTTAGCCCAGTCTCCTGTCTTCCAACAGTGTCCAATGCCAGGTGCCCAGGTTTGGGTGAGACTAACCATTTCCCTACTCTCAATGCCCTCACTGTTGTGTCTGGGCTTCTCACTCATCCTCCTTCAGTGGATGCTGAAGTTTAAGATATGTGCTATATTGCCAGCTAATAATATTTTCAAAAAACAAGAACACTAGGCACTTAACTTCAGCTTGAATTTAACCTTCACTAGGAGTTAAAAGACTAATTGGTTATTAAAATTATTTATTTTACTGACTCAGATACACACACGAGAGACAGAAAGTGTCAGGACAATAAATAGAGATTACCTCACCCACCTTGTCTCTCTACTTGTACTAGATATTTAGGTTTCTTTAAATCCTTGTGAAGCTGAAATTAAACATTTCACACATCCTATCACAATAGCAAAACAATTGAATAGAAAAATAAAATGACTGCTTCTTGGAGCAGCTAGTCCTGGAACCCACCAGAGGAGAGGCAATTCTTGATTTAGTCTTAACCGCAGCACAGAATCTGGTCCAAGAGGTGAATATAGCTGGACTGCTTGGTAATAGTAATTATAATATAATTAAATGTAACATCCCTGTGGCATGGAAAAACACCACAGCAGCCCAAACACTGTAGTATTTAATTTCAGAAAGGGGGAAGCTAGTGAAACAGAAATTAAAGGGTACAGTGCCAAAAGTGATATCACTACAAGCTCCAGGGAAACTTTTTAAAGACATCATAATAGAGGCTCAACTTAAATGTATACCTCAAATTAAAAAACATAGTAAGAGAACCAAAAAAGTGCCACCATGGCTAAACAACAAAGTAAAAGAAGCAGTGAGAGACTGTCAAGGCTGAATCCCAACTCTGCCACTCCGAGTGCAGAAGTGGGGCCCGCAAGGATTTTAAAAATTAATACTTGCCCCTCCAGGCTTGCATTAAACTCCCCAGTTTACAACTTTTCTCTGACCTTGGTTTTGTAAATGCTGCCACCCAAATGCAAAAAACACACAAACACACACACACACACACACACACACACACACACCACCCCCCTTTGAACCCAGGAAGAAGCACTTGGGAATTCCTCCCTGTGGGGTACTCTCAAGCCCTTTTACGCGCCCCCTCCCCCTCTTCCTGGGAATAACTGAGAAAGAAAACAAAGGAAATTAGCGGTGGCTATCAGCTAATCAAACAACATGTACAAACCTCTTAGGACACCAAAAATCCAATCTTGTTCTTAAAAAAGGTAAATTTGATTAAAAACAAAAAAAGAAAATACATTTGGAACTTAAGCTTTTGCTAGATTTTAAAAGAGCAATTCCAAAAATCAAGCACCCAAAATTGCTTTCTTGGGGGTTCAGCTTAAAGGTTACAAGCAAACAAAAGTATCTGGGGTTAGCACAGAGGAGTCCTCAAGCCAATAAGAAATAACCCCAATCGCGTTTAGCTAAACATTCTGATCTACTTACACATTTGGAGTTCAGATAAGTAGTTCTAGGCATGATTTATGATCATACCTGGCTTAAGCTGCTTATAGCATGACTGCTCTGTCCCTCCAGCCCAGAGAACAACAGACAAAGAGAAAGTTTCTTTCCCCATTTTAAAAAGTTCTACCCTTCCCATTGGCTCTTTTGATCAGGTGCCCACTCCCCCCCCCCCTTTACCTGGGGGACTTTTTAACCCTTTATATGTAAAGCAAGTAAAGAACAGCTACCAAGAGGAATTTTACAACTGACTGGCTGGCTGGGTGTCCATCAAAGGGAACTGTGCCCCCACTTTATTTATCACAGAGACAAAAATGCATCCTTTAAAAAGTGGAAGAGAAATCCTAGCGAGGAAAATAGAAAGGAGCATAAACTTGGTAAATGAAGTGTAAAAATATAACTAGGAAGGCCAAAAAAGAGTTTGAAGAACAATTAGCCAAAGACTCAAAAAGATAAAGCAAACTTAAAAAAAAAATTACATCAGAAGCAGGGAGCCTGCTAAAGAACCAGTGGGGCCATTGGATGATCTTGATGCTAAAGGAGCACCCACGGACGATAAGGTTATTGCGGAGAAACTAAATGAGTCTTTGCATCAGTCTCCATGGCTGAGGATGTGAGGGAGATTCCCAAACCTGAGCCACTCTTTTTAGATGACAAATCTGAGGAACTGTCCCAGACTGAAGTGTCAATAGAGGAGGTTTTGGAGCAAATTGATAAACTAAATAGTAATAAGTCATCAAGACCAGATGATATTCACCCAAGAGTTCTGAAAGAACTCAAATGTGAAATTGCAGAACTACTAACTGTAGTCTGTAACCTATCATTTAAATCAGCTGGATATAGTGTACTTAGATTTTCAAAAAGCCTTTGACAATGTCCCTCACCAAAGGCTCTTAAGCAAAATAAGCTGTCAAGTGGTAAAAGGGAAGTTCCTCTCATGGATTGGTAACTGGTTAAAAGATAGGAAACAAAGGATAGGAATAAATGGTCAGTTTTCAGAATGCAGAGAGGTAAATAGTGGTGTTCCCCAGGGGTCTGTGCTGAGACCAGTCTTATTTAACAGATTCATAAATTATCTGGGGAAAGGGGTAAACAGTGAGGTGGCAAAATTTGCAGATGATACAAAACTACTCAAGATAGTAAAGTCCAAGGCAGACTGTGAAGAGCTACAAAAGGATCTGTCAAAACTGGGTGACTGGACAACAAAATGGCAGATGAAATTCAGTGTTGATAAATGCAAAGTAATGCACATTGGAAAACACACATATAAAATGATACAGTCTAAATTAGCTGTTATCACTCAAGAAAGAGATCTTGGTGTCATTGTGGATAGTTCTCTGAAAACATCCACTCAATGTGCAGAGGCAGTCAAAAAAAAGCAAACAGAATGTTGGGCATCATTAAGAAAGGGATATATAATGAGAGAAATTATCATATTTCCTCTATATAAATACATGGTACACCCACATCTTGAATACTGCGTGCAGATATGGTCGCCCCATCTTGAAAAAGATATTGGAATTGAAAAAAGTTCAGAAAAGGGCAACAAAAATTATTAGTGGTATGGAACGGCTTCTATATGAGGAGAGATTAATAAGACTGGGACCTTTCATCTTGGAAAAGAGACGACTAAGGTGAGATATGATAGAGGTCTATAAAATCATGACTGCTGTGGAGAAAGTAAATAAGGAAGTGTTATTTACTCCTGCTCATAACACAAGAACTAGGGGTCACCAAATGAAATTAATAGGTAGCAAACAAACAAAAATGGTTTAAAACAAACAAAAAAGGAAGTGTTTTTTCCAGGGCTGTCAGGTGATTAATCACAATTATAATTATGATTAATTGCACTATTAAACAATAATAGAATACCATTTATTTAAATAATTTTGCATGTTTTCTTCATTTTCAAATATATTGATTTCAATTACACATAATACAAAGTGTACAGTGCTCGCTTTATATTTATTTTTTATTACAAGCATTTGCACCGTAAAAAATAGTATTTTTTTATTCACCTAATACAAGTACTGTAGTGCAATATTTTTATCATTAAGGTTGAATTTACAAATATAGATTTATGTACCAAAAACTGCATTCAGAAATAAAAATGTAAAATTTTAGATTCTGCAAGTCCATTCAGTCCTACTTCTTGTTCAGCCAACTGCTCAGACAAACAAGTTTGTTTACATTTGAAGGAAACAATGCTGCCCGCTTCTTGTTTACAAGATCACCTGAAAGTGAGAACAGGCGTTCTCATGGCACTGTTGTAGCTGGCGTCACAAGATATTTATGTGTGAAAGATTCATATGTCCCTTCATGCTTCAACCACCATTCCAGGGGACAAGTGTCCATGCTGATGACTGGTTCTGCTCGATAGCAATCCAAAGCAGTGCAGACAGATATGATCATTTTCATTATCTGAGTCAGATGCTACCAGCAGAAGGTTGATTTTCTTTTTTTTGGTAGTTCGGGTTCTGTAGTTTCTACATCGGAATGTTGTTCTTTTAAGATGTCTGAAAGCATGTTCCACACCTCATCCTGCTCAGATTTTGGAAGGCATTTCAGATACTTAAATCTTTGGTCGAGTGCTGTAGCTATCTTTAGAAATATCACATTGGTACCTTCTTTGTTTTTTGTCAAATCTGCAGTGAAAGTGTTCTTAAAATGAACAATATGTGCCAAGTCATCATCCGAGACTGCTATAACATGAAATATATGGCAGAATGTGGTTAAACAGAGCAGGGTACATACAATTCTCCCCAAAGGTTTTCAGTCACAAAATTTAATTAACACATTTTTTTAAACAAGCATCATCAGCATGGAAGCATGTACTCTGGAATGGTGGCCAAAGCATGAAGGGGCATATACATGTTTAGTATATCTGGCATGTATATACCTTGTAATGCCAGCTACAAAAGTGCCATGCAAATGCCTGTTCTCACTTTCTGGTGACACTGTAAATAAGAAGAGGGCAGCATTATCTCATTACATTGTAAATGTAAACAAACTTATTTGTCTTAGCGATTGGCTGAACAAGAAGTAGGACTGAGTAGACTTGTAGGCACTGAAGTTTTACATTGTCTTATTTTTGAGTTATGTTGAGTTAAGTTATGTAACAAAAAATAAATCTATATTTGTAAGTTGGCACTTTCACAACAAAGATTGCACTACAGTACTTATGAGGTGAACTGAAAAATACTATTTCTTTTATCATTTTTACTGTGCAAATATTTATAATCCAAAATATACAATTTGATTTCAATTACAACACAGAATACAATATATATGAAAATTCAGAAAAACATCCAAAATATTTAATAAATTTCAATTGGTATTCTATTGTTTAAGAGTGATTAAAACTGCAATTATTATTTTTTTAATTGCAATAATTTTTTTTGAGTTAAACGTGTGAGTTAACTGCGATTAAATCGACAGCCCTAATTTTTTTTCCACACACCGCACAGTCAAACTGTGGAACGCCTTGCCAAAGGACATTGTGAAGGCCAAGATTATAACAGGGTTCAAAAAAGAACTAGATAAGTTCATGGAGGATAGATCTATCAATGGCTATTAGCCAGGATGGGCAAGGATGGTGTCCCTAACCTCTGTTTGCCAGAAGCTAGGAATGGGTGGCAGGGGATGGATAACTTGATGATTATGTGTTCTGTTCATTCCCTCTAGGGCACCTAGCATTGACCACTGTCGGAAGACAGGATACTGGGCTAGATGGACCTTTGGTCTGATCCAGTATGGCCGCTCTTATGTTTTCCTTAAAATATGCATCAAATATGCAAATGACAGCATTTCATCATTTTTGTAAACTCTCCAGATTTCTGGGCCTTTAGCCTCCACAGGTGTTTAATTTGATAATGTGTTCAACATGATGAGGAATCAAAGTCTCAATATAGGAATTCCTCTGAGAACAGTAAATCATGGGAGACAGGAGAGATTCCAGAAGACTGGAAAAGGGCAAATATAGTGCCCATCTATAAAAAGGGAAATAAAAACAACCCAGGAAACTACAGACCAGTTAGTTTAACTTCTTTGCCAGGGAAAATAATGGAGCAAGTAATTAAGGAAATCATCTGCAAACACTTGGAAGGTGGAAAGGTGATAGGGAATAACCAGCATGGATTTGTAAAGAACAAATCATGTCAAACGAATCTGATAGCTTTCTTTGATAGGATAACGAGTCTTGTGGATAAGGGAGAAGCGGTGGATGTGGTATACCTAGACTTTAGTAAGGCATTTGATACGGTCTCGCATGATATTCTTATCAATAAACTAGGGAAATACAACTTAGATGGGGCTACTATAAGGTGGGTGCACAACTGGCTGGATAACCGTACTCAGAGAGTAGTTATAAATGGTTCTCAATCCTTCTGGAAAGGTATAATGGGTGGGGTTCCGCAAAGGTCTGTTTTGGGACCGGCTCTGTTCAATATCTTCATCAACGACTTGGATATTGGCATAGAAAGTACGCTTATTAAGTTTACAGATGATACCAAACTGGGAGGGATTGCAACTGCTTTGGAGGATAGGATCATAATTCAAAATGATCTAGACAAATTGGAGAAATGGTTAGAGGTAAACAGGATGAAGTTTAATAAGGACAAATGCAAAGTGCTTCACTTAGGTAGGAACAATCAGTTTCACACATACAAAATGGGAGGAGACTGTCTAGGAAGAAGTACGGCAGAAAGGGATCTAGGGGTTATAGTGGACCACAGGCTAAATATGAGTCAACAGTGTGATGCTGTTGCAAAAAAAGCAAACATGATTCTGGGCTGCATTAACAGGTGTGTGGTGAGCAAGACACGAGAAGTCATTCTTCCGCTCTACTCTGTGCTGGTTAGGCCTCAACTGGATATTGTGTCCAGTTCTGGGCACCGCATTTCAAGAAAGATGTGGAGAAATTGGAGAGGGTCCAGAGAAGAGCAACAAGAATGATTAAGGATGTAGAGAACATGACCTATGAAGGAAGGCTGAAGGAATTGGGTTTGTTTAGTTTGGAAAAGAGAAGACTGAGAGGGGACATGATAGCGGTCTTCAGGTATCTAAAAGGGTGTCATAAGGAGGAGGGAGAAAACTTGTTCATCTTAGCATCTGAGGATAGAACAAGAAGCAATGGGCTTAAACTGCAGCAAGGGAGGTTTAGGTTGGACATTAGGAAAAAGTTCCTAACTGTCAGGGTGGTTAAACACTGGAATAAACTGCCCAGGGCAGTTGTGGAATCTCCATCTCTGGAGATATTTAAGAGTAGGTTAGATAAATGTCTATCAGGGATGGTCTAGACAGTAATTGGTCCTGCCATGAGGGCAGGGGGCTGGACTCGATGACCTCTCGATGTCCCTTCCAGCCCTAGAATCTATGAATCTATGAACAGAGGACTTTCTAGCCAAACACAGATTTGTTTGTGTGTGTAAATTCTAGAATCTAAGGGCAGGTCTTCACTACCCGCCGGATCGGCAGGTAGCAATCGATCTATCGGGGATCGATTTTTCCCGTCTCGTTAAGACGCGATTAATCGATCCCTGATCGCGCTCCCCGTCGGCTCCGGCAATCCACCTCATCGAAAGGCGGAAGCGGAGTCGACGGGGGAGCGGCAGCGATCGACTCGCCGCCGTCCTCATGGCCAGGTAAGTCGATTACGATACGCCGACTTCAGCTACGCTATTCACGTAGCTGAAGTTGCATATCGTAGATCGACCCCCTCCCCTAGTGTAGCCCTGGGCTTAGAGCTTGATCCTCCCCACTGAAATCAACAGCATACAACCACTGGCTTCTATAGGGCACGATCAGGCCCGAAGTAGTAGACATGACTGAGAAAAACAAACAAAGAATTTCCTTCTCATCACTTTCTTGTCCTCAGTTCTCCCCTCCCCCAAATCGGATTCCTGTTTTGTAAAAAGTAAATGCTGATTTGTGGTGCAGCAGTCTTATGCTGTTCTTGATAGTTATGGACCCATGTGATATTATATGTCAAGTAAGATCTTGTGGTATCCCCACCATCATAGGGGGACGGACGGACGGACAGACGGACGCGCACACACACACACTCTCTCTCTCTCTCTCTCTCTCGTTATATTCTGGACCATTTTCTGCATCCATACAAGAGAGCAAGGGGGTTTGAGATGTTCCTTTATTCTCCTGTGCCAGCTAGCCATACTGTGAGCAGCAACCTCAGAGGGGCTACTCCATGCCCCTACTCCCCCATGCATATGGGTAGGGAGTGGGTGAGAAGGGGCAGGGAAGAAGCAGAAGCTTGGTTCTATTCCCTCCAATGTGACAACCAATTTAACAGGGCTGGAGAGCTAGGGGACATACATTGCACAGGGCTGGCCCAAGTTTCTTCCCCAACCCTGGCAAAGGGGAAGCAGAAGGTAGATTGGAACTCAGAGAACCACAATCTATTTCCTTTCCTGCTCCCAGGGCAATACAGCTACACAGTGTCATTTTACAGCATGTGTTTGAGATACACTACATATACACTGGTCAGTATTCAGGAGACGATTGGTCAGATTCTCTGTCTGGAAAACTTCCCTGATCCAGCTCCCCCTCCACTCAGACATAAGCACAGTGGGGGCAGGGAATGGAAGCAGCAGAGCTCTGCCATAGCAGTCCTCCAAGTCGTAGCAGGCTGGTCGACAAGCACACCTGTATGACATTCTAATTAGGAAATTAATTTTTTCTATTTTATCCATAGTATTTAAAATAATTGACTCATCAAACTAAGATTTTTTCTGAACTTGGATTTTTTTTAAACAAACAATCAGCACAAGTTAAGCGTGATATTCATTGTTTAAGTTGTGTGATCATCTCTATCTTTTGTTTGCAATAATTTGAGTCACTGAAATTATGACTTGGTCACATTGACTTGGTACAGTTTATGGAATGAAAATGTAGGAATGTGAAGATACTAACAGATGTAAACTCCCTAAACTATTACATACCTAAGACTGCAGTTAGGATGATTTGATAGTATTTGACATTTTGCTGAATGTGTCTTAATGCCAAGGATTTAGTTTATGATTAAGGCTAAGTTTGTGTCACAGAGGTGTCTGGAAGTCACGGATTCTGCTTCAGCCCCAGGGGCTGCAGGACTGGAGCTGGCAGCCAGCGGGGTCCCAGCAGGATTCCGGTAATAACAGCGACAGCATCCTCAGGGGGACCCCTGCAAGGTTCCAGCCACAGGTGACAGACTCCTGAGGGAGCCCTCCTCAGGGTTCTATCGACTCGACAGATGACAGCCTCATGTGGGGTGGGGAAGGATGCCTCGGGAGAGCGGCTGGGGCTGTCCCATTTTCATTTTGGGAAATATGGTCACCCTGCAGCTCCCAGCCACTATGGTGGTGGGGAAAACCATGGCTTCGCAGCAGCAAAAGTCACGGACAAGTTGCAGCTTCCGTAAAAAAAAAATTATTGCTCGTGACTTATTAAAAAACAACCACGACAAAAATCTTAGCCTTAGTTATGATTCAGAATTCCGGTTGAAGGCTAAACCAGAGCCAACATTTAGAATCTGGTGCTATGAGAGAACTGGACTTGACATAACCACAGCCTTTGTATGTACTCAGCCCACCATTCGCTGGAAGCAAGACCATCACATCGTCAGGGATAATTTGGTCTTTTCCTAAGCAGACAAACGAGCTGCAGTGCTGCTAATAAGGAGAGAGAACATGACAGATTCATGAGAATAGAAGGAAGTGTTACTGGCTGAGCTTGGATCTAGAGATCTATGACCATAAGTTTGGTGCTGGGAGTTATTTTGCTAAGGAAATTGTTAATCCACTAGGGGTTACTATGAGTTATGTGGTTTCTTTTAAGCAACCTATAGAGATTCGTTAGAGTGAGCAATCTGGAGAAGTTCAGAGAGGGTTTTGATGAACTAGGAGATGGATGTTCAACTCCCCAGGAAAGCTGGTCACTGGAAACTTGCTGCTGACCACTTGACACCATCTCAGACTTTGGGTAACTATATCTGGGGTGCTCTAGACTATTGTTATTCTAGGTGTGTGCTTTAGTTTCAATAAAAAACAAGGATTTAGGGGTGACAGCACTCGTGTACCAATAATTTATCAGACAGATGTACTATGTCCCCATTGATTTATTTCCGGAAACTGCCTGGGAAACAAAGACTAGGTACTGTAGCTTCGGATTCAGAAAACCCTGTGTAGCACCAGGTCTGATCCAATGGTGTTGGCCTCACCTAATCTGTTCCTGTAAGGTTTCAGCTCCAAAATGGTAGAAGACTCACCATCAGCATTTGTGCTATCACTTCATTACCTTGGGCTACATTTAGACCAGTCTACTAATGTAAATGGTGTTTGGATTCAACCAGGGCCAAGAACCATATGAACATGTTTAGAACATGAAACTCAAGTGTGAGGTCCTCATATGTGCCCATTGAATATATTTATTTGCAATTAAAATGAAGACGGAGGATGGCATCTCTGCATGAGAAGTTCCTAGCTCTATTTGAAGTTTTATGCCCTTAGCAAGCTTTTCTCAAACCTGTGAGCCACCTAAAATAATCCAGAAAAATCAGTATAGTGAGTGATACTTGTATTACCAGCTCTTAAATTTGCTATAATGAAAAAAGAAAATGGTCTTAATTTCCCATATCCAGAGCTCTCCTGCACCTTTACAGCGATCTTCACAGCTGGGAGCACGCCACATTGTATATATTGGATGAAACATTGTCATCCCACCTTATCAGGACAGTTCAATACCACCTAATGATGTGGTCAATCTGGATTGGTATGCCCTATTGTGCATTGACAAATAGCATTGATCTTTACAGTGATGTCTTGTGGTAGATGCCTTTGCCTTTAAAAATAAACAAATAAATAAAAAAACGCTTCATAAAATGGACAAATTGATTCAGATCAGGCTCTATATCTGACAGGTGAGGCTCTCTTTTAATGTAACTGTGTGCAGCCTGCCAGTAGGTGATATATTAACTCAGGTTCAGAAGCAGTATTCCATATCACAGTTCTCTTTATACTGTATTGTGAATTGAACTCTTCCAGAATCTAAAGTATTTAATAGTGGATGGCCCATTGCATACTCTTCTTCCCTTGCCCCTCCATTTTGGACAGAAAGGGACCATTGAAGCCAGAGCTAGAAAACCACACGCACCAAAACTTAGACTCCAATGAAACAAAAAGACTAAACACTCATTTTGCACACTATGCTGAATTGGCAATTATTTACACCCACTTCAAGGCTTCTTTACATTGTAAAAGCAGTATAAAGGGACACTAGTGTAAATGATAATCAGACTTAAAATGTACTAAGTCTCCTTTTGAAAGGAGGTTGAAGAGAATGTGACTGCATTGGAAGGAAAGGAAGAGCTGGAAAGGTTATCGGGGGGTGTTCAATCATCAGGAGGCAGCCCTTTGCACCTTAGCTAGCTAATGTAAAAAGAGGGAAGAGAAGTTGCTTATGCTTTGCTAGTTACATATTGCGTTTGCATTCTGAGATGGTGACTTCAAAGGGTCTAATGGAAGCCCTGAACAGCCAACTCATCAAAAAATTGTCATCTTTCACACTGCCATCTAGTGTTTTCAGACACAATGGCTGGCAACTTCAAATAAATAATTTTGTCTCTATAGTATTACATTCTGGAACATCAATTCTGTACTGAAAGGCTTTCAGCAAAGAAACAAGGCTTGGGTACATAACACTCTGAATATTTAATTACAGCCACTGTAGGCATTTCCTCTTGTGATTAGGCAATCTGATCACATCTCTCTGGATCTCAGGCCAAGACCTCTCCACCCCTCATGTAAGGTTGTGTCTGGGATGGCAAAAACTTCCAGACTCCAATTCACCCAGAGCCTCAAAACCATGTTATCTTCTCAAACTAGACATACCTTTGAATACATCATTTTTTCCTTCACTTTGTTTCCTTCTCTCTGATGCTTCCACAAAGTTTTGGACTAAGTACAAACCAACTAACCCTGCTCTGCTTCTGACAAGCTTAACCTTTAAGAGGAAAGAATGCTATCTGAAATCTTCTTTACTCCCTCTGGCCCATTAGACAATGTATTTTTTTTAAAAACATAATTCACTCTCCTAATGAGAAACTCCAAGAATTGCTCAGGTACTTACTTCAAGCTTTTTCTTAAATCTTATCTGCCCTAACCTAAAGCAACCTGAGCTCAATGTCTTTGATGAAGACTGTCTTTGGGTGAAGTTTCATGCTATATTTTGACTAACATAAGCACATCTTCTTTGAAGACCTCTTAGTACTATGTTAAAATATCATTGAGCAGCTACAAAATTCCCCCCCATTCTCTGTCCTTTGAGGAACAGGGTGAACTTCAGGTGACTTTTGAGATGGCCATCTGTTACGTTCGTGGGAGGCTGTGGGCCTACCCAGGGTGCTCTGCAAGAACGAGGCCCACACACTCTGTGAGTTATTGGCTTTATTGAAGGCAAAGTGACACATCCGCAACAGGGACTCCTGGCGTAGCTGTCACGGAGACGGGGAACCCAGCTCACCATAATCCAGGCCTGGTACGGAGTGCCAAAAACGGGGCGGACTCATACAGCTATATACAGACATCTCATACAGAAGCAAGCAGGGACCGCCTCCTGGCTCAAGGCCATGCAAAGCAATTCTAACTAATTTATAACGAACTGCAGCTGGCAGGCCTTGAGCTGCAATAACCGGCCCGCTGAAATGTGAGAAAGCGAAAGCACCCTTGCTATGCCGTAACACAATCTTCCGTGGTACCCTACAGTCCTCCCCTCGCTTTCTCGAGCGACGTCAGCGGCCATATAGACCCCTGCCCCGGGGGGGGGGGGGGGGGGCGGCGCGGGGCAGCAAAAACAACAGCAACGGCCACGCAGGCCACACACAAAAAGACCCAAAAAGCAAAACAAAGAGAATACATGGCTGTATCTAAAACATACTGGGCGGGGCCCAAAGTATACACACGGGGAAGGCAAAAAGGCATCACATTCACAACAGTCTGGGCGAGTACCACCCGTGCATTAACCGGGGGGCGGCAGCTCCCTGGGCAGTACCTCCCCTCACAAGGAGCACAGAAATAAGCGGGAGAGCGAGGCCATACGAGGATAGTCCTCTCCTTCCGGTAGCACATACGCCCATCCGTCTCCAGTGGCCAGAACCACGGCGGCTTGCGGTTCTCACTGCGGCACCGTCCACCAGACGTTGGCTAGCACGCGCCACCCCATTTCACTGGGGACGTGGGGCGCCAAACCTGCAGAAGGTAAGGGAATAAATTTACACAGGGCCTCCCCTTGCTCCCATGGCACCAGCTCAGTGCCCACGTTGGTGCACGCCAGCTGGGCCCGGGTGACCATGACCTCATACGCCGGGGTCTCGGCTCCTCCGAGGCCGTTCACCAGAGTAGCTCGGCCCTGAGCCTGCGCAGAGAGTAAAATCGTGACTTCAGCACCTATATCGAGTAGCGCCAAGACATGTTGAACTCCTCCCCTCGGCCAACGGATCACCAGGGGCATCGGTCCCCCGTTTCCCTCCCACCTGTGGCTGCCACCATGCACGGAACGGAGGACCCGCCCTGCCCTCAATAGGGGCGTGGCAGTTGCCACTCAGCGGGTGGAGCAGCAGGTGCTGTGGGCTTGCTTTGTTCCACGCCTCTCTCTCCCTTGCCTCCGGTACTCCGTTTCGAGGCGGGTAATTGCATCCACCGCTTATACAGGTCCGCTGTTGGTTTCCCATTGATATCCTCTCGAGGGACACCGGCCTGCAAAAGATCTAACCACAGGGTCTTCCGGGGCACCCACAGCTCTCCTTTCTCTTGTCCCCTGCCGGCCTGTCCTTTCGTGGCTTGGATGGCCCTGGGCCGTGCCCCGGCCAGAGCGGTCTCCAATTGCATAAGAC
Organism: Macrochelys suwanniensis; assembly: GCA_033296515.1. Taxonomy (NCBI): domain Eukaryota; kingdom Metazoa; phylum Chordata; order Testudines; family Chelydridae; genus Macrochelys; species Macrochelys suwanniensis. Next base: position 27,797,418 of record CM065780.1, on the reverse strand, counting down.
TGGTGGCCGGGTCCCCGACACGCCCATCCATGGCCATAACTACTGCGAGGAGCGAGGGCTTCAGCTCGCTTGGGGCCAAGCGCAATAGGGTGGCCTTAATGGATTTTGTGACCAGTATATCATTTGGCCCTCCCGTGCTGCCCATCTCTAGGGCCCCGGCCATCCCCAACTGCCGAAGTATCTGCTCTCCCTCAGCAATAGTCTTCCAGGGGCCTGCCAGTGCCTCCAGTTCCCCCACCGATGGGTAAGCTGCACTTACCGCTGCCGCTAACCAGCGGTACAGGGAGGGCGACTCAGTATCCCACCCCGGGTTGCGGGGGGTTAGCCAGCTGCACACGTACCTGGGAATCTTGTGACAGGACACCCAGATGTTGTAGCTCATACTGGAGGAGCATGACCGTATTGCCAGCGTTGTCCCAGGCTCGGACCAGCCACCGCGGGACGCCCTCCCCGGGCTCCTGACAAAACGTCTTTACGATCTCCTGCGTCTGTTCCTTCAGTGCCCGCTGTAAGTGGAGCACCTCCCCATCCTGGGCCTGGAGGGCGGTTAGGAGGAGCCACCCTAGCCCCCACATCGCTCGCCATTCCGTCCCAGAACGCCGGTTCGCCCGCACCCACTGTAAACCCTCAGTCAGCTGTGTGGGGGTAACCCCAGCCACCTGCTGGAATTCCAGCCAATCGGCCGGGGCAGCCCACACGGCCAGAACCCGCGCTACCGGCCCCCAGAGCTCTGTCTGGGGCCACCCAGGTATGCACTGTAGGGACAGCGGCGGCTTCCCTACTTCCCCTACCTTCGGCCAAAACGGCATCGTCTCCCAGAGCACCCTGCTCGCTGCACCAAATGTTACATTTGTGGGAGGCTGCGGGCCTACCCAGGGTGCTCTGCAAGAACGAGGCCCACACACTTTGTGAGTTATTGGCTTTATTGAAGGCAAAGTGACACATCCGCAATGGGGACTCCTGGCGTTGCTGTCACGGAGACGGGGAACCCAGCTCACCATAATCCGGGCCTGGTACGGAGTGCCAAAAACGGGGCAGACTCATACAGCTATATACAGACATCTCATACAGAAGCAAGCAGGGGATGCCTCCTGGCTCAAGGCCATGCAAAGCAATTCTAACTAATTCATAACAAACTGCAGCTGGCAGGCCTTGAGCTGCAATAACCGGCCCGCTGAAACGTGAGAAAGCGAAAGCACCCTTGCTATGCCGTAACACAATCTTCCGTGGTACCCTACACCATCTTCTTCCCAAAGCTAATAATCAGTACAAGTTACTTGAACAGCACCAGACTGTTTTCATCCTCCTGGAAAACTCCTCCCAGCTTCTCATGTGGATAGCAAAGAAAAGAAAAGTGGAATTCTTTGTCATTAGCTGCTTTTGAAAATTCTGCCTTTGAACAGAAGGCAATGCTACACCCATAGATCCTCTAGACAAGGGCATGGACAGACTGTTGAACAGATCCCATGCATTTTCTTGCATTCAGCTGCTGATGCTCTCTATATTGCTAGAGATCCTATAGAATAGAATCACATTTAACCTCCACATGAGAAATCACCCTATACCCCATGTGGTGTCAAAGTAATTGCATGATGCCTCCTGCCAGCTAAATCCATAACTATGAGGGAACTTTGGCTAAAAACTCTTATTCCAGAGAACTTTGCCGCTTCAGAAAATGAGTAATTCCGTGTGTAGATGCCTAATTAGACATTTAATAGTTGTATATTAATGTATGCTGGTCACATGGACAAGTAAGGCAATTGGGCTTACACATTAGTCATACAAATATTCATATATTTTGGTGGGTAACATTCTGAAAAATTTGGTTCCACTGTTTCACCTTCCTGATTTTAGCGTGTAGAACTATGGCATTCTTGTTTTTATGAAGCAGTTGTACACTTCAATAGCATAAAAATATCCAAGGTTTGACTGTAGGAGATTGGACCATGGAGAATGGAATTTAGCAAATATGGAGAATAAATTATGTTAGTTTTAGGGGTGGTGTCATGTAATTTGTAAGCCATGTGCTTGAACCCTTTAGGGCAGTGGTGGGCAACCAGTGGCCTGTCAGGGTAATCTGCTGGTGGGCTGCGAGACAGTTTGTTTAGATTGACCATCCGCAGGCACAGCCGCCCGCAGTTCCCAGGGACTGCAGTTCGCCATTCCTGGCCAAAGGGAACTGCGTGAAGCAGCATGGGCCGCAGGGACGTGCTGGCCGCTGCTTCCCACAGCTCCCATTGACTGGGAATGGGAAACCTCGGCCACTGGGAGCTGCAGATGGTCAATGTGAACTGTATCACGGCCCATGGGCTGCAGGTTGCCTACCACTGCTTTAGGGTGTGTGACAAAAGTTCCTCCTCTACCTCGGTGGGTCCTGTGCTTATTGGCGGATTTTGCTTGCCTCAGAGATCTTCCTCTCTAGTAGAATCCACAGTCCAGGTTAACTCCTCCTGTGTCTGATCAGAAGTTGGGAGTTTTGGGGGGAACCCGGGCCTGCCCTCTACTCCGGGTTCCAGCCCAGGGCCCTGTGGATTGCAGCTGTTTAGAGTGCCTCCTGGAACAACTGCACGACAGCTACAACTCCCCGGGCTACTTCCCCATGGACTCCTCCCCACACCTTCTTTATCCTCACCACAGGATCTTCCAGCAGTACGCCCTCTTACTCTCAGCTCCTAGTGCCTCTTGCTCCCAGCTCCTCATACGCAACCTCCTTCCACAGCTCCTGACATGCGCACCTCACTGGCTCACTGGGAGGCTTTTGACTAGTTTCAGCCAGCCCCTGATTGGCTGCAGGTGTCTCAATCAACCTCCCTGCCTTCTGGAAAGTTCTTAATTGGCCCCAGGTGTCTTGATTAACCTGGAGCAACTGCCATAAGGTATCAGGGATTTGTTTAGCCTGGGGCTAACATACTGGTTCCTTGCCACTTTCCTATAGCCCTCTGGCCTTGCCCCATCACAGGTGTTAACAGCTAATCAGGATTAGACCAGGTCAGTAGTTGGAAGGAAGACTCCCCAAAAACATCTAGGTGTTCCAGTATGTGATGCGAGTGATTCAGTGTGACATGCTAAGCCAATGTCTCTGTACTGAGTTAGTTGGCAATCTGCTGATTGAGGTGTTGTCTTTGATCTGAAGGGTCATGACCAGTTGTAGTCATTAAATATTCCATTTAACTTTTCATAACAGTAGAGGAGTTTACCAAATCTGTCTGGTTAACTCCAACAGAAACTGGTTGAAAACGACAATAAAACAAATGAGTTCAGTTACACCATATTTGAACCCTTATTCACAAAGTTTAAACTAGTTTGCGTAATTGTGACACTAAGCTCCCCCGTACTAATATCCTACTCACCATTGTAATAATCTTGTCACATGATACCTCACAAGGCATATTTTATACAACTAAACTCACTGGTCAATAATATCATGGTAAAATGTATGTAGCAACATTATAAAGAAAGTTATTCATTTCCCCTGTATGATGTTACTAGCACATGTTCAAGACCAGACACTCTGGCCTAGGTAATGGTGTTAAACAGGTCTCTCCTAAACAAAGGAATGTGGGGTTTACCTCAACTTACATACAAGTAGTAAACAGGACCAAACTAACAAGGGGAGGAGCTTGCAGGAAAACAGAACAATTTACATTTTCCCCAAACACCAGTGGGGGGGTGAGGGAACAGCAAGGTGCTTCCTTCACAACCAAACTCCACGTCTGCTTCCTCATAACTTGAATAAACTTTTCTTCCGAAGCTTACCCCTCAAAATATCAATTTCAAAGGTTCACTGGACTATAAAGAGAGAGGGGCCAAAATCCCAAGTTCCCTTTCATATAAGAAAATAATGGAACCAGCACAGGCTTTTGGAGGAGATCCTGACCAAGGGGAGGGAGTCAGCCATCTTGCTTGGACACTGTGGGTGAGAAAAACCACCTTCAACAAAGGCATTACCTTGCTAGAGTAAATTTTAGTCACTAGAAACTGTGTTTCACTTTTATTTGCTTATAACCATTGTTGTCATGTTCTGGTGTGCAATTCAGACCAGTAAGAGGTTCTGTCACCACTACTTATAATCCTGAATGCTCCACAATGCTTCTACTGCTTGTGGCTCCCTGACTGGGACATACACACAGCCAGCATGTTAAACCATTTTTAACTTTATCTCTTATACTTGAGCTCACTTAAAATCCTACGTCTGTGTGTTAATAAACTTGTTTTAATTTTATTCTCAACGGTGCTGTGTTGGATTAAATGTTGATTGACACCACTTAAAGGGATAAGATGTGGGATTTGTCCCTTTAGAGGAACATAGACCTTATTATTCCTCTGAATGTTGCAGGAGAGGGCTGGACATTACAGAATACACAGGTTTGGGAAAGTTTAGGGCTGGGATATGTTATGGTCACCTGTTTACCAGACCTGGTTAAGGTTAAGACAAGAATGCGTGTGTGATAACTGCTGGCATTGGGTTGTTGGATTCAAAATTTTTGAATCAGCTGTACAGAATTTGGAGTGCATGCTGGCTGTGTGTATGTCCCAGTCAGGGAGCCACAAGCAGTAGAAGCATTGTGGAGCATTCAGGATTATAAGTAGTGGTGACAGAACCTCTTACTGGTCTGAATTGCACACCAGAACATGACAACAATTCAGCTGACTATACATATTCAATATAGAATACATGCATTTAATCATGTCAGCATATATTTAGGGTAAAGTAAGTAGAGAGAATGTGTGTCCAATTTTGAAGTTTGAATACCCAATATTAACATCAGATTATTGATGAGTACTCTGTAACCTGCCATTTGTTCACTTGTATATTTTAGAAAACTGAATAGACAAATGAGACAGATTCATAAATGCAAGTCAAGGATGAATCATATTTTGTATTCCGCTGAATACTACTCAACCACCTATACTAAATTTCTCCTGCATTTTCACTTTATTTCATCTACCTTTTATTTACCTCCCTTATTTCATCTCCTATCCTAAGCTATGATGCATCCTTATATTGTACTAAACACATTTAATACTTTCCACATTTCTCCCCAGAAATAGCTGCAGGTCAGTCATTGATTAAATGATTCCTTTCGTATATTTGCAAAGGGCCTTTGCATCCTTTCAACTGCAAGGTTATTCAAATACATACCTTATGTTTTAAATCAGAAGGTAACATTTTGAACAGAATTATTTTTTTCCCTAGGTCTATTGGATTAATATTGCTTTGTATTTTTAATCAGAACACACACATGTATCTTGCATTTCCTGGTCCTACAATACATACACATTAAGAATTTTAATACTATCTTTTTTGCACTATCTGGAATTTTTTTACTATTAGCTGAGCACTTCTTTAGCAGCACCGTACCTCTGATTTCAAAGAGAACAATACTTGAGACAGGGGAATCAAATGAGGTATTTTCAGAGTTGTATAGTATATGCATGTATCATTTTCATTTAAATACAATCAACTTTCATCAGTATGATTATTACTGACACGATAAATGCATTGGCATTTAAACACCTTCCAACCTACTACCAGTTTCAGTCTATAATTGGTGAAGTTACCTATTTCTAGTCAATTACCTCATTTGCTGCTGTAGTGAGACATGTTATTTTATATTTCAGTGGGAGATAAAACAATCACTTTGAAGCCAGACAAGTTGTCACTACCAGTTATTTCTGGGCCAATATGACATGGCATGCAGAACTGTACACCATGCTGTTGCAGCCAGAAAGATAATGGGTATCACCACTGTAATTGCCAATAAAAATCTGGTGTTTGATACTTAAATCAATTACCCACCAAAGACATCTTATGCCAGGTTCTCTTCAGGGGGAATCTAATATAGCCTCCTGACCCACAGTCAGTCAATGTAAATAGAGAATGGTGATTCTTTAAATGGGGATTTTAGACAAGCACAGAATAGGTCTGTGAGTTTCGATCAATCAAAATAATGACTTTTAAAGAGTGAAAATGTCTAGTGTTTTGAAAGTAATTATAAATGATGCAGATACCACATATGTAATGAAAGACACTGTGTAACATATGTCAACAGCAACTGGCAACTTCAGTCTCCGCAGAAAAAGGAAACTAGTGCAACTTGTTGAAACTGAAAGGGGGCTTTTGTGTAGATAAAAGTCAATGTGAATCAGAGGTGTGTGTGTGTGGGGGGGGGGGGGTTGGACCAAAAAAAACGTAAAAGTGGCTTTTGATTTTAGAAATCCAGATCATCATAATTAGCACAGTTATCTAACCTGGAAATCTGTAAAGAATAAAGAATAAAAGAGGACAGTAATAAGTCATAGGAGAATCAGTTAATTATGAGAAAGACATAATATATTTATTTAGGGCTAGATTGTGTGATTTACACATAGTCCTGCATAGCAAGCAGAATGAAATGCCACAAAACTGATAGTGGGAGATCTGGGAAAGGTTACTCCTTCACACCTTCTTTTTCTCCCTATCCATTTACATGTCAAAACTCAGGGATAGGCTAATGAAGGATACAATCTGTAAAGAACTAACGGATGGTTGCATAATTAATGCTACTCAAACATGATTTTATGGAGAATAGGCCTTGTAAAAAAAAAACTTTTTTTGGATGAGATTATGAGTTGTTGACAAAGAACTGTCTTTATCCGATGGAGCATTTCTGAAGGACTCTTACAGGAATCTGTTCTTGCTCCAATGCTATTTAATATCTTTTATCAATGGTCTTGAAGAAAATATAAAATATTGTTGACAAAGTTTGCCAATGACACTAAAATTGTTGGGCTGGCAAACTACGATAAGGACATGTCAATTACTCAGATCTGGATCAAGTGGTAAATTGGCCTCATTTGAATATATATTTTAATTCATTAAAGTGCAAGGTCTTACATCTAGGAACCAAGAATACAGAGCGCACACATGGAATGAGGGAGTTATTTTGGAAAGCAGTGACTCGGAAAAGTCCTGGTGCCTAACCAACTGATATGAGCTCCTAGTGCAATGCAATGGCTACAAGAACAGATGTGATCACTGGATGTAGGGGAATATCATTAGAAGTAGGAAGGTGTTAGGCAACACTAATGAGACCATTACTAGATTACTGTCTCCTGTTCTGCTGTCCACACTTTAAAAGGGATATTGGTAAATTGGGAAGGGTTCAGAAAAGAGCTACAAGAATAATTTGAGGGCTGGAATCCTGCTTTACAGTGAGAGAGACTAAAGAAGCTCAGTGCACTTAAGTTATCAAACAGAAAGGTAAGACGCGACGTGATTGCCAGCAGGAGAGCTCTCTCTCACTGGCACAGAGTGGCTATACAGGAGATCTTATAGTAGCACAGACTAGATTTACACTACAGACCTTACAGTGGCACAACTGTACCACTGCAGCTGTGCTACTATAAGATCTCCTGTATAGCCACTCTGTGCCAGTGAGAGAGAGAGCGCTCTCCTGCTGGCATAATTAAACCCCCTGCAACAAGCAGTGGTAGTTATGTGGGCAGGAGACACTCCTGCTGACATACCACTGTCCACACCCCTGACTGACAAAAGTTTTACTGACAAAAGTGCTAGTGTAGACATAGAAGTCTTCTTAGCCTGCAGGTACTCTTATGCTGATAGCCAGAGGCTTGTAAAAGAGTCCCATGGGGTTTCTCACCCAGATGGCAGGAGAACCTGACCACACCCAGAAAGAACGAGGAGTACTTGTGGCACCGTAGAGACTAACAAATTTATTTCAGCATAAGCTTTCGTGGACTACAGTCCACTTCATCAGATGCATAGAATGGAACATACAGTAAGAAGATATTTATACATTCAGAGAAACATGAAAATGTGGAAGTACCCATACCAACTGTAAGAGGCTAGCCTCCTCCGGGGTAAAGAAGAGATCCTGGCTGCATACATCTCTGACCTCCAAGTTGTCCTCTGACTCTAGGTTCCCCTCCCCCTGCACATCCTCATCCAAGATTTCCTCCTCCTGGCTCAGTCCACTCTTGACTGGCACGAGAGCCATTGAAGTATCCACAGTGGCCTTCACAGTGGAGGTGGGGTCTCCACAGAGTATTGCAGCCAGCTCTTTGTAGAGCCGACAGCTCATGGGCGCAGCACCAGAGCAGTGGTTTGCCTCCTGCACCTTGTGGCAGGCATTCTGTAGCTCCTTCACTTTGACCCTGCACTGCAGTGTGTCACGGTTGGCCCCATTCTGTCATGAAATCTGTCTGTAGGTATTATAATTCTTACAGCTGGAGCACAGCTGGGACTGGACAGCCTCCTCTCCCCAAATGCTGATGAGGTGCAGCAGCTTGTCATTGCTCCAAGCAGGGAATCACCTGGTGCATGGAGTAGGCATGGTCACCTGGAAAGAGACACTGAGACCACTGCATGCGTCACAGAGCAAACAGGAGACTTTCAAAATTCCCAAGAAATTTAAGGGGTGAGGCTCATGGTTGGTCACTTGAGGGCAGGGCAGCAGAGTTCAAACCAATGACCAGAGAGGCAAGAACAGGCATTCTGCGACACCTCCCAGAGGCCAATTGCAGCGCTGTAATCAACCAGGGTGTCTATACAGGCACCGTGGCACAGTAGCCCCGGTGCACAAAGCTGTACACCTTTCAGGGGGTGTGTGTGGTTAAAGCACTGCAACTGTGCAGTTTCTGAACACTAAGTGGCTTGGCAGCGTACACACCTTGGGAGTTACACTGCAGAAAGCTGCTTTACTGTGCAGAAACTTGCAAGTGTAGACAAACCTTAGACACAAAGTCATGGACTTCAGATATTGGTCTTTATGTCTCTCAATGGTCTGTAACCCACTAAGCCCCCCTTGTCCTATGACTGCAGAGGTGTTAATGGCCCATTTCATTTTGAATGGTCCCTTCAACACGTGTTAACTCCTATAGTTAACAATCTGTTTCACCTTGTAATTAGCTGTGACACTGATTACCTTGCCAGACCTGAAGAGCTCTGTACTGTTCAAAAGGTTGTCTCTTCCATCAACAGAAGTTGGTTTAATAAAAATATATGATCTCACCTACCGTGTCTTTAGCTACATGTTGTTCTATTATCTGAACTTCTTTGATCAATAGAAATGGACTAGAAATCTCACAAGACATGCTCAAAAGAAGAGGAAAAAACCATCAGCAACACATGGATCAGGGTAATGGATCAGAAAGTCTTCTCTCTTGACTGCAAAGTCAAAAAAAAATCTAATCATTTTCATTACTGGAGACTGGAATTGTTGCTATCTAAAAAAGAAGCTCAAGTTGCATAACTAGTGATTGCTGACTTTCCAAAGAAGATACTGTTTACAGAAGAACAAACTCTGATTCATGTTTGTTTAATGTATGTCAAAAATAGAAAACTAATGGCTCATAGTGGACAACAGTGACTTAAGAGAATTATTGAAGTCTGAAAAGTATCCTGTTGAAGACCAAGGAAACTAGAGAGAAGGGAGTTAGCTTCCTCTCCCCCTCCCAACCCTTGATTCAAAGAAACTCTTGGAGGATCTTCAGAGGCCATGTGTCTCTGCAACTCTATTCCAGCTCCTTATCAGTAGAGTTATAGTGTGGATATGTTGGAGATTATCTGTTCCCCCCCCCCCCCCCGCCCAAAAAAACAAACAAACAACCCACAACCATTTAAAGGGACAATTCCATAGTACAGAGAGGAAAAGTCTTTATGTTTGTGCTGGTTCTTTTAGCATTTACCTAGATAGTGTTTTACTATGGGGTCTTTGAGGAAATGATGCACGATACATCTCAAACCAGTCTTTGATTCCAGAGCCACACAGTCTCTCTCTCTCTCGAGATCTGAGGAGTTAGGGAAAAATAAATGGTTCAGCATAAGTTGCACTCCCCACTCCCTACTGGACTTTGAGCCCCTTCTGCTCACTGAGATGGAGGGGAAAATCTGACCCTGGCTCATGAATCCTGCTCTGAACTATGAAGATGGTAAGACATGTATATCATGAGGGATCTTCATTCAATCTAATAGAATACTGTGCCACATCTTGTTGCCTTCCAAGAATGCAAAGGTTTAAGAGCCATCAGCTCATTAAAAAAATGTTACTCGAGAAAGCAGTTTTGGAGAATATTGTGTTTCTAATAGTATTTATTTAAAAATCAGAGTTAAAAGTTCATTTGTAAAGAATTCCCCCTTCTTGCCTTAATTTAGCTATTCAGCTCTTTCCCTCATTTGTTCACAGATGAATAAGCATGTCCTATTTCACAGCAAACAGACAGTGTGACAGCAAACTGCAAAAATGGACAAAGACCAAATTCTCAGCAGGTATACATTGGCATAGTTGCATTGGCTTCGGTGAAGTTTATCCAGTTTATGTGGATACTGGCCCTTAACAAGTTATTCTCTAAACATCTTTCTTACACCAGTAAGAATGAGAAATAACTCCACTGAAATCAATGGAATTACATTGTTGTAAACCCAGAGCATTCAAGGAGTTAATCAGGCCCCAATACCTTTTTCTACCCTTAGAAAATGGAGTTCAGACTTTCCTCCATTAGCAGTAACCCCTTGCTCTTTTATGCATTGGTCTCTCTCCCCACTCTGGAATTAGTTGTAAAATAAAATATTGTGCATGGGACTAAAAAAAGCCTTTTTTGTCATGTCAAAAATTAAATTTAACTGGCATTCACAGTAAGATCAGACAAGTAAAATTCTCCCTCTTACCAGTGATGCTGTTCACTATGTTCAGAGATAAATTATCAATATTTCTTCTTGTACTTGGGTGGGGATAATGCTACATCATAATTGTACTCAAGTCCCCAATGGAATTTGTAAGTAAAAATCCCTCACTCCCACTCCCTCCCCAATTGTGGCTCTTATGCTTTCTCCACATTCTATGTCTATTGTACAGCAAAGACAGACCAATAAATCATTAGAACCTATATATCTAGCACATATATAGACTCAGCCAGCTGTCAGTGCAGTAGGGAACCTCAGCTGAGCTGACCTATTTCTTGCCTTGTGCAAGTTTCCTTTTCCATCTCAGCTAATTGTATCTTTAGAGACAAAAGAAAAGAAAAGAAAAACATCTTTCCTTTTCATTCAGTTCTTGTAACCTGGTTACATAAACAAAATAAAATTTAAAAAACCCACTATTCCCCACCATTAATATATGGATCTTACTTTGGAAGTTTCTTTATTAAAGAAGGTGGTGTGCATCATTCAGGAAACTATGGCTTTTGTGTAGATGACTGAAGGAAGTCTTTCATGCTAGATCATTGCTATCCATGCTGTTTATCATTATCATTTCAGTTCATAATAAGAGGAAGTTCCCATCTCCAGTTCATCACACAGGGTGAGAAAATGAAGTGTTGAGTAACTGTTGTATCCTAAAACTAAGAATCAGCTCTCCTTAGTTCTAATCGGAGGTCTTCCATTGATGTCAATCACTCTGACTCAGTTTACTCATCTATACTTATTCATCTCAAAAGGGTATTGTGATGTTTAATGGGTTCCTTTCTGAAAAAAATGCTTTGTGCTGTGTTCCATCTCATCACTCCTCTTGCTTGCGATATGTATGGGGATATTGGGAAGAATTCCACCATTGGTATAAGTGAGAAGGTGCTCCTGGCTGGGTGTTCCTTGCAAGGGTATCATGGCTTTAGAATTCACTCTTCCACTTTTGGTCCAAACGAGCCCAAACCTGAAGACCTTCAGGACACATTACAAAAGTTCATCTCTGCCCAGGCATTTGAAACTATGGATGGGTGAGGAAAGGGGAGAATTGCAATTCTAAGGGTGGGGAATTGGTTGAAGGGGATGGGGTAATAGAATACCTGGCTCTTATGGAACACTTAAAACAGTAGATCTCAAAAAAACCTTCAATTTTTTAAATTGATTTATCCTCTGAACACCTCTGTGAAGTATTATCCCTATTTTACAGATGGAGAACTGAGGCTTACAGCCTAGGTCTGCTCTTCAGCTGGAAGTGCACCTTGTAGCAGGAGTAGACAGTCTCAGCCCTTGCAAGGCTCAAGCTAAAAATAGTAGCATGGACATTGCAGCTTGGGCTCCCAAGCCAATCTGACCCTCTGTGTCAGAGTTCGGGTGGATAGCCCTAGTCTCTGCCACAACTTGCACACTGCTATTTTTAGTGCATTAACTGAAGCCCCGCAAGTATGACTGTCTATGTGGGCTGGGAGGCTTGCTCCCAGCTCCAGTGTAGACATGACCTCTCTGGGTGAGGTCCATATTTTTAAAAGTATTTAGTCATTGTTGCAGTTGGTGTTGCAACACCTCATTGATAGAGGAGCCTAAATCTCAAAGGTGATTTATGGGTTTAAGAGCTAAAAATCCCATAATCAGTTACATGTTGCAACATTGAGAGCAACAATGCCTAAATACCTTTAATAATCTGAGTTTAAGTGATTTGTCCAAGGTCACACAGGAAGCTTGTGGTATAATTGGGAATTGAGCCCTGTGGGGTATCTTTAAGTAATGTCACTATTTGAAAATGTGGATAGGTGCCCATTTTATATATATATTTCAACATTTAAATGCTGTTGTAAGTGCAAAGGTTATTATTTTGTTTACAATATTGCCTGCTCATGTTACATAGTAGAAGTGGTCTTCTCACAATTCATGCTGTTGTAAACATATCACAGTTCTCATTCTGCTGAGTTCAAAAGGAACACTGTCAAGTCAAACAAAACACAAAAACAAAAACAAAAAAACCCTAAAAACCTAAGATTTTTTTTAAAAAGCCAATTATTCATGAAAGTAACACCAGAAAATGCTAGAAGATTAGAGGAACCACCATTTTCCTCAGTTTTCAGTTGATTTACTCTGTTTCATCAGTTACAATGTTTCCCCTAGACAGTCAGATTATGTTTGTATGTGGGTAGCAACAGGGGAGAAAGACAACTAAAAGTGAGAATCTGTGATTGTCAAACCATTTAAAAATGGCAGGGGGACTCAGTGATGGGTAATACCTGAAACTAATTTTAACAAGAGGCATTACGGTCTAGTTGATAGAACCTTGGGCAGAGGCCTGGATTCTGTTCCTGGTTCTGCAACAGACACTGTGTGCCCTTGGACAAGTCACTTCATCTCTCTGTGCCTGAATTTTCCCTCTCAGCCTGCCTGTGTCTGACTTGTCTGTTTGGATTGTAAACTTTTCAGGGGGCATGATTGCTTCTTACTATGAGTTTTTACAGCAGCTGGCACAGTGAAATTCCCTTCTTGGTTGTAGGGGAGTACTACAATACAAATAAAGAATGAATTAAATAACTCATTTGAACTTGGCAAGATTTCAGTTTGAAGGTTTTCTTTTTAACCGCTTCATAGTAATTTCCTTTAGTGACCAGGAAAGGACATCCTAATAATGTCAGGTTAGCAAAGTGAGGAACCAATAAGATCGTGGCATCTGGAGTAATGAGTATCTTTCATTGGCAAAATATACTCCAAGGAAGTATAAAGCTGGAAAAAAAACCTTTTCCTAGCAAAATTCCAAGCTAGGTCATTACATCTTTCTTACATCATTTCTCTAGTAGTTTTCATTGGATGTTCTGTTATTCATTTCAGGCAAAATTAATCCCTGTGGTAGGAGAGTAACTTTAATTCCTGTAAATAGGTTCAACTAGGTCAGTAATGTGACAGTGTTTCTGTTTGCCGATTATAAAAAAAAAAAAAAAAAAAAAAAAAAAAAAAAGACTCTGCATGTCACTCCAGAGATGGCTGCATTTCAATACTGAGTGAGTTCCAGTCCTGCAAATAGTTATGCGTGTGCTTAGCTTTACAAACATGAGTAATCCCACTGAAGACATAGTCCTTTGAGTAGTTCCACTGAAGTCAATAGGACTGCTCATGTGTCCAAAGTGAAGCAAATGTGCAAGTGTTTTCAGGAACAAGATCTAACTAAATCTTTAAAGACCTCTGAGATCCATGTGGATAAAAGTATAAATTACGACTAATGGAGAGTTTGCTAATATCCTAGTACTCAGATATTTAAGTTCATGAAAAACAAAAACAAGATACTATTTGTAAAAAGAAAAAACAAGATTGTAAACAACCTGCCTTGTTCTTACGTTTCCTGCTGCTTCGAAGCCAATAGAAAGGAATACGCTAATTACACTGGCAAAAATACCTTAGGTTAAAGTATTGATTTTACATGAAGGAAAATAATTGTTGGAGCATTGATAGTTGAATGTACTTCATATTAAGACTGGTAGTTGATAGATGAAAAGATATTGCACACCCTTTTGTTCTGTTTCAGTAGGTAAATTATTTGCCATTATGACAGTGAGGAACTGCTTAGTCAGGTCTGTCTGGAGAGCTTGAACTTTCAATGTCTGGTGCCAACATCCAGGTCAAAATCTTTGATTTGGGCCCTGTGTTTATTTAATCCAAACAGTCACTTCAAATCATACTTCCTCATTTTAACAGAAAATCTATCATGCAGAAAAAAAAAAAAAATCTTTCAGGAATCTTCTCATGGCACAGCACCAGCTTAGAATCATAGAATATCAGGGTTGGAAGGGACCTTAGTAGGTCATCTAACCCAACCCTCTGCTCAAAGCAGGACCAATCCCCAATTTTTGCCCCAGATCCCCAAATGGCCCCCTCAAGGATTGAACTCACAACCCTGGGTTTAGCAGGCCAATGCTCAAACCACTGAGCTATCCCTCCCCCCCCCAGCTTATGCTGGACCTTGTGAATTTGCGGTCAATGGTGGCCACAACTAGATTCCCACCCTCCCCCTCCCTGGCTTTATTTTTAATTGGGATTGTGCAAGCAAAAATGAAAGGTTGTTGAGTCAAAGAACAGAAAGAAGGTTTAGACAATTTTCATTCTTGTGGCTAAGTAGATACAAACCCTACATTATCACCCTTTTATCTCCCAGATGGGATTATTTTCAAGCAATAGCTCAACACAGCACTTTCGGGGAGATGAATTGGAGGGAGATAAGTACACAGAAGCTGATCCGCTCTACCACCGAGACTAACCGCTACAGTTAGGCGAGATGATTAGAGACTGATTTACACTGAAGGTTTGGATGTTCATTTTAGTTAAGCATTCAAATGCTTGGATGTTTACCTGATGTTTGTTTAAGTTGATTTGAACATTTTTGGTTTAAGATTGCCATTTGCCATGGTTTCTTGATTTGTGCCAGGTCAGCAATATGAAAAGAGCTTTCCTTATGGTATTTATGCTGCATATCATAGCATGGAGAAGCATGCACACATTTTGCTATACAAGATTAATGAAGTCTTTTTGATATTCAAAAAGATCAGAGTCAAATTTCATCAAGATTTGGAATGAAGTTCAAACCAGTTCTTATTTTATGCAAACAGCTTTCACATCTTTAGTAGCGAACACCTTCAGCTCAGTAGTCGAATCCTCCTTTCTTCGAGTAAGCAGCACAGCCAACATCCCAGTAGCTTAGTGGGGGTGGGGGAGCAGGGGGAGTGGCCGCTCCCCATGTGAGCAGAAGTGGCGCCTTAAAAAGGAAGCGGCGCCTTTTTTTAGCAGAGCTTAAAAAAAAGGCGCCGCTTCTTTTTAAGCGCCGCTTCCTGCACTCACGCGGCGGCGCTCTGGATCTTTGGCGGCAGGTACCACTGAAGACCCAGAGCGAGTGAGGACCCAACGCCGAAGCGACGCCGAAGACCCGGAGCGCTGCCGGAGGTGCTGCCGGGTAAGTACAGGGGGAGCCTGGAGAGGCGCCTTTTTATAGCGCCGCTCCCCCTGTGCTCCGGACCTGCCTACGCTACTGCAGCATCCACCAGTGCCATGATACTCACTTCTATATAGAAGGTCACCAGGGCATACAAAGCAGCACGAGTGCACTCTGGGAAAGATATACGACGAGTGCTCCTAAGGGAAAACAGGCAGAACTGAAGTCCATTGAAGTCAATGGAGTTACATCGGTCTGAATTGGACACATTGTTTCTGACTTTTGAACTAAAACATACTTATAGTGGCTTGGATGTTGAAGTACTCAAGACAACAAGTTTTTAATTTAGAATAGTGTAGAATATATTTTGTGGTCAGGTATATAGCTGATGACCCTACGGAGAAGTTGTTATATGATCATGCAGAAGGAGCAACGAGAAATTGCCATGATAATATTTGTATGCAGTAGGTATGAGTTAAAAGCCACAGACCATGGTAGGGGACGATATACAGTTGCACCTCTTCAGAACATGTGCCAGGAAATACTTGTGCCTCAGGCCAGTGCAATGCCTCCACGTGTGGAGGGAAAGCATAACCACTAAGGTATTTTTCACATGGTGCAGCATCATCTCTCCTAGACAGGGGAGGTGGGATGTATCAATTGCCCTGTCCCCTAGGGAGACTATCATAGGAAATGGTGCTATTCTAGAGCAAACCTTGCCCTAGGAGAAGTACAAGGGCTGCCACTGTGCAAAGATTTATTATGGCTGGGTAGTCTGCTTTCACTTCCATCTACACATCTCTTGTGAACTCATGCAGAGCCAGGCAAACATAAGCCAGCATTTTCAAAATACACAATTCCAGCCTCCCCTACTGGTGTTCTGTAACCTGACAAATAGCAACAACACACTAAAATGTAAGACTGGCTCTACACTATCGTACCAATTCAGTCAATACTGTGACATGAGAAGGCAGACTGAGCATAGGCAGGCAAGCTATTCTTCAATTCTCCCACATTTCACCTCTGTGGTCCTAGCTGAGAGGACCACTTAGCATTCTGACGCCAAGGAAAATTAAGGACATGTCATTATGGGCCAGATTGTGAACCTCTTACTTCCACTGGGGAGCAGTTGATCATATGAATAGTCTCATTCATGTGATGAACTGCTTACCAGTGGAAATAAAGGATTCACAATCTGGTTCTCTGGAAACAGTATTAATATAGGTCACTAAATATATGATAGCTAGGTTGTGTGTAAATATTGTGCAAAAAGACTTAGACTTGATACTTAAAATATTTTCCACATTCCTCTCCCATCCACAGCAGAGTATTAGAGCAATAGTGGGCCTAATACTCCTGTCACACTGGTGTAAGCCAGGAATAACTTCATTAAAGACAGCGACAGAGTCCTGTGGCACCTTAGAGACTAACAGACGTATTGGGGAATAAGCTTTCGTGGGTGAATACCCACTTCTTCAGATGCATCTGAATTTTCGTTCTTGTGGCTAAGAAGTGGGTATTCACCCATGAAAGCTTATGCTCCAATACGTCTGTTAGTCTCTAAGGTGCCACAGGACTCTTTGTCGCTTCTACAGATCCAGACTAACACGGATACCCCTCTGATACTTCATTAACATCAGTGTAAAAATCAGCATATATAAGAGATGAGAAACCGACCCAACAATTTTTAATGCACTCTCTTCATTTCCCCACACAGAATATATGCTTGCATAGTTCTGAAATGGAGGATACAAAAGGTATTCTTGTAGTGGGTAACATTCAAGGACGGAGTGCTGGGGATGATACTGCTGATTTAGACCATTTCAAATGCAAAAAATGTCAGGTTTAAATTAGATAAGAATGCCATTTGGGCACCTTAGCTGGACTGATAAAGTGTTTTATACACCTGTACAAAAGCTAGAGAATTTAAAATCAATCACTAGGGAAAGCAGATAGGTCAACTAAGTGCCTTCCCATTAGCTGTGTCTGACAGAAATAGGACAGAGAATGTTTCTTTCTTGGTACACATGGGGTTCTGTTGATGTCATCTGAATTTTATTCTGCACTGCTTATGCACTGTTGCCTGGAGGAGCCCTGAAGTCTTGAGGTAAATACAGTAAGTTAAAGCTTTTTTCACTGAGCATATCCCTGCCAATCTATTATCAAGATAATGGGAATCCTCTTTTCAGGCTATGGAGGGAGTTCCATCCACCTAGTTCCATATTATTTATATGAAAATTGCCCCCCAAACCACACTATGCTAAAATACAGAGTCACAAGAAAAGAAATTCCTTGAAGTTATGGATCATTCTCCATGCTTTATTTAAAGTCCTATGCTTAAGCACAGTATTTTAGATTGTCCCTTCACTATTTCCAGTGGTTGGATGATTATTAGAAATGGCTGGGAAGGAAGGAAATCACCACAACCATGTTGGAGTTTTTTCAGCTTTCTGACCCATTTTAGTGGCATTTTTTAAAATTTTGAAATGTCAAAGAGATGTGATAAGATTTTTTGATTATTGAAAAATTCTGACCAGCTAGATAACTGACTTTCCCCTCACAAATATTTAGTCAAAAATTGGGGGGGGTTGTTATTTTTGAAAAGTTCCACCCCCACCCCACCAAAAGGGTAAAAAATGCAAAATTTGAATTATGTCAGCTAGCTAATATCTAATATTTTCAGATAACTCCAAAGTTGCTTCAGATCAACCTCCTCAATCTTCCCCAACACAAAGAGATTTAGAAAGAGGATTATGACTAGTGTACCAAGACAATTGCTTGACTAGAAACTCAACAAGCATGTGTTTAACTGAGGCTGGAATTCTACCCTTCCATAGCAGATTGTTAACAAGCTCAACGAGGGATAGACCCAAAAGACAATACTTCCCTGTTTTGATTTGTTAGCCAGGTGGCTGAAAGTGGGTGAGAATCTTTTAGTAGATTAACTTCTGTTGGCAAGAGACAAGTTTTCAAGCTTCACAGAACTCGTGACTCCAACACAACTGCATACGGCCTAAACATCTAACTCACAAGTTATGCAGCGAAGTTTCATTAGAACTGTAACCCTTCTTCCAGTCAGAGTCGGCAGCAACAAGGGCCGGGTTCCGTATCTCGGGGTTCCATTCCAATAACACAATGCAAAACCGGCTCGAGCCCCCACCCAGTGACCTGGGACAAATATATATCACCCCCCTTGGGCGCCTCTAAGAGGCAGTACTTCCCCTCTCGCAAGCACAGAGTCTGAGTGTAGAAAAACCTTTTAATGACAGAGAGAAACAATGCGGCCTTTTGTTGGGGAAACACCACATCTAGGATTTGTAAACCAAACTGTGAGCAACGACCCACCCCAGCAAATTGGCCATGTCCTTTCCCTTTGGTTCTTGAGTCCAGCAACCCCAAAAATCACCCAAAGTCCCAAAAGTCCAACAACCCAAAAGTCCAGACCCAGAGTTCAAAAGTTCATCTGCAGAGTGTTACACCCCCCCCAGTCTGGGTAGAAATGGGGAGGGGAGAGGAGAGGTAAGGGGCACCTTACGTGGCTCGAAGCTGACTGCCCCGTCCCTTCGTGGGGCTTCGCTCGGCTCTGCTCTGCTAGCCATCCCACGAGTCACTCCGTCAGCCGGCCTGCAAGCCGCTCCGGCTGTCCCGCCAACTGCTCCGCTCCACCAGCAGCTCCGCTCTGTCAGCCGTCCTGCAAGCCGCTCCGGCTGTCCCGCCAACTGCTCCGCTCCGTCAGCAGCTCCGCTCCACCAGCCACTTAGCAATATATCTTCCGGCTCCCCCACTACTTAACACAGTGCTCAGTGATTTCAGCTCATAACAATTTCAGCTTTTTAGTGATTTCAGCTTGTAGTTAGGGGAGCCTTTGTGCTCATTTGCACACTTAGCCCAGAGTGATTCCAACTCAGCATCCTGTGATTAGACTCCTAAGGAACTCAAAATTAGCTCTGATATTCCACAGCAGAGAGAGAGAAGGAGATACAATTGACATTTAGGACCCTCAGAAGAGGCCCATGCCACCAGATACAAATACCTGTCCCCAGCCTCTCTCAATTCACTGGGTTTTGGAATCCATGTCCCTTGCCTAGCAAGTGCTGCTTAGCTAATGGTGAGTCCCTTCATCATAACAAAAGCCCACTGTCCTTGATTCACATAATCAGGGTAACAACACTTTATTCTTCCTGCCCCAATAACAGAGAAACTGAGGCTCCCACAGCAGCCAAAATGACCATTTGGACAAGCGGTCCATCATGCTTTGCAGGGAGGGTGTATCCATGCAAACAAGATTAGCCCCTGACATTCCTGACATCCCTTTCCACAACTCACCTCCAGATGTCAGGGTAGAGCTCATCCTGACTCTGCTTACAGAACTATCACCTCAAATTATCAAAACTAGCCAAAACTCAGAAAAAGTAATTGACTCTTTCTGTTCTAGACATGGAGCTGCTCACGCAAACAAGCCAACATAGTTCAAATCAGATGGATTTTGCCTGTGAAGTATAAAAACTGTTTCCAAGAGGAGATAATATGGTTGTCAACTAGGGTGAGATTTTGTGGATGCTGTTGTAGAAGAGAATAAAGCTTTCTTTAATCGCCAACACAGCCTCAGCACAGGACCTCAAAAACTCACTTTGCTACAAGTGAATTTTGGAGGAATTTTTATTCCATGTTGATTTGCTCATATTCTTTTAACTGAGGTTTAATTCCCTGGTAGTTCAGATTGCCACAGAAGATTTTTCCAAAGCTGAATGTTTTGATCTCCTTTCTTCACATCCCTCTCTTCCTTTTTCTTTCCAATACAACCTGTTTTCTCCTTATTCTATCCTCCCTTGAAGCCCAATTCCTAGCCCTCAATTCCCTCTTTCCAACACCCCAAAGGCTCCACAATCCTCTCTCCTCAAACTCCATTAGGCCCCTACTCCAAATTCTCCATTACTCCATACAGACTGCAGACATGCTGGCCCTTCTCATGGGCTTAGCCAGCTGCTCGAACATACTCCCAGAGTAATGTTTTTACTAGAAATGTTCAAGGTGCTCCTTCTGAACATGATGGTTTTCAAAAGGGTCAAGAATAGATCCAGAAATTTGAAGGCCAAAGAAAGGAGTTCATACGGCAGCTCAGCTCACAAAACAAATGCATACTGATCACACATCAAGACCCCTATTCAAAAGAGCTCTTTTGGTCAAATGAAGTTTTGAATGACCTTAAACAAATCCTTTAACTTGTGTTCCTGTCCAAAGACTTGAATATTTCATTGCAGCTCTGTGTCTATGCCTCCTGCAATTGGCTTGTAAGGAAGTTACTCTCTGTTTTCTCCATACCATGTGAAGGAATCTGTGGTTTTAGATGAGGATTGTATATAGAAAGCTGCATTTCTTTTTGCCTTCTGTGGCAAAATTAGAAATGTTTTAATGTATTTTCATATGTATGATGTCATCAAAACGAGATAGCAAGGTTTAGTGGCCTCACTTATACGAATCTGCCATACTCATTCAACAGATAAGGTTATTCGGAGGGAAACTTCTTGGCCAAGAAATCTATTCAATATTTCTTCTCCTCTGTTTCACACTACAGCAACCCTTGCTTCAAAGTGCTCATAAAATGATAGCAATATCCTAGTTGAACTATTCCTATAGCTTATATAGGAAATATTTTTCCCCATACTTGCAACCGGATTTAAATCATACATTTATAATACAGTGTTAGACATTTGTGCTATACATTTTGCACTGTTTTCAGCAGATACTTCTGCACCTTACATTAAATAGATTTTTTTTTACATAAATACTCTTCAGTGAATTTTGTAGTCACAACTTGCAGAATATTTAGCGCTTGGAGCCCTCTATTTGTCCACAGAATAGGCTCAGCACAGATAGAAGTGAAAGTTCCCCAGACAGGCAAAAAGGTGTGTGTGGGGGAAATCAATACTTAAGCGATGCCAGCTAAATATTAGAGACAAGAAGACACAGGTGTGTAATAAAATATTAATTTAGACAGCAGGAGATTAGCAAGCCTAAGGAATTTTTAGGACAATTACAATTGTTTCCTATGCTCTTTTGCACACGAGAATTACATTTCATTATGTATGTTGCTTTAAAAAAAACAACACGTTTGTATATATGAAATAGGCAATTACACATGCCATTATCTCCTTTCACATGCATTTATTTATATCAATATTTTAACATTTGGAAGATATTCTTCTGTTATTGTTTTTTGTATTACAGCAGCATTTAGAAGAGTTAAAGATCTGGGCCCCACTGTAGTACATACACATAGTAGCAGACAGTCCCTGTCCTGAGGCGCTTACACTGTCAAACAGACAAGAAAGGCAAATGGTGCACAAAAAAAAAAAAAAAAAAAGGTACTATTTTCTCAGTTGTACAGATGGGGAACTGAGGCACAGAAAGATTAAAATTTTGTCTACATTAAATATTTGACCCAATTATTACAGCCTTTGAAATAGCCATTCTGGTGCAAACTCCACATCTAAACATGGAAAGTGTCTTTAAACTCCAGGGGGGGGGGGGGGGGTTTGAGGAAGAATATTTTAGTCCTTATGCCCAACATTCCATTGGCACACTGCATCACTAATTGGCATTCAGTAGACACTTGCACAATAGGAAAGGGACTGAAACCACTAGATTTTTATATACACACAATCAAACTTCCATGAAAAAGTAATGATTTTCAAACCCTGCCAACCTGGACTAGATTTGAACTAGTGACAGACATGAGACACTCTGTAGTCTATTACTAATCCCCTGAGTCATCAGCATTCACACAATTTTAAAGGCCATATTTGTTGGCATTAAACAGTTGCCCTCTTCATACGGATGTTCTACTGCAGCTCAGAGTCCTCTATTCAGAATGCTTGAATTTATAAGAGGAATTAATCACCATGCCATGGGGCACCCATACAGTCATTTTCTGACAGCAGAAAACAATTCAAACACCATCTGATTAAGGCAGTTCACTGTTTCCCCCCTGCCCCCAGCCTAGTTACAATGTGAATTGCGTGTCAGAAGGATGAAAGATACCAAGCTAAAAATGTACATATCACTTATTTGGCTTGGGGCTGCATTGTTGCTTTTATGCCACCGCCCTGTGAAGTGGGCAGTGTGAAGCCACACCACTCCAACACCACCAATGGAGAGTTTGTGCATCAAGATGTCACCGTCTCTCTGGGGCTCTTTTGTGTGTGCAGTCTGCTCTGTCCATGAGCTAGAACAGACGGCTCTGCTCAGTGTGCTGGCCCAGTTCTGTAGCCTGTGCAGAGGTGGGTGCAGACCTTGGTCCTGTACTCTCCTCTTATTGCCTTTTATGGCATCCTGCACTTCCTCCCCTCCCACCACCAAACGTAAATTTAAACAGAAAACATTTTAGCCATGGTAATACCTGACAGACAGAACTACTTCTTCAGTCCACATGTGTGGAAGAGGCACCTGATTTGGCCCTTTATAGGAACATAGGGTTGCCAACTTCCTACATGCACAAAACTGAGCGCCCTTGCCCCACCCCCATCCCACCCCTCCTCTGAGGCCCCATCCCCCACTCACTCCATCCCCCCGCCCTCCCCCTGTCGCTCACTCTCGCCACCTTCACTCACTTGCTCATTTTATCCAGGCTGGTTCAGGGGCTTGGGGTGCAGGAGGGGGTGACGGCTCCGGCTGGGGGTGCAGGATCTGGGGTGGGGCCAGAAATTAAAAGTTCAGTGTGCGGGAGGGGGCTCCAGGCTGAGGCAGTGGGTTGGGATATGGGAAGGGGTGAGGGTTCTGGGGTGGGGACAGGGATGAGGGTTTTGGGGTGCAAAAGGGGGCACTGGACTGGGGGGGTTTAGAGTTTGGGAGCAGGCTCCAGGTTGGGGCAGGGGACTGGGGTGCAGTGGTGTGAGATGGCTCTGGCTGGGGGTGCAGGCTGTGGGGTGGGGCTGGTGATGAGGGGTTTGAGGTGCAGGAGGATGCTCCAGGCTGGGATCGAGAGGTTTGGAGGGGGATCAGGGCTGGGGCAGGGGGGAGGGCAAGGTGAAGGCTCCATGCAGCTCTTACCTTAGGCAGCTCCTGGAAGCAGTGGCATGTTCCCCCTCTGGCTCCTATGCCGAGGCGCAGCCAGGTGGCTCTGCGCACTGCCCCGTCTGCAGGTGTGCCCCTGCATCTCCCATTGGCCATGGTTCCCAGCCAATGGGAGCTACAGAGCCAGCACTTGGGGCAGGGGCAGCACACAGAGCCCCCTGGCTGCCCCTACAGGTAGGAGGCAGAACAGGGACATCCTACTGTTTCCAGGATCCGTGGGGAGCCACATCAGGCAAGGGAGCCACCAGATGCTGACCAAAGCCCCCAGGGTCCCTTTTCGACTGGGTGTTCCAGTCACCCAGACCCCTAGCAACCCTAACACTGGACTCTAGCTCAGAAGCAGGAATCCCTTATCTAAAATTCTGCTATCTCTGCCCTTTACACAACAATAATAATATGAAGAAACCACATGGGCACAGATTACCTTGTTTAATAGAAAGAGAAATATTATGCAAGACCTAGCTACATATTCTGTTCTGACATTGTGATGTCTGGGACATAGAAGATAGTGTGAGACACTAGAGGTCTCACAAACTATTCAAAAGGGATACTACCCAATTCCTGTACACTACAGAATGTGAAGTGGGGGTGGGGTGGGGTGTAGGGAGACCTCTGGTTGTACATAGGTTCACGCCCCTCCCCCACCACTGCTATACATAATGGTAATGTGAAGCAGAGTTCTGTACGGCACAGGGAAACAAAGCCCACCTATGCCCTCTCTCCATTGCCTACCACCCTGTCTATTTGAACTTCAGCAGTCTATTATTGGACCTTCTATATCCACAAGTTGTTAGATGAAAACAGATTTTGGCCATGGTACAATTAAGAACAAATACTTTAATGGTCCAGATTATCCCTCTCACAGGGCAAACTCACCACCAAAGTGCCTCTTCTTGCCAGAGCATGGCATTACAAGAGTTCTTCCACACCAGCACTGTTTTTCCATGTCCTCTGGTGCTCAGCCATCTGTAGCTTCCACAGGCTGACCTTTCAGCCAGGTCACCTTTCAGTTCAGTCTCTTTCCAGCATAAAACTGAAGAGTCCAAAAAGAAATACCTAAAGTCTATTGGCCTTTATGCTAAGCCTTCAGCCCCCACCAGGGACTCATCAGTCTCTGCCTCTTTTAGTCCAGAGACTTGTATTTCTCCTCTTGCTGGAGAAGGGAGAGATAAGGGAATCCAGGCCTCCCACTCCCCTGGGTTCCAGGCCAGGGACCACAGGTTAGGCATAGGCACTGCTCCTCACCATTCTGCACTTCCCTGGGCTGCTTTTGCTACCTTTTCCCTGTTTGCTCACATTGCCTACTGACTCCCACCCTGAAGTTCTGTCTCCTTACACAACTTATTCTAAGCCAACTATTGAGAAATTTCCTCAAGGCTACTCTTAGTTTCCCTGGCAGCAACCCTTCTCTACCTGCTCAGCAGCCTTTAAGGACACCTGTTACTAATTACCCCTCTTAGTCACAGGGGGAGGAGTAATTGGTCCATCTGCAAACCTTTCCTGGCTGCTCAAGTCAAGGGTCAATATACCCCATCACAATCCCCTGTGATAAAAACACCTACCACATGGGACTCTGGAAACATCCCAACCTGTGTCTGCCCTATCAGTTGTGGGATGGGGGTATGCCTTTCTGTCATCTTTCTCCTAGACTGAAAGCCATGCCAGGCACATACTATGTGTGCTCCTGGTGCTTTTCCAGCTGCATGAGATGCTGGGGATTACTGATTCATCTCAATTTTTTTTAAATGACCATTCTGGCCTTAAATATTGACCTTAACCTCTATCAGGCAAGATTTTGACAAGAACAAAGAAAAGAGTGAGCGAGAGAGAGAGAGAGAGAGAGAGAGTGTGTGTGTGAGAGAGAGAGATTTCTCACAGTCCTGCAATCAAGAGTACTTTACCTAGTGAGAAATAGGATACAAATTTAAAGGCCACTTGCAGCTGTTTCAAACAATTTGTTATAGCAGCTGTCTATCTAATCAATGAAGATTACCTGGGCTATCTAAATTTTGACCAGGGTATATTTTTGTTATGTAATCTGTGCCCAGGCTCTTCTTGTGATTACAGCACACAAGTGGGAGAGCGTTGTAATATTGAATAGTTGCAGAAGGTCATGCACTGTAATGTTAAAGGGTTGATCAATTGTTTCTATTTGTTAACTGCATGAACCTTCTGCTGAGAGGTGCTGGAACAATTTTTATAGTGGGGATGCTGAGAGCCATTGAACCAAGCTGTAAACCATGTATATAATGGAAACCATTTCAAGACAGGGAGTGTGGCAGCACCCCTAGTTCCAGCACCTATGCTTCTGCTCAATCTGACTCTGCTCATGCTGCTAGAAACATCTAGCCCATATTGGTCAAGCACAGAAGCTTAACATAGGCATTGGCATATGGATAATATATCATCTAATTGGTATAGTCATGCCTACAAACAAGCTGCACAGTTGCTAAGCACTATCTCAGCAGTTATTCTTTCTGCTAGAGAGTATATAAATGTGTTGTTATAACCTTTAAGGGTTAGAGGAAGTTGCTGAATTCAGGAAGTTTGCAGGTAGGATTTTTTGAGGAGAAAATGGTGAAATAAAGGGACTCCATGTCTGTGTTCCATGTTTGTGTCTATAATACCCTCTAGGACCACTAGACAGGGTCAAGTTTCAGAGTAGCAGCTGTGTTAGTCTGGATCAGCAAAAAGAACAGGATTACTTGTGGCACCTTAGAAACTAACATATTTATTTCAGCATAAGCTTTCGTGGGCAACATCTACAAAAAGTGAATTACTGTGTAAATAGGGCCCCCAATTAATTGCAAAAATGTGTTTTCTGTAAATATCTGTTTGTGAAAACACTGATTACTTACAATAGTTCTTGCTTCTTTTCTTTATTGATTCATTTGGTCATTTATCAAAAAATCTGGAACTGTTACATTCCTGCCTGAATACTTGATATTTTATGGATCTACAGTTTTATGAGCTCCATAAATGCCACAAACTACAGAAATGGCATAATATTTTGACAAAGTCTTTTCCTGAATCAGGGTGAAACTTGTGTTACTGGATGGTGAAACCTATTAATAATTTTATTCCTACTTAAATTTCACCAGGCTCCCAAACATGATGATTAGATTAGTACATTTCCCAGGGAGCTTCATAATACAGGTTTTTATTATTTATTCTTTTTTTCCCGAGCAATCTCTTGATGACCTATATACAGTGTACCACTTCCAGAGTTATGTCAGCTAAATTAAAGCTAAGAAGGACTGTTCTTAGCTTGTACATGGCTTTCTTCAAATAGTACTAATAAGTAAGGCAATGGAGAATAACAAAGACAAGGAGATGTTTATTATTGTCTTCCAGCTATATCAAGAGATGCTTTATAATGAAAAGTAATTTTTAAAATTTTTATATATTTCAAAGGAAACTATAATTACACATGGTCAAATAGCATAACTCTGGCAAAGATAAATGTAGATTATAAGATACTTGTGCTATTTTATACCATGGATGAAAATGAAGCTTCCTAAAATAAATGATAAAAAATAAATAAAAATAATAATTAAAAAATCATTCTATTGGGGAAGACTAATTTGTATCTAATTCCTCACATTAAATAATTTGTTTGCTTTTATGAACTACCACCTCAATCCAGGTAGAATTTAAAAGAAAGAGAAGACCTCCCCTAATTCCCTGTAGTAGAATCTCTGACATCATAGCATCCCTTCAGATAGCATAGAATAGCCTCAAAACTATCACTCAGATGTTTCTGCTAAATTGAGTTTCTGCAAAGTAAACTAATAAATAGCAATAATAATAATGAATAATAAAATAATTGCCCAATCTAGTTTCCCTGGGAGGCTCTCTGTTGATTTCAATGTGATATGGCAAAAATGCAGATCTGTTCCATTTTGTAGCCATGGTACATCTTCCATAAACTGATTCTAGATAAGAGTATTTTGATCTACCATAACTTTTCCAAACATTCTCATCTTAGCATAAATATTTGCATGCTCATTATTGGCCACTACAAAGTATGAAGTTTCAACAGCTGCAGCCTATGTCTCAGTTTAGCTTTTTCAGAGTTTGTGAATACACCTCTATGGAACAATATGTCCTCTTTATGCCTAATGAAACAATAGACATAGCATATTGTATGCATGGGAAAATCCCAGTATACTGAAATTCTTTAGTTTAAATGGGCTCTGTGTCAGGTCCTGGCCTTTGTTTTTAACGGTTTGGTCAGTGGAGGAGGAGGAGGATGAAGAGTGGGCATTGGGCCTGTGGAAAAGTGTAATACTATTGTTATTTTATCTCAGTTTGGGCTTTTTGCTATGCCATTTATAGAAAACCCCAAGAAAAATAGGTCATGTATTTGGATGGTTATATAAAAAAATAAAATAAATATAGGCCTTGACAGTTTAAAAAAAAAAGTAGGATTTTATTCACATTGCAGGACATATCAAGGCCAAGTATTGCTTAATTTTCTGGTCAAGTGTATTTGTGCCTTCACATGTCTGTGTGGTTTGGAATGTCTAGAAATGAGGAAGAGCATTTCTAAGAAGTAGCATTCAGAGTTTTCATATTTTGATCTGAAAATCAGACTTTCACATTTAAAATGAATGTTAGATCTCTTAATATCTCTAGATTCCATATTTTTTTCTTTTAAAAGATATTCCAAATTCCATAGAGGGATTTATAGATGACACAGACCCATTTAAAAGAAATGCAAGGCAAATAAGCCCACACAGTCTCCCAAATCTAAATGTGTTAATTATTTGCTTCCACAGGGAATCAGAATTGAGGAATAATTTGAAATCTGATTGTGGATGATGAATCACGATACACATTCTCATCTGAGATGTAAAACAATTCTGTCTTTATTGCCAGTGTCAGCATAATCAATAAACAGCAACTCCAGTGACATGTAGGAAGACAGCATTAGCACAATTAAAAGAATTTTGATCAGCAGAACCACACAAAGTCTTTCCCCATGTGAGGAATACTCACATGGATACCCCTGCAGGCAGAACAAAAACAAAAACAGGATGGACAGATTTTTTCAGTCCAAGAGGAGACCCTCTCTTCCCCATTCATTACATAAAACTGAAAAATTAAATACATCTGTGCTTTGACAGTAATTCTTTTTATGTGTATTATTTTCACTGGTAAGAGTTGATTTTTCTGAAGAAAAAAAAAGGATCATATTTTTTTATTGTTACACAGATCGGGCTTCTGCTTTTGACTTGTAGGTGTTGGGATTGTGCTGCAGTAATTGTGGTGCTGTTTTGAACAGACTTTGGTATATGTTCAAAATATCCATAAGAAGTGTCTTATCAATGCTGTTCTCTCATTTAACTCTGTGTAAAAAAAAAAGTAATCATTTCTAAAATGTTGGGAAATAAAAAAGTATGATTAACTGGCCATGTGCATGATGGTGATATATATACACACACAAGTGAAATTATATATGTATGAATTTAATCAGAATTAAACTACATTTTGGGAAATAATTCTTGCACTGTAAATTGCATATAAATAATTCATTGTGAGTAGTCAATATTTCAGATTCAGTGTGTGTTGGTTACTTTTGATTGGTTACAGATCACATGTCTTTCTCTCTTCCTGGCTGGATGAGCCAGGGAATCATAGTTCCTGTGTGAATATTTGCAGTTATAAATTCAAAATTTGCTTTCAGTCAGCTCTATAGCTCATCTAGAAATAAGAAGTAAGGTAATAAACCTCCTTAAATTCAAAGACTTCCAGCTCAAAAGGGACCAGTGTGATCAAGTAGTCTGACATGTGTAACACAGACCATAGAACAACCTGAATAATTCCTAGTGCATATCTTTTAGGAAGAAAACATCCAATCTTGGTTCAAATATTGTCAGTGACAGAGAATCCACCTTGATAAGTTATTCCAATGGTTAAAAAAATGATGCAGTATTTCCAGTCAGAATTTGTCTAGCATCAACTTTCAGCCATTGGATCATGGTATACTTTTCTCTACTAGATTAAAGAGCCCGTTGTGAAAATTGTTCCTCATGTAGATACTTATAGAATGTAATCAAGTCACTACTTAACTTTTTATAGTAAAAGACAGGTTAACTGAGAAAGGAAAGACACTTGACTCATTTAAGAGTCACAGATGTTGCCATGTTTGAACAGTAATTACTCCATTTGGAAGCTACTTCTCAGGTAATAACCTGACTTTGAGAGGAACCCTATAGACCTAAGATTGTGAGTCATTGTATTGGAATGATTTTGAATTGACATTGGCTCTGATCCTGCATGAAGTCGATAGCTGTGTTAAAACAATGACATATGAATGGAAAATGGTGTAAGAAGAAGGGAAGCATCATTCTTTCTTTTTCAGCTGAGTAAATAGAGGCACACAGAGGTGAAGTAACTTGCTCAAGGACATTCAGCAGGCCAGTGGCAGAACCAGGAGTAAGAACCAAGGTCTCTGGAGTCCTGATCCAGTGCCCTAACTCCCATACATTTCAATGGTGCAGGATGGAGCTAAATTTGAATGACTGCCATTAAATTTCATCTGGTTACCCCTCTATTGAACCCAATAACTTGTGTCTGACTAAAGCATAACTTGTATTTGGCTAAAGCATCTCTTCCAGAAAGGCATCCAGGCTTGCTTTGAGGACATCAGAGGATAAAAAATCCACCACTTCTTAGTAGTTTGTTCCAATGGTTAATCACCTTCATTGTTAAAAAATGTAAGCTTTATTTCTAATTGAATTTGTCTGGTTTCAGCTTTCAGCCCTTCAATACCCACTATTTTCTTCCTGTAAAGGTAATTAAAGACTATCATAATACATATGCGCAAGGAGACTCACAGTAAAGTTTCACAGACAACTTTAATTGTGGCATTTCCTAACTTTTCAGTGTTTGACTTGCAGGCTTATGGCTTTTGTTTGTGGCTTTTGGGTGGAGGGGGAAATGCATGTGTAGTTTCCCAGGTTTCTAAAAAGAGAAAACTGATATCATATAGAAACTTGCATGGTTCATCAGCAAAGTTGGAACCTCTAGATCCATTGCACAGACATCTGCCATTTGAGCTAATAGAGTAACTGATTTCAGTAGAAGGTTGTCATCCTCTTTGGAGACCAGCACTAGAGGGGGATGAGGCATACTTGCTGACATCAGAGGAATGGGGAATCTTGGGTTCCATTCCAGGCTTTGGAGGGAAGTGTGCTGGGTGCATACACTTCTGCCTGTCCCTTCCCTGCCCCCACCACTCCCCACAGCTTGACTCCTTGTACCCCATCCCCTACATCTGGTCTCCGTCCCATTCCTGTGTCTTCCCCATCATTGGTTCCATGTCCCATCTCCATTCTCCTTCCCTAACCAGTCCAAGTCACTGGTTTTCAGTCTCCCACTTCACACACTGCTCCCTAGGCCTTTATCAAGAGGCTCCCAATCCTTCCTCCCCATTTCCCTCAGCTGCTCCCAATTCCACTTTCTCCTCCCCCTAGCTCCCAGTCTCCTTGCTCAACCAGCCCCCCTCCCATCGAGCACCCAGTCTTCTTGGCCAGCCAGTCCCAGTTCTCTCCCCTCTACTCAACTCCCAATCACAGTTTCTGTCTTCCCATCTAGTCCCAGTCTCACCAGGTTCTTTGTCCCAATCTACTCCCTTTCCTCTCCCCTGGTGCAGCTATTTTCCTTTGTTCCACACTGCATTCAAGTCAGGCAGCTTCCTCCTCCATGTTCCATGAGAGGACAGGAGAAACAGGCTCTCTGTTTTCAGTTTTGGGTACATCCTGGCTCACAGGATCTGGGAGCTGCAGTTACAGGAAAAATCTGGCTTCAAAAGTCTGTATCTTTGGGCTGGAACATGCTCAGTCACTCTGGGGGCTGTCACATGTGCTGTCTGGTCAACAAGAGGACCTAAGAGAGACTCAAGAATGCTTAGTGAGAATGAAATTTTCAGATATCTTTAGCTGCTAAAAAGGGGGGAGGCCTCTGATCATGTGCAAACTGCAATTTTTCAAAGGCTTATAACCTGGCCAAGTTTGAGTAGATTTTCACAGGAACAGAAAAGGCATATCCCTGATATAAAGGCCACCTCTTGCAAAATTTCAAGTGCCTACTCCAAAGCGTAGGGAGTAGAACTGTGCAAAGAAAAAGTCTCAATAATTTATTTTAACATGGGCAAAACATTGTACTTTCCCCTAGCCTAGTTCTCAGAAGTGCCTGGACCATTTTCACTGAAACATTAAAAAATAAATACAGCCGGCAGTAGTGTTATGGGCAGGGGTTCTTCCGCTCTAGCACCCCCTGTATGACATTGACCTTTGTGCATAACTCAGTCCTCCAGTTGAGAAGCATCTAAATCAGATCCCTTATTGGGTATCAAAATGTCCGCATACAGTCCAGATAATCAGTCTAACCTCTGGGCCCTGTTCTTAGCCCCTTGCTGGGATTCCACTATCTATCCCCAGTTCCACTACCTATCAAGCGCTAGCCCCACCCACCCTGAGTTTTCCTTAGGCCTCTAGCCTTCCACAAACTTTGGCACTTAGGCCCTTCACAGAAACCAGCTTGTCTATTTTCTATGACTTCCTACACCCTCACTGAACTCTCTCAGCACACATATGAGGTCCAGGTGTCCGAGTTATCATTTGAACCTTCTTTAGTGCTGCCCTCTCTGGCTGAAAAGTAATTATTGCACAGGTGAAGTGAATATGATTAACTGGACCTTTTGCCCTTTCTAGTCTATGATGGAGTGTCAACCCATTACATGTAGGAAAATGTCAGCATAATTTCAGGTTAATGTTTGGCAGACTTATAAACAACTAAAAACAGGGTCTCATAATGGGATAATAAGTGGCAATGCTACCAGGCCTTCCTATAATGACATTCACACCAATTCTAACCACTATGTTTTCTATACCCACATTAATATTAATAATATTATTATGTATCTGGTTGCTCTTCACACTGTAGGCTACCAGGTTTACAATACTTTACACTGGCTAGAATTTTGTTAAGTGATTCAGGAAAACAAGATGTTTTCCTCCAAGCTTCTGAATATCACAGCTAATCTGAAATGGTCTTTGGTGCGCTAAAAGAAGCAACAGTTAGAATTGAAGTATATGTGAAGAGTGATCTATTATGTGTGAGTGAACCAGACATTTTTATGGAGCTTCAGATGACAATCAACTGTGCCAAGTTTCAACCTGATGCTAACTTGGATTATTGAGACGCAAGTCTCTGAAAAGCAGGACTACGTAGATCACAGTTCAGCCTTATCACAAAGTGAGTTCCATCACTATATAAAACGATATAGATGATCCTTGATTGAGTAGCAGCACATAATTCAATTGAAGAGTTCTGCTGACATAAGAGCAGACTTCAAGTGATTTATGAATGGAAGCAAAATCACTCAACTGAATTATGATCTTGGTATTCTGTTCAGGAACAGCTTTGTAAAATGCATGATGATTTTTATTCTGGAAAAGAAAACCAATTTAGGAAAATAAAGAAAATTGGCACAGAAGTAAATCGACACATATATACAGAGGGGCACTTGGAAACAGAATACAGACAACATACCATTCATTGGAAAATGCTTGAAGTAGAGCTGAGTTGAGGACAGATATTCCATTTCACAAAATATTTTGAGATTTTGTAATTTGGCTTTGTTTCTGAATGGGAGTGAAACCCAAAAGGTTCTATGTTCTCCATGAAAAAAAATCTGAAAAAAATTAGCTTTGATCAAAACATTTCATTTCAGCAAAAATCAAAACTTCATATTATTTCAACTTTTTAAAATGTTCTATTATAATACATTAAAAAAAACTGAGAAGAAAAGTCATTTCAAAACAAAAAAATTAAACATTTCATTCAAAGTGTCAAAATGGGATGTTTCCACATTGTCAGAACTTTTTTCTGTTGGGTTTTCTCCCGAATGAAATTATGGCAAAAATCATCAATTTTGTGAAGGATCTCACTTTTGAAAAAACTGCATTTTCCAGACGAAAATGGTTCCAGTGAAGCATTTCCAACCAGACCTAGTTTAAGGTACTGCTCTGGTAGGGCAGTACTTGTCTGAATTATTCTTAGCGTAAAAAGAGGAGAACTATTCCACTGGGGCTGCAGGAGGCAACACACTTGTGGAAGTCATTAACAATCAGAATGCCAAATCTTCAGCTGGTGTAAATTGAAGCTGGTGTAGCTTCAAAGTCAACAGATTGAACACTCTTAGCAGTGTTCTGCATCCAGTGGCTGGTGCATGGAGCAGGTTGTAGCCATGATAATGATCCAGCTAAACCACTGTGGGCAGTAGAAGTTGCTATCATCCTCTAGCCCTCCCTAGGCAAATTGTGTTTCTCAACCTGTGTTGATTTGCTGAGAGGAGAACAGCAATTATTGGTCCCAAATTATTAAGTCATTCACCACTACCACTAAACGATGTATCAGTAGACTGTTTAGCTCACTAAGTTCTTCTTGTACATTGTAAATACTGTGTGCACACAAGCAGGCAATAGAATCCATAAAGAACAAGCAAGAAATTCTTGTCTCAGATGCTATCGTGTTTGATGCAAGACAAGTTTTTTCAAAAAGGGCTGAACTGTGACTTTAGGCACAGCCTTAAGCAAGGGATGTGACTAAGCTGCATCATTGGATGAGTAGTCCTTGGAGGCAAAGACTTACAGATCCCCCTGAACAAAAATGTCCCTGTGCTCTAGGGGTCAGTAATTTCCTGTTGGTCTCTACCAGCAGGAAATTATTACCTCCCCCCCGGCTCACCTGTGCTGGCCAGCACGTTGGAGAGGTGAAGCCAAAGCTTAGTCTAGTCCCTGCCCACTCTGTTTACTTGCTCTGGGGAGAGCAAGCCAGTGCACAGCATCCTCTTATAACTATGCATCCTACAATTAATCTGAATATCTTGGTGATGTGTGAAGATTCAGAGATTCCAAGGCTAGAAGGGACCATTGTGATCATCTAGTCCATTGGCTCTAAACCTTTCCAGACTTCTGTACCCCTGTCAGGAGTTTGATTTGCCTTGCGTAAAAATACAAAAGTGTCACAGCACACTATTACTGAAAAATTGCTGACTTTCTCATTTTTACCATATAATTACAAAATAAACCAACTGGAATATAAATATTGTATGGAAATATCAGTGTATAGTATTTAGAGCAGTATAAAAAGTCATCATCTGAATGACATTTTAGTTTGTACTGACTTTCTAGTGCTTTTTATGTAGTCTGCTGTAAAACTGGCCAAACATCTAGAAGAGTTGATGTATGCCCTGGAAGACCTCTGCGTACCTCCAGGGGTACATGTATTCTCTCCAATTTATCAACATCCTTCTTGAATTATGGGCACCAAAACTGGACACTTCATTACAGCAGTAGACATCACACCAGTGCCAAATAGAGGTAAAGTAGCCTCTCTACTCCTACTCAAGATTCCCCAGTTTATGCATCACAGGATTTTTTGGCCTCAGTGTCACACTGAGAGCTCATGTTGAACTTCTTGTCCACCACTACCCACACATCTTTTTCAGAGTCACTTCTTCCCAGGATAGAGTCACCCATCCTGTATGTATGACCTACATTCTTTATTACTAG
Source organism: Macrochelys suwanniensis (assembly GCA_033296515.1). Classification (NCBI taxonomy): domain Eukaryota; kingdom Metazoa; phylum Chordata; order Testudines; family Chelydridae; genus Macrochelys; species Macrochelys suwanniensis. The sequence continues at coordinate 27,762,143 of CM065780.1, read as the reverse complement.
ATGGATGCATTTACATTTAGTCATATTAAAACAGAAATTGTTTGCTTGCACCCAGTTTAATAAAGCAATCTGGAGCTCTTGAATCAGTGAGCCGTCCTCTTCTTTATTTACCACTCCCCAATTTTTGTGTTCTCTGCAAACTTTCAGTGATTATTTTATGTTTTCTTCCACGTCATTGACAATGATATTAAATAGCATAGGGCCAAGAACCAACCTCTGCAGAACCCTCCGGAAACACACCCACTCTATTAAAATTCCCTATTTACAGTTACATTTTTAGACCTATCAGTAGCCAGGTTTTAATCCATTTAATGTGTGCCATGTTAATTTTATATTTTTCTAGTTTTTTTAATCAAAATGTCATGAGATACTAAGTCAAATGCCTTACAGAAGTCTGCATATATTACATCAACACTATTCATAAAAAAATAAAGTTAGTTTGACAGGTTCTGTTTTCAATAAACCCATGTGTCTTTGCATTAATTACATTACCTCCTTTAACTCTTCATTAATCGAGTCCTGTATCAGTCACTCCATTATTTTGCCCAGAACTGATTCCAGGTTGGCATGGCGATACTTTACATGTACCCCATTTACCTGTTTTTTAAAATTGCATAACATTGGCTTTCTTCCAGTATTCTTGGACTTCCCCAGTACACCATGACTTATTGAAAATCAACATTAACAGTTCAGAGAATTTGTCAGCCTGCTCTTTTAAAACTCTTGGATGCAAATGATTTTGACTAACTGATTTGAAATATCTAACTTTAGTAGCTTCTACTTAACATCCTCCAGAGATACTAGTGGAATGGAAAGAGTGTATCACCATCTGATGAGACACTATCATCTCCCCAACCCCCGATGCAGAACAAAAAATATTTATTGAAACACTTCTACTTCTGCCTTAATGATAATTTTACCATTTCCATCTAGCAATGAACTGATACCATTGTCAGGATTATTTTTGTCCCCAATATATTTTTTAAAAACCCTCCAAATTGTTCTTAACTGGTGATAGATTTCTTCTTCTATCCCTTTGCTTTATCCATTTTTTCTACAATTCCTAATTTATTATTTATATTCATTACTATCACCTTCCCCTTTCTTATATTCTCTTTTTATAGTTGCCCCTCCAAACCAGCTCAGATTTTGACCGGTACAGTCTTCTTCCTCAAATTCCAGGACTCCATTTTTGAGATATCTAATAAAATATTCTTAAATGATTCCCAATTACCATCCACATTTTTTGATTTAATTAATCCTCCAGCTGATTTGGCTGATAACTGCTTTCAACTTTGTGAAATTGGCCCTGTTAAAACACCAATATATATTACGGGTCTGGATTTTATCTGGTTTGCAATTGTAAATGTGATCAAGTCATGATCACTTTTATCTAAACCAGGGGTCTCAAACTCAAATTACCATGAGAGCTGCATGAGGACTAGTGCATTGGCCCGAGAGCCGCATCACTGACCCCGCCCCCTCGCTGCCCCCAGCCCCGCCCCCACTCCACCCCTTCCATTAGGTCCCGCCCCTTCTCCGCCTCCTCCCCTGAGTGCACGGCTCCCTGCTCCTCCCCCCTCCCTCCCAGAAACCGCGAAGCCGCCAGACAGCTGTTCTGGCAGCGGAACTTCAGAACGTGACTGGGGGGAGTGGGCGGGGAGCCTGGCGGGCCGCATGGAAGTGCTGCGGCCTGCGGACCGTGTGTTTGAGACCCCTGATTTAAACTATCATAAATGTTTAATTCTCTGATCAGTTCCTCTTTATCTTTTAAGGCATGGTCTAATAAAGAATCCCCTCTCCCCATGTTCAATGCAACACTTTTTGAGGTAGGGAAATGTCACCTATAACGTTTAGAAATTCCACAGATGTTTTTGTAATGGCAACATGAGACCTCCAGCATGTCACTCTGATAGAATTCCCCCGTGATCATGTAGCTTTGATCCCCTACACATTACAACTAGGTGTATACAGAACCAGTCATCTTGTTTTGTAATGTGATTTGGTGATCTGTGGCAGACAGCAGCTCATACCCCATCTTGTGCTTTATTTGTTAGGACATTGATCCATAAGCATTCAAGCTCATTTTCTTCTGAGTTATCAGTGACTCAGGAAGAGATAATGCCATTTTTTGACAAAGTATCACTCCCCTTGGAACCTTTGTAGAAGAGGGGGAGCCAAGGCCAAAATGCCCCTCAGTCTCCTAGGCTGGCTGCTCCAGCAGTGAGCCAGCTGCCCTCTCTTTTGGTGCCAGAGTAGTCCCTGGTGGGTGAAAGGTGTAATTGCAGCACCTCCTCATCAAATCTATTATTCCATGCGGGCGGGTGGAAGGGGGAAGGGAATCTGCAGGGGACATGAATTCTGCGCTTATGTTTCTTTTGTTAAAAAGTGAGAGGGCATGACCTCATAGTCCCCCTGGTTCTGGTACCAATGACTCCCTTCCCCATTTGCCCACTCAGTCCTTTATAACTAGGATATAACTATTGATTTTAACATTCAATGGTGTGAATTATCCCATGAGGTGTCAACAAAATCAAACGTATGCTCATAAATAAGCAATTCCAATGTTTGTTATCCTGGCTCCTATCATTGCTGCAGGAACAAGGGATAGATAGTTTAGAAGCCATTGTATCAATAGCTGAAGATAGCTACCTGCTTTCTACCTTACTGCTATCTAAAATTGAATTGGTTCAATTAAATTCTGAGGACAGACCCCAAAAACACATTATAAGGAAGAATTGAAATGAGAATGAAACAGAAGCACAAGGAAGTGTAAAGATATGTGTCTGAGGCCTGCTCTCCTTAGTCATGCAAGTCATCTCATGTGATTAATGTTTTTAAGAGAATTTGGCCCATGGAGGAATTATTTGATTTAGTATTCAACAGTAGAATTGCAAAGCCTTGTTATGTATGAACTGTTGAAAACACTGGGAATTTCACTATCGACTTCAGTGGGAGCAGGATTGGCCCCATATTCTTGTCACATAATGCTCAGAATACAACAGCAACATGTCAGTACTACTGGACTCATGATGTGCTAACAGTATATCAAGGAGCTCCCACAAAAATGTTTCCCCTTAGCCTATTATAAAACTCATGTCCCAAGGATGCTCTTGTTTATAGGCAGATGAATGAGAGATTAGGGATTGTATACATTTATTTTCCTGTTTAAACAAAACGTTTCTCACAACCCAAGAGGAAAGCAAACACATTTATATTACCTAGATGGAAATAATTATAATCACTCCCTGGAACCTACAACATGTATGTTCATTTTATAGCACAGTTTGGAGGTTCCATCATTTGCAGCTGCACCAGATGGGGGTTTGTGACATGAAGACCGTAGGATCAGGGAGGGTCTTTGTCCAGGAAAATCCACTGAAAATCCTGACATTTGTGATGCGTTTTGGAGGCAAAATAAAACAAAACTCTTCATAAGCCCCTGAGAAAGGAGGGATGATTTAACTGTAGCCAGGAGATGACCTCAACCCAAGATGGGGAGATTATTATTTGCACAGCCCCATAGATATGACTGCTCATCTCTATCCCCCAAGTCAGCACGGACATGAAATGTTACCAAGGGGCACCCACAGGAGTTCCTCTCTGCCAGCACATTATTGTATCAATCAGCGCTCAAGCATGGGCTAGGACTGGGTTGTGGCAGGGCGGGCGGAGAAACCCTCCCCCCTTTCCTACCCTTCATTGAGCTCAAAAGAGAAGACGTTTTGGAAAACTGTCCGCATATGCAGTAAGTGGATGCAAAGTAAAATAGCCTGACATTATGAAATTCAAAAGACACTATTGATTTTTTTAAAGGCTTGAATCAAACTGATCAATTTGGATATATCCAGTCAGAAGATGTATTACATGGATTTGTAGAGAGATCAAGAACTCAGCAAAAATCAGGTTTTTAGTTTGAACCTACAGCTGATAATTATCCTGACATGCATTTCATCTTACCCAAGTTACTTGTGAGTAAATATCCAATCTTATCTTTCTAGCTTCTTTAAACTCAGTACTATAAAATAAAATGGATGAAACTAGTAATTACATTTTCGAAAGTATACCTAGAAGCCATATACCATATGGATTTCTTCATTTCTTTTTCTTAGCAATAAAATGGGAGATGGAGGCCCGATCCCCAACAGAGCTGCCATCTAGTTTAAAGAAAGAAATACATTCTGATAGCTGTGTACTAATAAGATCCTACTTTCCAGTCTTCTTTGTAAAACAAAGAATTCTCAAAAATTACGGGTGGATGATGCTATCCCCAGAGTTCATTTGAGGCCAGGTCAAGTAATCAATTAGCCATGTCATCCCTGCATGGGTCAGCTGACTCACGAAGTTGCCAGATGATCACAGGGGGTAGAATTTGACATGAAGGGGATTCACCCCCACAGTCTAGGAACAGCTGTTCGGAGGCCTTATGACTCCGCACTGCTCCTGAGATCCAATGATCCACAGCTTTAGGGATTGTGTTCCCAAAGTGTCCTTGATCACTGTCACATTCTGGAAAGCAGGATGGGGTGGAGAGATTACTCCCGGAAACAAATGTATGTATATTAGCACTAATGGGCTCAGTCACTATCTTATCCCCAGATTCCTCATGGAACTGAGGAGCAAACAATGCTCAGAGAGCACCCGTCTCACTGCTTCCGAAACTATGGAGTGTGAGCTTCATAGCTCAGAAGTTTTTATGGGGTGCATGCTGTGGAGCTGTCACTTCTCCTTTCATGTTCCTACCTGTACTGGTTCTTCCTCACTGCTTGCAGAACTGCCAGGGAACATTTGGCCCTAAGTTTGTAAAATTCCTTGGAATGAAAAGTATTCAATGGAAGATGGCTTCTCCTTAGGAGCCCACTCTTTCTTGTGTCAGTTCTTTTTATGTATTAATTTATTAATACTAGATATATTTGATTAAGTTTTATTTTTAGGGGTGTGGAGGAAAAGGAACCAATTGTCTAGGTCTCCCGATCCATTAGAAAGGGACAAAGACTTGAGAGAACCTTAGGCAGTGTTGATGGGATCATGGACAATCTGGGTTAGAGAGTTATGGCTGAAAGGCTCCATGAATGCCTAATATTTTCCCCCTCTTGTTCTATGCACTTTCTTTGGTTGCACTGAAAACCTAATTTTCAGAGCTACCAGAACAGCAGCCATGAAATGAGGGCCACAAAAGTGTTGGAAGAGCAGTACAGGGCAGAGCTTTCCCTTAGAAACAGAGATTATTGCCACTTTGTCATATATTAAGAAGGTGGGGACTGAGAATGACAGTCCCATGTTTACCTATAAGTAACAGCCATGAGAATAGCATCCCATTATTCTAAGTATTGTTATTAGCAAGGCCTAATAGGCCCAAATGATGATTTTTGAGGCTTGCTAAATTCTGTGAAATGTGATCTATAAAAATATTTGTTGAGAGAAAGGGTCTAAATTGCAGACCAAAAGTCTGGTATCTGAATAAGCAAAATGAGCTATTGATATGACCCAATGACTATTTGAGGTCATAAGTAGTAAATAAAAAGATTCTGAAACAAGAAAGTAATGCTCAGAATAGAGGTACCAAAGATTTTGGATAATTAGCAAAATTAGTGAAGAGGGATGGTCTTTAGGAAATGCAAAGTTTGGAGTTATTGAACTGGGCTCTTGGGGATCTCCTCATAGAAGGCCAAAAGACCCTTGATTTACTTTGAGGATCCCTGAAGTCCATGAACAAAAATACATGCCTCAAAGGGCATTGAGGCTCAAACACAATTGGTAAGAACATCAGACCATCATCACTGCACCAGCTGGTTTCCAAACTGCCATCAGGATGTAAGATTTAAGATTCGTCCTCTTCGCCACCCCATGTTCCAACTTCTTCCTTTCCTGCTTTCCTCCCCGCTTCTGTCCAGCTGACTGAAATCAACCAACAGGATGAGATGTCCTGTCTAGCCCTACCTAGCATGAGAGCAACTGGTGGAAAGAGAGGACTAATCAACAAGGGCCAAGAGATGGATCTGTTCATGACCAGCATGGATTACCAATTGTGAACTTCAGTGACAGAAAATCATAGTTCTTACATCTTGATCCCGTTCTCTCTTGTGTGAGCCTGTTTGTTAGTTACTCCCAGACTTTACTTGGCTGGAATTCACTCTCCTGGTGCCAGGGTCTTCTCTGCAGGAGCCTGTCTCACTCCCTGCAGTTTTCTGAGCTGCCCCCAGCCATCACTGCAGCGTCTTGCTGCCTTTTATAGGGAAATAAGCTGTCTTCCATCAGGCCCCATCAAGACTTAACAGAGCACAGATGGGAAGGAAAAGTTCCTTTGGTCATCAGGCTTGGCTGTGCACAGGCCTCCAGCCCCTAGGGGTCAAGCCACCCTCACACACACCTTTTAAAAACTTCACTGAAAACTCAAACAAGCCTTTTCAATGAATACCCATTCAACTCTCAGGCCTGGGCTCTAGAACCCTGCAAGGTGGGAGGGTCCCAAAGAATGGGCTCCAGCCTCAGCCCAAATATGTATACTGCAATTAAACACCCCCTTAGCTGAATTCCGCAAGCCCGAGACAGCTGGCATGGGCCTGCCACAGGTATCTAATTGCAGTTTTAAGCATTACAGTGTTTTTCCTGATATGCCTCTTTATGTCTAACAAACTTGTATGGTAATTATGATGTATTGGCCATACACTAAGCCACACTAAAGTCTTGGTGCTTACAACCCCCCAAATCAGATTTAACTCTAATTTTGACAGAGCACGGGACACTCATTGGTAATACCAATCTCTTCTATTGCATTTTTCATCCTTCATTCTCAGAGTGCTTTGCAAAGAAGATCTGTGTCATTATCCCCATTTGATACATAGGGAAAATAGGGAAACACAGAGGAAGTGACTTCCCCATTATTTACTGTGGGATTCCCAAGGGTCACCCAGCAGGCCAGAGGCAAAGAAGGGAACAGAACCCAGGAGTCCAGCATCCCAGTCCAGTGCTCTATAACTCATTTGAGTCCTTGGGCCACTGCTCTTTCCAAATATTAACAACAGGCAAGATGTGGAACTCCTTGAGAAATTTTATAAATTGAGGTCCAAAATTAAATCGGTCTAGCACAGCACAGAGATAGCTTCAACTGGCCAATCAAAAGCCTTTTCAGAATCAAAGTACGGTCAGAAGACCTTCCACCACCACCCCTCCCCAGGCAGAACATAGCAATACTCAATCTGTCTAATGCTATGATTCACGGTTTTACATGTTATGAAACCCAACTGAGACAGGTGAGTTAGCTCAGGCATGACCATTAAATGATAATCACGGCAGACTTTGTTAATGTCTTGATCAGATAAAATAGTCTATACAATTAACTTTTTTTTTGGATCCTTGCCTTTCTCAAGTACTCCAGAGATTGTAGCTTTTTGACAAGAACTTGGGAGTGTGGTCAGATGTTTGTGTGTTTTCCCTCTGTGCTGTACCTGCTTTGCGCAGACAGTAGGCACAGCAGACCTTCAGTGAACTGCCCAAATGACCACAAGATCCATTAAGGTACTGTCACAGGGTCTGCGCAGGTTTCTCCCTCTCGTCCCTGCGCCCTGTGTTTGGGATGGTGCCATAAAGAGTCCCAACATCTGCTGTTGCTGTTTCACCCAAGTCTCTTTATTTATAGTGCTTGTGCAGTTCCCAGATCCCCCAACAGTTAGTGCCCCACAGACCCTCCCCAGGGTCTCCTAGCCCTTTGAGGCTTCCCTCTACTGTAAGGAGACAGCTAAACCACCTTCCTGTCTCCTCCCAGGCTAGCCCCCTCACTGAGGTTTGCCCCGAGCTTTATAGCCCTCCTGACTTGGCCCAGCTGCCAGCACTTAGCTAAGCCTGTTCCTCTGAGCTGGCCCTCATTAAGGCTTGCAGCTGGGGTGCCTGCTGGATACCTGCAGCCCTACCCCTGGCCTCCTAGCAAGGGAGCAGGCTGCAGCCAGCAGTTTGGCAGGGCCTTAAAGGGGGATTTTACCCCTGCCCTGCCACAGGTACGAAGGCACCCAGCCACGTTTATTGTCAATGAGGCATGGTAATAGCACCTGGGAGACTCTATGAGGATACTAAGACATATAGGACCATAACAATGGACGCAGCTCAGTCAGTGGCAGGACTTTTCACTGTCCCGCAGGCTGGCCAAAGATAGTCCCTTTGAGATATAAACAAGTTACGTACTGTAACTCTCTTCCTACTACAGGGGGAATGGCCCTTTTGTCAAGAGTGTGGCAAAACATCCAGACCAGCTTGGGAGTAAGTTGTTGGGGGGCTGAAAAAAGACTTATTAAAGTCCACAGGGATTCTATTTTTTCCAGGTGATTTACCATTGTGCTGAGAGTGTCATCCTCCATCTCATCATTTAGGGCAACCGTACTTGTGTTTTTGGAACACTGGATAGCTGTTCAGTCAAGAATGGATGCTTTGGCTGGCAGCACCTGTTGCTTGGACCCTGGTTTACCTTCTGGTCAGGAACATCGACTCTCTGTTTTATTTTGGTTTTGTTTTGTTTTTTAAGACAGGTCAAGGTTGTAGTCATCTCATCTTGCTATGCTGATGCAATGTAGTTGATTTTAGGGTTTGATGAAAAGCTGAGAGAGAGAGAGAGAGAGAGATAGGATAGGAGGAAAGAAATAGTGGGGCAGAAAGTAATTCAAAAAGGGAAGAGAGGCAAAACAATGTTATGTGTCTGACAATTAACCCACTGATGGGCTGAGGACTGGATGTCATGATGATTGTCAGAACTTACAAGTGAAATCAAAGTTCTTTGAACAAGAACAAGGCTAGCCAGCCTTTCTCCTGGAAGAAAAGTGTTTCAGTCTGGTTTGCTTTATTTTATTTTGGTGTCAGGGAAGATGAGATGAGATTAAATTAGCTGGGATGCAAGGTGGCACAGATGATGAGAGAGTGTAATTTCCCCCCAAATCTCATTTTAAGAAATTTTAAAAAGAGAAAAGTGTGTGGCATAGTTTGTTCTCCTCATTATTTTGTCCAACAGTTAGGTCTATTTGTCACACCAATGTTGATTTATTAACTTCTGGTTCCACATCTTCTGTTTTTAGTAAGCATGATTTCAACAATCCTTGAATCATATCAGCAGGTCCTTTTTGTTTGAACTAATCCAGATTTGTCTGGTTTGTTGGCCCTTGTTCATAATATTCTTTACTAAAAATAACTTGACCTACTTCCTGTAGTAAATTCCTAAGCAGGCAATAGTTATAGACCAATTGTCACAACATAATCTCCGTGGACCAGTGGTCCTGTCTGTTTGCCATGAGCCAGTTTAAAATCAGCCTATTTATCCAAAAATCCTTTATTTCTCTGTTGGTCCCTGGAGAATCCAGTTTGAACTAGTATATGCATATCTCTCCATGGCTTCAAAGGGTTGATAACAGAGAAAATGCATTAGCATTCCCCCTCCATACTAGAGAAGGTACATACAAGGCCACAACAACACATACACAATTGTACTTTTAATATAATGTACCCCAAAGGTATTAACCCAAATTCAATAAAGTTTAACTTAACTTACAGAATTAAGAAATGGTATTGAATTTTGTTCAGGATATTAGAGCATCTTGTCAGTCTGTCACAGTATTTCATTAGCAACAAGGGATGCAACAAGGAGGTGAACTGGTACAAAACAGTGATTGTTCTGACTATGAAGCAAACTTCTGAAGGAGATCAAGTGAATCCCGAGACTGACAGTCTTTAAGAAACACGGCAAAACTTACCCTTTCAAAAAAAGCCTTTGCATCTAAGGAACGACACTCACAACATTGGCACCCTGTGAAGGGGTTCACTCACTGCAGGAAAACCTCCATGTGACCAGGCATAGTGTAACAGCTCTCTCCCCATATGGCGCACCCTGCTGACAATGGCTCTGGAACTGCTGTGGTCTCTCTGCCCATTACTCAGCCCTCCATCCAGATCATGATTTAATCCACACTTTCCAGGGTTCTCTCTCTCCCTGGCAGTTCAAATCCTGCCCTTCTTTTAGGACACACCACCAGAGCCTGCTCCCCGGCTGCTTGCCTGTCTCCTCAAGTCACGCTAGAATCCCAGGACTTATTCTCCCTCCCTGGGCTTCCTCCTCACCACCTCTCTATTCCCACAGAATGACATCCACCCACACCCATTCAGGGCCCTGTGTGGGGTCCACACCGCCTTCCACCCAATAAACCCCAACCAAACAAAATAATTATTAAAATCTAAAAAACCAACCCTGCCCTCAAGCAGAGCTTTTATCCTGAAAAGGTCAAAGAGCCAGAGACTTCATGAAGTCCACTAAAGACTTTACTATTGCTATTGATTTTTATGTGGAAGGTGTTCAGGTACTATGAGGATGGGCAACCTAAAATAGTCATCTATATTGAAGATGCAGAGAGGTCAATATGCTGATGCTTTTCTGTTGGTCAGGCACCATGCCACACCCTGCCAGGCTTACAGTTCTGAAGTGGAATATCCAGATGAAGATTCAATGCCTTTTTGGAAGATATACTTTAGCTAAACATAAGTTATTGAGTTTAGTACAGGAGTAACTCATTGAAATTCTATGGCCTATGATATATAGGAGGTCAACCTCGATGAACTCATGATCCCTTCTGGCCTTAAAATGAATGAAGCTGTGAATCCGTTTGATTCAGAAACCTGTATATGTAGTCATTTGCAGGATTTTGTGAAGATGAACATAGGTTTTTAATATTGTCACGCTTTCTTTTTTGCAGGTAATTCAAGTATTTCTCTCAATTTTAACCACCAAAGCCAGAATGGGAGTACAAAAGGGATACGAGAATCTCACCGACTGTGTACACTTATTAACAAATTTGTTGTTGTGTCAGAGAAACTGAACTCTGCATCCTCAAAACAACTATGTTCTCCAGCTGTGTATGGGAGTGTTCTCTTTGCTTCTGCACATCCTAAGTGACACCCTGCCAGAGTAGTAACTGGGGAACTTCCATTCAAATTCCACTGGGATCTGTTTTGAAAGCAGTTGTTACATGTGGCTAAGCAGATAGGGGCAGGACCATTACCTAATGTAAGCCTTAAATGCTTCCCATGTCACTTCTGGGCTCACTGCTCTGTTATCATGCAACAAGAAGAACTGCTGAATGTGTTTCTGAAATGTTTGACCTACGAGCATGCAAACTGGGGAAGCTCCATTTAAATATTGTTACTTGTGGTCTTGAGATTCAGTCAGAGCACACGCTAGAGAATGTTCAGAGAAGTGTATATTTGTACGTTTTGGATGCTGGAACATTGTCAGTTGTTCCGTAATACATATCCTAAACAGAGAACTGTGAACTCTGGGCTGGCTGTTGATTTCTTCTACTGGGAAGGTGAGGAAGGATTTAGTAACACTCCCCATCTTAGTAATGGCTGCAATGCAGATGTTCCTGGTTGGAGGGATGAGGAGGAAGTTAATGGCACACTTTGTGTGAAGATCCCACTGGTGGCTTCTCCATTTAGGAGAAGTGTGTTAGAAGGGCTTCCTGCCTCAACACTGGCACAACTGCTAGCCTCCTTGTAAAGTAATTTAAGATTCTCAGAGGACAGATATTGTTACATGGTGCATCCTTCTCATACCACCCAGAATATTCTCATTCATCCAGAGTGTGGAATAAAGTGTGAATAATGGTGTTTATTGGCCTAGGTGTTTAGACATCTATTTCCTATGATCTTGTTTACACTTGAAAATTGATCCAGAATAAGATAGGGGTTGAATTTAAAGCAGATTAACTATTATTGATTAACTCCATGCATGGAAACTCCTATTCCAGATTTAGAGTGCTTTATTCTGAATTATCTTAATCCACAAGTAGAATTAATTATGATAACTACACTAGAATAACTCCTTGTTGAGAGAATTGCCATATTTCCAGTGTCTTGGTAAGTAGCGTCACAAAGCTTTGGAAATGAGAGTATACCAGTGCAATGATGCAGACTGAGCAAAGCATAGTTTACCTAACAAATACAGTCTCTTTTTTTCTACTCAGGGAAGGTGAGTGCAGATCACATTTTCCCCATGAATTTATTTTCCTATTCCACATTTATTTTGCAATGATTTTTGACTCTATAGGTTTCTGTATGAAGTGTCGTAGCCATGTCAGTCCCAGGATATTAGAGAGACCAAGTGAGTGAGGCAATATCTTTTATTGGACCAACTTCTGTTTGTGAAGTTTGTCTCTCACCAACAGAAGTTGGTCCAATAAAAGATATTACCTCACCCACCACATCTCTATAGATTTTTGGCAGCCAGTTCTTTGAGAGTATTTGATATTGACTGTTCAAAATGTATGACTGATCAGCTAAATGGCACAATATTGTTTCTTTTTCTCTGACTGGATTACTGTACCAGCAGTTGGCTACAAATATGTGCAAATTTTAAATTTGGTTCCCACAAATATAAGCACAGGTGACTTTGAAATTTGAGCTTTGTGAACATTAATGCTGGTAAAACTTAGTTGTACTAATATTTGCAGAAAGTGAACACAAATGGGGTTTGAGCATATGACTGAAGAAAATTAATTCCGTTGAATGATCCTGGAAAGTATTGTGCAGTATCGCCCAGCAAATTATGACATTTCTGGGTATAGCATCTAGTTCAAAAATAAGAAATTATTTACAGACTTGTTGATTTCAATGAGTGTTGGATCAGACCCACAAATAAGGTATTTGTGTCTTCCAGCATGGCTGTAACAAGAATAGACTAATACAAAGAGACAAAAGACATTAGATCATATAGAAACCTAGTAGAGAATTTTTGTCTACTGCGCATTCCCTGGTGCCTTATCCAGTTCAGGTTTTATAAGACTCAAAAAAAATGGGGCTTCCCCTAATCACGTTGAGAAGTAGTCCTAAATTAATCCTTGAGTTTTAAGAATTACGTTTTGTGTTCTTGCCAAATTGTTGCGAGACTTTTATGTTACCATCCAGAGAAATGACTGAAAGTGTAATGAAACCGTGGGACTGGTGAATTGCCGAACAAGTTAAATAGCACCAAGCAGTGGCTGACTCAAAACTCCATCAACAAAGGATTGAATCCCTACAAATAAAAAAATAACCTTGAAAGAAAATGACAAAATATTTTATGTACTTACTAGAATTGACTCTCACACAATCAATGATAGGACATAGGGAGGAAAGGACATTTTCTGATAATTTTATTTTTGCGTATATTTATTTTACTCTTACAAATAAAATGTACTTTCTGTTTTTAAATTGTAGGTTAACATGATTTGTGAATTCATATCCCTGCATACTGATTATGTATCATATATAGTGGTTATATTATTTTTATAGAGTATAATTTAGTCTCAATAAAATGGCTTGTGTCAAAAAGTGTTTTGCTAGTCATTGAGTATTTCATCATCTCTGTGAGAGTTACATTTTTAGTCCTATAAAGCTATAATAATCCACACATTAACAAATAGTTTATTGTGATTAACACTTGCAATTATACCAGGGCTGTTTCTGAACAAGTTTGTTTTTATTATGGTTGTTCACATTCATACTGCACCAAACTAAAAAAAAGGAAACAAATAAATGACAGCACCAAAATACCAGACACTGTAAAATAGAAGTATTATGACATTACTGTACATTATCTGCTACCGTATAGGTAGAACAGAAACTGTAGGATGCAACATTTCATTCCATGTTGACATTGAGGAGTTCCAAAATGTAGTCACTAGAATAGTTTTGATAACACTGCTAGGAAAAAACCTCGCTCACAATTTTTACCCTATGCTCACCATTTCATATCAGGCCCAGGTTGGTGGTGAGAGCTAGCTGACTAGCTACAAGATGCACGTTGGCATGTGAGTATTGGGAGAGGCTTGCTAGGCAACTCTCTGACACCGCATTCTACAGGCCATTACCCTCTGATCCCACTGAGGGTTACCAAAAGAAACTGTACCATCTGCTCAAGAAACTCCCTGAAGAAGCAAAGGAACAAATCTACACAGACACACCCCTAGAGCCCCAAGATAGAGATATATATATATATATATATATCTTCCTACTGTATGTTCCACTCTATGCATATGATTAAGTGGATTTTTAGCCCATGAAAGCTTATGCCCAAATAAATGTTAGTTTCTAAGGTGCCACAAGTACTCCTCATTCTTTTTGCAGATACAGACTAACACGACTACCACTCTGAAACTTGTCAAAAGCAAAGGAGGAGACATAAGATATTTTTTAACAAGAACTAGGAAGTGAAAATTAAGCACCTATCATGATGCATGCCATTTTAATTTTTGTCTGGACACTTACGTATCCTAATGACAGCTGGTTTAATTTAAATGTGGTATTATAATAATCTTCTATGGAACTATAACTTTATTGGTGACAGCTACCAGAAAAGTTTTTTAAAAAACAAGACCTATGAATTTGAGGTCATGCTGGTAATAAAGTACCTGCTGTACTCAAAGGATATTTGTGACTTCATATTGTGTTTTATTATCTCCCTGAATCCTGCAAAACTGGTTTGGCTCATCCCTTAACTCTATTTCTCATTAATAAGGCAACTAAAACCACCGATGACTAAATAAAGGAAAAGAAGGATAGTGAAGGCTATTTAAGGATCTATGACAAGAGAGGAATGTTACATGCAAGACTGTGAAAGAGAATGGGTTAAGCTTTCACCATTTTCTAGTCTTGTTAAAAACTTTGACCCAAAAGATTGCAGTTTTCTGTTCTCATTACACACTTTGTCATGAGAATGAGGTGCCATAATTTTTATACCTTACGTATAGTTTTACTTCCGTGACCTTTCAATATTTTATACTTGAATTGGTAAACATTTAATTTCCTTATTCCATTGGCTAGCGAAGTTGTAAATATGGAAGGGGGTGAAGTGGCCAACCAACCAGAGAGATTTTAGGAAAAGGTCAAAGCAGAAGAACATGTCATTATTACTGCCTGAATATATGAGCTATTCAAATGATGTCACTTCATTCTCATGGCAAAGATTGTCGACTTAAAATAAATGGCACAGCATTAATCTATTCTTATGGCCCAGATTATGATGTGGGAAAATGGCACATTTACACCCTTCTAAATACAACCTAATGTTTTCTTCCTCTTCCGCAGTGTTTGAAAACTTCCCATCTATGGTAACCAGCAAGGTATGCATATTGCTAACCTATGTAAACAGCTATTCTTATCACTCTTATCCTGGTCCCCACTCTTATCTTCCCTTTCTTATCTCTTACCCCCAAATGTCTTGGATTAAATTAGAGTGTCTCTTCTTGTGTTTGTAAAACACTGAGCACAACAAGGCCCTGTTTCTGGTTGAGACTTCTGGATACTGACACAGCTACTACACTGAAACCAGTAAATAAAATGTTAATAGAGGCATTTATCATATCCAGCCCAGAATTGTTGGCCAATCATGGATGCTCTTTAGTCCCTACTATCAGACATCACTTTTCTACCAGTGAGTTGGTGTGGGTCCTCAATCAGTCCCCAAAGTCAAAGAAAGGCCTGTAGCTGTATTTGCTTTTGATGCTGCTAGGACATGGGTTCCCCATTATGCAAATTCTAAAGCCCTCCTGGAGTAGTACTACATTTCAGTCACTGGCAGCAATATTGCCTTCAGAATAAGTCAGATCCGCAGAGCAGAGAAACTACTGAATTTTTAAATCAAAAGCAATTTTATACAGTAGGGCCCAGGAATTGAATCTTTTCATTTTCAAGCAATTAAACTGGATCTTTCTTACAAGCTTCCTCCATCCAATCCTTCGCTTTCATGAAAATAACTAGATGTAGTGACACTGGCAGACCAGGTGCCAGCTCATGCCAAGGCCCTGGGTCTCACTGAACACTGACAAATGCATAGCTGGAAACCAGTCTGGCTCAACTGTGGTTTACCAAAGTTAAAATAAATGTTAGTGTTTGTGTTTCGTGTTTAGACTTTATGGAATGCTTATAGGATGCTGTACCACTCCTACTTATAAAATCTATGTCTTATGCTATCAGGTAATATTTTAGTGTTTACTCTATAACTAAAAGGTTTGTTTTGAGACTGTAATTCACTCAACAAGAAAAAAAAATCAGGCAGCACTATTGAATCCAAATGAGCCATTGTGGAAAAAATACTTTGTTGATTGCTGTCCCCCACCAACACATAAAGAAATCAAGTGAAGAAGAACTCACTCATTCCATCAGCTTGGACTCTAGGGAGACAGGGGGGAAAAAATCCCTGACCAGAAGGAATTAGGATCGTTTTATGCTGTTTGGACTCTAAGGGGCAAAAGGTTCCTAAACATAAGAAAGAGATCCCCAGAACTAACCTGGGTTAGCCCTAATGGATATATAAGGCTGGCATATTTCAGCAGCTCTATCACCATATGAAACCTAAGATGCAACTCATATGTGTGTGTATGTTTATCTGTTTTAACCTAGTAAATAACTCATATCTTCTGCCTAGTTAATAACCTTTACTTAGTTTATTACAGGATTGGCTACAAGTATTGTCTTTAGTGTGAGATCTAAGATGCAAACTACCTGGGGTAAGTGATTGGTCCTTTAGGACTGGGAGTAACATGAATATTTTGTGATCTTTGATGTAAAGTGACCATCTATCACAGAGTCAAGCTTGCCTGGGTGACAAGATAGATTGGAATGCCCAAGGGGACTGTGACTCCATGTTACAGCTGTATAGTACCTGAGGAGTTTACACTTGTCACTTGGTTGGTGAAATCTAATTATAGGACTCACAACCAATTTGGGGTTTGTGCTCTGCCTTTTTACAGTCTGCCCTGAGGTTGGTATTCTTACTCATGAGACACTCCACACAGTGTGACAGCTGCTTCACACCTTTTTCCCCATGAATGGGAGACATGATTTCTGGATATTTTGACTAGTCTTTCACATTTGTATAACTCTGGTTTTTTATGTGTATCTCATGCTGGTAGTGAAAGATGGAGCCTCAGATTTCAGGAGCTGTGACTTCCACCCAACCCCAGTCCTCTTGTTTTCCTATAACAATATATTATGCTCTTACTTCCATGATGGGCAAGTGGTTTATTACTCTGAAACAGATTATTGTCCCAAGTAACAGGTCTTGTGATAACTTGCTCCTTCACCACACTATCATTCTCTTCATAGGGTTCATTTTTCATGGAAGTGCAACACAACTATCCATGCCTTCACAAGGGCGGCAAGTTCAATAGCAAGTTTAAAAATCCAACCATGCAACAGTGTGAAAAACCTCAAAATTTCTGTTAAAATTCCAGTCTAGATAATATTAACAAAACCCACAGACCTCCTATCTATTAAGATATTAAACAGTGCATCAGGAATAGCTCCCAAAGTCAATTTAATCTTTGTCCTCACTCTATTACACTTCCCCCTAATTTGATCTCATTAATACCAGAAACCCCTACATATAAGATCAAAGCCCCTCCCATCACCCAGCTGAGAGTATTTTATTTAAGGGTCCATCTTACTTTAGCCCATACCCTTGCTTAAGAGTATTAGCTGTCTCTCATCCCTAGCAGACAGACCAATTAAACAGATGGATTTTGCTTCCTCAGCGCCTTCTTTTAACCCTTTAATCCTTTGTGTGCCCCATACTACAGAACCAACCTGGGAAGGAAAAGGGTGTACATCCCCACAAATAACTGACGCAGTTTTCACAGGCGCCTATTGATGTAGTAAACCTCACCATGCCATAAGGAGACTCTCAGGCTCATGTAACATTCTGTACAAATAAATCCCTAGAATCAGTGAACCTTAGGCTTTCTGCTCCTGAAGTATAAGGCTTTTGGCTACTCAGCTTTTTTTTTTTTTTTTAAGTATGCAGAATTCCAGTAAATATTGTTATAAACGGTACTGCTCTTCTTCGTCTCTATCCACCTAACGAATACAGTGCTGGCTGTCAGAAAGGAGCAAGAAGCTCAGTGTCCTGCAGGAATTTCAGTGGGAAGCCCCGAGGGAAACAGGCTGTCAGTACTGCATCTAACTTTGATTTCTTGCAATCTTATTCTATAGCTGGTAACTTGATTTTGCTTTGCTGTGCCATTGCTTGCTTCCTAGCATTGCCTTCTTGGTGCACTGACATAGACCTCTATAGAATTTATTTTTTTAAAGTATCATCTTCATTACCCCTCATTATTCCTGTACAGACGATGTCTACTCTGCATTGTATATAGGGTAGGCTATTCTTTCAGATCTGGAATTGTGAAAGGATCTCCAATAGTATAAAAGATCAAATTACAAGTATATTAGGACACAGAACATACCTAGTGCTTTAAGTCAGGCAAAGAAGTTTAATGCTGCCCTCAGGCAGTTTTACTTTGCGCATCCCACAATTATGTGGCTAATAAGACAAGCAAATTGCCTGACACTGACCATGATAGTGTTATATGGGCAATTTGTGTTTGTTTATTTTTAAGTTGGGTTTGCTCTTTAAGCACATATTTCTCCAGTGTGTTAAACATATTTGCTATGGATGGTGAAAACAAAAGCCCCAATTTCAATATATGTGACTTCTTTTTACTACATCTCTTAGCCTAGAGTGGTGATACAGTGGTGCAGCTTATTCCAAAATGCTATCTGTGTTTTTCTTTTATTCTTCTACATGACTTCAGGGGCAAAGAGCAAGTGGAAATGTTTAGTGAACCTCTACACTGTTATTTCTCTCCTTGGAGTGTTTCAATACATTTGCCTTATCATACCTTACTACCATGCGTTAAGATCTGTGTTGTGGGGAGGAGGGCTGGGGAAGGGACAAGTATGGAAGTCTTATGGTATTTTTCATGCAAAATTCTCTGGGCACATTAAAGTTATTACAAGACATAATTAACAGTGACTCTAAAAGGGTCATTTTTAGGGCAATTAATAGCACTGTTACACAATAGAATACCAATTGAAATTTATTAAATATATTTGGATGTTTTTCTACATTTTCAAATATATTGATTTCTATGACAACACAGAATACAAAGTGTACAGTGCTCACTTTATATTATTTTTATTACAAATATTTACACTATAAAATGATAAACAAAAGAAACAGTATTTTTCAATAAACCTGATACAAGTACTGTGGTGCAATTGCTTTATGGTGAAAGTGTAACTTACAAATGTAGATTTTTTTTGTTACATAACACACTCAAAAACAAAATAATGTAAAACTTTAGAGCCTACAAGTCCACTCAGTCCTACTTCTTGTTCAGCCAATCCCTCAGACAAACAAGTCTGGTTACATTTATGGGAGATAATGCTGCTGGCTTCTTATTTACAATGTCACTAGAAATCGAGAACAGGCATTCACATGGCACTTTTGTGGGCGGTATTGCAAGGTATTTACATGCCAGATATGGTAAACACTCATATATCCCTTCATGCTTCAACCACCATTCCAGTGGACATGCTTCCATGCTGATGATGTTCATTAAAAAAATAATGCATCAATTAAATTTGAGACTTAACTCCTTGGGGGAGAACTGTATGTCTCCTGTTCTGTTTTACCTGCATTCTGCCATATATTTCATATTATAGCAATCTCGGATGATGACCCAGCACATGTTCATTTTAAGAACACTTTCACAGCAGATTTGACAAAATGCAAAGAAGGTACCTATGTGAGATTTTTTTTGTACATAATTATACATTTATAGGTTCAACTTTCATGATAAAGAGATTGCACTACAGTGCTTGTATTAAGTGAATTTAAAAATACTATTTATTTTGTTTTTTACAGTACAAATATGTGTAATAAAATAAATATAAAGTGAGCACTGTATGTTTTCTATTCTGTACTGTAGCTGAAATCAATATATTTGAAAATGTAAAAATATCCAAAAATATTTAAATAAATGGTATTATATTGTTTAACAGCGTGATTACTTTTTTTAACCGTGCGATTGTGCTTAATTTTTTTAATTGCTTGACAGCCCTAGTCATTTTTAAACAAATAACTTTTTGTCTGGATTTATAAGACTCAGCCAAATTTAAATTTTTACACATTAGTACTTCAGGAATTCCAACTCCGGGGAGCAAAAATGATAACATTGGAAAGTACCACACTACAATTTTATTGGAGTGTATCCCTTAGGTGGTCAATGGAAATCATTCTCATTCTTCTCTGAGGTTTGGGTTGCAGTAAGTAAGCTGATAATTACAACTAAGAAAGGGCTCCTGGTTGGCCAATTTGCTAGGTAAATCCATGGATTCACATCATCTCCTCCTTTGGGGAAAGGAGTACGTAGCAGGGTCCTGAGGGAGGAAATCTCTGAGTGACCCTACACAAAGACACAACCCCACTTTGGGGGTGGGGTTGACCCAGTGCAGAAAACACCCCCAAACCTGGCAGATACTCTGAGATACATAGGGGACCAGGATCATCTTCATGGAAGCTCTGTGTCTTCTTACTGGCTCTGGACCTTAGTCCTCTCCTTCAGCTTCTTTGCAATACCGCTCCATTGGAGCCATGACACCAGAGTCTTACTGGGTAGTCTCCAGTGCTCTTGGGGGAAGCTATGAGGAAAGGATAATGCAGTCCAAATCTGTATTATTTTGGTTCATTTCCATGGGTCTGGAGAGGGATAACATGCAACCTTCTATACTTGCCTCTGTCCCACCAATTCTCACCTTGTCCCATACTGTCATCATCATGGCAGACCAAACAACACGTGACAGATGTTAGTCATGTTGATCAATGCACTAGTGGAAGAGTGCTGAGATGCCAGAGTGATGACCCTGATATAAGAATTTATATGCAATAGAATTAAATCTCCATCCTCTATGTAAGCCTCTGCTGGATAGGGAAGAGTACAGCAGACTAGACTCATTTAAAGCATAATCAGAATGTAGTCCTTGGTGTGTCTAATCTACTTTTGGGCCTAAATGATTTTCAAAACCCAGGTGAATTGAAACTATATAATAATTACATGAACAGTAGCTATAGGCAAAGATTTTTTTAAAAAAATGCAATTAAACAATCCTCTGTGTCTTAACTATAGTATAAGCATAAATGCTGGAGATCAAATGTATATATGTGATTTAAGAACTATACTGAAAATTAATGTTTAATAAGCCAACAATAAAATTCATAACTGAAGCTGATATCACAAATATGCATTAGCTAATACTGCAGTAAGAAACATTCAGTGAACAGTGACTTGGCAGACAGAAATGGGCGGTCCAGTAAAAGTATGTTTTGATACAAACATCTGAATCAATATAACATTTGTACTGTTTTATTAAACACCATGTTGACATAAGGAGTGTAGGGAGGTTGGAACATTTCAGATAAAACCATTATAATTTGGTTTTATCTGTAGTAAGCCTCTTTAGTAAGAATAGATGATGATGATGACAGTGAAATGAGTGGGAAGAGAAGCTGAATGAGTTTGGTTAGGACACATTACTGCCTGGTGAAAGGTTAGCATAATGTCTAGCATAATATTAAACACCTTTATTTAAGTGTATAGCAATACTGTTTCTTCTAGGGAATAAGTTCCAAGATAAATGGCCAGTAAATCAATAAAAGCTTCAGTTTGTGGCCTGAGATTTCATTTATCGTGAACCAATTATCTCCTCCCATAGGTTCCAATAAAAATATAGCTTTATGTGGATTTCATTTGGATTTCTTAGTTAGTGGGTACTATCTACATGCACTAACAAATCACAAAACTGAAGGAAAGGCATAGCTATACGTGAACCTAACAAGAGCAAGAGAAAAATGCAATGTTTTATTGTGACTAAACTAATTCTTAGAAATAAATAGATTATGATGTGAACACCGTGCAGCAAGGAATTATATCAGAAAATGTTCATAACAAAACATTATAGCAATGAACACTATAGCTACTTTATGAATAGCCAAGATTACATACGGTATAATCAAGAAAGTTTTACTTATCAGACTTATTAATAAGCTTTCAAGATATTCCATTCACAACAAGCAATGAAGACCATTCCGTTCATTTCAGATTAAGAGACAAACAAAACAAGAAAAAGCAAAAGTCTAATCCACCTACGAGAGCACAATGTCCAAAACTCAGAAAACAAAATGGCCACTGAACTCTACACAGAGGAATAGTGCTTAGAAACATAGGAATGCAGTACATAGAAAACAAAAAAGCATGACACTTTCATAGCTATGTACAGCACATGGGAGTCATTAAAAGAGGTAATTTTACATTCCACCACCTGTGCTGAAATCAGATAGTAACCAGAAGGTGATCATGCATTGTAAGTGCCAAAGACAGTGCTACCTAAACAACTTTGGGGAATAAGGAAGCCTCTAAGAATATTGGAACTGAATGCAGTGACCACATTTAAAAAACAGAGTATTAAACGTTTTGTATTGTAGAAAAATCTCAACATATATA
Organism: Macrochelys suwanniensis; assembly: GCA_033296515.1. NCBI lineage: Eukaryota > Metazoa > Chordata > Testudines > Chelydridae > Macrochelys > Macrochelys suwanniensis. Next base: position 27,739,797 of record CM065780.1, on the reverse strand, counting down.
TATATCAAACCCCTGCAATTTTAACGATTGACTGTGGCTTAAAGGGTCAATTGAATTCACCATGTGCTCAGTCCTGGAGGTGCTGGGCATTCAAGCTCTGAGCACTTAAGCATGTGTTTAACCATCAACATGCGCAGCCCCACTGAGGGCAATTGAGCTATGCCAATTTATACCAGATGAGGATCTGGCCCACTGTTTGTACACAGATGATTTACTCAATGGATTTAATGATGTAATATGACATCCTGTACCACAGCCTGCATCCAACCAATGATGTTAGCCACAATACTTTGTTCGTCTCCATCTCCAAGCCGGCCTCCATGCTGTCCCTTATTATGCAATACTTTTCTCTGTTCCAGTCCAACAAGCCCAAACCCTGTCCTCACTCAAATCCCACCTAAAGGTTCACTTCTTCCACAGTTTGCACAGAACATGATGCAATAATAAATAAAATAATCAACATCATAGAACAGAAATTCTCTCTTCAGAGTTTCCCACTGCAACCTATCTACTCTACACATGTCACATTTAGTTTGTAAGGTCTGGTATGGACTGTCTTTATTGTATGCCCTGTATACGTGTTTGAATCATGCCAATGTACTAAGTCCAGTACAATCAATGGAAATCATTCTCATGAGTTCAATGGGCATTGCATTAGGCCTTTTGTTGCTTATTAACAAGTAATGCATTAGTAAATAAGGATATACAAATAAGAATGAATTAATAGAGGGGAACGACAAGGATGATGTCACACTGATCCTACACAAATGTCCCAGAAACAAAATGCAACACTTTAAAGTAGAAGTTATTAAAATAGAACAGCGTGTAGTATCATCCAAACCACACTGTGGATACAGTAGAATTACTTGACTATTTACATGTCTTTTCTCTACCTAGGTACCACGAAACTTTTAACAACCTGTGACGGGGCAAGGCCAGAGGGCTATAGGAAAGTGGTAAGGAACCAGTATGTTAGCCCCAGGCTAAACAAATCCCTGATACCTTATGGCAGTTGCTCCAGGTTAATCAAGACACCTGGGGCCAATTAAGAACTTTCCAGAAGGCAGGGAGGTTGATTGAGACACCTGCAGCCAATCAGTTAGCTAAGCGGGGCCCCTGTCATAAATTCCTCCTTCTGACCTTGCTCAAAATCCGTTTATCTTGCACAAATATACTTGCATCGGTTTTTTACCTAACAGCTATATAAGTACCTAGAAAAACACTAGGAACACAGAGGTTCTTTGCCCTAAGAATATACAGGCTAATTTAAGACAACGTATGATGGGGAGGGAGGATGAGAGCAATAAATTCACACAATTATGTGGATTATCTACAGTACATAACATATTAGTTGTTCCCAATCATTTAAAAGTGTTTTTGGCATAATCACAATTAGCTGGTTGATTTCCAGTAGGCACCACAACAGAAGTGGGTCTTGACATGGGATTTGAAGAAGAATCCAGTGGCCTTATGACCATCGGAGTCCAAAGAGGAAGCGGTAATAGAGAAACTGTAAAAAACAAAAATAAAAAGCAAGGAAGAAACTGAGGTGTTTGCTCTGCCAAGATCCAGCAATTTGTAAACTCACAGAAAGGGGAAAGTATTAACAGAGTTTGAAAGGAAAGAGGAGGTGAAGAGAGGTGGGAACTTGTCATAAGAATTTGCAAAAACGTGCTCCGAGGAGAAGTTTTTCCCTTGAAAATGAAATCCTATTTAAATTTAATTTGCATGCTACTTTTATTGCGCATACAATTTACAGAGATACCTCATTGCCACATAAACATATTTTCTCTCCACAACGGGTAGTTTTTTGTGAAAAGGTTCAAGCCATTACATTATGTCAAGAGAAAGGAAATGTTTAAAAGGGCAAGTAGAGTCTTCCAAAGTAACCTCACCTCGTAGGGCTGAGGGGAAATTACAAAGACACCTTATAAAAGCGTCTCCCGGGGACAGAGAGGCATAGTGAGCTGTTGCTATTTCCATGGAAACATGAAGAAAGATTTCATGTCATGCCCAAGCTGTGGAATGATAGAAGTGGCTTGAAGGATGAATGTGTAAACATGCTGGTCAATAGCTCCAAAAGGAATGCTATTTTAATGACATCAAATTTAGAGTAATTTGAGGTGAGCAAGAATGCCCTTAGCAAAACACTCCAGAAACAAGAGTTGCTTTCACATACAGCGGCAAGGGATTTCTAATTCCAAGGTCCTTTGTCTTTCTTTTAAGACACTGCTTGTACAATGATGCCAAACATACTACACAGACCTGGAGTATGGTACTGGGAAAGTGGGAGCAGTTTATGCTTTCAGGAGAAGCTAACATGGCAGAAACAGGACCTTTTAAATATTATCCTTTCCAAGCAACTTGAGCCAGTTCTGGCCTAAGACATCACTGCTAGAAATAATTAGGCTAGAGTAATATTAGCACTGATGAGTTTTAAAATCATTTTTCTCTTTTGTCAAATTCACAAAAACTAATTATTTGTAGGATGTGCATGTGTGGCCAGATCTAGTCCATCATTATTGCCTCTGTGCTACAGATCTGTCTGTGGATGTGGGGGTTGTATGTTATTAGATGCAAAAAGTGTGGTATTCTTGTTTAACTACAGTAAAGTCAGTAATCTGGCCTGAGGGTTTAGGGACACACTCCCTGTGGCGCTGTAGAGTTGTCAGCATTATGCCCAGACCCTTAAATAACAATATTTCATGTATCTACCAAAAGCATTTAATTGAATTTAGTGGTCTCCAGTTACCTGCAGCTTACCACCATTGCAGTCAAAAATAAATTAGCCATTTTAGAATGGGCATATACTATATGCTCAGTACTATCAGCAGAGGGCATGGATGGATTCTTGTAAATGCTCCTGTGTCAAGTCTGACACATGAGCTGTGGAGAACACCATTATCATTTTGGTGCTGTGGTGTTGTTAAGCAGAGTCCCTTATACAACAATGGATATCAAGGGCCTTTGTTTTAATTTACTGTTCTGTGATTTTCTCATCCATCATCATTCACAACGGCCACTGACAAGCACAAGTGTGGTTGGCACAGCTCTTAGTGGGAAGGCTTTGGGCAGGGTGTTGGAAAACATTGCACAGGGTCTTCATTCTGTTAATTAAGCATTTTCAGTCTGCACCTGTACTTCAGATGAGCACACACATTAAGTTTTCACTGCAGACAACAAATGTCAGTGTTTTCTTATTCTGAGAGAGAAAGTGGCAATGTTAAAAGGGGGACACCTACCCTGAGAAAAAGGAGAAGCATGAGGAAGGATCATCAGAGTTGTTGAGGGAAAGAATAGGTTATGGGGAAAGAGGAAGGTAGCATGGAGAGAATCTGAGCCCTAAAAAAACAATTAAAATGAACTCCAAGTGGAAAATGGAAAACAGCAACTGTTTGAGATCATGTGCAATTCCTTTCTTTTTTTGGGGAAAAGGGGAAACACCATCGTGACTTCACTTAATTGGCAAGATGGATCACAAACCAGAGAGACCGTGAATACTACCCCGAGGAGTTCACACTTGGCAGAGAGACAGCAAAGAATTTAAGGGCTGTTTAACCTAACAGACAAAAGCATAACAAGGTCCAATGGCTGGAAGTTGATGCTTGAAAAATTCAAACTGGAAATTATTTTTAAAAAAAGAAAAAAATGTCAGGGTGATTAATCATTGGAATAGCTTGCCAAGAAATGTAGTGGAGTCTTCATTGGCTGAATGTTTCAAATCAAAATTAGATGGTTTTCCAAAATAGATGCTCTTTTTAAACACAAGCTATGGGGATTGATACAAGGATTACTAGATAAAATCCTCTTGTCTATATTACACAAGAGGTCAAACTACATGGTTACAGTGAACTCTTCCGGGCTTATGAATGTCTAAAAAAATTAATACGGTCCAATACTATCTGGAGGGAAACAGATAAATGTATAATAATGTATACATACAAATGTATGAGGAACTCAGATACTAAGGTGATGGGCACTATATAAAGAACTATATCTTTATACACAAATAGACAGAACTGGTCAAAATATTATAGCTAAAAGATGGGGTTTCATTAAAAAAAAAATCAGAAGAATCATTTTTTACCATATATTTATGGGAAACCTCAAACAAATGAAATGAACAAAAGGAAAATTTCCATTTTTAAAAGAAATCATTTCATTTCAGCTTTTGAAGGCAGATATTTTAAATTTTGAATGATTTCCCCCCTCCTTTCTACCATTTTCCACCACTGAATACAATAGAAAGAATGATATCTAGGGATTTGGGATTCCCCTAATCCTCTTATTTCTTTTCTTTGTTTCCCCTCCATTTTCCCCCACTCTGTAAATTTTCAAATCTTCAACTCTGAAAATGTTAGAGAGATACAAGAACAAAATTAAACTCTGTAATTCTGTCTTGTCACAGTTCAGGGCAACTGCCCCTCAATTTCCTGTCAGTAGTCAAACATAACATAAGAACGGCCATACTGGATTAGACCAAAGGTCCATCTAGCCCAGTATCCTGTCTTCCGACAGTGGCCAATACCAGGTTCCCCAGAGGGAATGAACAGAACAGGTAATCATCAAATGATCCATCCCATCGCTCATTCCCAGCTTCTGACAAACAGAGGCTAGGGACACCATCCCTGCCCATCCTAGCTACTAGCCATTGATGTACCTATCCTCCCATGAATTTATCTAAGTGCATGCCTACACTTGCCATTTAAAGCAAAAAAAAGTCCCTTTTTTGCACAAAAACTGTGGGAGTGTCTACACTTGCCAATGACTTTTTGCAGTAAACTCAGAAGTTTCACCGCAAAAAGAAAACCACCTACATGAGAGGCATACAGCTCTTACCGGTAATGCTTTTGCAGTTATGTGCAAGGGAAGACATGTTCTTCCTGTTTACAGAGCTTTTAGCCTCCGCAGGATATCTCATAGTGCCTAGGTGACCATGTTGACCAGCAGCTCTGCTGCTCTGATGCCAGGTAAACAGACATCCACCTTGTGACGTTGCACCCCATGATGCTTTATAGAAATATGCTTATGAGTGTAAATATGACATAACTGGAATATGTTTTATGCTAGATATGCCATGTAACATAACCTTTGCAAAGATATGGTCTACTGAATGTATTCATCCTATTTGTATGCATGTATCATTTTCATATCTGAAGTTATGAGTGTTGGCTCTATGCTCGTATTTAAAGTGTTTGCTGTAGGAAGCACATGAAACAGATTTGGTCAACATAGTGTGAAGGGGTTATTCAAGTAATTGGGAGTACTTAGCTAACAATGGACCTTAAGAGATGCCAGTCCCCATCTGAGCTTTCCTGGGAATGTTCAAACTAACATGTAAACAATGGAGTTGGCCTGTAAAGAACTGAGTCATACATGGACATGTGACTCCCAAACTCCACCTTGTAGCTGTGATTCTGCACAGGCGAACACAAGGGGTTTCCACCCATAAGAGAGACTATATAATGCATTGGGAAGCCGCTCCATTTTGTCTTCAGCTGGCTCAAGAGATAGCCTCTCCACCCCAAAGCGATGCCTGAAAGAAACTGGAACAAAGGACAGTAACTACAGAGGTGTGAGTGATTGCTGGACCCAGATTAGGAAGGAGTCTAGTCTGTCAAATAAGCTTATTGGAACATCTCTGAGGGTGAGATTTACCTGCATTTAGTTTCCCACTGTATTAGGCTTAGACTTTTGTGTTTTTATTTTATTTTGCTTGGTAATTTACTTTGTTCTGTCTGTTATTACTTGGAACCACTTCAATCCTACTTTTTATATTTAATAAAATCACTTTTTACTTATTAATTAACCCAGAGCCAAGTAATTAATTCCTGGGGAAGCAAACAGCTGTGCATATATCTCCATCAGTGTTATAGAAGGCGAACAATTTGAGTTTACCCTGTATAAGCTTTATACAGAGTAAAATGGATTCATTTGGGGTTTGGATCCCATTGGGAACTGGGTATCTGGGTGTTGGAGACAGAGGCCTATAGTCAAAATGGAGAGAGCTGCACTGTGGGATAACTGCATCAGTATATTTGCCCGGCTCAACAAGAGAGGTCTCATTGGTTCTTCTAAGAAGGAATCTGCTCAGAGAGAAAAGGGATTGTGAGACTCTCTGCATGTGATGAGAAAGATGAAACTTCTGCTCTCACAGCAAGAACATTCTATTATTTAACACAGAGGTGTTAGTTGGCAGTGTTTTTCTTCAGCACCTCCAGAGTATGTTAAGTGTGATGTCGTTTTGTCTGATATGTACCTTGTTCTTGTATGGAGGAGGGGGAAAAAGAAGATGCTTCCATTCTCTGTCAGAGTTGTATACTGGAGATTTAATTTATGGGCTTTGGTTTATGTATAAAGGCTTGGTCATCATATGTAATTCTCTTGCTACTTGTGTCGCAAGCACAGCTGTCAAACAAACTATTCCGTGTGTAAGCGGGGGAATAGTCCCGCTATTGTGGGGAACTTTCCTGGCTTCTGCACTACCCCGGTGAAATGGGCTAGCGGAAGGATCTGAGTCCTCGCTCCCACTTCCTTTACCCAGAGGCCTCCCTGCCCTCGAGGACTCCCCTTGCACTCTCCTGTCTGGCAGAGTCCTTGTAACCCCAACAAGGCTGGGCCCAGGATTCCTGGGGGGCTCGACCCCCCAACCTTGCTGTGGTCACCTAGGTCAGGGGCTAGGGTGTCCCCACTCCGGGGTACTCTCTCTGCATTTCCCTAACCCACAGATCATTGCACACAATTTAAAGCAAATGCAAATTATTTAATCAACAATTAATTTTAAAATGAATAAGGAAAAAATGGGAAAGGTTAAGAAAACACATCACCCCGCTCTGTGGCAGGGAACATCACAACAGTGTCTCTGCAATGTCAGGGCAGTTCAGTCTGTTCCTGTGTAAGTCCCAGGCTCCTTCTCAGGCCCTGGCTGTGCTGCAGGGACGCTGTGGCTCGGACACTTGCTCCGGAGGTGGCCACACGCTCGCAGGCTCTGGGTGGCAGGACCCTCTTCCCAGCGTCGCCCCCGCCCTGTCGGGGTTTAGATCCCCCTGCAAGTCTGGCCTGCAGGGCCTCTTGGCTGAGGCGTCTCCCTGCGCTGGGCCCAATGCCCAGGGTCCCCCTCGCTCTCCCCAGCTGCTCACCGCACCCGGCTCCGGACTGCTCCAGCCCCAGCTCCACCCTCTGCCTCAGCTCCAGCTCCTCTGCCCCAGCACGGCGGCTGCTGCTGCTGCTCTGCCTCCAGCCCCCTGGGCTGCTGCAGCTTCTCCCCCCAGGGCAGGTCTGTCTCTCTGGGCTGTGCTCTGGCTTTGGGGCTGCACCTCTGCTCCCAGGGCAGGTCTGTGTCTCTGGGCTGCTTTTCTGGCCCCTCTGGATCTGGCCCAGCTCAGCTCTGGCCTCTGCCCTCTCCTTAGCTCGGCCCCGCTCCGTCTGACTCAGGCAACTCCAGCTCACACGGAGGACGGGATCCACCCTGACCTCCTGACTCCCTGATTCTCCTGCCCGCCCTGTCAATCAGAGCTGACCTGGAGCATTGGCCTCTCCCCATTGCCCCTGGGGACTGTCAGTCCCATCGACCCTTCCCCTTTTGGTACTGGGAGCTCTGAATGTTAGTAAGGGGATAACAGTCCCCTTACACATGCATCTACCTAAATAGTTCCCTTACAGACAGAAACACTGAACTCCTTCAGAGTTATGCAAAGGAACTGGAGTACAATGGAGGACACAGCCTCATATGCCTAGCTCTAGACCAGTGGTTGCCAAACTACGTCCGCGGCTTGCTCAGGGTAAGCCCCTAGCGCGCCGGGCCGGTTTGTTTACCTGCCGCCTCTGCAGGTACAGCCGCTTGCGGCTTTCATCCCGCAGCTTCCATTGGCCAGGAACGGCAAACCGCGGCCAGTGGGAGCCACGAGCAGCCGTACCTGCGGAGGCAGCAGGTAAGCAAACCGGCCCGGCGCGCCAGGGGCTTACCCTGAGCAAGCCACGGACCGAGTTTGGGAACCACTGATCTAGACTGATAGATGTGAAGGAGATATACCATTGCCAATATTTGAATTGGGCACAACATATCCATAAGTGCACCAAAGTCTATAAAAAGCCTCAGCCCAACTATGAAATATTTAGAAAATAAAAGAAATATAGATGATGTGAAAGCAAATAAGTTTTAAACCATACCTGATAACTCTTTGGCAAAGGGAAAAGAGAAGAAGAGAAGGTAAGGACCATGGCGAGCTAAAGGACAAGGCCATGTACTGGAAAGAATCTTGAATACATGAACTGCTCTGCAGCATGACAATCAAAATAAATGTAATGTGGGACGCTAAAAGGATGCCCCTTTTAATCTGTTTTCTGGCTCCAAGCATTAAATATCTTCCCAGTCAGGGACTGCTGTTCTAAATCCCCCTCTATATTTTTTGTTGGTTTGCATTGCCTCAGCCTACAGCTATCCTGTCCTCCTTTAGGAAATTCATAAATAAATCACTGACTAACGCTATACAAAAACATGGTGTTAAAAATTAGACCTTTTTCATTGTTTGTATGGAATTATTGGCAGGGGGAAATGGAAAAAAGTGAACACATTAGCAATCAACCCGAAACCACTGTGGATCTGTTACATTAGCTAGATTCCCTTAAGGCTTATGTTGAAAAGCTCTGAGAAAACACCCCATAGGAGTGAGAGATGATTAATCTGCCTCCACACTATTTTAAGACTTTCATTTAAAGAGCAACTCTTGTTTACTGAAAGGTTTCAGAGACATCTTAACCCACTGGGAAAGAGGGTTTGCAATGAGCTGGGAGAACAAGGCATGGTGCTTATTACTACTGATCATTGTGACTGACCTTCAGTTAACTGTGAGTTTGGTTAACTGAAGAGTTAGATAATTGGGGTTGCTGAGCTAATTGAGTGCCTGACTTGGCAAAGCTTGCTCTTCCCTTCTTCAGTTACCTGCGGTATACTGGGGGGCGGGGCAGGGGGTGAGGGAATCAGTAAAATGTTTTCTTATTCCTCTGGAAAATTACCATTTACCTCAGAAACTTTCATGCTTTTGCCTGTGGTAAAGGGTAACTTTCCCACAGTACAAACACATGTTACACTAGTGCCCCTATAATTGGATTCTGGCCAAATAAACTCTGACCTAAGAACCACACAGCTCCAAATGACTTCAATGGCAGACAATCCATGTGGGCAGAATTAACAAACAGATTAAAATGCTATAGCTACTATCCAGAAAATGTTTAATGACAGATTTGTCTATGTACCTATGTTCCTAGTTTTTTTAAAAATCTCTTAATAGGAATTATATACAGAGCTGTAATTTTTATTAACACTGAGGGATGAGATAGAATCCTAGTTAAAGAGGAAGGGAATCAGATATCTTCTGTTTAAGAACTGTGTGTCTCCTTATCTTTTTATTACTAATGCAAATCTTGGGAGCACTACTGTACTTAGTGCAGAGGAGGGCATGGAACCTCCCAACTACTTTAAGTGTCTCTCTGCACTGGTTTCCCCCCGTGTCTGCATGAAATTGAAGATTCTCCATCATGTTTTCCAAAGACTCCAGAACTTAATTCCTGACAAAAAAAATTTAAAGGCCCTATTTTGGCCCCACTGTAATCTTTGTACTCTCTTCAGGTGGCATGCAGTAGCTAAAGAGACTGAATGCAAGAGCAGCTTAGAGCAGATATAATTAGACCCACACTGCTCCTCCTCCTAGTCTTTGCTGCAGAGATGGGGCTGAAAATGCGTTCAGACCAGGAGAAAGAGTAGCCAGAGTGCTCTGCATTTTAGATATTCTGCGTTATGGAGCAGGCCTTACAAATCAGTGGGAAGGCTGCCATAAGTTAGAGTGAAGAATCGGGCACCTGGGGATCTTTCGGTATTTTGGTAGTGCAAAGCCAGTTTAACTACCTATCTGGGGCACTGTTCCCTCGAAGCTGTGCGTGCGTGCATGCGCACACAGATTCTAAACCCCACGCACATGGCGAAACACTGCGCACACAAAAATTTGCACAGAAGAACAATTTGTATAAAAGACATTTTTTGCACACATGGCCTGTCAAAAATTTGCACAGAAGAAATTTTTTTGCGCACACGGCCTGTCAAAAATTAGAGGGAACATTGACCTAGGGATTTCCCTAATGGAGGGGAATTATCCACCTCCTACACATTTGTAATGGGTGCGATCAGCAAAATAGGAGACTGGCTGGAGAGCTCCTGTGCTCCAGCCATCCCTGGCTATTAGCATGACCCCTTTCAGGCTTCTGCAGCAAATACAACTTAACCAAACCTGAAGGCAAAACATTTTTGTGGAGTTAGGCAGGTGCCTAACTCATTCTCATAAGAAACAATTTAGGTATCTAAATCATCTGATTCCAGGAGAGGGGTTCCCAGTTGTGGATAGCTAGCAGAGATAGTCACCTTCCTGCAGCATGGACTTAGGCATCTAGCACACCTCTCATCAGCATCTCCCAATAGATCTCAGCTTTCTTAGACTGCATTGTAAGATGCCTCTCTCTCCTGCTATGCATTGTATAGGAAGCCTACATGCCTAACTCAGGCTTTGTGGGTAACAATGCTGTTTCCGTGATTTTTCTAGGCAGCTGAAAGTTCTCCATCACAATGTCACTAAGTCCCTTTGTGGATCCAGGCCACAGTACCTTCTATTAGTTCACTACTGATCTGGGTTCCTACTCCTCCCAGAATTTCCTCCTTCTAATTCACTCACTCTGTAAGGGGTACCTGGCAATGAGCCCACCGGTTAATTGCAGTACTAATGGGCCAGATTGTCAAAGGTATTTAGGCAGCTTTTTTTCACATACTGCATACTGAGCAGTTTCATGAAAGGAGTCTATGCTTGACAAACTAAACTCATTCCTTATTAAGAGAACTATTTACAGGGATGCTCTAACTGCAGCTAGCATTCCTGCCATGTTAACACCACCTGACTTCCTGGTACTTCTTCCAAACTCTTCCCTCTTGCAACTTGTGCTTCACCCTCCAAGTTCCATACAGGTTGCTAAACCCCTAGAGATGCAGAAAGGGGCGTAGTGAGATTTTCAAAAGTACCTAGGCACTTAACTCCCATTGGAATCAATGGGTGCTAACGGTCTAGGTGCTTTTGAAAATCCCTTCCAGGCAGCTATATTCACCTTTAGGCATCTAAATACCTTTGAAAATCTGGCCCCAAGGTCAAAATTATCCAACTTGGGTGCATAAAGTAAGGAATCTAAATCCAAAATCAGGCAGCCAAATAAAAGTGAGGAATGTGCAGCATCTACATCGTCCATTGATGCTTATGGATATTATCTATGGTATCCTTCACAACCAACGCAGGCTTTCAGAAGAGATGTGAAGAAAGAAAAGGAAACAGGCCAACATTTTCAAACTTAGGTGCCTAAGCCAGGCAAGTGAATACATAGGTAGGTACTTAAGTAAAAGCTCATTTGTTTTTCAGAGGTGTCAATACTGAAATTAATGAGAGCTGTAGGTACTCAGAACCTTGCAAATCAGGTCATTTTTATGTAGGAGCTTACATATGGATTTAGGTGCTTGACTTTATGCTCTGGCTGTTTGTTAATAGATCTCTGCAAAACTTGCTTCAGAGGTTTGTACAAATATTTTATTCGGTTTTATCCATGTGGCATTGCACCCTCCCCACTCAATTTTTGCTTTGAGTTTCCTGTTCAAACAAACTCAAACACTCAAAGTAAAACTGCTGAGTTGCACCTGGTTTCATGTTGAAATCTTGAAAACTGCATATTTTACATCATGTAAAACGATAAAGTAACCCAGTTTCAAGTCAGCTAATTAGCCAAAAGAAATGGATATTTTTTTCCCAAGTAGATGTAGGTTATTCAGAAGCACACCTCTTAACCATCACTGAACCACAGACATATTTAGCTGTATCCTTTTCTGGACACCCTAATATTTACCAGTATGCATTGTTAACCTACCTCAGCTTTCAGTAAAGGGCTCTCTTTTTTCCTTCCAATTTGTTAAGATCGAAGAAGCTAAACAGTGGAAGTGGAATGGGCCTCATAATTTATTTTGACAAGCCTCATTGATTTTAATGCTACATAGCCATTAATTGCCAGTAATATCTCCTAATCCAGGTGTAATTGATTAGCAGTTAGAGCTATTTTTCTGTTTGCTTTAAGAAACTACCCATCCCAGTTAGAAAGATGTGACATCATTAATTCTGCCCTGCTGCTTTAAGGGAAATTAATAATCAATGTCCCTTATGCTCCCTTTAATTTGCACTGTAATATGGACAAAATAGTCTACTTAACCTGACTAAGAAATATGTGGTAAAACAGATTCTTCAGCATTAGCTGAAATCTTCTCTTTCCTGGCTTTGAGTTTTAAAAACACAGAAGAAAGAATCAGTGCACTTTAAATCAACCTTAGAATCAATTATGCAGAATACTGCAAGTGCCCTCCTCATTCCCAGTGCACTTTCATAACAGCTGCATTGATCTAGTAGGCTCATCTATAAACAAAAGGCTTTTGGTATAATCATTTGACCCTTTGCAGACCAACACGAAAGATAAATCCTCCCGTTTGCCAGCACGACATAATACAAAAGCATTTTTTTCAGATTCAGTTCCTTAACTATATAATAGTCTTTGTAAAATTGATTTGAATGCAAATATTTCAGCTAGATGTTATGCTATATAAGGACCCTGTACTCTCTAAGGACCCTGGAATAGCCTAGCAGGCATGGTGTGGTGTCATTGTATCAAGGTCTCAGCTGTACATCTGGAAAACATGAGGGAGATTGGTAGCTAATCTGATGTTTATTATCTGAAGTGTTTATGCACCAATGGTTGAAGGCTGATTAAAAAATGAGGTCTCACCTACTGCTTCATGCCTTAATCTTTATGAATAATGATTTTTCTCTGATATCTTACAGATATCTTCTAATTATGCCAAGTCCCACAGATTGGCCAGGGGACTCATACTTTTGTGCCTGTTTTGATAGGAAAGGAGTTTACACAACAATCTGTAACCAGGGAGGTTCTGCGGTAATTAGTAAATCACAGTGTTAATACTGTAAGCATGGATATAGAACAGAAAACTGCATGCCATGCTGCCCCCTGCTGTAATATAGAAGGCTCAGTGCCATTTCTACCCAGCATTAACTTAAATAACATATCATATGTAGATGAAACTACATTCAACAATGCTGTCCTTAGGAGTGTTTAATAAAGTATTTTGTTTTTGCCTTGTACCTTTAATGATCATATTAGCAGATGATTTTGTATCTGTGCTGTAACTGATTGCATACGGCCGTGCAATGTCAATAACTGCCTATTGTTGGGTATTCTTGACTCACAGAAGAACTTATTGCCATATCATATCACAGTCCTAAGTCCTCTTAGAATTTTTTTTCTCCAGTAAAATAGAATACTTACCTTTTTGAATGAACACAGGATTGGCTCTGCTCCACAAATCACCGATGAGTCAACAAATCATTGTGGGCTTTGGTACCCTATTAAAAATGTGGTAATTAATACAGATTTTACACTAATATAATATCTGCGTAGCATATGCTAAAGCCTTTTATTTTACTCTTGATCTTTTGGGAAACACAGTAGTGAGCTCTACTAGATAAAAATAATATAGAAAAAAATCAACTGCCAACCAAATACTGGCAACATGTTTTTGAGTACATACACTGGTGTGTGAGCAATCATTATTCTGTGAGAAAAAATGTTTTTACTATGGGAAATCACTGGTAGGAAACTTGATGATTATGTATTATTTTTGAATCAAACGAATATAATTTTTAGGGCTTGATACTACAGTGCCTTCCATCTTGTGTAGTCATCAACACCAAAGTAAAGTGGGTGTAAGATGCTACCATTCTAATGCGGTAGCTTTTTCATGTTCATTTTTCACAGGTGTAAGTGACTACAAAGAAGCAAGCTAGTAAAGCAATAGAACCGAAGCACTGTGTATTCTACCTTCCAAATTAGGAAACTCAGATATCTACCAAAGACCTTCACTGAAATGCCCCGCATTAAACAGTAATACAACATCTCTTGACCTCTGCAAGCACAAAATGATGGTCAACAAACATTGGTCAGAGGTTCATAAGTCTGAACTGTGCTTTGGAATTCCAAGTCTCTAGCCAATTTTGGGAGGGTGGGATTGGTGCCCTGACCCTATCATACTCATATTTTCAGGCACTGGCCCATTGCTGTGACAGCTCTTTCAGGCACACACACTATGGTTTCAGGCGTTCTCTGCGTGCGTAGTTTCCAGGAGCACACTGTGGTGGGGTGAAGTAGCTGGTTCCATTCTAGCTAGTCTTGTTTGTTTGGCATTAACGTGCCTTGGAAGTTGAGTTGGATTTCACACTTCTTTGCTAGAGCAACATGCTGCATATAGTGGCTACTCTCTAACTCCACCACATTCCTAAAGGCCACACACCCCACATCACACTTTGCTACATACCATAATATGACATAATTGCCTTTCCCTTCTGGATGGACTTCCCAGGCCCTTTGTGCCTCACTGTAACATATACCCATCTGCTCCCTACCACTCTGCTTAGTGGAGGGGAACATATGGCCCTAAGTACCTAACTCTAATTTCTTGCCACACCTTCAATTACATTGCCATATGCTCTATATTATACTCTAATTGCTGCGACTTGGTGCTAGAAAAACAAAAGGGGCATTTCACATGCCAACAGGTTTACTTCATGTATATAATAAACAGAAACAGCTGTCACCACTCCAGCCTCAAATAATCTGCTGATTTGCCTTAAATCAGTTGCTTTCCTAATTTAAGCATTTAAACCCCTGCAATAATTCCCCACTAGCTAATTTTTCTTCATTTTCCATAATAAAAAAACAGTTTTCACAATTTTAAAACTTGCTCCCACCCCTTCTGCACTACAGTATACTCAGTTTGAAAATTTCTGTCTCTAAATTGCTAGAGAGAGATCAGGAAAGAGACGCATGATGTGCTCTGTTAATTTTACAAGGATTCTATATTTTAGGAAATTCTATGCTGATAGGCAGCAGTATAATGTAATCAATCTTAGAAGACCTAAGAAAAAAAAATCACCATTTTTTGTAGTAAGTAGGACAGCAATCCCAGTGATATTTTTGAATTGCAGGCACATGGCTGCAATTCAGAAAATCTATTGGAAGAACATTTGTTCAACATGCAGGTACTCTGGATTGCTGTTATTCATGGGGATGGTATAAAAGCTTCCCCTCCCACCCAAATTCTTGTTCAGCTCCATCTGATATTTTTCTGGACTTTAACTATTGAAGAGCAACTGAATTAAACACACAAAATGAAGAGGTCTTGTAAATAAAAAAAACAAATCCCAGTGCAAGAGGCCATATGTCTAGATACCAGAGCACACATTCAGGAGTTGAGATCCACTAAGCCTAGAAGAAGATGGCAGGTCATCAGGAGGCACTCATGGTTACCTACTTCCCTACTTTATGCTGCACTGTCTCTGGCCTCAGCATAGGTTAGAGCAGCACAGGAGTTCCTTGAATCTAAGCAAACAAGCATAGTCTCCAAGGGATCATTTGCCGGATGAGAATTGTTGAAGCACAGATGCACTCTGGGCATATCCCATCTCATCTGGCATACTCCTGTGCCACCCTCTCTCCTTGCTTTGGCAAAGAGGCATTTGCCAAAGCTAGGAGAGAGGGGGACACAGGAGCTGACTGTGGTGGATTTATGCCACCTAAAAGCTTCCAACACCACACACCAGGGAAATTCTCAGAAGGCTAGGTGCAACCAGAATCTATCCCCTTTGTACCACCTGAGCCACTAGAATTGTTAATAAGAAAGAAAAACTTGTAGCACCTTAGAGACTAACAAATTTATTTCAGCATAAGCTTTCGTGGGTTAGTACCCACTTCATCGGATGCATGGAATGAAACATACAGTAGACAGATATTTATACAGTCAGAGAATTGTTATCACTCTTGCGCCCTGAGAAGCTTGTACTTTCAGAACAACAGGGAAAGTGTGTACACTGTTGCCCCATAGTAAATTTGTGGTTTTGGACTTGCATTTGAGGTGTCATTAAAATGTACATTTAACAGGGCTGTGACTGAATGCACCCTCACATTGACACCCTATAGACCAGTGGTCTCCAACCTTTTTAAGCACAAGATCACTTTTTTTGAATTTAAGTGCAACCCAGGATCTACCTCAAAGAAAATGTAGAAATAACAGGAATTACACGGACCCAAACACCCTTGTCCCACACCTGTCCTGAGGCCCTGCTCCTGGCCCCATTCTTTCTCTGAAGCCCCGCCCCCTCCATCACTCGCTTTCCCCCACCCTCACTTACTTTCAATGGGCTGGGACGGGGGGGTGAGGTGTGGGAGGGTGTGTGGCCCTGGGCTGGGGCTGAGGGGTTTGGAGTGTGGGAGGGGCTCTGGGCTGGGCCTGGGGAAGGGGGTTGGGTGCAGGGAGGGGTTCAAGGTGCAGGCTCCGGCTGGGTGCCGCTTACCTCAGGCGGCTCCTGGGCAGTGGTTCAGCGGGGTTAAGGCAGGCTCCCTGCCTGCCCTGGCCTTGCACTACTCCCGGAAGTGGCCGGCATGTCTGGCGGCAGCCTCTGGTGAGCAGTGAGGCAGGTGGCTCCACATGCGGCCCCCATCTGCAGGCACCACCCCCACTGCTCCTATTGGCCACAGTTTCCCGTTCCCAGCCAATGGGAATTGCGGGAGTGGTGCCTACTGGCAAGGGCAGCGTGCGGAGACCCTTTGCCCCTCCCCCCAGGAGCCACTGGAAACATGAGGTAATGATTTTACCTTGAACCAAGTCTAGTTTGTTAAATCTTAGCTATTAGAAAGTGTTTTATCTTTATTTCTCTTATAACCATTTCTGGCTTTAATAAGTTAAAATCTCTTTGTAGTTAAATAAACTTTTTATTTTTTTAATTCAAACTAATCCAGTGTTGTGTTCAAACTGGACTGTTTGGATAACTCCAATTAAAGTATCAAACTGTTGCATATTGACCCCTTACAGAGGCAATGGACCTATAATATATGAACCGTCTAGGAGAGGACTGGATAGTGCAGAACACACATTTTTGTAGAAAATTCGGTACTGGGAGTGTGTTGGGGTCACCTGGTAGGTAGTAACCAATGCTGCTGGAAGCCAGAGTGTAGCTGGTGTGTTGCTGACAGGCTGCTGGGGTCAGAGTTGCTGGACCACACTGTAGCTATATACAGACACTCAGGGTGTGAGGTTGATATTATTTGTTAGTGACCTAGGTTGGGAGCTACAACAGGAAAACATTGAGAGGCACCCAAGGTTGTAGGGCAGTTAGTGACACAACCCCACACTGGTCTGGACTGCACCCTGGAATGTGACAGGGCCTAATTCTCATTTATACTAAAGCTACAGTGTAAATAAGAATTATACCCAACATTTTTTGGTTCTTTTCCCGAAGGATTGTGTGTGTTCTGCTGATATTTTTTCAGTTATTGATAAAAAGTTATTTATTGATTTATTTTGAGGTAAGAATTAAGACTGTTTTGATCAAATAATCATTTATTTGAAGTTTACAAGAAACTTTTGTTTATATGTATTATGTTATTTGGGCTTGCTTTCATGAATTACATGCTGGGTAATAACATGGGGATTTCCATGTTTCTTAAACAAAAGTGGCTCTTTAATCAAGAGAACTATTTACAGAGATGCTACAACTAACGCTAATATTCAAGCCATGTGGAAACAGACTGACTTCCTGGAGTCTCCTCCAAACTCTTCCCTCCACCACCCAGTGTTCCTCCCTCCAAGTTCCATGTAGGTTGCTGAATCTTTCCTTTTAACACTCATTGTCTTTCATGCTGACTAGCTGGGGCCAGAAGTTACTATTGCATAACCCACCCTGGGGACATAGCTTCTACTGCCAGCTACTGCGACTTTTAAACCTCATTCTTGAGCAAGTAAACTGGTCTTCAGATCAGTCTCCCACATCTTGTATGTGTTATTGCTACTGGTGGGAGACTTCCCTCCACCTTGTTACTCCCTTCTTTCTGTTTGGCACCCAGTTCATTCTCTATGTTGCTCATATACCTTGTTTCTTTTGACTCTCCTATATCAGACCAGCTAATGGCTGAGGCTCGTTCTAAGTCCTCCTTGTCGTGGCATTGGCCTCTTCTGTTCAGGTGTGTTGGCTGTCTGCCACAGCTGTCTTCAGTTGCATCTCCACTGCTGTCATGGAGTCTGTAGCTACTTTATATGACCAGTGTTCCACTGCAGCTTTGTCTATTGCCTTTTGTCATTGCTTGTGAGGCTATTAGACACTTAATCCCAGACCTGCTCACCTGTGTGTATTGGCCTCAGGCTCCTTTGTTGTACTGGGCTACCTACCAAGATTGGATCTTACTTGATCCTGTGTTCTGTCTGTCATTCCTCCACTGGGCTGCAGCAGCATACTCCTCATGGTAAGCAGAGTCTTGGTTCTCCAGCCCATCTGTGCTGGGCTGCTATCTAGTCCCCAGAAGGGAGTATTGTGAGGGTCCAACATTGCTAAGCAGAGATTATTTCCTGCCTGTTTTGCCCTTGCCATCAGTCTCTTGGCTGGTTTTTACTGCCAACTCTGCCTTTTCATTGCTTTGTAGCTACCTGGGAAGACATCTGGTGCTCAAATTCCTATTGGGTGTTGAATCATTTGAATTTTGCTGCAGTGTGACCCGTTGTTTGAGGATAGCATCTCAGGTAAGCCATAACTTGGCAAATCCATCTTCAGTTTCTTGACCACAGTTTTTGCCTGAGTGCCCTCCAGATAGTCCATTTCCCATAAATTGGAGTGGTAACCTACTGTGACCATGTAGTTCCTGTAATTAAAAGTGAACAGGTGCGTTGACCTTTTTCCAGGGCCAGATTAGAATGTAATTAGACTGTAGAGTCTTTTTGTCACTCACTATGTTCTGCACACACCTCAGTGTTCCATGTATACTCCCAGTTGGGCATTCATGCTTGGCCAGTAGATACACTTCTGGCTCATCTCAAGCATACCTCTATCCCCAGATGTGAAGTTTGTATCCATGTCATTATTTCAGCTCGGACATTTGCTGGCATTACTACTTGCTCCCCTTTAAACAAAATCCTGTCTTACATACACAGCTCATCCTTCATCTGATAGTAGGTGGTAACCTCCTTTGGCACTTGGTCCTTGCAACGTGGCCAACCCTGGAATATGAACTGAACTGCACCCCGTTTTGTTCAGTGCTTTGTTGGATTGCCTAGCGCTCCCATCAGAGATGCAAAGGCACTGTAGTAAGTTGATAAACTATCTGCTGTTCATCAGAGCCATCTGAGTTGTATTCTGCAATGAGTATAATACTCAATGTCTCTGCCACCAGTAGTGACTTTCCTGGGTAGTACCTCATCCTCACCTCATAGCTCTGGAGTCGCAATTATATATTGTGTTGTTTTACATTCATGTAATCCGCTAGTCTTAATAATAATTCATTGCTAGTAACTTAGCAACAGTCTTTATTAGATACATAGTTAACATATATTCAGAACATCTTAGCTCAGGTCAATCTATAAGTCTAACCTACAACCAACTGCCTCCTCTAAGTATCAGTTTCCATACCCTGAGGACTCTATCCATTCTCTTAAAGCCACAGTAAGCACAATTTTTTTTACAACACAAATTTATTCATGTATATATCTTAGAATTGTACTAACAGCTTTCTGTACGTTTTTAACAGGTCTCCTTTGATGCGATGAACACATGACTACATTTCTAAATATATTATAAATATATTTATATTTGCTGCATTATTGAAGGTGTTCTTATTACCTAGAGGAATTGTGTAATTTTTATTTTCTGGCTACTCTAGTTGCTGTACTATATCATTTCTTTCAGAGCAGTCTGGTCTTGAAGGGAACAATTGCAAATGTGTTTGATTTTGTCGATACACTTGACCATTATTAGTCACGAGATCATAAGAGTGAGGTGCTACTTCTTTTGTTACAGGGGCTTTCTGAGCCCAATTTCTACCATTATAGATACATATTCTATCACTCGATTTCAAATAAGGTAGTTTATCCAATCCTCCCTCATAATAATTCTTTTCATACAAACTTGACTGATGCTTACACTTGTTTCTTTCTATACATCCTTCCTGAAAAAAAAAAATTGGTAATCAGTTTCTAAGCTTTCTGTTGTATAACAACTGTGCAGGAGATAAAGCTTTTCATAATGGTGATCTATAATTTAATAATACCAAATATAAATCAGTATTTGTTTTTTCAGCTTTTGTTAATAATATGCTTAGTATTTTAACACCATTTTCAACTAGCCCATTAGATTGTGGGTAACTCACACTTGATGTAATATGTTTGAAAACGTATAGTATGGAAAAAACTTTTAAACTCTTGACTATGAAATTGAGATCCATTATCAAACATTACATATTGGGAATGTCATGCTTTGCAAAAATTAATTTAATTTTATTAATGACTTGTTTGGTGCATGTGTTTTCTAGTATAGCTTATTTCAGGAAAATTTGAAAAATAATTAAGGACTATAATATATGCATGTCCTTTACAGTCAACTAGATCTAAACCTACTTTAGGCCAATGTCTTAAGCTTTCTTGAATAAATGTCATAGGTTGTTTAGACTGAGCATTTCTATATTTTTGACATATGTTACTTTCTTTTATATAAACCCCTGTTTTGGGTCACTTGTGGCCAATGCAGAACATCTGTTGCTCTGTTTTCATTATTCTATGCCTAAATGTCCCTCATGTATGAGTTTCAACATCTCGGCTGTGAACCCTAGAGGAATTACTCCTCTATTGCCTTTAAACAGAATTCTTTCAATTACTGATGTCTGGAATAAATTGATTACACAGCTTCCTTATTTTTTTTTATTATATCCTTTTTCAATAGCTGTAATAACCCTTTGTAAATTCTCATCCTGTCTACTTGTTTTACAATTTCTTCCCATACACTTTCCGATACAGGAAACAATATTTTAAGTACATGTACATGTACCACATCATCTTCTTCAATTACATTGGTTATATCATAAACTCTAGAAAGGCAATTAATGATTTGCCTGGCTGATGTTCTATTTTTAAATCATATAAATGCAACTGAAAAAATAATCTTTATAACTGAGGTGATATGTCTGTCATGTTCTTTTTTGAAATATTAACAAATAGTTTATGATCTGTTTCTGCCGATACAAATCTACCATATATAAATGTGAAAGTTTTTGCATCCAATGCCAAAGCCACTTTTTCTATTTGAGCATACCGAAATTCCATTTTTGACATAGCTGTAGATGTATAAGCAACTGGTTTCCACAGATAACCACACTTTTTTAACAGAAATAGTCTTAAGTCTTGTTTGGATGCGTCTGAAGACAATTTTGTAAGTCTTAATATCAAATAGTTTTAATACTGGAGCTATTTTTATTAGTTGCTTAAGCTGCTTAAATTATTGGTGCTGACAGTTTAATTTCCATTGATTATTTTTAAGTCAAGCCTTTTTTTAGGTTAGGTTTGTATTTTCCTACAACATTTACCACACCCAAAAGTTTCTGTAAAGACTCTTTATTTTTTGAGTAAGCATCTTATCAATAGCTCATTCATTGTCGATCAATCTGAAATCCCTGACTGGTCAGTTTTTCTCCTAGAAACGTATCTTGCACTCTAAAATTATATTTATTTTGTTAAGTTTCAACGTTGCTTATATTGCTGTAGATAATGCTTTAGTTAATCTTGTATCATGATCTTTTAAAGATTACCTTTTGGCTTATGTTCAGCTTCAGAGGTATTTCAGAGAGCAATACAAAAGATTTTTGAAAATATAGATGACACACAATTGTATATAGATGAGCTAATAATATGGGGAAGAACTTTAAAACAGTAATGTCCAAAGGATGTGTTAAGCATTCATAGTATAGCAATTGACTTTCTTACTTCAATGGTATTTGCCAAAATTTATTCAAAGCATCTAAATAAGGAAAGAATTTTGCTCCTGACATTAGTCCAAATATTTATTCACCTATAGGTATTTTTAAATGTTCCCTTTTAAGATATGTAATTTTTTGGGATCTAAACATAAACATAACAATCCATCTTTCTTTTCTACCATTACTAATAAATTCACACATTTAGTCAGCTCTTCCGCTCTTAATTATATCTAACTATCTAATAATTATATCTAGACTAACCTTTCCAAATCTTTTTGTACCCTATTTCTTAAAGCTAAGGGTATTTTTAGTTGCATGTATAACTGGTTTATTTGTTTCATTTGACTCTATTTTATATGTTGTATCCAATATATCAGTGCCAGTGAATAACACTGTAAATTGATACACTATTTCCAGACTATTCAGGATACTGAAACACTGGATTCTACCAATTATATTTAGTGCCAAACACATTTCTAAACCTAAATTAGAAGTACCATGTACCTTAACTAACACAAGTTTTATGTTTTCTAAATTATCTTTAACTATGGACCTATAATTTAAAAATATCTATAACAGGATTTTTTCCCACCACTGTAAGATGGTAAATTAATATGAATGTTTTCTCTTACCACAGGTTTTACTTTTACATTCCTGAGACCTTCATATGGATTAACAAGTGTTATCTACATAAGTGAAAAATTACAAGGTGAAGCTTTATATCAGGCCTTTCCCCCACCCCCACCAGTACATCTGATATGAAAACTGCAAGAACATTTATATTTAGACTAGTTTCTTTGCTGCAACTGCACACTTGGGACATCACGAGTGCTGCCTGACTCATATCTGGATGAGCAGTTGAAAAAAAAAAAGACTGACCTTTTATGATATTTAAGAAACACAATTCTTAACAGTGATCCTCATACATACACAATATCTTGTAAATTAATTTCCATTAGGTTATATTTATTAAGTTGCATGTTATTCAAGTCAGTTTTCTGGTCAAATGAGCACTGACAATCTAGTACACTTGCCTATATATGGTACATAGTGTTGGGTGCATATCTGAATGCACTGAATAAATACAAATTTGGGGGCAATGGATCAGTGTCCTTGTCGCGCTCCTCGCCAGTACCTGACAGCAGTCAGGGAAGCTAATGATCCAACCAGTGAGCCGAATTCCATGAGCACCAACTCAACGAATCCCGGCACTGTCATCTCTGACAACCCCAACGTGCAGCTTGGTGACTTCTATGTCATTGGTCCAGATCTACGCATGTTACAACTCAATGTGGAGGGTTTGTCGGCTGCCAAATGTGATTTACTTGGAGTTCTTGCTCATCAACATACTATCGACATCATTTGCTTGCAAGAGACACACGTGGCAATTGCCAAAGCCGGGCACTACAGTATCGAAGGCTTTGACCTGTTGTGCCATGTGGCACACCCGAAGCACGACTGAGCCACAAACGTTGGGTTCGATATTGCAGATGCCATTCAGCTGATGTCTACTGAATTCTGTGATACTATCCAGGTTGGCGCTTTCTGGCTGGCAAATGTTTACAAGCCTCCAAGCATCAGCTAGAACCACCAGGTTCTACCAAGCCTGCCTCATCCTGCTGTCTACGTTAGAGACTTCAACAGCCATCACACAGACTGGGGGTATAAGGAGGTTGACACTGACGGCGAACAACTTGCAGACTGGGCATCTCGAAATGACCTCTGCCTTATCCATGATGCTAAGCAATGAGGCATGTTCCATTCTTCTAGATGGGATCGTGACTACTCTCCTGACTTATGCTGGGTCACTTCAGTTCATGGCCATTCTCAGCCAGCAACATGCCATGTCTTGGATAACTTTCCACGCAGCCAACACAGACCGTCACTGATCCATATTGGGCTACAGCTCCCAGTTGTCAAAAGTTCCAAAAAGAAGCGGTGGAACTTCCAAAAGGTTGACTGGGAAAAATACAGGGAAGCACTGGAGAAGAGTGTGGTGAAAATACCAGCCCGGCATATAGCGGTAAATGAAATCTACCGTCGCTTGTTTGGTGCTATCTACAAAGCAGCCCGTGGAGCCATCTCAGGCTGTTGCCGCCCGGTCTACATCCCCTGTCTCGACGAGGAGAGTGCTGCCTGGCTCAAGCAGTATGAGGCATCTGGTGACCCAGATGTCGCTGACCATCTGATTGAATTATTGGACACTGCTCGCTGAGCCAGATGGGAGGAGAAGACCGAGAGGATGAGCTTTACCTGCTCCAGCTGCAAATGTTGGAGTCTGCTCTGACACCTTGGAGCAGCACAGCAGCCACCTGCACTCTGCCAACCCTCAGTGACACCAAACCAGGTAGCCGGACACCTACTTAAAGTGGCCGGAGCATCTTTGGAGAAACAGGTGTGAAGACAAGTGAGGAATGAATGGCGTATGTTTAAACATGTACACCAGATCAGAAGCTGCCCAGAACCATTCACTGTAACAGAGCTGGAACAGACACTGGGTAGCATCAAGTGTGGAACAGCTGCGGGCTATGACAACATATCTCCAGAATTCCTGAATAACCTTGGCCCACGTGCTCGGCTTTGGCCTGTGAAATTCTTCACCAGGGTCATCAGTGAAGGGAGGCTACCAAAGATATGGCGCACCGCAAAAGTCATTGGCCTCCTAAAGCCTGGAAAGGATCCAAGTCAAGCGTCAAGCTATCGTCCCATATCATTATTGTAAGTGTGCTTCAAGGCACTGGAGCACTTGGTCCTACAGTGAATATTACCCAACATGGAGAGAATTTTGAGCCCTGACCAAACTGGCTTTCACCAAGGCCATAGCACATGCGAGCAAGTACCCGCCCTGACCACATCTGTTGAAAATGGCTTCCAGAGAAACTTGAAAACAGGTGCTATTTTCATCTATCTAATAGCGGTGTACAACATATGTCACGTCACACTGGCCTACTCGTGAAGGTATCACGGGTCCTGCTACCTGGGGTCCCAGGCATTGTTGAACTGTTCCTCTGCGATAGGCAGCTCAGAGTCCATATAGGGGAGAAGACGAGTACTTGGAGATGAAAATGATCTGGGGATTATAGTGGATCACACACTCAATAGGAGTGTGATGCAGTTGCAAAAAAAGGCTAATATTCAGGAGTGTTATATCTAAGACACAGGAGGTAATTGTCCCAATCTCCTCAGCACTGCTGAGGACTCAGCCGGAGTATTGTGTCCGGTTCTGGGCATCACACTTTAAGAAGGATGTTGACAAACTGGAAATAGTCTAGAGGAGAGCAACAAAAATGCTAAAAGGTTTAGAAAACCTGATCTACGAGGAAAGGTTAAAAAAACCTGGGCCTGTCTGGTAACCAGAAAAGAAGACCGAGGCGGGAACATGATAACAGTCATTGAATACGTTAAGGGCTGTTATAAAAAGGACAGGTATCAGTTGATCTCCATGTCCACTTAAGGTAGGACAAAAAATAATGGGCTAATCTGCAGCAAGGGAGATTTAAGTTAGATATTAGGAAAAGTTTTCTAACTAGAAGGGCAGTTAAGCTCTGGAATAGACTGCTAAGGGATATTGTAGAATCCCCATCATTGGAGGTTTTTTAGAACAGTTTGGATAAACATCCATCAGAGATGATCTAAGTTTACTTGGTGTTGTCTAAGCATAGGGGGATGGACTGGATGATCTCTCGAAGTTCTTTCCAGTCCTACATTACTATGATTCTATAGTATTATCGGATAGACCAATCTTTTTTCCCACAAATTGTGGGCTCTGGCTTTTGCTTTGTTTCCTTCCCTTCCCCGTGTCTTATACCTCCCTCTCCATAACCAACCACAGGAAAGGAAAAAGTCTCTAAACATAGCTCTACTTGTTCTGCAAGGGTCTTGTATTCTGTAGATGTGTACCACTAATGGTGATCCTAGATGTACTTGACAAACCATGCTTAGGGGGTACACTATTACTGCATTCCACTATGAGGAAGGGTTGCCGGGCATATAACTGTGACTTGGGAGATCTGGGTTCAATACTCACTTCAGCTAAAGACTCTGTCCAAGGTCATAGAATCTCTGTATCTCAATTTCTTTTCTGTAAAACATACTAATTTGAGATGGTGAGAAATGTCACAATAAAAGGTTTTTTGTTGTTGTTGTGAAATGATTTATCAAAACTGAAACTGTTCATGGGAAAGGGTCTGTTTAGACTAATTTCTTGTTAAAATATTTTAAATTGTCAAAACATCCCATTTTGACATTTTCAAAATAGGGGGGAAAGCTTTTTGCTTAGAAATGTAGTTAATTTATAGCACAAAAATTGGAAAAACAGTAAAAACTGAAATGAAACTTTTTGAAATTATAAAAACAAAACATAACCTCATCTGATTTTTATTTTCAGTTCACATTTTTTCCCCCAAGATTGACTTTTTGTCCCAGTTCAGGAGGAGAAATTTTTCAAAATCTCAGAATTTTCATGGGACAGGAAAGCCATTTTCTGCCCAGCTAATAATAGCACTTTTTTTGTCTGTCTTATCTATTTAGATTGTAAACTCTCAGGGAAGCTTCCTGTCATACTATTTGTTTGTGCTAGTACAATGAGATGCCGAACTTGATTGGTGCGTCTAGGCAATACTCATAATATAAAAATACATAGTTGTAGAACAATGGGATTTCCAAGACAGATTGTAGGTAAACTTGCTATTGGTCACTGCCAAAGTTTCTTAAAAGAAAAATGCAATGGAATATAAAATACTTGTCACTAGTTCTAAACATAACTAAGTCAATATTAATTACAGGCTAAAACTTAGATCTCAGATATTACTATCTCCACTGACTGCATAGATCACCTTCAACTTTTGCAAAATTTGGCAACTACATTTATTATAGAGATATTGTATTATGTCATACCAATTATTGTGAATCTATTGGCTACCTCTCCATTACTATCAGCATATTGGCTATAAAGTTCCATCCATGAGCTGCAGTGGCCTTTGGGAAATCTTAGCTTGTGTGTGGACTTTGGACCAAATCCTGCTTGCTTTACTCCACTGAAACCATTGGGGGCTTTACATGAGTAAGATGAAAGGGTCCTTTATCCTTAGATATTAGTCTTTGCATAGTCTGTTCCTTTCTGGTGGAATTCCCTTCCTTTGGGAATTCAATTCATAGAGTCTCTTGCAGTTTTGAAAATGAAACTATATTCTTATTTAATTAGTTGTGCTTTTAATTAACTTCTATTTTTCCCTTGCTACTCTGTATTGTTATGTTTTTATTATATTGTTGCATACAGTGCTCTGGGGTGCCTGCAATAAGGGAATATTTGACAATAAAGTGTATGATTTACTGCCCTTTATTTGCTAAAGTCCAGGACATCGTTGGGAGGGATTGTGAGGAAAAAAGAGACAGGAAGGGAAATTATGTCAAAGAAGGATGCCTAGATAATAGCTATTAAAAATGTTGGAGACATGCACATACATTCTACTGTTCAGAATTGTGCTTCAGTCAAAATATTTTAATTTGCTTTGTTTTCCTGCATAGAAATTGGAATATTGAAAGGAATTGCAAAAGTGCCAGAAAAGCCATGACCACATTTGTCATTCTGTCAAGGCTGGAAAAATCTTGAAAGTAAAAACAATTACTAAACACAGTGGTCCTGAGCCTTGGATGGTGTAAATCAGTGTAGCTCTGTGTACTTCACGCTCCATACACTAACTTGCACCAGCTGAGCATCTATTCCTACATGTGAAGTTCAACTTCTCCACTCCATTTTGTCAGAACTTTTATTATGGTACCCATCTGAGCCATACCTAGAAGCATAGAACATTTGTGCTCAGTTGTATTGCGCAGGAAAGTTGTTGTTGTTGTTGGCGTCCGTTAGTCTCGAGAGACGATGGATATGCGCCCATGGGGAATGTTTAGTTGATGGTTGTGCAGCGTCTGTTGTGGCTGTGGAGCCCCACACTAGAGTGGCAGTCTCGATTGCATTTGCTGCATTTGAAGGCGGTGTCAGCTGTGGGTTGGAGCCTACTGCTTCTTGGAAGCAAGAAGCAGTAGGAAAGTATGTGGCTGATAAATGTGATATTGTACTGCATGTGATGTTTGAGACAGTCAGTACTGAAGACTGCTATTTGCTTGCCATTCTGACAAAGTATTTTAAGTGGGATATTTCTAACTGAGTCATCCTGCTCATATTCCATTGTAACATATCAAGGGTTCAAATATAAATATCTGAGGTGGGCTGATGGGGAGAACAGAAGATAACAGAGAAGGTGGAATCAACTGCAGTAGATTGTATGTTGTATCTCAAAGAATCTGTTCATTTGAACTTGGTTTTGCTAGTCTATTTTGTCTGTGTGTTGTCTCACGTTAGTCTAACAATAGTGCACTAATTTCGCTATTCATAGTGCTCTGGAATAACGTAAAATAATTTCAGTTCCTAAAAATATTTTGCTTGACGTTGTTTTCTTCTAGACATAACTATAGCAGCAGTCCTTTGCTTTCTGAATATTCAGTCTCTTGCAAATAAGTTTTTTAAAGCTCACATCAAGCAAAGAGTAATTGCCACTACTAAAAGTGTTACTGGGCATTCTAGATCTGATTGACATGAAAGAATACAGATATTTTCAAGAGATAATAGATTTATGTAACTATATTTAATTATTCTCAGCACTTGGCAGTTGATACATTTAAAATTATAATCTTCTTGAACTGCAATAAAATTAGATTTACACCAACACAAGAGTAGGGAAATATACCTACAGATGCCATTAACTAAATTCATCTACCCAAAATAAATTTAATTTGTGTGATAATGCATTGACAAAGAGGCATATTTAAGGTTCTTGTTCATTTTAAGTTTGGTATTGCCTGACTTTTGAGTGCTTAACCTCTTTTGTATTAACATAGGTTTTAGCACTGAGATCCAACATAGATTCAAGATTGAACTAATCTTCCATCTGTGGACACAATTTTTCTAGATCAGGATTGGGGCCAACTAATAGTGAAGGTTATGTTACTTTTGTTCTGTGACTACAAACTCTATTTTGCCATTTAGGCATAGTCCTGCATGTAGTGATGATGGAGCTGTATTGCTCCAAGGAAACTGTAGGAAGCATTCTGTTTGAGATACAGAATGCCTCCTTGAGCTTCCAAGT
Source organism: Macrochelys suwanniensis (assembly GCA_033296515.1). NCBI lineage: Eukaryota > Metazoa > Chordata > Testudines > Chelydridae > Macrochelys > Macrochelys suwanniensis. The sequence goes on along the minus strand of CM065780.1, from coordinate 27,710,728 downwards.
GTACAGAAATTATGTGCCTGTGACTAGACCCGGTCAGAAGTTCTCCAACAGAATGATTTCCATTGGAGAATGCAGATTTGTCAAAACTGAAATATTTCACTGGGACAGTATGATTTTTGACAAAAGGTCTGATGGAGCTGCCTGGTTTCCTGCCAAAGCTCACCTCCTAGCTCCTTGGCAGCCTGGCTGGCAGAATTTCATTTAGAAACGGTCAAAACAGAACTTTCAATTTTTCAACAGTTTTCCATGTCATGGAGAATTTATAAATGTTTGGATTTTTGTACCAAATTGAAATGAAGCCAAAATTTCAAATTTCTGAGGTCATCCACCCAAAGGGGTTACCATTCTCTGCACAGCTCTACCCATGATTTCACTGGCTTAGTCCCCTCCACAAGCCAAGCTGGTATTACCCTCGGCACACTTTTGCAGGAGCCCCGTGCTCCGTAAACTGCAATTCTGCCTGGCCCTTATACAGACCATACAACAAGGAGCTAGCTCCTGCAATCTTCCCCCTAACTACACACTCACATGAGGGTCAGAAAGAATCTGGCCCTTAATCACATATTGAGGTCCTGTTTATAAATATAAAGAGTTAATGAAGGTTCTAATAAATAGTTAATATATTGTTAGTGTCCAAAAAGCCAATAGATGGTTATAAGACAGTTATAAACAATCTATACCAGCTTCTATTGATTTGCTTGTAATCTGTAATACATGCTACATATACTTGTAACATCTAGTAGCCTTTCATAACCCATTTATAAACAGAACACCATATCTAGTGTGATCAAATAAGGTTTTACATGTATGTTAACAGTGTAACCATAAGTTGCATCAAGTAGAAAAAAGTCAGACAATGCCTAAGTTAAATCTAAATGTGAAATGTTAATGCTTCACCTTTGACAATATCTATTATGATATTGAGCCTGATTCTCCTCTCACTTACTCCTGATTTATGTCAATGTAACTGCCACTAACTCCAATGGGAATTTTTAGGGCTGGCGATTCAATCCTAAATAACTTTCATTTTGACCTTCTGAAGATTATGTGCTTAGCCATTAATTGTATTTTTTTAAAGGAAGCTTTCCTGGCAGATTGTTCCAGTTGCTTTCACACCTCCATGGGAGAAACTGAATAAAATCAAGTCGAGACTAAGTCACAAATGATGAAATAAAGACCAGTAGAGAAGTCTGCTCTTTTGAGTAAATGACTACGTATTTGTAAATCAGTTAATTATAAGCTCATACTAACTGTAAGTATGTTACAGCAATAAAATTAATTTGTGAAAAACAAAACATGTGTAATGCAAGAATGTCAAGAAAATGGCTGCATCTAGCAATTTCTTAAATAAATAACTCCAAAAAGGGTTTTGTTTAGCTCCTGAGTAGAGATTTATAACTAAAGCAATTATTATTATTTCAATTTTTCCAGCTTCTCCTCTCCCACTCCCGAAGAGTTGTTCATTAGATTGGTAACCAAAACAGGTACTAGAATACTTTTAGAAAGACCAATTGGCAAAAAGTCAAATTCAGGAACTTCTCTTCTGAATCTGACTTTACTTTAAGTTTCCCTAGTATAGCTATTGGGAAAAGCAGACCAATAACTACTGAAGGAAATCACAAAAGAATAGAAAGGAAATAGAAGAATAGAAAGGAAATAAGAAGAGGAAAGACTGTGAGTGACATTGAGATAGCTAGAATATTGCTCTGAATTGTATTTTTGAGCTGTGTTGTTGCTTTGTGAGGTGTAGGAACAGTAGGACAAAGCTGTAAAACCACATTCTGATCAGACAAAAAGCCTGAAAGAGCCATGCAAAAGATTTTTCATCTTGGAGTGCAAGTTTGTATACAAGCATAAATAATGTGTCACCCAGGCATGAGCCAATGACATCCTCTCCTGATCAGATAAAATGCTCCTGTACCACCAAAAATAAATAAAAAACATTCTACTTGCAAATCTACATCAGTCCTCTGGGTTTTATAGTGCCCAGTACTCCTTCCTGCAAACTACTGACATCTCTTGGAAGTTTCAGTACTCACACAAACACAGAAAGCATGAGTCAGCCCTGAACCTTATGTAGTGAAACGTGGGTATAACATGGAAGCACTCTGAACTGAAACCTTTTTACACCCACTTTGCACAGGTGTTTTATTCAAGATGCAAGGCAATGGGTAAATCAGGCCCACAAATTATTGAGAAACCTACCTTGGGTCTTTCTACTCTCAAGTCACCATATTATCTAGCACCTGGTCTACTAGAAACTGACTATCAAACAAACCAACTTAATCTGTTGGCAAATAAGCTAGTTTATCATTGGACCTGGTACTGGTATTGAGGTAAATTTCCACAGGGTTCAGTCAGATGCCAGGCAAAGCAAACCATGGGAGCAAGGGAAGAATCAAGAATGGTATTGGAAGACAATCTGGAATGTCATAATGCTCTCCGAGGAAGGTATTTCCTATTAGATCTTCATATCTAACAGGCAACTTTATTGGTTTAGTCACTATGCTGTAGTTGGATGTCAGCACAACATTTCCAATCACCTCTCCAGAAATTTAGATTTATGGGTGAGGTGTGGAGAGTCAATAATAATAACAACAACAATAATAATTAATAATACTCTTTTCATGCAAAGATCTCAAAGCACCATAACAAGCAGGAAAGTATCTCTAGTTTGCATATGGGTGATTTAAGGCTCAGAGTGGTGAAGTGATTGACCCAATAGGCTATCAGTAGTCAAGAATAGAACACAGGGTGAAATCTTGGCCCCACTGAAGTCAATGAGTAGGAGCTATGTCACTGACTTCAGTGGCACCAGAATTTTACCCCAGGAGTCCAGGCCCAGTCTAGCACCATGTTTACTGGAGCACACTGAGACTACCATGGATCATTTCCCGAATCAGACTTTTGTACAGGTAGACAGGTATTTTGCTAGGAAATTTACTATTCTCTATCATAGTGATAAAAATTCAGATATTTTTTGAAATTGCTCCTGAATAAAAGGGAACTTGTTTTCAAGAAGTTTCAGGGGGTTAATACACAATAATGAGGTGTATTCATTATTCTAGTCCAAATATAAAGCACAACTGTAAATGTACTAGCAAACAACAACTTAAACATACACTAGCATGGACTTCTTTATGTTAATTGGCAAGGGGATATAGAGGATTACAGGAATTTCCTGATTCTAGTACATTCTGGTTCACCAAACTGCCATGTGAGATCATAAATGAAAGCTGGTATCACACTGGTCATCAATATCATTGTGAAATGTATGTACAGATATAGTGTAAGGAGTTACATATATGTGTGTGCACGCATACACATACACATACACATACACACACACACAGAAAATGTTCTTATAGTCTGTACCAACATACTGGTCACCAGCAAAGGTGAGGAACAGGTTCTGTCAGACAAAAGATGTTTATCCATATGTTTACATGTAACTTTATGATTTCATTCACAGTGGGCTTCCTATCACCAGTCTGAACTGAATGCAAAAGGATTGTCAGAACTTCAGAAAGAAACTAGCAGGAAGAGAAAAACAACAGGGGAGAGAACCTTACACTGAGGTACACTTCAAAAGGTTTGCTTGAATATATTTGGGACATAGAGAAGACACCCATGTACCCTTCATTGAGGAAGTAAAAAGACAGCAATTTTGCTTCCTGAAAGAGAGGTCTTAACCAGGCTCGGTTGAAAATGCTAGAGAGAACTTTGAGTGAGAGAATCTTCTTTATGCAACAGAGTAACTTGTTAAAGTTCAGCTTCTAGAAAGAATAAAACAAAATCATAATATGTAACCATTTCTAGTATTCTTGCTCACTATTACTTGAATCTCTGTTCTGTGATAATCAACTTATTCTTGGTTTCATTATACATATAACTCAGTGAAGTATTTATATGGAACATATAACTCAGTGCCATGGTATTAAGCATTATGTTATGGTCCTGAGCTGAATCTTACAAGCTGCTGTGTACTGTTCCTTTGGGAGCAGCAGGTTGGGTAGTTCTGTGATTGTACAGTGGATAAGGGGCTGAACATTTCCGGGGACGCTCAGAGGACTTGGGGGATGGTATGTGCTATCACTACCTCTACAGTGAGAGCGGGACCTGCAGAGGCCTGGAAGGCAGTGCTTGTGCTGTCAGTGGCTAGTGATTTCAGGGAGCTGATCCACAGCAGGCACAGACAAAATTGCATCACACTAATGGCAGGTAGTGGTCAGGTGCCTCACAACCCTGCTACCTTGGGGGAGCATCACAATCAGATAAACAAGTGCACCTTGGGTCTGAAGGAGTTCTACACACAGAACTTTCAGAATATCCTTTACAATTCAATGTTCACTTACTGAAGCAGTTTATACCTGTAACTTGTTAGCAGGACATTTGGTTACAATGATAGTGTGAAAACCTTCCCATCTTAAAGCTGGTTTTGTAGCTTTACCCATCAGTAGGAGCTTCTTTCCAGTTTCTTTTTCCAATAGACTGATTGTGCTCATATAATTATTTAGGCAGATAATTCAATATGCTAAATAAAAAGGGGCACAGGAATTGCCATATTAGATCAGAGAAGTGGTCCATATAGTCCAATATCCAGTCTCTGACAGAGTCCAATGCTAGATGCCTGAAAGGAAAGTGCAAGTCTCATCAGTTCATGGTTAAATAATGTTCTAAGCATGAGGGATTTTATAGTTTACAATTTCCTTATTTCTGTATAAATAAGATAAAAATTAAATCGGTTCACACACAGATTTTTGAACAGTTGATTCTAACAATTTCATCCTTGGCTGCACATTGCTATTAAGACACCAAATACAAGTAACACAATTATGCCAGTATGAAACTGGCTAGCAACCTCAGGAGGAGGCAGGTGATCTTTTTTCGTTATCCTGCTTATAGAAGGCTGGGTGCTCTTCTCATTTCCATCATCCGCAGCCCCATAGTTTGGGGGTGGGACAGCTGGCTTCTCCCATTAAGCCCAGTTAAAACACATGCACTTTAATTTAGATGTTCATTGGGGCTTCACTGGCACTTACAAAAATCCCTGGATCATTTAAATCACATATGATCTGGGATTTCACAACTATAGGGATTCTTGGGATGGAAATTCAAAAAGGCCGAGGGATCTACAAGAAAAAAAACCAATTCAACATAAAAGTTCGATAATTCCAAAGAAAAGTAAATCAGAGTTAAAGCAGAAAGGCACATCCATACCATCATCCCTTACAGAACTCCAGACACTACCCCACATGGAGGTCTTAGCAGCACTACTAGCAGTCATAGATTCCAAGACCAGAATGGACCATTGTGATCATCTAGTCTCACCTCCTGTATAATGCAGGCCATAGAACTAATTCCTAGAGCATATCATTTAGAAAAACGAGCAACCTTGATTTAAAAATTGTCAGCAAAGAAAATTTGCCATGACCCTGGTTAACTGTTCCAATGTTAAAAATTTACATCCTATTGCCAGTCTGAATTTGTCTAGCTTCAACTTCCAGCTAGTGGATTGGTTTATACCTTTCTCTGTTAGATTGAAGATCCCATTATTAAATATTTGTTCCTCGTGTAGATATATATAGAATGTAATCTAGTCACCCATTGCACTTCTCTGTGTTAAGCTAAATAGATTGACCTCTAGTTTATCACTGTAAGCATAGGCACTGACCCCATGGATGCTTTGGGGCTCAAACACCAACAGAAAAAAATAGGGGGTGTTCAGCACCCACCAGCCACAGCTGGTCGGTGGGGCTGTTCGGCAGCTGGTGGAAAGCTCTTGGGGGGAAGGGACGGAGCAGGGGCAGAAAGAGGTGGAGTGAGGCTGGGGCCTTGGGGCGGAGCAGGGATGGAGTACTCACTGCAAAAAAAGTCAGCGCCTTTGACTGTAAGGCATGTTTTCTAATCCTTTAATCATTCTCATGGCTCTTCTTTGCATCCTCTCCAATTTATCAATGCCCTTCTTCAAAATGTGGACACCAAAACTGAACACACTATTGCATCAGAGGTTGCACCAGCGTCAAATATAGAGAGGAAATAATCTCTCTATTCCTACTCAAGATTCCCCTGTTTATGCATCCAAGGATCACATTAGCTCTTTTGCTAATGGTCACACTGGGAGCTCACATTCAGCGGATTATCCACCGCAACCCCTACATTTTTTTCACAGTCCCAGTTTCCCAGGATAAAATCCCCCATTCTGTAAGTATGGCCTACATTCTTTGTTCCTAGATGTATACATTTACATTTAGCCATATTAAAAATGCATATTGTTTCCTTGCGCCCAGTTTACAAAATGATCCAGATCACTCTGAATCAGTGACCTATCTTTTTCATTATTCATCATACCCCCAATTTGGGTCAACAACAAACTTTGTACAGTGATGATTTTATGTTTCTTCCAGGTCATTGATTAAAAAACGTTATATAGCATCGGGCCAAGAACCAATCACTGCAGGACCCCACTAGAAACACACCCTCTCAATGACATTTCCTTAATTACAATTTCATTGAGATGCATCAATTAGTTTTTAATCCATGTAATGTGTGCCAAGTTAATTTTACACCATCACTTCCAGTTTTTGATTGCAACATATCAATATAACATGCATCTTAGCCTCAGCCAGTTTGCTTAAACTTATCCCAATGACCTTTAGATAGCAATGATCTAAAGTGATTAATGTCTTCATGTTCATGAAACTATGCATCATCAATATACTGGAAACACTGTAATCCGTAACCCTTCACTAACCTCCCAACAACCCCATAGATACACAGATAAAGAAAAACGATAAAATATAATCTTGCATCATCCTACATGAAAGTGCCCTTGAGACTCATGAATATTCAAACTTTAGGGACTTCTCATCCAGTGAGAATGGAGCCACTCAAGAGTAGACCCATGTGCTCTTGCCTATAACCACAGATGAGTGAAGAACACCTCATGATCAAAAGTATCAAAGGCATCCGATAACAATATCAGCATACACATCTGGATCATTCTTCATTGCTAGTAAGAGATCAATGACCAACAGAACATGGGAAGTTTTATACCAAATCCAAGACTTACAAGTGTTAAGGAAATCTGAGACACCTAGATACTGAGAGTTGTCAACAAACTTTCAAAAAATCTTACCCAAAAGGAAGATTCAAACCAAGTCAGTAATTTGCCAGAATGTCCACCTATCTACCTATATGACTCCTCAACATTGTAGCATCTAAGTACTTTTATATTAATTAACTTTTCTATCTTCTCAATGACAACCCTGGAAACTAGGGAAATGCCATTAACCGCATGTGCAACTGGAGCAGAGATAGACTAAGAGTAAGATGAAGATAGGCACCGAATGGAACTTTCAGAAGTGCCTAAGCACCTGGTCTCCATTGGTTTCAGTGGGAGTTAGGTGCAAAGGCACGTCTGAAAATCCCTGTATGTGACTAACTACATTTAAAAATATGACCTTCAGTGACTAGCCAAAGGGCACTGAGCTCATATGTTGTGAACCCCCATCTGATGCCTTAATCCCCTATACTGTGCTCTGAGCAGTGCCATGCCAAGGGTTTGAAGACTCCAATCCAGACCTAAGAGATGCAGATAAGGTCAGCTGAGATGAAGTGAAGGGAACAGTTACGTAGAAGGCAAACGGCACACTAAAGAAGAAAAGAGTAGGAAGGAGGTCTGGACCCACTTCCACTGGAACAATTTGAAACCCACTACACATGGCCCCACATCTGGGACAAGGGCTGGTATAGAAGTGCCCCCAATTTCAGCTATGACTGTCTTCTTGGTGGCTATCCCCCTCATCTATGCCCAATGCTTTACCAAGTAGAGATGAGAATTCAGCCTTCTGTCTTTATTTTCTTAGCTGGGGAAAAAATGAATTTTGGAGTTTCAGAACAGTTACATACCATAAAAGTAAACACATATATTGGTTTCTTTCACAAAGGAAAAAAAATCAGGTTTTTAAAGTAATTACTAACTTCAAAATGACTTCATTGTGCAGTAACAGAAATAAATTACTTTAATGACACTGAAAAAAATTGCTTTAAGAAAATCAAGAAAATAACTACTTGAGTAAAAATTACTTAGAACAATAATGCTTCATCAGACACTTTGAACCACAAATTTTGTTTTACTGGTACTTCATGTAAGGAAGTAATTGTGCAATTAATAATACATTTGTCACTCCAGTTGGCAGAAATAATAGAATTTTATTATAAGACAGCATGTTCCATATAAATACTTCATAGTCAAGCTTCACAGTGAAAGCACTTAACAGCAATAATCAATAAAATATAGCAGAGATTAATTCGAAATAAATCATTCAAATGAAAAAAGTTAGAAAGGCAAATATTACAATCAGATATTTCCCTAATTAGAGACATGAGTTTTGAAAGGAGCAGAATCAAAATAAAGGCAAGTAGACAAGCACTTATGGAAAAGTAACTTTAAAGACCTCCTGCAGATAACATGAGATCAAGCATAGCAACTCAGGAACCTAAACTAGAAGAGTAAAGTGAACTTGAGGAAAAGCAAAGAAGTATAAATTAATGGTTGTGGCTATGGGGATTGGTAATGTGATGGAGTATTTTTATTTTGGCCTCAAGTATAGGTCACCAGTTCAAGTCCTGCCAAAATAAATAGCTTCATGATTTCCTTACTGATTGTCATAGAATGGAGAGTGATGGAGAAATAATATTTGATATGGGCTAACTTGGTGTTATTAAGAAGTACAGAATTATTGAAAAATATAGCAGGTCAGATTCACGAAAATGCTCTGGCTGCTTTGTTCTGCCCATCTATGCAAAGTAGCTGTAACCCCCATTTAATTAGCCAGTTAATCTAGGTTTAGGACTGCTGCTCATCACTGGAGTGGCGTAAAACAGCCAGAGTGTACCATATTAAACTGACTCAATATTTTAAAGACACTAAATTGAGAAGAAGGTACTTGTTTTCTTACATACAAGTCCCAACAGCTACCAGTGAAACAGGAAGATTAGCACTGAGATGATCTTTGTTCTGACCCAGGTGGATGCAGAGAAGTCTGACATCTACTCCAGATCAAAAGGAGGTTTTGAAGTGGTAAGAAATTCATGAGAGGAAATTGTAAAAACAAAATAGTTCAGCCCATGCAAATCAGCTTTGGCTTCAATGGAGTTGTGTCCACTGACACCACCTGTGGATCTGGGACCATGCTTACAGAGCTAACATGCACCTTCATATACTCAAAACTGCTTTCACTAAACAAGGACTTTCACTGGAGAAGTAGATCCTATCATGGAACAGGCCAAACAAATACCTCAAGAGAACCTGCTTCAATACAGGAAAAAAGAACCCCTCCAACCACACACCCCTACTTATCCCCTACCACCCCACATTGGAACCCATATGGGGTATCATTAAATAATTACAACCAATACTCAATAGGGACTACATCCTGGAAGAAATCTTTCCCAAGCCTCTCTTCTGGCCTTTGAACAGCTCCCCCAACTCACCAAGCTCATTATAAGAAGCAAGCTCCCCACAGACCAGGACACACCAACTCAAAGCTGTACCAACCCCTGCCATAACAGATGCACTACGTGCAGACATATCTCCACTGCTACAACAATCAATACCCCCCTCAACACATCTTTCAAGATTCACAGGTTCTACACTAAATGCCCGAAGAACAAATATGTGGGTGAAATGAGACCAATGTGCATGAAATGAGACTACATTCTCAAATGAATTCACACAGAAACGATAAAAGACAAAAAACACTCTATCACACATGGGCAAACACTTTTCACAAAACGATCACTCTATAATTAACCTCTCAGTCGTCGTCCTCAAGATGAGCTTGGGAGCTTAAATTCATAGCTTTGCTAGACACTAAAAATCATGGATTTAATAAAGACACTGATGGATCATTACAATAATCTGTAACCCATTAACTGTCCTTTGACCTATGACTGTAGAGATGTTAACTGCCCACGTCACCTTGAATGGTCTCTTGAAACGTGTTAACTGCTTATCTATTCCACCTTGTATTTAGCGGTGACACTCTGAATACCTTTCCCAGACCTGAAGAAGAGCTCTGTGTATGCTTGAAAGCTTGTCTCTCTCACCAACAGAAGTTGGTCCAATAAAAGATATTACCTCACCCACCTTATCTCTCTAACTTCCTGGGACCAACATGGCTACCACAACACTGCAAACAGTATAGTTACATGCATGTTTTATACCCAGACATAAACCCTCTTTTGAAAGGAAGTTTGGGAATGTTCAGGATAGAGAGTGATACATAAGTAAAAGATATTTTGATAATAGTATTTCAGAAGGCATACAATGGGTTAAGCAATCATATATGTACCAGATAAAGACATTTTTGTAGTCACATATTCTGGATAATTTCTCTTAAGTGTAAATTTGTGACCAATTGATGAGAAACAAGTTAGAATCACTTTAATAATCTTCCTAATAGACTGTGGTAGACAATTTGAAGTAGCCAAAGATTGTTACATCTTTTTATAGTCTCAAGTGCTTTTACTCATTGTGGTAAGCCTGTGGATCAAAGAAAACTCTGTGCCCTAGACTAAAGAGCATGAAAACATGCTTCTGTTTTCTTTCAGGCAGATCTGAAAGCTATAAAAGGATCTTATTATTGAAGGAAACCTCAAACTGTGTGTGTAACTCCTTGAACAAGGCAATTTAATACTTCATAAAATTGATGAACAAGAGGAAGAAAAAAAGGAGATAAAAGCTAAGAGTAAATGTGCCCTTTTTTTGCTTGGAAAAATTCAAAACAGCATGAAAGGACTTTGAGGGGGGAAAGGGTAAAAACAACTTGACTAAATGAAACCTGAAAAATCTTCCTGCTACTCACAAACAAATAGCAGATTGTGTGTGAGGGCAGAGGGATGAAAAGAGGTAGAGGGGGGACACAAAACAAATGACCTTGCTCAAGATTAAATTCAGACCCCTCCGACTTCTAGCTTTGCTGCTCCACAAACTGATATGTTAAACTTTCTGCTTTTCTGAGAAAATAACATTATCAAGTTGTCCTAGTAGCTAGCTAAAGAAGTTTTTATTAAAAAGCCTAGCATCCTTTTGAATAGCACACTCATATATTACTTAAGTATATAGGAGCACATATGCAACATTCATGTATACACTATTCAATCTGCTCTGCTTTAATTAGCTATCTTGGAAATTGGGCGTTACTTTTTGATTAAAAAAAGTGTTTCCTGAAATGGGGGAAATATGCACCTGGAAACCTTGCTTCCATGTTCATAATTTCTTCTGATGCTGTCAAATCTTTTCAGGATGTGTTGACTATACTGAAGATAAAAGACACCAAAACAGGCCAGACAGAAGGCAACATTTAAAAAAACCCCAACCCTTCGGTTTAATTAGCATCTATTTTTGCATGCTTGTTTGATATCCTCATTTAGATACTTACCCTCACTTTAAATCTATTACATCTCAGTTGAGTCTGTTCCAAACTGTCAACGAAACTGATTTAATAGATTTAAAGTGAGAGTTTAAATTGACTTTAGTCCAGCATTTTACCCATGATACACACAAATGCCACACAAATGCCCTCTCACCTGAGATAGCTCAGTTCTCCTACAGGTAAAACATGGTCTGAACAGAATTTTGTAATTTAGAGAATCCTGTCCATGACTAAGTTCCCTTTGAGAAGAAAAAGAAAATATTAAGATCCTATATTGGTTTATCATATAACAATTCCCACATCAATGATCCTGCATTGCAAGGGGATCGACCTGATAGGTTCAAACATGAAATCAAAGGATTATAGCCAACAAACAGAAATAAAAAATGTTAAGACCATTGACCAAAAATGTTAAGACCATTGGCACAAATATGGCTCAGTCACCCCCAACCCAAGCTGCTCCAGGCAAAGAACAGCCTAGGAATTAATTCTCATAACATCTCTGAGAGGTAGGTATTATCTCCATTTTACAAGTGGGGAAGCTAGAGGAACAAATCACACGTATGTAATTAGAGATGTATGGTTGAAAATCCACACATCAGATTTACTTTGGGACACTCAGAAACTCTGACCTCACACTAAGTAGTTCCTTATTCTGCAAGTTCCCCTATTACTGCCAATGGGACCATTCAGGAAGTAAGGCACTATTGAACATGAGTAAGAATATTAGTCTGTCCCTTAATGATTTTTTCCCCACTAGAATTTAGTGATTTCACACCAAAAAAATGATGTGAAGTTTGACTGATTTTTTTTGTCAGCTGTTCACAGCTCTGGTTTTGAACCATCTTTATCGGGTTTGCAGCCCTCAGATCTTGGGTGGTTTCCCCATATATAAGCATATAACAAATAAATAAATGTCTTTCCTCCATCCTAGATGTTGATAGCCCAGAGAAGAGCAACAAAAATGATTAAAGGTCTAGAAAACATGACCTATGGGGGAAGACTGAAAAAACTGGGTTTGTTTAGTCTGCAGAAGAGAAGACTGAGGGGGGATATGATAACAGTTTTCAAGTACATAAAGGTTGTTACAAGGAGGAGGGAGAGAAATGTTCTCTTTAACCTCTGAGGATAGGACAAGAAGCAATGGGCTTAAATTGCAGTAAGGGCAATTTAGGTTGGACATTAGGAAAAAATTCCTGTCAGGGTCGTTACTCACTGGAATAAATTGCCTAGGGAAGGTGTGGAATCTCTGCCACTGGATTTCTAAGAGCAGGTTAGACAAACAGGGATGGTCTCGATAATATTTAGTCCTGCCTTGAGTGCAGGGACTGGACTAGAAGACCTCCCAGGGTGCCTTCCAGTCCTACAAATCTATGATTTCCATCCTAAACCCCCTGTACAGTAGGCACCCTTAAATCTTTGTCATTTATCGCTTTTACCATTATTTATATGTACAGACTAGGGAATCATTGGAGAGATTGTAGAAGCCATTTAAATGCCTGAAGTTGTTAAATACAGATCTTTAAGGGCATCCACTGCATATCCAGTCTATTGAAATATTTTATAACACTTACATGTAGATCTCCTTCTGCAATTTTTTCTAAATTGCACTGTTGCACTCTAATTCCAATTTCAACTGACAGCTTCAGCCGAGGTTTAGAGTGGACCAGACCCAAGTGATCAGTGATGAACATCAACCCATCAATACCACCAGCCTGCCTGCTGGACACGAATATGACAACCCAGGCAAACAAATGTGTTTCCACTTACTTGGTGCTGGCATGTCAGCTAAATCAAAACATTTTGGGCCACTGCTCACTGTGGGCCTCACGTTCAATGGCTTTGCACTTTGTATAGCCACTTACACTTGTGCAAAGTGGGTGTAAAAGGCTATCAAATCACAACAGTGGCATTTTACACTACTTTTGCCTAAGTGTCTAAGTAAGTAGAGCCCTCTGTGGATATAAAAATGGGATCCGCATCTGATCTGTGATCCACAAACATAGTCCATGGATATAAAGCGGATAGTCGCAGGTTTTCAGGTCTCTGGATATAAAATTTGGATATGCATCAATCCACCATCTGTGAACATGGTCCACAGATATAAAGCCGATATCCACAGATTTTCAGGGCTCTATAATCTAGATCCTATATCTCTAATTATCAATCCTATTACAGAACCTCTTGGTTTTGTGTGCACATTGGTGGGTGGCGGTGTTTATGTATTTATTTATTTTTAAAGGTCATGCCAGCACTTTATTTTCAAAAATGTGTGTGAGATAAGATCTAAAAAAGTCAATGTTTATTTTCTTCCAGATACATGCTGCAGTTTGGCATGCCATGTTTAATCTACAGCTACAGTATCTTCTCATTTATTCACAGTGATTTGGCATTAGGGCAAAGTTGTTCACCGCCTAATGTGACATAGCATATCACAACAAAACAAGTCAGCTTGGAAACTGAGAAACAGCTAGAGTCATACAAATTAGAGAGAAGAGTGGAGACAGATGAGGCTCCCTAGTCTGGTTTCTCCCTTCAACTCTAATGCAAATTCAGGAGCAGTGAGAATTAATTCTGGGAAATGCTGAACTCACTTAGAATTCTTGTTGATTCCATTGTGATTTCAGGTGTGTAGAGCCAAGAAGTGCAGCTTGTTTCATTTGCTCTCACTTACCACAGTCCAACAACGTGTGATCTTTGTCTTTTCTTCACAGATTAAAAAAAGAAAAAAGTCTTCACTTAGTTTTCACCCTCTCTGGCTTGACTGCTAGTTATAATTAGAAAAAAATTATTATTCGGGCCTGATTTGCAATTACTTTAAGACTGCTTTACACAAGTATGGCAGAGTAAAGTGTTCCTTAATGTGGATTTAAGTTACATTTACACCCATGTGAAGGCCCCTTTACACTGTCAGAATGCTCTAAGACTGCATTAGAGTAAATGAGAATCATGGCCTTAAAGTAGGTATCATTATATCCTTTCCTAGGATTGGAGGAAATAGATGTATCTGATTATTTAATACTTATTTTTAAATCACCCTTTCAGTGACGGTGAGGCTTGCCAAAATAGGCATTACAAGTATTGCTCCATTATGCCTTCCTTGGGTTGTTCTGATGCTTCAGCTATTGCCCGGGGCCCTTACTTTACCCTGCGGTTATATGGAATGATAATGACACAGTTTTCTGCTTTCAGTAAAATGATATAGTTTATACAGGAAAAGAAAATGTTGTTTCACCCCTATAAAACTAATATGTCACACAGTCAGACTGGGGGGTGGTGCAGTACCTGCTGTTCACACTTCAAGGCTTCACTCAGCAAGCAAAAGCAATGAGCCAGCTCACCAGAACTGACACTTATGAGTGAAAAGGAATGACATTGTTCTCACCCAATGAATCTAATTGAAATGCATAATTGAAGATGGGTCTCTAAGTGCTTAAAAAATTAGTGATCTTTCTTCCCCTCTCCTCGCCCCGCTCCAGCATAGTCCCTCTCAAACATAGAACTTTGCCAAACTCTTTACAATGTTGTGTAAAATGATTTTGTACTGAACTAGGTAATATGGACTAGCATGCTGAGTCAGTAATTGACAACAAATTTTCCAATGAATTTAGCCTCTTTTTCCTGCTTGTGCGATAGCTGCAAACAAATTGAGATCACCCCATCTGTTATGACTAAGGCTAAGATTTTGTCATGGATATTTTAAGTAAAAGTCATGGACAGGTCATGGGCAAAAAAGAAAAATTCACAGAAGTCATGACCTGTCCGTGACTTTTACTAAAAATTTCCATGACTAAATGGAGATCTGAGGGTCCCCACACTGCCTGAAGCGGGGCAGCTGCGCAGGAGCTAGGAGCCATCTGCAGCAGCTGGGAGCTGTGGGGTACCCCACTGCCTGCAGCTCCAGGGGTCCCCCAATGCCCATGGCAGCCGGAAGCATCAGGGTACCCCCATCGCCCACAGCTCCAGGGGCACGTGGCAGCCAGGAGTTCAGGGGTTTCCTTCCAGTGCCTGGGAACTGTGGGGTGCTGCGGCCATGCTCAGGGGCTGGGAGCTGTGGTGTACCCCAGCTGCCCACAGCTCGGGGGCCTGCAGTGTCCAGGAGCTATGGGGTTCCCCGCCGCTAGCAGCTCCGGGGTTCCCTGCCACCCGTGGCAGCTGGGAGCTGCGGCAGTTTGGCGCTCTGGGGGCTGCCAGAGGCGGCGGAGGTGCCCTGCAGCCCCCTGACCCCATGGTTTGCTGGGGACCCTGCAGCTCCCAACCACCACAGGCTGAAGTCCCAGAAGTTGCTAGAAGTCACAGATTCCATGACTTCCGTGACCTGTGTGACTAAATCGTAGCCTTAGGTATGACAAATCATTCAACATATTTGTTTTTGAAATACTTTTTTAAAATTGTGTGGCTTGATGATGAAAAATTCTCTGTGGATATCCAGTATTCAGCAAATGAGTACAGTCGAACCTCAGCATTCCAAACACCTCCGGAATGGAGGTTGTTCGTAACTCTGAAATATTCATACCTCTGAACAACACATAAGGCTTGTTCTTTCAAAAGTTTACAACTGAACATTGATTTAATACAACTTTGAAACTTTACTATGCGGAAAGAAAATGATGATTTTAACCATCTTAATTTAAATGAAACATGTACAGAAATACTTTATTTTCCTTGTCAAATCCTTTTTTTAAACTTTCCCTATTTTTTTTAGTAATTTACGTTTAACATAGTACTGTACAGTATTTTTTTTGGCCGTCGTTTCTGCTGCCTGATTGTGTACTTCTAGTTCCAAATGAGGTGTGTGGTTGATTGGTCTGTTCATAACTCTGGTGTTCGTAATTCTGAGGTTCTACTGTATTGTACAGTATTCGACAGTATTTGAGCTGTGCTGGTTAGTAAAGATTTATCAGATAAATCGCACAATGTAGTTTCTGTTCCAGCATGGATACTGGTGTGTGAATTTAAAAATTGTTAATAAATAGGAGTGTTGTAGTTAGGTTACATGAATCACTTGTTGGATCATCCTTACCACCAGTATGGAATTTAAGAACCGAACCCTCTAACTGCATTTTTCCATCCATAAGAAGAAGGGGTAACGGGCCATATAAAATGCATAGAACACCTAGACACATCCTCTTAGTACTTATATCAAAATTTTCAAAGTGCACAGCTGTGTGAAAAACATTCGCAAATAGCAAGTGGATCAAATTTTGGATTCAAATCAAATTTGATTAGACTGAATGAAAATTTTCCCTGATTTAGCAAAATTGCTGGCTACTAACTGCCTAGATTAAGAAAATCAGAGGGTGAAATCTGGCTTTGCTGAAGTCAATGATAGTTTTGCCATGGACTTCAATGGGAATAGGCTTTCACAGAAAGATTTGAAGGCCAGAAAGGGACCACAAGGGCTATCCAATCTGTCCTCCTCCCTAGAGTGGAACATGTATCATGACACTGCAAAGGGCCTATAGGAACTGAGGTAGCACAGATTTTTATTCTTTATATCTCACACTTTTCATTGTGCCCACATTAACTAGAAGGAAATGAAGATTATTTGTGTTCTACACTGATGTATTTTTCCCCCATCACATTTTCTTGTTCAATTAATTCTTTAAAAATAGGGGGAACAAGTCTGAATGAGCTCACTGCAGGGAGCTCTGTACATCTTATCCCATTTACTTCCTAATCACACAAAATGGAGGTGCAGAGCTGTCATATTTACTTTGTAATCATGCACCAGATGTCAGGCTATGATTCAGTTCTAGTTGGAATATTTTCCATTATTCACCTTATTTAATAAGCTGTCACTTGAAAGAGGGAATGATAAGCTTTCTCACAATGAATCAAAGGAATTCTGTGCCTTCTTCCTTTATTATGCATGCTACATTTGAAGCTAATGAAGCATAACCTCTGAGCTGATATTTTTATAGATGAAAGAGACATCGTGTTACATATTCTATTTATTTTATCAGCTACGCTGTAGCCAACACAAAACACAATGATTGCCTTGCACTTCATCTCTGACAGTTGATGGGCATCCGTGCTGACGTCTTGTCTAATAGTTTCCTACCCTATGCATATTTTAGGTCTTAACTATGAATGAAAGTACAAGAAAAAAATGGGTCATGGCATAACGGTACAATTAATTAAGAACTGTAGTGGGAATAGTCCTGACTAATCTGTTTTGCACAGTTTGAAATCCGCCCCCCCCTCCTCCCCATATTGTATGCTATCTAGAAACAGGTTGAAGGGGTTTGGGTTGGGTTTTTTTTTCCTTTCAGAACTGTGGCATCAGCTAATTTTGTTTCCATGGGGATTTTCTGGTTGTGAACAAAAAACCCACCCAAATAATCAGTAGAGGTAAAACTGCACAATCCTCTCACCGCATGCAAAGCTGTTTTAGTTATTAAAAGGAACCAAAAGGAATAATACATAGCAGAATGAAAAGAATACTGTTCATTACACTAGTATGAGGCCAGTCTTAGGATCCATGGAGATTACAGTTTTAGACATATTTTGTTAGCTGAGTGCTGTGCTTTGATAGAAAATACTGTCTCTTATTTGTGGAGAAAAAAAATGAATGCAGTTATAACCCATTAACCTCTCCCTGTGTGCGTGTGCGCTTGCGCAAACACACACACACACACACACACACACACACCAAGGAGATAATGTATTTTTAAGAGTCATTGTTTTAATATGTTAAGAACATACATTTTGTGTCAGAGCAGTGCATAAAACCCTAAATATTTTGGAATGAATGGACTTTCATGTCTATACAAGTCTTAAGAATAAAAGAAAGCCTTTCGTGCTGCAGTCTTCTTTTGGAGAGGGGCCTGGCCCTCCGCTGCTGTAAATCCACAGAGTTCCACTGACATCAAAGGAGCGCTTTCGGTTTGCAGCAGCTGAGGAACTCGTTCTTTTTATTTTTAAAGCGTATGAAGGACGCTGCATAGAAGAGCCTATTTTGTCTGCTCAGAAACTACTGCATGGTTCCTTGTGCCGTTTTATTTTAGGGTTTTTTTTTTAATGGACGAGCAAACAAGAAACCAAAACTACGTTCAGCACGAGGAACATGGGAATGGCGCTGAGGAAAACACAGCTTGATGTTCCTGTAGAAATAACAATAATTTGTCAGAAGCCCATTCCTCAGGAGATCTCAAGACGCTTTGCAACCTTTAAAGCGAGATTATGCTATATGCACACTGATGGTCGAAAGGGGCGGTGGTAATTGCACCACTCCCGTGGGAGTCTCAGTATTGTGCTTCAGAGAAAGCAATACCTTCTAGGATTGCTTTGGAGGAGAATCATTTGTGACATGCCTTTATGGGGTATAGCATACTCACCTGTGTGTAGGAGGCTGTAGCCACAGCTCTGCTTACTTCCCACTCCTCTCCTCCCACTCCCTGCCCAGTTGCTCCAGGGAACCCCTGTGGTTCCTGAGTGCCTGGAGGTGCCTTGTGGGTAGTTCTTATGTGGTTGTACAGGTAGGGGAATCTCCTTAAGGGTTAGACACAGTTGAACCCCACTTAATTGAATGGGCTAATCTTGCACTCCTCACAAGCAAGACTGCCACTGAATTCAAATATCATTTAAATAAATGGGACTTATCTATTTGAAAAGGGCAGGATCGGGCCTTAGAACGCACAGTTCCCACACGAAACGTACTGTGGCCAGATTGTATCCTGTATGCGGGTTCCCCCAGATAGAGCCATGGGGCTGGAAACAGACGTAGGATTGGGGGACACAGAATTTAAGTCGACATACTTGTGGCCAAGGACACACACACAGTCATTTGCTGAGCTGGAAATCAGGATTTCATTTCTAACTTTTGGCCTTGTGGGGCAAATATGCTAAATGGGGTAGACCAATTCCCCAGGATCCATGTGTGGTGGGATCTCCTTAAATCAGTGGTCCCCAAACTGGGGTGTGTGCCACCTTAGGGGAGCGTGGAGGAACGTTCGGGGGGAGGGTACACAATGGGGCCCAGACCAGCCCCATTAGGGCTGGAGAGGGAACACTACCCAACCCCACTCTCCCCCTAGACCAACCCCGACCCCAGCCATAGCTCTTCTCTGCCCCGCTCCACCTCCTGCCCCGTTATGGCCTCAGACACAGTTCCACTCTGCCCCCTGCAAGCCCCCACCCCTGCTCTGTCCTCATTCCCTCTCTGCCCCCAGGTCAAGTCTGCCTCTAGCTCCAGCTCCTCCCCCATCCCCAGCTCCACCTTCATTAAAAATATTAATGTTGCACAGGTAAGCACTCAGATACCAACAAATGGGAAAGTAAATATTATAAGCAACCTAGATAGTGCACCTTGTGCAACTATATTGCAATTCTGTTTATAATTACATTTCTCCAATAATAGGGTATTATCATACAAGTTTTCCTATGACCAGAGATCAAAATGTAATTCTTTATGGTATTCTACATTTGCCAAAGAAACACAGTCCATGAAAATCATATGTTTACAAGATACATAGTGACTGAGATAATGAGAGGGCAGATTTAAGATTGTTACTGCAATTATGATTTTAGAATACTTAATCATTCAGACTTAATATTATTTTAATATAGTTTTCCTTTCTTTTTTATTTAGCTAGAATTTCTCAGGTTTTGGATTTATCGATATATATGAAATAAGGCAGAATATCCTATTTCATGCATTTGAAGAGCTCCACTGGAGGAAGCACCTTTCCGGGGCTATGCAGTTGTCACCCTATACTTCCTTTATAACATGTTTATTGAATCAGAAGTGTGACTCAAGGGTTTTAGAAGGGGACAGCTACTGCTATTCTCCACAATGCGATATACACATATCATTCCTCCCTGCCCCCAACTGAACTTTTTGGCTTGAAAGAGGATGATGATGATAGGCCCCAAGGGTTGTGGAGGGCTGGGGTGGGGGTTGGTACTATACATCGAGGAAATTGCTATCCACCACACCTGGGCATATACGACAGAGCCAGAAGCAGAAATGAGGTGAATGAAACTGCCAGGTACAGTTAACAGGTAGCACTCACTATCGCAGGAACTAAAGGGGCTATAATGAGGGAGATGCCCAGGATGGTCAATTACAAGCTGTACAGATTTTCAGCCAGGTTGCTCACAGATGTTGCTAGCCATGGCATTCATAAATACAGTACACAAGCCAACCAATCTGGAAAGGTGCAACAACAACAGCTATCTCATTTAGAGTGTAACTATTTGAAGACTGTGCACATAGCTATAGAGATATAATCTGCAGAGCTATATAAATTTTTGCCTCTTATCTACATCTCTCTTCCTGTATACTTCTCTATCTGGAGATAGAAAGAAAGATGTTGTTTCAAATCATCCATTAGGCTGGCAAATGAAAATGCTACTGTTCTAAGGGTTAATTTTATTGTTCTAGTTCCACAGTTGCCAGGGAAAGACTATTTTGCATTTAGTACATTTTTAAAGAAGAGAAACTGACAGGAGAAATAGCTGAGCCATGAAGTTCAGGGTAGCATTTTATATTTTTGCAATAACTGTAATTTCCTGAACATTTTGCTAATCTGATTTTAACACATATAATTTCTTGCGAACACCTCTAGAGTTTGACCTGTGGTCTATTACATGTGTAAATCAATAGCATGAATAAATAACAAGGAAAGGCACATTTGTTCTTATTGTTATCTTATTTGGGAAGTGTTATAGGCAGAAGAATGTCACCAACACTGTAACCATTATTCTAAAACAGAGGCACCCCTTTCTGTCTAGTCTGTCAGATATGAATGGTTCTAAAAACCAAGGAAGAGTGAAAACAAATGCGTTCAACCACATTTGTTTCTCAGCACTATTATTTTATGTCATGCAGGATAACATATAGCATCAATGCAAATATCTTGATGAGTTATTTAATGGAACAAAGTGCAAATGTGCATTAATAGCTTAGTACGATAGATAGAATTGGACATCTTAGAGTTCTGACAGTATATTCAGACAAGTTGCAATTTTGGATCAGGATTCATATTTGCAAAGCCTGCCCTGGAAAATTCAGGTCCAGTACATTTGGATCTGAGTTTAGCTCAGAACAAAGACAGACATAAACATCAGATGTAGTCTCATATGATGACGACAACACTTCTTCTGTTCCACTAGTCCCTCAGGAGGATGTTTAAAAGAAGCTTCTAAAGTTAGACATTTTAAAATCAGCAGGTCCAGATAACTTGTATTCAAGAGTTTTAAAAGAACTGGCAGAGGAGCTTTCTGAACTATTGCAGTTGATTTTCAATGAATCTTGGAATACTTAGAAAGTGTCAGAAGTCTGAAAGAAACCTAATGTGCCAATATTAAAAAGGGTAAATGGGATGACACAAGTAACTATAGGCCTCTCAGCCTGGCATCATTCCTGAGCAAGATAATGGAGTGGCGGATAAGGATTAATAAAGATTTAAAGGAGAGTAACATAATTAATGCCAATCAAAATGGGTTTGTGGAAGATAGTTTGACAGTATCAAACTTTATATCTTTTTTCTGATGAGATTACAAGTTTGGTTGATAAAGGTAAGAGTGTTGATGGAATATATGTAGACTTCTGTAAGGCTTTGACTTGGAACCGCATGACATTTTCATTAAAAAAACTAGACTATAAAAGTAACATGACACACATTACATGGATTAAAAACTGGCTAATTAATATGCCTCATAATATAATTGTAAATAGGGAATCATGATCGAGTGGCTTTGTTTCTTGGGGGTCCCACGGGGATCTGCTTTTGGCCATATGATATTTAACATTTTTACCAGTGGTGTGGTAGAAAACATAAAATCATCAGTGAAAGTTTGCAGATGACACAAAAATTGTGTGTGGGGGGGGAGGAAATGAAGATGACTGGTCTCTGATGTAGAGAAATCTGGATCACTTGGTAAGCGGGCCACAAGCAGACTGCAGCATTTTAATGCAGCTAAATGCAAATGCATGCATTTAGGAACAAAGAATGTAGGCCATACATGCAGGATGGGGTACTATCCTGGGAAACAGGGATTCTGAAAAAATGTGTGGGCCCTGGTGGGTAATCACCTGAATATAAGTTCCCAGTGCAATGCTGTGGCCAAAAGAGCTGTGATCCTGGGATGCATAAACAGGGGAATCTCAAGTAGGAGTAGCAAGGTTATTTTACCTCTGTATGTGCCACTGGTGTGAGCACTGCTGGAATACTGTGTCCAGTTCCGGTGTCCTCAATTCAAGGAGGATGTTGAGAAACTGGACAGGGTTCAGAGAAGAACCATGAGAATGATTAAAGGATTAGAAATCATGCCTTATAGTGATAGAGCTCAAGGAGCTCAATCTATTTAGCTTAACAAAGAGAAGATTAAGGGGCAACTTGATTACAGTCTGTGAGTATCTACTTGGGGAACAAATATTTGATAATGGGCACTTCAGTCTATCAGAGAAAAGTATAACATAATCCAATGACTGGAAGCTAAACAAGTTCATACTGAAAATAAGGCCTTCTCCAGACATAAGGTTCACCTTTCCTCGGAGCTTCTGGAGGAGCTCGTTCCCTCCTGCAGCCCCACAAACTTCAGTCCAGATGCCCCTAGGCTGTCCCATCACTGCCTCCAGCTTCCTCCTGGCTCAAGACAATGTACATATGGGCCCCAGGCTTCATCACTTCCAGCCTTTCTCCTTGGCCCCAGGTTTCACTGCCCTCCAGCCTGCCCCAGGACCTTCTAGTTCTGGTTTGAAGTTCTACTGCCCCCAGCTACCCAGGCTTCTCTCTGTCTTCAGCCCATGAAAAGCTAATCCCAGCTACCCCTCTCTAATGGGTGTCCTCCTGGCCCTTCAACCAGACCTCTCTACTGAGAACAGCAGCCCAGGACTAACTCTGCACCTAAGGTTCTTCCTTGAACTTCCAATGTCTTTAGTCTCAGAGAGTGCCTACAGAGTTTTTCCCTACAGCCCCCTTCTCAGCTGTATTTGTCTTTGGTATAGCCACGATTCAGCCACTTCCCCATCTGGGCTTCATCTTTAATTCAGCCTGGCCCACCCTCTGGGTGCAACCAAGTAGCATAATTGGCCTTTCAGGCTCATACAAAGACTTCTGTTGCCTGTGTGGGATACACACCACATCACAGAAGGAAAGCAACCTCAGAAAAAAAGCAGATTTCAGTCTCAAGCTTACACGGACTTATACCCAGCAATGTGAGGGGAAAGCTTACATTATAGGATCAATCAGTTTGCTTTCCATTTGAGATATTTGAACAACTAGGATGTTAAACACATTTAAATACTAAAATATTATGTATTGTGATCTGGGTGGCTCAGAGTAATTAAATACTGAACCTTTCACCTCTAGGTCACCAATTCAAATTCATCCCAGCTTGGTAGTGACCATAAAACATTTCCATCTCAGGCAATTTGGTAGCTTGTGGCAAATGAGCTGGTAGTCCCAGTCTAACTTATAAGGGACAAATTTCTAATTTCTTCTCCACCCCGACTATTGACACTAATTGGCACCCCTGCTAGCAGTCCCAGCAGAGAGACTGAGGTCTGAATGGACAGAGTTGGGGACTGGACAGTTTGGGGAAGCTTAGAATGCTGCTGTTCATTCACTACCCTTGCCGTGGATAAATGGAGAGCAGGGCTCAGATTTTCCAAAACCCCTACATGACTTTAGTGCACAAATCCCATTGACATTTAATCTGTCACTAAATTCTACATTTTTAATAATGGTTAAATTCTTCAAAATGAATTTTTGAAAATAAATGCTTTTATACACTCAGTTTCCAAGTAGGTGAAATTGTACATGTATTCCCATCACTTTCTATTTTGCTATGTCTTCTGGAACACTAGTAGCCATACATGCAAATTCCACTGGCTACCAGAGAATGCAGATCTGGCTGCTTGGTGATTTCAAGGTACCAGCTAAAGCGATCACTCTGGAGTGGGCCTTATGTCTCCTGTGTGATTAGGCAAGTGAAAGGCATTCTGGCCTGCCTTCTAGTCCAGGCTATCATTTTCTAATGGCTTAATTACCCTTGATCTTCAGATATTAGTTAACTTTTAACTGATTCTGTGAAAACAATACATGGGAAGACTCAATGTATTAAATACATTTGCATTTGGCTCCCTTTGAGACTGGTTATTTGATTATATGTAGAGGCCTGTAGAAGGAGATTATTCTTCATCTATTTCATACTGTGGCAGGTCCTTTGAACATTGCTACATTGTAGGAAGGAGACTGATCATTTTCCTTTGAAACAGCCCCACCAGACTCCAGCAAAGGTATGTTTGGAGATTTATGTGTATTTTCTTCTGCACTTGCTTTGCAAAACCCAGAGTAAATTCTGAAAGCCTATCTCACAGGTCTTGAATTTAATCAAATGAACTGTAGGTCTCCTTCAACATCTCTAGCATTCGGGAACTCCACTTACTTCCAATTCATTTTATGACTCATTTCAAAAGCGTCCTGCTTTTTAGAATCTTCCTTGGACTTGTGTCTGCCTGATAGACTTTGTCTTGCTATGCCCCTCTTGACTCTTACCCTTTCTATAATGTTGTCACTATTAGTGTGAGTCTTCTCCTCTTCCATTACTGTTATCTGGAGCAGACTTCCTGTATCCCTCTGCCCCATTGTATAACTGCATTTACAAATCTCATCTGACCTCCTTTCTCACTTCTTCTCCTCTCCTGTAAGATTTAGAAGATCGTAAGCTACATTATTTGGGGCTAGTGGCTGTTTCAGGGGTTACCAACTGTGGGCCTGATTCTCTTTTGCCAGTTCCTTTCACCAAGGCAAACTGCGTGCAAAGTGGGGATGAAAATGCTACATTCTGATTTGGTAGCATTTTCACCCTTACTTTGCATTCACTTTACCCCAGTGTAAATAACTGCTCAAGATGCAAGGCCCTATATTTAGTGTTTTAGTTTAGTCTTCGTTCTGCTTTAATGTACAGTCCAATAGATTTCTCTCTGCATACAGTGACAATAATTCTGTTTATCCTCACATGGGTTAGTCAATCATTATTGCATGCTTTACCATACAAGAGTCTATTGTTTAAAATAAAATAACTCTTCTGATACAAAATAATGATATAAATTATTGAATGATACCATTACCATTGGGTCAAATATTGGGGTCCCAACTCAGTTTTTGCTCAGTCCTTATTTAGGCAAATTCTCCAGGTTATTGGGCGTTTACATGAGCGAGGACTGAGTAAAAACTGAATAGTGATGTCAGGAGTTGGTGCTTGGATAAATGGTAATGTAGGTCTTGGAGCATGTTTACAGTCAGAAAAATACTTTCAGTATGTAAAAATGGATCCCCCTATTTAATACATTGTTATACATTTGACATTTGAGCCTAGTTAAAACTCACTTCTGTTCCAATACTTACCAAATGCTTTTGACAGTAATTTGGTAGTAGATATTATGTGACTAATGATTACAATACCAGATCAGTTCATTTCACTATTAGTTCTTGTCCTTCCCTCATTTAATTTGTTCATCTCTATCTGTTGGCTTTCATCATCAGTCCCCATCCTCCCGTGTGTGCTGCCTGCCCGAAGGGGAGAGCAACCACCTTTGGGCAGTTACTCTCTCTCCAGCACAGGTGAGCAGGCTGAGCCTTGACTCTCCCTTCATATTAGCTGTCTCACATCATGGAGCCAGTGCAGATCAGGGGTGTAATTTGCACCAGCCCTTTTGATGACACAGATTGCTTCCCTCTCTCTGCCAGTACCGGAGCCACAATCTGCATGCTGGGAGAAGCCTGCACAGCTGTGTCTTATCAGGGTTGTATTATGAGGTTACAATCCAGCCCTATGTGTTTAGATTGTACAATCTTTAGGGAAGGGGCTATCTTTTTTTTTTATTATGTGTGTGTACTGCAGCTAGCACAATGGGTTAGAACACCCCTGGTTGGAATCTTTAGGAACTATTATAATGTAAAGAAATAACAAACCTAGGCTAAATTTCAGGCGAATATGATGCAAAACCATAGATTTTTGCATGGTTTCATATAAAGCGACAGTTAAGTGGTTTCAGTGAGTTTCAGGTTCAATTTGGGGGTTAATTTAAACCTCAGACTCAAAGCAAAAGTCAAGGATTTGAGAGCACATGTACATAGAACAAAACCCAACCTAAGCAAAAGGTTAGCATCAACTCTTGTGAATTGGAAGCATGACATTTTATCCAGTTCTGCTGAGGAAATTTGCATAGCTCCATTGAAGTCTGAGCATCAATAGCTATTTGCAACTGCTGAGGATTTGACTGAATGTATCTGTTTCCTGAATGTCTTTAAAGCATGTTTCCCCCTGACTTTGTTGGGAAAAAAAATAAGTTTTTACTCATTTTAGTATTGCAGAACAAATGTCTCTTTGGGGGAGAGATCTGGATTCTATTCTGCCTCATTGATTTGCATTGCAGCATCCTTAATATTAATGATGATATAAGAAGCAGAAAGAAGAGAGCTTGGTTTTGCAGATCTAGCAGTTATAAAACTCAACTTTGATGTGTGTAATTAACAAACTTGAAATGAAATCCATTGTGAGAATAAATATGGAACAAACAACAGAACTTCAAAGTTTCTAGTATCACATATCTGATTCTAACAACACAGGAATATAAAAATTAGGGAGTCCAACTATAACATAGGAATAAAAAGGGAAATAAATGATATGAAATAAAGCTTTTGGGGCGTTCGTTCTATGCTTTAGTTTTTAGTCTAGATTGTAGTACAATGATTCTATAGCAACTCTGCAAACTGCCCATCTTCATCTTCTCTTTTCCTCAGTATTTTACTTCCATGAAATGAGATACTCAGAAGTAGGAATGATCAAGAGTCATGTAGAGTTTTGTATTTCACTTATCAAGTGCTCTTCAAAGCAAAACAATATTTCCATAAACTCATCTTTATACAGTCTAGTTTATCCCACTGCTGCAAATGTTTTTGAATTGGATAGCCTTGTATACAGGTTGTATGTAAGTATTCCTTTTATAAAGCAATCTCTTATCCTCTCAACTGCCGCTGTAATCTTTTACCCTCCATCTTAACAACAAAGGCAAGACACCTTGTACAATTTCATAAATTCACTTTGTCTTCTAGGAGGTTTATACCTCTGTTTTTAATTGAAACATTTTGTACAGGAATAATAGAAAAACTTGAGTTCATTTAGGAACAATTTCTGTTTACAAATATACCATTTCTTTGTTGAATAAGGTGTGATAGCACCAAATTCTCTTAATATGTCAAGATGTAGGGATGAAAAAAAATAGAACATGGCATATAACTAGTATTATTACATGGCATATCTTATATCATTCATAAGTGTCTAGTAGAACTGGTTTAATTCATTTTGAATAAGTTATCAGATTCCTTTAGCCCTTTTCTCCTGTTCTAGAAACATATTTGATATTTTTTATTTGTTTAAATAGTTTTTTTATATTTGATTTTTTTAAAATATATTTTTGATATTTGATATGTTTAAGTATTTACCAAGTAGCTTATACAAAAATATATGGCTTGTTCACAAACTGTTCACTCTTAAACTATCCACTTATTATTTTAAAGTATGTTACTGGTCACCTAAGTCATATTATATTGTTTCTGCTCCCTGATTTAAACTTTTAAGCAGGAAAATAACAAATAATGAGTACGGCTTTTCAGGTAAAAATCTGGAAAGCAGGAAAATAACAAATAATGGATAAGGCTTTTCAGGTAAAAATCTGGAATGAATGATTGATCATTCATGCTAAAATTCCTAAGATTTTCATATTCACAAACATTTTCATGAATAAATGGGTGGCACATCCAGATATTCAAGAGTGATGTGACCCCCAAGAATAATAATGGATTGAATTTACCATGTGTTTCCAATAACATGTCATATTGTTCAATCACTGGAAATGCCACATGAAGATCAATATGTGGTTTTTTTTTTCATTCATAATTACTCAGAGAGCCAGGAAAGAGGCCAGAAAAGATAGACAAGCAAGTCTAAGCTACTCGGGACCCTCTGTCAAATATACGTGAACGTTCTAAGCATGATTAATTCTCATCAGCACAAGGAAAAACGAAAACCTTAAGAGTAGTGTGACATACGCAGGATACAGTCTAGACTGATGAATATCTGTGTCACCCGAGCCCTGTTACCTGGGGTCCCCTTTACGCTGCTTTGCTTCTGTAGCCTCTAGTCTGGATGGCTCACAAGCAATCTCCAGCATATAAGTCACTCTCACCTACATCTGTATGTGAGCTTCAGCCTGCCAGCTACACACTGGTTTCACTAGCCTGAATTACACTGCAGGGTGACCACAGCACACTCCCTGTCCCAGAGTTTTCCCAGAAATGTTAATCTTGCATTGCCCAGTCTTCTCCTGGACAATACTAGCTCTTCTAAAGTCCGTCATTTTATTAAGAGAAATGATATGAACAAATCCTACTATCCCAAATGAAGTTTCTCAAACACTTCCGTTCAAACACATTGGTTTAGATAAAACAATAAAATGAGGTTATTAACGACAATGAGATAGATTTTAAGTGAATACAAATAATGAGGCATAAAAGTCAAATGGTTACAAGAGTAAAAAAGAGAAAATGCAACTAATGCTTAACTTTAAACTATGTTAAATTCAAAGCAAAGTTACTCTCACCATATGGTCTCAATAATCTTATTGACCCAACTTCTAGGGGAGGACCTCGTCATCTCTGTACTGGCTGCTTACTTTGACTACACCAGAAGAAACAATCGATGCATAGAGAGTGAGAGAGGTGGGGTGCCTCATTTTCATAGTGTCAGTCCCCCTCTTAGAAAACATTTTCAGCTGAGTTTCAGGAGTCAAAAATCTTCAGGGGAGGATATCTCCTGCTGGTTTTCCCACCTGTTGGCGCGCTCTTTGTGCTTGACGACTCTGTTTACTGCTTAAATGCAAATTAAGCACGGCACACATTCTTTGTTTGAGACAGACACATTTGCCAACTTCTGTTTAGGCTGGGCAGTGGTTTGGAACATGTCTTAACACCAGACAGTAAAATCTTATATTTTACATACCATGTTGCCACACATATCTTATCAGGACAATATTGACCAGCAAATTGTGAGTTTTCAGATGATACATCACAAGGTATACTTTGTACAATGATTATTACAATAATGTGCAAGGGGTGAATACAGGGGCACTGACCGTCACAATAAGAAACTTAGTAGCCAAATAATCAGTGGGGGAAATGGGTGAACTGTTTTGTTTTGTTTTTAAATTGCACTAACTTAATTCACTTTTTTCTTGTATAGCCCATAGGAGCCGACTTTCATTGGCGCCGGTGGGTGCTCGTGCCCCGGCCCCGCCCCAATGTTGCCCGGCATCGGGGGCGGGGCCCTGCAACGTCGCTCAGGGTGGGGCCCTGCAGCGTCACCTGGTGTCGGGGGCGGGGCCGCGGCGACTCCAGCGGAGAAAAAGCCACTCTGGCTGCCGGCCCCTAGGGAAGGCGAGGTGAGGTGAGCTGGGTGCAGGCGCAGGGCTGGCGGGGAGCTGCCGGTGGGTGCTCAGCACCCACCAATTTTTCCCCGTGGGTGCTCCAGCCCCATGGGTGCTCCACCCAAGGAGTCAGCACCTATGGGATAGCCGCATTAAAATTTGCAACAAAGATTGGCTCAAATGAATCAAAAACTTGATTGATCATTCAGAATGTCACAGAAGCCTTCTTCTGTATGCAGGCCCATAGAGCTGCCAAGAAACAAATCGGCCCTGTTTGGCGACCAAGATCAGATTTGACAAGTCTCCTGGGATGTGCAGGACAAAGGATGAAAATAGTACAAAGTTTCACTCTTCTCTCATCACTATCAAGCAAAAAATCCTTTGTGTGTGTTGACTTAGGTGGAGTTTTTTTTCATCAACTTTCAATTGCCTGCTGTAGTCTTAAAATAAATTCATGGATTTCATTTGGAGTTGATGGCTAGGTAGAGAAGGTGAGAGGAGAATGACATTAGAAAATAAATCATGTTGGGATGAAGTGCGGCTTTGCCACGAACTCCTTGTATGGGGGAACATGATGTTGTGCTGCCCCAGGAAAGGATTAGAAAGCAGATTGTGATTTGGAGAGTTACAAAATATGTTCCAGTTTCCCCCAATTCCAGGTAAGGGGGTAGGGTGGGATGGGGAGGAAGTAGCCTGTGCCAGCATGTGTCCTGACAGCATGTGTCCATAACATGCTACTGCACAGTGAGGGGCAGAGATGAGGCTCTATCCCTTCCTGCTCACTCCTCATCCAAATCTGCATAGGACTGACACAAGCCCTCTGGAGGTGGCTCTTTCCTCCACATTGCTACACAAGCTATGAAAGGCTTGTGCACAGGAGAAAGGAGATATGAAGAGCATGCAGGGTATGCTACAAACTGGCCTATATTGTACAGTATATTTTCAATAATTTTCTGCTGAGGGGAAGATCAGGGAATAACCACCACCACAAACTCAACCCTTCTGTTCACAAAATGTGTATTCTCAATTCCAAGTTGTTTGTACTGGGCTAATTCAGGGAAATGAGTCAAAAGGATTACAAAAACCAAACAACATAGAAGTGAGTTCCATGTAGAAGTCAGCAAAACATTCATGGAAAAGTGTGTGCAGTAATTGCCCAGTTCTTTTTGTTATTCCATAAGCCATCTGTAGTGGACTTTTATTTTGAATCTTAGTGAAAATTAAACTTTGATAATGTGAGTGAATTTAATTCTTCCTAAAAAGTAGTTATTTTCTTCTCACCCTCTCCTCATGTTCCCCCTGGCTCCGCAACAAACTCTGCTCTTCCCCCATGCTTAAATTAAGTGCAGTTTGTGCCTCTTCTCTTCCATGTTGCCTAGGCAAAAGACCTGCCATCCTGACCTAGAGCATGGTCAGTGCATGTTGAGAGAATTTTGCTCCCTTTTACTGACCATTTACAAATAGGGATTTTTGGATGCTTATAACTTGACTCAAATTACAGGGGCACCAAAAGATATGTAACTGACTTCAAGGTCACACAAATTTCAATTCCGTCCTCTAAAACATGGAAATGCTAGAGCTTTTCAATGCAATTATTTTATATATTTTTAAAGATAGATAAGAAAATATTGTTTGCTATGTTTGTTCTTGGAAATTGATGACATTTTTTTCTGAAATTTTCCCTAATATTTCAGCCCAAATAGTTAAAGTTTGGCAAAATTAGAAGCAACTGAAAACAGGTACTTATGGAAAGGGATAGGCAACCTCAACTTTAGGTGTCACTGCTAGCACTCCCTACAGTGTGTATACTATTATAGGAGGTGCTGGTTTATAAGCTATTTAAAATTCAAATGATCTGACAAAAGATTTACTTAGCCAGAAAGCTTTTCTAGAAACAGAAGCTATTAAAATGAATCCATGCCTTTTGTTCTAGGCTGCTATGACCCACAGAGCAACTGCCCATGAATGCAAAGATAATGACGAGAGAAAGAAGGCTGATTTATAGATCTGCACACTCTCTTTTCCCCCTTTTATTTGAAGTACTAATTAGACATATCTATGAAACTCTCATTATAAATTGTACAGGATTTTTTGAAAGATTATGTATGATTCATAATTTGGGTCCACTGCACATTTATAATTGCATGAATTATGAAGAAATAAATGTATAATTGCTAACTTGTGAATAGCATTCTGAATGTCTTGCATAACACACATTCTGATGTGTATAAGTTTGCTACATAACAGAAGTCATATGCATTTCATGAATGATTCTCTTTTGTTTACAAGGAAGCTTGCATTATTTATTCTTTAAAATAATTCAGGTAAACATGTTAGTGATGCTGCATATGCATGAGGCTTATCTCATTAACATCATAATATTAAATATTTGCAAAAAAAAGTTGATAGTGTGCATAATTTATTCAATCATGTATCTGTTAAACTTGTTGTGGAACATAAGGATAAATTAATGGCACAATACATCAGAAGTAAGGGCTTGGTGCAACTGTAGAAAGGTGAAAAATCCAGGATACATTGCAAATTAAAACAAAAAATTGTTCCTTGTTCAAAATAAATTAATGTAACATCACTTTCCATTGGGAGAAACAGCCTGGATTCAGTGTGTCATGGGCATTCTGAGTTTTTGAGTGATGAATTGGAACAACTCACCTGAGGTTATTGTGCAAATAATAATTCTAATATGAATCCAAAATTCTATCCCCAAAAAAGACAGTGACAGGGTAACTAATGACTTCAGTGGAACCAGGATTTGACCGAGAATAATTATTGTTAGAGATGCAAAATTTGGATCCACTGTTTTAATTTGGAAACAGGAGTCACCAGCACTATATAAAACCAGATTCTGTTCCTGTCAAAATTTAAGGATGTAGGGATTTGAGGTTTCAGCTCAAACACTTCTCTAATTAATATGGGCTAGATTTTATTCCTTTATTCACATTGAATGGCCCCTTACCTTACAATTATCACACCTGATTTCAATAAAACTGTTCTTATAGTGAGCTGCTCCTCAGGAAGAGTAATGGGATCAGAATCTGGTCATACACATCAAATGCATTTAAAAAAAAATCAGTGTTAAGGTTGAATAATATAAAAAAATGCAAAAAAGGATCCCAGCGCAACATTAATCCAGCCAAGTTGCTTGTTTCGTATAGTCTGAGGCATACATTTAACAGAGTTAACAATAATACATTATTTTACACATTCAAAAAGTAAATCAAGAACAGAAAGCTACATATAAGCCAAGTGGCTAAGTTGTGTTGTTGAAAGTGTAATCTCTACATTTCTTGACTTTTCCCCTTTTCTTCTTTTTTAACTGTAACTGTATAAGATGAACATTGTGTTAAATTGTTTGCATTAAATGTCTACGGTTTTCAAAATTTATTCATTCAAATGAGAAAGATGTAATCTTATCTCCCCATCATAGCTCAGAAATACCTCAAGTTCACATACTTTTCGAGTAAGAATGGGCATGAACCAAACCCCTTTGTCCAAATCAACCATCACCTTAAAAGTGCGTTGATTTAATATGTCACACCTGAGCTGGTAAAAAAATGTTCAGCTGAACAGTTTTCTATCAGAAAATTCCCTTTTGTCAAATTAAAATGTTTCACAGCAGTGTTGATATTGACAAAATGTTTTAATGCAAAAATTTGTAAATTATTTGAAATCAAAATGGAATATTCCTTTTTTACTTTCTCATTTCAACTTTCCCATT
Organism: Macrochelys suwanniensis; assembly: GCA_033296515.1. Lineage (NCBI taxonomy): Eukaryota > Metazoa > Chordata > Testudines > Chelydridae > Macrochelys > Macrochelys suwanniensis. Next base: position 27,677,112 of record CM065780.1, on the reverse strand, counting down.
TCATTTTTATAGTGACTTTTAAATTGTAAAATATTAATTTTAATATTCAATATTTAATTTATATAACATATTTAAGTTTGATATTGTGGTATAATGTTTTGAAATTATTGAAACATGTTTTGACGTAATTGAAATAAAACTTTTTTTGATATGGTCATTTTGACGTTCTGAACAGAAATTCTTCAGAATTTCCCTCCTGTTGACATTTCAACTTTTTTGTCCAAATTTAGAACAAAAAAAAAATTCCCTGCAGGACAGAAATTCTGTTTTCTATACACATCAAAGCCATACAAAACTGGAAGTTTCACCTGGTGAAATGCAGTGGTTGCTTTGAGATTTTGAGCCAAATCTTTAGTTGGTCTTCACTTGGTTGGGTGTGGGGGGAAAATAAGAATCCATATTGATCCAAACTGAAGGAAAGGTTTACATGAACTCCTTTTCAGTACACATTGAAGCTGCAAGCTTCTGGGAGCTTTACTTATTTTATCTGACCCATTTGACCCACACCTACTCAAGCATAAAGCATGCTATGGAGAGAAAAACTCTGTTGTGTCTATATTCCAGCCCATTTTGTCCAAACAAGGAGTTGTTAACTTGCAACTACACTAGTGATCGGCCATCTCCTTGATACTTTTGTTAGTTCTTGGCACATAATGGTGCAGGTCATTTTTAGGGGGCAGAAGACTCTCCTTCCTCCTTTGCTTGGGGTAGTTGGGACTCAGCTTGTTGTGTCAAAAGTGGGTAGTTGCTTTTCGTTCAGTCCTGAGGCATGGAGAGCAATCAGTTAAATAACACTCTTACCACTATAGGTTTGGATTTTTCTTATTGTTGCTAGTTGTGCCCTAGGAAATAACTGACTGCTACAACCACTAATAAGAGACTAAGCTTAAGGGCCAGATCCTATTATTATTGAACTCAATGAGAGTTTTGCCATTGACTCCAGTGGGAGCAGTTGCAGGCTCTAAGTTTGTGTTTTTATTGTTATTCAAACCTTAAATTGATGTCTATAGGTGTACTGTATTCATGCGAAGCCTTGATTTCTCACATATCACTACCAATACATTGAGAATTTTAGGGAGTCCTTTTACTAAGTCTTTTTATTTGTTTTCTTTGTTAAAATCTGTTAAGGACATTTTTTATTGTACTGTCAAATACCAGCTTTTTTCTTGTTTTGCTGACATTAAATACAAGTTTTTAATATTTGCAACATTTATACTCTGAAATAAAATGCATTATTTATAGAAGAACAGAAATAATTCTTGAGTGGCCTGTTTTTGTTTTTTCAACAATTTGTAGTGAAATTGTCTGTGCTGATAGTGAGCATAACTACTCTTCTGATGGAGCCATAGGTTAATCAAAATCTTCTTAACTGTAATGTGAGTCAAGTGCCCCATGTTTTAGAATGGTCTAAACTATACATTTATGGTAATTAGATTTCACAACATCAAGGAGATGTATTTTGGCTTAACTTTCAGGAAGGAAAACAACATACTGTATATAGGCAATCTCTTACAAAAGGAGGAATTTTGTCTGCTTGAAAGACATGTCTTTAGGAAGTCAGAAAAAAGAGACACACGGTTACAAGCCAGGCAAAGTCCCTATTGGGGGATGAGGGGGAAGATTTGAGGGGAAGGAGGAGACACTGCCCACAATCCTAGAAGGAGACAGGACATATAAAGTTGCAGCTACAATGACTGTCAATTGCTATAGTCCTGGCGGGACTTCTATTATCGCTTGTATCTCAGTAGCACCTATTTTTACAGTGCTAGCATGAGTCCCACTAGCCAGTGTCTCCTGGGATAAGAGTCTTGCTTCTGCAGGCTTTGTAGCCAGACCTCTGGAGGCCCCAGAATACTGGACTGTAAAAATATATAGTAAGAGAAGTCTAATTCCTGAAGAGCTTGTAAGTGATATAAAAAAGACAAGGTGGGTGAGTTGATATGTTTTATTTAATTAGCTTCTGTATCCAATATAAGATACTACCTCACCCACCTTGTCTCTTCAATATTATGGGACCAACATGGCTACACCATCACTGCATAGACTAGTTAGACAGACAAAGAAAGGAAAATTTTACAGCTGGGGGATTGTATCACAGAGAGATTAAATAGCATGTCTAAGGTCACACACAGGACATTTCTGGCAGAACTAGGAAATCAACCAGGTCTCCTGCCTTCCAGTCCACCACCTTACCCACAAGACCATTCTTCCTAGCTGTTATAGTTTGTTAACTCAGCATTGCAAACTGATGTGATTTCACCATAGCAGGGGAAACCCATATTTTTTTAAGGAGATAAAATTTAAAATAAAGATGATTTTAATAAAATGTAATTAATCTAATTATCTCCTGTATTATTTATGATAATCACATTGTGGATGAAGATGATAACTAATGTAGGAAGTCTTTAGAGGCTTTAGGGAGTTGTTTTCTGCACTAATAACACAGTTGGATTTTTTCCCCCTAAACAGGAAGGATTTAAAAAGTCTAGACAGAAAGTCAGCCCCAAGGCAGAGAGTTTCTTTCAAAAAGAAAGATACTGGAATTGTAGCCCTAAACTGTGGAATGCTGTTCACTCCATGGTAGCTGTAATGTCTCCTGTCAAACAATGGTTAGTCAAAGAATTGGTACATTGTACAGAAAACTACTATTAACTATAAAAGGGGAGCAAGAACTTGAACAAAATGACAATATCTGGTGAGGAAAAGAGGCTGAAAAAGAGAGAGCTCATTTGAGAGAGGTTTAATCTGATATCATTGCGATGCTGTACAAAAACAGCCAAAGAGATAAAAAAGCACAGTATAATTAATTCATTTCTACACTCCTAAGTGGGCAACAGACCCAGCAGGGAAACCCAATAAAAGTGTAGTACAAGGTACAATTAGTGATTAGATTATAGTAAATTGGCAAGTATGTCACCATATGAGAGGAAGCTATTATGTAAGATGATTGTATTTAATTTCCTTTCATGTTTTATTCAAATGTTGCATAGAATACAAAGCAAGTGTTCTTCTTGGTGTGATTGCACATGTCCATTACACTAGTAATGCGCATCTCATGCACTGGTGCCAGAGTTTTCCCTAGCAGAACCCAGAGGGGTGGCCACATCTTCATTCTGGTGTTCCTCAGACTCTGCATACAGGCAGAGATACCCTGCCCATCCTTCTCTACCATCTTACCATCTGTGGTCGGAGGTTGGCGCACGCTGTATGTTTGTTCCTTCAGCAAATGTGCTGTTTTTAGTTAGTTTTTTGTTGTTGTTAGTAGTACTCAGTTTTTGGAGCTTGAACCTTTCATTGTCTCTCTCTTTAATGATTGTCCGAAGTCAGTACTCCATGGATTCTGGGCTCTCCGAAGGTAGAGTGCCCCCTTTCGCCCACCACTCTGTGATGAAGCAACCTAGTGGCTCGAACAGGCTAGAGCCTTTGAGTCTGGTTCCCATACTAGGACCGTCAAGACCAGCTTCTTCCTTGGTGCAGTTTCTAAAGCCGTCGCCTCTGCTCATAGCAGGTCAAAGGCCCATTTTTGTACTGACTAGTCCAGAGGGACATACAGCTGTGAAGAAGCTTCTGAGCCACTCAGTCCCACCTACACCAATTATTGATTCTGGCAGTGTCTTCCCAGGCCATCACAGGTGGAATATACATTGATTTCCAAATCTGTATCAGCTTGGTGCCAGTGACTTCAGGTCCAGCAATCTCGTTGACAACTCCAAGACCACTGGTAACCACTCCACCACGGCACACAGTACCAATAACTAGGAAGCCCCCTTTGTTGCCTCCAGTACCACAGGCGCACCATAGATCATGGTCCCAATGTCCCACAATGATTCCTGGTACCACTCCATCCTTTGGAGAACTCATATTCCTCCTGGGAGTCTAAAGTGGGTCCTTACATCTCTCATTTCAGGGAATTCAGGGTTTCCTCCAGGGATCATACTCATTCTCACAGGAGTCATCCCAACAAGAGCAGATAGAGGGAATGGAGTGTGTTGTCTAGACACAATTAGCCCATTGTAACAGGCCCATCATTGGCCCTACTGGGTACTATAGGGGATGCCTTCTGTGTCTAGACATTCGTCTCCATTGTGATACAGAAACTGGTCCCTGATAAGTCTCCTTGCCCAGTGCTGAGAGACTGTTCAAAGTCAGTACCGGGCAACCTCTACGCCACTGAAAAAGATCCCAAGGGAAGAAGTTTTTCCATGCAGTATTGATAGACCACTCAATGTCAGTATTGAGCGTCTGTGAGGTGCAGAATTGTCTGCTTCAGACAGGCCTCCAGCATCAATACTGCAACACCAAACACAAGAGGGTTCTAACTTGCTCCTCTGAACATCTTTTCTGGATGAGGCTCTGGTACCATAATCATTATCTTTGGTACCAGATGATTTTAAGGCCTATCAAGAGCTCATGAAAAGAATGTCTACCTCCCTGGGGATAAAATAGAGCTTATGGAGGAAAATCCTCACAAACTCAGGCATTTTACTTCAGCCACTTCATGGAAAGTTGCTCTTCCTATAAACAAGGCCTGTAGGCCTCTCACCACTGGCAAAGTGCACAGAGCCGAAATAGTAAGTTCCTTCACAGAGATATAAATCATTTTATCAGTAGCACCCCACGCCAAGCTCCCTGGCAGTTGTGGCAATAAATAAAAGATACCACAAAGGTGAAGCAAGAGCAACACCCAAAGATGAATATGTAAAAAACGTGGATCTTTAGACAAAGATTTATTCAACTGCAGGGTTGTGATTAGGCATAGCAAATCAATCTCTTTTGGCCTGTTGTTATTATTCCAATTAGGAGGAGTTGGCCAAATTCATCAACAAGCTGCCAGGGGACTCGAAGGGTGAGTTCCAGTCTTTCCTGGTGGGAGTTTAGCTGGTTGCAAGATCCACACTGAGGGTTTCCCTGGATATAGCATATTCAGCTGCCAGAGTCATGGCAATGGCAGTAACTGCTCATTGTGGTTCCAGCCATCAGAAATCCCTGTAGAATTACAACAGACGATGAAAGATCTCCCCTTTGAGGGTTCTGCCTTCTTTTCCTCACAGATGGCAGTTTCGCTCTGAGTCTCTTCCACCGAGGCAGCAACATTACATACCTAGACAGGCAGCTCAGTACAGGTGGAAGCACAAGCAGCAAAAGAGGGGGCACCAGCCACCCACTTCCACCACTTCCATAAGACAGCCACAGGCGTTGAAGCAGCCTGTTTGTCTCCCGCATCGAGGTCAGCGTACAGAACATACTGGATCTCACTGAGAATCTCACCCACTTTGGGATCAGATTGTCACATTTACTAACTGCATGGCAGCCCATCATTGGTGGAATCAGGATATCACCTGGATCACCTGGATCGATCGGACTTCAGCTGTCGTTAAGACTGCGCCGATCACAACATGTCTGCCATTCTTCTCGCACTCTTGCCTTTCTTCTCCACGTTCGTCCAAAACGTTTAACGATGTCATCTTCCCATCTTCTTGGAGGCCGACCGGGGGGTCTTTTCTGTTCTCGCGGGTACCACTCAGCAATGATTGCGGTCCACCTGTTATCCATGAGCCGTGCTGTGTGGCCCGCCCATCTCATCCTGTTATGTCTGCTTTCCACGACAATATCTTTCACACCGCTGCGTTCTCTCATGATTTCATTTGGTATACGATCCAGAAGGGAGATTCCCAACATAGCTCGTTCCATTGCCCTTTCAGCTACCAACAGCCATTGCTCTTCTCTCTTCGTCAGTGCCCACGTTTCACTGCCATACAGCATGGCTGGCAGCACTGCTGAATTGAAAATATTTTTACGTGTGGTCTTGTCAATTTTTCCTTTGAGGACGTCCTTGATGGAATTAAACGCACACCGTCCTGCCCGAATCCTTCGCGAGAGTTCTCCGTTCAGGTCTTGGCGCATATTAACTTCTTGGCCCAAATATATGTACTGTTCCACTTCTTTGATGTCTTCTCCTGTTACCGTTATTCGGGCTTTTCGTAAGACGTCTGATCGCATATATTTCATTTTGCAGCGGTTCGTTTTCAGGCCGACCTGACTACTTTTCTTGTTGAGTCTTCGTAGCATGCTCTGCAGTTGGTTGGTGCTTTCGGCGATTAGTACAATGTCGTCTGCAAATCTGAGATGAGATAATCTCTCTCCGTTTATGTTGACACCACTCCTCCAATTGATCTTGGGGGGAGGGATAGCTCAGTGGTTTGAGCATTGGCCTGCTAAACCCAGGGTTGTGAGTTCAATCCTTGAGGGGGCTATTTAGGGATCTGGGGCAAAAAAAATCTGTCAGGGGACAGTACTTGGTCCTGCTAGTGAAGGCAGGGGACTGGACTTGATGACCTTTCAAGGTCATTCCAGTTCTAGGAGATTGGCATATCTCCATTTATTTATTTATTTTGTTCATAACCATTTCGAGGCAGGTGGTGAATAGTTTCGGTGAAATTGTATCTCCTTGCTTTACGCCTTTCTCGATTGGGATGCGGAGGGGAGTTTCAAGGAGAGTAATGTCTGTTGTACATCCAGTATTCGCTTCCTTCAACAAACTAATGTACTACGTGTTAATGCCCTGCTCTGCGAGCGCCTTTAATATTGCGTTAAACTCAACGCTATCGAAGGCCTTTTCATAGTTGACAAAAGCAATGCACAGCGGGAGTTTGTATTCCCTCGCTCTTTCTAGGAGCTGGCTAAGGGTAAATATATGGTCGATTATACTGAAATTTCTTCGAAACCCTGCCTGCTGTCTCGGCTGTTGTTCATCCAGACTCTGTGAAAGTCGATTCGTTATCACCTTTGTGAAGAGCTTGTAGATGTGAGAGAGCAGGCATATAGGGCGGTAGTTCTTAAGATTTTCTCGATCACCCTTTTTGTGCAGCAAGATGGTATTCGACTCCTTCCAGCTTGATGGTATTTTTCCTTCTTCAAGATATCGACTGAATCTTAAAGCGAGGGCCTTCCAAAGTTTTTTGCCTCCTGCATAAATCATTCCTGACGTTATTCCATCTTTGCCTGGAGCTTTTCCCTTTTTCATCTGGTGTAGTGCGCTTCGGACTTCGCTGATGATTATTGGGGGGGACGCATTCTTCTGACTCTTCGAGGGTTGGGAGGGGGATGTTGATTCTTGATTTGAACAGTTCTGTATAGAAGTCCTTGCAGACCTCCTCCATCCCTGCTCTGTTGATTACTGTCTCTCCATACTTGTTCTTCAATGCTGTTACGCTCAATCTATACTGCGTCAATTCCCGCTTGCATGTCCTGAGGCTCTTGCGTGATTCAGCTGTTTTAAGGAGCTTTTCTTTCCGGAAGTTCTCGAAGTCATCCTTCAGTTTTTGCCGTATAAGCTTGCACAGAATGGAGTACTCGAGGTTGTTATCTGAACTCCTTTTCATGTTTCTCCGCTTCTCCAACAAGCTTTTCGTTTCAATAGAGATTCTTCCCTTCGCCTTCTTCAGCTTTTTAATTTCAGCTGCTTTTATGCAACATCTCAACTTGTCAGCAAAGATACTATAGTCCTCATCACACTTTTCCATCTGGCTCCAGTCAAACCCAGAAATCGCTTTTTTCAGCTTTGCTTCATCGAATGTCTTCGGCTGCTGTTTCCTGTTTGCCATCTGTAACGCCTTCTTTTCCACCGCTTCGTCGAAAATCAACTTCGCTCTAAGCAGGCGATGGTCACTGCCGGTGTTGAATGGCTGCACCACAGAGACGTCTTGAATGATGCACCTTTTATTGACTAAAATATAGTCGATTTCATTCTTACTCTTCGTGTTTGGTGCGATCCATGTCCACCTTCTTGAGATCTTCTTTTTGTACCAGGTGTTTGCCACGTACAGTTCTTTCATTTCTGCCATCGCTACCAGCCTCTCTCCTCTTTCATTCCTTTCGCCGCTGCCGTATCTCCCTATGAACTTTTCGCCAGCTTTACCTCACCCGACCTTGGCGTTGAAATCTCCCATTGTGACAGTGTAAGTGGACTTTTGCGCGAGAGCTCTTTCAAGCTCTCGGTAGAATTCTTCCACTTCTTCGTCCTCACTTGCACTTGTGGGAGCGTAGGCCTGGATGACCTTGAGGGTAGCTTTTGACTCCATCTCAAGATGCAGCACACCGATACATGATGATGTTAGCTGGCATGATATGACTTTCGAAGACCAATCTTTATTGAAGATAAATCCAACTCCTCCAACATTTCTAGTGCCATCTCCCTTTCTGAGCCTCACAGCACTTCCATCCTTCCAGTTGACTTCCAATTCCTTCTTTCGTCGGGTTTCGCAGACACTGAGAATATCGCATTTTATCCTTTTCTTCTCCTCCATCAGATGGTTTAAAGTTTCCTCTTTTGCCAGTGACCTACAATTGTAAGTACACACAGTGAGGATTGTCCTTTTCCATGTTGGCCTAGCACCTGACATTTTTAGCAACCTCTTGTCGCTCAATTTCCGCTCCGCCACCGTAGAACGTGCATTTACTCGTGTTGTTTTAGCCATTAACTTCAAGCCATCCCACTGGCTAGGTGGGCAGGCATGCGTACCTCCTCAAGCTTAGCTAGCCTTCAACCTCTAAGGAGAAGGAAAAGCTTTCTTTCCTCTGAGAGAGCAACCCTCCTCCCTGGACTGGATAGTCTGACACCTTTGTAGCATGGTAAAACCTACCAGGGCATACGCCCCGCTACCATAGCTGTCAGACGGCCAGGGTCACCGCTGCACCACGTTGAGGCGCTGAGGTAGGATTTTGCAGCAGGAATCAGGATATACCCTGCAGTTTCTTTCTTACCCTGCTTCTCACCTATCCCTCTTCAGGGATATATTTCAGAAGTCTGTATGCAGGGATGAAGTTGAGACTCTATGTTATTTGGGTGCCACAAAAGAAGGGCTCCCTCAGTACCAGGGAAGAGGGTTCTATTCCCACTACTTCCTAATACCCAAAGAGAGAGGGAGGTCTCAGTCCTATTTTAGACCTTCAGAAATACATCAAGAAGCTGCGGTTCCATATGGTTTCCCTTATAATCATTATCCCTGCAAGTTTGTTATGTTGCCCTCAACTTGAGGGATGTGTATTTTCACTTGGTGATCTACTGTGGCCAAAGGAAACTTCTAAGTTTTGTAGTATGAGAAAATTACTTCTAGTTCACAGTTCTATTCTTCAGCAACCAAACCTACCAACCAACCAACCTACCACATGCATGTCAGTCATAGCAGCCTACCTCCACCAATGGGATGTCAAGGTCTATCCATACCTGGATGAATGATTGGTGTTAGGTTTCTCTTTTAGAAGGTAGAAAGAAGAATTTATTATCAAGCTTAGGCCTGGAAATGAACAAAGAAAAAAAATTGATCCTCACACCCCTCCAGAGAATAGAATTTATCAGGGCAGTCCTGGATGCAATCATAGCCAGGGCTTTTATGCCACTTTCAAGGTATTTAACTTTGCGAGATCTCTGTGTGTCCTTCCTTCTAGGACCTTCCCTGAACCTCAGTGATGAACTGCCTCAGTCTCCTGAGGCATATGGAGGCATGCACTATGTGAGGCCTGCCCACATCCCAGATTGCATCTCTGTAACCCTCTAACATGGCTCAAGTCAGTATACCACCCTCAGATATATCACCTGAACAGACTAGTATGTATTCCAGAGAAGATCTTATCATCCCTGGATTGCTGGATGAACCAAGACAACATTTGCAAGGAAGTTCTGTTCTCCCCATCTCTCCCCTCCAGGACTTAAGTGACAGACACATCAGCCACGCAGTGGGGAATGCAGCTGGGATATCAGCAAGCTCAAGGCTTGTGGTCCACTCATCTGTCTGTCTGGCCTTTTAGAACTTTTTAGAATTATGGGCAACTGCAAGAGCATGCCACCAGTTCCTGCCTCATACACGGCAGGATTATCCACATACTTACCAACACCACCACAGTAGTGTTCTTTGTCAACGAAGAGGGGTTGCCAGATCAGAAAATCTTTTCCAGGAGGCAGTCAGATAATGTAATTTCTGCATTCAAAATTCGCTGACTCTCATAGCATCAGATATTCTGAGGGTTCAGAATGGCTTGGAAGACTGACTGAGCAAGCTGTTAAGCTTGGATGATGAGTAGTCTCTCAGCACAACCATTCTAACATCAATATTTCAAACTGGAGTCCAATCAGAGGACTTATTTGCAGCCAGTCAGAACAAGAAATGTTCCCTGTTCTGTTTGAAAGCAGTCCTCAGCTCCTAGTCCATTTCAGACATGTTTCTCTTCTCCTAAGATGTGGGCCTGTTCTATGCTCACCCTCAGGTGCCATTGTCAGGTCCCAAGGTCATTTTCCAGCTGAAGTAAAAGTGAGACAAAGTGATACTCATCACACCAGCCTGGATAAGGCAGCTGTGGTTCTTGGACTTGCACAAGCTGTCAGTCAGGGACCCCTGGCCTCTGCCTTTAGTCAAGGACCTGATACACCAGAATCACAGGCAGGTGTTGTATCCAAACCCTTAATCACTTCGCCTCATGGCTTGGTTCTCAGAAGAAGCACACTGTTCAGAAGCAGTCTGGGAAGTCCTCCTTAATAGTTAGTACAACACCATCCACAAGGGCTACTCACCTTAGCATGTGGAAGCGTTTCTCTATCTGGTCCACTAGACATGAAATGCCTCCTATGCAATCTATGGTTCAAAAGATTTTGGATAATTTTTTACATTTAAATGAGTCAGGTTTTGTGGTCAGCTCGATCAAGGTGCATCTAGCTGCAATTTCAGTGTTTCACCCCCGTATTATAGGACTGTATTCACTAACCCTATGACCACCAGGCTCCTTAAAGGCCTAGAAAGATTGTTCCCACCTATCAGACACCCTACTCCACAGTGGAGTTTGAACTTAGTGTTATCAGCCCTCCCCTTTCAAAATGTTAGCCTCCTGTTCATTGTTACACCCCTCACTGAAGGTGACCTAATAACCATCACCTCATGGAGAAGAGTTGAGGAACTACACACTCTGGGGATGGATCCTCTATACACCCCCACCCCAAGTTTCTCTCCAAAGTAATATGGGATTTCCATCTCAACTACCTTATGTATCTACCTTTCTTCTTTCCAAAACCACTTTGAATGTTTGCTGAGCACTACCTTTTTTATCTCTACCCAGGTGTTTGTCTCCTACAGAAAAAGGATGAAAGGACATCCTGTTACAGCACAACCGACTGTCCAAGTGGCTTAGGAGCTATATTGTCATGTGCTTCAAGATCCAAGGCATCTTGAAAAGCTCTCTGAGGATTCAGCAAGAATACACTCAGCCGCAATGGCATTGGTGGGAAACATCTAGAGCAGCAACATCATCTTCAGTCCACATTTTTGCTAGACAATATGTGATTACTACTGCATCAAGGGAAGATGCAAATGTAAGGAAAGCAGTTGTGCAGTCCCTCTTCCGATGACACTTCTAGCACCACAGCCACTGGAAACTGCTTGAGAGGCACCTAGCATAATGGACATGGGCAATCACACAAAGGAAAAGAAATGGTTACTCACCTTCTCATAACTGTTGTTTGAGATGTGTTGCATATGTCCATTAAATAACCCACCTCTTTCCCCAATCCTTCGGAGTCTATCATCTAGGAGTCAGTACAAAGGAAACCTGTGACTACTACTAGGCAAAACTCTCCAGCCCTGGTGCATGAGACATGCACGAACACCTACAGTTATGGACTTATGCACACATTTCAAAGAACAACAATCATGAGAAGGTGGGTAACCATTTTTTATTATATGGGAGATTTTAAATAGCTCTGTTTTCACAAGTAAACATATTTGAGTCAATGCACTTTTAGCTTTTTAAGTGATACCATTTTCTGGTTATGCTTCCTTGGATAAGTTTGGTAATTTCATCTACATATGAGAAGTGTTTTTGATATTTGTGGCATAGGTCTGATGTTAGGTCTGCCATGTAGATCCTCAGCTCTTTAAGCAGGGGATGTGTCATATACAGTATCTTGCATAACACTGAACACACTGTTATCATGTAGTGAATAATAATTTGTGCATACTGCTTGAGTATCATGCTTATGCAATATGAACATCTTTATCAACTCTCATATTTCATTTGAGAAGATCTGCTATGAGCATAGTGAGTCAGATACAAATAAAACATAACCTGAGGCTCAGATTTAAGTTTAACTATTTTTAAGTCTAACAATAACAACTCAATTAATAGATAGAGACACAGCTATTTTCCTGGTTTTATTTGGGGGTGGAAACAAGGACACAAATCCAATAAGAAAGTTAGCCAGAAAATACTGTACTATGACTCTATCTAAAATAAGGTATTGCTGGAAATTTCATGCGAGAGACAAGTCTCCTGAGATTTCCAGTTTTGTTTCATTTTATTTTTATTTATTTATGTCAGTGTATCTCACAGCATTTCACTTGCAAGGGCAATCCCTAGCTGCACCTATAGGGCAGCTTTATGGCCCCTTTGAAAAATAAGAGTTAACATATGTCAGGAGCTGTCCTGCATCTTGTAATAAAGGTTCTCTGGGCTTGTAAGTCTGCTAAGTTTTCTTGTTTGTCAATAATGGTAAGTCTAGTTTTCAAAGATCACCATTTGTGCCAGCTTTATATTTCATAGTCACATTATAAACCCATGAAAACTGAGTATTGTAATAGAAACATAGATGTAGGACTGAATTCTGGTGTCTCTCTTACACTTATGGAGTAGCACCTGATTTACACTGTATTGTAGCTAAATGAGTACTACCGCTCTCCCTAACAGTGTTTGTCTCTCTATAAAGCAAGTGACAGGATCATCTTGTGTACTGTTCTGTTTGTTAATAAAGTTAATTCAAGATTGTTTCTGTGTCTGTGCACACATGTGTGCGTGCACACCTCACAATGCAGCAAGAATGCCTGAAGGTGCCACATATACAGTGCGTAAGTGAAATCAGAATCAGGTCTAAAGTGTTAACCATGGTCATGGGAACAATGTCACTATATTAAGATCTATTTCATGTATTTGCTCCATGTGGTTATCTTTTTATTCTCTAGCCATGGCAAAAACATACTATATTAGACTATATGTCCAGTCAAGACAAGATTGCAGTGAATTATTCATGTTTTCTTAATATATATTAAGGAGCATTGGTTGGGAAATATATTCCTTGTAGGCTAAAAAGAGAGAGACATGTTATGAAGACAACATCAATTTCTGCTCTTCATAAGACACTGGTCTTCATGTTTCCCGGTGAAGTACTGATTTCTTTAGCCCTATCTTTTGTGATAGTCCACCTTGAAATTGTCCTTGTCTATAAGAATATGTAAGAAAATGTACAGCACACACTGAGATTACAGCTAGGTAGTTTGAGCCCATTTTCTCCAGGGAAGGTCAAAGGTTCAGAAAAAAACAAAAAGCCTGTCTTTGAGCCTTTGCGTATTTCTAAAACCAAATCCAAACTGAACCTTTCAAAATGTTTGGCAAACTTTCACCAGCCTCCTCCTCAATTATATTTTATTTTTGGCTGTTTCTTCACATTAAGAATACTCTTGCTTCTGGCAGGAGTGACCCATTCTCAAGACTTTCCAAATGCCTATCCTCAAGAATCTTTAATGCAGATTTTACACACTAATTTGGATAAATTTTGGGTACAAAAATTCAAGGTCAGAGTTATAAACAAAATAAAGAGGCCCAAAACCTGTGTACAAAAAATGTATACACATTTGGACAGCTTTTATTGCGATTCTATGAACAAGCCTGGTATTTGCACATGCAAATATCTAAATGCCTGTTTTTCATGTTGAGTGAGCATATAATTTTAGAAATAACAATACACAATTTTGTGTACTGATTAGCAAGTTATGAGTTTTATATTGATACCTCACAAGGCATATTTTGTACAAAGATTATTACAATAGTGTGAAAGTTGTGAGTACAGGGGTGCATTCCGTCACAGTGGTGCCTAAAAGTATATGGCTAGATTGAGCTTTTTTACTTCACATGATACCAGACATAATACTCAGGCAAACTCCATCTCTCTCTCTCTTGTGGTAACAAAAAGTTTTGTATGATAAAAAGCAACATGTTTCAGGGGAAATCTTTTACTGCATCAGAAAATGGGAGAAGTCAAATGCAGCTTAGGCTGATAAAAATTGGATTTCCCATACCTGAATTGTGCCCCCATGAGCATATTGTTGTAGCTCATCTTCAGTGTTACTGGTGGCCTCAATACAAAGATTCTGCTTAGTAGCAGTCAGCGCTGAGATAATCATTGTAAAGATAAATCAGAGAAAAAACACTGGCTAATACATTTGACCCGCTAATTAGTCACCAGAGAGTGACTCTAGCTATTCTCCATTAATGAATGTGTGTGCACATGTTCGTGTACATGTGTATGTGTTAATCACCCTATCATATTTCCTTTCAACAGTGGGGTTTTTAAAGAAAATCTTTTTTTATATTAGGGTTTCATTTTATTGGTCTTGAACAATTGACTCAATTAACCTGTAAGCCAGCCAGAGTGATACAAAAGGTAGGACAGTTCTTTTCTGATGCTTTTAAATCCCTCAGTCTCTATTTTGCAGCAGGTAGAAGCCAGGAAAAGGAGAGATGATGGAATGGTGACATAGGGAGTATCAGAGGGTGATAAGAAAAGAAAATGAACTAAACCATGAAAGGCACTGCATGGAATAGGCAGAGGGAAAGTAGAAGGAACAGAAGTACAATTAGGATAAGAAAGAGGCAATACATTGTTTTATTGTTCAAACCTACATCCTTATCCAGGGGAGTACTCTTTTACGGAGGTCATTTTTACCTATGAACAACCTATTTAGATTCACTGTAAGTGGAACAACAACTGGCCTATTGTAAAACAATGAAATAATATGGAATGTTTATTTTACTTAACTATAAATGGTGATTCACTACCAAAGCTCATTATATGCAAGTTACACTAAATGGACCAGATCCTCCACTGGTGTAAATGAGCACTGCACCATTGCCAATGTAATATACTATTTCAAGAGAGACTGAAACTATAGAAAGGAGGGGAAAACACTCCAAGAGATCTCCATCCTCCATCCATCTCACTTTTTGCACTTGAGATGACAAAAGCAGATGCTGTTGGACTCTGTGGGAGGCATCCTGACCTGAAGAGCTTGGTTAGTAATGCTGGTGGAAGCATGTGGTGAAAACCTTTGATTTAAATCTAATATAGTTTGTTAAGTTAGGCACTAGAAAGCATTTAATCTTTTTTCTTGTAATCATTTCTGACTCTTATACCTCATTGCTTGAACTTGTTTAAAATCTCTCTTTGCAGTGTAAAAAAGTGTTTTATTGTTTTATCTAATCCATTGTCTTTAAATTGAAATGTCTAGGTAATTCAATTTAAGGGGGAAAGCTTTTGTGTATTATTTCCTTAAAGGAATACGGGACTTAATATATTGAATTGTCCAGGAGAGGGCTGGGCAGTACAGGACATATATTTCTGGGGAAAATCTGGGACTGGGAGTGTCCTGTGGTCACCCTGAAGAAGTAACCAAATGTGGCTGGCAGGTTGCAGTTACACACTAGCATGCAAGTCACATCTTGAGTGTCAGAAGGCTGTTGTGAACAGCCCAGATAGGAGCTATTTCAGCAAGGCATTGTAAGGAACCCAAGGTTGTGGGAAATGGGGGACACAGCCCAACTGGTCTGGATTGCATGCCGGTATGTCACAACCACATCAGTTTGAAATGGGATAGTCTCTGTAACACTTTCTTGATGCTGTTGGTCCTATGTGGTACAGTGAAAGTAGATGTCCTGGACAAATTGGAAAGAGGGAGGCAGACTGATCAGATGCAGGGGGAAAGTTCAGGAGGTGCAGATAAGTGTGAAAAATTTTGGAAACTTATTTCAATCCTTCAAACTTTTGTTCAGCAAAATTTGGTGCAATGTCAGGTACTTACAGATATGGGTCCAGGTCTTGAGCTGAGTCAAACCTACACTCAGTATAGCTCAAGAGGGGGAGATGCAAAAGGTGCCTTTAAACCATCTTTGCAAGTCTTTGATCCAGAGGCCAGCTGGGAACAGACCCAGGACTGCTCTGACTCACATGTGACTGCTCATGGCACCAAGGGGCTATTCTGGCAGCCATGGGTTGCCAGCGTATATAGATATCCTGACCATGCCCATTTTTTCAAAGACATACACGTAATATTGAGGACAATCTAGCCCTGCACCCATGAACAGGGAATCTGCCACTTGTGCTGACTTTGAGGCTGCTTTGCATTTAAGCTCAATGGAGCTGAGGATTGGGCTCAATAATTTCAGGTATATCAAACATCTGACACTCACCCCCACTTTTCTAGAGTCCCAGGTGAATCTGCAACATGATTATCCAGTAGCAATATCTCCCAACCAAATCATCTCCCTAGTACAAGAGCCCAAGTATTCAGGCTCAGCACACTGGAGATATCCCCTGGTGCTATGAGAAAGGAGTCATTCTCCCTCTACTAGGGCATGATAATGGAGCTGCTTTGTGGTTGCTGCACCAGCCTCAGGACTGAAATAGTGTCTGTGCTTGTGCATCATGCATCACGCCACAGGAAAATGGAACAGAAAATGGTTTCACAGAGTGGTAGATCCATTGGCTTTGCCCTGCCAGTCTTTCAGCAACCTTCTTACCACGTTACCAAATCCCTGCCATGCAGCATGGAGCAGGTCTTTGTAAGTTCCCTATGTTCAGGTATTTCTATTGCATTTAATTCTTGTGTAGTATCCTTCTCCTCTTCACTACTCCATAAACACCTATGCTAGCAACAGACACATTCTAGTCATATATATTTGCGACGACTTTCCGTTTTATCTAGCAACATACAGTACAGTAGAAACAGCCAGGAGGGAAACAGAAAGCACACTGGATATTAGTGTTAAACACTTAGGATAATTCTCAAGTATTGAAAGTACGTTCTGTGTTTTATGAGAAAGAGAATCCTAAGTAACTAAACTGGCACTGGGGACCTCTCAAAGCATTTCCAGATCATTAACTTCCAAAGCAGCAGCCAGGAAGAAATAAACTGTAAAGTTTATTACATGGTTTTTTTTCACCTCTTTCTGTTAATCTGATGTAGCTTTTAATAGACAAATCATATAATGCCATCAATCTTAATACATTAGGAAATATAGGGGAAACAGTTACACTATGTGAGCTACTAGTATAAAGGAGACAAGAATCAGCCTGAAGAATCAGTTGAGAAATTGTCTCAAAGTCAGAATTTATTATATTAGTAATTATATGAAAATAGTAATTAGGTAAAGATATTAAATAGTTAGCAATTATTAGTGAAAATGACTTTGGGTTTCTTTTAGAATACTTTCATTAAAACAATTACCCACTTCCTGTTGGGCAATTTTATGCCCCTGATACTTTGGTTTGATTTCAACTGTTGTTTAAAAGTACACAAACTTTTACATAAGCATTGCAAAATGACATACAATATTGTATTAAATTGCAATAAAATAGCTTCCCTATTGCAAAAAGGCATTAAAAACAAACCTCAACTGAGTTTGTTTCCATCATTTAGTGATGGTGGATCCCCCAGAGTGTCAGAGTGTGCATTAGATGAGCATTCTTCTAGATTCATACTTGAGTTTATGGAGGTTCCCTCCAAACCCAGTGGCTCTCTGTCAGAATTGGTTATAAAATGTGGCTTGCTCTCAGCATAACATTTTGATGAAAAGAAAAACAAATCAGTTTAGTTGAAAAATTTCGGGAGAAAATTTTGATTTTCATTGAAAAAGCAAAAATCTGAACACCAAGAAATGTTCAGTTTTCAGCAATCAAAAACTGTTAAAAAAAAAGTTAAATATCTGAACACTGCCAAAACACAAAATATTTTTGGCAGAACACTGAAAAAAAAATAGTTTGGGGTTTTCAGTTTTCTGATCAATAATCAAGTTTTTTTAGGAAAACCTGCAATTTTCCCTCCAAAAATGGGAAATTGTTTGGAGGGAATGTTTGGAGGGAAAACGTTTGGAGGGAAATTGGGAAAAAATGTTTGGAGGGAAAATTTTTCACTATCCCTGTCCTCTGTCTCTTTCTCATAGAGAAGTTACAACAGTCCCTCCAGTGTAAGAAACTTTACCATTCCTACCTGATCTTATCTTCTCAGAAGCTCACACTGATGGTCTGCTATTTCTCAATTATCTTTGATAAGGAGCCATCAGGTAGACACTCTGCTGTTCAAATTGTGGATGGCTTCCCAGTGGAAAGGGTAATTAGCAAACTTTTCCTGCAGGGGGGAGCAGCACACAACCTTTGTAAGTAGATGGTAGTGAATTCCAGGAGCTTAAGCCTCTGGAAAAACAGCAGAAACCAAGACAAAGCCTGAAATTGGTATAAATTGGTGTCAATGGAGATACATGATTTATTCTGGCTCCGGGTCTGGCCCACTCGCTTTTTCTGACTGGCACCAGGACAGCAGACAAAATACACTCCCAATTAGAAAGTAAATCAAGCTAGAGCTGGTTGAAATTTTTCAAATGGAAAGATTTTTCCTTGTAAAATACCTCTTTCCCCCCTCAAAGACAATGAAATAAATCATGAAAAACTTCAGTTTTCAGAAATTTTTCATTTTTCCCAAAGATTTTTCACGGCATGTTTTATCAATATTTGTATTGAGAACTTTATCAAAATGTTTCTGGTAAATGAAAAAACAAACAAACAAACCAATAACCATTCCAGTAACATTTCGGGTAATATTTTTTATTTAAAAATTGCTAAAAAAAAAAAAAAAAAAAAAAAAATAGAAAAACATTCCAAAAAATGCATCCCTTTTGAACCTGGAGGTCAGGGGAGATAAAGAATACTTTGACATTTCTACATTTTTTTCATTATTATTATCCCCCACACACACACCAATATCTCTAGCCAAAACAGTTTTTGCTGAGTGCTGACCCTCTGAAGCACATAGTAGAGGTTTAAGGAATCTGAAGAATTACTATGACTTTCACCCCTGTTTGAAATACAAATTTAAGAAGGAACTGCTAAGCTGCCACAACCACAACCTTTGTGGAAATCTAATTGTGTCGGGGGGATGGGTCATGACGAACTTTGGATGAAAATTTTGCAAAATCATACACAAAGCACGGCATGTTTACGGCTGTTCCACTAATGTGAAAATAGGTAAATGTTAAGTATTTTTAATTTTGCACTGAATGTTATAAAGCTGGTTGCTGACATTTTCCATGAAATCATCAGCTACACTATGTTGATCCCATCTCCACATGCTTCTTCTCCTTGAAATGAATAGTAAACTGCGAAGGGGCCACATGAACTGCCACCGGGCTCATCACAAAGCAGTGGCAAATAGTAATGTATATAACAATGCAGGCTGTAAATTAGAAGCTTCAGCCAGGTCAAGAATATTTTCATTATTCGTAAGTATCTATGTTACTGCCTAACATTGCATTATCTCTTGTGCTTATTAAAAAACTCAGAATTTGTACATTATATTAAGGATGAAGTACAGTAAAAAACAAAAAAGAGCATTGTGAGATATGGAAAATGGGGATCTCTACAAGAGCCTGTTCCATGCGGCTGCATGGTAGCAGGATCATATCACATAGGGACTTCCGAGAAAATTTGATATGAAGAGCCTGGGTGAACCCTACATGACAGATTGGGTTAGAGAAACCCCTGGGTGTTTTTAACATCTGGCACTGTAAATATTGGGGTCATTAATAACCAGAATGAGATATAGGTTTTGGCACATGCTTTCTGCACATTTCTGCAAAATATATCAGCTCAAGTTTGTTAAAATATCCAGTACTTTCCCCTTAGTTTTTCATATAAAACTCAGGATTAGTTCATTCCCCTATCTGTTACCATAGCATACTGAGTTCCCTTCAATCCTGTTTTACAACCTTCATCTCTTGCCAAGAAACCTGCTAGCAAGAAATACTCAAAGCCGCAAAGAACTCAAAATCCTAGTGGGAAGCTCTAGTCCATCCTCATTCTGATGATCAGAAGAGACCTGGTCAGAGCCAAAGCATGACAAGGGCAATCAACAGAGGAAAGTTCTTGGCAAGGTTCACTGACTTCTCTGCGTCCTGCCTGGTCTTTGGCAGCTCATAATCCATATGTTCACCGTGCTCCAGGCTGCAAGCATTGTTTCTGCTACTAAGGGACATGCTGCAGCAGCTTGGAATTTAACTTTTCCCTTACTGATGATTGTTTATATAATGCTCTCCGAAGTCATGGGATTTTATAAGGAATTTACTCTTGGGCACAACCAAATTATCAGTATTCTGGGCTTATGTATTAAGGATACCATATATACTGACAGCATGTATGTTTTTTTCTCTATGATAGTCAGAAGTAGTCTTCCTAATACTGACATTTGAAACCATGGAAGCATTTGAATTAGTACAGTATGAGCCGGTACAATATCAATCACAAAAGAAAAGTTCATTTATCTAAGCAAAACTGTATTCCTCTCACTTCATGTTTCCTATTTGTTACGTTCGTGGGAGGCTGCGGGCCTACCCAGGGTGCTCTGCAAGAATGAGGCCCACACGCTCTGTGAGTTATTGGCTTTATTGAAGGCAAAGTGACACATCCGCAACGGGGACTCCTGGCGTTGCGGTCACGGAGACGGGGAACCCAGCGCACCATAACCTGGGCCTGGTACAGAGTGCCAAAAACGGGGCGGACTCATACAGCTATATACAGACATCTCATACAGAAGCAAGCAGGGGCCGCCTCCTGGCTCAAGGCCATGCAAAGCAATTCTAACTAATTCATAACAAACTACAGCTGGCCGGCCTTGAGCTGCGATAACCGCTGAAACAATGTGAGAAAGCGAACACCCTTGCTATGCCGTAGCACAATCTTCCGTGGTACCCTACACTATTTTAATCATTTTTTGGTTTGGATTCTTTTTAGGCCCTGTTCTAGCATAGCACTTAAGCACGTGCACTGGTGTAGACACATGAACAGTTCCGTTGACTTCGTTGACTCAGCTGGTACAATGTATTTCTTTTTGTTATTTTTAATATAAGCCCCAACATTTAAAGTGCAGGGGAGGTCACCTTGAAGTGTAATCCCCGTGAGGTAAATTTATCATAGGACTGTGACATAGACAATGCAGATCTATGAACACACTTTTCAGTGACTTCAACTATACATTTACATGATCTGCTCTGGGGAAATGTTAAAGAAACCAAACCCCTCTATTTTTCTATTTCAGTAATGACCAAACCTGAACAGGTTCACAAAGTGGACTTGGCTAGAATAAATAGTTTGGAGGCTTATACAAAACTTATTGGGACTATCCACACATCTTTGAGCTGCAAAAATTGATTGAAAATTGAATGAAAAAAATTCTCTCCTGAGGTTTCTGGCACATTCTACTCCCAGAAAGACCAGAAATATTGTGAAAACAGCCTTTTTTTTTTTTTTTTTTTTAAGTGTAGAGAAGCTACAGGGACACTCTGACCTATGGCTCTTCAGGTCAATGAGGTGGCACAGTTTAATAGGGAATTGGGGTATAAAGATCCATGTCAGTCTCTAGGAAGTTAGTCCCAAAGGAACACTTTCTGGGGTCCAGAAAGCAGACAGGTAAGACCACCTTCACCCTGTTACTTACTAGGTTGTGAAGACAATGCAGTGTAATTGGGCCAGACTGTCCAAAGAGGAGGTCAGAAGTAGCTATTGCAGCAATCACAGTGAAGACACTGGGAGAAAGATGTGGCCCACTGACTAATACAAATGCCAGGTATAGAGGGGAGAAGAGAGAGAAAGAGACAGAAAGATTGTAGGTGGACTTGGTTGAACACGGACATCATCAGCACCATCATTTTCGCTGGTGAAATAGAGACCAGCCAAGGGAAAGGTGCTGAGGGGCAACCTGCCCTTCAAGGGAAGCACAGATCTGAACTGGCAGCATTGAGGAAGCAGTCCAGCATCAGCCTTTAGAGACCAAGTGGAATACAAAGAAAGGAGACTCATTAGCAGCTGTTTTGGTACATCTAGTTAACTTGAAAGCAAAGGCTGCTATGTGCAAAAGAAAAACCATGAAAAATCAGTTAACCAAAGATTTCAAACATTATCAAAGTTTCTTTTGGGCTCTGTTTAAAAAAAAAATGCGGGTAATGCTTTTGGAGGGGAGGGGAGCGTTAATTTTCTGGGAAAAAACAAACGTATCCACCCATAAAGAATTGCTTTTTCTATTTAGGAAGGACATTACCATATTAGCATAGCCATTCCAACCCCAATTGGTATGTAATAGTATGAAAAACAGTAGTGTTCTAACAATAACACTGGAAAGGTTTCAAATCTATCCTGCAATCTTTAGAGAAATTATTGGGTTACATTCTGTGCTCTGATGCACTACGCAAATCCAGAGCTGACTGCAGCTGAGTCACTTTGGTCTTACTCCATTGGAAAGAAGGTAGCCGAATTTGGTCCATGATTTCTCATCAGTCTATTCACAAAAATAAATGTATGGGCCTGAATTTCACTTACCCTAAGGCCACTTTACACTGCTCTAGCAGAGTTGAGACTTCAGTATCAATGAGAATCCAGACCTATATCACTAAATCCCTGCAAGATGTTTAGTATAGACAGTGCTGTGCAGCAGTCAGTCTGAAAAGAGTTATGCAGGGTTTGAGACATATTACTCTAATTAAAGTTAGTGGGAGTGGCAAGGCTAGAACAGCATTTTGAAAATGGAAACGGGTAGTGATGAGGTCTTTTCTAACTAAACTAACCTGGAGACTGAAAGAATTTCTAA
This sequence comes from Macrochelys suwanniensis, assembly GCA_033296515.1. Classification (NCBI taxonomy): domain Eukaryota; kingdom Metazoa; phylum Chordata; order Testudines; family Chelydridae; genus Macrochelys; species Macrochelys suwanniensis. The sequence continues at coordinate 27,654,391 of CM065780.1, read as the reverse complement.
GCAGACATATCAGTAAAAAAAAAAACATTGGTGGCCCCAAAATGGGAACATTCATCTCATCAGTCCTCCCACTTGCTTTAACTTGTCTTTTGTCCTTCATGGAATATAATACAACCGTCCAGATTAAAAATAAAAGAGGAAGAAGAAAAGTGAGCAAGATTCATAATGTACAATAATTGACACAAAGTGCCCCACAACAATTAACCCTTTGGGGTTTTCTTCATTATGAAATACACAAACATAAAATCAACTCAGTGTTTCTGTTCAGTAGCTGTATGGGCATCTGTCCTTATTTATTAAAGGTACTGAAGCTATAATGCAAGAATGAACAATGAATGCTTTTTTTAAAAGTCAAATTAATTTTAGTTTTTCCTAAGGAAAATATGTTAATTGTCATGCCATACACATTCCCTCAGTATCCCAGACAACTCATCAGTACCCAGAGCATTTCAAGGAATTTATGCCCAGAAAATTGCTCCTTGTGAGAGAAAAAAATATGGATTTTTTTTCAACCTTAGTAAGTGCTGGTTATTAGTGACATAGTTCCTGGGTATGAATTATCACTTAAAATTAATGACCCAAGACTGTTGCGGTATTATGCTGTGAGACTGACACCTACCATTACTATGGGAATTATATTCTTTTTTTAAGAACTGTTAATTTAACTTATGTAAATTAATTGGCTGAAGTTTGAGAAAAGATTGCAGACTGCTCTCATTTGGACTCCTTTATTAGCAGAAAGTCAGGTGTTGAAATACTTTTAAAACTGTTAATTCTGTTCTTTGCTTCTGTAGCGTGGGCAGTGTCTCACTTGTTAATTATATCAAGTGCATAATAAAATACAGAAGAACAAAGTTAAAGAAAAGAATTAAATACTTTCCATTGGCAAGTCTTTAACTGTAAGCTTCTGTCCATGTGCCAATATGGAGCCTACTTCTTAAAGAACTATGGCTTCTGCACAGCATTTCTCAGTTTGGACAGTTATGGTGACAGAAATACCAATGCATGATTTTCTTTCCAAAAACAGGGCTTTCCAGGTACAATATCACTGGATCACAGATATCTGTTTCTCTTAGCTCAGAAGATTGTGAAAAAGACTGTAATAGTGTTAACTGAAAGGCCAGGGCTTAATTTGTACCAGGGATGAGCCCCAGCACCTCTGGGCTTGGAAGTTCATAGCCCCGGCTCCTCTGGGCACACTGCATCAGTCATGAATGTAAGCTTCGGTGAGCTTAAATTCAAAAAGGAAGCTTACAAGAAATGGAAATTTGGACAGATGTCTAGGGAGGAGTATAAAAATATTACTAGAACATGCAGGGGTGTAATCAGGAAGGCCAAGGCACAATTGGAGTTGCATCTAGCAAGGGATGTGAAGGGTAACAAGAGGGATTCTACAGGTATGTGAGCAACAAGAAGAAGGTCAGGGAAAGTGTGGGACCCTTACTGAATGGGAGAGGCAACATAGTGACCGATGATGTGGAAAAAGCTGAAGTACTCAATGCTTTTTTTACCTCCGTCTTCACAGACAAGGTCAGCTCCCAGACTGCTTCACTGGGCAACACAGTATGGGGAGGAGGTGAGCAGCCCTCAGTGCTGAAAGAACAGGTTAAGGACTATTTAGAAAAGCTGGACATGCTCAAGTCCATGGGTTCAGATCTAATGCATCCAAGGGTGCTGAGGGAGTTGGCTGATGTAATTGCAGAGCCATTGGCTGTTATCTTTGAAAGTTCTCATAGACTCATAGACTTTAAGGTCAGACGGGACCATTATGATCATCTAGTCTGACCTCCTGCACAATGCAGGCCACAGAATCTCACCCACCCACTCCTGGAATAATCCTCTCACCTATGTCTCAGCTATTGAAGTCCTCAAATCATGGTTTAAAGACTTCAAGATGCAGAGAATCCTCCGGTAAGTGACCCGTGCCCCATGCTGCAGAGGAAGGCAAAAAAACCTCCAGGGCCTCTGCCCATCTACCCTGGAGGAAAATTCCTTCCCGACCCCAAATATGGCGATCAGCTGAACCCCGAGCATGTGGGCAAGACTCACCAGCCAGACACCCAGGAAAAAGTTCTCTGTAGTAACTTCTAACATCCCATCATTGACCATTGGTCCTATTTACCACTGATGGCAATTAATTGACCTTTGACTAAGATCATGTTATCCCATCAAACCATCCCTTCCATAAACGTATCTAGCTTAATCTTGAAGCCAGTTAGGTCTTTTGCCCCCACTGCTTCCCTTGGAAGGCTGTTCCAGAACTTCTCTCCTCTGATGGTTAGAAACCTTCGTCTAATTTCAAGTCTAAACTTCCTGATGGCCAGTTTATATCCATTTGTTCTTGTGTCCACATTGGTACTGAGCTGAAATAATTCCTCTCCCTCCCTGGTATTTATCCCTCTGATATATTTAAAGAGAGCAATCATATCTCCCCTCAGCCTTCTTTTGGTTAAGGTAAACAAACCAAGCTCCTTGAGTCTCCTTTCATACGACAGGTTTTCCATTCCTCGGATCATCCTAGTGGCCCTTCTTTGTACCTGTTCCAGTTTGAATTCATCCTTCTTAAACATGGGAGACCAGAACTGCACACAGTATTCCAAATGAGGTCTTACCAATGCCTTGTATAACGGTACTAACACCTCCTTATCTCTACTAGAAATACCTCGCCTAATGCATCCCAAGACCGCATTAGCTTTTTTCACGGCCACATCACATTGGCGACTCATAGTCATCCTGTGATCAACCAGGACTCCGAGGTCCTTCTCCTCTTCCGTTACTTCCAACTGATGCGTCCCCAGCTTATAACTAAAATTCTTGTTATTAATCCCTAAATGCATAACCTTACACTTCTCACTATTAAATTTCATCCTATTACTATTACTCCAGTTTACAAGGTCATCCAGATCTTCCTGTAGGATATCCCGATCCTTTTCTGAATTGGCAATACCTCCCAACTTTGTGTCATCTGCAAACTTTATTAGCACACTCCCACTTTTGGTGCCGAGGTCAGTAATAAAAAGATTAAATAAAATTGGTCCCAAAACTGAACCTTGAGGAACTCCACTAGTAACCTCCCTCCAACCTGACAGTTCACCTTTCAGTATGACCCGCTGTAGTCTCCCCTTTAACCAGTTCCTTATCCACCTCTCAATTTTCATATTGATCCCCATCTTTTCCAATTTAACCGATAATTCCTCATGTGGTACTGTATCAAATGCCTTACTGAAATCGAGGTAGATTAGATCCACTGCGTTTCCTTTATCTAAAAAATCTGTTACTTTCTCAAAGAAGGAGATCAAGTTGGTTTGGCACGATCTACCTTTTGTAAAACCATGTTGTAATTTGTCCCAATTGCCATTGACCTCAAGGTCCTTAACTACTTTCTCCTTCAAAAAATTTTTCAAGACCTTGCATACTACAGATGTCAAACTAACAGGCCTGTAGTTACCCGGGTCACTTTTTTTCCCTTTCTTAAAAATAGGAACTATATTAGCTATTCTCCAGTCAAACGGTACAACCCCTGAGTTTAGAGATTCATTAAAAATTTTTGCTAATGGGCTTGCAATTTCATGTGCCAGTTCCTTTAATATTCTTGGATGAAGATTATCTGGGCCGCCTGATTTACTCTCATTAAGCTGTTCAAGTTTGGCTTCTACCTCGGATATGGTAATATCTACCCCCACATCCTTATTCCCATTTGTCATGCTGCCACTATTCCTAAGCTCCTCATTAGCCTCATTAAAGACTGAGGCAAAGTATTTGTTTAGATATTGAGCCATGCCTAGATTATCCTTAACCTCCACTCCATCCTCAGTGTTTAGCGGTCCCACTTCTTCTTTCTTTGTTTTCTTCCTATTTATATGGCTATAAAACTTTTTACTATTGGTTTTAATTCCCTTTGCAAGGTCCAATTCTACATGCCTTTTAGCCTGTCTCACTTTATCCCTACATGCTCTGACCTCAATAAGGTAGGTTTCTTTGCTGATCCCTCCCATCTTCCACTCCTTGTATGCTTTCAGTTTTTTCTTAATCACCTCTCTGAGATGCTTGCTCATCCAGCTTGGTCTAAAACCCCTGCCTATGAATTGTTTCCCCTTTCTTGGGATACAGGCTTCTGATAGCTTCTGCAACTTTAACTTGAAATAATCCCAGGCCTCCTCCGCCTTTAGGTCCATAAATTCTTTAGTCCAATCCACTTCCCTAACTAATTTCCTTAATTTATTAAAGTTAGCCCTTTTGAAATCAAAAACCCTAGTCTCAGATTTATTTTTGTTTATCCTTCCATTTAGTTTGAACTGAATTAGCTCATGATCACTCGAACCAAGGTTGTCCCCTACAACCATTTCTTCAATGAGGTCCTCACTACTCACCAAAACCAAATCTAAAATGGCATCCCCCCTTGTTGGTTCAGCAACTACCTGATGAAGGAATTCATCAGCTATCACATCTAGGAAAATCTGAGCCCTATTATTATTACTAGCACTTGTTCTCCAATCTATATCTGGGAAGTTGAAGTCTCCCATGATCACACAGTTCCCATTAGTATTTACTTCCTTAAAAACATTAAAGAGGCCTCTATCCCTATCCAAATTAGATCCCGGTGGTCTATAGCACACCCCAAGCACTATCCCAGGGGAGGCTCTAGTAGTTTTCTTCCCCAATGTGATTTTTGCCCAGACAGACTCTGTCTTATCCATTCCATCACTTTTTATTTCTTTACAGTCTACCTCATCATTGATATACAATGCTACTCCCCCACCTTTACCTTTATTTCTATCTTTCCTAAACAGCACATACCCTTCAATACCTGTACTCCAGTCATGACTACTATTCCACCATGTTTCGGTTATTCCTATGATATCTGGTTTCACTTCCTGGACCAGTAGCTCTAATTCCTCCATTTTGTTACCTAGGCTCCTCGCATTGGTGTACAAACATCTTAATTTTTGCTGTTTGGCCTCACTCACATTCCTTACCCAATTTGGTATGGACATTGTACTGCCAGTATGACCTATTTGACTAGTATCCACTCTGCCCTTCCTCCTGATGTCCATTCTCCTACCCCCGGCTATATCCTCTCTTACTTGGTTGTCTTCCCTCTCAATGTTAAAATCCAGCGTGGAGATTACCTGGACATCTCCCAACCGTCTCCCCCAAATTCCTAGTTTAAAGCTCTCTTGATCAGTTGTGCCAGCCTCCATCCTAGAAGTCTATTTCCTTCCCTACTCAGGTGAAGTCCATCCCGAGAGAACAGTCCTCTGTCCATGAATGCCTCCCAGTGGCCATACATCCCAAAGCCCTCCTTGTAGCACCAATCCCTGAGCCATCTGTTGATCATCATAATCCTGTCACACCTTTGTTGCCCTTCTCTAGGAACAGGCAGAATCCCACTGAAGATTACCTGAGCCTCGATTTCCTTAAGCGTCTTCCCCAGCCTGGCATAGTCCCCCTTGATTCGTTCCAGTGAGAATCTAGCCGTGTCATTTGTTCCTACGTGAAGGATGATCAATGGATTCTTTCCCGCTCCCTTTAGGATCCTCTTCAACCTCAGGTCCACATCCCGTATCTTAGCACCCGGTAGACAGCACACCCTTCTGTTCTCTGGATCAGCTCTGGTTACAGGCCTGTCTATTCTTCTCAGTAAGGAGTCCCCAATCACGTAGACCTGCCTTTTCCTGGTGACAGTGCGATTCTCCAGTCTATCCCCTGTTCCCTCTGGCTGCAAGTCCTTTCCATTCCTATTTTCCCTTGTAATCCTCTTCAATCCATCCTGTATCCTCCTGGGACTCATGTTTGGTGTTGTCCCCATCGACTCTTCCCCTTCTTCTATGGGACTAACCGCTCTTCTCTTCTTCCTTGCCCTTCCACCTTCAGTGACCACCTGCTGTACCCCTTCTTCATTCTCCAACTCTGCAAACCTGTTCTTGAGCTCTATTTCTCCTTCACTGGCCCGTCTTTTCCTCTGCCTGGTTCTCATAGTCACATGCTTCCACTGTCCATTTTCTTCACCCGGCAGTCCCCCCTCAGAGGCCTTTGATCCTGCTTCCATCTGCATCTCTGAGCTTTCCCCGTCAGCCACCTCGTGCCTTTCCTCCATCAACTGCTCGAACCCCCGTCTAAACTCAACCAGAGTTTCCACCTGCATCTCCAATCCTCGGATCTTTTCTTCCATCAGCTCTATCAGGCGGCACTTCATGCAGACAAAAGTCTTATCAGGTACCCCCTCCAGAATCATATACATACCGCAGGTGCCACATCCAGTCATCCTCATTGTGTCCTCCACTGCTTGGCTCATGACCACTGCTGCCTCTATATCTGCCAGCCTTCTCACCTAAATCCTTCTCCTCCAACAGACCTCCCACTCAAACTCCCCTGTTTACAGCTCTGTTTGCTGGCTCCTGTGCTGCTGCAGCTGTCTGGGGAAAAAAGCAAATATAGTGGCCATATTTTAAAAAGGGAAGAAAGAGAACATGGGGAACTACACACTGGTCAGCCTTACTTCAGTCCCTGGCAAAATCATGGAGCAGGTCCTCAAGGAATCAATTTTGAAGCACTTGGAGGAGAGGAAGGTGATCAGGAACAGTCAGCATGGATTCACCAAGGGCAAGTCATGCCTAACCAAGCTAATTGCCTTCTATGGTCAGATAACTGGCTCTGTGGATGAGGGGAAAGCAGTGGATGTGCTATTTCTTGACTTTAGCAAAGCTTTTGATACGGTCTCCCCAGGGCCGGTGCTCCCATTAGGTGACCCTAGGAGGTCTCCTAGGGCGCCAGGATGTGGGGGTCGGCGACTCCCGGAGGAGGTAAGCTGCCACGGAGGGGCAGGGAGCCGAGCCTGCCGCTTCCTGCGGCGGGGGGAGGGGCGGGGAGCCGAGCCCAGCGCTACCTTGGCCGCGGTGGGGAGCCCAGCCCAGCCCGCCGTGGGCGGGGAGCCGAGCCCAGTGCTTATGCCACGGCCTCATGGGGGGGGGGAGCGGGGAGCCCAGCCGAGCCTGCCTCGGGGAGCCCAGCCCAGCCCGCCGTGGGGGCGGGGCGCCGAGCCCAGCACCCCCTCTGCGGCCTGTGGGAAGCCAAGTTCAGCGCCCCCGCCATGGCATGGGGGGGGCGGGGAGCCAAGCCCTGCCCCCAGCCACAGGGGAGCCAAACCCAGCCCCCCGGCCCCAGGCTGCATGGGGGGGCGGGGAGTGTGCCGGGGTGGGGGGGTAGCTGCCGCACGGGGTGGTAGATTCCGCAGGGGGGGCAGCAGACTGCCACGGGGGGCAGTGTTAGCTGGGGGGGGGGGCACACGCAGGGCTGGTGCAAGGAAGTTCCGCCTAGGGCACGAAACTTCCTTGCACTGGCCCTGGGTCTCCCACAGTATTCTCGCCAGCAAGTTAAAGAAGTATGGATTGGATGAATGGACTATAAGGTGGATAGAAAGCTGGCTAGATTGTCAGGCTCAATGGGTAGTGATCAATGGCTTGATGTCTAGTTGGCAGCCTATATCAAGTGGAGTGCCCCAAGAGTCGGTGCTGGGGCAAATTTTGTTCAATATCTTCATTAATGATCTGGATGATGGGATGAATTGCAGATGCCACTAAGTTCGCAGATGACACCAAACTGGGGGGAGAGGTAGATATGCTGGAGGGTAGGGATAGGATCCAGAGTGACCTAGACAAATTGGAGGATTGGGCCAAAAGAATCTGATGAAGTTCAACAAGGACAAGTGCAGAGTCCTGCACTAAGGATGGAAGAATCCCATGCACTGCTACAGGCTGGGGACTGACTGACTAAGAGGTAGTTCTGCAAAAAAGGACCTGGGGATTACAGTGGACGAGAAGGTGGATATGAGTAAGCAGTGTGCCCTTGTTGCCAAGAAGGCCAACGGCATATTGAGCTGTATTAGTAGGAGCATTGCCAGCAGATCGAAGGAAGTGATTATTCCCTTCTGTTTGGCAGTGGTGAGGCCACACCTGGAGTATTGTGTCCAGTTTTGTTCCCCCCACTACAGAAGGGATGTGGAGAAATTGCAGAGAATCCAGCGGAGGGCAACCACTGTTATTAGGGGGCTAGGACACATGACTTATGAGTAGAGGCTGAGGGAACTGGAGTTATTTAGTCTGCAGAAGAGAAGAATGAGAGGGGATTTGATAGCAGCCTTCAACTACCTGAAGGGTGTTCCCAAAGAGGATGTAGCTAGGCTGTTTTTTAGTGGTGGCAGATGACAGAACAAGAAGTAATGGTCTCAAGTTGCAGTGGGGGAGGTCTAAGTTGGATATTAGGAAACACTATTTCAGTAGGAGGGTGGTGAAGCACTGGAATGGGTTACCTAGGAAGGTGGTGGAATCTCCATCCTTAGAGGTTTTTAAGGCTTGGCTTGAGAAAGCCCTGGCTGGGATGATTTAGTTGGGGATTGGTCCTGCTTTAAGCAGGGGGTTATACTAGATGACCTCCTGCGGTCTTTTCCAAACCTAATCTTCTATGATTTTATGATTAACGTAAAAAAAAAAATGCCTGAGCCCCAGCACTTAATTGCTTGAGCCCAGCACCTTGTTCATTACAAATTAAGCACTGTGAACGGCTGTCTCTGGAAGAACAGGAATCTGTGGCATCTGTCACCAAAAGAAGTGAACATTTGAAAAGTTGAATTATGGCACTTCCTACAAAGTGAGAACTTCAGGTCTGACCACTGTATAGTTAATAGTTAAGTAAAGGGGTTGTGTCCCTTCACTGTTGTTCCTTCAATCTCCCCAATGCCAAGAGTTTATTTACATTAATGATGCAACTGTACGAAGAGATTACTGTCAAGATACCACATAATGAATTATTGATTTTTACCCATATTAATATTTTATATAATAAACAATGAATGAATTTTTAAAATCATTTATTTTTCACTACTTTTGCCCTTTGATTTCTGCTAGCCATTCAATTTTCACAGTGAAACCTGCCTGACTACAAATCAGTTTCATTTCATTGGTCTCATGAGCTAACACAGCCAGATTGCTAATACTGTTTGAATTTGCACCATTTATATTGACATTAAAAACCTGTTTCCACTGAAATTAAAACAAAATCCTAAAACTCTTAGTATTCAATATTCAGATTTGATTTTATAACCTACTTTGCGCTGTCTCTAAGGATGCAAAATAAGATGAGTGGGTGAGTAACAAATAAGTGGAATACACAAAATCTGTGGTTCTAGTAATAAACAGGGATGTAATGTACTGTTATGGGTGGAACACAGCAGGCATATACAGCTTGATTAACTCTAAAGGAAGAACTGCCTTTTATAAGAGCTAAAATCACTCCTGTACATAAGAGCCAGAACAAGGCTTATTCACCAATTAAGTGACACATAGGTATTGTGATGGATTTTTCAGATGCTCTCATTGATGGCCCAACTCTGCTCCCACTGAAGTTACAGGGAGGTTTAATGGAAATTCCCATTGACTCAGTAGGAGTAAAGGCATCTAACACTAAACACTTTTGAAAATCTCACCCTCTGGGCGCTCTGAGCAGGAAAGTCTTTCATTCAAAGTCAGGCAAATTAAATGGGGTGCTGCTATGTAAACTAACATGTTAATATGCTAAACTACAAAAAGAGAAATAAACCACAAACATGGTCATACGAAGGATGACAAAGATGAATAAAACTGCAAGAAGAATCAGTAAGACTGAAGGGGAGAAGAAAAGATCTGTTTCTCAGGAAAAGTTACAGCACAGACAACAATAAAGCAGAGTAAGAAAAATGCCTGAAAGGATCAAACAGTGCATTCACCATGTTTCATATATTCAAAGTCCAGATGGTACCATTGTGATCATTTAAGTCTTCCTCATGTATAATACAGGCCATAGAATTTCTTCAAAATAATTCTTAGAGCATATCTATCTTTATTAAAACTTGACAGTAATGGAGAAAACACCATGACTCTTAGTAAATTGTTCCAGTGGTTAATTACCTTCACTGCTAAAAATGTATGCCTTGTCTACCTTTGACATCCAGCCTTTGGATCATGTTATGCCTATCTCTGATAGATTGATGAGCACATATTTGGTCCCCATATATGTACTTATAGATTGTAATCTAGTCACCTTAACCGTCTCTTTGTTAAGATAAATAGATTGAACTCCTTGAGTCTATCACTACAAGGCATGTTATCTAATCCTTTAATCATTCTCATGGTTCTTCTCTGAAGCCTCTCCAATTTATCAACATCCTTCTTGAATTGTGGACATCAGAACTGGATACAATATTCTAGCAGTGCTTACACCAGTGCCAGATATAGAGGTGAAATAACCTCTCTACTCCTATTTGAGAGTCCCCTGTTTATGCATACCAGGATCACGTTAGCATTTTTGGCCACAGCATCACACTGGTAGCTTACATTCAGGAGATGATCCACCACGACCCTCTCCTCTTTATTATTTTCTACTCCCCCCCCTTTTTTTGGGGGGGGCGGGTGTCATGCACAGTTGATCAGTAATGGTTTCATATGATTTTTTCAGGTCACTGATAAAAATGTTAAATGGTATAGAGCCAAGAACCAATCCATATGAGGCCCTACTGGAAACATACATGCTTGTGACAATTTCTCATTTACAATTACATTTTGAGACCGATCAGTTAGCCAGTTTTTAATTCCTTTAATGTGTGCCATTAATTGTATATCATTCTAATTTTTTTAACAAAATGTTATGGCACTAAGTCAAACACTTTACAGAAGTCGAAATATATTCCATCAACATTATTACATTTATCAACCAAATTTATAATCTCATTTAAAAAGTCATATTAATTTAACAGGATTTATTTTCCATAAACTCATTTTGATTTACATTACTTACATTATCCTTCTTTTATTTTATATTGATCATGTCCCATAGAAGTTTGCTCAGGGTCGATGTCAGGTTGAGAGGCCTACTATAAACCAGTGTCATTGTATCTACCTTTTTAAAAAACTGGTACAATGTTAGCTTTCTTCCAGCCTTCTGGAATTTCCCCAGTGCTCCAAGACTTATTGAAAAGTCAACATTAATAGTCCAGTGAACTTCTCAGCCAGGTCTTTTAAAATTCTTGGATGCAAGTTATGTGGACCTGCTGATTTAAACATGTCTAACATTACTAGCTTTTGTTTAACATCTTCCAGAAATACTAGTAGATAGAAAGAGTGTTATCACCATATGTATAATTTGTTTTTTTCCCGAAATACAGAACAGAAATATTTATTGAACACTTCTGCTTTTTCTGCATTATTATTGATAATTCTACCATTTCCTAATACCTGGCAAATAAGCAAGCTGAGTTTTAAAACAAAGCTAAATGTTCTCCACAAATATTTTGTCAGCCCTCTCCTAAGCATTTGGAAGCTGGCCATCCTAAGAAAATAAAATATTCAAGACCAAATGCTTCCATTGAATTTTTTGAATCAAATAGCAAAGTCATGTGATTAATTGAATGAGATCCCGATAGTTGTCTTCATTGGATAAAACATTAACAGAGTCTGTTTGTGCCCTATAGATTAATGCACAAGTGAAAGAAGGGAGCTTGCATAGCACAGGACACTTACATATGCCTCATTAAACCCTTTGATACTGATCCTTCACTACATCTGCTGTGATTTTATTAAATCTATTACAATATTAGGAGACAGACACAACTGGTACATTCAAGCAACATCAGGAGCAGGTGGTTCTGACTTGCACATATATAGAAATTTTGGCAGCAGTTGAGCAGTTAATAAATAATAACACTTAGGTTCATAAAGCAATTATATTTGAAGTTCGTTTTACATAGGGATGGGTAGGAATGGACCTTGTATTGGTTCAGAAGATGAATCTCTACAGTGGAGCAGGGTAATCTTAATACCCAGTTAGAATACATGTGTAAGTGGCTGCACTCACTGCCATAGCACCCCCTAACATCAGAGGCGGCACTGCAGGGCCTTTGCCTCTCACAACCACTATTGACCCCTTCTCTGGATTTTCCATGGCACAGCCCTCCAGATAGGTCACTTCTTAAGTTCAATCCCCTTTTGCCATAACAAAATTCCAGGTGTAAATCCAAACAAATATCCAAACCAATAATTCTTCTGCCCCTCTTGAGCTACACTGAAGTTCTCTGCTTTTTCCCTTACTCCTGGACTCTGCAGTGTTCTTCTATGCTGCTGCTTCTCAGCAGGTTTCCCCATTGCCTACTCTCCCTGGGGACTCTGGCAGCTTCCCTCAGGGATCTTCCTGCTTCTTACAGGCCTTATCTCAGAGCCTCCTATAGGAGCTTGACTTGCTCCTTGTGGTTTTCTCCAGTTTGCCTGTACCAAGCCCTTCCCAGAGAGAGGGAAGGCCTCTTGTTCCTTTCTCCCAGGTCTTCTCCTTCACCTAGTTGCAGAGCCGGCTTTAAGCCAATTCCACCGATTCTCCGGAATCGGGCCCCACTCCGGTGGGAGGTTTTTGTTTTGTTTTTTGTTGGGCTTGGCCGAATCGGCGGTGGCGGGAGAGTGCGGGGCCCCGCTGTTATTCTTCGTGTGGGGCCCCGCACCCGCTAAAGCCAGCCCTGCCTAGTTGTATTCCCTCTCTTTGAAGTTCTCCCTGACCCTTCCACAGCTGAGATCACTAATTGTAACTGAGACTGTATAGTGATCAACTGGGGTTAACTGCTAGGTCACAGCCCAGGCTGGGGATGAAAACATTTCAAGGGCCAGCCAGCCTAGGACAACATTCACATTTCACACAAACAATTGCAAGTTCTGGATGAAATATTTTGATCTACTCTGTTGGTATGTATGTACCGTTAATCTAAACATTGTAGTATTTATATTCTCATTTTTTATATACTCAATAAAATCATTTAAATAAAGCCTCAGAGTGTGTATAGATCTTTTGACCTTCAAAAAAGCTTTGCAAACATTTGCTAATGCTCACATCATCTTTGTGAGGTAGGCAGCATATCATATCTCCAGTTTACACATGGGTAAACTGAGGCAGGGAGATTATTTGTCCAAAGCCACAGGTTACGTTACTGTTAAAACTGGGATTCAGATTTAAGATTTCCTTCTACCTGCTTCTGCACTAGGACCTCCAGACCTGAAGGGTGAAATGAGAAGCATCATCAGTACATTTTGAACTGGGACAAGATTAAACAGACAGGAATGGTTTTGTGATGAACATCACTGTCCAGTACTTTCAAATCAATGAAATTATTTATGCAGTAAATTTCTGCACTTTGTGGGCCTCATTCAAAGCCTCCTGAAATCAATGGGAGTCTTTCTAATAACACCAATGGGTTTAAGATCAGGCCTTGAAAGGTGGAAAAATCAGGCTTTCGATGCCACAAGTCCATGGTGATGCACTTCTTTCCAGACTTTCTTTGAAAGTCTTCGTAGGGCCATCACTGGCTAAATGACAATCGTAGGTGGGACTGTCTATATAGCAATTCCTCTGGTACAACGTGTTGACTATTAACCCCTGACCTGATCTTGGATGTTTTATGGTTTGGGGTATAATTCCTTGGGTAAGCATGTTTAATGGAAGTTATGAAAGCTGTAACAGCAAGTAGAACACATATAATTGGGTTATTGGGCTGAAAGCTGGTAGGCCCAAGAGATAACTCCGAGTCACAATTCTGCACTCTAATTCTAAAAAGACAAACCAGTAACCACCGCAGAATTTGCAAGATGAGGGCTTGGGGGGGCAGGGCTTTAGCAATCTGGTTGCTATGCAGTAAATACGCAGTTTAACCACATTTACGTATAGAAATTAAGAAACATGTGACACAATTAGCATTAATGATTAGGGGCTTGGCTATGGCCCCTCAAAAGGTCATATATAGGTAATCGGCAGGTATCAGTCTCGTTATGGTCATGGAAATTGGTGAAATATGGTTAGATATCCAATAGGTTACACAGAAGTGGGGTATAACAAGCTCTGTTTAGTTCCCCATTTTGGGTTTTGTCAGTTCCCTGAGATGACATAAACTGAACGAGGACTGGTGCGCTCCACTTACTTTATAGAGACCATTGGAAACAGACGGAAAAGTGTACACAATGAAAGAGTCTAAGTATGCATAATGCAGAAAACCATTTTACTGTACTGATCTTATACTTATGTATATTGATTTTTCTATTATTTCAATTACATTTGTCAGTATTAACTAAAGTTAATGAAGTTTCTGTGCGTGCTTCACCAAATTTCATCTTCTTAATTCTAAGTGGCCACCTGAAAAAGAACCTGTTGTTATCTGTGACAAGTGCAAATTGCACCCCAATAAATAATCTTATAATTGTTTAGGCTCCAAACTTCTGCAGAAGAGGTATCTTAATTATGTACACCTGAACTGAGGGCAGGTCTATGCTACCCGCTGATCCAGCGGGTAGCAATCAATCCCTGAGCACTCTCTCTGTCAACTCCGGAACTCCACCACCACGAGATGCGGAAGCAGAGTCAATGGGGGAGCGGCAGCGGTCGACTCGCTGCCATGAGGACGCCGAGGTAAGTCGACCTAAGATACGTCGACTTCAGCTACGCTATTCCCGTAGCTGAAGTTGCGTATCTTAGGTCGATCCCCACCCCCTAGAGTAGAGCTGGGCTAAGAGTCACATACCTTCCAACTGCTAACACCTGAGTAATAGTGGGTGTTGGCTACATGCTCAACTGCTTACACTAACTGTGAAAACCACAGCCATTGGGCCTGATACGCAGAACCACAGTTGTCAACTCCAGAGTTCTTTACAAAAAGTCTTTTAGAAGGCCCAGAGATTGAGACTTTTCTGCTGCCTTGGGAGAAATCATCTCAGAAGTCACTCAGAAATCTGAGTGATTTCATTTATGAAATCTTATGCTCATATCATTTGAAAGAAAAATATAAAACTTTGGTTAGTCCTGATGAGTATTACCATTTGTACTCTATACGTACATGCATAAAATTAAGTTGTCCCTTACTTACTACACTTGTGGTTCTGCCCAGGATTGCTCCTTTATCACTATTCTATACCATATTATCTCTTCCTTAGTGGGACAGAATTTAATGATAGAAAATATTCTTAAGTGTACCAGTATCCTGTAAAATTATGTGACACCCAAAGAGATGGAGTTCTTGTAATAGTGTTCCATCCTGGACCTGGCAAGCATTGGATTTAGGGTTAGCAGGCTCCCAAGTGAAGACATGTGGGAGCTCTGCCCACAGGGAAATATACAATATATGCCCGAATGAACCAATCTGCCTACAAAATCCACAGAAATGAAGATCAAAGGTTCTGATTTTCAGTGAGGTCTTTAAATGGACATATTGTCAATTATGTCTGACTGTAATTTCCATGTGAATCATCACATTTACACCATACAATGTGTGAACAAAGAAGGGTCCCTCCTATGCAATGACCAGGGCTTTCCTTGGCATCTCTGCATATCTATGACAAACTTCAGCCACAATATCCCAGCCACAGGCTACAGTGATCCCTTTCACCTATTTGTGAGTTTTATTCCGCTCGGATATCCCCCCCCCCAAAAAAAAAACAACCCCCCCCCCCCCCCCCACACACACACACTTGGAAAGTGCTTGAGAAAAAAGACAGCAGGCAGAGAAAACAAACATGAGAACTTAAGCTGTCAGGGAAGAAGGAAACAAGCCAGAGAACAAGAGCTGAGAATGCAATTTGTAGCACCCTGCCAGGGAAGGCCTCAGAATATGGAGGGCCATATGGAACAACATAGTCTTAAAGCCACCAATGTATGTGGGATTGTGCTGCATGAAGGTAATTAAGTCCTGGGCCATACCACAACATAGTAAAGGCATTCAGACAATTGGATGATGGACATCTCCTGAATCTCCCTCACTTACCCCAGTGTATTACTATTGACTTCAATGAAGTTAATCTCAATTTATATTGATGAAAATGAGAGAAGAATGAGGTGTCTGCAGCAGCAGAGGTTGTAGAATGCATGAGCGTAACCTTGAGTAATACTTGCTGAAGAATCCGAATTAGACTTGACAGCAAAGCTTAGTATTGTAAATCCCTTTCTTGTTGCCATTTTATAAAGCTTTTTTCTCTTCTTACCCTGCCTAGAGGTACTGTATGTGCTTTGAAGTAGAAATCCACCTGCAGAAGCCATATAAGAGAAGGTCAAATGATTTGATTTTTGGTAAAGTCTGAAAATGGAAATGTTGTCAAATGTTGGAATGTAATTTCCATAGGAGCCATCACATTCATGCCATACACTATGTAAATGAGAAAGGATTATCTCACTTGACAGCACTCATTAATATCTAGACAACTGCAAAATAGTAAAAAACAATATTCCTGGCTATTTATGCACCCACACAAGTCTGCTGTCTTTTAAAATCACACATATGTAGTAAGGTTTATTAACTAAATGTAAGGTGCAATATAGTGAAAACAACTAACTTTTCCGTTCTCAGAAATCAGATCTTGTAAGTAAAATCTACTTGTTTCTTGTCTTAAAGCAACTGAATCAAATTAATCCTTCTCTTGACTCAAGATTAACTTCAATAATGTTGCAGCAGGAATGAATCTTTCTCCTTTGTTCCAGTTTTACAATATTAACTGCCTTCAGCCATTTGCACAATGCTGACCTTGGACAATGCATGGCTGACCTTCTGAAGGTCTCAATCTTAATAGGATTTATTTGTATCCTGCAACTGGAGGAGTAGGTGTTAGATACCTGATTCTCCAGTGCTGTGTGCCTTGTTTAGTCCCTTAATCCTTGTACTGTAGACCAGGCCTCAGTAAATGAGCAAGGGGCTCACTGCTGGCACCCTATATTAAGACTCCCTCAAGACCTACTTCAAAGAGGGCCTAGTTGTTATTTGCCCATCTTTCTTATGCTTAAATCTATTTTGCTGGTAAAACAAATCTAAAAAAAAAGTGTGGGGGGGAGAGAAATCTAGAGACTAAAAGCCAGATTCTTAGATTCTCAGCACCCGGATTGGGTTCGAATTTTCAAATTATCTTAATATCCAGGAGCTCCTAGTAAGAACAGTTTACAACTATGAAAATCTGACAATTTATTTAGGTTGTTGGCTGTTGAGCTCTTTTGAAAATGTAGCACTGCAAAAATTTTACTTCCTTTGAAAAATAAACAAACACTAGATGTTCACAGAATGTGTTAGTGGGAAAAATTAACATATCCAGTGAGCATCTCCCATACAATATTCCTTAGTTTGATTTTAAAAGTACCTTAATTCTAAAACAATGAAATTAAGTTCAAATTTGGTGTTGTGGACTGCTTGTTTTACTTCATATGAATTTTAATTAAAATGGTCTTATAAAATATTGCTTCCCTTATATCCGGCATGCAACACTAAATGTATACTTCTAATGAGATTGAAAAATGTAAGTGCTGGGTAATATTAGTAAATCTCTACAACTATTTTTTTTTTTTTAGTTTAACAAAACTCTAACTGTTGGAATTTGAAAATATTTTATTCCTGTGTGCAAACCCCTTTTTCCAATAGTGATTCAATTTTTTTAAAACTCCAAGCAATATATATATTTTTAGCTAAAATGAAACTTTTGCTATTTTGTTTGTACAGCGCACAGTGCATTGGGGTCTTGGTCCATGAGTAGGGCTACTAGGTGCTACAGAAATACAAATAAGTAATAATAATATAGATAGAAATACCCCCCAAAGCTTGGCTATCATACATGGATGGCTAGTATAACTATTATAGAGACATAGATTTTAAAACACGGATGCCAAAACTTCAGTTTCTAAATCCATATTTCAGTACTGTTTGGTGTATTTATTTATTTATTTTTAAGAGTATCATGCGCTGAATAACTCCCATTGACTTAAAAAGTAGTACTTTAATTATAGCCTTCTAAGTCAATATTTAGATTCCTGAGTGAGATTTGTACATCTCTACAACTATTTTGTTTTTAGTTTAAAAAAAACCCAAAATCTTATAGTTGGAATTTGTCAGTCAATCTTTTATTCCTGTGTGCTAAACCCAGTGATCCAACAGTGGAGGCCCTTAAATAAGGCTGCAATTCAGCAAATCACTTAAACATGTGTTTAAATTTTAAGCATGTGAGTAATCCCACCGCTATTCGGTAAAGCATTTAAGCACTTGCGTAACTTTAAACATGTGCTAAAGTACCTTTGAGGGGTAAATCATGGCTTTGTCACAACTTTTATAAATACAGTTTATAAAAGTATAAATATTTTTCTTTGGGTAACAAGGATTAAAAAAACAAGTCTATCACTCAATGAAGAAATATTTTGTTTCTGGCTATCACACTTCTTCCCTAAATGTATATTGCAGAGCTGGAACAAAAGAGGGCTGGGGTGGTGGCTATTATGAAAATATAGATGATTTCCCCTCCTATTTTTTTCATTGAAATTTAATAATTAAAAAAAGTCTCTAACTAATAATTTGTATGCTCGTTTTTCTACTGTAGATTAATGAAAAATCTAAAACTGCTGTACTGTACATATACACATATGTAAGACCTTATCATAACAAAAAACGAGGCACTGTATATTTATGCTTTACATGAGGCATGTGTTATTGTGTAATAGAACCTTTGCCTTACAGAAGCCTATAAACTCCTGGATATTATACTTGGAGATATATATCTAAATCATCAAAATATATAGATATATTTTCATGGATCACTTCAGAGGTAAACTTATGACCTCCTTACCATGCAATCACCTCCTGCCTACATTAGCTGGAGCACTAATCATAAGCCATTTGTTTGTGATTAAAGCTCTTAATAAGCTTAGTAGAGATTCCAATAGAGCCAGTTCTTAAGGACTGAAATGCTACTGTTCATATCCAGCTCAGAGTCTAATGAGGTCACAGTTCAGTTCCTACTGGACAACAGCTCTCATTAAAAAACCAGTATTCATAATTCAATTTAATTGGCTAATATGGTTCATGCTGTTGATGCTGTTATCTCATAACCTACCACTATCATCCAGCTGTTAAATGTAATTTTGACAGTACGGCTCATGTAGTCTTTTGTACATTTTCATACCACAATGCTTATTCACATAAAAATATTGGTTAGAAGCAATGCTTATCTGTCTTCTATAATTTAGAGTGGTTTTTTTTTTAATTTAGAGAAAACAGGCAAGGAACATGGAAACACATTTGACTAAGTAAGAATCAGACCTTTTCCTACTGACTTTGGATGTTCTCATATAAAATGACAATTGCCAGCTCTGAACAATGAATCAACACAAGACAAACTTTAGTTGTTGATGTGTAACCATATGGAGTTGCCTGTATCAAATGTGATACTGGAAGTATAATGAGGTAGAAGAACAATTCAGTTACAGATTGGAAGTGAGAAGTGGTAACCATATGTAAAAAGATAGCATGACTTACTCCTTGAGAAAACCTATTGATATCTATGAGTTTTCATTGTTTATTGTAAATCAGTGCAGAATTTGACCCATACTGCTTAGTGAGTGGTGACACTCAGAATATGCATGTGGAGGAAGTTTGAAGAAGCATCCAGAAACCTGGAAGCTTATCAGAAGTCTGTCTCATTTTATTCCCAACCATAGTGACTCAGACAAGCAATCTCATTAGATCAGACTTTCATATGAGGTTTGCAGTGCTTTCAGAATTTAGTCAGGTAGGAAATACCAAAAGAGCTTGTCTTTCAGCATTATGGCATTTCTACATCTGGATACAAAGACATGTGAAATGTTTGTAAAGTTATCCTGAAAATTGTAAACATCAAGAGAGATTCTCAACAGGTGTTAATTGGCATAGGTCCTGTAAAGGGGTTAGCCGGGGCTCGACCCACTCTGGTGCAGCAGGGAGCCACACCGGCTCACTACCTACAGAGCATACTCAGGAGGAATTAGTCTGGCCGCCGGGTCTCTCCCTCTCGGCGGCCTTTGCAGTAACTGAAACACACTGTAGCCGGCCCAGGCTCTAGATCAGGGCAGGGCAACAAACAGAGTCAGTGGTTCAGGCCCTCAGGCAGGGGCTGAGCAAACAGTATCTGGAACTAAGCCCAGGCCTCCAGGGGCCTAGAAGAGGGGGAGACTGCCACCCACGAATTGGGTGGCAGAGGGGGACGCAGGCCCACCCACTCTACTGCGTCCCAGCCCGGGGCCCTAGCAGCAGCAGACGACCCGCTGCTGTGTCAGTGGGGATCTTGGCCGCAACACACTGACATGGGTTCTGGCAGAGTTACAGCCAGACTAGGGTCAGCTGCCCCGGGCTACTTCCTAACTCCCCCCTTTCTGGTACCTGGTTCACTGTGGTGTCCTCGGGGGGTCCAATAGCATGGGTTCCTCTGGATAGCGGGCGCAGGGCAGGCCTGGCCAGTCCTGGGGTGCACCGGGAGCCGCAGGGTTCTCCCAGTCGCTGGCCAGGCTGGCTGCATTCAGCCTCTCTGGCAGCTGGGTCCCTAGTGGCTGCTGAAGGCCCGCCTTTATACTTCCGGGTCGCCGCCTGTGCCGCTGAGGGGCGGGCTCATAGCTTCCTGGCTCCGCCCACTCTGGTGTCCGGAGGGGCTCGACCCACTCCGGTGCGGCGGGGAGCCACACCGCCTCACTACAGGTCCTTTGAAGTAAATGAAGTTATGTTGATTTACACCAGCTGGCCAGAGCCAGTGCTAGGCATAAGCAGACTAAGCAATTGCTTAGGGTCCCAAGTAGCTCAAGGGGGGGGGGTGGCTGTTAATTATTACTATGTGTTGGGGGCCCCAAAATATTCCTTCTTTGGGCCCCCAATGGGCTACCACCACTTCTGAAGCTGAGGATTTGGTCCCAAGTTTTGGGGTTCATTTTAAGTTTCCCCAAAACTTTAGGGTGATTTTATGTTTTACTGAAATCAATTCATCTATCCCTGTTACTGATCATTTAAATTATTTGGGTGAGATTCTTCGAGCTGGAAAGGGTCAGGGAAAGGAGTGATTTGAAAATAAAATTACACATATAGTCATGATTTTCACTGAGAATAGACAACAGTGATTGGATTTGCGGGGAAGGCATACACAAAAGGTACAATTTACATTTCAGCAAATATTTTACAGAGTTGTGAGAGAATTTTATAGGTGAATGCTTGCAGCTGGAGTTCTTCATTCAGTTTCATTTGCTATAACTCACATGGAAAGTTGACTAATATTTCAGAAACACTGTGGTTAGCACTCAGGAGTGAGTATCAAAAGACAAGGGTTCTGATCCCAGCTCTGCCATTGACTCTTCATGTGATCTGCGGCGGCTCACCATGGCCAGATTCTGATTCCCCTACTCATCTTGAATAGTACCTTATTCTTCAAGTAGTCCCATTGATTTCTGGCCTTGGATCTTCTGTATCTCAGTTTTCCTATCTGTAATATGGAGAGAATACATACCTATTTTTGTAAAGTGGTCTGAGACTATCAGAGGTCAATAGCAATATGTGGAGTGCGATGTACCACAACGTACACATTCAATCAGACTATATATATGCATGTGTAGTATAAGAAAAAAAAATTCAGAAAGTAATTATGGCATTTTTTCCTCTCAAATCTTCATTTCTTACACTTCAAGGAACATACCCTGTGAAGATGGGTTTATTTCTGATTACTCTTACAGTATGCTACCTAGTTGAACTTCCAGCAATGCATTCATTCCCTCCTTTCTTTATTTTTTTCTGAGTATGTGATAGGGAGGAAAGGAAGCATGCTTATAATGGGAACTCCAATGCACTCAAGCAAAAAGCTTCTTTTCCTCAAGCAACATGGGGTAGGATGGAAACTGACTTAGCTTCCATTTTGTCTACAATAAATGACACAAAAAGGACTGCTTCAAATAGGTCTTTCAAAAGTTTTACCCAACTCCCTTCTTCTATACTGGATTTTTCAAGAGGCCCTGAGGTCCAGCTCCTCAAAGTATTTAAGCTTCACATTCTCTTTGAAATCACCCGAAGCTAGGAGCCTAAACACCTTTGTGGGCCTGGACCTAAGTGACTTAGCACAGGTCCCACTGAAGTAAAAGTGACTTCCATCGATGTCAAAGGGACTTAGGTACTTAACCTGCTTATACACTTCTGTAAATACCATTTGGTACCTATCTGCATCTCTTAGGTGCCTAAATACCTTCATAAAACTGGTCCATGGATACTTTTAAATCCTATTCTTAATTTTTTACGTAATAATTTTGAACAGTTTGGCCAATGGTACTTAAGCATAAATGTCTATTCTGTCCCTTCCCTCCCGCACACTGCCAAAAGGCTGCTGCAGGCCATATTCTGGTGTGAACCCTGAGGGGAAATCTGGGGAGAAGGGCCATGTTATCCTGCGTGGACCCGACAGGAGAGGCAGTTCCATCCCTGGGGGTCCAGCCAGCCATGAAGTGTGGAGAGCGCCAGACAGGGAGGGTCTGGTTGGTCGGTCACACACACCCCCATGTGATAAAGGTGTACAGGAATGTGTGTGTATGTGTCACCTCTCCCCATGTGAAGCCTTAAAGATAAGAAGGCTAAAAAAAAAAAAAGAATCCAACTACATGATATTTCTTTTTAAGGGGGCTCAGTCAAATTGATGTTAATTTGAATGTTTATACTGCATAGTTCTGATTGATTGCCATTGAAATTGCTTGAATATAAGGAATTTTACCAGGTTTCCCATATTCAGCATAGGGAAATGTGGTCACCCGACATTCCTGCCAATGTCAGGAGATTTTTCAATTAAATCCTGGTAGTTTAAAATGGATAATGAGATAATGAAAAGTTGAAGAACAAAATAATCTCTATCTATAAAATAACCAAGCTTTAGTTAAATTCTTATGTGCAGTTACAAAATTAGGGTTACTAATCTGGTACCTACATTTTTATGTCAAAATAATAAGTCACATAAATGTTATTGCTTTTAATAGTCATTCCATTTATGCATTCTTAATTTATCCTTCATTAGCACAGATATAAGTGCCTACTGAACATACTATGCATAACTGAATAGGCATTGCTGTAGTGCAATTAGATCAGTTAGTCATGAAAATGAAGTGTTGTAATGGAGAACTATTTTATTTTTCTTCTCACCCCAGATATGCTGGGTAAATTAATAATTTCATTGTTTATTCTTCTTCTCTTTATATTTGCTACCGACAAACAACAACACTTAGCACTAATATTGCATATTCAACATTACTAATTCATGCAATATCACTATGGTGTAGGTAAATGTTACTAGCTCCTTTTCACTGAAGAGGAAACAGAAGCAGGGGGGAAAATCATACATTTATAAAAATATATAATTTACTGTCCTAGTTTAGCAAACAGAAAGAATATAGACAGTTAACCGAATACAGTTGGTTAACTACTATATATTTTTAAAGTAGCATTTAGTAAAGCATACCCAATAGCAGAGCCATCACTGATATCAGCAGTGCTGTGTATCATTAAAGATTTGGCTACTTCCAAATAAAAATCTATGCCATTCCAGTGGTAATATGAAACTGAATGAGTCTCTACATTTTATGTAAATTCCTGGGTACAAATCATTTCCAGACAGTGCCAACCATAGCAAATGTGGATATTAAGTACTTAGCACCCAACTCTAGCATATGTTTAAGAGCATTTCTTAAATATTTATACACAGTCTACAATGGATTGTGTGAGTAAACACTACTAGCACTGATTCAGAAAAGCCTCATATATAACATGTCAAATGAAGTTACTTGTGATGACAGCATGGGAGTATAATAAAGTGGTGTCAATAGCTATTACAATGGAGGTTGGTTGGGTTGTTGATCTTCTGTTCAGATCAGCAGGTGAATTTCTGGCAAAGGCTGTAGACAATATATTTCATACTGTAAAGGTCTGTTGCCCTAGGTGAGAAGTGGAGGGAAAGCAGATACATGTGTTTTCCATGCTGAGAAAGATAGACATATAGGAAAGGAGGGGTGACTTGGCAATTACTCTTCCAAAACATAAGAGAAAAATTAACTACCAGGAAAAACAATAGTAGAAAGTTTTTAGTATCAACAACTTCCTCTTTATTGGATGGGTGGATGGATGGATGGATGCTTTCTAAAATTTTACCCTAAGTCCTATAGGCTCCTAAGTCTCATTTTCAAAAGTATCTACATTACTTAGGAGCAGAAGTCCTACTGACTCAGAGAAAATCAGTGAGACAGATTCTTAAGTGTTTTAGACGCTTTTGAAAATTTTACCCATAGTGCCTGACACAAACAGGCATCTAGGTGTGACTAACATGCAAATATTAAAGAGTGAAATGTGTTGAATTGATATTTTTTATTACTTACAAAGATGTTCTAAAGTAGGCTGCAAAGGCATGTATGAACTTGAGTTACAAATTTTAAATTATTTCCACTTTTTATCATAATGTTAAAGGAAAAAATATAGGAAAACAATATCCTTCAAATTATTTCTATTCTGTAGTTTCCCCATGTACAAACTATTGTTTAGACAAGCCGAGTAGTAACTCTGAAGGTGGTTCTGATGAAAGTGAGCTTATTCAAGCTAGAGATATTGATGACATCCAACACCACTGACCCAAACACTTCCAGTACCATGAAGAACAAAAGACTCCCCATATAGTATGACTAAAAGGTAAGTGATTGTTTAGAATATTATCATTTGATTCATTTTGTTTCTGCTTCAAGTTCCAGCTGAGACAGTGCTGAAAAGGTTCAGACTGTTTTCTCCAGTTTGGGTTATTTTCTTGAAGCTTACCATTGTCTACAGCCAAGCTCTAAGATACAACCGCATTTGCTCCAATCCCTCAGACAGAGACAAACACCTACAAGATCTCTACCAAGCATTCTTAAAACTACAATACCCACCTGCTAAAGTGAAAAAACAGATTGACAGAGCCAGAAGGGAACCCAGAAGTCACCTACTACAGGACAGGCCCAACAAAGAAAACAACAGAACGCCACTAGCCGTCACCTTCAGCCCCCAACTAAAACCTCTCCAGCGCATCATCAAAGATCTACAACCTATCCTGAAAGATGATCCCTCACTCTCACAGATCTTGGGAGACAGACCAGTCCTCGCTTACAGACAGCCCCCCAGCCTGAAGCAAATACTTACCAGCAACCACACACCATACAACAAAATCAAAATCCCAGGAACCTATCATTGCAACAAAGCCCATTGCCAACTCTGTCCACATATCTATTCAAGTGACACCATCATAGGACCTAATCACATCAGCCACACCATCAGGGGATCGCTCACCTGCACATCTACCAATGTGATATATGCCATTATGTGCCAGCAAGCCCCTCTGCCATGTACATTGGCCAAACTGGACAGTCGCTACGCAAAAGAATAAATGGACACAAATCTGACATCAGGAATCATCACATTCAAAAGCCAGTAGGTGAACACTTCAGCCTCCGTGATCACGCAATGACAGGTTTAAAGGTAGCAATTTTACAACAGAAAAACTTCAAAAACAGACTCCAACGCGAAGTTGCTGAACTGGAATTAATATGCAAACTAGATACCATTACCTTAGGTCTGAATATTAACTGTGAATGGCTCGGTCATTACGTTAATTGAATTTATTCCCGCCCCGCGTTAAATACCCTTAACTCCTTTGTGTCAACTGTCTGTAATGGGCCATGTTGATTACCACTTCAAAAGTTTCTTTCCTACTGATAACAGTTCCTTTCAATTAATTAGCCTTTTATAGTTGATATGGTTACTTCCACCTTTTCATGTTTCTCTGACTGTATAAATATCCGCTCACTGACTGTTCCATTCCATGCATCCGACGAAGCGGACTGTAGTCCACGAAAGCTTATGCTGAAATAAATTTGTTAGTCTCTAAGGTGTCACAAGTATTTCTTTCTTATTTTCTTTTTGCTGACACAGACTAACACGGCTACTACACTGAAACACATCTGGATTCTGTGCACAAATTGAAGAGTAATGAAAATTCAGAGAGCTCTATCTTCAAAATGTACAAAAATTAATTTTAGAATATTTGTCTTCAGCTATTTTGCCACTAAAATGTGGCATATATATGTACATATATATATATACACATAAATACACACACACACACACCTTCTTTAAAATATGTAAAGAGTTCTTTTCAGTTTACCAGATCCTTCTCTGTTTGTTCTTAAGTTGCATGCTTGAAAATACACTGGACTTTTATAATTTCTCTCACAGATCCACTTGGTGGATCTTGAGTCTGATCTTGATCAGCAATTCTGCCCTCTACCCATAAAGCAACTCTCATAGAAGACTTGATCCAAAACCCAGTGAACTTGAAGTCCATAGTAAGATTCATATTGATTAAGTGGCCCTGGTCATGAGTATCTGGGAGCAGTATGTATTTTTATGTATCTCCTATGGTCAAAAGTGATTGATTGTGGGTGCCTCAATTTTGGGGGGCCCAACTTGGGATGCTTCAAAGGGGGCCTTATTTTCAGAAAGTGCTGATGGTCTTACTTTAAAAGGTCCCTTTTAAAGTGTCTCAAGTTGGACCCCCAGAAATGGAGGCACCAAGAATTACTAGGCCCTTCTGAAAAAGTAGGTCGTTAATTATAGATCTATTACATTCCTGAGAGATTTTGTGAGAAATCCTGTCTTCAGTTTATCCAAAAGAAGACAGGGATATGTTTGTGTCTGTGTTAATACTATTTACCTTAAGTCTAATGATTTTGACAGAAATATCTGTGAGTTTGATGGTGGGGCAATGGAGATCATTCCCTAATGTAAATATGTGCCTCTGTTTTCTAAAGAAATGACTCTGGCCCCTCTGAGGACAGTCTTCAGAGAAGGTGAGAGATAGTGGAAGATGGAAATAGATTTCCAGCATGAGGTGAATGTTGCTATGGCTTCAGGCACTTACAGCATGTAAAATATACGAAGTTACCATCTGTTCTACTGATCTTATGAGGAATAGGATATGATTAGTTCAAATATCTCTTCAGCCAGCAGTTTTCACACTTTTCTACACTGAGACTTCCCATTAAATATATAAATAATCTTGCACTTGTAGGAGGTTCCATCGTATCTTTTTATTCTATTCCTGGCATTCATCCAGCTACCAGCTCTTCTTTAACCCTTAAATAATATATTTCTATGTATGAGGGAGTGGGGCACAAGTCAACAGCACATCCTGACCCTTTCTTTTGTCCAAATTGTGCTTTGTGAGATCTCTGGTCTGAGGAGAGGGGCATCATTGTCAAAATTACCAATCCTTTCAGCTTCTCTCTAGATCCGTTTCTCTTACTCTTCTCTCCAGTGAAGAATAAATGACAGCCAAGGCATCCCATAAGGCTTTGCATATACTACAGCTATATGAGAAGGAAAAAGTGCCAAAACTCGGCAGCTGATGCAAGGCTGTAGGGTGAGTTTCCTTTCCCTCCTCTTGGAGGAAAGAGAAACAGTTTATGTGGCTCAAGGGGAAGAACAACATTTCCAACAGGTTCCATCTCAAAATACATCCTCATAGGTTGCTGGATGTTGCAAAATATCCGTCTCTTATAGAAGAAGGTAGGAGCCAGAGATAGAGTATTCTGGAGTGAAACAGAGAGACTTTACCATGAGGAATACTTCTGCAAATAGGTCAGATAAGAGAGATCCACCAGCAGTGTCTCCTCAAAGAACCCAGGTTCTGGTGCTTGTTGCTGGAAAACATGGGAAATCAGACTTGGAGAAAAAACAAATTGTCCTCTGGGCTTTGATTTCCCCAGGTAACTATTTGCATTCCCTGACTGAGATCCAGTATGGTCATCCAACTCCACATCAGTAGCGTAGCCGGGGGGGAGCAGGGGGAGCGGCCGCTCCCCCTGTGAGCAGAAGCGGCGCCGCCCGAGCCCCGCTGCCGGAGCCGAGCTCGGGCGGCGCTTTAAAAGGCCCGTGGCTCCTGCAGCCGTGGGGAGCCGTGGGCCCTTTAAAGCACCGCCAGAGCTCTGGCAGCAGGGCTCGGGCGGTGCTTAAAAAGGCCTGCAGCTCCCCGCGGCTGCAGGAGCCACGGGCCTTTTAAATCCCCGCCTGAGCCCGGCTCCGGCAGTGGGACTCGGGCAGTGCTTAAAAAGACCCGGGGTTCCTGCCACTGCGGGGAGTCGCGGGCCTTTTAAAGCACCACCCGAGCCCCAGTGGCGCTTTAAAGGGCCGGGGCTCCCCACAGCGGCTGGAGCCCTGGGACCTTTAAATCACCGCCGGGGAAGCCGGTACAGTCCAGCACAGCGCTGGCTCTTGCCGGTACGCCGGACCAGACCGCGCCGCCGGGTGAGTATGGGGGAGCGGGGAGGTGCCTTTTTATAGCGCCGCTCCCCCTGTGCTCCGGACCTGCCTACGCTACTGCTACCCATCCCATTTTTACTTGATAATATGTACATATATTGTACAGCTGTGAAAATATGGGTTGAATGTCACATGGTGGGAAGGATTAGTGGTGTATTAATTTTTTCCAATACGTATTTAAAGCATGTACTTCGAAGATTTTATTAAAAATGTCAGCCTGATTCTGCACAATTGATGTTAGTGGGAGTTCTGCCACTGACCTCTGGGGAGTGATATGGGCCCACTCCTGTGCTCACTGAAGTCAACGGCAAAACACTTGCTGACTTAATGGTGTAGGATCAAGCCTCTGGAGCCTAGAAGAGGTTTATTTTATATAAAGATGTCTATATCTATAAAATCAAAAGCCAGCCTCTTTTGGTAAAGAATAACAGTTCTGGATGAATATGCACATGCACCTCCCTCCCCCTATTAGCTATAATGTACTGGGTGTTAAATGATTTAGGCATATTCCTTTTGTTTTTAAAGTTATTTGCATTGAGCTGCTATTCTGTGCAAAAAGAGATTGCTGAAATTTTAAGAACCCGATTCATCAAAGCATTTAACTATGTGTGTACAGTAATTGCTTTCCAGAATGGGGGCCTAAATGCGTTAGTACCGGTTTCTGGAGATATATAAATATAAAAACTCTCACACCTCGTTTAATGGTGTGGAATCAAGCCCCTGGACTGTAGAAGAGGTAGTGTGTGTATCTTATAGATATAAAAATGGTGTGTGTGTTATACTATACATATAAAATCAAGATCAAGCAACCTCTTTTTGTAAAGAATAGCAGTTCCCTACAAATAACTTTAGAAAACAAGGAATGTGCTTAAAGTATTCAGTCAATACCCAATTCATTATTATTATTAATGTTGTTTTACTAAATTCTGTGAATAGAGTGATTAAGATTTTTTTTTAAAGGTGAAAAAGACATTACTTAAAAAAATAAATGAAATATCATTGTACCCTGCCTTTTGTTGTTTCATCAGCTAATGAGACCATGCACAGCTTCTCTGTTTTGACATTTTGGAAATGCTGACAGAAAAAAAGAAGGCCATGATAGTTCCCATAAACCTATGTGTACTGAAAAGCACAGCCCAAAAGTAGGTCACCCAGTTAAGCCAAAGGATATGCTCAGGGGCTTTCTATGCAATCTAGAAATGAGAAGTGAGTGTCTGCAAAGGATAATGCTATAGATAAAGCATTTCATGCCATATGTTTTATACTCTGATTTCTCCTGTATTGGAATCATTTCTTCATACTTAAGACTTATTTTCCAAATAGCTAGGAATATCAGACAGCTTTTTTTCTCATGCCAGAGAGTGGAGACATTCATGACAGTCAGACTTCACAACACAGTAAGCATAAATTTATATAGTATATAAATAATCCTATAGATAGATAGATAGATAGATAGATAGATAGCAAGCATAGAAATAGCCAAATGTCAAATGTATGGGGTTTACTCTCACCTCTTTGAAAAATGGGTCAAGTTGTCTCTCAGTTACCATCCCCAAGGAACACATCAATGAACAAGGGTTGTTTTGTGGCAAGCAACAACAACAACAAAAAAAGGTCTGTCCATGAATGAATTATCTCCACTGGGGACAGGTCAAACTGTATGAAA
This sequence comes from Macrochelys suwanniensis, assembly GCA_033296515.1. Lineage (NCBI taxonomy): Eukaryota > Metazoa > Chordata > Testudines > Chelydridae > Macrochelys > Macrochelys suwanniensis. The sequence continues at coordinate 27,624,548 of CM065780.1, read as the reverse complement.
TGTAATAATTCCACCTCTCCCCTGTGAATTAATGGAAATTGACAGGTATCAATATGGTTTTCTATATTTAGGGCCTGATTCTGTCACTTACACCAGTGTAAACTCAGGAGTAACTATACTAACGTCAAGGAGAATACTGTTATAATATGTGTGTAATCAATATTACACGCTTTTTATAACAGTATTGCAAAGAGGGAAAGATGGAGAGCCTGCCGCCTCCAGCTCTCCCTTCTTAAGAAAGAGATACCGTGCTACATGCTTTCTTTGGAAAAATTCTAGGCCAAAACGAATACCCCAATTGTTTCTTCCTCCCTGTTTGAACTCTCCATAGAGGAATGTGTAGATGGGACAGAGGTTTGCTTTAACAGCCTAGTATAGCACATTGAAGCAGGATAAGATGCAACTTGTGGAACACCAAAGGAAAGAAGGCATGGGATTGAAGAACAATTACCCCATACTGCTGTGAGATCTCCTTGGGAGATTAGAACAATGACACCAAAAGGAAGCCCTGTTCTGGGGTTCATTATAAATAGTATTTGAAGACAGCTGAAAGATTTAACAATATCAACATGGAGAACTGATATATTCTGGCAATGTGTATAGTTCATCTGCCAAAGTCCCCAGGGCAACCTCCGTGCCAAGACTGACAAAAGGTCAAGAAAATTTGAGGCACCAAGGTACTCAGAGGTCTTTTCCATTTCCAGTATGGGGTTATTGAGAGGGTGGTTGTAAGAGTGGGATCATAGTTGACCAAATTGCTGAAGTCAAGTGATGGTTTTTGAGTAAAGCTTGCATAAAATTTCCAAAGGTGCCTAATGACTTGAGTCTCAGTCACATTTTAAAAAGTGATTTAGGAACATAGGAGCTTAAATCTCACTGACTTTCAATGAGATTTACCATATCTGGAAATGGAACTTAGGTGCTTTGAAGGATTTTTTTCCTCCTTTCCGAAAAAATCCTGAAATATTTTGTCAACAAAAAAATATTTTGAACCAAACAAAAAAATGTGTTCAGGTGGATTTTTTTCATTTTTTGTTGTAAAACCAAAACACTGATTTTCTTCTCTCCCTTCTCCCTCACCTTTGTCTTCACTTTTCCTCCTCTGTTTCCTTTTTTTCTATTTTTGACCATGGAAATGGGCACAGAAAGGAAAGAGAAGGAAAAAGGGAGAGAAGCAGGGAAACCACAAGGAAACACGCCCCTCCGACCCCAAATTTGGGGTTTATATTTGAATTAAAAAACAAGCAATACATGCCACATGACCAGACTTGCATGTGGTCACACAGTGTGGGATTTTGTGGCACACCCTGATGCTTTTGCAGTGCTATCTCTTGCAATGGTGCCCTATTCAGGAGCAAGGCTAAATTTCTTCCTCTTTTCCCATTTGTGAACAAAGAAAGAAGAGCAGCAGCAGAACTGAGTAGATTTTTAATGAGTGTTCTCCTGCCTTTTACTACAGTGTGAAACAACAAATTCCACTGTTCATTATATACCGACAATGGTTCTTTTCTTATTGATGAATGTCACATAGAACGAGGTGGCCCAAATTACAGCCCCTGGCCTGTGAATTGGGCATGATCTATTTAAATCCAGTCCTTGGAGTTGGAAAGGGAGGAGATTAGAGAAAGAGTTTGAGAGTCCATCCATAGTGTATCCCCTCTCCCTCTGCTTTAATTTGTACTAAAGCTTAATGATAAACAACAAAGGGAGACAGGGCAATCATCACAGAAATGGCATATTTACCTCACCCTGAACCCCACACAACTACATAAGAACATAAGAACGGTCACACTGGGTCAGACCAAAGGTCCATCTCTCCCAGTATCCTGTCTTCCGACAGTGGCCAGTGCCAAGTGCCCCAGAGGGAATGAACAGAACTACACATTATATATTTGCACATTCAGAAAGGGAAGCCAATAAGAAAAAGAGCAAGAGGCACGGAAGTGGAGAGAAACCATGGAGAATCGAAAGACATTAAATATCTTTCAGTGGAAATGCTACTATTAAAGAGGAAACCATTTCAATGATATGAGTTCTCAAATCTCTCTCTCCACCTCTGACGTTCAGTCACACGTTTCTGACATCTCTTATTGGCTGTTCTACAAGAAGTTCTAACCAAACATGGCTAAATCTGAACTCAATTTGTCTTCTCAAAATCCTCCCCATGCATTCCCTTTCTCCAACACTTTGGAAAATGCTATTTTCATCTGAATCGCCCAAGCTCATCACCTGAGTGTCATTTTTTTACTTCTCTCCCTTCCTCTGATCATATCCAGACTTCCAATAAATCCTGTGATTTTTTCCTGCAGAGCAATTTTAAAGCAGACCCTTCTCTGTTCGTACTCATGGCTAAAGGCATGTAGCTTTAATATATTTTCATATATGTTCCTACTACACACTCTTGCATCCCCAGCTCCTTTCTTGATCCTCTGAAGTCTTTCCAAAGCCCTGCTACCAAGATCACTTTGTTTGTCCCTATTTCACCCATCTTATCTCCCGTCTTCATCCTTACAATGGCTTCTTGTCTTCCAGTGCATCAGCTTTAAACTCCTCATCCTGACCTTCAAAGTTCTACACAAATTAAATCCAATCTATTTCATTCCCCATTTCACTTCATTAATGTGAACCTACCCTGCCACTCCCTCTGTTTGCCACTCACATCTCCATGCCTTCTTTCATGCTGAAACTTTCACAATTGGAATGGCCTAGTGTAACTGCCTAACTTCCTGTAGTCATGCTCCACAAAACATTTCTTCCACAAGCCCCATTCGTTTTGCTCCCCAGCCTGATCTGCCTACTCTAATCTCTCTGTTTAGGCAATCATACTGCCCACACCACCATGGTATCTGAGCATCTGTTGACAGCTACAAATCATTAAACAAAACATTAAAAGGATTCGACTGAAGGAGGTTGAGGAGAAAATCAAAACAAAAACTCTAATTACCTGCTTCTCTGCCATGGTCCAGGTTCTTGGCCCTGTTAAACTGCTTAGTGGCAGTGCAAAGCAGGCTTAAACTAGATTTAAAGAACCAGTTGAGGACTTCCCCTACCAACATTTGGGAGTCCTCTAGTAGCCTATGACCTCTATGGCAACTCATTTTCCTCTAAACACACCATATGGGGGTGGCTTCACGATCTCTGTAAGAGCAATTAACTTTTTAAGTGTGTGCACTATATTCATTCTGAGGCTGATACTCTTGTTTCAGATTTCCAGGAAGTGGTTAGGAAACTGGACTCCTTATAGAAACCCAGTTGCCACCTTAAGTAAAGAGTGGCTACTGGCTCATAATTATGTGCAGTATGTTGTACCAAATTACTTGAGCATTCTTTAAAAAGTAAGAAAGCTAAGTATGAATATGTCAGAATTTCATCCAACGTACACCAGGTAGGAAACAATTTGTCTGTATTTTGTTCTGCCATCAGTAACACAAGCAGGTGGGCTACTCACCTTTGTCTCAAAAAAGAAATTATCTTCAAGAGTCTGTAATTTACCCTCAGTGGAGTATTTCACTTTCAATATCAGCGTCTACAGTTGGCACTAAGCTATTTCTCATCAAAATTGTTTTTAGAATGTTTTCCCCTTCAGATTTTGGATCCCCATATCTCATGCATTTCTGGTACTTGAACATAATTCAGTACTTGTTCAGGACACTCTTGGGAAATACCAATTGCTGTGCTGTATTTTAGGAGGGGATGCTCTTTCCCTGTTCACACCAGATTATCAGTGCTGATATTAAGGAAGAAAGGAATTTCATAGCCCCTCAGGGCACTCAGAAGTGTAAACTCCCAAGTGCATTTTTTTTCATTTTTAAAGGGCACCTCAGCCAAGCCCCCACCTTGGGGTTACACAAAGAACATGTGAACAGGTTACCAAGATACCCCCCAGCAAATGAGACCTGAGGGGACTGAACTGGGACATGTGGCAGGATGTTGACACCTGAGCAGGCATCAGGAAACAAGGCTACCGCACTAAAGAAACTAGCATGTTGCAGTGGAATAACAGTGTCTCACTGAGCACCTGTTTTTCTCCTTCTGCTCTTTGCCCCCACTCTCTCTTTTTCTCCCCCGTTTATCTCCCCCGGCCATTATATCTCTTTCCCTTGATCCTGTCCTTATTCCCTTCTAGTTCTTTATTCTTTCCGGATATCCACTCACCTCCTGGCCTTTTCTCACTTAGCACCACACCACATCATCTGCCTTATGCAAGAAAGGATCTCTGAACTCTAGAGACTTTGGTAAAAAAATAAAAACTAACCAAAAGTAAATACATGCAGGCACACACAGCACTTTGAAAGCAACCTCCTGATCCTGTAGCTTTAGATAGAGCTGGTCAACTATTTTTTTTCCAATTGAAAAATTGGCCTTTTTTCAAAAGTGAATAGTTTCATGAACTTTGACTTTTTCAAATTTTTATATTTTTGCAACATGTTCAATCAACATTTATATTGAATCCATTATCACAATTTTTCATTCAATGAAAACCCGCTTACTGAAGAACTCCTGTTGACTGTGGGAGTTAGATCAGATGCTGTAACTCATCTGTAAAATGATGATAATACTGGGTATTGAAAGATATATTCATTAACATATATAATGTACTTGCAGAATAAGGCAGTAGTTTCCATATAATACTGCTTGGCTCTTATATAGCACGTTTCATCCATAGATCTCAAAGTACTTTACAAAGGTCGTTAGTATTAATATCCATTGTATAAGTGAGGACACCGATGGTGGTGAAGTGACTTGCCCAAGGTCACCCAGCAAGCCAGTGACAGAGCTGGGAATAGTACATAGACCTCCTGAGTCCCTGTCCAGTTTTCTATATAAGAATCTAGTTTCAATGAAGTAACAAATTTTAAAGCTCCTTTTGTCAGTCATTTGTTGTTCTTTTCTATCTAGGTTTTTCTATCACATCTATCACTGTAGTATCTAATTGCTTCACATAGATGATTGCTTTTCTAAAAAGCAATCAAGTACCAGGAAAAGTATGAAAGTTACACAGGCTTCTTCCTCCCAGACCCAAGTGAAAACCTTTGTGATTTGTTTAAATCATGCCAAAAATAACGAGAGGTTAATAATAGGGGTGAATTCTTAATTGCAAATCTTTCTTGCCTTTTGGCACAGACAATATTCAGTGTTTTATTTTAATTTGCTACATCAAATTAAATTCTTCATCCTGGAATGCTCTTTATATGTTTGTTTAATGACAACAGTTTCTTCTGTCCTTTTAGATATGTGGGTTATGTTAGGAGAAGTGACTGAAGAGGGTATCCTCCTCTCATTCAGCAACTATTCAAGTGTCTGTCAAAATGAAGACACTGCATCTACCAAACCAGTGTGAGAGTAAAACAATCCATATACTGAATTCTCCTCTCCCTTACCAGGATGTAAATCAAGAGTAACTCTTAACATCAATGGAATTATGCTGCTGTAAAAACAAGTGGGAATGAGAAAGAATGAGGGCCCGATTCTCCTAAGTAGTCACTTTTGTTTTTCACAAAAAGGATTAACTGGGATTTTTTTTTACACTAGAACTCTTTCATGTTTTAAATTACACACCCAATGTGACCTACATGTTCTTTTCAAAGAGATGTTTTTAAAATGTCTATCCAAGATAGAAATTATGCTCCAGTACTTATGCTTTTGCACCTTGCCTGGCACATTGAGGCCCTGATCTTGATTGGAGCCTCCTAGGTGCTACTGTAATATAAATATAATAGGAGAAAATAGGCTTGCAAGATGGATTACAAAGCTGAACTACAATGTCTCTTCTTTCAGATGTCAAATTAAAGTGGTTTCCTATTTGTTGGGGCAGCCAATCAGGGATAGAGGAAAATACCTTATAACCTGCCCACCATGAAAGCATTTGCCAATGAAAAAGACTAAAAAGACACTGTCAATAGCAGAGCCTCGTAAATAGTTTAAAAAGTTTGTAGGCATTTTCTATGTCCACTTTTGAAGTTGATTTTGAGAACCTAGAGCTACCCAGGGCCAATTCTGAGTACTTTGTATTCCAAGTCAATCAATTTCAACAGCTCTCGTAGTGGGAATTTGGCTACTGGAACATCTCCATTTTTTATTTTTTTTGTAAATGTCCTGGGGTGGGAGGGGGAATGTTTTATGCCATTGTTATTTTACAGATTGGGTTACCGTATTATATGCAGGGAAGGGTTTAGAAAGCACTACATTTGACAATGTGTTGCCTTGGAGCAGGTGGATTTGATTAATTGTCTCAGCCTTACTGATGAAAGCAAATGCCTATAGGGAATCCAGTCATTTGAACAACAAGAGTGGCATATGCAGGATTTTGCTGGTATGCTGGCAGATGCCCAGAACACCAACTCCATGAGTGAAGGGACTTTACTTTGAATTTTGATCCCTGACAGAGATTTGATGGTAAACAATTAGTACCAAGAATTGAAAAATGAATGTACTCTTGGCATGCACCAGTGAAGGCCATAAAGCATCTAGACAGATAGACTCTTGGAATGCTTAAGCTACAGAGATAGTGGGGAGGGTGGAGGGGAAGACACAGCCTGGAGTTGAAGAAAGGACTGCAGAGGAAGTGCAAAAGAGAGTAGAATACTGACTGCCTAGAATGCCTATGCATGTGAACACACGCTTGTACGTACATCAATGATTAATCATTAACAAATACCTTGAGATACAGAACACATGAAATGAAGCTTTTCTAGGGAAACACATCATTTTTACAAATCACAAAAAAAAAATGTTTTAAAACCAGAAATGGTCTGAATAACAAAAATGTGACAGTCGTCCTGAGTGCTCTCACATCCCACTCATTAGCACAGGCAGAGTCATTAGTCTCTCTGCCAAAATAAACTGCACTTAATGAATTGGAAATTAGCAAATCCATTTTATCTTTCTGGTAAGAAATTAACACTGACTGGTCCCTTAAAGCCTAATCCTACACAACATTTAGCTCCTTTTGAGCAATGTTCAGTGTCCTCAATTCCCATTGACTTCAGAGGATGCTTAGAGCATCTACAATTTCTCAGGAGGTGCTCAGAACTTTCTAGGATTTGGACCTTTGTCAGCTGTTTTATTATTGGGAGGCACACAATGGCACTAATACAGATAATCTCACAAATTCTGTTTAACTGAATGTATCTTCAAGAAACACTGGTTGTTAGCTGTGGCATATTACCAGTAAAAGTGGTTTTTACTGCCTGATCTTACCTGATTAGAATAATTTCTTAAATGCAGTACTAGTGCCATACAAAGAATGCCTACAGAAGCAAACCAAAATATTAGCTGGTGATATGATTTAGGTAAAATGTATCTTCCATTTAGGAAAGTCAGGGATATTAAGTGCTACTTTGATCCAGGTAATTCATTCTTAAGCAAATATATTCACATTGCTGTTTAACTCTACAGCCATACATCACCTGAAGCAATGTACTAATTCCTACTGCATCAACTAGCCTATACACTACCTCCAAATAAATATTCACATTAAAAGTTCATATTATTCTTTATAAACTGATTAAAGAGCTAATGAAAGCTTTGGTAAAGTTCCAGTTTGAAATACTATGATGATGCTGTCAACTGCTTCCTCTTTTTCTCTTCCCCGGATCTTTAATATGAAACCATGATTCAAGCTATCCTACTGTCCCTCTCTTCTACCTTCAAGGAGAGGGGAATTGCAGGGGGACAAAGCTTGCTGTGGATGAAAGAAAGCTCACAGGCTTGTCCAAGCCTGAACAATTCTTCTCCTTTCAGGTGCCGGTGCTGCTCTACTGTCTGGCGGGAAGTCTTGGAGTGCCATAAACTCCCCAGCCAGACATCAGCTCCTCTGCCTGCTTCCACTTCAGATTCTCTGGGTCTTCTGATTTCCCGAGTCCTGTCACTGATAAGCCAGTGAGGAGGTGGCAAGGGTAGATGGGTGCTGGAGGAGCTGAGCCCGAGAGGGGCAAGTAAGACTAATAGTTGGCTATGTACTATAGGCCTGATTCTTATTTATACTAAGGTCACTCTACACGGCTATAGCAGTGTGAACCTTAAAATGGTTTTAAATGTAATGTACATCAACCAAATCTCTGTTCCCCTCACACTCACCTTGAAAATGTGCACATACCAGTAGCAAGTGCATTGAACATAATTCCTTGATAGGGTCATTTCCTCACTGAAGGTAGCCTGACCAGGGAGCATATTAAAAAAGAAGCTATTTGAAACAGCCGTTTTTGATAGAACTCTACTTCAAAGACTCCTGCTGATGTGAGCCAGGCTTTTGGCATTGTTTCTAGCTTCATTAGGGTACAAAAGGAGCTGAAACCTGTCACTATGCAAGGCACTAAATTTAGCCGTATGAAGTGGAAATCCATCAACTTCATGAAAAAACTCGTACAGATACAGACAGACATCATCTTCCTTTCCAAATGTAAACAGATGGACAACATACCAAAAAATGAATTTGTTAGTCTCGAAGGTGCCACAAGTAATCCTATTATCAAAAAGAAAATTCTTGTGGAGACCCCATTCCCATAACATTGAACACAGTCCTTTCAAAAGCTATATCATCTTTATTAAATGCAACTGATACTTGCAAACTTTTGTCTGATCTATTACATCTTATCTGGGAAAACTATTGCATCAATATTGTAAATATTTACTGAAGCTTAATAATCACCATGAATCTAGGAGTGAAATAATCTCAGCACTTTTTAGAAACTAGAGCATTTTAGAGTAGGAGTGAGTGTGGCCAAGTGGACTAGGGCTTTGGACAGAGTCAGGAGACCTGGTTCAAACCCCACCTATCTCGGTTACCATCAGATCCCTTCATCTCTTTTTGCTTCCCATTCAAAATGGGAATAGGGATAGCTTCCTTCCTTTGTAAAGATACTTTGAGAGCTAATGATAGAAAAGTTCTATAAAGGTATAAATATTACTATAGTATCTCAAATCTAGCTGCATTAGATAATTTGGAGATGGAATTGTAAAAATACCCATTTTGAATTTGTTTTCCATCAATATTCTAGAAAACATTAATACTGTATGGAATGAGTACGTTTGAAACAAATGTTAGATAATATTCAAGGCAAACAAATTTTGAATTTACAAAGGCAAGTATTTGCTCAAGAAAACTTAGAATTACACTCAAAAATTTGGGGGAACAGAAACAATACCATGTGATTTATACAGCCAATCAAAAGTAACAATTAGGACTGAATTTTTGTATATTAAATACATCCAATGAATTCCTCACAATCTGTAGTTCAGGCAATCAATAGTTCACAGCAATTATTCTTTCCCACAAGCTGCTCATGGACATTTTATGAACTGAAAAATAAATGTAATTGGTCAATAATTCACCATCAATTATTTGCTTAGCTCTAGTTTTTCAGGTGACTATAGGTCTTTGCATACTGAGAGCAATGCTGTCAGTCAGATATAAGGGAGAGATGTCATTCTGCAATCTTCCCACGGGAGGGAAAACTCTCTCCCTTTCAAAAAGACATCTTAGAACTGTGTGATTTTCTGGAAAATATTATTGCACACTATGATCAAAATTCATTAAAATACATTTGAAATGTAGACTCCTCAAAACTGTATGTCATATACAAATATGCTGCATTAAGCTGAAGATGACTAAATGTTTCTACCTTTAGTAGCAGCAAAATATCTTCTGTGCACATCCATAGAATCATAGAACTGGAAGGGACCTTGAGGTGTCATCTAGTCCAATCATAGAGTCATAGAATCATAGAATCTCAGGGTTGGAAGGGACCTCAGGAGGTCATCTAGTCCAACCCCCTGCTCAAAGCAGGACCAACCCCAAGTAAATTATCCCAGCCAGGGCTTTGTCAAGCCTGACCTTAAAAACCTCTAAGGAAGGAGATTCCACCACCTCCCTAGGTAACCCATTCCAGTGCTTCACCACCCTACTAGTGAAAACGTTTTTCCTAATATCCAACCTAAACCTCCCCCTCTGCAACTTGAGACCATTACTACTTGTTCTGTCATCTTCTACCACTGAGAACAGTCTAGATCCATCCTCTTTGGAACCCCCTTTCAGGTAGGTGAAAGCAGCTATCAAATCCCCCCTCATTCTTCTCTTCTGCAGGCTAAACAATCCCAGTTCCCTCAGCCTCTCCTCATAAGTCATGTGCTCCAGCCCCCTAATCATTTGTGTTGCCCTCCGTTGGACTCTTTCCAATTTATCCACATCCTTCTTGTAGTGTGGGGCCCAAAACTGGACACAGTACTCCAAATGAGGCCTCACCAGTGCCGAATAGAGGGGAATAATCACGTCCCTCGATCTGTTGGAAATGCCCCTACTTATACAGCCCAAAATGCCGTTAGCCTTCTTGGCAACGAGGGCACACTGTTGACTCATATTCAGCTTTTCATCCACTGTAACCCCTAGGTCCTTTTCTGCAGAACCGCTGCCCAGCCATTTGGTGCCTAGTCTATAGCAGTGCATGGGATTCTTCTGTCCTAAGTGCAGGACTCTGCACTTGTCCTTGTTGAACCTCATCATATTTCTTTTGGCCCAATCCTCTAATTTGTCTAGGTCCCTCTGTATCCTATCCCTACCCTCCAGCGTATCAACCACTCCTCCCAGTTTAGTGTCATCTGCAAACTTGCTAAGGGTGCAGTCCACACCATCCTCCAGATCGTTGATGAAGATATTGAACAAAACCGTCCCCAGCACTGACCCTTGGGGCACTCCACTTGATACCGGCTGCCAACTAGACATGGAGCCATGGATCACTACCCGCTGAGCGTGACCATCCAGCCAGTTTTCTATCCAGCTTACCGTCCATTCATCCAGCCCATACTTCTTTAACTTGCTGGCAAGAACACTGTGGGAGACTGTATCAAAAGCTTTGCTAAAGTCAAGAAATAGCACATCCACTGCTTTCCCCTCATCCACAGAGCCAGTTATCTCATCATAGAAGGCAATTAGGTTAGTCAGGCATGACTTGCCCTTGGTGAATCCATGCTGACTGTTCCTGATCACTTTCCCCTCCTTTAAGTGGTTCAGAATTGATTCCTTGAGGACCTGTTCCATGATTTTTCCAGGGACTGAGGTGAGACTGACTAGCCTGTAGTTCCCCGGATCTTCCTTCTTCCCTTTTTTAAAGATTGGCACTACATTAGCTTTTTTCCAGTCATCCGTGACCTCCCCCGATTGCCATGATTTGTCAAAGATAATGGCCAATGGCTCTGCAATCACATCGGCCAACTCCTTTAGCACTCTCGGATGCAGTGCATCCGGCCCCATGGACTTGTGCTCGTCCAGCTTTTCTAAATAGTCCCGAACTACTTCTTTCTCCACAGAGGGCTGGTCACCTCCTCCCCATACTGTGCTGCGGAGTGCAGCCGCCTGGGAGCTGACCTTGTCTATGAAGACAGAGGCAAAAAAAGCATTGAGTACACTAGCTTTCTCCACATCCTCTGTCACTAGGTTCCCTCCCTCATTCAGCAAGGGGCCCACACTTTCCTTGACTTTCTTCTTGTTGCTCACATACCTGAAGAAACCCTTCTTGTTACTCCTAACATCTCCGGCTAGCTGCAACTCCAAGTGTGATTTGGCCTTCCTAATTTCACTCCTGCATGCCTGAGCAATATTTTTATACTCCTCCCTCGTCATTTGTCCAATCTTCCACTTCTTGTGAGCTGCTTTTTTGTGTTTAAGACGAGCAAGGATTTCACTGTTAAGCCAAGCTGGTCGCCTGCCATATTGACTTTTCTTTCTACACATCGGGATGGTTTGTTTCTGTGACCTCAATAAGGATTCTTTAAAATACAGCCAGCTTTCCTCGACTCCTTTCCCCCTCATTTTATTCTCCCAGTGGACCTTGCCCATCAGTTCCCTTCACTCAAGGCAGGACTAAGTATTATCTAGACCATCCCTGACAGGTGTTTGTCCAACCTGCTCTTAAAAATCTCCAATGATGGAGATTCCACAACCTCCCTAGGCCATTTATTCCAGTGCTTAACCACTCTGACAGTTAGGAAGAACAATGTTTCTCCCTCCTCCTTGTAACAACCTTTTATGTATTTGAAAACTGTTATGTCCCCTCTCAGTCTTCTCTTCTCCAGACTAAACAAACCCAATTTTTCAATGTTCTCTAGACCTTTACTCATTTTTGTTGCTACTCTCTGGACTCTCTCCAATTTGTCCACATCTTTCCTGAAATGTGGCACCCAGAACTGGACACAATACTCCAGTTGAGGTCTAATCAACATGGAGTAGAGCGGAATAATTACTTCTTGTGTTTTGCTTACAATACTCCTGCTAATACCTCCCAGAATGATGTTTGCTCTTTTTGCAACACATTTACACTGTTGACTCATATTTAGCTTGTGATCCACTATGACCCCCAGATCTCTTTCCTCCATACTCCTTCCTAGGCAGTGATTTCCCATTTTGTACGTGTGCAGCTGATTGTTCCTTCTTAAGTGGAGTACTTTGCATTTGCCCTTATTGAATTTCATCCTATTTACTTCAGACCATTTCTCCAGTTTGCCCAGATCATTTTGAAGTTTAATCCTATCTTCCAAAGCACTTGCAACCCCTCCCAGCTTGGTATCATCCACAAACTTTGTAAGTGTACTCTCTATGCCAGTCTCTAAATCAGAGGTGGGCAAACTATCCAGCCTAAGGGACCATCCTGCCTGGCCCTTGAGCTCCTGGCCAGGGAGGCTAGCCCCCGGTCCCTCCCCTGCTGTCCCCTTCCCCTGCAGCCTCATTTCGCCATGCTGCCAGCGCTCTGTGCGGTGGGGGTGCAATCTCCTGCTGGGCAGCATGGCGATGTAGCTGGCTCTGGCCGGGAGGCGCAGCTGCCAGACATACTGCTCTGAGTGGCATGATAAGGGGGCGGGGAGCAGGGGGTTGGATGGGTCAGAGGTTTTGAGGGGGGAAGTCAGGGAGTGGGAAGTGGGAGGGGGCAGATAGGGGTGGGGGCCAGGCTGTTTGGGGACAGCCTTCCCTACCTGACCCTCCATACAGTTTTGGAACCCAGATGTGGCCCTTGGGCCCAAAAGTTTTCCCACCCCACTCTAAATCATTGATGAAGATATTGAACAGAACTGGACCCAGAACCAATCCCTGTGGGACCCCACTCGTTATGTGCTTCCAGCATGACTCTGAACCACTGATAACTACTCTTTAGGGAATGATTTTCCAACCAGTTATGCATCCACCATATAGTAGCTCCATCTAGGTTGTATTTCCATAGTTTGTTTATGAGAAGGTCATGAGAGACAGTATCACAAGACTTACTAAAGTCAAAATATACCACATCTACAGCTTCCTCCTGTCCATAAGGCTTGTTACCCTGTCAAAGCAAGCTATCAGGTTGGTCTGACACAATTTGTTCTTGACAAATCCATGCTGACTGTTATTTATCACCTTATCTTCTAGGTGTTGCAAATCGATTGCTTAAATATTTGCTCCATTATCTTTCCGGGTACAGAAGTTAAGCTGACTGGTCTGTAATTTCCCGGGTTGTCCTTATTTCCCTTTTTATAGATGGGCACTATATTAGCCCTTTTTAGAGGCATCACATTTCCACTTCTATTTTATTGAACAAACAACCATAACATTTTCATTCACAACATTTACAGGCATATCTATTTGCATAAATAAATAAAAATATTGCATGCTTACTGGTTACTTGTACATGCAATTGTCCATTTTGCATGCATCTATGTAGATTTTGATATATGCCCATGTGCTCACAACTATTGTGGGTGTAGTTTTAGATGTTTTAAACTTGCCTTTGTGTGTCAAACACATCCCTGAAGTAACTTTACTTAAGCTGAGACAATAACTCTATTTGGATATCTGATTCAGTGAGAGTGAGATGGCTGCTTATCACCTGAGTCTATCCTTGATTGCCCCGCCTGCAGCCCCCCAATCTCCCAAAGACATTGTTCACTAAACAGGACTGCCAGCCTCCAAAGACATTGATATAAAGGACAAGGACATTGACCTTATCCAAAGATGACAACATAAGGTAGAGAAATTAAATTGGGAATTGTTGGAGGGAAAGGCTATTGTAGAGCCTTCTGAGAGGTGGTTGATTGTATGGGAACAAAGGGGCTGTGGGCCTGGGTTGGATTTTTTAAAGTTTCAGCTAACACTTATTATAATCAACTCAGAAATACTGGTTGTTCCTCCAACACTGGATTTTTCCTTGTAGAAGTGATTGTAGATCCAGACTAACACGGCTACCCCTCTGATACTTGAATTATTGTATTTATCATGGGCTCTCATGGAATGAAAGTCACCCTTGTGTAGAGAGCCAGTACAAGGCTTCTAAAAATAGATAAAATATAATGTAAGTGGTGCCATGAGATGACCTTGAGGCTGAATACTCTTAATAGGATTAAAAAAAAAGATTATCTATATGTATGTCTAATTAGAACATTGTAGTTACATTAGATATATGCCCGTATTTAGTTCTGATGTAAGCATGGATGCTCCAATTGTCCCTATATATGTCCAATCCTTGTATTTTAAAACTGTTTAAGATATCAACCAAAATGATATCTTGCAGCAATGAGTTCCACAGGTCAAATATATACTGCAAAACATACACAGTCAGACAGTGTAAACACAATTTTAAACATAACTTTATAAGTTTTTTATAATATTCATTAAACACTAATGGAATTTTTAAAAAAAGTTAATGAAAACAGGGTTTTTTTTAACTTAAACATTAAATTGCAGTGCTTGCAATTCAACCAACAATGCTTTTGAATGTGCGCGCATGCTTACACACACACAAACCAGACAGAGAATTAAAATAATGAAACAAATATAAAGAAGGAGAAATCTTGAGTAGTTAATGGATAACTGAACCATGAGCTATAACAGTGTGAATCAATAAGTGATACTAATTGACTCTTACATAGCGCTTTTCATTAGTATGTCTCCAAGAGCCTACTTGAATGGGATCACTCACATGAGTATGGCAATCAGGATTTGGCTCCTGGCTTTTGTATAGCAAACAGAAAGTATATTCAAATTCCTTTGGAGATGGACACTGAACCTGGACTGAAGGGCAATAAGGACTCCAAGGAGTTAAAACATCATGTTAAGGTGACGTATTCAGTGTGGTACCACAAGGATTGTTGTAAGGTCTGGTTTTCACTAACTGCTTTATTAGTTATTAGGAAGATGGTGTGAACACCACATTAATTACATCCATGGATGACATCATCCAGGATGTGTTATAAACATCAAAAAGTACAAGATAAAAAAAGAACCAAGAGATATCCAAATCATGAACTCAGGGAGGCTACATCTGGGAAAAATGCCTGGTTTGAACACTAAAAGTGAAACGCTGTTACCCTGCAGGAGGGAAATAGGGTTCAATCCAGGAATGTATTTTAGCAGCTCCCTCCCCCACAGCAGGGACACACAATGCAAATGCTGGTTCTGTGGTAAGCTGCCTGACCCAAGAGAGAAGATGGACTGACATGATTACCCCAAACAGTTCTTCTGGGAAGAATTTAAGGGCTACCAAGGGATTGAACTCATTCAAATAAGCTTCTGTTCTTTAATCCTTTACAAATTTCAGCTCTTCAGGCCCTTCTTCCTTTCCTCAACCTGTGAGCATGCAGCTCACAGGGATCACAATAGCCCTACAGCTGGAATACATTCCAAATGCAGCTGCAGATGGCTGCAGGCCAGTGATATTATTGTGGGGTCAGTCTAGCTGTGCAACCTGTTTGGATGTCTGTTTCTTTCAGATACTCACTTCTCTATAACCCTCCTGTGTGCTTCGATTCTGGCTGTGTGAAAGCACAGGTAGTTTCCCCTGAGCAGCTCTGCATTTGGCAGGGTGTCTTCTCCCGAGTGGATATTATGCCTCAAACAAACATGCTCTTGTCCCTACCTAACCCTGGATCAGTGAGTGTCAGTTTTCCTGCCCACACAATATATATTTATTTTATTTTGAATTAGTAAGGTAGAAGCTGGGATTTTCAAAAGAGCCTAAGGGAGTTTGGTGCCAGTCTTCCACGGAAATTCAATGGGTTTGGGTGCCTAACTTCTTTAGGTCTCTTTAAAAGTCCCAGTCAGAGTCTCTTGTCTCTCTTCAGTTTACTGCTGCTTGTGGAGTTCCCTTCCCCTGACTGTCAGCATACTAGGTACCTTTATAGCCATGGAGTCTACCTTTCCCAAGAATGGATGACAACATGTGGTATTTAGGCTCCACAACACACAAAACCAGGCACTTATGAAGTAGACAATAACAATAGTTTAATACTCTTTCTTATCCCATTAATAAACCTTGTTGTTGCATCTGTGGTCATTAGAATCTTGCCTCCTTTAGTACATAGATCTAAGGAAACATACCCGCCTCTCCTATAATTTTCTAAAAATCTCTGTGGGAGGAGCTTATGGTACTTGGGAAAGCAATGTTTACATCATTGGTTTTCCAAATAGATCCTATCTTTAAGCACCCTTATTTGGTTAACACAGTTGCTATTCTGTGATCACCAGTGCTCTGTTGCTTGCAATTCTGCTTACACTAGAAGAGACCCTAGAGACTCAAATTTTATAGAATATAAGAATGGCCATACTAGCTCAGCCCAATGATCCATCTATCCCAATCTTCCGACAGTGGCCAGTGCCGGATGTTTCAGAGGGAATGAATAGAAGAGGGCAATTTGGAGTGATCCATTCCATATCATCCAGCACCAGCTTCTGACAGTTGAAGGTTTAGGGACACCTGGAGCATGGGGTTGTGTCGCTGACCATCTTGGCTAATACGTATTGATGGACCTATCATCCTTGAACTAACTGAATTCTTTTTTGAACCCAGTTATACTTTTGTCCTTCATAACATCGCATGGCAATAAGTTCCATAGGTTGACTGTGTGTTGTGTGAAGAAGTACTTCCTTATGTTTGTTTTAAACTTACTGCCTATTAATTTCATTGGGTTACCCAGGGTTCTTGTGTTATGTGAAGGGGTAAACACTTCCCAATTAACTTTCTCCTTATCAGTTATGATTTTATAGACACCTCTCATATCCCCTTCATTGTCTCTTTTCTATGCTGAATAGTCCCCGTCTTTTTTATTCTCTCCTCATATAGAAGCAGCTCCATTCACCTAATCCTTTTTGTTGCCCTTATCTGTATCTTTTCCAATTCTAATATATCTTTTCTGAGATGGAACCACCAGAACTGTACTAAGCCCTGGGCTACACTAGGGGAGGGGGTCGATCTACGATACGCAACTTCAGCTACGTGAATAGCGTAGCTGAAGTCGGCGTATCGTAATCGACTTACCTGGCCATGAGGACGGCGGCGAGTCGATCGCTGCCGCTCCCACGTCGACTCCGCTTCCGCCTTTTGATGAGGTGGATTTCCGGAGCCGACGGGGAGCGCGATCGGGGATCGATTAATCGCGTCTTAACGAGATGTGAAAAATCGATCCCCGATAGATCGATTGCTACCCGCCGATCCGGCGGGTAGTGAAGACCTGCCCTCAGTATTCAAGATGTGGGTGTACCATGGATTTAGATAGTGGCATTATGATATTTTCTGTCTTATTATCTATCCTTTTCCTAAAGGTTCCTTATATTCTATTATCTTTTTGACTGAAGCTGCAAGTTGAGTGGATGTGTTCAGAGAACAGCCCACAATGACTACAAGATCTCTTTCCTGAGTGGTAACAGCTAATTTAGACTACATAATTTTGTATGTATAGCTGCGATTATTTTTTTCCAAAGTGTATTACATTGCACTTGTCAACATTGAATGTCATTTGCCATTTTGTCACTTTAGCATGATCCCTTTGTAATGCTTCATAGTCAGCTTTGGACGTAACTATCTTGAGTAGTTTTGTATCATCTGCAAATGTTGCCATCTCACTGTTTATCCTTTTTTCAAGATCATTTATGAATATGTTGAATAGGACTGGTCCCAATACAGCCCCCTGGGGGACACCATTATTTACCTCTCTCCATTATGAAAACTGAACATTTACTCCCACCCTTTGTTTTCTATCTTTTAACCAGTTACCGGTCCATGAGAAGATCTTCCCTCTTACCCCATGAATCCTTACTTTGCTTTAGAGCCTTTGGTGAGGGACTTTATGAAAGGCTTTCTGAAAGTCCCAGTACACTATCTCAAAATATATCCTACATGGCACCCTCAAAGAATGCCAATGGATTGGTGAGATATGATTTTCCTTTACAAAAGCCATGTTGACTCTTCCCCAATACAGCATATTTATCTACGTGTCAGATAAATCTGTTCTTTACAATAGCTTCAATCCATTTGCCTGGTACTGAAGTTAAACTTAGCAGCCTGTAATTGCCAGGATTGCCTCTGAGGCCTCTTTTTTTCTTTTAAATCAGCATTAGATTAGCTGCCTTCCAGTCATCTAGTACATAGCCTGGCTTAAGTGATATGTTATTCACCACAGTTCGTAGTTCTGCAATTTCAAATCTCAGTTCCTTCAGAATACTAGGATGAAGATCATCTAGTCCTCGTGACGTATTACTGTTTATCAATATATTCAAAAAACGTCCTCTATGGACACCTCAATCTGGGACAGTTCCTCAGATTTGTCACCTAAAAAAATGACTCAGGTGGGAATCTCCCGCACATCCTCTACAATGAAGACTGACACAAAGAATTCATTTAGTTTCTCTTAAGTGGCCTGGTCTTCTGTGAATGTTCCTTTAGCAACTCAAGCATCCAGTGGTCCCACTGATTGTTTGGCAGGCTTCTGATGTACTTTGAAATGATTTGCTGTTCGTTTCTTTTGCTAGTTAATCTTCAAATTATTTTTTGGCCTGCCTGATTATATTTCTCTTTTTGCCTCTAACTGCCACTTTTACTCTGTTGTTAAGCCATAGTGGCATTTTTTTGGTTCTGTTATATTTTTTGGGGTAAGAGTATACATTTAGTTTTAGCCTTATTTAGATAGTCTCCATGCAGTTTGTAGGCATTTCACCTGTATGACTGTTCCTTTCAATTTCAGTTTAACTAGCTTCCTCATTTTGGTGTATTTCCCCTTTTTGAAGTTAAATGCTACTGTGGTGGTGTAGCAGCACGAGATGCACCCAGCGGCGCCTCCTGCTGGTTCTCCAGGGAATTAGCGTTTTCCAGCTTGGAGTGCCCTCTGCTGGTTGCTGTCCCACTCGCCATTGGCCCCCCATGTCCCTCCCAGACCCCGGTGCCCTTTTGTCTGGGGTGCTGCCCCCTGGCAGTACCCCCTCAGTTTGGGTCTCCCTTCCCAGAAGAACCCATCCACCCTCTATCCTCACCTTGCCTCCGCCTATGGCCTACTGCCAATCATCAAGCCCCCATTCCCTAGGGCAGACTGCAGTCTGTAATAGCCAATCATCATAGGCAAGGGAGGTTCAGGCCTGCTGCCTTTACCTAGCCCCAGGCTGCCCCTTTACATCCACAGAACCTGCTTAGGCCCTGCAGCCTGGGGGTATTTCCAGGCAGGAGCTCCCTAGCTCCCCTTGCCTTCCCCCAGCACTGCCCCACCTCAGGCCTCTATTTAGCTTTCCAGCAGCCAGGCCCTTCTCCCTCTAAAGGTAGAGAGAGTCTGTCTGCTCCAGCCCCACTGCCCTCTTATAAGGGCCAGCTGGGCCCTGATTGGGGCGTGGCCGCAGCTGTGGCTGTTTCCCCAATCAGCAGAGGCTTGCTGCTTTGCTGAGCAGATGCCCTCTCCCAGCCTCAGCCCTCTCCCAGGGCTGATTTCAAGCCCTTGAGGGCAGGAACGGGTGGCCACCCCGCTACAGGTGGCTATCTTGGCATTTTGTCCCCTACAAAGATATTTACATTTAATTACATTATGGTCACTATTGCCAAGAGGTTCAGCTATAGTTGTCTCAAGGGCCAGATTCTGTGCTCCACTTAAGACTCAGTCAAGAATTGCCTTTCCCCTTGTGGAATTGTGCAGGACAATCTGTTCCAAGAAGCAGTCATTAATGGTGTCCAGAAATTTTATCCCTGCATCCCTTCTTGAGTTGACATATACCCAGTTGATAGTGCAAAATGTTTCACCAAGAAGTGTTCAAATGGATTCCACAGATTTGTGTTTTAAAATAGAGATTCAAAATAAGAGAAGAAACTTCTACATGTTTTAAGCCAGTAAATATGCAATGAATTTGAAAGGCAGACATTTTAATAAGTACTTACTGTATTTCGTCTGTCCTGCTAATCTTTTTTTTCCCATCCCAGTGTCATTTGTTAATTCTGAAGCCCTTCTTCTAATCTTAATAGAGCACTTAAATATGCTTAATAAAAAAAGAGTTACTGTAAATGGACACATTGTGATTCAGCGACACTGTTCCTGACCTACAGTATTATGCCACAGTCCCTACCTCCTAATGCACAGGAAATCTGGTTACCATGACTATTATTACCATAATTTTATACCTATTAATTTTGTCTGTAGAATTCATTTCCATAATCTATGATTTGAAACAAAAACATCAGCCTCATTCTTTTGCTGGCAAGACCAGATTTATTATAAAGCTAGTAAATGCCAAACACTTTTTGTTTTTAAACACTAGATCTCTCCAAACACTTTCCCTCTTATTAAAATTCAAACAGCTGTGAAATGGCCAGACAGCATGAAGATGAAAGTAAATGTGAAGCGACCTTCATCCATGCTGAACAAATAGAATATTATAAACAGACTTTCCAGCTGAAGTTACACAAAGCAAATTAAGAAATACCTAGGGCTATAATTTACTACAAAAATGTTTCCTAAATTTCTGACAGTTTCATTTAACCGACTAATTAAATTTGCTTGTAGGCATGTTAGCAGAGTCTAATAACTGCACTGTCATTTGGGAAGAAAATTAAAATGATTTTCTGTGGGCAATATATTTGTAATGGTCCTGTCTCTGACTAAACCTTTGACTAATATCTTCAAATAGTGATGCTTTATTGTAGATAATAATGCCAAGCTTTAGTAAAATGTGATTTAAAAATGCATGTAGCAATAGAATAAAACTAACCAAACATGATCCCAGGAAATATAGGTGTCTAGGTCTTGAAATGGATTTGTAGAAAGATATTTTTCCTGTATTTATATGAAAAATGTGCAAACTGTGGGCCAAAACCTCAGCTGCTGTAAATCCATGTACTTCCAGTCAGTTAACTGGAACTATGCCAATTTATACCACCTGAGCATCCTGCCCTATGTTTTCCTATAACCAAATACTATAATCAGCTTCACATTTCCTTTATCAGTATTTGAAGTCTGCATCTTTGCATAAATGATACATTTGATCAGTGACGAAGTAGCTTCCCAGAGTTCCATCAGATCAAAGCTATCCACCAGACAGCTTCACACATGGCTTACAAATCATATCTTGCATGTACACACATATTGAGAAGATTAGCAGAGCAAGCAATAAACCTCACACACCTCCCTTGTTTAAATAATTTGAAAGCCCTCATCATCCCACAGTGTGATACAGGATTGAGTAGGGAAAACTCCAAGCAGAGTTTTGCAAGCATGCACTCTGCAGGAGCTTCGGAGAAACAGTACTTTGAAACAGCCTATAATCTTGTATAATTATAATCCAGACAAAATCTCCAATAATGGTCAAAACATTGAATTTCTCTATTCATTTCTTTAGAAACAGTTCAGTATCTTGGTGTGTAAAAGAGAAAGCACCTGACAAAGTTTAATAATTACCTTCTTTCATTATGTGTAATTGTGTTTTTCCTTTCAGGAGAAAGACATTTAAGAAAAAAAAATGTTGAGAGCTGCAATTATATGATTACTTTACCAAGCAGCAGTTACTGTGGCTGAAGTGGAAGGCTCCATATCCAAAAGAGTTCACAAGGGAGTGCAAATAAGGACACATACATCATTGCTGCACATATAGCAAAAGGGTTATCCCTTTTTTTTCTATCCACCCCCACCAAACAAGCTGTACAATAAATAGAACTAGAATAATGAAAACATGTACCCATGGGTAATCTAGTCCGTCACTGATGGAAAAATACCATAAAACAAATTGTTTGCTGAATATCATTCGGCTATCTATTGAACTAGTTAATTCATGAAAAATAAAACTGTGAATATTTTATTTGACAAAAAACCATGTGTCTGCAGCAGCAAATGATAGGCTGCTGGCAGTGCTCTGAATTATTGTACAAGAATAGACACTTTTTCAAAGTATGATTTCCCTGAAGAGGAATTATTCAAATAGCTTTAATCACAGGAAAACTGGCAAATTTTATTTTGCTTGTTGATTTCATAGATGTGACAAAATCTGCAGTTTTCAAGGAGATAGTGTTCCAAAATGTTAGCATGATCTCCCACCCTTTATCCCCAATCAAATACACTGTTATACTGATATTTTAGGAGCTACGGTGTTTTTAAGTATTATATAATACAACAGACAATAAAATTTTGTTCCTTGGTGTTTCAGTAGAAACACCATGATTCCATTCGTCAATTTCCGTAGCAATTTGTCAATTTCAGTATTGTCTCTGAGGCATTTCGCTTCTATAATCCTATGTGGGAGACAGAGCTGCTTCTACTACTGTAACTCAGCCAGGACAAAGGTATTGCACTAGATCATGAGCTGTGCCAAGCTCATGTTCCATGCAACTAAGACATGGGTGGGGAGGGTGGTTCTAAAAGACCTGTCTATTTCCCCAGTCCTGGGACCTCTGGGGTATAATTTAGAACAGGACTATTCTAGATAACTTCCATTGTTATCTGCACAACACCCCCCGCAATCTCTCCAAGCTCATCATCAGAACAGGACACATCAACTCAAAGCAGCACCAGACCCTGCTAGAACAACAGAGGCAAAATCTGCAGACATATCTCCAGTGCTACACTGATCAAAAGCTCCCGCCCAACACACTTTTCAAGATCCATGGGTCCTACATATGCCTATCACAACATGTGGTGTACCTTATCGAGTGTGCTAAACACCCCAATAACAACTATGTGGGTGAAACCAGACAATCACTACGCTCTCAGATGAATTCACACACAAAAAAACGATAAAAGACAAAACACCCGATCGCTGTAGGTATTGTTACCAACAGTCCCTTATTACAGGGGATATCCCTTATTTTTTCATCTTTGCACAACAAGATCAGGAGTTTCTCAGTGCTGCAAAAAGCATCAGGAAATACCCCTGGTGAATGTAGGGAAATACTGCTTGTTATTATTCATCATAATGATGATAATAATAATAACATCGGGAGGACGTGTGTGTGGAGCAATTTGTCAATTTCAGTACTTTCTCTGCGGCATTTCGCTTCTATAATCCTATGTGGGAGTCAGAGCTGCTTCTACTACTGTAACTCAGCCAGGACAAAGGTATTGACGTGTCCCTTTTTGTGGGGAGAATATAACATTGGCAACCCTAGCTGTGGGTGAACACTTTTCACATAGCAATCACCCTATATTTAACCTAGCAGTCCTAATCCTCAAAGGAAACCTGCACAACACTTTCGGATCAGCCTGGGCACTTAAATTCATCACTCTGCTAGACACTAAAAATCATGGCCTGAACAGAGACACTGGATTTATGGCTTATTACAACAATCTGAAACCGACTAACCCCCTCTTTTTGTCCTATGACTGCAGAGGTGTTAGTGGGCCGAAGGGAGGTTTGATTTTCTGTAGGTTCCTTCTGTCTTCCAAGATCACTCTGACTCAGACAAAGCCACACACACAGCTTTCCCCACATTGGTCAGATGCCAGCCAGGTCAGGTGTCAGTCTGGCTACCTGCATTTCTTAACCCTTTACTGGTAAGAGGATTTTATAGCACTGCATCAGATCCTCTCCCCCTTCCCTTTATATTTATGACACGCCCCCCAAATCACCGATAGTGTGAAACACTGGCTGTGATTTCTTCCTGGAGCTCTAAAAGAAAACAAAAGTAATAAGACACATGCATTTCCAAATATACTCATAACTGGATAAAGACTAACAATATTTCCCACATTGCAAGGACGATTTTAACCAGTTGGTTCGGGGAAACTTTCATGGGAGAGTGCATCAGCCACTTTGTTAGAAGCTCCTGAAATGTGTTGTATTTCAAAATCAAAATCTTGGAGAGCTAAACTTCATCGAAGGAGTTTTTTGTTATTTCCCTTGGCGGTATTAAGCCACTGTAGTGCAGCATGGTCGGTTTGCAGGTGGAAACGCCGTCCCCAAACATATGGGCGTAGCTTTTCCAGAGCGTAGACAATGGCGTAACATTCCTTCTCACTGATTGACCAGTGGCTTTCCCTCTCAGACAGCTTCTTGCTGAGAAACACGACAGGATGGAATTCTTGATCTGGTCCTTCCTGCATTAAGACTGCTCCCACACCACGCTCGGACGCATCTGTGGTTACTAGGAACGGTTTATCAAAGTCCGGGGCCCTTAGCACCGGGTCAGACATGAGTGTTGCTTTAAGCTGGTTAAAGGCCTTCCGACACTCATCAGTCCACTGAACCACATTTGGCTGGTTCTTTCTGGTTAGGTCAGTTAGAGGGGCGGCGATTTGGCTGTAGTGCGGTACAAATTGCCTGTAATATCCGGTCAAGCCTAAGAAAGATTGGACCTGTTTCTTTGACTTTGGGACAGGCCACTTTTGGATAGCCTCCACCTTGGCCTATAGGGGGTTAATAGTTCCTTGACCCACCTGGTGTCCAAGGTAAGTCACTTTGTTGAGGCCTATTTGACACTTTTTAGCCTTAACAGTTAGTCCTGCCTCTCGTATGCGCTCGAAGACCTTCTGGAGATGCTCCAGGTGTTCGGCCCATGAGTCAGAAAATATGGCCACATCGTCAAGATAGGCAACTGCCGATTCTCCCAATCCCGCTAGGAGACTATCTACCAGTTTCTGGAATGTGGCAGGTGCATTCCGCAGCCCGAAAGGGAGTACATTAAATTCATACAGCCCGACATGGGTGATGAAGGCTGACTTTTCCTTGGCGGATTCATCTAGCGGTACCTGCCAGTACCCCTTGGTTAAGTCTAAGGTGGAGATGAACTGGGCACATCCCAGTTTCTCCAATAGTTCATCTGTGCGAGGCATTGGATAGTTGTCTGGGCAAGTCACAGCATTTAGCGTACGGTAGTCCACGCAAAAGCGTATTTCCCCATCTGGTTTGGGGACTAGAACCATGGGAGAGGCCCATGCACTGCTAGAGGGCCTCTATACCCATCTGTAGCATGTCTTGAACCTCCCGTTCTATAGCAGTTTTGGCGTGAGGAGCCACTCGGTAAGGTCGGGCTCTAATTGGGTGGGCATTACCTGTGTCAATGGAGTGGTATGCCCGTTCGGTCAGTCCTGGGGTGGCTGAGAACATCGGTGCAAATTTAGTGCACAGCTCCTGGATTTGCTGGCGCTGCATACGTCCGAGGGTCATTGAGAGGTTCACCTCTTCCACGCCACCGCCATTTTTCCCTTCATAGTAGACACCTTCAGGCCACTCAGCGTCTTCTGCTCCCTGGGCAGTAAACTGACAAACCTTCAATTCTCGGGGGAAAAAAGGCTTTAGAGAATTAACATGGTACACTTTAGGCTTGAGAGTTGTGGTGGGGAATGCTATGAGATAGTTCACAGCTCCCAGGCGTTCTTGGACCGTAAATGGCCCTTCCCATGACGCTTCCATTTTATGGGCCTGGAGCGCCTTCAAGACCATGACTTGGTCCCCTACTTTAAAGGAACGCTCTCTGGCATGTTTATCATACCAGGCCTTTTGCTCTTCCTGAGCCCCTTTTAGATTTTCTCTAGCAAGGGCTAAAGAGTCTCAGAGGGTGTTTTGTAGGTTGCTTACAAAGTCCAGAATGTTAGTTCCCGAAGAAGGCGTAAAGCCCTCCCATTGCTGTTTCACCAACTGTAATGGCCCTTTAACCTCGCGGACATACACAAGTTCAAATGGTGAAAACCCTAAACTGGGATGTGGTACAGCCCTGTAGGCAAAGAGCAACTGCTGTAACACTAGGTCCCAATCGTTGGAGTGCTGATTTACGAATTTACGTATCATGGCTCCCAAAGTTCCATTAAACTTCTCCACCAGACCATTTGTTTGATGGTGGTAAGGGGTGGCAACCAAGTGGTTCACCCCACGAGCTTCCCACAGGCTTTTCATGCTCCCTGCCAGGAAATTAGTTCCCGAATCAGTAAGGATGTTGGCGGGCCAACCTACCCTGGCAAAAATCTCTGTTAATGCCTGGCATACACTTTTAGCCCGGGTGTTGCTCAGAGCTACTGCTTCTGGCCATCGGGTGGCAAAATCCATGAAAGTCAGTATGTACTGCTTTCCTCTGGGTGTCTTTTTCGGAAAAGGACCCAGAATATCCACAGCTACCCGCTGAAATGGAACTTCAATTATGGGGAGTGGCTGGAGAGGGGCTTTGACCTGGTCTTGGGGTTTTCCCACTCTTTGGCACACCTCACAAGACCGGACATAGGTAGAAACATCCTTGCCCATTCCCTCCCAGTGGAATGACCTCCCCAAACGGTCTTTGGTTCTGTTCACCCCAGCATGACCACTAGGATGATCATGGGCTAAGCTCAAGAGCTTTAGCCGGTACTTAGTCGGAACCACCAACTGTCTCTGAGGACGCCAGTCTTCCTGGTGTCCACCAGAAAGAGTCTCCTTATATAGAAGTCCTTTTTCTATAACAAACCGGGATGGATTAGAAGAGCTGAGAGGCAGTGGGGTGCTCCGTCCCACTGTCCAAGCTCTCTGTAGGCTTTCATCTGCTTCCTGCTCGGCTTGTGTGGCAAATTTCCTTGCCCCTCTGCTGATCTGGGACTGTTCGTATTGATCAGCATAAGCAGCAAGGCTGTCTGCTGAGTCCATTTTCTTATCCCATAAACACTGTCTTATATCATCCTTGGACATATTCAGGAATTGTTCCTGAGCCATCAAATCACACACTCCTTCAAAGATAGTAACATTCCTTCCCTTGACCCATTTTTTTAACAGCTCCTTTATCCGGTTTACATAAGCTACATTACTTAGTCCAGGCCCTCGGATAAGGGTTCGAAATTTTACTCGGTAAGTTTCAGGTGTAACTTGAAATTGTTTTAAAACCAAATCCTTGAATTTCTCATAGTCAGAAGCCTCATAAATAGGCATGTCATTGAATATGTCCAGAGCACTTCCAGTCAACTTTGCTACCAATAGGGTCATTTTGTGATCATCAGGAATGTGATGGAGATTGCATAGTCTCTCAAAGGTGAGAAAATATTCAGCAATATCACGGGATTCGTCATACGGTGGACATAGTCGCTCCCATTTGTGGATTGTTAGTGTTATCCGGTAGATTCCGCTCCACCCTGGTCTTCTCCATCTCCAGGGCATGCTTCCTCTCTCTCTCCTTCTCCTCCTCAGCATGCTTCCTCTCCTCCTCAGCATGCTTCCTCTCTCTCTCCTTCTCCTCCATAGCATACTTCCTCTCCTCCTCAGCATGCTTCCTCTCTCTCTTCTTCTCCTCCATAGCATACTTCCTCTCTTCCATCTCCATCTGTTTAAGTTGTAGCAGTCTTGCATGTTTCTTCTCCTCCTCATTGGCCTGTAGCCGAGCTATCTCAAGTTTAATAGCTGCTTCACTGGCAGTCATCTTAGCCTTTCTGTTTTAATCTGTCTTAACCCGAGAGAGTTAGAAAGAAAAAAAAAACTTGCTTGGGTATTCCCTGTAGGGGTTAACTACCTGCTTTCATATGTAGATACTCTAGCTCCTAGCAGCTTAACCCCTCCCCCCTCCCTGCTTCCAGCAGCTACAGGGAAGAGCTAGAGAGAAGAGAAAAAAAATTCTAAACTCCCTGTGTCTGGTTCAAAAAAAATCTCTGGTTCAATATATCCCACTGCTCTGCCACCATGTCAGGGTTCCCTCCCCACTCTAAAGTCTAGGGTAAAGACGTGGGGACCCACATTAAGAGCCCCTAAGCTTATTTTTACCAGCTTAGGTTAAAACCCCCAAGGTACAAAATTCCCTGCACCCTGAGAAATGCTTCTTTCGCTGCCACCATCAAATGTCTAACAGGAATCCAGGAAAGGAATCACTTGAACTTCCCTCCCCCACAAACTACCCCCTCAAGCCGTACACCCCCTTTCCTGGGAATCTTGAGAACAATCTCCCAACCAATTGGTTACACAGTGATCTAAAAACCCACCCCCTGGGTTTTAACACCATAGAAAACAGTCAGCTTCTTAAAAGAAGGATTTTATTAAAAATAAAGAAGGTAAAATCATCTCTGTAAAATCAGGATGGTAACTATTTTACAGGGCACTTAATTTCCAAACTCAGAGAGATTTCCCCCTCTGGACAAAACCTTAAAGTTTACAGAAAACCATGAATAACCCCCCCACCCCGCCCCTTCTAACACAGGGAATGCACCAAGCAAAATTAAACAGAAATCTATCTGCTATGCTATCTAAACTTACTTCAGAAAAGGGCGGTTTGATTTTCTGTAGGTTCCTTCTGTCTTCCAAGATCACTCTGACTCAGACAAAGCCACACACACAGCTTTCCCCACATTGGTCAGATGCCAGCCAGGTCAGGTGTCTGTCTGGCTACCTGCATTTCTTAACCCTTTACTGGTAAGAGGATTTTATAGCACTGCATCAGATCCTCTCCCCCTTCCCTTTATATTTATGACAGGTCCCTTACAATATGTGCTAACTACTTACACTAAACAATCTGTTCCACCTTGCATTTTGCTGTGACCCTCAGAGTACCTTTCCCAGAGCTGAAGAGCAGCTCATTCTGGCTCAAAAGCTTCTCTATCTCACCAACAAACGTTGGTCCAATTAAAGATATGACCTCACCCATCTCATCTCTCTATTCTAGGTAATGTCAGCTAGAATGGTCCCATAGGGATAGGATAGGCCAGAATGCTGTGCATTCCAGCCCCCCACTGTCTCCTGCCTTTGGCAAGTCCTCTTTCCTTCCTTCTCCTCCCCACACGCTAATGGAGGAAAGGGTACTTTCAATCCTTGTTTGTCTGCTTGATGTGCCTTTAAGTGACTGTGGCACTGCTAGAGTAGTCCAAATGATGTTTAGTCAGAGCCAAAGAGCTGACCCGTTATTTTCATTGTACAATCAGAGGAAGCCACAGAATAGTAGCTAAAAATAGTTTGCAGTTCAGGTTTGATTTGAATAACCACTCAAAGATTTGGAAGCTTAGCCAATTATCAACAGTCTACAAAAAACAGTCTCAAGATACCAAGCTTTCTTGCAAGATTATTGTCATGCAGTGTTTCTGGCTTGACGAGAGAACATCTTCTCTGATACTATCTCAGCATTTCTGGCTGTGATTCCAGATAGAACCTTGGACACATCCTAGCTAAACTTAAAAATAGTGTAGGAAAATGTTAACCAAGCATTTCACAATCTTTAATAAAAAGTTAGCCTCTGATTTGGATCTAGAAATGGGCACAAGTTCATTGGCAAGTGTGGGGAGGAAGAAGATTTTTATTTCTTCTGGACTGGTTTGCTCATCCCATCTTTGGAAGCTCCCCCTTCAAACACCTTATGTGAGTCTAGTACAGCTGTCTGAAGACAGGGTGTAACTAAGGGCAAAATTTACCCCTGTATTTGTCAATTGAGAGTCTCTATTCTCCTACCTTTCTTCTCTCCCAACCCACCCCTTTAATTGAACCAAGGTGTTGATCATTAACCCCCCAGCCTCCTTCTCCTAAATTTCATACAATTTCCCCAGAGTTCTTTTGGTCCTAAAGCTTTCCAGCTATCTCATAGTTAAAGATGCTAAAACCTGTCTACACTAAGTGCTAACAGGTTTTGGAACAGAACTTAAACCATGTGAGCTAACACCTTTTTAAATCCTTTTTCTTTGTCTAGACAAAGTCTAAGAGGTAATGTTTTTTGGCATAGTACCTCACAACATTTTGGGTGGGCAAAAAATAAAGTTACATAATTAACTACAGGAGTATTTGTGGCACCTTAGAGACTAACTACATTATTACTCATACTCTTTTGATCTATTTTATCTATTTCTCTTGCCATGGATCAAATAGTTAAAGTGAAAAAAAAAAAGAAAGCTTACACGACTTTCAGTCTTGAAACACTTACTTGAGCAACTAATTAAGTAAAGCCTCTTTTGAAAGAATCGATGGGCTGGTATGGTGTTTTAAAGGTAGACAACCTTTGACAGAGAATTTTCTAGAACTAAACTATTTGAAATCTTATAAAAGAGGAAAACACTTTAAGGTGATTGTCTCTTTCATTGACAGATGAACATTGGAGTCTGAAAAGTCCATTACAGTGGCAAAAAGAACAGTAGTTCAGAGAGAAAGAGAAACAAATGCATTAGGGTAGCTAGAGGCATTTCATCACTAAGCCATTGTCCTGGCAAACTGTAGAAAAAAACAAGCCATCTCCCCATCATTACAGCCTAGTGATAGAGAGGTTCTATTTAGGGCCACGTAAAACATACAAGTCCATCAATTTCAATGGTCTTCTTAATCACGATTTCAAAATTGTCTTTTATTAATGTTTGTGGCCCTGATTCTGCAGTTGCCTCTGCTGTCCCCAGAGGGCAGCTGGGGTGTAGTTAGTGTTATCCAGCAGCGCCCTTTTCCAGGCTTTGTTCCTCAGGTGTGCACCCAAACATTAGATTTTCCTGAAAATCCTGCTGTTAAAGCTCCCCTATTAAAGAGGAAGAAGTAGCAGCATCACTACCTCATCTCAGGACTCAGGTACAGTGTTTGGCCCGTAGGGCTGAGTCTGTAGAAGTATGAGCAATAATCAGCCACAAACTAAGTCAGGGACATGGCATATGACACCTGCAGCCTGTCCCACTAGTTAGCTGGTGGTTGTGATGCTGTCATCTCTTCCTCCCTACTGTGATACCAGCATGCTGGTGACTGACCAGTGCTGAGGCAGAGCTTGGTAATTTTATGCCGCAAGACATAGTTTCAAAGTAAGCAGAACTTTGCCTTGCTCTGCATGTGCACTGCTGGCACACTGTTGCTTTGGCACACAATTAAAGCCTATACTTTTGCACTCGGTTAGTCCTTGATAAGGGACAGTGCACAAGTACTGCAGAGGTAAGTGATGCGAACACACAAATCATGACCTCATTTTAAAAATTTGATTTTCAGTATTATAATGGCTCAAATATTCCATAGATTTCCTGTCAAATCTAAGGATGTAATTCCACAGAATAGTAAACATTTTTTCATGAATTTCCATTGTACCTTGAGATGCTCCAGGAAATGATAAAAATTGGGTACAGAAAAAATTCCAGAGAAGAACAGGGAAATTAACCATACTAGCATAGTAGGAATGGACTTTCAGGCATGAAGGAGAACCTTAGAGTCTTTCACAAATGAAGGTAAAAAACAATATATCACTGAGATGAGACATATTATAATGTAGTGTAGGATAGCTACATCGAATCCTCTACACTTCAGAGGCTGATAATGAGAGCATCAGAAAGCTG
The DNA here is from genome assembly GCA_033296515.1 of Macrochelys suwanniensis. Lineage (NCBI taxonomy): Eukaryota > Metazoa > Chordata > Testudines > Chelydridae > Macrochelys > Macrochelys suwanniensis. Next base: position 27,593,141 of record CM065780.1, on the reverse strand, counting down.
GGGAAATTGTTACTACTGCATTTGAAAATGTATGTTGGTAGGAAATGAAAATTTTGCTCAGCAAAATAATGTAATACTGTATTGTTTTATATAAGATCACATGGGGCAGGAGGAAGGTGACACATTCTGAGTTTTGGAAAAGTGTCATCTGTTTAATGGTGGCAATGCCAATATGAATGTAGCTTTTTATATATTTTACCAACTGGTCATGCTTTTCTTATTCATCTAAAGAATAGCAATCTTTAGCAAAGACACAGGTAGGTAAATTAGCTCTAGCGAAACATGCAGTTGAAGAATGACTTTTAGCCATCTCCAAAAGAGGCTGAATCTTTCCTTTTGGAAGTGGGCACAAAAATAGTCTCACCCTAGTGTTGTGGGGCTTTACATGGAGGCTGGATGGCCCATTCTGGGGTATAGGCTAACACTCAGGTTCTGCTTTCGCCTGGGCTGGCAATCCACACACTTTGCAGAGAGGGCACAAGCTAAATCATTCAAGTGCAGATAGTCCGCCAATGCCTTCCCATAATTTCTCTCATGTTCCCACAAGGACAGACAAGTTCTTAACTAGTAAGGAATCACAGTGTGTCTCATCTTACTGTTGCACTAAGTACCCTGAGGTATGCCCCCAGAAGTCCTAGGACAACTGTCACCTTTAGTGGTGCCTTCTCCTGGCCATCCTGGGATTAGCTCTGGCCAGGCATTGCACCCACTGGCAGGAGCAGCCGCCGAGGGACCTGAAATGCTGCCCCCCAAATCCTGGCACCCTAGGCAACCACCTAGGGTCGCCTAATGGTAGCGCCAGCCCTGCCCACCGGTCTCTCTCCTATTGTCCTCTCACCCTGTGGACCCCTCTCACTCCAGGGGCCACAGCCTCTTCTTTAAGACTCAGCCCTCCGACTGGGTCACCATACACTTTTCCCTTCTGGGGGTGATGTAACAAAGTCTTTCCTCAACAAACCATCCCAGGCAGTCTGCTGAACTCTGCCTGGCCTGGGCCACATCCCCAGTGGCTGGAATGGGAACCCAAAGCTGCCTTCTCCTCTGGGTTCCAGCTCAGGGACCCTCCGGTCAGCAGCCAAGGCCTGCACTGTCCTATCTTGGTGCTGTCCCATGTGTCTTCTCTGGCTTCCCACCTCTCTGGGTTCACTAGCTTCCCAACTCCCTCCTCTGAGGGAGTGACTGCAGAACTACTTCCCTGTACCCCACTTCTGTTACCAGCCTCCCAGTTCATATAGGCACTGCCTATTTCTGCCCAGATGAGCCTCTTCTAATCAATTCCCCTGGCTCCTCCTCCAGGTGCAGCCTCTGGAGTTAATTGGACAACCTGACCATCTTAACCCCTTCGAGTCCTCTGTGGGTGGGACACCTCAGCACAGCCACATTCAAGTGACTATAGCATCAGTGTGGACGCAAATGAGTGGATTCACTGGAATCTGGCTTTGCAGTATGGCAAGTCAGGGGACAATCACCCAAATTAACTCTGCAGTGATGACATGGCCAAAGAGACATTTGGAACCAAACATAAATTAAGATAAAACAGTCTAGAATAAACAATAGCTAAAAGTTATTGATGTAATAGGCTGGCATTAACTGGATTCTTTCCAGCATTTTTTATTTTATTTTTTTGCGCTCAGTGATAAAGCTATTGTGATTTTTAATTGGATTACATCTCTCATGCAAAATTCACATACAACACCGATGGGCGTATTTGAAGTGCTGTAGTCCTTATGTACAGGAAACACGCCCTGTGAATTGCTGACCATATAGTGGTGTTAGAACTCATTGTTAAACTATTCCACAGTGCCAGAGGTGTGTAAATGGGCCTCAGTGTAAAATGGCAATCTGGGTTTTTTTGGCACTTGAGTATCTTTACTGCTATGAGTCGTCCCACTGACCTGGGACAACCCATGTCATTAAAGTCACTCAGAGGCCTACATGTTTATAGAATCTGGTCCCTCAGATCATCTTCCTTTTGTTTCTGTGATCTTTATTAATAAGACAAGTTTAAGCAAAAGTGAGATATGTGAATTTTAGCTATTCACCCAGTCTTCTCTATGGTTCATCCAGTTTATTAGCATAAAACCACTGTAACCAGGATTCACTCCCCAACCCACCTGATAAACATCTATAAATCCTACGATAGAGTCATGGTGAGGATTACAGCACAGCCTCTACTTCAACAGTTTGGAATAGCACCCACAGTACCACTTACACTATTGGTATTGGGCCCAGGGGATACTGGTAAACATGGATCCCACGGTCCCTTTGGAGGCCAGCTCTGGCTACCAGCATCACTGTCCTTCACACAGACCCAGTGCAGAGGCCAGGGCTACACAGACCCAGCGCAGAGACCTTTTTACACTAACACAGCTGTTCCACTCACATTCCCAATGAGGGGTTCTAGAGGTCTTGTACTGCCCTCTTTACCACTGGTAAATTTCTCTCTACAGTGAGAGGATGTGAGAAGTGACAGATACCAGATTTCCCCCACCCATCCCCCAAGTGCTGCTGTATAAATAGTATCTATAAAACAAAACATTTTTGTTTTCCATTTTCAACATTTAAAAAAATGTGTAAAATTTGCAAAGTTGATGAAATTGGGCCCCAAAATATAATAAATTATAACAAATTGGCAGTGTAACTGAACAATGTTCTCAAACAAAAACCAAAGGACGTACACAGCTTTGGTTATTTGTACTTTCCTCTCCCTAATCCCTCTGTTGTTTTTTTTGTTTGTTTCTTTCTTTGTTTTTTACCTTGACATCTGTTTTCCCATTTAGGCAACTTTGCATACTCCATTTCCACGTGCCAACACAAAAGTTCGGATACACTACTAAATCCAAGAATCTGATCATGGTGTCTTGGGATTCAGCTCAGGCAGAATTTTTCACAAGTGATGAACAACCAATTGCTGTTGAAGTCAATAAGAACTACAGGCGCTCAGCATGTCTGAAAAATCAGGCCATTAATATAAATGAGAGCTAGTAAAGTCCCTAGCTGAGGGATCTGTCCTGGAAGTTGCTGAGCACTTCTGTGAATCCAGTGGGAGCTAAGGCCTCTGATCATGTCACAAGAATGCTCAACACGTTACAGGAATGTGTTCTGAGAGAACAGACATTCCACAGACTTGTACTATACTCTATAGACTTCGAATAGACTAAAACTTTTAGTATGAGTGGCTATTTGGTGACAGTTATATTTTATATTTGCTTGACCTTCTTTCTAAAATTATAAAAATATCCCTTTTCTCTCATCTGTCAGATCTTTTACAAATACTGCTTCTTGATGCTGTTGCCTATTGAAGTGTGAACTAAAGCCTTTCCCCCCATTTTCTGACAACTGGAACTTATTACAATGATCACAGATTGTTTCATCATGTCTTTCTTTTAAATGTACTGACATTTTACTTTTTCCCATTCTATATTTTCTAGACAATAATTGATTCCAATATTCTCTCTACACATTATCTTAAAACCAGTTCTCTATAGGGTAATCTTTTGTTCTGCAACTACTTTATACACAATAACATTGAGATTGCATGCTCCCCCACCTTTAAAAAAAATTACCTTGTTTTTATCATCTCTAGTTTGATTTTTGAACTCTGTCTGATCTTGCTGGTTTCTTATTAATTTAGAAAGACTCAGTCCTAACAACCTCCATAGAAACTACCCCTCCCTTTTAATCAGTCATCATTTCTTATTACAATCAGTCAGTGTAATTCAAATTCTTTATCAGCAACTGCTGTATATATTTGAGCACTTCCTGATATACTTTTAGCTCTACAATAGTTCCTGTTGATTTTTTAAACCAACCTTTGATTTCAATTCAACTGTCTAAGCTTTGGTAACCATATTTTACATGCATAGGTGTGGGGAAAACTTGTATTGAAGTCAATGGGAACTTTAATGCAGTACAGCGTTTGGGACTGGATCTATCTATTTTAGTTCTAAATTTATCCCCGACATCTGATTTCTAAAAGAAATAGAAAAATAAAGTTATTTAAAACTGTGATGTAACATATTAGGTGTGTGCTCAAGTATCTGGAGGAATAGGGGCCTTATTGAACACTTGCTAACTTATATTTTCCTCTTGATTATTTTTCCCTGTCTTTTATATTTCTTTGGTTGTGGGGTATCTGCATGTCATTGTATAGGAAAGGTTTGTTTTTTTTCCATCTGCAGTAATGATGGTGTAAATTAGCAGGTGTTGATTTCTTGTTTGTAGGTACCCTGGAGATATATGTTATACATAAAAACACCAACACTTTATTTAAATACAAAGATTTGTTGTTTGTTCTTTGCTTTTGCTTTTGGTTACAGCCTACCTAATGACTGAAGATAACTGTAGTAAACTCCCACCTGATCACTCCAAACTTGACTGGATGAAACCTAACTACAGGTGAATGTCTATGTGAGTAATACCTGAAATAAGTAAAAGGTCAAGAGGCAGTGTTATCTATATAATAAGATTCCAGGATTTCCACTGTATTTGTGTATCAATCTGAAGCCTATAATGTCTGCTGAAGCAATGGAAAGAGCTACAAGCAGAGTTAAGAGCTCCATTTTTTTTCCAAAACGTTACCAGATTCAATAAACCATCCAGTCTTTAAGTTTTCAGCCATCGTGACTTGCCGAATTACACCCCTGCCATGTACAGCTACAGTAAGGCATGTAACTGTGCCATGAAAAAAAGAGTACTAGACCATTGTGATTTCAGAGGTTATTTAACCAATCACCACCCTTACTTGACAGCTAATTTGCATTCAGCAATTTCATTGTTTTTTTGAGGAAGATAGCATAGATGGTGGATCTCTTGGCCCAACTGCCACATTGGCCTTCTTAAAAGATCTGTCCTATAAAGCTCCATTTGCTATCAGCTGAATTCTGACCTTGGATTGGACCCACATGCCAGGCAGTATCTGGGATTGGTGCAAGGGCTGCTAAAGAATTATATTAAATTGAGGCCTGCAAGAAAGATGTCATTTGTTTAGAGCAGGGGTAGGCAACCTACGGCACGGGTGCCAAAGGCGGCATGCAAGCTGATTTTCAGTGGCACTCGCACTACCTGGGTCCTGGCCACTGGTCTGGGTGGCTTTCCATTTTAATTTAATTTTAAGTGAAGCTTCTTAAACATTTTTAAAACCTTATTTACTTTACATACAACAATAGTTTAGTTATATATTAAAGACTTATAGAAAGAGACCTTATAAAAACGTTAAAATGTATTACTGGCACGCGAAACCTTAAATTAGAGTGAGTGAATGAATGAAGACTTGGCACACCACTTCTGAAAGGTTGCTGACCCCTGGTTTAGAGAATCCTCACTCTGTTATTTTCCATAGTTGCATTTTATTTACATTTATTACAATATATTCTTCTTCAACATGTTTTTCAATGTGAGCCCATATGTAACCCTAACTGGAAAGTACTAATTACAATAGTAACAAGAATCAATACTTTGAAGGAGAGTGTCAGAGGAACCAGATTGGACTCAAATGGCAGACTGCCCTCCCTTGGCAGGGAGGGAGTGACAAGAGGCACATGTTAAAAGTTTTAAGAGGGTAGGTGTTTTTTTGGAGGGTAGGGAAGGGGAAGGTTTCATGGATTAAAAGCCAAAAGAGGACTTCACTTAGGGCAACATGAAGCCATCAATTCTAAGTTTGATATGGAAAGCCTAATATAGCAAGGTGGGGTTTTTGCTGAGTGGGAGAGAGGAGCTTCTGTGCAACTAAGATTTCTATATTTTTTAAAAATAGAAAATCAGTCAAATCAAGCTACAAGGAGTCCAACCACATATATACTTAGAATCATAGACTATCAGGGATGGAAGGGACCTTAGGAGGTCATCTAGTCCAACCCCCTGCTCAAAGCAGGACCAATCCCCAATTTTTGCCCCAGATCCTTAAATGCCCCCCTCAGGGATTGAATTCATAACCCTGGGTTTAGCAGGCCAATGCTCAAACCACTGAGCTATCCCTCCCCCCAATACTTCTGCGCATAGCTCTAATATCTGGATTTGTAAAAGTAAATATATATCATTTTTTACTCTTATCAGTTCATCTTCATTTGAAGTAGGCACAAGCCCATTTCTATCTTCAGTTAAACTTCATGTTCATTTCACGATTCATAATTAATATATTAATTAAAACATATTACTCCTGCTTTTATTTTTAGTCCAGGGCTTAGATGCCATTTCCTTCTAATGAAAGTTAACTCAATCCTATTGAAGTAACATTTCATGCTAATGTTCAGACTGACCTAAACCTTTTGGATCATCAAATGCCCATTCTTTCCTTGGATATCTTTAACCCTGCAGATTCTCATTCACATTCTTGGAATTCTCCCAGACTATTTAGGCTGAGACCTTCTGATTTAGCTGCTACAGTAATTAGGTTCTTTTCTTTCAAAATACACCATATCATCCAACACATCAGAACCTACACTAATACTAGTTTATTAATAAACATCATCATTCATTTGCATTTTGCAACTTTGGTAAAAGATACTTTACCCTTTGTTATTCTGTTCATGAACCTGATAATTTCTACATTGTCTTTTTTAATTGCATTGCAAGTTCATAATTCTTTTTCTACATAATTCTTTCTTACATTTGTATAGCATCCATTATACTGAAGGCTCCAAAAGCATTTTAAAAACTGTGAGCTAAATTCTGTCCTCAGTTATACACAAGGAATCCCCACTGATTTCAATGAGCTTGCAGAAGTGTAAGTGAGGATAGAAATTGGCTCACTGTATCAATTACAATCAACAAACTTAGCGGAGTTCACACAACTGAATTAATGAAACTTTTTTCTTGTGATTTTAAATGGATTTGTTTTTCCCTCAGGGAAAAACACATTTTAATCAGTGTGTTGTCACCAGCTAAAGGGAAGCCTGTACTGTGTACAATATTAGGGATAGAAGTTTCCTGCTTCCCTGAAAATATAAGCTTATACCTGTGGTATATATACACACTTTGTAATTGTTTATTAAAAGTTTTATCTTGGGCCATATTCCACAGTCTTCCTATATTAGTATTTCACTCTGCCTGATTTCTGTTCCATTTTCACCCTACTTTTCATTAACTTATTTTCTATCCGCCCCCTTCCAACTTTTCATTTTTCATAGTGTCTCCCAAGCTGCAAGTGATAAACCCAGCAACTCTAGAGTTCCAATTAAAATTCTGAATCCACATTGAACAGGGTTCAAAATTATATATAACAAGTTTCACCAACCATAATATAGGTCTATGAGCAGAAGAGCAAGTTTTACAGTCAGAACTAAGACAACTATGGTAACTTTCAGCCAAAATAAAATGCTTCCCTCTACACTTTAAAGCACATGGTCAAAGTCTAGGCCTGGCTTTTAGTTCTTGAATGCTATGTCAACTATACAGCCACACAAAAAAATGTATTAAAACTGAGGATATAATCATGTAGTGAAGAAGAGATGAGCACCCAAAGATTCTGAACTTCTTTCTTTTAAAAGTGAAGTTCTTAGAAGTCAGAGAAACACCCTAGAACAAAAAAATTGGTTATCTCAATTTATGTACAGAGGTGACTGGTTAGAAAAAAATCTCAGGTGTCTATCCCTAAGGATTTCCCAGTACAGGTGCTTACTATTTAAAATATTTCTATTTAAATATATGGCCAGATTTTCAAAGAACCATATGTAGCTTCCATTTGTTAATGCACAATTTGGCATGTGCAATATGTGCATTCATATTTTTTTACTTTCCATCACTTGCACAAAGAGTTGATAGTACTAAACACCAAGCAGTTAAGTCTTGTGCGTGCATGAATGGAACCACATTTTGAAAGTTTGAACCATGAAGTCCAAAAATCACATAGGTATAAAATGAAATAATGATGCTTCAAAGTAATGCATTTGGCCTTAAATTTTAAGATTGCCTTATGTTTCTCAACTTAAATGGTAATGGACCAGAAGATTCAATGTTTTTTAAACTCAACAGCAGAGCAGCAAATCTGTTAAGTAAAACAGAGTTATCTTACTATTTGTCTGTTATTTATAAATATTATGCTGACTTTTAGAAATACGTTTCAGAGTGGGAGCCGTGTTAGTCTGTATCAGCAAAAACAATGAGGAGTCCTTGTGGCACCTTAGAGACTAACACATTTATTTGGGCATAAGCTTTCGTGGGCTATAACCCACTTCATCAGATGCAGGGAGTGGAACATACAGTAGGGAGGTATAAATACACAGCACATGAAAAGATGGGAGTTGCCTTACCAATTGGGGGGTCAGTGCTAACGAGCCAATTCAATTGAGGTGGAAGTGGGCTATTCTCAACATTGACCATACTCTTCTCATTTTACCCTGGGTTTGATATCTCCATACCTCAGCTATATCAATTTTAATTCCAAGAGTTCATTTCTTTAAGACACTCCTCCTAGCATGTGGCAAATAACGCTCCTGCAGTTCATAATTTTAGAGGCCAAGCAATCTGTATTTTTTATCCAATTAAAATAGGAGCAAGAAGATTTTTCTAACGATGGACTCCCTCTTCTGTAAGCGTTGTGAGTAATTCATTGTTAAACCAATGCCTCATTCATTTTTGAATATTTCAATAATCTGATGTTTTCCAGGAAAGATCTTCAGCATTGACTCACATGGGGAACTAATGCCGCCTTTGAGTACACAGCTGCTGTTCATCTGGGCAACGATGTTTCTGTTGCTCTGAGGAAAGCTGCCACAGATCTTCAGCTGTGCAAAATCTTGAGGGGCCTCACATGCCAAAAAGAGAAAAATGTAATTGTATCTCACATGAGACTGTGAAGTGCTAGTGTAAAAAGGTCACAGCACACTGTCATTGTCAGATGCTGCAGCCTGGAAGGTGAATCCTCTATAGAAATAGATAGATGGCTGTCCCCTGGAACAATCAGAGAAGGACATGAGAGGTCACAGTGACTACAGGAAGGATCTCAGAGGCAAAGTATGGAAAAAGCTGGAAGAACTCAATTATCGTCTGCCATCACTAAAGAGGACTCAGAAACCTCTACGGCAAACAACAGTAAAGTCAGCCCAAACACAGATGTCCAAGCCACTCATTAAATTTTTTTGTGCAGTGACATGTGCCAATTATTTCTCTCTTAGGGCAGTCTACCATGCATATTTTTAGTAGGGCATGTAATTTATTGAAATTATGTATGAGTTTCCTATAGTCTCTCAAAGCATATGAGAGAGCTTTGCTATATTTCAGCCATCTATTAAGATGATACACTCTTTTACTACCTTCCCTTTGCCCTCCCATACATCTTGACAACAGCTTCTTCCCCTCTACTACTGGAAATATGAAAAGCAAACCTGCTATGAAAACACTTAGCTGACTGTTTTCAACTCTGGACGCCTGTTGTTTCCCCCCTAGATGGAGGGAAGCCCTGGTTCTCAAAGTTCCTTAGATACAATGAGACCCTCAGACTATGGCACCAACTCAGTCTGCTTTCCAGTCAAAAACCCTTTTACATATTATGTACCAGTCCCTGCATTACAGTGAGCTGGAAAACACTGGAACCGCACAATTGTTTAGCCTTTCATACCGGGAAATGCATTAGAATGCTTTTTAGTGTGTCGGGAGCAACGTTAGTTGATAAGTTAGTGTGAAGATGGGAAGGACAGTGAAATGCTGTAGGTAGAATTGATAACACTTAAGCTCAGAATTATATTTTAAATTAACAAATAATCAAGCAAGTCTGGATCTTTGTGGGGAACCCAAGAGGAGATTTCGGGGGTATCTACCTTCTAAACAAGCTCCTCTCAAGTATGGTAGTGTGCAGAAGGGTCAAGGAGAAGTACAGGAGGAAGACAATCCCAGCTCAGAGAAAGCAACAAAACACTCTGTTGCAGTATTTCAGTGCTGGAACAGTCTATTCCTCCACATACCTCTCAAGTGTTCCACATTGTGTAGGACATCCGGCATCTGGCCCAGAGTTTTAGAGCTGTCTTGCAGTTCCACATTGCTACTGCAAAGTCACAGCAATACCACTACACCAGATTGTTATTGGCGGGGATTACTTCACCTAATCCATATCTCCACACTGGGCCACCACGTGGCTGGGAATAATAGCAACCAATCTAGTGTACAGTGTGTAGGAAGGGGGAATAACTAACTAATACCCCCGTTTCACACAGGGATTTGGGCTGGTACATCCCAAGCTTACAAAATCCCAGCTGGATCATTTGGGAAAGGTTTGCGTTTCACGCACACCACACTGAGTGGCAGCTGGCAGTGGTGCACTCCGAGCACAGAGTATTCAGCAGCAGCAGTGGAGGCCAAAGGCTACTGGCTGCTGCAGTAGCAACACAATGGAAGGTCTCTCTGTATTCACTCCTAATGATTCCCATTCCCTTTCTGCAGTCGCTTGTTGCTTGGGCTTCAGTAAACAGATATAAAAGGAATAAGATTTCTCGCTCCTCCCACCCTACTTCCACCTCAGCTATGCATGAATAACTGTGCCTAATAAAATACGCATTAGAGCAAATGGATTCTATTTTATTGCAAATAGTGGCATAAAGTATGGTTTTATTACACAGAACCATTGTTTCGTTTCATTATGATGAAGTTCTAGGCTATTTGCTTCTTTGTACTTTTTTCTTAAATAAAAGTGAGTTCAATAAAAATAGCGGATGTTGCTCATTCCAAGCCGTGTGCCCCTCATTTTGAGGGTCACCATCCCACATACCAGAGTCCAAGGGTTGAGAGGTAAGCTTCTCCGCTAAAGGGATATTCTGTCCCTCAGGTTCCCCATGGAGGGCAATGTAGTTACTGTTACCTCCATGTCTGAGGGCCAGGATAAATGGGGAATATAGATACCTATCCCAATACTGTAAAACTGTGAATTTTGTAGGCTTCTGTCATAACCTCGAGACTTCCAGTCCACATTGAATTGGCCTTTTGAACAAAAGTGGGCCTGCCGTAACACCAGTGCCCTGGCCCTCTTTGGGGAAACAGCAGGTTTCAGGGTTAAGAGCAGGACAATTCACACCTCTTGGATCGATTGTTTCAAAATGTCTGCAGCTCAGGCAAATGCCAGTGAGTCAGTTACACTCAGGAAATGTTTTTAAGCTTTTCTTCGTATCCAAGGGGATTAGAAACAAATTATTTATAAAATGAATTTTGATCTCATCAAGAGGCCCCAGAACCTGGAGTCAATCGTCACTATGCCTTAACCCTGTCCTGCCTCTATCAACAACAATATTAAATGAAGATCTGCAAGGACCTACAAGCCTGGTAAAGCTAATGGAGATCCCTTACACAGGAGTATTGGTGTAAGTAGCAAACATCATACCAAGTTGAAAATCACAGTATATCCTTGAGATTTTAATCATGAAAAAATTAAGAAAATTATTTTTATTTTGTTGCAACAAAAGTCAATTTTATACCCTTTAAAAAATATATGTATATGTGGTACCACACTATTTTAAAATCATGGTTGGGGTATAATCATAGTATTATTAGCACCATTTTTTTGTGCAAAGTTCAAAAAGGTTTCATTACAAATATATGTACATATATTTCTGCCTCAACAAAAAATGCAATTGCAAACAAAAACAATTTTCTTTTATCAATCACAGTTTGTTTTGTTTTTAATTTTTTTTTAAATTGTTACTTTTTTTTCCTTTTTCTTTTTAATAAGGGGAAACCTCAACATAAGGTAAAGATAATATTAACAAAATGTCAATTTCTTGTTTGGGCTTTTTGCACTTTTGAATATAGTTATAAGAATGTGATAGCAAAAATGTTTAAAGATAACAATTTATGCATAAAACTAACCAAACCATTTCAACAGATTTCCGCGTTTTCAACAGTTTTCCACCTTTGGCTCCCAAACACAACAAAGCATCATAAAAGTTTAATACCCTAAAAGTAATTGTATGGACCTGTATTTAAAATTTATTTTGGTTTAATTTTATAGTTGGTTTAATTTTATATGCTTTTCTTTTGCTATGTTGTGTTAATGGGAAGCAGTGGTTGTTAAAATATGTGCTTCTAAACAGTTAACAAGAGTGAAATTGGTATCACAAGCAAATTAACTCTAAAAAGCTTGGTAAAAAATTATGTTATTGACTCTTTTGCTAAGACAGAATGTTCAGAAAAACAAAAAGCATTTATTTTAGCAGTTAAGCATTACATTTAGTATAAAAAATTAGTAATGCATCTCAAATGAAAATGAATGTCTATACAACAATTGCAAAAGTATAGCTTGCATTATAAAAGGCTCGGTCCCTATTACATTGTCCCTATTCCATTGTAAACAAACTAAGTTAAACTTGTATTAAGTTTTGAAAAGGAAAAACAAACAAAAAACTTTATTATGTTAACTAACAAGAGTTGTTTAAGTTGCATCCCACAGACCAAAGACACCAGAAAATATCGGTATACAGTGAAGAAACCCCCAAGCATCAAGAAAAGAAAAATGAAGTGCTTTATAAATAAGAGTCTGGTCAAATACACCTCTATTTACCATATATGGACAATTAAGTTAACAATCAGCTAAAAACCACTAGCTGGACCAGAATAAACTGTCATTTAATTTCAACTTGGTTACTGTGTAAAACCAACGGTATTATTGCGGTACTATTGTATCATCATTGTACTGTTGTATTATTGCTGTATTGTATTATTGCTGTACAACATTTACAATGTGCATAACCTTGCTAAACTATTTAACCAACGCACAGGTAAAAAGCAACAAATCAATGGCAGCAAACAACATGAAGGCAAGGAAAAAACAAAGTGGTAAAGAAATTAAGTTACACAGTAACTACAGATTGGGTAAACAAACTTCCTGTTAGTACCAGTCATAATTTGGGTTACTGACACTGCATCCTAACTAAGGCACATGTTATTTGTTATTCAAAACAATCTTATTCAGTGTCTGGATACCAATACTAAATCCTGACACAGCAATATTTGATAAATTGGTTACTGTCCATTCAGTAGGTTATCTGGAAGACAACATCCATAAAAATCAACTGGATCTATGTCAACTACTGGGGTATCACAGAGCCATGCAACCAATGGAACAGAGAAGCTACCACTTCTGTTTCCTGCCCAGTGAAGCTTACCAGAGGGTGACAACCGGCAGTAAGGGTAACCTATAACATAAATGGACAATACTGGGTAGTAACTAATTACAATATATTTATATATAAAGGCCTCAGTGTCACTACTCCAAATTTCTGTTTTACTTCTCATATACATAACACTGTGGGACACATCACAATCCCTATCCCAGTATTTCAAAACACTCAGCCTACTACTAATAATAATACAGATGAAAACGGTAATTGCCCTAATAAAAGTGGGTTGCTATCTGCAGTACCACAAGGGCCAAACTACACCACCACATTAGAAAAGAATTGTTATGCTTGCATATAAAATGCTGTTATATGTACACATACACACTATACATATATGCCCATATTCACTACAAATATATACACCATATCCATATTACTGATATATATTAATTATTTGGGAGTGCCTCTAAGACTCAGTTATCAAACTACGTTCCTCAGTTCCTCAGCCTAATATCTGGCCCTAGGACTTTTTAGAAGGAATATAAAGTTTTATTCTTCAGGGCAAAAGCAAACCTCTAACAAAGGGAAGTTAGAAAATTTTTCCCCCTGTTGGCAGATGACACCATAACTGCCTGTTGAAGGTTTTCTTACAGTTTTCTTTAAAATAGTTAGTGCTGGCCACTGCTAGAGACAGAATACTGGAGGAGAAGTACACTAATCTGATTCGGTATGGCAACTCCTGCATTCCTAATTAACATTTTTCATTTCTCTATCCTCCAATTCCCATCTGAGACTTCTATATTATGCAAGAATTGCCTCTATAGAGGTGGTAAGTCAGTCTAGATTTATCTGACATACACAGGTGTCAAAATCCATCTGTACAGAGTTTAGCTTGCACACAGTAAGAAAGGTACTCTGTTACGTCTGAGACGACATTTCCATTCTAAAATGATATTTTCAGTCACTTTTAACGTATACAAATAGATATTATTACTATTAGTGTAATGCTTCGGGGCCCTAGTTATAGACCAGGACTCAATTGTGCTAGGCACTGTACAAACACAGAGCAAAAACACTGTGGGCAATGCAGACTGGCATCATGGTCCAATCAGGGGAAGCATTGACAGCTCTATAGCAAATGAGAGATGATAGGCGGGGTGGGAATTGACTGAAAAGCCTTCAAAGAGAATACAAGCAGCTTATGTTTGATGTGATAGAGAAGGGGGAGACCTGGAGGGATTCAAAAAAAGGGGTGACATGGTCAAAGCGACAGGCTAGGAAAGTGATCTTTGTGGCAGTATTCTGAATGGATATGAGTGGGGCAAAATTGCATTTGTTAAGGCCCGAGATAAGGATGTTGCAATAACAGAGATAAATTGTGTGTGTGATGTGATACAGGAGGGCCAGGGAGCAGCAGTAGTAGAGTGTGAGAGGGGAAAATATATAAGCCCTAGGGTAATTAAGGTGTGGTTCCCTGGAGACTAGGGAGGGTGGCTACAGGTGAATTGGAGCACCTGCAGTCAATTAAGGCCCTCTCAGGAACCTAATAAAACCCACTGCTTCAGGCAGACAGAGGAGGAGGAGGAAGGAGTTGGAGCAGAGTGGTTTGGAGTGGAGCAGAGAGCAGTTTGGAGGAGTTGAAGCAGAGTGGATTGGTGGTGGAGCAGAGAGCAGTTTGGAGGAGTTGAAGCAGAGTGGATTGGTGGTGGAGCAGAGAGCAGTGTGGAGGAAAGCAGAGGAGAGTTTGGAGAAGTGCTGTGGCGGGCTAAGAAGACCAAGACCCTAGGTAAAGGGACACCTGGCTTGTGCAGAGGGAAGGCAGGAAGCCCCACAAGCAGGAGAGGGAAGGAGCCCAGGGGAAAGTATCACTAGTACAAGTGGTTTACCTGCTAACCTAGGGCCCCTGGGCTGGAACCCGGAGTAGAGGGCGGGCCTGGGTCCCTCCCTCTCCATTCCCCTTCTCTGGGATGCTAGTGGGACAGCTGATACCCCAGTTCAGGGGCAAGAAATGGCACCCTGAAAACCCCGCACAAGAAGAGAAAGTGCGGGACCCTCATAGTAGTGCCAGCAATTTGCCACAGTGAATATATGTATAATTAATTGTGTATATATATATTATAAAATTACATATTTCTCTAAGCCCAGAAATGACATTTTCTTGTACGGTTCAATTTTAAAAAAATCATGTTTTATGAATATGAATTACAAAACAATAATTTTTCAACTGCTAAGAAAATTATCCAGGACCCTAATTTGCAGTCATGGAGTCCAAATGACTGAGTTAAAACTTAAAATTTGGTATACACGGACAAATAATTCTGAATAAGGATAAATTCTTTTGCCATGGAGGAGGAGGGGTAAATGGCTTTAATAAAATAATGAATGTTTTTAAAATAGCATTTGAGACTAGCAAGCTCACTCATTGCCCTAATTTCAGAAAGACATGCCAGAATTTGATGGTATTCATTCTCGTACGTGCTCAGCAAATGCATACTACTGAGCAATACAATACAAATGAAACATTGAATTTTTCAGTAACCTTGGAAACACTTATGTAGCACTTTGTGTGATTACTAAATGTATGTAGGCTGAGTTAGTGAAATAACCTATTGCAGTGTACGTGCACAGGAGAGATAGAAGGCAGATTTCAGGTTGCTGTGAGGAACTTTATATTTTCTTAATTTTTTCATGATTAAAATCTCAAGGATATACTGTGATTTTCAACTTGGTATGATGTTTGCTACTTACACCAATACTCCTGTGTAAGGGATCTCCATTAGCTTTACCAGGCTTGTAGGTCCTTGCAGATCTTCATTTAATATTGTTGTTGATAGAGGCAGGACAGGGTTAAGGCATAGTGACGATTGACTCCAGGTGTAGTAAGACGAGGCCCTGAGCACAAACTCTTGTATCAGAGGCTCGGTATGAGGCCTAAGGCCTGAGCTAAAGTAATGGTCAAGACTTTGCTAACATAAAGCAAAGTTAAGCTGTACGCCAAAGGCAGGCCCTGCTCACAGAAGTTGGCAAGGAAGGGGCTGATGTTGCAAAAGTACACAAACCTAAAAGGTACCAGAACACTTGTACATTCCACACAGATAACAAGGAACAGGCTGGCCCATCCTAAAGACGGGCAAAAGGGTAATATGATGGATAGAGTTGTTTTGTTCTGTTTTCAATTACTTTATCTTTTGGAGATTTCTGTAAAAACTATAACTTTTAACTTTTAAAACAAAGAGAGAGCGAAAGTGAGGAGAGGTGGGGGAAATGGGGGGTGAAGAGCAACCTAGGAAGGTAGCGAGACCTGAGCCAAGAGAGATTAACTCTGTCAAGGTATTTGAAAGTACAGGCAGCAGCAGCAAGTTTAGCAAACTGAGAAGCCATATAAAGGAAAAATCTTAAGTGGTATGTAAAAATATTTGAGGAAGAAGGTTATATTTTCAGATATGAGCATGGAGTGTGGTTCCGTGGGTTAAAGCAATTGGGAACCTGCACAGTTGGGAACTGCGCCCCTATTTTTTATCCTGGTTCTGAGAGGAGAGTGGGGGTAGTTACTTGCTCTTGAAAAACCTGAATTTGTTCCCCCAGTGTCTGTTGTTTTTGTGTGCATGCCAAATGGATGTGAGGAGTGCCCTTTTTTGCTACAGTCAACTGTTTTTGGGCAACTCCATGTGTTAATGAATCAATTTTACATGTTAACCTGCTCAATTTCGGTTTTTTACTTTGAAATTCCTTTTTATTCAGTCCCCTGCGATTGAGTCACAGCTCCTGTCTCCTAATGTGCTCTGTGAACTGTTCCATTTTTTCCTTCATTTGATTTACCAATTCAATGAAAATATTGTCCACTACTTTTTCCATCTGTGCACTTACTTGTTCTGTTCTGACAGGCACCAGTCTAGGTCCTGTTTTAGGTTGTACCAGAACCTGGCTTTTATCATAAGGTAGTGGTTGCAATGCAGTGGACCCTGTTTCATCTTTTAATTTTACTAGGGCCACCTTTTTCCACTTCTGTCCCCATTCTTCAGGCACAGGGTAGCTACCTGAAGCCTGCTGTTTACCATCAATATTTATAACAGGGGACGGCACCTGTATTTTTTGTAGGTTCCTTGCAGCTATTTCCAATGTTTTATTCTCTTCCTGTACTGGTTGTCTCTGGGCTGCTTGCAAGGGGAGTGGGAGCATTCCAGGGCTGTATAGCTTGTTTTCATTCTTTTAACTCTTTCTTTGTTACTGTTACTTGCCCCTCCAATTTTGTGGCATGCTGTTTAAGCCACCTCACTACCATAGACATTAATTGCAAAATTCTAGCTTTTTTATTTTTATTATTATTCTTCAGAGCCTCAGTTTCTATCATCGCTCTACATATGCCAGTCCATATTTTCCCACTCTCTTTAATAAATTCATCCGGACCCCCTGAGCCCGAGGCAACACTGGCAATCCAGCGGGTCCACGAATTATCAAACTCCGTAGGGATGTGAAGGGAGGGGATAAGGGGGTTCCCTAGCTCGTGGTTTTCTGCCATGTTAGATCGCGAATTCCTACAGCGGACAGCTCGCTTACTCACCAGATCAGCGGTCGGGGTCACCAATGTTGTCAGACGGCTACCGGTGTGGTGCTCTGCTCTGCTCTGTTCAATGGTGATCTCAGTCGGCTGCGGGCGTGTGTTCCCTCTGTGCGCTGCCCCAGCTCTGCGCAGATAGCTGACACAGCAGACCCCGAGAGAACCCCCAAAGACCACAGACTCTGATAAGGTACGAAGGCACCCGGCCAGGTTTATTGTCGAGGAGAAACACAATCTCTAGCCCCCCGGATTATAAATTATAACTCTACGGTTTATTGCTAGTCCCTATGTGCACCCTGGCAATGGACACAGCTCAGTCAGTGGCAGGACTTCCCACTGCCCCCTAGGCCGGACAAAGACAATGCCTCGAGGGTTAATTCTTATACACAGGTACAAACAAGTTACACATCACTCCTGACGTAGTGAGGTGCAACCCTTCTACGTAACCAGGTACAACCCCTTCTACGTAGTAAGGTGCCGCCTCTCACCTTGTACATGTTAGTTTGAACAAAACAACTCTATCCATCATATTACCCTTTTGCCCGTCTTTAGGATGGGCCAGCCTGTTCCTTGTTATCTGTGTGGAATGTACAAGTGTTCTGGTACCTTTTAGGTTTGTGTACTTTTGCAACATCAGCCCTTTCCTTGCCAACTTCTGTGAGCAGGGCCTGCCTTTGGCGTACAGCTTAACTTTGCTTTATGTTAGCAAAGTCTTGACCATTACTTTAGCTCAGGCCTTAGGCCTCATACCGAGCCTCTGATACAAGGGTTTATGCTCAGGGCCTCATCTTACTACAGATACCATCAACTCTGGTTTGAACAGAGACTGGGAATTGCTTGGTCATTACGTTAATTGAATCTATTTCCCTTAGTTAACTATCCTCACTCACACCTTTGTGTCAACTGGCCGCAATGGGCCATCTTGATTATCACTTCAAAAGTATTTTTCCCTGCTGATATAGTTCCTCTTAATTAATTAGCCTCTTAAAGTTGGTATAGGTACTTCAACCTTTTCATGTTTCTCTGAATGTATAAATATCTGCTTACTGTATGTTCCATTCCATGCATCTGATGAAGTGGGTTCTAACCCATGAAAGCTTATGCTGAAATAAATTTGTTAGTCTCTAAGGTGCCACAAGTAATCCTGTTCTTTTTGCTGACACAGACTAACACGGCTGCTACTCTGAAACAGATCTCCTTGGTTTTCTGATGCCCGTAGACAGATGAGGAAAGAGGGGCAGAAACTTGAGTGATGACGGAGGAAAACAAGGACTGATTCAGGATTAAACAAAACTTATTTCTCAAAGCCTATGCTGAGGCTGTATTACAGGCCAAGAGAACCCTCCTATAAGCCTTCAATGAAGCTGCCAATTCCCGGCCCAAGGAGCTATCCAGGGTGGCAAACCACTTTGTATATCCTGAGCAGCTATAACCTGAATCAGAGCTGAGCACCAAGTGCCATGAAGAACTATCATTCCACTCCTCAGAAAAGAACAGCATGGATCCACTCAGCATGGATCCATCAACCAACAGCCCCATGCATTCCCGAAGTTCTGAACATTCACTCATGAAGAGGTTCTAAGCACCCCAAAGGAAGCTTGTGAATCCGGCCCATGCCCTTTCTGGCTTGTGAAAGAGTCATGAACAACCAGTGCCACTCCTGACTGAAATAACCAATGCCTCATTCAGGGAAGCAATCTTTCCTTCCTCTTTCAAACACACAATAGTCTGACCAATACTGAAGAAACCCCTCCTGGATACTTTATTCGTAGCCAACTATTGCCCAGTGTGAAACCAGTCATTTCTGAGCAAGCTCATAGAGAAGCTTACAAAAGGCCAAGTACAAGCTCATCTAACTGGAGTTAACATTTCTAGTCCCACACAATCTGGTTTCAGGCCAGGATATGGACCTGACATTCTTAGTAGCATGAATGAATGAACTCTTCCTGTCAATGGATACAAAAGAGACATCCATTCTCATCCTTCTGGACATTTCTTCAGCATTCAACACTGTCGATTATGAGATTCTGCTATCTTGCCTGAGAGAGGAGGTAGGGTTCCAAGGTAATGACATAAAATATGTCCCGGGGGGACATACCCAGCGATTAGTGATGACACGTCCATCACTAGACTCTCACTAGTTCCATAAGGATCAATTCTCTGTCCAGTCCTTTTCTACATCTACATGTATCCACTAGGTGAACTGGTCAGACGACAAGCCAGCAATATGCAGATGACACACAGCTCTACCTATCCTTCACTATGTACAACCACACTACTACCACCAAGATGGCTCAAGTGCATGGAACAGATCAGCTCTTGGATGAACAAGAGCTGGCTGAACCTGAACCCAAGGAAGACAGAGGTGATGATAGTGGGCAAAGGAAAGTACTTTGAAGAGCTTGCAGCCATGGTAAGTCTCCACTGGTTGAAGATACACACCCATAACTGGTCAGTCCAGTCCACAGCCTAGGAGTGCTCTTCGATTCCGTGCTGACGCTGATCTCTCACTTAACAGCATCTACTAACATCAATCTCTACCATCTCTGCTTATCAAGGAAAATGACTCATCCTGGGGGATGAAGACCACTGGCCTCAGTAATTCTTGCCTTCATCATCTCTCGATTGCATTACAGCAATGCAACATTCCTATCTGCTAAAGGCTTTATGCCCAGGTAACACCAACTAATGCAGAATGCTGAAGTGTGTCTCCCCAGCAACACAGGCTACTGAAAACACATAAAACCAGCATTCAGATACTACAGTGACGAGCAGCATATAAAAATCTCTACAGAACAATAGTATTGGTATCAGCAACAACCTTCATACGTTTCTGGGTGTTGTCAATTCATTTTAGACATCTTCATTGTCTTCAAGGCACCACAGGGCAGATGGATTCAGTCCTTAGGCGCTGGGTCATAACTAGCCCTTCTCAAATTGTGAGATCTCTAATGGTACATACAGTGATTACTGAGTCTATGGTGCCACTGTGGTACAGAGTGAAAATCTACAATTCAAACATTTAACCTGGATTACATTGAAAGAGTGTCATTATGTCAAATCACGGCATCCAGATATATAAGTTACTGGCTATGGGGCAGTGATAATATACCTACAATTCTTTAAAATGATCCAGTGTTATAAGAGCCACTGCATAGGCTGCTTTTGAAGAAATGGATCAGTTTGACTTTACAAAGTCTCTGGCTTTCAAACACATAGCTTTGGCAAGTCTATAGCAGCTACCATTCCAAACACGAGCCCCAGCTCATACACTCATAGACTTTAAGGCCGGAAGGGACGATCGTGATTATCTAGTTTGACCTCCTGCATATGTTAGGCCACAGAACCTCTCCCACCCACTCCTGTAATAGAGCCATAACCTCTGGCTGTGTTACTGAAGTTGTCAAATCATGTTTTAAAGATTTCAAGTTACAGAGAACCCACCATTTACACTATATAAACCTGCAAGTGACCTGTGCCCCATGCTACAGAGGAAGGTGAAAATCCCTCAGGGTCTCTGCCACTTGACTCAGGGAAAAATTATTTCCCAATCCCTCATGGGACAATCAGTTAGACCTTGAGCATGTGGGCAAGACCCACCAGCTAGACACCCGAGAAAGAATTCTCTGCAGTAACTCAGGGGCCTCCCCATTTAGTGTCCCATTACTGGCTGTTGGAGATATTTGCTGCTAGCAGTCACAGATCAGCTACATGCCATTGTAGGCAGTCTCATCAGACCATCCCCTCCATAAACGTATCAAGCTCAGTCTTGAAGCCAGTGAGGCTGCTGTGGACTGTCTGCTTGTTCAAATGCTAAAGATTCTATATTTGACCATCCCCCTCCTTATCTCTCTCACTCTGACTAATGGAGATAAATTGAATAATAATGTACATGTGATCAGCCTACACTCTACTCTATATTAAGACTGCCAACATTTTCTGTGTAATACTCGGTCTCCTCATCTTCTCTCTGTTAGCGGGAAAGTACATAGACATATTACTTACACTTCATCACTTATTTCTATGGGCCACATCCTCCACTTTATCCACTTCTCATTTAGCTCACTGTGAATTTTGCCAGAATGAGAACTGAGGGATTTAGACCCTTCTTTGTGAGGAGCGTCTCTCATGATTGTTCTCTGCCTAGAATATTCACTGCAGTTAGTTCATGCTTTCTTTTTAAGTGAAGGCCAAATCCTGATCTGATTAAAGTAATTGGCAAAACTCCTACTGACTTCAAGTGGGACTAGGATTGGCCTCTGAAGTAGTAACTGCCAAATAATACCCACATGTGAAGCAATAGGCATCTGTTCTTGTTTTTTACCTTTGCAATACAACCAAGTTAGTATGCTTAAAGTTAATGACAGTTTAGGTTAATTACTTGGTTACAGACTAGAAAAAAATGTTTCATTTTTCTTTGCTGTATAACTGGCAGCAGTTTCTATTCTCTGTTCTCTAGCTTTTTCCACACATTAGGTATCCCAGAGCAATTGACACTAATTTAGTGAATATTAATGCTGCTTTCCTATGAAACCCTAGCAATGCTGTGCAGTAGCTGAAAAAGATGCAACTAACAAGACATTGTAGTTTTGGACAACAGGAAATACTTGGGCAGGGCCTTGCTCTAGGGACCCCAATCACACATGGTGTTGAGAACTTCTTCTGAGGTTTTGAGCATCCTCAGCTCCCACTGAAGTCAATAGGTCATTTGTTATTTCAAACTCAGACGTATGCAAAGTGCTCCATATGGGACTATGCCTTCAAACTAGTGCCACTTGTTAAACTAGTTCATGCAGGGAGGACATTACACTGATGTTCTGTGATCAACATCGTTACCAGTCAACTACCACATGAACTTTAGGGTCTTAGTTTTGACCCAAAATGCCTTAGATGATTTTGGTCCCACCTGCCTAAGAGGCTACCCCTCCTCTGTCTGATATCACAGAAATTAAGATATTTGAGGCACTCAAGATAACAACTCACCGACCCTCTTCCTCATATGATCAGGGAAAGCAGCTGGCTGCAAAGCATCCCCACTGAACTCATTTCCTACTTTGATTAACAAAACCCACAATTGGAAACCTTAAAGACAAACTGCAAGAGTCACCTGTTCTCCCAGTCTTTTCTTGGGATGGGGGAAGAGTGGTGAAGTTATGATTAAGGCCACAACAGAGAACTTGGTGTTGGCTTCAAAGAGTTTTTTGAGGATTTATTTTAGCAATTCTATCTTGTTAAAATGTAAGTTCCACTGATGAAGCTCTATTGATATATTTTGCATTTGGACAGGGTAAAACTATGCTTCTAGAGGTTAGAATAGGCACAGTGGAAATCTAAATAAATAATAAATAAAAGATTAAATGTGGTCAATGGGAGCTGAGGGTGCACAGCATCAAAGCTGAGTGAATAATTCATAACAAAAATTGATTTGATACATTTTACCTGCTGCACTCACAGTGGGAGTAGAGCGTTTTCCTCCAGTGCACTGGAGGGCAGGATCTAGCTCATGGTGCGTAAAATAATTTACTGCTTAAAGGCCTCCGCACAGTGGGATGTCTTAAAATAAAATCATACCCTTAACTTTTGTTCATTTCTCTAAATATTTAAGTCAGATAATTAGCAGGATGTATATTTTCTTCTTTAACATGATCTAAAGAATGCTAGTCAGTGTATCTTGACCTGTGCAAGAAATGTGCTCCAGGAAGGCTTCATCTCTGGGCATTGCATGGTGGACATTTTTAATTAAAATTTTATTGTTTTTAATTGTAGTTCATATTAAATGAATAATAGCTACAGAATGAGTTATACACAGTCTCAAGCCAGGAAATATAATCTTTTTAAGCCACCCTTATAAAACAATACCACAGAACTAACAGACTTGACACCAGTTACACAGTCACTCTCCTTTTGACAGTTTTCTAGGCTAGAATCCATTACACAAATGATGATCTCAGATGAACCTAATTTTCCCAAATTGGAGCACTCAGACCCAACATCACCACCTCAGAGGGGTCTGCCATTTTTAAGCCTTTTGTCTGATGACAGGTGACATATGTAGAAATATCTGATTTCAAGTTTTATTTTTCTGTAATGAGCAGAACATCATGAATGTACCGCCACTGCAGCTCATAAGAGGAACTTGAAAGGCTGAACTCTAATAAGAAGACATAATGACCTTGCAGTGACCTCTTCTGGAAAGATCACACTTAAAACGATATGTAGCATTTTCTTTATGGTCTATAATGAATAAGTCTACCAACTTTCGAGATACTAACACAAAAGGGTACTTGAACATTTGACATCCAGTAAGATGTATGAATCCTGATAACAAGGTCAATTATAAAACTTTTTTTTCCTTCCTGCAATCACGGGACCATAAGGAATGGACAAACCAGATTTCAAGATTCTAGCTCAATGGAAACATGAAAAATATTTGTCATTCATTGAGCCACCCTGTTCAACGGGTCTATTATATCAAATATTCTACACAACGACTTAAAATCCTGTTATCACAAAGTTCTGGTCTATGATTGAACACTATGATAATGTAGTATTTTTTACAAGGAAAAGCTGATAACGTAACCATAGCAGGCTTTCATACCATGTTAAATTAGCCAAAAATGTTCACTTTACATGCTTCAATATCTTAACATAGTTAACAAAGCAAAAACCCTGTGGGCAGCTATCGTACGACTCTTCCCCTGATACCAGTCATTTTCCATCATTAGGGTGTCCCAGGTTTTACCATTTTTCTATTGATAGCGTCCGCTGACTTTTCCAATCCACAGCAATAACATTTCAAGCACTAGCAACAATAGTAGCAGCAGGGATTGTGATGTATTTGATTTCCATTGACATGACTAAAGCAGCAATTTATAATGGAGAACAAATGGTTTAGAGAGTGTGGGGAGGATATAATTGCCAAAAGAACTAGTAGGTTTCTCCACTGCAATCTTTTTTGTAAAATTTACCCAGCAATCAAATGTAAATATGAAATTCACTTTCATTTTTAATTGAGATCTAAATTATTGTCCAACTAGTGCATTTTCTGCAGGAAAGTGTGACTTCTTAAAAATCAACATATTTACCATCTTAAAAGAGATCATTACTTACAAAATGTAAAGACAGATTGCAAATGTGACTAATTTCAGCCTTGAACAGAGATGGGGAAAAACCTGCACATTTTGATCATGACGAAAACAAGATGCTTTTCCTGGTACTTTCAAGTGCCAAGTATCGGCTTTTATCCATTTTTTTTATCTCTAAGAAATAATTTTCTTCTGAGGACAAAGTCTTTTAAAAAATCCTGATTATTTTATTCTTTTGAGATGTGCATGAAATATCCCCAACTCTGACCTCTCAGCATTGACATTTGGAAAAGCTCTCTCTCTCTCTCGCAAAGACTCTAGACGTACTACAGCCACGCAATCGACATCTGTGAATGTTCCCTAAGTAGGTTAAGGAAAGTACATTTTTTAAACAATCTCTTACACACTCCTGTCACTAAGTATTGCATGTTGCTACACAGCTTTTGGGCATAAGCCAGTCTGATGTCATTTATAAGGGTTGTAAGTAAAAAGCACAGGATCGCTTTATTTTAGAAGACTCATACAGGGTCATAGTCTGTCTGGCCCTTATATGGATGTATAGTGTGTGTATGAGGAGTGTATAAAGAGCCTGCCCCATCACCTTTGTACTACCCAAATGAAGTCCAAGTGGAATCACAGTCTCTCCATTCTGGGAAGTATAGGGGCTGCTCCTTTCCTATTATTCTGAAGGCACATGGAGCCCCGAAAGCAAGAGGACAAGGGGCAGGGCTTTGACTCTGCTTTATGATACTGGTCGGTGGCCCAAGAAGCAGGTAAGCAACACCCCACAAAGGGAGGTAGCAGGTATACAGCCTCTAATCCATATGCTTTTTGGTTTTGGTTTGTTAAGTGAATTGTGTTACTCATGCAGCTCTGCCAAGCGAACAAATGAGAATGGCTGTAAACCGAGTGCCTACATTTTTGTCACCTTTAAGTTAAGCACAAGAGACATGGAGGGGAGTACAATGGAATTTAGGCCAGGTAGGCAAGACACAAAGATCATCTGTCAGCAGCAGACACCGGCCACTGTTCCTTTGAAAAATAGAGAATGTTTAGATAGGGAAGTATATATACACAACTGCACACAGCATTTTCAACAACAGCTGCTACTAACCTGGATCCCACAGTATACACTGGTTCTTAAGATATGTACACTGCTTACTGTCAGAGGAGTTAGGACAGTGGTCAATAAAAAATATAGTACAACAGACTCCAGCAATACATTTAGCAGATCTGACCCGATTCCCACCTATGAGCCATTCTGCACTATAATGCATCTGATCTGTACACACTGACAATCACAGCTGCACTGATCACATGCTTTGAGTAAGTACTTGAGGTCAGGAAATTTACATTCCTCACTCAGCCAGCTGTTATTGCTGGACACAGGAGGGTGAAATTCTCTACTGGCTTAACTCCATTGAAGTCAATTGAGTTAAAGCAGATGAGAATCTTGCCCATTTAGCCATGAATGCCAAACTGAAACAACAACATTCTTTTCCACTTGAACTAATTCTTGCCTTTCTGATAATAAGTTTCAGAAAACAAGTTTTCTAAAATAGATCTTTTCCTCAAAGCCTGGTTCCCTTCCTTCTTCCTTCACCAGGCTGCAAAGCATTCTTGATCTATCTATTTTTGCACTCAGCCAGACCACCACTGTACTGATGATATCCGACCTCATTTTTGCATATTCTGAATCAGGCCCACTGAAGTCAAAAGAAAGACCCCCATTGATTTCACTGGTCACTAGATCAGGCCCTAGGCCTCTATGTGCCTCTAGGAATACAAAAGGTTCTAAGCCAGTATTCTAAAAATGGAACCATAAACTTTTGCTACTTGTCGTCATTGGAGTAGAACACAACAATGTCCTTAGAAATGCTGTAGTTCCATTGCAATGTTGGTACTTCACGGGAACATGTCTGGTAAAATAATGTTGAAAGACTCACCATTTCAGACCACTCCCTCACAGCAAGACCCAGCATTGCAGTGCTCTCCCTCCATATCCCCATAACAATCATCAGCCTTCTTCAGCTGTCAAGGTGTCTTCCAGCCAAGTAGGGTGACCAGAGAGCAAATGTGAAAAATCGGGATGGGGATGGGGGTAATAGGGTAATAGGAGCCTATATAAGAAAAAGACCCAAAAATCGGGACTGTCCCTATAAAATCGGGACATCTGGTCACCCTACAGCCAAGCCACTTTTGGGAGATTCACACCTTCTAGGTTAACAAAACTCTTTATATAAAGTCCAACAAAAACAAAGGAATCTTTAGTCTAGCCAGGCTCAACATCCAACCCCCTTCTTTACAGGGAGGTCCCAGCTGCAGCAGACTTTCTTAACACCCATCAACAGTTACCTGGGCTCTGGTCCACCCCACAATCAGGTGCAAGCCGACCCTCTTACACAGGATTCTGGCCAGTCACTGCCCTCAGAAAGCTCCTGGACCTGAACCAGACTTCCTAACCCCAAGTAAGAAAAGTCTGCCCATTCTTCTCTCTGGTCATCCCTCTACTGCTGGGCTTTTCTCTACAGTCATTCCTCAACTGCTGCACAGGTGTAGCACAGCAGGGCTAATTAAGGTGCCATGGAACAGGTCCTTGAGGAATCCATTTTGAAGCACTTGGAGGAGAGGAAGGGGATCAGGAACAGTCAACATGGATTCACCAAGGGCAAGTCATGCCTCACCAACCTGAATGCCTTCTATAATGAGATAATTGGCTCTGTGGATACGGGGAAAGTGGTGGACGTGATATACCTGGACTTTAGCAAAACTTTTGATATGGTCTCTCACAGTATTCTTGGCAGCAAGTTAAAGAAGTATGGATTAGATTAATGGACTATAAGGTGGATAGAAAGCTGGCTAGATTGTTGGGCTCAGTGGGTAGTGATCAACGGCTCGATGTCTAGTTGGCAGCTGGTATCAAGCGGAGTGCCTCAGGGGTCGGTCCTGGGTCCGGTTTTGTTCAACATCTTCATGGGATGGATTGCACCCTCAGGAAGTTCGCAGGTGACACTAAGCTAGGAGGAGAGGGCTGCGGGGTAGGGATAGGGTCCAGAGTGATCTAGACAAATTGGAGGACTGGGCCAAAAGAAATCTGATGAGGATCAACAAGGAAAAGTGGCAGAGTCCTGCACTTAGGACAAAAGAATCCCATGCACTGCTACAGTCTGGGCACCGACTGGCTAAGCAGAAGTTCTGCAGAAAAGGACTTGGGGGTTACAGTGGATGAGAAGCTGGATATGAGTCAACAGTGTGCCCTTGTTGCCAAGAAGGCTAATGGCATATTGAGCTGCATTAATAGGAGCATTGCCAGCAGAACGAGGGAAGTGATCATTCCCCTCTATTCGGCACTGATGAGGCCACATTTGAAGTATTGCATCCAGTTTTGGGCCCCACTACAGAAAGGATGGGGCCAAATTGGACAGAGTCCAGAGGAGGGCAACAAAAATGATTAGGGACCGAGGCACATGACTTACAATTAGAGGCTGCGGGAACTGGGGTTATTTAGTATGCAGAAGAGAAGGGGGGGTGGATTTCATAGCAGTCTTCAACTACCTGAACGGGGGGTTCCTAAGAAGATGGAGCTTGGCTGTTCTCAGTGGTGGCAGACGACAGAACAAGGAGCAATGGTCTCAAGTTGCAGTGGGGGAGGTATACATTAAATATTAGGAAACACTATTTCACTAGGAGAGTGGTAAAGCACTGCAATGTGTTACCTAGTGAGGTGGTAGAATCTCCATCCTGAGAGGTTTTTAAGGCCCGGCTTGACAAAACCGTGGCTGCAATGATTTTGTTGAAGTTGGTCCTGCTTTGAACAGGGGGTTGGATTAGATGACCTCCTGAGGGCTCTTTCAACCCTAATCTTCTATGATTCTAATTAATCAGGGCTGACTGGCTCAAGGCCTCCTGAGCCCAGATCTACAAAGTGAGTTAGGAACTACTAGAATCTACAAAAGAAAAAACCACTCCGCTACCCCCTAACCCTGCAGGCACCTAAACTCGCATGGCACCTTAATTTTTGCTGTAAAAATCCCTTAGATACTTAAGTTCCCCCCTCTTCATGTACACACTGCTGCATCAGACCGGTGTCCGGGAAGCTCTGTCACACCTAAGCCCCAGCAGGATCCTCAAACTAGGTGAAGCTAGGTGTTCCTCTGCCTCTCTCACCTGCAGGGCCTGAACTGGTAGGCATGCTAGGAGCACCGCTTACTCCACACAAAATAGTCAAGTGGGGAAGGGGAGGAGGAGGTGGCAACCTCCCTTATAATCTTTAGCCCAGTAGTTAGGATGCTCAGCCAGGTTCTGAGAGACCTTAGTTCAGTTGCCCCCTCTGTCTAATGAGGCAAAGGGATTTGAACAGAGGTTTCCCACCTTTCAGGTGCATACCCAAGCCACTGGACTAGAGAGTCATTGTCCCTTTTTTTATGGCCCAGTTAATATTTAATTGCTTAATACAAAATTGGATGTGGTCAACAAGAGAGATTGAAGGATATGCACTTTAGATCATCCCATAGCCCAGTAGTTAGGCTACTCACATGAGAGGAAGAAACCCTCTGTTCAGATCCCTTCTTCTCATTGGGAAGGGGAATTGAACTGTGGTATCCCACATTCGGGGTAAGTACCACTTAACCACTGGGCTAAAAGTGATAAGGGAGGCCCATTGCTCTTCCCTCACCCCAGCTGCTTGTGTGAAGTTGGGCAGGTGCCAAAAATTGTTCTTGCAAGAACAGCGCAGACATTAGCGTCTAGGAGAGGGTTCTGGGCTGTGGATCCCAAAGAGACATAGGTGCCTCTGCAGCACCTAACTCTGTGAGAGGGAGAGGACCCAGGACACACCCCTCTTGTAGGCATCTGCTATTGGCTAGCTTAGGTGGCTAATCACCTAGTGTGCTGGCATTTGTGGATCCCATTCTCAGCTGCCTCTACATTGTATAGGAAGCTGAGGCACCTAACCCGGGTTTGTGCATTCCAGTGATTTTCAAGACACCTAAAAGTTAGGTGTTGTAATGCCTAAGTCCCTTTGTGGAGTCAGGCCTTAGCCTTTAACGGGACAGGCCACTCTGTTATTGTGAGGCTATCCTAGAGGTGTTTTTTACCCTAATGTACTAGGTAGATGAGGCAGCAGCAAACTAATTAGCCTTAAAAAACTGATGGACATAGATTCCCAGAAAACAGTCTTAACCCTCACAGAATCTCTCTTTGGAAATTACTCATTATTTAAACTGCTGCAACTACTGCATATAGATAGATCTTTGTTTAATTCCCAGTTCAAAACTGTGTTTATGTAGCTGTATGCGTTGTTGTTATTGTAGCTGTGTTGGTTCCAGGATATTAGAGAGACAAGGTATGTGAGGTAATATCTTTTATTGAACCAACTTATGTTGATGAACAGAAAAGCTTTTGAGCTTACACAGAGCTCTTCTTCAGGTCTGGGTATGTCAGGTCTTTACATAGCTTCTGTTACTACAGTACATGTGAATGCACCACAATATGGTCACTTGGTTTTGTTAGCATCTAACATTTTATTAAAGTATTTAAAATATTTAGTATACATGGGTGGGGACTAACTCTAACTTTATAGTGCATTTAATTTCCCAACCTTTAACTTACCCTCACACCTCATCCAGAAAGTAAGCATTGTTATTTTACAGCAGGGAAAACAGAGGCAAAGATAGATTAAGTGACATGCCTAATTCTACAGAACAATAGCATTGCGGGTAGCTGCAGATGCCAGGCAGTGGGAGAGAGATTCTCGTTGCAGCTCCTGCTGTACCTGACCTGTGGATGGTGCTAGTTCATGCACGAAGACCTGCATTTGAGCAAAGTAAAAAACTCCTCTCCAAACACTGATGGGAATAAAAAACAGTGTTCGTGGAAATATGGTGAGATCAAACCACAAGTCAGATTTAGTGGATTTCATTCACAATGTCGTTTTTCCATTGTTGCCCAGCTATTCATGAGGCTATCTTACTGGTGAAAATTATAACATTACTATATTACTTCAAAACTGTTCCTCTGCCATTTCCCCCTCTTGCTGTATTTCCTGATTCCATATCCTGGAGCAATCATGTACTAGACATGAACAGTGGAAACTGTTATTGTCAAGCCATTTCAGTTTCCTTATGTGTATCTCTGCTGATGAAAATCACTCCTAAAGAGCTCTTGAGCTGACATAGTTGACATAGTAATCTGAGTGGAGAATAAGCTTTTTCTCTGATTTTCCTATTTGTACATTCCCAATAAATAGTAAGTGGTTATGCCAGCTGCAAATTTCACATGTGTTTTGATGTCATGTTCACTTAGGTCTCACAAATTGCTTTTTTACTTCAACAACCTGCAATGAAATAGATGGCTGGCATTAAGACATTTCCCAATGGTAGCAAAATTAAGAGATTCTGCTATTGTAATTCCAGTACAGTCTACTAGCAATATCATGAAAGAGCCATAACCTACTTTGGGGCTTTTTTATACACTTCATTGTTCCCATGGGTATAATCTGGATTTTTTATGTATAGGCTTTTTGATGGTACTCCTCACCATAGCATCTGAATACCTCACAGTTATCAATGGATTTAGCCTCACCATGGCCCTATTAGCTAGGGATGTATTATCATAGTTTTATAGGTGAGAAATGGAGAAGTTCACTGAATTGCCAAAGTTCACACAAAAGTCTGAGGTGGTGCCAGAAATTGAACTCACCTCTCCTGATTTTCTTGTCAGTACTGTCACCCCAAGGGCATCTTTCACAGGCTGGTATTCAGATATTTTTTGAGGATGAGTGTGAGATGCCAAACCTCTCTCTACCCAACCCTGCTCATGAAGTGTGTCATGTTGTTCTAATACTGTAGGACAAATCTGTATCCTATGTCATTTCCTGCAATCTGCACTCCCCTTTTAGCATGAGTGTCATGCTAGAGAGAACCTCAAAAGGAGCGCTGTAAAGCATATTGTGAATATGGAATCAGGGAGTTTATCAGAAAAAGCCCTGAAATGTTTACTTTAGTGAATTAGGAATAGGGGGATTGTAATAGAGTAAGAGAGCAGGGGTGTAGGGAACTGAGAAGATTCGGACATGGAGGACGGGTACAGGACAGAGAGTGAAGAGGATAAGGAAAAAAGGGCTGAGGATGTTTATATTCCTAACACCTCCCCATCTAGGGTTCTGAATGTGTGGAATAGAGATCTAGTATTTGTTTTCTATGGTGGACTGTTTAGTTAGCTGACAGTTCCTTGTCGCAAAGACATAGCACCAAGCTGGAACAGCTGTATCCTCATGGGAGCTGTTATTGGAATAACTTATTTTTCTCTTCCCTTCACACCACACTTTGTGTGTACTGAGGGAATCATAGCATGCAGCACTTATGAGTTGAGAAGAGGAGAGGCAAAACAGCTGGAAATAACATCTAGATTAGCAGAAACGTTGCTAATCATGTTAGAGCTGATATTGCTTCACTTTAGAGCTAAAAGGTGTAAGAAGAGCAAGATGTATGGGAATATTAGCACATGGGAAACACCAGTCTCATCCAGATAACTCCAATCTTGCTGATCACCACTTGAGAGCTATTTGGCTTGACAGCATGACTCCTGTCAATCAGAATCAGTAACAGGCTGTTCTGAATAAGAAACAATCACTCCAGAAGGCACCATCTCAATATAAAGCATTTTGGCAGAGTGTGTGAGGGCAATAGCAGTCTGAAATGGTCAGGGAACAGAAAAAAAGGAAAAGTAGAGGGGGCTGAACATGAAAATGCAGAAGGGAGGAGAGGTAAGAGTGGAAATCAGTAACAAAAAGCAGTAAGAGGAGAGCAGAAGAGGATAGAGAAGATTAGAAAAATGAATAAAATGTATCCTGCTATAAAGCATTTCCTTCTTAAACTATAAACAGGAAGTCTCACAGCAGGAAAAGATGGTCCAGGCATCAGGAGGTGTCAAGAGTTCGGGGTTACTGACCCAAAGCAAGGATGGAAAATTGACAATTTAGACTGTAAACTCTTTAGAGCAGCAATTGTATTTTAATGAGTTCATATAGCAGCTAACAAAATGGGGCCCTGATCCTAATTGGAGTCTCAAGGGACCACCATAATACGATTCTGAAACCTATTATGATACTGTATGGTACGTATTATATTTAGGCACAGAGGCCTTATGCTTCAAAGGTGACCAGTGGGTTTAAGTGCCACAGTTTCGGGGTGACAAACTTGAGATATCTTAAAGGGGCCTCATTCTCAAAAATTATTACCTGTCTTCTGAAAGCCAGGAACCTTTAACATATCCCATGTTGGACACTCAAAAATTAAGGCACCCCAAAACATTAGTGGCAGCTGAAAATGTAAGCCATTGCTTTTGTGCTTCTGAATCCATTAGATCAAAAAATTTTGCACCTACTGCTTCAATAATGTTTCTGTCTGAAATAGGACTTGTTTTTACTTAATATCCAAAATAAGTCACCCATTCCTGACTGGAGATCATTACTGTATTAAAATGAGTGTGTGATATAAACAACAACTTGACTTAAGTACTTCCTGTTGTTTGAGAACTTTCTCGTGTACAATTTGGGATAGCCTCACTACTCACAAGTGGCAAAGCCATGGAAGAGTTATGCACGTCATCCTAAATGAAAGCCAATAAAATCTCTGGACCACTATCATGGTCATGGGCAAGCCAG
The DNA here is from genome assembly GCA_033296515.1 of Macrochelys suwanniensis. Taxonomy (NCBI): domain Eukaryota; kingdom Metazoa; phylum Chordata; order Testudines; family Chelydridae; genus Macrochelys; species Macrochelys suwanniensis. The sequence goes on along the minus strand of CM065780.1, from coordinate 27,559,793 downwards.
ACTAGGGACCACTTGTGTCACCACCTGGCCTGTAACTCTGGGTGTCTGAAATTCCCTGTTGATGTCTCATAACCTGGATGCCAGCAGCAAGCATGCAAGTCACACACTGAGTGTTTGTGTGCTAGACAGCCCTGGTTCAGCAGCTCTAACACCACCAGCCTGTCTGTCTACAGCCCCATAGCAGCTTCCACCAGCCTTGGTTTCAACCAGCAAAGTGATATCCACAAGCTCCCAGTCCCAAATTTTCCAAAAACCATGGGCTCTGCAATGTCCAGCCCTCTTCTGGGCAGTTTGGAGAAATAATGAGGTTTGTTTGTTCCTTTAAAGGGACAAAAAGTTCATCACAGCTTATTAACTGGGTAAATACACCCTTCCCTTCAAACACAGCAATGAGTTAGTTTATAGTGAAAATAAAACAAATATTTTAACAACAGGACATAGGTTAAGTGATGCCAAGTGACAGGAATAAAGTTAGAAAGGGTTATAAGCAAATAAAAGCGAGAGCATGTACCTAAAAGTCTAAAACACAAATCTAACTTTGTTCAACATGGTTTCTCTCCCCACTCATTCTTCTTCCCAGCCATGGTGGATTTTACCTCAGTTAGGACCTTCCACGGACATACAAGATGTTGTCTCTCCTTGTCTTCCTAGTTATAAGATCTTTGCCTAAGCAGGTTTATCATCTAGCTTCAGTTTTCAAATACTTCAACCCCCTCTTGGTTGAAAGGCCCGTCTTCCTCAGCTTGCAAGAGCTTTGGCATGTGTCTGCCTATTGATGTTAGCCAAAGATGGCTTCTGTTCATGCTTATATCTTCCAAAGTTCAATTACTTTGTTTCAAGAGGCAGGGTGACTTCATGCTGTTCTACCCTTACTGTGGACACTCGATCCCCCTGTGTGTAAATGAGGCTTCCATTATTTTGATTCCACCATGCTTAGTTAACGTAGACAGCTAGGTTTCCTTCTGTCTGGGGGGAAACTTTTTTCTTCCTATTTGGTCACAGACTTTAAAGCATGATATCAAGTACCCACATTTCCTCATACAGTGTTAATATTTTTCATAGTGATATTAATCACAAGTGTGTCATTAGCTTTCAGACAAGACCTATATATACACTTTTATAACAATAGAACACAGTTGATTCACTTGCTTATCCCTGAGTTTCAGCCCCCGTTGCCCATCTTTATAGACCGGTAAACCTTTGAAATGCTCTGTCTGAGGGTCACCTCTCAAAATAAAGTTTGTTCAAGCTGTAAAGGTGGTGACATGGAGTCTGGTGGTGAAGGAAGCTCCATGCCCTTTCTTCTCCTGCTGGTGTGTGCTAATATGCAACTTGTTCTGTTTGCTGTGATCTCCTCCCCCTGCTGTCTTGTTGGTCCTGTTTACTGCTTATATGTACACTGAGGCAAACTCACTTTCCTTTGTTTAGGACAGACCTATTGAACACTTTTACCTAAGCAAGGTCATATGGTTTTGAACATGTTTTTGTAATATCATACGGGGGAATTCATAAATTTACATATAATGTTGCCACATACATTTCACTATAGTATTGTTGACTAGCAAGTTATTAGTTTTAAATGATACCTCACAAGTTGTATTTTATACAAAGTCTCTCACAATAGTGTGTAGAGTGTGAATGAATGCATGCTTTCAGTCACAGCCATACCATGACATCATATATTCTGTGTGTGTAATATGTTATTAATAAAATAATAATTAATAATATTTTGTATCAAGTTAGCACCGAGAGGCCCCAACTGGGATCAAGGCCTAATTGTGCTAAGGGGTGCACATACTAACAGTCAGAGACAGTCCTTGCCCCACAGAGATTGTAGTCTGAAGTGTCAAGACTGAAAGAGAGCGAGAGAAAGAAAGTAGTACTATTCCCAGATTTAAATATGGGGATGTGAGTCACAGAAAGATTAATTGACGTGCCCAAGGTCACACAGAAAACCAGTGGGAGAACTAGAATCCAAATCTCCAGTGTCCGAGTCCAGTGCCCTAACCAAAAAGCCAGCCCTCCTCTTTGACACTGTGCAGGGAAATAAAATTTTAGGAATATTTTACAGGGTTTTTTCCCCCCATAGCCTCAATAGCTTCTCAAGAGGGGGAAGAACTAATTATAACAGATACAGTTTTGGAAAGCACTACAATTATTTGTTTCTATACTTAATAATCTTAGTTTGAAAGTCTAATATCTCAAGCTCTCCCAAGGCTAATAGCAAGAATTGTGTGTCCCAAAGAAAAGTCAGCAATTCCCCTTCATAGTGCTATAAATTTCTCATATCTAACCCCCTCCCCTCTCATGGGTTGTGAGGTATTGAACCTTAAACCTACCACATGACCTAGATGTCAGAAAAGTGTCAACCGAGGGATTAAATTCCACCACATGGTGAATCGTTGATCTGACTCAGTATGGCAATGCCTGTGTTCCCACAGAATAGTCAAGGTTGGCATCATCTGTCTTGCTCCTCTTAATGGGTTCGTGGCAATGGTCCCACAGATCTGAAGGATTTTAGTCACCACATGCATCAGACCAGCAGTTCTTTGGGGATCTGTGAACTATACATCACAGGCTCTTTCATCCATACTGAGATTAGTTGGTCAAGAGTACAAACAAGTATTACACAGTCAATACCCACAGAGGATCTAATCCTGCAAACACATATTCATAGGCTTGACATTTACCTCAGTGAGTAATGCCATTGAAATAGGTAAACATCAAGCCTGTGAATATGTTACCAGAATCGGGTATAGGTGTGCTCTGTATATCTGTGCATTAGAAGTCATCACTACACATATTTCACTAACATTATATATGTTAGTATATATGGTATATATAGATAGTATATATACTGTATATGTGAGAAGTGCTTATTCTTGCTTCTGCTTTTTTTATCTAGAGCTAGTCAAAAAAACTCTTTTGCTGCATTTCATTCAGGGTACACCTATGCTTAATTCTGACACAACTGGGGTTACCATAACAAAAGAATCAGTGAGTTGTAGGTCAATATCCTTCTTACCCATTAACAGGGGGGAAACCTTTATAGTTGTGAGGTAAAAAAAATAATTAAGAGATCTATTGACATGAAGGGGATGCTTTGACTTTTGGCAGTAAAAATGACAGTAGTTTGGTCTTTTATAGCCAAAAATGTCTTAGGTTGCTCAGCTAAATTGTGAGAGCATGTCAAAACTTCGTGCTTTCACCAAAAACCTAAGCTCAAACTGCTACATTTCAGCTACTTATTCTGTGGCAATGTTTTGTTCCTCTTCTTTTTTTCTATGCCCCGTTGAGATAGAATAAAATACTGAGAAAAGCGAATGGCAGGCTTTTCAATATTTCTGAGTTTTGCAGGTAGCACTTGAAGGCTTAAGGTTACACACTCTGTGTGAGAAAATAAAACCTTCTGTTTAAATAAAGTGGAGCCTTAGAGTTAGTAGGTAAATACATATTTCCCAGTTGGTAGAAATAGACTATTGCAAGAGGTTTACACAGTCTAGAAAAGGTCTTTGTTTGAATAAAGCCATGATGAAAACACACCACAGACTATTTTTAAAACATCACCATCTAGAAACTTACTCGGTCATAAGTGCTATGAAGAGCAATGTAGTTTTTGTTGTATTAAATAGAGCAATCAATTTTTGGAAGTCAATATATAGAAAAAATGGAAAAGGAGAGTGATGTACAATAGTAGAAATCCAAAATTAGAAAGAGTGGAGTCCATTATTTGTCACAGTCTGTAGAATAATGTCACGGTCTCCCTGTCATAAAATTTGAAAGGTGCATTTATAGGTGGATTGGACAGTTGAATGGTAGGGCCTCTTTGTAGTTCAACTGTCTGTCTGTAGATTTTTATATTATAGTGCATCTTGAAAATGTTACCATCACCAATCATTACCGTGAAAGCAGTGAATCCCTGGGATTACAAAGTACATTAATTAATAATCTGAATTCACAGGAGTTAGTAGTTAATGTGAACTGAAATAGAAGTTTGACCTTTGACTTCCATGGGAACTGAAGCAGGTCCTTTGGGTATCAAATGGGAAATTCCTGGTAGATGTTAGGGACTAAAACCTGTATACCTCATAAAACACAGTGTGCATTAAGCACAACTTCTCATGGGAAAAACCATGAGAAATGCTATCTTATGGGCCACAAACTTTGATCATTAGACGAAATCTATCAGCTAAAAATTATTTAAGAGAAAACACAGTTGTGTGTAAGTTAAACCTGTGGCTAGGATTCATGCTAAAGGGAAAAAAGAGGTCAGAATGATCAAAGCCGATTAAAAATGTAGGAGCGCCATCTGGTGTCCTGTAGAGGAAGTGCACCCTCCCTTTCACGCATTTCGGGTATGCTGCTATTTTTTGCTTGTTTCAAATAGCCCAGGGCAATTTGAGGATGGGATTCCTACAGACAGCCTTTTAAAAGAAGTTTGCCAGTAATTGCCATTACCTGAGTATGACTAGATTTTTTTTTTAATGAAGTACTTTACAGAGAAAAAAAAAAAGGATGCAATGTAACTATTTGCAAAAGCAGCTATTTTTGGAAGGCTAGAGAGGAGAAACTGAGTTTCAAATCACATATTTTAAGAATTTAGCTGCTGATTATGGTATATCATTACTGTATTCTATTTTAGTATAACACTGAAGTTGGAGGTTGAAATATGCCACATAAATGATATATTTCTGTCTGCAAAACATAACCAGTGCCTTTTACCACACTAGTGTATTTAAAAGCAATTTTAAAAAAAGCCCAGAATCCTTGTCCTTCATGACATCACAATGAAGCACAGCAAGCTACAAAGAATTTCTGATGGTTTGAAAGAAAAAACATATATTTGATGAAGAGACTCACTGATCAAGAATGTCAAGTCTATCACCTCAAAAGAGAACTGGGACTCTAGTACTAACTTATGGTAATTCTGTTATTCTAATAGCACTACTGGTTGAATTTAATGTGATTCAGAAGTTGAATGTCTTTAACAAGGTTTCCAGTATCTGCTTCCTTGCAATACAGCTAGACAGGAATAATGATGCACTAAGAACAAATTGTGAGAGTTGATCAGTAAAGTGAGTACAACCATATGGATCTTTTACAAATATATTTATATTGAGGGACAGATATTTTCCGTATACACACAAAGCACTAAATTACCATCATTGTCTAAGTAGGCTGTGACCTTAAGTGTATGCATGTAACTATTAATGCACAAGAATTAAAAGGTAGAGAGCAGGTAAATTCTACTCTTTAGAATTAGTAAAAGATATTTTGATTTGTACATTTATGATTATACTACAATATTTTCTTCATTCATTATGGATCTGGTCTACTGTGCTCAGGTCAAAGATGTGTTTTTAGATTTAACTCTTTTTGCTGTAAGGACAGGATAGCTCCAGGGTAATAGGCAATACCTTTCCCATCTAGGGAACTGGTTAGAATTTAACCAGGTCAGTACTTACTAAACATTGTGACCATATTATGGACAATCAGTGTCTGCCATGTTTTGGCACTATGTAATATGTCTGTTTGCTTGCATAGATATAACCTTTAGCCAACAGCTCTACACCTCTGAAAAAATCCAGTGAGAGAGAGAAACGAAGGCAGAACAGATTTTTTTGCATGACATGCTCAGCTTCTAAAAATAAACTGTGTCACAGCCGACATTAAGGAATTTTTCAAGATCTAGCTCCTTTATAGCAGTCAGATAAACAGAGCTAGTAAGACCATTTGGCAACTCCCAATAACTAGAGCTGGTCAAAAATTAGAATTTCAATCCCACTGGAAATTCCAATATTTCAACTTTTGTTTCCACCCTGAATTAAGACGCACACACCACAACTGAAATATCCAAATGTTAATGGAATGAAAAGGTCCAAAAACATTTGATTCAGAAATGTGGCATTTAGGTTCACCGTTGAACTACGTCCCCCAGAACCGATTTTTCAGTTTTGCCAAAATCTTTCCAACCTAAACATTTTGTTTTGGGTCAGGTCAAACCAAATCAAAACATTTTGGTTTGCAAACGGAAATAAATTGTTTCATTTTGAGTCAGTTTGACATTAATCTGTGTCCACCTGAGCTGCCATAGTGCCTCATGCCCTCTTTTGCTCCTTTCTGGGCCTAGCCCCAAGGCCGGACTAACTTTCCCATGATGCACTGTGATCATGGGACTCCCATGATGGACAGTGGCAGTTCAACCAGACAGGAGATGTCATTCAGCCCAAGAGTCTGGCTCATAGAGGATTTTTTAAATTATTTTTCAGAAACTCCCTTTTCTATTGAAAAAAACATTTTGATGGAAAATTGTCGACCAGCTCTATCAATAACCTTATAGATGCCTATGGTCAATAAACTGGGTAATCTCCAGCCAGTTCCCCCTGGAAAGGCATCCACATCATTCTCACGCATACACACACTGCATTGCACTGCAATCGGCCCCTGTACTGCCAGCAGGAATGAATTCACAGGAGAGCTGCTTGCACTACTGCTGCTTGTGCTGTATCAGTTCAGTCCCTGGAAAGTTTCAGTTTTTATTGCAATCCACTCTCTTTCACTGGCTCCAATCTGATTTTAAAACATCCTTCCGATTGGTTAGTCCCCAATGGGCTCTGTTCATTGGCTATCTCTTTGGGCAGTAAATGTGCCTATAGGCCCATGGAAGTTCTCCCCCAGTGTTCTGAACCCATTGTCTGTGCAAAGCTTGCCTTTATGATGTACCCTGTAGTCTTTAATGGATGGGACATCATAGTGGTGAAAAATTCCCTGGATGTCTTGAACAAGAACCAAAGTACGTACATACAAACTGAGGCTGCAGTTCATATGTGCTCCTGCCTGCAGGGCCGGCTCCAGGCACCAGCTTTCCAAGCTGGTGCTTGGGGCGGCATCCAGGAAGGGGCGGCAGTCCATGTCCTGCAGCAGCTGCTGGGGGCGGCCAGATTGGTAGAGCCACCCCTGCCGCCCGTGCCCAGAGCACTGCCCACACGGAGGCGTGTTGTGGAGGGATAGCAGGGGAGGGGCCAGGGGAGCCTCCCCAGCGAGCTCAGCTTCCGCAGCTCCGGCCGCGGCTTTTTTTTTGCTTTTTTTTTTCCGCTTGGGGCGGCAAAAAAGCTAGAGCCGGCCCTGCCTGCCTGTCCTGGCTAACAAGAACTAACCAGAATCATAGAATCATAGGACTGGAAAGGACCTTAAGAGGTCATCTAGTCCACTTTCCGGCACTCATGGCAGGACTAAATATTTCTAGACCATTCCTGACAGGTGTTTGGATACTTCTGTAATGAATGCAGTATGGCAACATTCCTTCAAGCAGGATGACAAGAGTAAAGTCAAGAAAGGAATACAGATCTAGCATCTAAGATTTCTAAAAAAAAATCAGTGCCTAAAATTAGGCTTCCAAGTCCATATTTAGGCACTTAAATAAGTGTGTTGGCTTTCAAATGTGCTGAGCGGTGAGCACACAGCGCTCCAACTGCCTGCTCAATATGCTCCAACTGTACAGTGCCTTGCAAAATGAGGCCCGAGTTTCAAGTGGTGCCTCCATGAACTACTGTAACACACAGTAATAATAATAAAAAGATCCACCCCCTAATGCCAGTCGTGCCCCAGATAGGGTTTTATTTCAGTGCCAGGTTCGAGGTCAGATCCTTAATCAAACAGATACCCTCCTACAGTAGCATAACATTATGCACAGTGAAGAGTGTGTCCATTAAAAGTAACAGGAAGTTGACAGAAAACATATGGGAGTTTGCACCTCCCACTAGACATAATGAGAGAATGTGAGGACTCTACAAGCCATGACATTTCCTTGGAATTCTTTCCTTTTTTTTTTTTTTACTTATATATTTAACAGTAGCTTCATTTAAAGATAACAAAACACTGATTCTCTTTTGTTCTCCTCTGCTTCTCCCTTGCTCTAGGGTGGTGGTTACAGTAATTTGAGGGTGGCCTATACCACTAGCAAAGTCCGATACACCATACATAAGTTCCAACGTACTAGCTGGCAAGTCTGGGAGCAGAGCCAAATCTCTACCTACTGCCTGCCATTGCCCTCCCACTTATTCCAGGGGGACAGGAATAGTTCATAGCATCCACTTATTATTGTGCATCTGGACTCAAGGTCCAGGTAATCAGGGTATATGGAGTTAGGGGGTTCTTACTCCTCTGAACGGGCACATTGTCCAAGTCACAATCTAGATCATAATAGACTTCATTATTTATTGAGTGCCAGTGATGTACTTACTGTTGTATAAACATAAAAGACATGGTATCTTATTAGTTAGATAAAATGTATTGCACATGTATTTCAAAAACTGTGACAACTGCGACACTGGCTATTCTTGTTCTCAGAATATATGTTTTTATAGCAGATCACCACTCTTGTTCACCAGTACGTGGTCGTAGAAAGTGACTGGTGGAAATTTCCTTACCACTAACTTCTGTTTTCTAAAGTCATTAAACTGTTGCACCCATGGCTGACACGCACAACCCTTTTGGTGCAGAGATCACCGTGTTCTTTGACGTTCATATCTCTTTGGATACAGGATTTTGGTTAGTCCATCTACAATAAAAAAGCACAGAAAATGAAAATTGCGTTCCCATAACTGAGAGGAAGAGGAAGAATGAATGAGGCACCAGTGTAGTGTAACTGATAAGAATAATAATTATATTGTTTTAAAAGTGTGTATTTCTGACTTCTATAGCTAGGACTGTCAGCTTAATGATGGTACCTGCGGGTTATCAATCATACCTGAGCTGGAGGCATGCACTACAATTCCTGATGCTGCATCCACTGTGTTACTAAGGAAATATGCAGGGAAAATATCATCTAAGGAAAAGAATGTTGCTATGGCTGGCTGCAAACCTGGGAGAGAAAAACAAGTGTGTTGAGCAGCCTAAACAGTGACCTTCTTCCACTTTTCACTAAGCAATCTCTCCAACAATGAAACATGTAAGAAATAAAAGGAATGGTCATTCCTGCACTGTTATGGAGTGTGTGCACCCTCGCTCAAACTTGGTATTCATGCTTTTCAATTATCGCACTTATTCATTCTATCCATGCATAGTCACAGCTATTAGCCTGAGGGGAACCATTTCAGTCACACACAGCCTGATTCTCATCTACACTGGTGTAGAATCATAGAAGATTAGGGTTGGAAGAGACCTCAGGATAGTCCAATCCTCTGCTCAAAGCAGGACCAAACCCCAACTAAATCATCCCAGCCAGGCCTTAAAAACCTCTAAGGATGGAGATTCCACCACCTCCCTAGGTAACCCATTCCAGTGCTTCACCACCCACCTAGTGAAATAGTGTTTCCTGATATTCAACCTAGACCTCCCACACTGCAGCTTGAGACCATTGCTCCTTGTTGTGTCATCTGCCACCACTAGCTCCATCCTCTTTGGAACACCCCCCCCCCTTTCAGGTAGTTGAAGGCTGCTATGAAATCACCCCATCACTCTTCTCTTCTGCAGACTAAACAAGCCCAGTTCCTCAGCCTCTCCTCATAAGTCATGTGCCCCAGCCCCCTAATCATTTTCGTTGCCCTCCGCTGGACTGTCTCCAATTTCTCCACATCCATTCTGTACTGGGGGGCCCACAACTGGACACAATATTCCAGATGTGGCCTCACCAGTGCCGAATAGAGGAGAATATTCACTTCCCTAGATCTGCTGGCAATGCTCCTACTACTGCAGCCCAATATGCTGTTAGCCTTCTTGGTTACATTGTTGTAAGGTACTGAGGGCACACTGTTGACTCATATCCAGCTTCTCATGCACTGTAATTCCCAGGTCCTTTACTGATGCACTGCCGCTTAGCCAGTCGGTCCTTAGCTTGTAGCAGTGCATAGGGTTCTTCTGTCTTAAGTGCAGAACTCTGCACTTGTCCTTGTTGAACCTCATCAGATTTCTTTTGGCCCAGTCCTCCAATTTGTTTAAGTCACTCTGGACCTTCTACCTACCCTCCAGCATATCTACCTCTCCCCCCAGCTTAGTGTAATCTGTGAACTTGCCGAGGGTGCAATCCATCCCATCATACAGACCATTAATGAAGATGTCAAACAAAACCGGCTCCAGGACTGACCCCTGAGGCACTCCATTTGATACTGGCTGCCAACTAGACATTGAGCCACTGATCACTACTCGTTGAGCCCGACGATCTAGCCAGCTTTCTATCCACCATATAGTCCATTCATCCAATCTATACTTCTTTAACTTGCTGGCAAGAATACCGTGGCAGACCATATCAAAAGCTTTGCTACAGTCAAGGTATATCACGTCCACCTCTTTCCCCATATCCATAGAGCCAGTTATCTCATCATAGAAGATAATCAGGTTGGTCAGGCATGACTTGCCCTTGTTGAATCCATGTTGACTGTTCCTGATCACCTTCCTCTCCTCCTCATCTTCCTCTCCTCCAAGTGCTTCAAAATGGATTCCTTGAGGACCTGCTCCATAATTTTTCCTGGGACTGAGGTGAGGCTGACCAGTCTATGAGTCCCCGGATTCTTTTTCTTCCCTTTCTTAAAGACGGACACTATATTTGCTTTTTTCCAGTAGTCCAGGACCTCCCCTGATCACCACGAGTTTACAAAGATAACGGCCAATGGTTCTGCAATCACATCCGACAACTCAGCACCCGGCCCATGGACTTGTGCATATTCAGATTTTCTAAATAGTCCTTAATCTGTTCTTCACCACTGAGGGCTGTTCACCTTCTCCCCATACTGTGCTGCTCAGTGCAACAGTCTGGGAGCTGACCTTGTCTGTGAAGACCGAGGCAACAAAAAATTGAGTACTGCAGCTTTTTCCACATAATCTGTCACTAGGTTGCCTCCCCCATTCAGTAAGAGTCCCACACTTTCCCGACCTTCTTCTTTTTGCTAACATCCCTGTAGACACCCTTCTTGTTACCCTTCACATCCCTTACTATTTGCAACTCTAATTGTGTTTTGGCCTTCCTGATTACACCCCTGCATGCTCGAGCAATATTTTTATACTCCTCCCTAGTCATCTGTCCAAGTTTCCACTTCCTGTAAGCTTCCTTTTTTGTGTTTAAGTTCACCAAAGATTTCTCTGTTAAGACAAGCTAGTCGCCTGCCATATTTGCTATTCTTTCTGCACATTGGGATGGTTTGTTCCTGCGCCATCAATAACGCTTCTTTAAAATACAGCCAGCTCTCTTGGACTCCTTTCCCTCTCATATTAGCCTCCCAGTGGATCCTGCCCATCAGTTCCCTGAGGGAGTCAAAGTCTGCTTTTCTGAAGTCCAGGGTCCATATTCTGCTGCTCTCCTTTCTTCCTTTTGTCAGGATCCCAAACTCGACCATCTCACGGTCACTGCTGCCCTGGTTCCCACCCACTTCTATTTCCCCTACCAATTCTTCCCTGTTTGTGTGCAACAGGTCAAGAGGAGCACAGTCCCTAGTTGGTTCCTCCAGCACTTGCACCAGGAAGTTTTCCCCAACACTCTCCAGTGTAATAACATGGACTTCGATGGAGTGACTACTGAGTTACACTGGTATCATCCAAGGACAGATTCAGGTTCATAGTATATCATTTCTGCATCCAGATTTGAAGACAATCCAATGACATGATCCAAGATTCCCTTCTGAGCTAATGAAACAGCTTCCCAGGACAGAAAATAACACTACATATTAACCAGCCTATCACCATATTCTTCTCATTTTTTTTCTGTTACAGAGAAAGAAAGCATTGTCTAGGTTAAAAACTGTTAAAATTCATCTAATAGATGTGTGTGTTTGTGTATAGGTTGTGTAGCTCGGCTGAATTACTGGGACATAACTGATAGTTCTGCATATTTTGAAGGGGGATGCTGGGTAGGGGTAAGAGTGGTTGTGTTCACATGGTGAACCAATGAGAATGAAGGACATGCCAAATCTGAGCCAGGACTCTGAGTGATAATAGAATTTGACCATGGGAAATGCAGATTTATTTGGTCAAAAATATTACTGACCTTCAGAGCTGACAAACCAGTTCACACAAAAATGTGCACCTCTTCTTCGCTTGAACTCCACTTGGAAGGGGTGGCACAACAGTACTTCTGTGGCTTTTGGTGATTCATTTTCTCTCTGACTCAGTTTCCCAGGAGTAAATAGGGATGCTAATACTGATTTACCTGCCTCACGGCAATGTTTTGGGTATTAATTAGCTAATGTTTGTCTTTGAAGATAAAAGTTCTATATACAGTAAAGGCCAGACTGCCTCACCTGCAACTGTGCATGGGGAAGATAAATGTGGCAAGGAGTCTCCCCCCTAGCATACGCAAGGCCTTTACAAGAACCAGGGACAATTGCAGTCTTTGTTTAGGCAGTAGTGAACATTATTGGAGGTCATTAAGAGGAGGTGGCAGCCTGGCTCTGGCCCCTTCCCCTCCACAGTAACTCTCTGCATAAACTGAACACAACAGGGAATCCTGGTATAACCTGCAACTGACTCCACATCTTGAGTAGCTCAGGCAGACACAATCCCTCCCTGACCTTGCCCCGGGGATCTGCCATTTTGTAATTCACTACTGAGAATAGTGACTGTTTCATTAGCAAAGAGTGATGCTGAATGACAGTTAAGTTGAACACATGGAATTTTATTAAACTCTATGAACTTCTCTGCCCTGTGGCTGAGTTGCTTCCTGCCAAACTCCCCTTGTTCCCTGTTTCTACTAGTGACCCATCAATAACTGCCTCTCCAGGGAAAACGGGCCCTCTGACTCCAGTTCCACTGGATTCCTCCGCCTTATTTTAGAAACATTTTAATATGAACATTAAAAGAAATAATTCACATCCAAACCCGCACCCCGTGTCCCATCTGCAGAGGGTGCTAGCTACAGCTGAGCTAGAATCCTGTCTTTACCACAGACTCAGCTGGTTATATAGCCTTTGAGATCATTTGATCTTTTCAACCATTGACCACACTAGGAGTGACCTAGCCCTAAGAGCTAAGAATGATTAAAGAACATTTTTTGGTTCTTGATATTTTCTTTCCATTTCTCTCTTATCACAGTTTTCATTTTTTGTACTTTGGTGTTTGTTTGTTTTTTCAATAAAACAACCCTGCCCCCCAAATCCCAATTTGCCATTTTTGTAAAATTAGACAATAGACTTATTACACTTTAAACTACTGATTGTCTTGCCTAAGCAGATATTATTGTTTACTGTTCTGGCAACTTAGCTAGGGACAGGCTGTGTTCGTAAATAAGCAACACCAAAAAAAAAAAATAAAAAAAAAATCTTCAGCTCAGTTAAAACCCACAGTGCATGTTAACAGAGTTTAAAAATAAATCTGAGAAAAGGTAAATCTGGATTTGCGGATCCTAGTTTATTTTTTGCAGCTTAATTTGCACACTGACCCTTTAAATCTCTTCTAAGCATCATTGCCTTAAGCACAGCCACAAGGCATAACCATTCTCTATATTCTGACTTCATCACATGCTCTTGCCTTCCTGCCAGGCCAGTCCTGAAAGTATCTAGTCAACAGTTTTCCCTGCCCCACTTTCAGTGCGCTTCATATTTCCTAACATGATAAAAAATAGCTGTTACTACTAGCCCTTTATACATTATCAGAACCTGTACAAGGAGAGATGAAGGAAGCTCTTTGCCTACATTTTGAGTAAGCCTGAACTCAGTATTTATTGGTTAAAGGTAGTTTAGCTACAAAAATCAGATTTTGTTTAAAAAAATATAAAAGGTTTTACAAAAAAAATAAAATTAATGGAAACTGATTTCAAGAAATTTAAAATAAAAATCAACATCGTTTTGATATTTGAATTAAATATTCCTCACAGTGTTTGCAACCCAGACACTGCAGCTTTACGTAACTGGTTGGGGGGGGGGGGGGGCACTTAAACATAGAGGGACTCCAAACCTAGATCTGAACACATCTGAATATTTAGGAGGTTTGAAATCAGAAATTGGAGCTGGATCTGAACTTTAGAAATTGCTCTTATCTTTATAATAGTCTGAACCAAAACCCTATATCTGAATGCCCCCAAATAAATGTGTGTATGTTCAAAATCTAAGTTACTACTTGAGAATCCTATAAATTAAGTGAAATGTAGTAATGAACATTCATTGTCCAAGACAAGTGAAGTCAAAGAGAAGTATCATGAAGATTAAAAGAAAAAAATCAGTGATGTAAAATACTCAGGTACATATATTAGTGTGTATACTGTATTATTTTTATCCTGGCAGTGGAGTGTGTCACAGAGAGGAAGAAAATAAAAATGATTTAAATCGTAAGGCCACTGGGTGTCATTCCTTGGAAATTGTTATTATTGGGCCTTTTTATAAATAATAACTAATTCATAGGGACGTTGTGTGTTTTAATGTTTATAAAGTGTTTTGAGATCTTCAAAAGAGAGGTGCTAAAAAGTACAAACTAGTTTTAACTCTAAGTTTTACACATGTGACATAGATTTATAGAATTTAAGGCCTGGACTTCAGGCCGTACAAAATAATGGACATATTTCCTCAGGTGCCACAGGGCACTGTTGAAGCTACACGAGAAATCTATTGGCTGAAATACATTTAGCAGGGATCGTTTTACATTACTCCAGTCACTAGGACAAGCTTTTGTAAAGGCAAAAGCAGGGTGACAAACCAATTCATCTTTCCTACAATTGACCACTCATTTCCACTAATACAGGCTTCAAAGTAGCATTACCAGGGAAAAGCCATCATCAGAAAAATTGTCGGTGAAAATAACAGCCAGAGTCACAGCACAAGATGTAACATTCATCTGTCTGATAACGATCACACAGTTGTAGTTAGCAAATGTTATTGTGGTTTTCCAACACAAAATACATAGTCACCTAACTAGTTCTATTCCTCACTAGCTGTACTCTGATACCTTGTTCTTCCCACAGCATTTCTCTCTTGAATCCTGAGGGTTTGGGTCTGTGGAATCAATAGTTAGAGGCTAGTTCCTCTCACTGGAAGGTGTAGTGGTTTGATACCACAATACACACTAATGACTGATGTTATTTTGAACACAATAGAGGAATGACACTATCTTGCCAAAAGGCAAGAGAACTCCCAAAATGTTCTTCCATTGCTGGACAATAAAGGCTAAATCCCACAGTTTCTACTCAGGCAGAAAACCACTCTTCATAGTGAGCTTTGCCTGAAGTCAGGACTGCAGTCTAAAGGGTATAACCATGGGAGAACAAGCTGTGAAACCTGCTCCTGTTATTTTCATCTCTTCCAGCTAAGTTTTGCATCTGTTTAAATAGACACCACTAATGTTTCACTAAAACGAAAGGAACTGTCAGTTATTCCTTGTTATTTTCAGTTTCTGTGTCGGTTTGGTTTTGCCATTACAAAATGTGAGATGATTCATCATCAGGTCCCATCATTCCACCCTCCTTGAAATCTACTGTGATTTTTCAGTATTTTAGTGCCTCTCGGGCTCGTTGTTCTACATACAATGCAATCCGGAATATCGCCTTGCAACGGGTGAATCCTAACAGGTTCAGAGCTTGGGCTCCGATTAGCATCCAGAAATTCAGCTGCTTCTCCAGAGCCCCCAGCACCTGACATTGAGGTTGAATATTTAATAAGATCATACTCTCTTATGCCACATCCCATACGTCCTGGTTTGTGCCAGGTCAAAACATTTTTGGAGGAAAGCCTCTCGCATGATTTCCACTTTCAGTCCTGGCTTAAAAAAGGAAGAGTAGAAGAATAGAATTGGCTTGCTGTATACACATTTTAGATGCAGACTTGGTCCGGCTCTAAGATATTAAGTATTAGTAATGCTGTACTAATTACTAACTTCAGTGTGTTGTGTTAGAGCTATTATCATCACTGCTTTAGAGCCAACTGCTTCTCACCAGCACCTTCCAGAGGAACTCTCCCCTCCCAGGCTCCCAGTGTGCAGTAGAGTCATGCATGCTGCACTGTTTCTTGAGATGATGCCGTCCACTTCCCTCTCTATGGATGGCCGGCTTCATGGATTAGTGTGGAAAGCAGAAGGGGCCTGTTTCCTCCCCACCTCCTTTGGGGGAAGGGAGATAAGAGAGGACATTTTTGAAGGTAAATAATGTGGTAGAAAAGGGAAGACTAGAGGAGAGACAAGGAAAATACCATATAAACCCTGCCCTTTGTCTTCTTCCCCACACCCCTTTCTCTCTCCTGCTTTACACCCCCAACTTTTATTTCTCCCATACTTTCACTGTCTTTTTCTTGTAGGGTGACCAGACAACAAGTGTGAAAAATCGGGTCAGGGGGTGGAGGGTAATAGGAGCTTATATAAGAAAAAGACCCAAAAAATCGGGACTGTCCCTATAAAATCAGGACATCTGGTCACCCTATTTTCTTGTCAATAGTTTCACCTTCTCACACCTCTTAAGAAGCCAAGCAAACCCCAGGACTGATTTTGCCATGAATGCTGCTGCAACACTTAAATTACCAATTTAAAATTGCTTCCCACCCCTTTCTGCAATAGGAGGGGAAGCGCTAGTGCATATCTGCATACCAGAGAATGGGTTTCCTAGCATACATGCAACCCTTTTCACTTTGGATTTTTTTTTAAATTTTAGTTTGTAGTTGCTTCTTCACAGCCCCCATAAAGTAAAGCTTTCAAGGGGGATGGTCACGAGACAGGATCTCCATTCCTTCACTTCTTTAATCACGTGAGGATTTCCCCCCCCCCTTACATTTTAGTTCCTTCTGCGCTGTGAATTTGTTCTTTTCTAGCGTGTGCAAGTTCATATGACATTGATGATACGTGAAAAATATTTTTACTAGTCCCCTTGTAGCTCCTGCCTTCATTTCACTGCAGTGTTCTGTATTTCTAGCCCTTCCTCTGTTCAGAAAGGAAATAATTTCTTTATATCTTCTCTGTTTAAGAAATAAACTGCATGGTGCCGTGTGTTTTAATGTTCCTTGCAGTGGTAAACACTTGAAATAATAAAAACTGAAGTCTGGCTTAATTTAACAATCTAGTTTATACTTAGTAGAGGATACATAGGCAACTGTAACAGCTGAAAGCCCAGAACAACTAACCCCACCCCATCCAAGCCCTTGGCTGCTCTCTTACATTTCCCCCTAGGAATTTGTATCACTAGAGGAACAAACTTGTTGCTTAAAGATCCCTAAATTATTACATGATATTGGTGCAGCTCTCTACATTTTGGAGGTGAGGCTAGTATTTGCCAAAGGAAAGAGTCTCTAGGTTTCTTTCTTCCTTGAGTTTTAAATCAAGGTAGAGGCTACTAGCTGATTTGGGGTTGGGAGCAGGATAGTGGATTACAGCATTGCCGTCCCTAAATCTTAAAAAATTATGAGCCAGGCCCCATAAAATTTTGAGAGTTTAAAAAACAATACACTTTCATTTATTTTCATTTGTCTTCTGGTTTTTGAGCTTTTAGGGCTCGTTTTCAAGGTTTTCCCTGTGAACATAAGAGCTCCAAACTATGTTGTTAATGAAAGCCAAAAGTCTCAAGAAATCCCAGGGCTCCAGGAGCAGGGGCTTTTAGAAAGACACCATACATGAGTTGGCAGGACTGTTTCCCTCTCCAGCCTGATCCACAGTGAGAATAAGTTCCTCAGCTACTTTCAGAAAACAGGCTGCCTTAGGGTCCAGCCAGCCCACCAGTTGCTAATTTTAGGAGTCACAGGTGCAACACTGACCAGCAAGCAGGCATTATAGCCCAGGGCCTCAAAGGTGT
This sequence comes from Macrochelys suwanniensis, assembly GCA_033296515.1. NCBI lineage: Eukaryota > Metazoa > Chordata > Testudines > Chelydridae > Macrochelys > Macrochelys suwanniensis. The sequence goes on along the minus strand of CM065780.1, from coordinate 27,542,107 downwards.
TTTGGCACTTAACACCTATTGAAATCAGTGGGAGTTAGGCCCAGAACCGCTAAGGTACTTAGGCACCAAAGGCAGTATGGTAATTCTGCTGTATAAAAGCCCTGCAGAGGTAAGGTAAGACTCCAAATAGTTAGGAGGCTGGACTGGAGGCTCCATTAAAAAAAATGGAGAAAAAGCTCACTTCGTGAAGTAACAGAGTCTCCGTGTGCTTTAAAATTGGGGAAATGGGAAAAAAAACTTATTTTTCTCTTAAGTTCAGTTATTTGAGCATTTTACCTCCACTAGCTCTGAGTCATCAGCTGTACCCCAGTTACTCAGTCATACAACAGTGGTCAGCTGCAAAAGGAGTGCATCAGCCCAGTTCCATGGCTATGTGAACACTGCTTTGTATTAAGTACAGCTACAAGCCCGATGAATCAGCATATCTGAGGCAATATTAATGGTAGATTTACCTGCAATAACATATAAGAACTTCGGTCTGTTGGCGGTACAAAAAGGAGCTGGTGTGTCATACTGCACTCAGGACATTTTCACTTGTGCTTCTTCAAGATGCTTCTTAGAGGAAAAGGAATTACTGTGACATTAATTATCCACTTGATAGTCCAAGCCACACATTATTCTTTGCAAAACAACAGGTATGCTGCAGACACCCCTAGCATCTGCTACCCATTGTGAGCAAGCCAGCTGGGTGCAGTGCATATTAAGCCAGATTTAATTTTGTATCATCGCCTGCTTCTTTGCATACTCTGGTCTTTATCCACAGTGGTGTAAGGGCCTGATGGGAGTTTTTCACAGACTTGAATTTGAGTTGGATTGGGCCCTAAATGAAAAAGGAACTTCTTATACATTTTCTACCAATATGGAGAAAACTGTTGTTTCTGGTGATCCTGTAAAGTACGGGGGTGGGGGGAATCGAATGAAACAAAAGCTACATTATTCTATATCAGGGGTCTCAAACTCAATTTTCCTTAGGGCCAGTGCCGGTCCTCAAATCCTCCCAGCAGACCAATAATGTCACTCACGCCACTCAGGCACCCAGGCTTCCCATTGGCCGCAGGGGCGCTTGGGGCGGGGGCAGCATGGAGGCACAGCCCTGCCCCGCTTCGGGGCCGCAGGGAGGGGCCAGCAGACACATGGAGCGAGCAGGCAGATTCCCCTCAGCTCTGCTGCGCTGCCAGGGCCCTGGGCCATTTTAAATCGCCTGGGGGGGAGCACCCGGGGGTGGCAGGTGGGGCCAAGGGAGAGACCTGGCCCCAAAACTGCTGGAGCCCCACGGACCACATCAGGGAAGTTCGCAGGCTGCAGATGGCCCAAGGGCCATGAGTTTGAGACCCCTCTTCTATAGGGTAGCTTCCTATTTTGTCTATATTCATAACAATATGGCTTCAAGTTTCTGTCACTCTATACATTCCAGCATTGAAAATTGCTCTTTGTTAGAGGTATCAAACTTCTATTTATTGTTCCTCTTGGCTGCATTACTTTTATACTCAACATTTATCCCAGGGCACATTTGAACCTATGAACCTACTGTCCTTTTCACAGAAGGAACTACTTCAGCAGTTGCAGGACACATAAGACTCACACATTGATTGATTGATTCATGAATAAGGTTGTACAAATGATTCATGAATAAGGTTGTACAATCCTGACAATAGAATGCTTTATCATCCCAAGTTTGGTCACTTTTATAGTTCATTTGGAGACCACGGGAATGAAATCTGCCACAGCACAATGCTGTTTTGGAAAACATGTTCCAGTGTCTGGTGTAATTGCCTAAGTTTGCATTTAATCTGAACTGATTTATGCACCCACCTTTCTTTCTCTTCTTTTTGCAAACAGTGATAACATAGGATATTCACTGATCTCCCACCATCAGGTCAAAAGAAGATTAAGGCAGAAACATCTGACGTACGAAACTGCTTCATCACTCCATGAAGTGATAGTAAACTCTTCCCCCTGTTCCCCCCATTTTTCGGTTGTGATAAGAAAATATTTAGTTTTGGAAGAAAAATCATCGTCACAAACTCAGCCAAGTATCTATTATACAGATGTCTCTCTCCCCTCTGAAAAAAAAAAAGACAGTGCATATTTTTTCTAACTTATTATAGACTAAACTGTCTCCTTCCTGTGGGTGGCTTGGCAAAGGATGGGGCACATAGGGCTAAAAACCTGTATAAGATTGACCATGTGGAGTTTGCTACAGAATATTATTTTGGATTAGAGGGGTTGGATGGACAAGAAACGTAGCTGTGATTTCAGGAAAAGAGTGATGCAGTCCTGAGGTGGTCTGGCCTCTCTGCACTGGACTCAGGCTCACTTTTCCTCTAGAAGTATGTCTCCAGGCGAGGACATAGATATAGAAGACACAGTTTCTGGAAGTAGCCTTCATTTAAGTGTATGTTTCCATATGTTAATTCAGACATCCGGTGGGGGCAGAATGTCCTGAAGAGAGGCTTCCTGCCCTTCTAGTTTCTGCTAGCCCTATCTCCTGTGGACCCTGGTCCTACAGAGCTTTAGTAGAAAAAGCCTCCATGAGGGTCACAGCAAGTGGGGTTCAGATAACATGGTGCTACATAGATAGCACTTGCCCCCCCTTCGATAGCTGGCAGGGGAAGTCTGTCTGATTAAGGCCCCCTCTACCTTGGGATGCATAGGGAAGAGTTTGGGCCTATATTAAATTACTGAAGGCATCCTAGATTCTGCCTACCTGCATATGGTAAGTAACAATTGCTTAAAATCTGACAACTTTTCTGTTTATTAGAATTTCCTTGTTGGATTACCTTGCTAGCAGATATGATGTTTTAAGTGAGATAACCATCCTTTGCTCATGTTTTGTTCATTTTCATCCTCCCTGAACAAACTGTCTTGGATTGAGTGTTTCTGAGCAACACTCTGGGGCTGATTCTGAGCTCTCGTTAACGTCAATGGACATTTTTCCTGTGTGAGAAACAGAAATATGACACTCTAAAACTACTGGCCAGTTGCACAAATTAGAGGAAAGGTGGTCTTGAAGTTAAAGCTTTAGGCTGCTTCTCAGAAGATCTTGGGGTCAATTCCCATACTGCCATAGACTTCTTGTGGCAAGCCACCTAATCTTTCTGTATCTCAGTTCCTCTTACTGGAAAATGGAGATAGTACTTCCCTACCTTGCATTGGTGTTGTGGGGTGGTTAATTCATTAACATATGTGAGGTGCTTAGACACTAAGGTGATTGGAGGCATAGTCAATACAGTACCTAGAACAAAAGTTGTTAAGAAAATTATTAATGATATTTGGTGTTAGAAAAAGTTTGGATTTTGTTTTTCTTGCTTTGCTTTTTCCCCACCCCCTTTCCTTTATTACCCCATCTGAACCTGTCTTGTGGGTAGATTCAGTATAAGATACGAGGAGGCTATCAGGGGAGCAGAAGAAAAGACCCAAGGTTCAGGATGCACCTAATTAGGTTAATGGGCCTGCATATGGAGGGAAGGGAAAGGGATTGGCTTCAAGATGATATTGTTTGGCAAGGAAATGCCTTTTTGGTGATGGAGACTGCCCATGAAACCTGAGAGCACAGCTTCTGAGAAATGGTACTTCTACCCACAATCTTTCAGTGCCAGAAGCAAGTAATTTGCTGGTGCACTATCATCAGTCCGAGAGGCACTGTTTCTAGGAATGATGTTGCAGCATGGCATGTTAGCCATTTTTGGAGGAGTTATTTCAATAGCTGCACAGCTCCTCTTCTGATTAATGAAATAGCCAGCAGATTTATAAGCCCTGTTACTGAAACATTTCGCCAGACATTTGCTGAATGGTTTGTCATAAATGTTGGCTACCTTACAACATGGGGGAGAATGTGATTAGAATGGCTATTTTTATATACACACTTTTCCTACATTTATTTCTCATTATCTACTGCTAGCACTACCTTGTCTGAGCAGAGGAAATGAGGGGAATATTCAATAGTGAAAGTCTGTTTTCAGGCATTGTATTTCCTGAAACTACCCTTTTAATTTCCATGCAGTCAAAATAACCATACACACACTTCATTTTTGGCTAGTTTAAATTTCATAAATGGCATTGTAGTATTTGTGACGATGCACCCCATAAGGCTTTATGGAAATATGCTTATGAATATATGACATAACTGGAATATGTTTTATGCTACATATGCCATGTAAAAATATCTCTGTAAAGGTTATGAGCTACTGAATCTATTCCTCTAATTTGTATGCATGTCTCATTTTTGTGTTCGAAGTTATGAATATTGGCTGTGTACTTGCTTGATTTCTAAGTAGCCTTAGTAAAGCATTTGGTCAGCTTCTTGAGAAAGGAATGTGCAAGTTAAGTGCCCAATGAAGAAACACTTAATAAACAATGAATCTTAGAAGGCTCCAATCCAGATAAGAAGTCTACCTGAGGACGTTCAAGGTAGCATGTGAACAATGGCTGCTACCTGTAAGTTCTGAGTCATGCATGCACATGTGACTTGCCCATGTGACTCCAAATCTCCATTTTGTAGCTGGATTCTATACAGGATGAGGGAGGGGTGTCCACCAACAAGAGAACATCTATTTAAACCCCTGGGAGACCCCTCCATTTTGTCTTCAGCTGGTTCAAGAGATAACCTCTCCACCCCCAAGGATATCTGAAAGAAAATGGAACAAAGAACAGTAACCACAGGGGGTGTGAGTGATTGCTGGACCCAGACTAGAAGGAGACTAGTCTGTAAAAGGAAGCTTACTGGGACTCCTCTGAGGGTGAGGTTTTCTTACTATATTAGGCATAGACTTGCATGTTTTATTTTATTTTTATTGGTAATTCACTGTGTTCTGTCTGTTACTACTTGGAACCACTTAAATCCTACTTTCTGTATTTAATAAAATCACTTTTTACTTGTTAATTAACCCAGAGTATGTATTAATACCTGGGGGTGGGGGGACCAAACAGCTGTGCATATCTCTCTATCAGTGTTACAATGAGTTTACCCCGTATAAGCTTTATACAGGGTAAAACGGATTGATTTGGGGTTTGGACCCCACTGGGAGTTGGGCATTTGAGTGTTAAAGACAGGAACACTTCTTAAGCTGCTTTCAGTTAAGCTTGCAGTTTGTGGGATGTGGATCAGACGTGGGTCTGTGTTTTGTGGTCGGCAAGCAGGTCTGGCACAACCAGGAAGGTCTCTGGAGTCCCAAGCTGGCAGAGAAGGCAGGGGCAGAAGTAGTCTGGGCACATCAGTTGGCAGCCCCAAAGGGGTTTCTGTGATCCAACCTGTCACAGTATTAAAACAACTGTTTTCAGGAAGCGGAGTTTCTTCCGCCAATATCCATACATTTGACTAGGTGCATCTCTAAAACAAATTTAAAATAAATTCAGCAGGAAGACAAGACTGAGTGTGATTTACAGTCTAATAATTCATGTTCAGTTAAGTACATACGGGACTCAGTCCTGCTCCTATTGAAGTCAATGAGCCTTGAATTATTACACCAAAACTAGCCTTCTGACATGCCTTGTTGAAAATAGAGAGTGGAAAATATTGCACCACAGGAGAAAAGAAAAAAAATGAGGAGTGTAAACATACTTTAACAAATCTGTGACTTTATGATTGTCACAATGCTCTACCCCAGGGCCAGTTAGAACTTCACAGAGACACTGGGAAGAGAAATCAGCTCCTTCAACTTTTAAAGCACAGGCCCCTATGACTTGACCTGAATAAAATTCCCCTTGCTGTCACATGCACACAGAGTACTATAAAATCAATTACAGTATTGCACCCCACCAAAAAAATAGTCTGTTTCTTTAAATTCAACTTCAATACACATTAGTGAATTTTAAATTCTACACAAATACAAAGGTGCAAAGTTCACTTCTAGTGGAGTAATTGTCGCTCACGTTAGCATTTTAAATTTAAACAGAATTGAAAGCAGTCCTGTTGCCTCTGGAGCGCTGCAGTGTGCAGCAGGTGGCCGAAGCAGAAACACAATATTTTTCTTTGAATTTCAGCCATTTGCAAAGTGCTGTTGATCACAGGCAGCCAAACTTCAAAAGATACATTTTTCTCCTTTGTGGCTGCTACAAACCTTCAGAAGTGGCCAGGGTATTTTCAAGCACTCCTCTGTGCTTCATTTTCAAAAACAGCCCCTACGATTTGATTCATGTTGTTTGAGTGCACGCATAAATGGACACAGTGTTTCAGGTTGAATTTCCAGTTTGAATGAACTAATTTGAAACTGTCAAGTTACTATCTATCTGGTTTCATGTCAACCCCATGCAAAACCATGGTTTTTGCATGATTGTAATTCAAAACCATACACGGTGCCAGTTTACTAGAAACATTGTGGGTCTTTGCTTTTTACTTAATCAGCAAGATGGCAACTCTAATAGCCCCAACTAGCATCTCATCACTGTGCTGTTTGAGCTACCCTATTTCAGATGAGATATAAATCAAAGATCCCAACTACTTGTCATTAATGATCTTGTGGCACTTTTCGTAAAGAGCAGGGGTGGATGTTTTTAACCCTAATGTCTTGGCCAATTCCATTTTAAGTAATTAATTCTCTATACCTAAATTCCTCTTGAGCTTTAGTTAAATGATTCTTCTTCCCTGTTATATACTGTTGTCTAGCATTGCTGTGCACTGTTAAATAGCTATCACATCTATCCCCAGAGGTGGTTATATTTCATGTCAGTGTGACTATATACATACATAGAAAGATATATCCCATATTAACCTTTAAGAGTGTCATAATGCTTAATTAGAGGCTGATCTTAGAAACAGTTTCGTCCTTAGTGGTTACTAGGCTCCCCCTAACACCATGTGGTTCCATTGATTCATTGCAGATTCAAAGGAAGAGTGCCACCTACTGAATCACCAACATAACTTCCCGAAGCTTTTACTGGAGTTCCCCCATCCTATTTATTTGGAGCTCTAATGAGATCACAGCTTGAGCTACTGTGGTTGCAAACTGTAGTATGTGGCAATAGAATCAGGGTCTCAGCTATCTCTCCAGGGTCTAAATCCATCAAGGACATCAGGGACAGATGAAAGATTTCAACTTTTCTACCTTTGTAGCCTAATGATGTTACCTCAATTGGGGAAAATTTCCTAGGGAGCTAGGAGGCAGCAGTCCCAGGTCAAGTCAGCAAAATATTTCCAGCAACATAACTTCAGGGAAAAAGATTGCATGCATACATGAAAGAAAAAAGCCACTTCCAGCTGATTGGTTTAAAAGTTTTAAGTGCTTGGAATTTAAAATTCAAGCAAATGCAGCTTATTGCTTCTCTTGTATGTTTAAATAAAGGAAATGGTATCACTTTTGGGGGATGCATTAGCAAGGGAAGGTTATACAAATGTAGAGCCTTATTAATCATTGAGAGAGCATGACTCATAAGCCCCTTCATTTGTGCTACATGACCTGCTGTACTGCCTAGATGGTAAGAAAATTTGTCTTCTTGTAAAATAAGGTACTGGGTCAAATTTTGTTCTCAGTTACAAGGATGCAATTCCCAGAGAACTCTATGGGCCTGATTTCCTGCTCATGCTGGTTTAAATCAGGAGAAACTGCACCGAAGTCTATGGAATTTTACCAGTATAAAACCAGTGTAAGTGAGAGGAGAATTGGGTCAAATGGGAGATGCATTTGCACAACTGAGAACAGAATGTGGTCCACTGAAAGGTGGAGTTACCATAATAGTCAAACAAAAACAGAGGGCATGAACTAAGCACCTGCATGAAAACACCACTAACATTTAATGTAAGTAATAAACCTTCATCACTTGAGACATTTAAAATTAGGCTGGATTAAACACCAGGGGAAAAAATAGACAGAGAGAGAGACAACCCTCTATTGGCAGTGGTTGGATTACAGTATTGCAGATAATCTAAGTGATTTTTTCTATCTCTAACTGTTTGGGACTTGATTCTCCTACCCTTATTCATATTCACCCTGTTCTCACTGGGACTATTCACAGAGTTAAGAGCAATTTAACATGCAAGTAACAGATTCAACACTTATGACAGAACAATGGGGTTTTGATAACCACGGCCACAAAGCTCTTGAACAGACATCACAAATAAGGTCTATACTGCCTTTGGATTGATAAATCTCTGAACAACTGGCATAGTTCTTGGACATTTTGAATCATAACAAAAAATAAATTTCATATTTCCATATCCCATGAATGTATGCAATGAAATGCCTGTATTGGGCTTTGGAAACATTGCTAGCTATCGAGAAAAATCAAATAACCAGAAAGGTGTTAAGGATTTGTTTGGTTTAGTCTGGTTTGTTGTGGGTTGTATGTATATATATATATATATATTTTTTGACAACGCAGGTGTTGGTGAAGGAAAGAGGGAGCTGCTGGCAGCCTGTTTGCATTGCATTAACAGCGAGAGAGGGAGAATCAAAGGGATGATTTCTAGGGTTTGGTAAACTGGATATATTTGCTATTGCCTTTATGCCTCAAGCAATGGACAGCTTCTTGGAAATAAATATGATAAATATCTCTATGTTGCACAGCAGTGGTATTAGCCTAAATGGGTCCAGATCTACCAGAACTTCAGGATACTCCCAAGATATCAGGCTTCCCTGAATGGACTCTTCCTTTCAGTCCCCATCCCTAAAACTACTTGTTCTTCCTCCCTAAATTCCCCCCACCTTCCCAGCAGATGGATCTCTTGTTTTACTCTTCACAGCACCCTGAATAGTCGGACAGACTCTTAGGCCCTTGTCTATACTTTTGGGGAGGGAGGAGGGTTGCGCCATTGTAGCAACTGATGTAGCTATTCCAGGGCAAATTTTCAGGTTAGATGTACTATGCTGGTGCAAGATGGGGCTTGAACTGGTCTGATTTATCTTGGTAGGTTACCAGGGTAAGATGCACTAGTGCAGTGGTTCCAAAACTTGGTTCGCGGCTTGTTCAGTGTAAGCGCCAGCCCGCGCCACTTCCCAGAGTTCCCATTGGCCGGGAATGGCAAACCACAGCCACTGGGAGCTGCGAGTGGCTGTATCTGCAGATGCTCCAGATAAACAAAGCGTCTTGTGGCCCGCCAGGGGCTTCCCCTGAAGAAGCCGCGAGCCCATTTTGGGAACCACTGCACTAGTGTAAGCACCATTGTGTGCCAAGGCAGTGTGTCTACATAAGGGGGTTGCACTGCTGTAACTACGTCGGAATAGTTACATTCGTACAAATTCCCCTAATCTCAAAAAACCCTCCATTTCACCTTCTCTCATTGCTGCACCAGTTACCCTCAGATAATGAGGCCTGGTTTTTGAAGATCCAACCAAGAAGCCCGATTTTTCCTGGGCACCCAAATCCACTGTAATGACCAACACCAGCTATGATTTACAGAGAAGGATTTTTACCACTGTTAGTTCAGAAAAAAAATTATCCAAATTAAGCAAGTCATTATTTCATGAATGTTTCTTCCTGTAAATAAAAAAATCATATAACAGTAATTAAGTCAATTAGGCAATCATTTTATTTTACTTAAATCTATTTTAGCCTCCTATGTGACTAGATACTTTGCTTCAACTATTCCTCATCCTCGGTTGAGTGGTTTGTTCCTGACTCCCTGTGGTGGTTTCCCCATGGCGGCATCAGGGTAAGAATTGAGACATGGCATCCTAACTCCAGAGATCTAAAACTCTGATTGATGTGCCTGCCTTATAGTACAGACAGAATCACTGGGAGAGACAGAAGATGAAGGCACAGGTTGTCTTGCTGACAGAGTGAACTTAATTTATCATTCTTTCCCTCCATTCCCCTCCACCTGCCCAGAAAGGAAAAGGAGAGAATCCATCTAGGTAAGGGCAAAATAACACCTAATGTTTAAAATGTTGCATGCCAGACATAAATCTTTATAGGTAGCTATGTCTTTGAATGGTATGCTGGAGGCAAACCCTTATTTGAAGTGGCAAGACTGTAGGTTAACATTTAATCTCATTTTTTATAAATAGACTGCTATTCATAAAATAGATATTAGTATGAAATATGGATCCAAATCAGTACACAGCTTAAAAGTTGTATAATTAATAAATTAGTGACAAACCTAATGAATTAGTCACATGAATTGCACATTAGCACCAAACTTAAATTCAGTTTCATGTTTTATTTATCTTTTATTGGATATGCCATATAAATAAATAATTAACATGTACTTCCAAATCAAACCGCAAAGAATAATGTAAAGAATAGCAGCCTCTGGGAGGCTGGATGATTGAATGACCTTATGCTGTTCAGCTTGCCCAGGTTAGAGACAGAGAAAGATCAGTAACATTTCAGGGTGGGACGTTGCTATCTACCATCACCAATCCACTGCTATGTCTATGCAGGTTTGGCTGTTGGCAGGGCCGGCTCCAGGCACCAGCTTTCCTAGCTGGTGCTTGGGGCGGCAGACGAGAATGGGCTGGCAGTCCGAGTCCCGTGGCAGCAATTTGGCGGCAGGTCCACTCTTCCTGCCGCCGAATTGCCGCTGCGGGACTTGGACTGCTGCCCCATTCTCGCCTGCCGCGGCAGCAATGGGGCGGCAGGTCCGCCGCTCTCCCCTTGCCACCACAGACTGGGACTGCCTGCATTGGGGGTGGGGCCCCGCCCCCGACGCAAGCAGATGTAGCGGGGCCCCACCCCCGACGCAGGCAGGTGTCGGGGGTGGGGCCCCACTACGTCTGCCTGCGTTGGGGGCGGGGCCGCCGCCCCTGCTTGGGGTGGCAAAATTGTTAGAGCCGCCCCTGGCTGTTGGTTGAAGAAAAGATAAAAGGGAGCTAGAATAGGCAATTAGCCTACAAGTATAAAATCCAACACAAACACACACACACACACACATTATATATATATATATATATATATATATATATATATATATATATATATATATATATATATATATATATATATATATATATATATATATATATAACAAAGGTGAAAGTAAACCGGTATGGGCTGGTGCGGCAAACGGGTAAAAAAATGGCTGCCGGTACAGGCCAGTGCACAGCCAACAAGGCAGCGCTTTAAGGACCATTCTGGCAGGAGCACTGGTGGGGGGGAGCAAAAGGGGCAGCCGCCCCAGGGCTTGGCAATTTAAAAGGTCCCAGGGCTCCCAGCAGTCGCCGGAGCCCCAGGCAGCATGGGCTAGGCAACGCTGAAGGGCTGGCTGGGAGAGTCTGGCACCAGCCCTGCCCCTTCTGCCAGAGGCCCCACCCCTTCAAGGGGTCCAGAGCTGCCCCTACCTTGCCCAGGAGCCCGGCCACCCTGTATACCGGTAAGTCCTTCAAGTTACTTTCACCCCTGTATAGTTACTGAAGAACTAAGCAGAGGTCTGCAATAAAACTGGAAAGCAGAAAACATGATCCATTCTACAAGAAAGATGAGGAAGGCAGTTTTCTGCTTTTAATAGCATAAGTCCTATTGTATCATAATTAAGAGAACTTCAGTTTTCCAATAACTACACCATTTCTCTGTGTTCCTCTTTAACTTGACTTCTTGTTATAGACATGTACCATTCTTGAATTCACACAATAATATACCCAGCTGTTAAGCCTGCTTATTAACAAATTGAAAATTTGTGGCTTTGAAACTCTGCATATCTGTAATAAATATGTCAGATGAGAAGGGCTTCATGTAGGATGTAAAAGAGCAGGAGATGGTAGGATGCTCAAGGGTGGTTTACTTGATCTAGCTTTAAAGCCCAGGATGATATATTCCCTTTTTTATTCCTTTGACGAGATCCAAGCCTTTATTTGGTTCAAAGTTAAAGAAACAATGAAGTCCCATTGTCAGCCACAACATGCAGTGTCATCCACTTACAAGTATAATAGAACAAAAATTAGACCTTATGACTAAAAGCTGATGTGGGCAGAGGTTTCTGTTTTATATCTTGCCTCAAAGTTTAAAAAAATAAATAAAGACATGCTGCTGTCCTTAGCAGCCTTTGCTGGTTTGAATGTGCTATTGATTGTTATCATTTATCTGCAGGGATAACTATGTCTTCTCTCTGGGCTGAGTAAAAAACCACACGGACATACCTTCTGTAACAAGAAACATACACATACTGGCTGTAAACAACAACTGGAGAATTCTGAAGCTCTATGGCTCTTTGTAAGGCCTAGATGTGGTGACTTTGCTGTTGCTTCTAGCTGAACTGAAGCCTCACACAGGTTGTTTTGTTGTTATGAAACAGGTGATTCTTTGATCGTGAAGATTCCTTGGAATGACTACAGCTGAGTGCAGTGCCAGCTCGCTTGACAAAGTGACAGAGCTGGAGTGAAAGGATGTGTTGGTAGAATAAGCTTAGAGGGAATGAGTGCACAGGATTATTATGTTATGTACTAGAAAATGTACTCTAAAGTAGATTAAGCTAATTTGGAATAACGCATTCTAATACCAGAAAATGAGCCTCCACCCAGGGAGTTAATCAGAAACAGCTGGTCCACTTTAAGCTCACATCCTACCTTAATCCAAATTAACTTCCCAGTGTGGACAAGCCCTAAAAGGTATTGTTGCAAACATTGCAACAAACAACAATTGTTATATGTACATAACTGTTTGTATGTGTCATCTATACATATCTACCTTCATCTCTAGAATATATTGAAATTATAAAGAAGATCAAAAACATTCAAGGTATCTGATTATAGGAGCTCACAAAACCCATAAAAAAGTAGGAGAAATAATCATTGAATTTATGTGATAAAACAAAGCCATGAGGCTGGATTTGAGTTTGAGAATCTCAGCACTGCAAGAAGAGTGAATTGCCAGCAATTGACAGGAGCACACCACATGAGCAGGTGCAAATGGGAGGGTGAGAAATGTGATAACAGCTGTGTACCCAGAATACATTCAGATCAAGCTGCATCTTGTGAATCTGTTCTATATTTAGGGCAATCTTTACTGATACCTTTAGTGACGTTTTAGCAGGTGAGCATCTCTATAAAATGTCATTAAAGGAGAAAGATCGTTAAGGGGATACAAAGTTACATAATGATATTGAGACAGTGACTGAGTAAAAATGGTGGTGACGGCATGAGACTGTAACTGAAGAAGAGGCTTTGAGCCAAATGCATCCCTAATGTAACTCTGCTAAAGTCAACAGAGTTGTGCCAGGGATATATTTGGTTCTCTATCTTTTTAAAAGTTAATCAAACTATGTGCTCTCCTTCCACCCCTCGTATGTTGAGGTGACATCCATGTGATAAACTGTAAAGCCATATGATTAATTACAAAGCTATGTGATAAAGGAATTTATTATGCACCTTTGTCTGCCTCACCTGTACTCATCTGTTCATAATCCTTCTCCCTTGGACTTATTCTAACATTCTAAACCCCTGAACAACTTGATAGTTGTCTGTTTTTTTGTTTTTAAAAATCAACAACATGCACACACGCAAGTTTTTCCTTCTTCTTTCAAATATGGAATTTTCCTCCCAAAAGCCAGGATGGGCAATATTCAGTATTCTAATATGATAACAGTACCTAAAGCCCTGTAGAGAGGCAGTGGAGTTTGGTTTCCCTGCCGAGCCAGTGGGATGGAATGGGCTGGGACCCAGTGGACTAGGGTGTGCTCAGCTCCCCCTGTCCCTCTCCCATCACCACCAACCCCATAGCTGGGAATTGGCTGAACTGTCACCTTAGACCCTCAGGCCTATAGACTGTTAAATACTGTCTGCCCCAGTCAGGAGAATGTGGCTATAGACTGAGTATTGCTCTGCCTGGTCAAGTGGGTGAGAGCCTACGGACTGATCCTGAAAGTGAGGGAAAACTACAAGCCCACAAATAAAGCTTAATGTTGCATTTCACTAGACACCTTAAAAATACATAATAAAAATATAATAAATAAAGACAATTCCTGTCCTGAAGAGTTTATGATCTAAGGCCTTAATCCTGCTTTGTGGAAGACCTTGCAGGAAGAGAACCAGATTGCTTGGCATAGTGGAAAACGAAGTCTATTCAATGCATAGGGAAGGGAGTGGCTTGGAAAATGGCATAGAGCTACACCCAGGAGAAGGGGGTGAGGTGACAGTTATTCTTACTTACAGAGCACTGTTGGGCCAAGCTTTTTAAATATAGCTAGTGATTGGGGTACCTCATTTTTTGGATGCACCACTTGAGAGACCTTAAGGAGACTTGATTTCCTGAGGGCCAGTGCTCAGCACTTCCTTTCCCCTTTAAGGCATCCCCAGTTGGACACCCAGAAAATGAGGCACCCAAAATCACTAGCCACTTTTGAAAATATTGCCCATAAGAATTCATAAAATTCCCAGGGTCGGGTGATGGGCCTGCAAACTATGGATGAAACTTCCACTGAGTTCAGGGCAGCAGGATCTAACCCAATGTGATCAATCAGAAGAAGAATAAAAGAAGGAACCTCTGACATCTTTCAGTCCTCTACCCACAGCTTTCAACTGATTGTAGCAGAAGCCTAGATAAAAATTAATTGTTTTTATTAATTGCACATAAAATGTAAGTAACTATGTTCAGTTCTGTAGAGTGATAAAGTATAGGCAAATGAAAAGCTTTGATAAAATATGTACAGAATGATAAATCGATGTAAGATTCCAACAACTGTTTCATTAGCTGTATATTACTACCAAATTAATACTTGTAATCATTGTTATAGCTCTGGTTGCATACTCAAACTATTGCACAGAATTGTCCCTTTATTATGACATTCTGCAACAATGTACTACACTATTCCTTTGCATCCCATAGTCTTGTTTTGTAATCCATTTAATTGAAAAGCCTTATCTCTTGGGTTCATCATCAGTCAGTACATTAATTCAATCATGTTGCTGTTTAATTTTCAATCAACTAGGTTCATCATATAATCTTAATTGTCAGAGTCAAGAAGCTCTTTTGAAGTCTTTAAACATATCACTTGTGAAGAACCAAGGTACAGATTAAATAACTGCAAAGATAAAACTCTTTATAAGCCTTTGAGTCAACCAGATCAATTTCAAACTGAGGCCTTATTTATCTGGACTACTAGGTTCTCTAAAGATTTCCCAACAATCCAGTAGCAAGACAGGAATATAGAAACTGAAATATTGGAGCAGACCATTTCTCATTCTAGTCCAGTATCCTCTTTTCATCAGTGTCAAATAAAATGGTAAAATCTTTGAATCTGAAAGTTATGCTTACTTTTGACAGTCTTAGAAGATCACCTAGAAAATACTTCTTTTTATGCTTCATTAAGCATAATTTCATCAAGATCTTGTTTTCAATAACTACCTCAACAGGAATATTAACTAGGTGTATGTGATAAGACTCATCTGTTATCAGAAAGAATCTCCTTACCGCCTCATTACACTATTAACCTTCTACATTATTGGGTATTTCATTTTACTTTGATGCAATGATACATACGCTGCTGGAGGCAGTATAGTCTTACAAGGTATTCTCTAAAATAAGCTAGTGGCCTTGTCTGGTATGGTAATTACTATGCTCTTTTATGGTGATATTGGATCATAACATTATCAAGAAAATGGCCATTAAATGTGGTCCCTTCAGCTCTCAGTTACTGATAACAGATACTGTGAAGTTAGTAGGGGCTTGTCTACACTTACAGTGCGTCTGTAACACTTAGTGAAGATGCCACTTATGCTGATGGGAGACCATCGGCATAGGTACTTCACTTCCCCAAGAGGTGGTAGCTATGTTGATGGGGCAAGCCCTCCCATTGATATAGCATCCACACCCCTGAGTGACATAGTTATACTGGCATAGGTTGATAGTGTAGACCAAGCTTCATATAGTATTACAGTAGACCCTCAGAGTTTCAAACACCAGAGTTATGAACTGACCAGTCAACCACATGCTTCATTTGGAACTGAAAGTATGCAATCAGGAGGCAGCAGAGTTGGGGGGAGGGGGAAAGCAAATACAGTACAGTACTGTGTTAAATGTAAATCACTAAAAATATAAAGGGAGAGTTTAAAAAAATTGACACGGTAAGGAAACTGTTTTGTGGTTGTTTCATTTAAATTAAGATGGTTAATGCATTTTTGCTATGCATTTTTCTTCTGCATAGTCAAGTTTCAAAGCTGTATTAAGTCAATGTTCAGTTGTAAACTTTTGAAAGAACAACCATAATGTTTTGTTCTGAGTTATGAATATTTCAGAGTTACAAACAACCTCCTTTCCCAAAGCGTTCGTAAGTCTGAGGTTTTACTATAGTTATAGGCAATATAGCTGGTATAGTTGATTTATAGTCATGTTAGGACAAACCCACAACTTTCAGCTGATCTAACAGAAACAGCCTCCTGAAGTCAAACAGTCAAAATGGTATTATATTACATGACTACTTTAGTACAGAATCCATAAGACAAATTACATGCCCTGGCTCTTGTAAAGAGGACTATTTTGTGAGAGTTTTTGCTTCCTTGTTTTATGTAATCTATCTTTGTTCTTTGACTGGTTTAATTTTTACCCTTCAATTCTATAGTTATATTTCACTATTGTCACACCTGTCACATTTAATCCAATAAAAAAAGCTTTTTTTTAAATTTAAAAACAAAATGGTGAATTTTCTATCCTTTTTTGCTTGATATCAGTATATGTAAATTCATGTATGAACATGTACATTGCCGGGTGTTAATCGAAAAGCCTACTTTTAAAAATAGTGATGATTTTTAAAACTGAGTGCCTAAAATTAGATAAGTCCATATATTGATTTCAGTTGGAAGTTCTGGGTACTCTGTGCTTTTGAAAATCAGGCTTTATATTTAACTGGCGGTATACGGATATAGAATACTAACTTCAGACACCATTCTTTTGGAAAATCTTGGTTCCATGTTCAATGCTCTCCTTATCCTTTTAAAAATGTCACATAAGAGATGGGAAGGATACATTTGAAAGCAAATGGTACCATGAAAAAGGGGTGCTATATAGACCTGCACTATCTCTGTACACACTGGGCACTGCCATGCTTGTTTACATTATTTCTGCAACGCACTTGCTGCCTTGATCACAAAACTAAACATTACAGAATTAGACAAGTCTTACTGACTGACTCCTGTCATGTTGCTCTACCGTAGAGGACTTAGATGTAATAAAAATAATATGTGATACATATGATGTCTTCCATTAAAGGCTTTCCAGATAGCTTGCAACCACTAATGAATAAGATTCATAGCTAGAACTGCGTGAAACTCAGAACTCCCATTTCATGGGAAATTTCCACATTTAAAAAAATCCAAAACAAAAACACACTTTCAAAATTGCCTTCAAATTAACAAGATGAGATTGAGGGAAAAAGAGAGGGAAATGAAGGTTCTGAGTCATTCAAATTTTAATACAGTTCTTCTGATGGCAAGTGAGTAACTTATAATGGGTGAAACTCACCCCTGTGCACAGGGTCAACAGAAGGCCTAAGTCAGTACTTAGGTTCCAGTAAATCTGAGAATTAACTGGTTCAAAGGCTTTCTGTACAAGTTGAAATTCACAAATGCGTGGTACCAGTTTTGAATATGCCATGAGAATGTGGAACCTGAACCATTTAATTCTGATCTGGATCCAGCTTCTAACCCTCTTCAAATTCGGAAGCATTCAGCTCTGGTGAGTTGTTCTGAGCTGGATCCAAATTCAGATTTAAAATCAATCCCCATTCAGTTTCTTGATGTTGTTATCCATGGTTTTGGCTTGGACCAATCTCTACAAACAGTGTAAACAGAAATAGGCAACTATAGGTAGGGCCGGCGCGCCCACTAGGTGACCCTAGGTGGTCGCCTAGGGTGCCAAGATTTGGGGGGTGGCGGGCAGCTACCCGCTGCCTCCCTGCTCAGTGTCTGAGCTGCTGAGTGGGGAGACAAGGGGCAGCTTGCCGCGGCTGCCCCTTGTCTCCCCGCTCAGCGGCTGAGCTGCTGAGCTGAGAGACAAGGGGCGGCTTGCCGCAGCTGCCCCTTGTCTCCCCGCTGAGCTGCTGAGCGGGGAGACAAGGGGCGGCTCAGCGGCTGAGTGGGGAGCTGGAGGGCAGCCACGGCGAACAGTTCCCTGCCCGCCCCCGCTCAGCGCCTGAGCGGGGAGCCACCTCGCTGCCCCCCCCCTCAGCGCCTGAGCGGCAAGCCCCCCCTGGCTCCCCGCTCAGCTCCCGCGGCCAGCGGACGGTGGGGGGGGGGGGGCTGAGCACCCACGGCATGGGGGGAGAGCTGGCTGGGTGGGGGGGCGGCGCAGGGCTGGTGCAAGGAAGTTTTGCCTAGGGAGTGAAACTTCCTCGGACCGACCCTGACTATAGGCAGTGCAGCCTTTAGAGGACACAGGGTCTGCTCTGTTCCTGGCAATTTGGCTGGAGTTAGAGTCAACTTCAGAGAAGGAGTCATAGCCCGCAAAAGGGAGTCCTTTTCAAGGTACAATCTCTCATGTGGCGGCAATAGCAGGATTAACAAAAGTGTGTCAGCTACCTTACTCTTGTAAAGTGTGCTTCCTGGAAGTCCCCAGCCCCTGTGCAAAAGAGTCCTTTGTTATAGACCAAGGGCACAGGCCAGTCCCTGAACAAGTGTGCACGGGAAGGCCTAATCTTCCCCCCCACACACATCCTTTGCATAAATACTGGCCACAGGTATAGTCCTTCTATTCTCCTGAGCACAGTGGCTGCTCTCTACTAGCACCCTGTGGTATACAAGATATTTCAAAGGCCTGGTCTATACTTACAACTTAGGTCAACCTAGCTACATCTCATGGGTACAAAAAATTCACACCCCTGAGAGACATAGTTAAGCCAACCTAAGCTCCAGGGTAGACAGAAGAATTCTTCTATCGATGTAGCTACTGCCTCTCCAAGAGGTAGATTCACTATAGAAATGGAAAAGCCCCTTCTGTCACTGTAGGCCAGGGATTGGCAACCTTTAGCACGCGACCCATCTCAGAAAGCCGCTGGCAGGCTGGGCCAGTTTGTTGACCTGCAGCGTCCACAGGTTCAGCCAATCGCAGCTCGCACTGGCCGCGGTTCGCCGCTCCAGGCCAATGGCGGCTGAGGGAAGCAGCGCGGGCTGAGGGATGTGCTGGCCGCCACTCAGGATGACCAGACAGCAAATGTGAAAAATCGGGATGGGGTGGGGGGGCAATAGGAGCCTATATAAGAAAAAGACCCCAAAATTGGGACTGTCCCTATAAAATCGGGACATCTGGTCACCCTACCGCCGCTTCCCGCAGCCCCCATTGGCCTGGGATGGTGAATCGCAGCCAGTGGGAGCTGCAGTGGGCCGAACCTGCAAACGCCGCAGGTAAACAAAGTGTCCCGGCCCACCAGTGGCTTTCCTTGATGGGACGGGCTGCGTGCCAAAGGTTGCCGATCCCTGCTGTAAGAAGTATCTACATGACAGTTGCAAAACTGCAGTGCTGCCTCTGTAGTGTAGCCGTAGCCTGAGTGTATGTGGAGACCCCTGAAGAAAAGCAGCAGTGAGTATTTTGGGAGCTCGAGTTGACATTGTGCCTGTGAATCGAATCGCCTTATGGGCCTCTTGCTAAAGCTCACTCTCTGTCTCATACCATGGGATCTACTCTGCTGTTGCATGGGCAAAGGTTATGTGCAGCCAAGGCCTGCTCCACAGTCAATGGAAAGGCTCCCATTGATTTCAATGGGCTTTGGACCAGGGCCTAAATGCAGAACAGTAATTAAAGTTTGCAATCAGTTTACTTGGCAATTATATTTAACATCAAATATTACCATAAAAGCTATTAGATCTTAGGCCAATGCTTACAATTAGACAAATCACCAGGTAATTACCTTATAATCACATGGTATTTGCAATGCCCATGTATTTACATGGCCTGTACCATAGTGCAATTATAGATTAATTACTTGGTCATTTATGCACTATAGTAATAAGCAATATCATTTTCCTTAACACCACTTACTGTATATAATATTTTATAACAGTCTACAAAAGGCATAAACATATTTCCATCGATGTTTAATGCCTTGTAAATTGTCCATTATTTGTTGGATAAAATTAAAGATGTACAGCATGACATGGAGAATCTAAAATGTAAAACTTACCTAGGAAGCAAAAATATAGATTGGAAAAGTTACCCTTCTTTGCCCACTGGAAGGCTGATAATTTGCTGACATCTGGAACATACTGGCATAATACACAAAATCATCTCTCCTGGCACAAAGGCCAAGTAGCTGATGGTGAGTCCCAGGGCCTTCCAAGTCAGGAGGAAAACTCATTAAAAGATAATGCTCTAGGCGTAAGTTATTTCTCACTTTCAGAGAAGGTTTGTACCAGAGGCTAGACCCGACATTTCAGCCACAAATAGCCTTCCTCAGGAGGGTAGTTTGTAGACAACAAAGGCCATAGCTTAACTGTTTTAAAGACAGTTTTACTTCATAGTAATCCCTGATAAAGGTCACTTGTGTCTGAACTGTTGGCTCTTCCTGCTTGAATTTTATGTGGAAATAAAACAACACAAGTTATGATTCAAGCCTTATTACATCATCCACTGTCCTCAAAGACCCAAATGTGTGATACAAGCTTTTTAAATGAGAGACAACAAAAGCAATAGAGTGGGAAGCTTGAAACAACATGGGATTACTTTATTTAATATGCCCATTATAAAGTTTTTGGTAACTCCATTTTCCAGATTCCATTCTTCTGATAACTAACTTCTAGCTATGGATGGAGAGAGAACTTCAGCATTTCAGCCAAATATTTGAATTGCCCACTCTTATTAATCTAACCACACCAAACTCCATATACAATTAACCTGCATGTCTGCTTTCTACTTTAGAAATATTTATTACACCAACCATTAGTTTAATTTTCCACTAGCAGTGTAATAATAGATTGTTAATAGCCTTCCATGTCAGGGCCTGTAATGGGGCAATCTGACAAGCCAGGGTTGCAGTCAGATGTCACAAATGTCAGATGTCACAAATGTCAAAGCCAGAATCCAAAGCCATACCAAGAGTCAATCCAGAGTCAGGAGCCACACCAAGGGTCAGAGTTGGTAGCCATACCAAGGATCAGAGCCGTAACTAGAGATTTTTGCGCCTGGGGCAAGGCAAAGGAAGGACCCTCGCCGCCGAAATGCCGCTGAAGATGGCGGAAGCTGAGGGGTGCCGGTTTGGGAAGTTTTCTGTGCCCCTCAGCTTCCGCTCCCGAGGCAAGTGCCTCACTCGCCTTGCCCTTGTTACGGCACTGCTAAGGATTAAGCCAGGATCAGTCAGAAGTCATGCCAAGAGTCAAGCCAGTGTCAGTCACTGGCATTAGGGCAAGGAAGTAGGAACAGGAACAGGTGAGGTGGCAGGCGCAATGATCGAAGTGTGCTAACAGGAGCAAGGAGACAGAAACTTGAACATGGGCATCTGGGCAGCAGTGGTGACAGCAGCTTTAATAAGTACTTGCTCAGACCAAGGACAAGTGGGAACAGCAACAGGAAACTTTATGCCCAGTGATGTCCAATCAGCAGTCTGCTGCTAGTCACCTGACCCAGCTCAGTCAGTGGGTGTAATCTCTGGTGTGGGAGTCCTAGCTGCAGCTTGCTCACCTGAGCTTGTGGTGCAGTGGGTAAGACTCATTTGGTGAGCCTGTGGGAGTGGGTTTGAGACTCTACAGCACTTCCCATGCTGTTATTGTTTACATCATTGATCTGTATAACCTGAGTATCCTTCTGTGTAACAAATGTTAGCTTGATTTCCTGTTACCAGTTTTACAATGGACTTTCAATATCCCTGTGTTACTTACTGGTTACATTATTTTTCTGTGTAATCGCAGCCATCTGCTTTATGCCCAACAGTTCCTAACTGCTTCTTCAATTGTGTATCTCCCTGTAACTATTAGTTTGTAACACACACAAATGGCTGTTTAAAAACATAAACTAGTGAGATGACACAAGTTTATTGTGAAAGGGAGGTAAAATCAGGACTAAAATGAACACAATCAGTTGAGGTATGTGTCTTATTCTTTTAAAATAAATTTCTCTCATCCCTAAAAGCGTTTGGTCACATTGTTACAAAGTTTACCGAGGGGATACAGAACAAGACTCAACCACTGCTAGCCAGAATCTACTCCAGTTTTGTTTTAGACCATAAGAATATGCTATTGGTGTGCATATGCAGGATCTTATCAACTGAATTTTTTAAAGATGCACGTCACAGTGAAAATGACAATGCCTGCGTGCCTGTCTGTTGCCTTCAATATGATCTCATTATCTACTGAAATTCTGTATAGCAAGGGAAGATAAAATGTGTCACAGCCTTATTATCAATATGATCCTAAAGAGTAAAAAGCATCTATTATTGCATTCTTTTGGTAACCGTTAAGACGTGTGCTACAGTATTCACATATGTACACACTCCAGCAGTGCCTTGTATCTCTAGCAAGAAATGGCAGATCCCAATGGATTGTTGAATTTCACGACCACAAAGCCTTTATTTTTGAGTATTAGGGTTTATGTAACACTTTGGTTTCACAAAACAATTTCCCCCTTAATTTAAAGCATTAGTTGTCAAGGGAAATATAATGAAATAACCATGTTGTGCTTGTGGATTTTAAATAGGGGAAAATGTATTTTCCTATCCTTACCCTTATATAGGAATTTGTATGGCCCCCATCACCAAAGTATCTGAACATCTCACAAATATTAAGGAGTTTTCCCTTGAAACACCCATATGAAGTAGGGAAGTGTTATTATCCCCATTTTACTGAGGCACAGAGGTATAAAGTGACATGACCAAGGTTGCCTAGGAGGTGTGTGGCAGAGTCAGAAAGGGAAGATGATATCCTGAATCTTAGTCAAGCAGCTTAAATACAGGACTTTGCTACTTCTGCAAAAATAATAATAATAATTAATAATTTACAAGGAAAGGACAGCAAAAATAACCTTTTTAAAAGAGTCAGAAAGACTGAAAAAAGTGTGCTTGAAGATGGACGTTCCCAGCTACAAAGCGGGTGAGCACAAGTCCTACACACCACATCAGTGCTCCTTAAAACTTCAAAAGAGGAATTTATTGGTGCATATGCCCTTGTGTTGATCCTATACAAGGTTTAATTTCATCCCGTGATGGGATTAGCTGGCCTTCATGACTCCCTGGTGGAGGCCCCACATTCCTACTACACCTTCCTCCAGGGTCCTGAAGGCCTACAGAGACCCTGATTAACTGAATTATGACACCTGGAACTCTTGATTACATTGAGTTTGGTCATGTCCCTCAGTTGTACTGTAGTTTTCATTCCACTTCCAGCTTCCCCAAACCCAAAGTGCAGTGAAGTGCTTCCAGCTCACTTACACAAGACTGGCTGGTAGAAAGAGATGTCAGCTCACTTGCTCTAGATTAGTTGACATTAGAGATGAGGCTTTGGCCCAGGGTCCCTACACCTAGAAGTCATAATTTGGTTTCTTTAAAGCTGGCCAGCGATGAGCACCCCCAAGCCAAAAGCACAAGTAATAACTACTGGCTGACTTCCCCAAGTCTAAAAGAGAGAGATAGGACTGAGCTCCATATCCCCAAAGCTCAGAGCACTGAGAAGAATATACAAGCCAACACAATGAACGAGTTGGAGTACGTCCCATTAAAACTAGTCAATCTGCAAAGACAGCTGGTATTTTCTAAAATAAGGGAAGCTGGCTAACCATTCCCTTTCTTTGCTCAAGCTTTTAGATATCTTCCAAGATCTAATCTGGGAAATCATGATGAATAATAATAATATTACAGCCCAGAGGCTACAACCAAGAAGGGGATGCCATTGTGCTACTCTCTGTACAAACACAATAGAAGATACTCCTAGCCCCAAAGAGCTTAAATATAGTCTAAATAGAAACTGGACTTGATAGGTGAGTATAGTGCACAGCGGGGCAGGAGCTAAAATGGGGAAGACAAGAGTGACTGTATATTTTAAATGTGACTAGTGATTTGGGAAACATCCATTTCTGAGTGCTCAATTTGAGACACATAAAAGGAGAACGATTTTCCAGAAATGCTGAGCACTGACTCGCTGTAAGTCAAGTCCCATTTAGGTGTCTCAAGTTGGGCACTTAAAAACTGAGATATCTCAAATCACTAGTCACTTTTGAACATCTTGGAATATAGAATTTTGAGACTTCAAAGTTTGTTTCAGATAAAATAAGTGGGCAAAAGATATTATGATAGCATTTGAGAACCCCAGAGTTCCTGCCCCAGAGAGCTCACAATTTAAATGAGAGAATGCAACTGGTGGGTAAAATGGGTCAATAGAGCAGAGACAGGTAGGAGAATGAGATGACAAAATGAACAGAGTTGTGATATAGTGAGTCACTAACAGGCTACCTGTCTAGCCATTATCATTAGACAATTTAACATGGATGTCATGTTAGACGTAGGTCTTAAGGGAAAGTGAAGGAGCACAAGGTACAATCATGAAAGCCAGAGCGTTGTACTAAGTTAATTCAAATATGAATGTTTAGAAATTCCTCTCACGGTTTCAGTATTTCCCTAAAAGTGACCATGCTAAAGAATCTCTCAGTGATAATCATTATTTTATTAATATTTCCATGGAAGCGGTCCAGCCCATGGTGTAGGCTAATATAAAGGAAATCCAACTAATTGTTTGTTTTTTGTGGGGTTGCTTAAAGGACAAGGGGGCAAATTTGTCCTTGGAGTGAGCTGTACACAAATCCCAATGATAACTCTGCTTATTTCAGGGCTCAAAGGCAGGAGGCCTTCAGTGATATCACATGGTAAGACCAGTCAGGATAGATTCTTCCTGTTTGATTGCTATCTAATCTTTTTTTATTAGTGTATGCTTAAGACCATGTTGTTAGTTATTTAGTGTTCTCTTAATTTGATATAGTGATTAGATTGGCTTTTATATTGCACTTTTCCTTAATTTGTAAAGAAACTGAAGTGCAGTGTCCTACATGACAATATGCTTCTGAGACAGCTGTCAACCAAATCACATTATCCAAATATAAAGCAGTGTAATGAGCATCGCTGTACTGTGCTTCTATTTCCTCTCATGTTCTGTTGGTGCCATGTACTTTTAAACATCTCATGTTCCATTACCTATGCTGACAGTTACTAATACACAGGAATTATAAACCGCTTACATCCACGTTATTTTAAGTCAATTTTGTAGCAATGTTTCAAGTGTAAGATGGCAAAATTATTCATTTTGCTCTGACCTGTTGTCATTCTAGAGATATCTGTTAAGTAGGTTGGAGAACATGGATTTATGAGTGTGTATTCAGTACATAAAATCCTGGAATAGTAAATGTCAACAAGTCAATACATAAACAACCGGCATTACTAATAATTCAGTGGCATCACTAGAGAACAGATTTAAGACAGCTTTTTGTTTGCATGTTTGCTAGGCAGATGCAGATAAAGAAAATCCCCAACTTGTCCCAGTGATTGTACTATAAGGGAAATTTAGATTAATAGATTCCAAGACCAGAAGGGACCAATGTGATCATCTAGTCTGATCTGCTGTATAACAAAGGTCACAGAACTTCCCCAAAGCATATCTCTTAGAAAGAAATCCAATCTTGGTTTTAAAATTGTCAGTGATGAAAAAGCAACTATGACCCTTGGTAAATTGTTCCAATGGTTTAACAGTAAGGGTAATTAATTGTCTTATTTCTAGTCTGTATTTGTCTAATTTCAATTTCCCGCCATTGGATCATATTACACATTTATCTGTTAGATTCAATATTTGTTCCCTATGTAGGTACTTATACAGTCAGCCCTTAACCTTCTCTTTCTTAAGCTAAATAGACTGAGCAGTTTGCATCTATAACTGTAAGGCAAGTTTTCTAACCTTTCAGGGTTCTTCTCTGAACCCTCTCCAATGTGTCAATATCCTTCTTCAGCCCCAGAACTGAACAAAGTATCCCAGCAGTGGCTGCACCAGTGCCAAAGACAGAGGTAAAATAACTTCTCTGCTCCAACTTGAGATTCCCCCTTCTATGCATCCAAGGATTGCATTAGCTCTTTTGGGCATAACATTGCACTGGGAGCCCGTGGTCAGCTGATTATCCATCACAACACCCAATTTTTTTTCAGAGTCACTGTTTCCCAGGATAGTCCTCCATTCTGTAAATATGGCCTGCATTCTTTGTTCCTAGATGTATATATTTACATTTAGCCATATTACAATGCATACTGTTTGTTTGCATCCAGTTTACCAAAAATCTGTATCAGTAAACTAAGATGTCTTCATTATTTAATTTTGTCACCTGCAAACTTATCAGTGATTTTGTTTTCTTCTAGATCATTGATAAAAAATGTGAAGTAGTGTAGGCAAAGAACCAATAACTGCAGTACCCCACTGAAACAAAACAAACAAAAAACAACAAAAGCAAAAACAAAAACACACCTGTTTGATGATTCTCCACTTACAGTTACATTTTGAGACCTATCAACTAGCAACTTTTTAATCCATTTAATGTATTCCATGTTAATTTTATATTCTAGTTTTTCAATCAAAATGCCATGTAGTATCAATGAAAATGTCTTAGAAAAGCTAAGTATATTACATCAACACTATTACATTTATCAAACCAAACTTGTAATCTCATTCAAATCAAATAGCAAGTTAGTCTGACATAATCTATTTTTCATAAATATATACTGAATGGCATTAATTATACTAACCTTATTTCATTCTTAATCAAGTTCCGTATCAGCTGCTCCATTTTCTTGTCCAAGATTGATGTCAGTCTAACAGGCCTACGTTTACCTGGGTCATTCTGTTTACCCTTCTTAAAAATTGGCACATTAGCCTTCTTACAGTCTTCTGGAATTTCCCCAGTTTTCCAAAACTTATTGAAAATCAACTTTAATGGTCCAAAGTTCATCAGCCAGCTCTTTTAAAACTCTTGGATGCAAGTTATCTAGACCTGCTGATTTTAAAATGTCTGACTTTAATAGCTGTTTAACATCCTCTTGAGATATTTGTGGAATGGAAAAAGTTACAATATGATAGGTCTCCATTTGATTTTTCCCAGATACAGGTCAAAAATATTTATTCAAAACTTCTGCCTTTTCTGCATTTATAATTATACCATTTCCATCTAACAATGGACCAATACAGTTGTTAGGAGCAAAGAATCCTAACATATTTTTTAAAAACCTCTTTATAATCCTGAACTCTGCTGGCCATAGACTTCTTTGTGTCCTTTGTTTCCCTCACTAATGTTCTACTGATCCCTATCTTCTTATTTATATTTATTACTATCAACTTCCCCTTTCTCCTTTTTGATTTATATATGTTTTATATGTATTTATAAACTTTTAATTTTTTATAGCTGTCTTCACTTCCCCTCTAAACCAGGTTGATTTTTAAACCAATATGGTCTTCTGCCTCAATTGTGGTTTTGGGGCATCTAACAGGGAGTTAGATTTATCTCTCTGCTGGCTGCACCCAAAGCATACTGCTGGGGAGGGCCACACAACTGCTCTTGTGACTTCCCTTTGCTTCTCCGTCAGAAAGTCATTTTTCTGCAGGGAAGCAAAGAAATCTGTGGGGGACATAAAGTCTGTGCATGCGCAGTGTCACAGAATTCCCTCAGGAGTAACTTCTCTTTTAAGAAATATCTAGGGATTGTCTACATGGCACTTTAGTGTGCAGTAAGCCAGGGTGTGAATGTACAGCACACAAGCCTCCTGTGCTGTGTGGACCCAGCTACAATACATTAAAGGTTCCATAATCTGCTTTGATTTAATGTGCTTTGATGTAATGCTGTTCCTACAGTGACAGCCAACTCTAGCAGCCAAATCTTCAAAAGTGACCACTGGTTTTGTGTGCCTCAATTTTTCGCTCCTCAACCTCAACCTCAGACAACTCAGACAAATAAGGCCTGATTTTCAGATAGTTTAAAGACAATTGACTTCCGTGGGAAACGCACATCCTTGGTACATCTGAAACCACTCTTGAAAATGTTGGCTTAAGATTTGGGGGATGGAGGCTCTTCAAGATGATTTTTGTCTGTATAGTTCTTCTGATCATTCTTCCATGAATATACTACCTTACTTTCTCTGACAGCAGCAGACCTTCAAGCACCAGGATACATTTGGGACTATCATATATATGGGGTATCCACCAAAGGGGTTCTATCATTGTAATTAGGGATAAAACCACCTATGGAAATCAAAAGCTCTGAAAACCACTATGACACTTTTGGCTAGTGTTCCTAAGAAATATTCATCTCCAGAATAAATCCAAGATGCAGAACTAACACTACCGAAGCATAGGAAGTTTGTCTCTTCTTGTCTGTGTGAAAGCTTATAGTCAACATTCCATTAAAAGGTCTCAGTAAAATATGAATCTTAGATTATCATCATGAAAACTACATTGTAACAGCATGTGGCCATAGGATAGAGGATTATTCTCTGTATCATGCTCTGGACAGAAATGAGTGGTACCATTTGATTTGTAGAATAGCCCATTGTCCTGTGATCATTGCACACTATCTTTTATATGAGGACTCAGTTCTTTGTGACTTATATATCATTTGGTAGTTGAGAAAAATAGGAACAACGGATTCTAATACCTCTCAATACACTGGCAAAAGACTTTGCAATAATCCTGTATCATTCTGATCATTGGCATACAGATAGCTTTACCTATCATAAGAATCTACATTTTAATACATATTCTATTTAGAAAAGGACAATTTGAGTTAGAGTTGGACAAATGATTCAGTGAAATGTATCCCTTCCTCTTATTCAAATTGTTCACGAACAGACTGACTTTTACAGATTTGTTTGCTTTTTGAAATTGTCCAACATTTTTACTTTTCTCTGTTGAATCAGTCAATCCTTTCCTCTCACTTATCAGCTGAATGCAGTTTGAAGTTAGTCACAGAAGACAGTGACTGAGATCCTTAAACAAGCATAATCTTTTGTTCTCTTCACTTAAACACTGAATTCTAAATGTTTGGTTAAGAACTGCATTATTTCAGCTGTTCTGTAATATTGTTATATAAATTAACTTCAGTTTTTATTGTATACACCTAGAGTTGCTGTACTCTGCCTTTTGTTCTATGAATCCATGACAAGCTATAGGTTTAGTGTACCATCAGCATCCTGTCACTTATAATTTTAAGGGTGTTTTCTGTCATCTAAGCAATAGAATAAAGGTCAGAGTTTATATATCACAGCTCAGTGTATGGATCTGGCCCTGACCTAGATGCAAGCACTGCTGAAAATAATCAAAGGACTGTTCTATTGCCAAACAAAACATGCTATTTGTTTGCTGTTAGAGTCTAGGGAGTTTTTGGAAAACAAATGCAGAGTTAGCATCGCTGTCATGTATGAAAGGGAGGAGAAGGAGTTGAGGGGGCGGGGAAGTAAATTATATATCTAATGAAAGAGATTACAAAGCAAAAAACAATCAATGTCAAGGTCTCAAAAAAAATCTTTATATATTTTTTTCTTCCATACCAGTTTTTCCGTCAGAATTCTATAAATCAAAGACCATCAGAGTTTGGTTTGGGAAATAATTTGTTCAGATTTAATCTGAGTTAGTTAATGCAACAATACTCATACCCTTTATTATTTTTTAAGCAGGATTTTTCTACGACTTTTTTTCTGGGTCAGTAAATAACAACTGAAGTAAACCCATTAATTTATCAAGGCAGAACATATTTACAGATGAGCACTTAGGATCCAGCTTGCTACAGACAGTCAGAAAAGCTGAAAGCATTATCTCTATCACCAGTATGTTGAGTACACAGGGATATGGATTCATTTCTGAGATAGTGGTTTGAAAACAATACCCCAGAGAGCCTGACATTCTGTAAGACTGTGGGAGATCTATTCTGCACATCCTTGATTTATCCACCCATTCCAGTGGTTCAAATTGTATGGTAGGGAGGGCTGAGAAAATAACTTTTTATTCATAAAGCAACTGGAAAATAGTTTGCTAGTGAAATGTGCAGGGTAGGGTTGGGCACATAAGAGAAAAAAGAAATTATGTTATGGGCAGCACAGGCAACACCTATTATTAGGGTTGACCAACACTTTCCATTAG
This sequence comes from Macrochelys suwanniensis, assembly GCA_033296515.1. NCBI lineage: Eukaryota > Metazoa > Chordata > Testudines > Chelydridae > Macrochelys > Macrochelys suwanniensis. The sequence goes on along the minus strand of CM065780.1, from coordinate 27,512,177 downwards.
AAGACCCCGTTTTTTGTTTCTTATAACATTGCAAAACTTAAACTAATCAGGTGGAATTTTCCCAACTCTCTGCCTCAAGCTGATTTTTTTTTTTTTAAGTTTCAAATAAAACAGTTCACTCATTTCCAAGAACTAGGTTTGGAGAAATATGCATTTCTTTTGCCCAAGGGTTATACAAAAACCAAACAAACTTACAACTCTTCATTGAGAAGCGTCCCTGCTTTCGAGCAGAGACTTGAAATTTGTCAAGAAGGTCGCTGTGATGGACATGACTTTTGCTGTTCCTGTGGAAAAAATGTCCAAATCTGACCAAGTTATAAAACTCTAAACATAAGTTCACACATGCTCAGTACACTTGCTATCTTAGCAGCTGTTAACCAATACATGTTAAGTTAGTAAATACACATTATATTAATGCCTGGCAGCTGTAAGAGCTGAATTGGCCTATATTTTTCCTTTGGAGAGGAAACAGGGACTGGAGATGGGCAGAGGTGAGACAGGCAGGTGCTGGGGTATCCTTGTGTTCTGTCCAATAGTAGAAAGGTGGCATTGGCCATTAAAGTCCTCTGATAACCTGTAGAAATATCAACAAACCAGTGTCCCATCCAAGACCTGAAATGACAATGTCTGTGGGGGCCTGATCCATAGACCAAGAACTCAAGATAAGTTGGTCTCCATGATCAATCTGCCCAAAGGTCAAGGAATGATACTACCTACACAGCTATCTGTGACAGGCATTTCTGTGGAGTAGAGCAAAGTGGACTGAGAGTGTCAATTCAATCCACACAGATTATTCAGGAGCCATCCTCTACAGGAAAAGCTTTTGGTAACCTTGACTTAGTTTGAGTTTGAATGAACGTCTTTAAGGTTAAAAAACACTGTCTTGAGCCACCTAATCCTCCAAACCCTCTTATTTTTGTTTGACTGCCTAGTTGAGTGTTTGTCACTTTTTTCTTTCTGTCTTTTGAAGAAATCAGAAAATGTATCAGAAACCAAATAATACATTACGTGGTGGCTGAAAAAAGATTACTAAAAATGAAGCTGCAATATGAACCTATTTTTTCTAGTTACAATGCAATGGATAATGTGAGTATATTCTTTCTTTAATAATACTCATGCTTGATTTTTTTTTCCCTCCTCTGGTCCCCTCACAGCCTCATTTCCCTTTTGACAAGAGCTATGTGGCTGAGTTTAAAAGTTTAATTTGATTGAAAGTGATTGCACTAACATTTTTAATTTGTCAACAATTTGACTGCTTACACTTAGCTTCATCCCATTCATTCATATGGGTGTATTATCTGTGCCAATGTTTTATGACATCAAGATCTATTTATTTTCATTGCTCCAGCAACTGCATCATAAATTATCCTTAAAGCCTAACTAGTGCTGAGGATGGAATCTTTAGTAGTATTAGTCTATATTTCAGTAATGTCCATAATTTCAATGAGTAGAGTACATTGCATGTATTTTAAGAATCGGATCATTTTAGCACTTCAGTCAGCATTTCTACAGTGTCGTTCACACTGACACCATAAAGCTGTGAAACAATAGCTAAATATCTGTAGAGTAATTATTTGCTAAGCTTTACTAGTTCACATGTAATTTACTTGAAATACTGAGCATTATTTTTTTTAAGTCTGTTTTCAAAGGTTGTCTTGTGGAAACTGATGTTGCTGTACAAAGTTCTGTAGTTATGAAGAGCAATCTGTGAAAGACTTCAGAAAGAGCTGTGTGAGGGAGTGGGTCACACCTGAAAAATGCTGCAGGGTTCATTTGGGGCAATGGTGCAGTTTGGGGAAGCTTGAAGATATTTCTAGTGGAACTTTGGAGATGCACAAGATATTCTGACTGGATATGGCCTGAAACCAGTTAAGTGCTGAAATAGACGGGAAGCTTTGAGCGCTCATATAGCTCCATTGACCTCTGTGGGACTTCTCATGTTTAAACGTATTCACGTACTTAAGTGCTTCGCTGGATCAGTGCCTATGAGTAGAAATATATATTAGATTGTATTTAAACTCTTGATTTAATTTTTTCAAGGTTTCAGTACAAGATATCATTGTATTCATAAGCCATATACAACATCTGTGTTTCAACATCCTGAAAGAAATCTTTCCTGAACCCCCACTTCTGGCCTTCAAACAATCCCCCAACTTCTCCAAGATCATCATCAGAAGCAAGCTCTCCACAGACTAGGACACAGCAACTCAAAGCAGCACCAGACCCTGCCAGAACAACAGATGCAAAACCTGCAGACATATCTCCACTGCTATAATGATCAAGAGCCTCTCCAACACACCTTTCAAGACCCATAGATCCTACACATGCCTATCACAACATGTGGTATACCTCATCCAGTGCACTAACTGCCATGATGACGATTATGTGGGTGAAACTAGGCAATCGTTATGCTCTTGAATGAACTCACGCAGGAAAATGATACAACAAAACCACCACATCACTTGTGGGTAAACACTTTTCACAAAGCGATTGCTCTTAGTCTGACCTCTCAGTCTTCATCCTCAAGGTAAAGCTGCACAACACTTTCAGAAGACAAGCCTGGGAGTCAGGGGTTTAAGTAACTTAAAGGACTTACCGGTACACCGGAGTCCTGAGCAGGGGGGTGGGGGAAGCTCAACCGGAAGAGGTGTGGCCTCAACCGGAAGAGGCGGGGCCTTTAAATCATGATTTAAAGGTCCCGGGGCTCCAGCTGCAGTAGTGGCGGCTTGGAGCCCTGGGCCCTTTAAATCACCCCCGGAGCTGCCAGCTGCAGAGGCAGCTGGGAGCCCCAGGGCTCGGGGCTACCACAGTGGAGCCCCGGGCCCTTTAAATCACCGATGGAGCCCTGGGGGCTCACGGCTGCTGCTGCCACCCCGGGGCTCGGGGCTCTGGTGGAGCTTTAAAGGGCCCAGGGCTCCACTAAGGTAGTGACAGCTGGGAGCCTCTGGCCCTTTAAATCACCGCCAGAGCCCCCGGCTGCCGCCGCTACCCCGGGGGCTCCGGCAGCGGGGTTCCAGCGGTGATTTAAAGGGCCGGAGGTGCCCTGTAGTGGCCGGAGCCCCAGGACCTTTAAATCACCACCCGAGCCCCACTGCTGGAGCCCCTGGAGTAGCAACGGTAGCTGGAGGCTCCGGTGGTGATTTAAAGGGCACTTTAAATCACTGCCTGAGCCACCACTGCCACCCAGCGGCTCTGGCAGCGGGGTTCTGGCAGCAATTTAAAAAGCCTGGGGCTCCGGCCACTGCCGGGAGCCCCAAGCCCTTTAAATCGCAGACCTGGGGAAGCCAGTCTGGTCCCGCGGTACACCGTACCGGACCGGACCGACTTACTTTCACCTCTGCTGAGAATTTAAATTTATCACTTTGCTAGACACTAAAAATCATGGATTTAACAGAGACATTGAATTTATGATTTATTACAATAATCTGTAATCCACTAACCCCCTCTTTTTGTCCTATGACTGCAGAGGTGTTAACGGGCCACTCTACCTTGAATGGTCTCTTACAATACGTGCTAATGACTTATGATAAACAATCTGTTCCACCTTGCATTTAGCTGTGACCCTCAGAGTACCTTTCCCAGATTTGAAGAAGAGCTCTGTGTGGCTCGAAAGTGTCTCTCTCACCCACAGAAGTTGGTCCATTAAAAGCTAATACCTTAGTGCAAACAAACAAAGGAAGGGAAGAAGGAAGGATTATTTTCAGTGAAATTCCTCCCCCACTGTCCTTACACAACCATAAGACCTGTACACATTCAAGAAGCTCCCAACCAGGGAGTTTCTTCCCTGCCCCCCTGCCTCTTCGGGTTTTGTTTGGCAGTTTGCATTTTCAGTTGTAAAATAACTTACTCACCTGGATCACCTGGATCGATCGGACTTCAGCTGTCGTTAAGACTGCGCTGATCACAACACGTCTGCCATTCTTCTCGCACTCTTGCCTTTCTTCTCCATGTTCGTCCGAAACGTTTAAAGTGGCCTAGCACCTGACATTTTTAGCAACCTCTTGTCGCTCAATTTTCGCTCCGCCACCGTAGAACATGCATTTACTCGTGTTGTTTTAGCCGTTAACTTCAAGCCATCCCACTGGCTAGGTGGGCAGGCATGCGTACCTCCTCAAGCTTAGCTAGCCTTCAACCTCTAAGGAGAAGGAAAAGTGCTCTTTCCTCTGAGAGAGCAACCCTCCTCCCTGGATTGGATAGTCCGACACCTTTGTAGCATGGTAAAACCTACCAGGGCATACGCCCTGCTACCATAGCTGTCAGACGGCCAGGCTCACCGCTGCACCACGTTGAGGCGCTGAGGTAGGATTTTGCAGCAGAAATAATAAATAATAAATAAATAACTTACTATTTACTTAGATCTACAGCTTAGAGCCCTTTGCGTGACTACTTCTCTATCCATCCTCCCCTTACCTGACAGCATCCTATCCAATTTGAAACTTCACAAAGCATGTTATTCTCCATCATACTTCTAAGTAATAACATGTGCCTATTACATTATCAACTGGAGGATATTTTTTCTGACTTTATCTTGTGTCTAGTTTTTATCCACAAACCTGGGGGAGATGGGGTGGGCATAGAAGCTCCCTGTGAATGGATGGGAGTAGCGGGGTGGAGGGGGGGGAGGGAAATGAGGAGAACTACTGAATCTTGGGAGGGTGTCAAATCCAGGCCAACCATAATGATAGTTTCCTGTGTAACTTTTTTGTATCTGTTAATTTGTGCACTCTCAACACTGCCTCTGCAGGTAGATTCTGAGACAGAGAGCAAAAGGTATCGATAATCTTCTGAACAGTCTGGTACCTGAGGTTACCCTGGTGATGGGCTGAACTCATGTCATCTGGCAGCTACCATATGGTATATCAGCTCATTGTAATGAAACATAGGCTAACTCCTCCTGTCACAGGATAAATAGCACATTCTCCCTATCTCCACAATAACTGTTTCAATGAACTCGCAATGTTCTTTCAGGAAACAGACACCAATATGTATTTCTAGGGCTCAGGAAGAGGAGACAGAAGCAGGCAACATTCACACTAGGCCTTTGTGTGGTTCAGCTGTTACTTGTAACTATGTTTGTTTTTTTTTAAATAAAATACTTTCTCCTTATGATCAGCTTTTACTGACTCACTGATGAAGTCAAAGCTCAGAACCAGCTAATCTCCACTGTCCAATGACAGCCATTAAAGGGAAAATACGGAGATGAGATAGAGGCAAAATAAATGTCCTGTGGTTTTCAGATAAGGTTTCTCACAGGTATTGCTGCACTTCCCTGAGATGAAGTCTAAAGCCAACCATCAAGGATCCTTGATTGTTAAAGTGAGAGAGCAAACTGGTTTGATAAAGATAAGATTATAGAGTCTCAGCTGTGAAACCTAAAATAGAAAAACAAAATTAAATAAAAGTAGAATCTTGGACAGAGGATTTTGAGGTTGATTTAATGGCATGCTCTCACTCTCCTTTAATACTCTTATGAGGTTATTTCAGTTGTGCACACAATGTCAGTTCCATTCAAGGAAATCTTTATCAGAATACACAGGATATTTTCAATGTACAATGTAGACCCGTGTACATTAATTTCAGTGATGTTTTGCATTAAAACTATTCATTTTCATCTAAAAATGCCACATTACAGACTTGATTCACTTATTGGTATTTTCTCGGCATACTCTGAATATAATGGCAGAGATGGAGAGCCAAAAATTGTCATGTTATTTTCTCATCCAAAATGTAATTTGCAATTTTGCACTTTGCATTTTCCTAGCTATAGAAAACTGGAACATGTTCTGGTCTCACTGCATGTGGCTTGTACTGAATTTGGATGGGGAGTTGTGGGTAAAGTATCAAAGGGGCAAAATTTAATGTATTGGTTCTAAAGGAAATAATAGTAACGGGAAGAGATATTGCCTATATTGCTGGTAAGAGACTTAACTGTATTTCTGATCCCCATCACATGACATGAGTCACGTTCACAGAATGTTAATACTAGAGCATGTCCATTTTTCAATTAAATGTGTTTGTCAGAAAAGGTTGGTTAACAAAACACAATCTGTGCATAGGAAAGGGTCAGTTTTGATTCATTTCTGGAAAAATGTTTCAAAGTGGTAAACAGCCCATTTTTCACTTTTTAAAAATGTATGTATTCTATTTCTTTGGTCAAGATGACTTCATTTAAAAATTTACATTAATTTATACTTAATTTTTTTTAAAGGGACATACTCAAAATTAAACACTTGGAAACTATATTTCCACTGACCCATCCAAAACTTTTGGGGATTTGTAGTTCACAAAGTTGAAATCTCACATGAGTTAAAAAAAAAATATTCCCAAAATTTTCATGGAATGGGGAAAACTCTTTTCTGCCCAGATCTCCTTTTATATGATAGGAGACTGTCTCTAGTGGGTACTCTTACAGCTGGAAGATAATGGGTATGAATGTATTTGTGTTAACCATCCTCCAAACAGAGAAGGTCATGTGATCATCACTTCTCTCTATCTGAGCAGCAGATTCTATTAATCTTGACCTTCTATGTCTTAAAAGAAGACAAGACAAAGACAAGATGGTTGAATCCAAAAATTACAGATGTGCTAGTGAAGGACCGCATCTTCTGTAGGTCCAAAAATTGACCCTTGCCCCTTCTCCAAAGCACCCCTGAATAATTTTTTTGTGACCCTGTAAGTTCTCTGTTCAGACATACCCCACTGGATTCAGTGTGAATTCTCAGTGAACTCTAGTTGTTGGGGGTTGGGTCATAACTATTGCAACCAGTCTGGGGAAAACTTATTTTTCTGTGCTTCTCTTATCTGATCCTCACCCCAGCCACAGGTTAGATTAGACATGAAGACCTGGTAATGGTCTCCAATGTGACCAAGTGTCAGCTGAAAATAGCAGAAGCACAGCATGCACTGGCCATGCCTCCGCCTGATTTTTGCTAATCTATTTGCTAATCAGCCGTCATCATTTGTCAAGTTATCTGAATAAACAATATTCAACCAACAAGTTGTCTGTGAAGTGCTCACTTCAGCTATTCTGTCTACTGTATACTGTATACAGGGAATATTAACATTTAGATGAATCTTGGGTTAAATAATATCATTGTCTATATGTCTCTTTGAAGTTTCTGGTAAATTGTATATGAACTGCTTAATGGATAATTGCCTTATGTTAATCCATGTAGTTAATTACTGGTGATGCTTAGGAAATAGGTTACTTCAAAAGCCTATTGTTCACCCAGGACTGTATGGTCAAGAGGCTGCCAGAAAACTATATAAAAACTCTTGGGACCTGCTCCTTTCATCTCAGATCTGCAGGGGAAGCTTAAGTCGTAAGACAGAGATCTCCAGTCCAACCTGGATCACCCTGAATATGAACATTGGACTATTACCTATGGACTAATTCTGAAAGAACTCTTTGCAAGTCCAAAGCTCACCATCCCTATTGTGAAACTGATCTCAAAACTGTACTCATGTCTGTATGTATACTGATCTTTTAACCAATACTCTCTCTCTCTCTTCTCTTTTACTAAATTTTAGTTTAATTAATAAGAATTGGCTGTAAGCATGTATTTGGGTAAGAAGTGAAATATTCATTAACCTGGGAGGTAATGTGTTCAATACTTTGGGATTGGTAGAACTATCTTATGACGAATACGATTTTCAGTAATCTTCATCATATTTGACTTGGGTGTCTGGGTGGAAGCCCAAGTCTGGGTTGCTATAAGGGAACTGTGTTTTGGCTTCTGTGCAATCAATAAGGAATTGTAGAAGCTGTTTTGTGCTGGTTTGGTAAATCTAAATATTGGAATATCCATGAGCTTTGGGAATTGTCTGCCCCATTTTTTGCAGTTTGTCCTAACTGAGTAACCTCAGTGCGGTCCCCCTGGGTCTGGAGTCACAATTAGCAAATCTGATTTTTAGTACTGAAACTGTACAATTTGTCCAACACCTTTACTTTCCTGCTTCTTTCTAGTGTTCAACAATAGTCTTTAGTGGTACTCTTTTGCAAGCCTGAATTTTGCCTCTTCGCAATTATGCTTCTGTGTATAGATTAAATATCCACCTAGCATTATAACAGGCACTATATAACCACCATAGGCAGATGCAGAAAAGCTTAACTTTACCAAGTCATGAGCTAATATGCATGCATGTACAGTCTAGTGCATTAACACAAACCCATCACTATGCAGGTGTGAATTTATTAAGTCATGGTGAAGTGTTTAGTAATATTTTGTAGGATGGTGAATCATAATAAATTGTGCTGTAACTGAGTTTGAAAGCCAGTGAAAGCACTTTATGCTCAGACAGTGTAAAAATTCACACTGTTCTATAACCTAACTGTCTCACTTCTGGTGGCAAAATTTACTGTAGTGTTCTTTGAACTGTGAGATCGTTTTCATGGTAAGACCTGAGCATGGTACAGGAGAGGCACAATCTAGTTCAGGGAAAAATGAATAATGTATTGCTCTGGATGAATAATTTTTGCTGAATTTAGTAAAATCTGAATCATTTGGGGCCCAGTCTAAAAACCACTAAATGACTTCCACTGACTTCGATGTGCTTTGTATCAGTCACTTGCTGAATTCTGGATTTTAAGTACATTTATCTGCATTTGCAGAGATCTAAATAGCAATGAACCAGCAGGCAAACAAATTAAGATTTCCCTATTCGAAGCGTTAGCATATTATACAAAAATGTATTTAGGAAAAAATCTTTCAATTCAACCCATTTAAAGAGTTAAATAAAGCAGCCCTGATATTGTATTTTTAAAATATGGCTGAAATACTGTCCAGTTAAAGTAGGCTATCTAGACTAAACCAAGCTGTATTATCAAAAAAAGCCACTGATGATTATCTACATAGGTTTTGTGAGTGTAATGTAATGTAGTTCAAGTCATTTGGATTCAAGTCTGGGATTTTACTGTCTCCCTTGGACCCTGACACTAAACCATCCTAATTGTTAGTTACAAAAAGAAATGTCTTATCAGAGTACACAGGGTAAAAAAACAATAGTATGTAACTCTTCTGGTAGGTGGAGTCAGGAGCAATGAGGGCTAGGTTCAATATCTAGGGGTTCCTCAACAATACAACACAGAACTAGCTCCAGCCCCCACACAGTAATCTCGGAAAATTAAACACCGTGGGTGACTCTAAGCAAGCACTAAATCTGTAGAAAAGAAAACTGAATAGGAAGGGGAAAGGAAAGGAACATTAATTTGGAAAACACCACAACCACGATTTGAGTATGTTCGGCAGCATCCTTTCCCTCACTCTCTCACCTCGTAGCATGGAAGTCTGACAACAAATGTAACACATCACTCCCCTTTCCCTCTGCTGCACCACACTCACAGTTGCTGTTCTTGGTCTGTGAAGACCCAGAGTTCAGAGGTGCATTCACATGGGTTCACCTGGTGATGGTGAGCATCAAGCAACATCTCAGCTACTTTGGAACCTGACTATGGAAGTCCCATCCCAGGCACTTTGGGTGAGGTTTTTGCTAAAGTTTTTGCTAAAGGTTTTTGTTGAAGATCTCTTGAAGGATCTCTTGGGTTGCCACCTTGGCATTCTTCTTCTGGGACACTGAAAGTTGGACAACATTCTGGGTGGGCTTGAAAGCTGCCTTTTCATTTACGCATTGTGAGGGGAAATTTCTGCTCATCTTCTGCAGAAGGTCCAAGTTCTCTTTGTTCATTTTCTTATCCTGGAAGTGAAGCATGGTACAGAGCCGAGATGAGATTTCAGAGGAGAAGAGCAGTACGAGGCAAACATGCAAAAAACACAGATGGTCATGAGGATGTTTATACAGTCTTTTTCTGTGTGGGGAACCTTGAGACTCGGGTTTGTTGAGGGTCCTAGGTAGACTGCTGTGTCTTTTCTTTATGACTCTGAATTTAAGTATTTGGTTGGGGAACGTTTCTTTGATCATTTTCTATTGACAAGATTTTCCTTCTTGGAGGTTTCAGAGTTTTTCTTTCCGTTTTTCTTGCTTTTTTCTAGTTCTTTTACCATGTTTCCTGTGTGTGTGTGTGTGTGTGTGTGTGTGTGTGTGTGTGAAAGTGACCACCCATGACAATACACAACCCTTTTTACTCATGTTGGATCCACATACTTACAGGTATTTTATCATACATCAATTTCTATAATTTAAGATCATCCACAATTCCAAAGTGGTACGGAAAATACCTCCAATTCGTCAGATAGTGAACTTCCCATTCAGAACCTCCTTCATTTGAGAGACAGAAATAGTTAAGGAATATTTAAAGTTTGCTAGGCATGGAGGAAGTAAATGTGTGAGGAAAGGGTTAGGCCTCCCAAAAATATTGGCAAATCTCAACTTTAACCATTTCCTCCAATTTAGAAGGCACATTTAAAATGTAGACAGCACAAACCATCGGTATCTTCCTTCTGTTTAACCATAAGAGATAGAGTGCTCTGAGAAAATGAAACCTTAACTCATTGTTATTTCCAGGTCTTAATATACACATTGGACCTGAGTAATAGATGCAGTTGAAAGGTGTGAATATCATGTCCTGTTGATTACTCCAAGTAGCTGACAATAGTGAAAAATTGAGAATAATTCATAAAACAGGATGAGCAATTAGTATAGTAACAAATGCTAGAGAGGTACCCATATGGATGACTTTGATTTACAATGTGGTCAGAAGGAGGTTATGCAGAGAAGTCATATTATGTATTTTTTACTAAGTGTGTCCCTGGGATGAAAGAATTCAAATAATTTTTATAAATGAAATTCAGTGTTCCCCATTTTTGCTGGTTCCTTCTCTTTTAACATTTACTTTCCCCTTGGCTTGGGCAGGGAAATTCTTCTGGTTTGTTTAATTCTCTTCACTTCATCTGGTCACGTTTTATTTTCTGGATCTCAAACCCTAGAACAAACCGTTGTGTTGGAGCATGGCAGGGAACTGCATTTTAATTCAACAAAAAAACTATTTTCACTGAAATTAAAAGAGAAAAATCACATGAAGAAACCATGAAAACATTTTTGTGCACATTAATTTGGTTAGTCTCCCAAGTCTTCCTGCACTTTTATAAGAAATTTGAGATTTTAGCTTCACATTTTTGAAAGACACTCTGTAAAGCAGAGAAAACAGACTTACCAGAGCCCCCAGATTGTCATGGGCTCTGCTCCCCATTCTCCCATGACTTTCCAGGGGTGTTGGGCATCTGTATTCCAAACCAGGGTGAAATCCCAAGGGAAGATGTTGCGAGGCACTGAAAGCAAATGAACAAAACTGCAAACCCACTATGTGAATGAGACCATTCTTTTGGTCACTCTTATTACTTGAAGCTTCACACCCCCAGCACCCATTGTCCCAGCCTGTGGCAGCCCTGGCAGGTTGGCTGTAATGGAACCACGCTGATAGGGACCAAAAGGGAGGTCTGACAAAGCCCTAGAAGTGATGCAGACACTCAGGCACTCTGTGTGGAAAGATTTTGTGTTCTGTGCAGAAGCCATCTGGTCATCTATTTCTATGATGAAAGCTGGGGACACTATTTCCTCCTGCCTGCTAGTGGAATTATGAGGGAAAACTCAAGTGGGGATGTATTAGTTGCTCTTAAGTAGATTAAAAGATTCTTCCATATAGCACAGCTTAAAAACAATGTGATGGAATGATTGACAGGAGGTTCTCCTCTGCACGATATGGGTAATGAAGAAGTTAGACTTTGAGGAAGTTTGTATGGCTCCCGGGTGCAATATGACCAGGTAAGGCCCCTCTCCAGCCACTCCCCATAATTGAGGTTCCATTTCAGCATGTAGCTGTGGATATTCTGGTCCTTTCCATAAGAAGACACCCAGAGGAAAGCTGTACATACTGACTTGCATGGCTACAAGGCCAGGGCTGGCGCCACCACTGGACGCAAGTTTCATAAAGATGTGTTCAGCCATTGAGGATCTAATCCTCCCAGAAGAAATGTTACATTTTCATGGACTCTCATTGTGACTGTGATATATTTTCATCCAATAGTATACAAGGTGAAGAACTTCCAAAGGCTATGGCAAAGGTGATTCCAAGTCACAGGAACTTTGTTTTTCATGCTCATACTCACAGAGTAAAACATACTCTTCAGGCTAGATTTGCTTTCATTACAGGTGAAGGAAAAGGCTTAACCCTAAGAGGCACTAACCGCTTCCTGCATGGTACTGAGCACCCTGAACTCCCACTGAAGTAGTGGGTGCTCAGCACTTCTCAGAATTGGGCCCAAAGACTGAACAAATAGAAATGTTCTTGACAGAAAACACAGTGACTGTAACATGCTGCATCTTAAGGACAAGATGGCAGCTGCATTAGCAGGGAGAAAATCTACTTTTAAAAGTGTAGCATTTAGAAAACAGCCTTTAATTTACATTGCTACATGTAGAAAGAGTAGTTAGACATAATAGGCAAAATTCTGCCACCCCTACTCATACTGACTCTACTACCACTGATTTCAATGGGGCCTGCTTGTGGGGTATTGTACTAGTCAACGAAAGGGTGGCAGAATCATGAGAACAATGGGCCAGATCCTCAGCCAATGGAATGCAGCATGGCACCATTGGCTGGCCCAATATCGGTAGAAGAATCCAGATAACCCAGAGTAGAAGTCAGTTACAGTGATTGGTGTAAGAGGGTCAGAGCCAGAGCCTGACAATAAGATAGATATATAGAGAGAGCGAGAGACACTCAGAGATCATCTAGAGCTCTGAGATAATACTAGAGAGCCCCTGACTAAGCCAGCCTTGATTACAGAATGGGCCCCACTTGAGAGAAATTAGGTGATTCCAGGTTTAACTACTGAGTGGGCCCAGCTGAGGAAGGGCTGGAGGAAAGAGAATGGAGGGAGTCAAAAGGGGCCTGCAGGGTCTTGAGTGAACAAGGAGGAACTCTGAATAACCTGGGAACAGATTGGGTGACCTAGAAGGGAAGTAAAGAGCTGAGGAAGGAAATGGCACAGGCTGAATGTGACCTCACTGAAGAAGAGCTGTGGAGAGGGTGGAAGCTTTTTCATTTCTGTTTTGAACTTTAGTTTGTCTAGCTGACCCTGGAAGGAGCGGGCTAAAGACTGTGCCCTGGCTGTAAGGATAAGTTATCTGAAAGAAACCAACACAGCCCAGAATGACTGTTGACAAGGGCTGCTACCCCACAAGGACACTGTGATGCCATGCCTGGCCATGAGGAAGTGCATAGTGGTGAGTAAACCCTGTTACAATGCTTGTTCTTACATTACTTTAACTGCAGCATGTCTGAAACAACTTTATTTTGGTAGATTTCCTTGTCTACTCTCTCTTTGCCTACACCTCATGGCAAGCACTGTATCTCTGCCCTAGTCTACATCCAGCTCCTATTTCCTTCAAGGGCAGTATCACTGATGATAGCACCTTTGGCAAACAGTAAATAACTGACTGTCCTTGACCACTTTTACATTGTGTGAGTACATGTGCTGCCAGACCTCTATCTGCAGAAGGGATTCTTTCAGCAGCATATTTACATATTGCATACAGGGTTAAGGGAGTGGGGGAAATCACTCCAGGTTGCACTTGCTTTTGAAATCTTTCCTTCCATATTCCATGAGTCCTTTGGAAGAAATTTCATACAAAATGAACTCAAAGTCTACTTGAAACTTCTTTTTTGGATTGGATAAGTATTGCTGGTAAGTCATATAAATAATTGTGCTGCTAAGATTTGAATTTACTTAGCTCTTGGCCTAATTATGTTCTTCAAAGGCAGAAGGAATGTGGGATCTTTTATACTAGAGTAGTTCTGAGACATTGTAGCTCAGGATAATAGACTTGATGCTGCAATTCCACTAATTAAAATGATAGTAATTGCTTGCTGAACTACATTTCCCAGGATTATTTCAACCTAAGATCAGAACTCTTCCTCTTCCAGGTATAAATGCCAAGCTCTGGAAAGTCTTGCTAGAGGGTCTTAAACAGCATAGTGTAGAGACCACCCAGCCAGGTAGGCATGTATGTCTAAATGACTCCGTTTCATTAGGCCCAGTTTAGCTACTCCCTCCAAAAACTGTGTAATTTAAATTTTCCTGTAATTATATGCTTTCTTAAATACTCTTTTTCACCAGCTCACTACCTGTCTGAGGTCATGATCCGCATGGTTCAGGATTGCTTGTGTGTTTGTCACTCTCAAGATTTCAAAGCCAGTAAATAAATTACCTAGCTGCTTTAGAAGTAGGTTTTAGTTTCCTGTTTGAATGCTCGCTAACAGATCTTTTAGGGCCAAACCTTGGCATTTGCATAAAGTCTTATGCAAATCCAGAAACTACATGTAACTGACCAATTTGCCATGCAAATAAATCTGCCTACAAATGTTGAGGAAGCCTTTAAGGAGGTCTGTTAAACATTTGGCCTGGAGAGTCATACAAGAAAGGTAGAAATGTAAAAGTTGTTCCACTTATTTGTAGCCGATTGCTTCTCTAATGTCTATGTCCAGCATATGTACATGTGTCTTTATGATGACAGTTAAGGGACTGGGTGAATCTGCTTTAAACTGCAAAATCTGTTGGAAAGAGGGATAGTGTCCCTAGCCTTTGTTTGCCCAAAGCTGGGAATGAGCGATGGGGTGGATCACATGATGATTACATGTTCTCTTCATTCCCTCTAACGCACCTGGCATTGGCCACTATTGGAAGACAGGGTACTGGGCTAGATGGACATTTGGTCTGACCCAGTATGGCCATTCTTATGTTGAATAAGTTTCATAAAGATGTGTTCAGCTATTGAGGATCTAATAGTCCCAGAAGAAATGTAACATTATCATGGACTCTCATTGTGCTGGCCCCTGACTCTGTCCGCAAGGGTTTCACTACATAGTTTACCTCATTCAGCTGCTTGATGACCTTAAAGGGCCCGTCCCAGGCAGCCTGTAGTTTGTTCTTTCTCATGGGAATGAGGACCGTCACCTGGTGCCTGGTAGCACAGGAGCTGGCACGCACTGAGCGGTTGTACCAGACCGTTTGCTTCCCTTGGGCCCTGGCTAAATTCTCCCTGTCCAAGTCCATGAGCTCAGCAAGCTTTTCCCGGAAAGTCAGTACATACTCCACCTCTGATTTTCCATCGGGGGAGGCCTTCCCCTCCCATTCATCCCTCACTCTCCTCCCATACAGCAACTCGAAAGGAGAGAACACAGTTAATTCCTGAGACACATCCCGGTATGCAAACAGCAGGTGGGGTAAATACCTGTCCTACTCCTGTGGGTGCTGGTTCATAAAGGTTTTCAGCATCATCTTTAGGGTCCCATTGAACCTCTTCACCAGCCCGTTGGACTGAGGGTGATACACTAAGGCCCAGGTGTGTCGGACCCCACACTTCTGCCACAAGCACCGGAGCAGAGTTAACATGAAATTGGAGCCCTGCTCTGTAAGGACCTCCTTGGGGAACCCCACTCTGCTAAAAACGGTCAGCTCAGCCTGGAATTCAGCAGCTGGGGAAGGGATGGGGACCTGCTCCCTCTCAGTGGCTGGGTCCGAGGCCGCAGCCCCTCCAAGTCCTGTCCCCAGTGACTCCTTTCCCGCCAGGGTAGGAACCTGCACCGCCCCAGTGTCAGGGCAGAGTGCCCTTCTCTGGCTATGGATGATGACTTAGGGTGCTCTGGGGGCCGCCCAACCAATCCGCCAGGTCACCCCCCCATCAGCACCTTGGTTGGCAACTGATGGTGCACCCCCACATCTTTGGGCACCTCCTTGGCCCCTCATTTCAGATGTACCCTTATAATGGGTACCTTAAACAAGGGACCACATGTGCCTGTCAGGGTTAGGTAGGTGTTGGGCACTACCCAGTTTAAGCACCACCTCAGGCCGGGCCAGCATCACTTCAGTGCCTGTGTCCCAATACCCAGTGACCTGCTTCCCATCCACCTCCAGGAGAATGAGGCACTCACTCCTCAGGGGCTGCCCCCGACCCACCCTGTAGACTGAGAACTTTGAATCCGGAGCATAAAGCCTCCCGGAGGAGTTGTCCTGGGAGACTCCTCCCTCTTGGGCCATTGCTAAACATGCTAGCCCCACCTACCTGGGGAGCCAGCCCCTCCTTCAGCTGGGCTCCCACCCAGTTAACCTCTGAGGGCTCAGTTTGCTCATCCTGTCCCTGAGCTTTTAGCACCAGTCCCATCTGTGGCCCCCCTGCCCACAGGAATTATACCTCAGGTCCCATTGGTCCCCTGGGGCCGGTTGGTCAGCTCTAGTATTGTCTGTTCCTCTTGGGAGGGATTTATCCGATACTGCCTTCAGGGAAGCCCCTGGGCGACACCCGCCTCCCGCACTGATGTGGGCCTGTCCCCCTGGGATTCCATTCCACATCCCGACCTGCTATCTACAAACTCTTCAGCCAGCAGCCCTGCTGGTCCTTCGGCCTCTTGTTCACGAACCACATCCACAGGTCAGGGGGACAGAGTTCATATAGTCGCTCCAGCCCTATTAGTTCAATCACGTCCTGCTTGATCTGGGTCCCAGCCCCATTCACCCACTTGCGGGTGTATTCCCCCATCAGCGTGGCCAGTTCCAGATCGGTCATCCCCTGGGTCTTCTGCACACTCTGGAACCTTTTCCTGTATGCCTCGGGGGCCAGCTCAAACTTGCACAGCAGGGCTTGTTTGAACAGTTCATAGTCCCCTGCTTCCACCTCATCCATCTGGCTGAACATCTCTATGGCTTTGGGACCCAGTAAGGTGGTGAGATGCTGAAGCCTGTCTGCAGAGTCACATTGCAGGGTGCACATTGCAAGTCTTCTCAAAGGCAGTGAGGAAGACATCTATATCATCCCCTTCCTTAAACTGAGGCAGCACTTTTATATCAGAGTTCCCTGTGGGCTTAGCCACCCTGGGCCCATCCCCACTCACCACGGTACGGGTCTCTCTGCTTCTCAGCTCTGCCATCGCCGGTTCATGCTGCCTCCGTCTGTCTCAGTCCTCCCAATCCTTCTCACAGTCCTGCTGTTCCTTCTCATGGTCCTCCACTTCTTTCAGTTTCAGTCCCATTTCCAGCTCCAGCCGTCTCAGCTCCACCAACGGGGAACTCAGTTGGGAAGATCTCCTGCTGGTCAGGTTGGTGGATCTTGAGACTGGCTGGCTGCTTTCAGCTCCTCCCGTATCCCCAGTTGGGTCGGTGCCTGGGATGACCCATGGGGCTGCCTGGCTGCTCCTAGCCTCTCTCGTGGCCCCAGCCTCTCTCGCAAGGCCCAGGGGCAGGCGCCTGCCCATGGGCCGGGGAACAAGAATTTTGCTTTAAGTTTCATAAAGAAGTGATAAATGAAGGGGGGGAGGTAGCTACTTTTTATGGACATCCAGTTAGCTATAAAATCCCTCTTAGTAACTTTTCTCTACTTGCTTTACCTGTAAAGAGTTAAAGTCTCACTGTGATGCATAGGTGAAAGGAAGTGAGTGCGCACCGGGCTAGAACTTTTTAAAATTGAGGAAAAACTCTCCCTTTTTCTGTCTGTTTTCCCCCCCGCCCAACTGGAGAGGCAGACAGGGCAGCAGCTATGCTGTAAGAAGCTTGGGGCCAGGTATGAAAAATCATCAGAATCCTACCTAGAAACTACTTATTTGAAACCCCAGACATGTATGTAGATCAGGAAATGTCTAGGAAGATGCAATTAGGTTTTTCTCTTTTTATTTCTTTATGGCTTGTGGACTACTCTGTACTAACCCCAGGTGTTTTTGTTTTGCTTGTAACCTTAAAGCTGGACCTCAAGGAACTTATTCTTGGTGCTTAATCCTTGTAGTTGCTCTTTTAAAATCTAGCGATAGCGTACGTTTTCAGATATATTTTTTTTTCTTTTTTTTCAGCTGATTTCTTGTTTGGTTGGTTTTCCCCCTTCTCAGCTCTTCCCTGGAGAGGGAGTGAAAGGGTTTTAGGGTATCCCACAGGAAGGCATTCCCAAGTGTCTTCCTAGGTTCTCAAAGGGGTTCTGCACTTGGGTGGTGACAGCATTTACCAATCCAAGGTCAGATAAAAGCTGTAACCTTGGGAGTTTAATACAAGCCTGGAGTGGCAAGTATTAATTGTTAGAATCCTTATGGGTTCCCACCTTCTGCACTGAAACTTCCAGAGTGGGGAATCAGCCCCATGGTGGCAGAGTGGTGGGATCATTTTGAACCAGAAGCACAGACCTCAGAGTTTTAAAAGGACACATTTTTCCTTTTGGCAGTCTGCAAAGCCAGGGAGGTTCATTCCTGCCTGAGGGGGAACAGGCACACAAAGGGTTCAGCCTGCAAAGCCAGGGAGTCCGACAAGCAGTTCATTTTTTTTTCTTGCTTCATGGCAACAAAATAGGTAGGCTACAGTAGGGCAGCCCTGTGCATGAGGTTGCGGTCGGCCATGGAGAAGACAGACCCAGACATACAGCTCCATGACAGAAATGCAGGAAGCGGATGGGGGACCAAATATTTCCCTGGAGTGAATGGTCAGCCCTCCCCAACCTGAGATCTAGGTGCCAAGATAGTATGGGTTAAGGGCATCCCTCCGAGTTCTAACTGCGGAAGACAAGAACTTTTTCCTACAGATGGAGCGCTTGGAGGCAAACGTGGAATGCTTGGAGGTGGAGGCAGCGCTTGGAGCTGGAAAGGGCTAAACTGGTCAACAAGGTAGCCCTAACAGTCCTCCTCCAGGTATCATTCTCCATTCCAAGAAATTCCCCACCTACAAAGCCCAAGACCAGGCCAAGGCCCCTCTCCATCCACTCCCTACAATTAAGGTTCCATTTCAGCATGTAGCTGTGGATATTCTGTGTCCTTTCCCTAAGAAGACACCCAGAAGAAAGCTGTACATGCTGACTTTCGTGGCCGCAAGTTTCATAAAGATGTCTTAGGCTATTGAGGATCTAAATCCTCCCAGAAGAAAGATAACATTTTCATGGACTCTGATTGTGCTGGCACCAACTCTGGCCGCATGCCCAGGGCTGGCACCACCGTTGCCATTGGCTACTGGTTGCTGTCATTGTTCACGCTGCTGGTCTCTCTGCTCCAACCTCACATCCTGAGATTCTACCACTTAACCCGTCTCTCAGTGGGGACCTCACAGCTAGTGCACCCTGTGCAATCTTTTTCACCTCAACACTGTCCCACACCAGGTCTGATGTTTAGCACCTGGTTATCAGTGATTTCAGCTCTAGTGGTCACTGAACAAAGCAGGGACTCAGTGTAGTCTAATCTGCTCTGTCTTTAAACACTGGAAACAGAGGGTGGTGGCTAGGACAACTTAGGCAGAGCCCACGCCACCAGGTAGGAACACCTGTCCCCACCCTCTCCCTCCTTCACTGGGATTTGGCATCTGTACCCCCAGTTTAGCAAGCAAGGTTCAATTTAAGGGGAACCCCTCAATTGGGGCAGGCTAAGTACAGTTCTGCTACCCTTTACTCATGCAATAAGGATAACATTTCATTACCCCTGCATTCAAAGTGATTTGTAATCCAACACCAGCCAAAGGAAGAGCTCATTCAGGCCCTGCTTACAACTAGACATCTTTAACAGTGACCCAGAAAAATTGTGACAAATGGGAAAGGTACCCCGAAATGAGTTAGAGTGATTTACTTGAACCTGCTTGAGACTGGTCTTGGAGTGCCCAGGACTGAGAATCACCTTGTTATGCCCTACCACCAGCAAGAGGGTGAACTGCTTGTATTTAACTGAGTGTCAGCTCCCTGACACCTTCTGTCTGTTTGCCCAGAGGAGATTGTTTGTTTGGCTGGCTATGTCAGCTCTTACTTTGTCTTGCAAAGGTTTACAGTCCCTGAGCCTCTTAGAAGTGTTCCCTCGTAGTATTCAGCCCCTTCTTCACTGAGCACTCCCAGAAGTACCACGTCAGCTGTCCCCAAAGGGACCATATACACACCAGGGTGGATGATTCAGTTAGGATCAGCTTCTTGTATAACACCACAGCACTGAGCTATTTATAGTGCAAACAATCATAAGTTTACTATTAAGATTTGAGACAGTGAGCAAGGCTAATGGAAACAGGTTACATATAAAACAAAGTCGTAACATACTTGCTAGAGATTTAACTTAAGAGGGTAACATTTTGTCTAAGAACATTTCTCAACCCAAATGCCTTTTGCAGCATTTCAGCCAAGCCTGGTTGAGATACCATTTTCATGAATGTAAGCATACTGTCCATTTATTTCCTCAGGTGGAGGATAAAGGGTGTCGTCTTGCCTTCTACTTATATTCCCCATAGTTCATTGTCTTTGCACATTGCCAGGTTAACCCCGAGGGCTTTTTTTTCTGTCTGCTTCTTTCCTGTGACCCCATATGTAATGGGTGCTTGCATTGTGTTGGTTTACAATGCTTGATTCATCTGTCAGTGTTGGCCATGTAGATTAAAATGTTTTGTCTGACCTGGAAGCTGTTTATCAGCTCTGCCTTGGACACAGACTTTAAGACACTTTTACAGTACACAGGTGCAATTCCTTAAATATCATCTGTACGTACATCTCACAATGATTATGAGGATCAGTATGATTTTATTAGAGACCTCACATGACATGGTTTATGGAAAAATACCATGAAAGCAGTGCTCTAGATGTAGTGAGTTTGTCAGGCCTGTTATGAGTTGCTGTTACACAACAGCAAATCCTTTGCCAATTGTCACAAATGGGCCTCTATTTCACATAGCAAAAAACAGGACAATGTAGCAGAAGAAAAACCCATGCTTTCAAAAATTGTGTTTTATTGAGGTTAGGTGTTAATCTCTCTACATATATCGAGATTTCACTTTTGCAGACATAAGACAAGATTCTGCCACATTTTACTCATGTTGACTAGTCATCTTAGAAACTAAATGAATTCTTTGCATCAATCTTCACGTTTGAGGATATGAGGGAGATTCCCAAACCTGAGCCATTCTTTTTAAGAGACAAATCTGAGAAACTGTCCCAGATTGAGGTGTCATTACAGAAGGTTTTGGAACAAACTGATAAACTAAACAGCAATAAGTGACCAGGACCAGATGGTATTCACCCAGGATTTCTGGAGGAACTCAAATGTGAAATTGCAGGACTACTACCTGTCCTCTGTAACCTATCATTTAAATTAGCTTCTGCACCAAATGACTGGAGGATAACTAATGTGATGCCAATTTTTAAAAAGTGCTCCAGAAGAGACCCCAGCTTTTACAGGGTGGTAAGCCTGATTTCAGTACTAGGCAAACTGGCTGAAACTAAAATAAAGAACAATATTGTCAGACATATAGATTAACATAATTTGTAAGGAAGAATCAACGTGTTTTTTGTAAAGGGAAATCATACCTCACCAATCTACTAGAATTCTATGAGGGGGTCAACAAGCAGGTGGACCAGGAGCATCCAGTGGATATAGTATATTTAGATTTTTAGAAAGCCTTTGACAAGATCCCTCACTAAAGGCTCTTAAGCAAAGTAAGCAGTCATGGGATGAGGGAAAATTCTCTCATGGATTGGTAACTGGTTAAAAGATAGGAAACAAAGGGTAGGAATAAATGGTCAGTTTTCAGAAAGGAGAGAGGTAAATAGTGGTGGGCCCAGTCCTAGTTAACATTTATAAATGATCTGGGAAAAGGGTAAACATAGAGGAGGCAAAATTTGCAGATGATACAAAACTACTCAAGATAGTTAAGTCCCAAGCAGACGGTGAAGAGCTACAAAAGGATCTCTCAAAACTGGGCAACAAAATGGCAGATGAAATTCAATATTGATAAATGCAAAGTAATGTACGTTGGAAAACATAATCCCAACTATACATATAAAATGATGGGGTCTAAACTAGCTGTTACCACTCAGGAAAGAAATCTTGGAGTCATTGTGGAGAGTTCTCTGAAAACATCCACTCAATGTGCAGCGAGAGTCAAAAAAGTGAACAATGTTGGGAATCTTTTTTAAAAAAGGGATAAATAATAAGACAGAAAATATCATATTGCCTCCATTTAAATCCATGATTTGTCCACATCTTGAATACTGTGTGCAGATATGGTCGCCCCATCTCAAAAAGATATATTGGATTTGGAAAAGGTTCAGAGAAGGGCAATAAAAATTATTAGGGGTATTAAATGGTTGCTGTCTGAGGATAGTTTAATAAGACTGGGACTTTTCATCTTGGAAAAGAGATGACTAAGGAGGAATATGGTTGAGGTCTCTAAAATCATGACTGGTGTGGAGAAAGTAAATAAAGAAGTGTTATTTACTCCTTCTCATAACTACCAATTATTTGGCCCCCAGCAGCTCACTCTCACCACCAATCCATTTACCTCAGTCCCCCAAATAATCAAAATGACATGTACATCAGCCCCCTAAGCCTCACTCCATCCAAATTCTATCTTCAACCTCCCCCACGCATCTTGCTGCTGTCTGATTCATGCAGGGGAGAAAAGCTTACAACCTTTGGCTTTTCATGGTTGTTTACAGGAGGAGTTGAGAGCAACATTGTGGGGGTGGAGAAGGATAGCTCAGTAGTTTGAGCACTAGCCTGCTAAACCCAGAATTGTGAGTTCAATCCTTGAGGGGGCCATTTAGGGATCTGGGCCAAAAATTGGGGCTTGGTCCTGCTTTGAGCAGGGGGTTGGACTAGATGACCTCCTAAGGTCCCTTCCAACCCTCATATTCTATGATTCAACTGGGAAGGAGTGTCTGCTTCATCAGATGAGATACCTGAACTACATCCCATACTATTTTTTCTTCTCTGGGAGCTGCCTGAGAGTTTGAAATTGTAGAAGAGTTCAGAATAAAGCAGTAGGCTTTTTGCTTGGATAGGGGAGGTGGATGTGGGACTTAGGGGAACCCCATACTCCCTGCGGGTTGATATCCTGACCTCATTAAAATCATCTGTAAAACTTCAAGTGACATGGCTGTGCCGCTACAACCATGCAGACAAAAGACGCGCAGTGTAGCCGCTGCGGAAGAGAGCTCTTCCACCAACAAAAAACTTCCACCCCCAATGAGCAGCAGTAGCTTTGTTGGCAGGAGAGTGCTCCTGCACACAAAGCACTGTTCACACCGGTGCTTTTCGTCGGCAAAATGTTTGTCTTTTGATGGGGTGTTTCATTCACATCTCTGAATGACAAAAGTTGTGTCATTCAGTTGCCAGTGCAGACAAAACTTCAAATTGGTGCAGGATTTCCTCCATTGGATTCAAGAAATGCAACCTCAGGAACCATTATTCATTACCTTTCTTGCTCAAAAGGGGTGAAACTCAACCACAACGAAAGAATAAGAACAAGGTCTATGCAACACTTATGTCCCACTTAAGCCCTATCTTGAGAATTTAAATAGGGTTAGAGTCATGCCTGGGCCTTGTTCTCACTTTCTGCACAGGTGTCAATTTCACGCAATTAATGTAATGGTGGTTGAGTAGAACATGTTTCTGAATAGAATTGAAATGACTGATCTCTTTGCTCTTCTGGGGCATGTTGTTGATTATGTGCTGTTGTAGATTTACAGATACAAGTTTGTATTTTAGCAATATAATCTATATTTTAGAGCAAGTGACAAATGCAGTGGGTTTTCTACTGAATAATCTTATATAGGTTAGTGTACAGTATTTGAGACTGGGTCCCTTGAACAGGAAATGGGATTTTATGATCTCCAGGTAATTGGATAATTTGGATTTTGCATGTATTTTCCACAAATTTTAGGGGACATTGTTATGTATGTCAGAGGCATAGTAAGCACTCTTCCAGTGCACACCAGAGAAGACTAAAACAATCATAAATAAACAAATGGAAGCATCCAGAGTGGATTGGCATATCAACATTTCATATAGGCAAATATACAGCAGATGGTTTATTTTTAAAGCAACCTTTTCACTCAGCAAGACCTTGATGTCCCACATTTAATCATAGTTCGTTCTGTTGCTTCTGCCAGTCAGTTGACTTTTCCATGAGCATGCCACTGTATGGCATCCGCAGTAATTTGAAAGCAAAGGAGGAAAGGGAAAGAATGCCAAATATTAATGTATCTCCACTCACTCAATTAAAATGGAATCCAAAATGAAAATGGAGTTTGAAGCATCAGTATGTGTGAGCCAAGGACTGGGGCCAACCCACATCAGCTTTGTCCCTATAATGTTTACCACAGGGAGGGAAAACATAATTGACCATGAATGATGACTTATGGGATTTTATTCCACAGCTGTTCTTTCAGGATTTAGATAAAACATGTCCCTCAACTACTACTAGTTTTCAAGGATGTCTGTGACTGTAGATCAAAATATCCCAACACCCTCTCTTTGCTACTATCCTTCACTGCACATTGGCATTGCACAAAACCTAGAAATCTAAAAATGGACAGTGTCCATTTTTCAAAGTGTAATTTCTAATTTCATTGACACTATTTTAAGATCAAACTTACTTCAATGCTGTTCACATTCAAGACATATATGCAATCATTAGCCTGCTTATTACACAGCTTGCTAGTAATTTACCTTACCGTTTTTTAAAAAATGAGCAAAAGCCATTGCCTCCATATGTAGCATAGCTGTATGGCAATTTGATACAGCAAATACCGTGTGAATCTGAAAAGAATAGAAATGCTGTTCAAAGAGCAAAACAGTACTTTTTATTACAGGCTTGCTAAAGTGCAGACTCTCTGCTTCATCTCCCAGCATAATCTAAGGCAATTGTTTGTTCACCATCACACCTGAGTTTATAGTAGGAATTGTATCCCATCACTCAAAGCCCAGGGCTACACTAGGGGAGGGGGTCAATCTACGATACGCAACTTCAGCTACGTGAATAGCGTAGCTGAAGTCGGCGTATCGTAATCGACTTACCTGGCCATGAGGATGGCGGCGAGTCGATCGCTGCCACTCCCCCGTCAACTCTGCTTCCGCCTTTCGATGAGGTGGATTTCCGGAGCCGATGGGGTTCGTGATCGGGGATCGATTAATCGCGTCTTAACAAGACGTGAAATCGATCCCCGATAGATCGATTGCTACCTGCCGATCCGGCGGGTAGTGAAGACAAGCCCAAAGAATGTGTCTTGTGGTGTGACTTCTGGACATGATGGAGCAGATTCCTTGCTGCCTCCAGCTTCCACGTAGTACAGTGTAATCTGTGGGAGCTGCCAGGGAGGCACTTACAGCTCCATGATTCTCTGTCCCATCCCAGCGTAGTTTAGGGCAGCTTGGGGTCTGCTGTAATTTATACTAGCTAGGTACAAGGACCATACACTATAAAAGGATATTTGGAATGCATTTCCAAGAGACTACGTACATCATCCCACCCATGTACCAAGGGCTGAGAGGCACAGGTGTTGTCTCTGAAAGATCTAGGCCTCTTATTAACTCCTCAATGCTGGGGATATCCCCAACAGAAGACTTTAGGGAGGTTTCAGCTGCCTTTGCAACACTGGAGTTGCTCAACTGGTGCAAAGGTGTAGGGATATTAAAGAAGGTACTGGCAGTGATTCCCCAAGTGAAAGTAACTCCCCATAATTTGTCCCCCACAATTTAAACCTCATAGCATTACCAAGTAAAAAGATCTCTTGGGTCTCCTGTTAAAACTTATAAGCTACTGTGTAAACCATTGATTGTATCTGTTCTCAGAAAGATACTGTATTGCTATGAGAAACTTGCAAACAAGTTATTTGACTTTGTTCTTTATGCATGCTTTGTACCTAGAAACAGCATAGAAAGACCCCCACCCTCAAAGGGCAGGCAGTGTCAAATAAATTAGTACACACCCCGAAAGTGGTGGAGACAGTATGTCTGCTGATGAATGCTTGGTGTACATGAATGAATGAGCAGGGAGGTGCCAGCCTAGGAATTCAGTGACCATCGGCTGAAGGCGGCATCAAGTGGGAACGACCAGACAACACCCCCCGGAGGATAAACTGGGATCCACCCGACCATCTCAAAGGATGGGAAAAACAAGATAACATCTGACAGCACAAACATCAGAAATGTGCCATCTGCTGATTGAGTTAGCAACAGCAAGATGAAACAGTTCCCATAGACTGACAGAGGAAATAATTCCTGTAAGAATGGCCTCTAAATACTGAGGACTTTGATTCTGGTTCTGCAGCCAACCTCCAGGAGCATCAGATGAATCTGACAAGGACTCGGCTCCACCCTCATGCCCAGGTTACCTGGCCAGTAACTTGGCATGAGCAACTTCTAGGCTGGTAACTATGACATCTATACAGAACCTCTCTCTCTCTCTGTGTGTGTGTGTGTGTGAATGAATATGAAACTGAATGAAATGTTATAGTAAGCAGTCAGTTATAGCTATGATTCTTTTTGTATTCACAATAAATGTGACATTTTGTCTTATCCCCTTTAAAAAGATCCTGCTGGTTTTTATTTTATTGGTATAACAAAGGGAGCTGATTGTGTACTGGTATCCTGTCTTTTTTTTATTTAAGATGGAAGCGGTTTTTTTGTTTGTTGCTTTTTACAGAAGACTTCTTAGTTTTACTTTCCTATACTTATTAGATGACATAAATCATATAAAAACAGCAGAACAGAATTCAGATTGTGTATTTGGCATTTTTTGCAGGTAAAGATTTGTGTAAGAAAATAGCGGACTACAGCCATCATGAGCAATCAAATTAAAGATACCCAATGCACTGAGGAAATCCTTGGTACATTGATAATCTAAACTTCACTAAAAGAGAATTCAATTTAAGTCAGCTTGTCCAATAGTAGAAAAGACTGAAAGGTTAGAACTGCAAATTGAAAGGATTTGAAGTTTTGATTCGCAACAGCAGGTGCAATTTTTGGGTCATGTTGGGAAGAAAAACAATTCAGACAGGGATTAGGTAGGAAGAATTCTCCCTATTTTACAGTCAGGAAATTAAGCCACAAAGTAGATTAAATTACTTGCCCAGTAATTTTCAGGAAGGCTGTGGCTGAGCCAGGAAGTGAACTCGCATCTCCTTAATCCCAGGAGTGGGAAGCAGCAGAGAATTGGTGGAGCCTTAACTCAGCCCTACAACTCACCATCCAGTACAACTGAACTGACATGGGATAGGTGTTATAATTTGATGTTGGTATAGGCCATCAGAATGGGGGAAGCAGGGAGGGGACTGTGATTCAGAGCAGTGTCTGGGCCACAATGCTTCCTGGGCATACTCCTGTGGTGATGTAGTTTACAGATCAGCCCTTTCTCAGAGCTGGGGCTTAAAGGCACCATATAGTACTTGGGGGGGGGGGAATCCTTACACTTTTCCATTGGATTTTTTTGTGTTTTGTTCTATAACTTTCACCTTTTCTAGTATTTATAGGTATTCTGGGGCAGTTTTTCACCAACACACCTGCAAATGTTGGGGGTGGATTATGTGCATTAAATCTCACAGGAGACTACACAAATGGTGATTTGTGCATGCATATCTCACATAGGGTGATGCATAAGAAACAGGGGTGCTGGAACAATTTTTATTGTGTGGGTGCTGAAAGCTATTTAACCAAACTGTAAACCCTGTATATGATGGAAACCTCTTCAAACACCCCTAGTTTCAGCACATATGATAAGAAATGAATTTTGCCTGGAAATACTTGTATTCACATATAAATGTGAGCTTTTGTGCATGCTGACTGGTGCAGTCACAAATTAGGTGGTTGCATTTGTGAAGTCCCACTGAAAAACAGAGTCAGCAGGTTCCAGAGTACAGGCAGCAGTTGAGATTATGTTTGAGTTTCACCTGCTTATAACTCCCAAAACTACTGATTTGAGAGGAAAAAAAAGAATTTTAATGTATTTTTACTTATGGTTGATCCCCTACTTAAGACATTTAAAGAAAAAGAAGCCCGTAAAATATTAATAAAAATCTTCATTAAATGGAGAAATCTACTCTGTACATGGCAATTAAAGGCCTGTTTTCACTTTCATCCTGTTTGTTTCTCTCCAGCTGTTAAAGAGATGACAGAAACAGCAGCTGCAAAGGAAAGAGAAAGTTAGCAAATCTTTTCCACAAAAATACAATTTAAAACTGGACAGACATATTGATATCAAGCAAAAAGATGAAAGGGTCAGTTAAAGACATTCAACGAAATGAAATACGAGAAGGAAACAAAAGCGGAATGTAATCAATACCCAATTTTAAAAAGCAAAGTTAACCAGGTAAAAGAAAAGTTAGCAATAAACCTGATTATATTTAGAATCTTTCATACCAACATATTTCATTATATTATAATATTTTTACATATTTAGGGCCGGACTCTGTCAATATTATTCACATTGTGCAATAGATTACTCCTCACATGATCCAGTTCATTTAAATGAGTCAATCTGAGATGTACAATACTACTAATGATTCAGGATGGCAGAATCCGGGATGAAATCTTTCCCAATGAAGTCATGGGAGTTTTGTCATTTGTTTTCAATAGAACCCAGATTTTACTCGAGCCTTTAATATTAGCATTACAGTAATATATTATGATGATTTTGAGTAAAGTTGGTCTTTTTTGGTGACTGAACAGTTTTCCCATTGCAAAATGGGATTTAATCAAAAATGAAATGTATCATGGGAAAATGTCATTTTTGAAGGGTTTTTTGGTTTTTGATGGAAAAGTCTCAGTTGTAATTTTTTTTGTACTTTTCAAGAAACATTTTTAAATTTTAAATTTTCTTTTTTGCTCCTTCCCCTATCTTCCCCCCATTTTTTCCCCTTTTCTCTTCTTTGTCACTGAGTGAAATGAAAAAAGTCCAAGGATTATTTTCCCCCCCCTTTTTTTCCACTTTGTAACTTTTCAACATTTCTCCAACTTTCAAAATGTTACAAAATGGAGAAAGGAAAACTGAAACACTAACTTTGCTACTCGGTAAATTTTTCAAAGTTGGAGAAATGTTGAAGTTACAAAGGAGTGAGGAGAGGAAACAGGAAAAGAAAAAGTGAAAATAAGAACAAATCAAAACTATCACAACAAAAACAGATATCCTTAACTAGAAAGAGGGGGTAAAACAAGCTTGAATTTCAAAATTTATTTGGTTTTCAAAAAATAAATGAAATACAAAAAAGTTCATTTCAAAATTCAAACAAATTTCAATTCAAATCTAACTGAAATAAAATTTTGTTTTGAAATTTGCCAAGGAAAATGTTTAGAAAATCATGCATGAGAATGTTTCATTCTAAAAAAATTGTGTGGCAAAAGAACAGGTTTTCCAACCAGCTCTAATTTTGAGTAAGCCAGCCTGATAGTCCTCTCATTTACACTAAGTACATTAGAAATAGTTCAGGTGAAGGAAGATCTCCCTCTTTTTCCTCAGGTATAAATGACTACACGAGATGCAAGGAATCATTGGGATGTCAGGCCCAGTACATTCATTTTGGTTTCATTTATTTTCTTCTCTTTTGGTGGCAGCTTTTTGACATCTATGGGATATCTAGTGACCGCTCTACTCTTATGTAAGTCTGTGGTATAGATAGGTTGTGAGGAGGTTTAGCCTCTGGTAGCAAGGTGATAATTTCAGGAGATGGATTATAAACTTTCAAAAATTCTTAGTCAGTTTCCAGTGTCAATATTTACTGGAATAAACAGAATATTTTTTCTTACTCCATTTAACCAGAGATTTGAATTGGTTATGAAA
The DNA here is from genome assembly GCA_033296515.1 of Macrochelys suwanniensis. Lineage (NCBI taxonomy): Eukaryota > Metazoa > Chordata > Testudines > Chelydridae > Macrochelys > Macrochelys suwanniensis. Next base: position 27,482,679 of record CM065780.1, on the reverse strand, counting down.
GATTGTAAGCTCTATGGGGTAGGGACCATCTCTTATTGTGTGCATGTACAAAACCTAGCACAATGATGTCCTCCTCTCTAGGCACTACTATAATACTACTATACTAGTAATAATCATAATCAATAAAGGTTCAGGGCCTGATAGTCCCCTCACAATGATAGTACACCAGTGCAAGTCCTAGATTCAGTGGAGTTGCTTCTGATCTATATTGGCACAACTCAGTAGCAAATCAAGCCTTTATTTCTAAGTACACCTAGTCAGAATTCAGAATTTTCATTTCTCAGGAAATTTTGACACTTTAAGAATTCCTTTTGTCCCATTTAGGAATGAAAAAAACCAAGACTGACTTTCCCTTTGAAATTTTGTTTTGGATGTATTGAAATGACCTTTCCAAAATGTTTCATTTAGATATAGTTGAAGTGCTTTGTTGTGACTTTAACTTTAATTTAGTAATATTTTGTCAACATGATAAAGTCAAACAAGAAACTGATTTTCATCAAAATGTTTTTTGATAATTATTCATCAAAAATGACAATAAAGTCAATAGGTTCCCACAATGTCTGTTTTGTCAAATTAACATTTTCTGAGGGAAAATTGTCACAATGGAAAAATTTTTGACCAGCTCTATAGCTAGATAATAAAGTAACTATTTAGGTGCTGCATTTCGTGCTTAAAAGTGTCCAGCAGCACATCCAGGAAGAATCAAATCTTTTTGAATGAACTATGGATACCATCAATAATGTTGGGTTTTTAATCTATAAGATACTATGCAGTGGCATACATTGAGTTTTAGTGGTGCCCACACTGTATCTGTGACATCTCTAAGGGAGGGTCTTTACTGCAGAGTTAACTTAGGTTAACCCAAAAGCATAGATAATTCATGTCAAGTGAGAGCAACCACAACGTGAAATAACACTGGAGTTGCTCTGCCTACACTGGTGTTGTACTCGCTCATTTGTGGCACTTAGATTTCCGGGGGGATATCCTAGGGCTCTGTGCTGCAGTGAGATGAGCTATGCTATTAAATCTTTACCAACGAATTGTGGGAGAGCTCATCTGCTTTCTGGGCACACAAGGGAGATTGTGGGAAGGCACTAGTGGTGCTCAAATAGAGCTAGTCTGCATCCCCATGTGGAGTAGTCGTTAGTAATGAATAAGTTGTGCTCTCGCCAGCTGTAGCCTGCACCCCTTCTCAGGCCAGTTACTTCAAGTTACAAGCACACTCGAGCTAAGGAGTTTTGTGTGTGGATTGGAGTTGTGTTAGGAGCAATCATTGATCTATAAACTTGAATTAACTTAGCACCGAAGACAAGTCTTAAAGCTGATCCCTAATTCTGATTAATATACTACAAGTAAAGATATAGGGCCACAGACTCAGCCCTGAGTCTGGCCCCTTTGCCATAAAGGGGTAGCTGAGGGTGCCCTCTGACACAAGGAAATCCTCAAGTGGTGTACAGCTGACTATGCCAGCCCTCCCATCTCCATCCAGGGGGCATGTCAAGGGCATGATAAGTGTAGGGCAGTGTGCAGTGGTTTCTATAGAAGATAGATACAGTCGGCACATTTTAGATCTTAGAGAAGTCCCTCCTCAACTCCCATGCTGCTGAGGATTGAGCCCATTTTTTTAAAGAGCTATACATATGAATTAAACTAGTGAAACAGATGCGTAAGCTAGGCATCCGCATAGCTAATCAGAGAACTCATGTATATCAAAGAGCACACTGGTATTCTGGCTAGTGATCTCAGGAGTATGAGATGGAATTGTTTCATGAAGTTAATGCTCTCATTTTGTGTTCTTAAAGACCCTGATGTTGGGATTAGAGTGCAACAGACTTGGGAAAGGATTAGCCTTGATCAATACTACCAGAGCATGGGGAAGATTGGTTCAGTGATTAATTTCATGTTAGGCTCATGGGAACAAAACAGCTGAGTATATTTGTCTCCATAATCCTTTTTCCCAAACGTAATTACAAATGGAATTGATCAACTCGTGTTTCTAGTGAAGCAGAAGCAGACATATTAGAATTGCTGGGTGTATAATAACTTAGTACAGATCATCAGTTCTCAGTGCTGGAGGGAACTGGATATTAGAATCCTGTTTTGAAAGAAAACATGATTTTTCCCCTGAAGCTTCTCGTTAAACAACCATCATCTTGGACAACTTGATAGTTTCTAAAATATTTATATCTGTCATTTAACAAGTGTAGTCCATAGCAATAAACTGTCAAGTTGTATTGATAGAGTTAAAAAGGAAGGAGTTAAATAGTTACAGTTGTGATAGGATCATCCTCAGTCAGTCTACCAGTGAACAGGATTTTGTTTTTAATGGGGATATACATGCGATATAACAGTGTAGCCAGTCAACTTGCAAGAACATAACACAAGTTGTAACTATTTGAGTTGTCAAAACGAAAATAAGAAAGAAAAACTTGTAGCACCTTAGAGACTAACAAATTTATTTCAGCATAAGCTTTCGTGGGTTAGAACCCACTTCATCGGATGCATGGAATGAAACATGGAATGAGCTGACTGTATAAATATCTGTCTACTGAATGTTTCATTCCATGCATCTGATGAAGTGGGTTCTAACCCACGAAAGCTTATGCTGAAATAAATTTGTTAGTCTCTAAGGTGCTACAAGTTTTTCTTTCTTATTTTCGTTTTGCTGACACAGACTAACATGGCTACTACACTGAAATCTATGTGAGTTGTGTTTAATTACCTAGCTCTGGAAGAAAAACAATAGACAAAGTCTAACCTATTGTTTACAATCACACTGACCTTGACCCCTTCCCAGCAGGATTGCAATTCAGAAACCTAGCAGATATGCTGGCAGCAGCACCAAATCCAATGATTACTTTCCCAAGCTGGAGTCAAACTGGCATTGAAAAGAAAAGGTTAGCACACCAGTGCTATTCCTTGCACACTAGGCCACTGCCCTGGACACTTTAAGGCCATGGGTTTTGCACAACTAGGAGAAAAAGTTGCTGTAGAAACTACAATGGAAAACAAAAATATTAAAGACAAAAGGCTGCATTCTGCCCTCAGTTTGCCAGGATAAATCCAGAGTAGCTCCACTGTCTTTGGAGAATCTATTCTGGATGTATCTTGGTGTAACTGAAGGAAGAATCTGATTCTAAGAGTTACAATGACAACAAGACAAAGAATCCTTTCTTTTTTTTCGGATTATGCTCCTTTCTTTGCTTATGTGTGGAGCTGATTTGATTTTCATGAATGGATTCAGTGACAAACTTTTGCCAGATCCAGTGCTGATGCCACTAATGAATCAACTGGCAAAGGGAGTTGACTGACCATGAGTGGAGTGACTTATCTGTTACATTCATAGATCCTCAAGAGCTTGTGTAATGACACATAAAGACCTGCTCTACTCAGTTCACCTACAAACTGCCCACAGATAACTGTGTGTTATCTGTGGGGGCCCAACTCAGTGAGATCAGAGGAACTTCCACTTGGGAGACAATCCTTTTTAGTATTTGTTGGATAACACACCATCTCAGTTTAATTGGATCATTATTGAGTCAATGCCTTTACCTCACCAGTGGCCAGAGGACCTATTATTAACATGGTGCAAGTCTCTGTAGCAAACCATTAATTTTTTATTCACTGTCTTTCCAGAAAAACATTCCCCTTTCTCACAGACAAGAACGTAGCTACCTTCTCCTCACCTTCAAGTTGCACTGTTCCAGCTCTCTACCTCAGGCTGAGTGCAACAACCATGAAAAAGAATGAAGATAGGTCTTTGTTGCTTTTGAGATGCTTGCTCTATGCACTATGTGGCCATGTCACACTTTGCAAACTCCACTGGTTCTTTGTCACTGAGAACAGATTTCAGAGTCCTGCTTTTAATCCTTCATAGATAGGACCCTAGCTACTCCAGGAACTGCTTCACCTTCTGCAATTTCCCAAAATTGCTATGTTCCATCAGGGCATGGAGTGGGAAAGACACATATTTTGACTGTCAGGTTCTTGGGGCAGGACATTTTCAGTGGCAGGACTCTGACTTTGCAAGAAAAGATTAGACTAAGTCCAGACTTGAAAAAATGTTTAGATTTACATCTAAAGTAGGGTAACCAGATGTCCCAATTTTATAGGGACAGTCCCGATTTTTAGGTCTTTTTCTTATATAGGCTCCTATTACCTCCCACCCCCTGTCCTGATTTTTCACACTTGCTGTCTGGTCACCCTAATCTATAGATACCTTTTCTAGTCAGATTCCCCTAGGAAGAGCAGGCTTGGATAAACATAAAGCCATCCATAATTTAATTCACACATCCCTATATTCTGCAGAACAGAAATAATTAATACATTTTCCCATATGTTCTTATAATTTTGCTCTGATTAGATACCGAGGTGATGGGTACTTCTAAAGCACTTAAGGTCAATAATCTTGGTGGGTTTCTACTGATCTAACTAAAGTTCCTGGAAAGGGATCTTGTTCTAATGACTTATTAACATTTATACTAATTATGTGAAAAGAAGATTTAAAAAGACCCTATCTAAAGCTCTAAGTGTTTTTAAAACAAAGTATATTGAAAAAATGGTTGTACAAACAAGGATAAAGCCAGTAATATCTCATCTATCACAAGACCAGAAACTGAACAACCAAAAATGAAAAATCAAACATAAGCAATATCAACCATCCCACTCACATGTACCAGTCCTCAGTACACTCCTCCCATTCAAAAACCCAGTAATAGGTGGTCTTTGCAACACTTGCAAACTCCAATGGGAAGCCAATAGGCAGCCTGTGCAGATGCATGTTGTCTAAGGGCTGGTCCACACTAACCCCCTGGGTCGAACTAAGATACGCAACTTCAGCTACGTGAATAACGTAGCTGAAGTCGAAGTATCTTAGTTCGAACTAAACAGCACTTACCGCGAGTCCAGACGCGGCAGGCAGGCTCCCCCGTTGACTCCGCTTACTCCTCGCACGGAGCAGGAGTACTGGTGTTGACGGCGAGCACTTCCGGGATCAATTTATTGCATCTAGACGAGACGCAATAAATCGATCCCAGAAGATCGATTGCTACCCGCCGAATGAGGCGGGTAGTATAGACGTACCTTTATACTCATGGTGAGATACAGATCTTAACGAGTGGGCTGCTATATTCTGCACTAGATTCAGTTTCTGAATGGATTTAATGAGGTAACATAGTTTCCATAAGTCTTATTTGTTACTGTTGTGAGACATAAGCATCTCCTTCATCTCATCTGGCTCGGCATTTCCCCCCCACTGTGGTAGCGTCAGGGAGAAACTGCAGTAAATCAGTCCCACTCCAGAGTTTTTATTCTTCATTTGGATTTATTTTTTTATATTTATACAGTGGGCCTCAGGGTGAGCCCAAGCTGTACTTTTCAGCCAAACAGCAGAAACAAACAATGCATGAAAAGGGAATACCTCACCCTGTGGGACTGCCTTGTTATGCTGGTTTCTGGGTGCCACTCCTTCCCAAACACTCCATTTGTTTGGTTGCTTTCCCTGTAGGGAGGAGTGCAGCCATCCACCCAGGAGAAGCCTCTTGTCTATGCCTTCCCTTGCGTAGCTTGCCTCTCATCTCTCCTCCCTCTCTCTCCAGAAGAGAGAGTTTTGGTTTTTTTTAAAGGTCACAGGCAGCCCTTAATTGCACTCTGGTGTCTTGAATCATGACCTGAGGTAACCTCTTTTCAGCTCAGAGAGAAAGGGCCCTTACCATTCTAAGGCTGATATACCTGCCTTTTAGGAGCAGTGGGTGCTGTCCGGGGTTCTCTGCTCTGTGTCCCTGTCAGGTTCCCTTCGTTTAGCCTGTAACCTCACTCCTGTTCCTGTTATCTCCTTAGGCTACATCCACACTACCCGCCCGATTCGGCGGGTAGTGATCGATATTCTGGAATCGATTTATCGTGTCTCATGTAGACGCGATAAATCGATCCCAGAAGCGCTCCCTGTCGACTCCGGAACTCCAGCTCTGCGCGAGGAGTAAGCGGAGTCAACGGGGGAGCCTGCCTGCGCCGCGTGGACCTGAGGTAAGTAGTTTGTAATTTGATCTAAGATACTTCGACTTCAGCTACGCTATTCACCTAGCTGAAGTTGCGTATCTTAGATCGATCCTGCCCCCAAGAGTGGACCAACCCTTAGTTGTCCTCTGCAATTATTTGGAACCCTGGACCTGTGGATCATCCCCTTTGGCTGGGGGGAGGTCCTTTAGCAGTGGGAGGGCTTTCGCTCGCCCACTTCCTGGATCCCAACAGGACCACTCTCTTGTAGCTGTCTGGCCTGACTTGGTCGCAATATGTATATATATTTTTTAAAAAATTGTGTGCCTACAAGTATCTGATAATTAAATGGAACATAATATACTAGCCAAAGAAGAACACAATTTTAAGAAGACATTATAGTTAGACCTGATTAATCAAGATATCTGGCCACTATAATTGCAGCACTCTAAGAGACCAATCTTACACTTTCTAGGGATAACACAATGATTGATAATCTTGATATTTTTTTCCTTTTCTGAACCCAAGCAAAACTAGCTCCAGCAAGCTAGAGCTGATTACTCTGTATACTTTTTTTCTTTTTAACAACCTTGAAATACTGAGTAGAATCTAAACCAAGCAAAGAAAGAATGAGATTATTTGAAATCTCTCTGGAACTTGGCAACTCTTTGTTACTCTGAAATATGCGGTTTTTCTTCTAAAATGGGTTGTTTACAAGGGGGGGGGAAGGCATTCTTCTTGTATTTCCATCTTCACCTTGAAGAGGAAGAAATCAGTTTCCAACTAAAGGAAGAAGATTTACTCTTTGATCTATATTGGATGAAAGACAAATTGTCTGGGTCTAGTTTTCTGGTTTGGAGATCAAGTTTGATTTGTATAAGCAAACAAAACATCTACTTCTCACCCAAATTGCTCAAATCTGTGAGATCTCTCTAATCAGGCCCTACAACCCTTCCCCACACCTTTAACTCACCCTACACAATCCCCTCCGTCCAACAGCCATAGATTCTTCAACCTAGTGTGATGTCTTCTCAGAGGAGGAGAGCAGGATCTGCTATCCTCATCTGCTCTCTAGGGAAGGTGCAAAGCCCTCCACCTTTCAGCCTCCAGCGTTGTAGGGCTCTTCTTTTGGGATTGCCAGAAAGCCTGCTCCTTATGCTGTAGTTGGGTCTGTATTGAGGGCAGTCTGATACTATTTCATCAAAATCTCTACTGATACTATGTAGCACTTATAATGTTCAGAGTTATAGAGATATTAACCAATCTCAGTTCACTCAGATCGTATCTTCCTGACAGAACTGAGTAACCTATTCACTGCTCTGAGTTATTGACACCCAGTAAACCCTCCATTGGATTCCACTCTTCTGCCATTTAATGTGACATGCAAGGAGAGCTCACCCTGGGGTGCGCAATTAGCTTCACTGCAAAGCTGAATAGCCAGTGGAGGAGTGGCTATAAAGTAGGGCCCAGATCATAGCTCTAAACTCATCTGCATTTGAGGTGGGTAGTGCCCTAGGTAGCAGTTGTAGGGTGAAAAGGGGGGTGGGGTTAGTTTGTTACAGATTGTTGTAACAAGCCATAAGTCCATTGTCTTTATGAAGACCATGATTTTAGTATCTAGAAAAGTTATGAATTTAAGTTCCCAGGCTTGTCTTTTGAAAGTGTTGTGCAGGTTTCTTTTGCAGACAAGAACTGAGAGGTCAGATATGGAGTGATCGTTTTGTGAAAAGTGTTCTCCCACAGTGATAGCATGCTTTTGTCTTTTATCATTTTTCTGTGTGAGTGCATTCGAGAAAACTGTGAAGTTAGTTGCACTGATTTCCATCTGATTTTAATGTTTGTAATAAACACTAATAAATTCCTGGAAAATGTTAAACTAAATAAAAACTGAAACCAAAGGGCCTTAGCCATAAACCTCTAAAAATCACCATTTGCTCATAGATTCATAGATTCTAGGGCTGGAAGGGACCTCGAGAGGTCATCGAGTCCAGCCCCCTGCCCTCATGGCAGGACCAATTACTGTCTAGACCATCCCTGATAGACATTTATCTAACCTACTCTTAAATATCTCCAGAGATGGAGATTCCACAACCGCCCTGGGCAGTTTATTCCAGTGTTTAACCACCCTGACAGTTAGGAACTTTTTCCTAATGTCCAACCTAAACCTCCCTTGCTGCAGTTTAAGCCCATTGCTTCTTGTTCTATCCTCAGATGCTAAGATGAACAAGTTTTCTCCCTCCTCCTTATGACACCCTTTTAGATACCTGAAGACCGCTATCATGTCCCCTCTCGGTCTTCTCTTTTCCAAACTAAACAAACCCAATTCCTTCAGCCTTCCTTCATAGGTCATGTTCTCTAGAGCCTTAATCATTCTTGTTGCTCTTCTCTGGACCCTCTCCAATTTCTCCACATCTTTCTTGAAATGCGGTGCCCAGAACTGGACACAATACTCCAGCTGAGGCCTAACCAGCGCAGAGTAGAGCGGAAGAATGACTTCTCGTGTCTTGCTCACCACACACCTGTTAATGCAGCCCAGAATCACGTTTGCTTTTTTTGCAACAGCATCACACTGTTGACTCATATTTAGCTTGTGGTCCACTATAACCCCTAGATCCCTTTCTGCCATACTCCTTCCTAGACAGTCTCCTCCAATTCTGTATGTGTGAAACTGATTGTTCCTACCTAAGTGGAGCACTTTGCATTTGTCCTTATTAAACTTCATCCTGTTTACCTCTGACCATTTCTCCAATTTGTCCAGATCATTTTGAATTATGACCCTATCCTCCAAAGCAGTTGCAATCCCTCCCAGTTTGGTATCATCTGCAAACTTAATAAGCGTATTTTCTATGCCAATATCCAAGTCATTGATGAAGATATTGAACAGAGCCGGTCCCAAAACAGACCCTTGCGGAACCCCACTCATTATACCTTTCCAGCAGGATTGGGAACCATTTATAACTACTCTCTGAGTACGGTTATCCAGCCAGTTGCGCACCCACCTTATAGTAGCCCCATCTAAGTTGTATTTCCCTAGTTTATTGATAAGAATATCATGCGAGACCGTATCAAATGCCTTACTAAAGTCTAGGTATACCATATCCACCGCTTCTCCCTTATCCACAAGACTCGTTATCCTATCAAAGAAAGCTATCAGATTGGTTTGACATGATTTGTTCTTTACAAATCCATGCTGGTTATTCCCCATCACCTTACCACCTTCCAAGTGTTTGCAGATGATTTCCTTAATTACTTGCTCCATTATTTTCCCTGGCACAGAAGTTAAACTAACTGGTCTGTAGTTTCCTGGGTTGTTTTTATTTCCCTTTTTATAGATGGGCACTATATTTGCCCTCTTCCAGTCTTCTGGAATCTCTCCTGTCTCCCATGATTTACCAAAGATAATAGCTAGAGGCTCAGATACCTCCTCTATTAGCTCCTTGAGTATTCTAGGATGCATTTCATCAGGACCTGGTGACTTGCAGGCATCTAACTTATCTAAGTGATTTTTAACTTGTTCTTTTTTTATTTGATCTTCTAAACCTTCCCCCTTCCTATTTGAATTCACTATGTTAGGCATTCCCTCAGACTTCTCGGTGAAGACCGAAACAAAGAAGTCATTAAGCATCTCTGCCATTTCCAAGTTTCCTGTTACTGTTTCTCCCTCCTCACTGAGTAGTGGGCCTACCCTGTCCTTGGTCTTCCTCTTGCTTCTAATGTATTGATAAAAAGTTTTCTTATTTCCCTTTATTCCTGCAGCTAGTTTGAGCTCATTTTGTGCCTTTGCCTTTCTAATATTGCCCCTGCATTCCCGTGTTGTTTGCCTATATTCATCCTTTGTAATTTGTCCTAGTTTCCATTTTTTATACGACTCCTTTTTATTTTTTAGATCTTGCAAGATCTCATGGTTAAGCCAAGGTGGTCTTTTGCCACATTTTCTATCTTTCCTACCCAGCGGAATAGTTTGGTTTTGGGCCCTTAATAGTGTCCCTTTGAAATACTGCCAGCTCTCCTCAGTTGTTTTTCCCCTCAGTCTTGATTCCCATGGGACCTTACCTATCAGCTCTCTGAGCTTACCAAAATCCACTTTCCTGAAAAATCCATTGTCTCTATTTTGCTGTACTCCCTTCTACCCTTCCTTAGAATTGTGAACTCTAGGATTTCATGATCACTTTCGCCCAAGCTGCCTTCTACTTTCAAGTTCTCAACGAGTTCCTCCCTATTTGTTAAAATCAAATCTAGAACAGCTTCCCCCCTAGTAGCTTTCTCAACCTTCTGAAATAAAAAGTTGTCTGCAATGCAGTCCAAGAACTTATTGGATAGTCTGTGCCCCGCCGTGTTATTTTCCCAACATATATCTGGATAGTTGAAGTCCCCCATCACCACCAAACCTTGGGCTTTGGATGATTTTGTTGTTTTTTAAAAAAAGCCTCATCCACCTCTTCCACCTGGTTAGGTGGCCTCTAGTAGACTCCTAGCATGACATCACCCTTGTTTTTTACCCCTTTTAGCCTAACCCAGAGACTCTCAACACTTCCGTCCCCTATGTCCATCTTCACCTCAGTCCAAGTGTGTACATTTTTAATATATAAGGCACATGCTCAATGGAAGTTTGTTGGAAAGTGGCCATAAATTCTCCAGAGATTGTCTGTCTGCATTGAGTATTCCTTTAGCCCGGTACAACAGGCGCTTACTAGGGCTTTTGCTCAAATTGATCTTCCTGGCTACCATTGTGGCACTAGACACCAGAACTGAGAGCAGAGAACATCTCTCACCTGTGAGCACTTGGGAGCATAGATAAGAAGGGGGAAATGGCCTGACCTGAATGCAGAGAGGTGAGGTGCAGAGGGGGACAGGACAAGCCGGGTGCTCAGGGAATGAATCCAAATTATGGATTAATAAGGTCATTGGCTGTTGGAAAACATATTGTCAATAAGGCAGGGGACTGAAAAAAGAGCAAGTACAGGCTCGTGATTAAGGCAGTTGAATGCTGCTCTGGAGAATTTGATTCTACCACAAACTTTTCAGAGTTGGTCACCAATTGTGTGTTCCTCATTTTCTGGGGGCCTGACTTGAGCTACTTGGGGTCTGATTTGCAGAAGCACTGAGCACTCACACCTGCAACTGAAGTCAGTGGTAGCTTTGCTTTTTATATGCAAAATATTACATAAATGTTAAGTACTCTAAAAGAATTACAACCCAGGTGTTAGGTTGCAAAATCCAAGACTGGTGGATACTTCTGACAATTCTGGCCTCAGTTTCCATTTGTAAAATGAGAATAGTAATACATCTCGCATCTCAGAGGGGTGTTGTGAAGATACATTCATTAATGTGTGTGAAACACTCAGCTACTGTGGAGATGAGCACCACAGTAAACCCAATGAGGATATTAATTTTGTAATTAGTGCAGGATTTGGACGATGTGTAATAAATAAGACCTGGGCCCACACATGGAATGATGAGGATAAAAGAAATATGGAACAGGTACCTCTTCAATAAGCACCATCTCTGCTGTACACTGAATGAGGCAGGGCTCCTGGGGAAAAAGTAGTATGGGATCATGTAATGCATACACACAAGGAATCACAATTAAGGTTGAAAAGGCAATCTTAATTCTGGAATTTCCTGGCTTTTGGGTGCTTGATTTTGCAACCCTGGCATTCTCTTAATGTAGCGTAGGCTTGGGTTTATTTTTTGTTTTGTTTGGGTTTTTGCTTTTTTGGGGGGAGGGGTATGTGCTATATATTTATTTTTCATACATTTCACAGCAGTGAAACTTATGGCACATTTGTTAAAGACCAGAGGGGTTTTTTTCTATTGTACTTATATACAGACCCTTCAATTGCTTTGTATGGAAAGCAATGCTTGCTGTATACAGATTTTTGCCTTAATCTCAATGAAATCTTAGTGAAATTTTAATTGCTACCATCCTCATTCACTTTCCCCACTTTGACATGCTTTCAGTGTGTTCTTATTATCTGGGGAGGGAAAGGCCATTTAAAAGTACTTTTTATTTCTACCCAAATAGCCTTAAAATAACAGTGCCCAATGGCAATGTAAGCCCAAGAAATAATCAACACTTCAATTCTGAGTTCCTGATAACTTTGCAAACAAGGATCCCAACACGTCAGAATGAAAATATTCAAGTGAAAGCACTTTTCTGCAGCTAAAACAAATTGTTTTATATATTTGTTAAGCTTGTGGTCAGATGTTTTTCTCCAGCGCACAGCCATGCTCTGTTTTGACAAGCTGCCTAGCAGGTGCTTTCTCCGTTCCAGGGATAATTATTTCAGCTAGGATTTCATTGTAACTGAAATACAGAAGATTTTCTCCTTTTTTGCTCTTTGTGCATGCGTGTGTGTGTGTGTGTGTGTGTGTGTTCGTTCTACAGTCTCAAAAGGACACTGAAGTGAAAATTTGTAGAAGTCTATTTTCATTAGGAAAAAGTGACCTTAAAGTAGGTGAACCAGATGAAAAGAAAACCCAAATACGGAGGAAAACACATGCAGCCGACTCTAGTAGCTGGAACAGAGCTACAGTTACCTCACCTTTCTCTATTAAATGCTCTCAAAAAGATATTTAGCATTCAGAATCCCTCTTCTGTTACGCTCATGCATGCAGATTAAGGACCTGCTCCAAAGCTCCTTGAAGTCCGAGGAATGACTCCCATAGATGTCAATGGATGTTGGATAGTCCCAAATTGCTTTAAGTAGCCTCTTTATATACTGGCTATATATGTTGTTTAAAGGCCTCAACTAAGCCTACTTCCATTTGTCTATGCACAGTTTTGCACATGTTGACCCAAAGTTTTATGCACTTTTTGTGTTCTGACACCTGCAAGTACATTGGACCCATTCTAACACCCGAGCCTCCATCTAATGTACATTACTGACCACACATCGAGGTGATAGGTCATTTGCACTCTTCCAGTACTATCTGTCCATTCACAAATTGTTGATGCTCCTTTGGCCCAAACATTTCCTTCAGCATGCAATGCTTTAAAAGCGTAGTATAGGTAGAGTCACAAAGCAATGGCAGTCTTTTCTGAACTCAAGAGTTCTTGTGAGAGCTCTCTTCCTGTACAGCTACCACAGCTCTCACTGCCTGGAGACCAGAAGTTAGTTCTGCTCCCTTTGTCAGCTCTCAGAGGGAGAAAGGCAGTTGAGTCTCATGCTAATCCTTAGCACAGGGGTAGGCAACCTATGGCATGGGTGCCAAAGGCGGCACGCGAGCTGATTTTCAGTGGCACTCACACTACCTGGGTCCTGGCCACCGGTCTGTGGGGCTTTCCGTTTTAATTTAATTTTAAGTGAAGCTTCTTAAACATTTTAAAAACCTTATTTACTTACAACAATAGTTTAGTTATATATTAAAGACTTATAGAAAGAAACCTTCTAAAAACATTAACATGTATTACTGGCACGCAAAACCTTAAATTAGAGTGAATAAATGAAGACTCGGCACACCACTTCTGAAAGGTTGCCGACCCCTGCCTTAGCATCTCTACTGAGATGGTCACAAAAGATGCCCAATGTAGTGTTACATTGTATGTTTGAGAAAGCTGCCAGCTGGGAATGAGACAGAGTATAGGCAACTGTATAGCCATCAGAAGGAAGCAACATTTGGTCACTAGTGAGCTGGATTTGAAGCAGTGACCTAGAGCAATAAGCTCTACTATTTTTATTAAGCATCCTCATAATGTATGTATTTACCACAAAAAGAAAGTAGTTGACTGACAGAATCTGTTAGAGAAGTTTGTCCAGTAAGTTAATGCTGATGGGCAAATAGAGAAAAATTTAAAACCTAAAATTGTGTTGTCATTAGCATGTATTGCAAGACACCAAAGGGTGTTTTCAGTCCCTTTTCTAGATTATGCTCTTCTACTGATGCTTCGTTTCCCTTTTAAAAAGGTCCTTTTTTTATATACCTAGTTTAAAGTTAGACTAGACTGTTCCTTTGTTGGATTAAGCAAACTTTGAATTAAATCTGCCTTCTATGAGCTCTGTCTAGTCTACAGTTCAGTTACTAAGACATTGTGTAAATTATTTTTGAATTCATGAATGGAAATAAGCACATACTGTCGTATTATCTCCCTTACTTTAAGGACATAGCTATAAGCTGGTTATTTAGGAACTCCAGTGAGTAGATCTGACAACACTGTGATTGATTGAGATAATAAAAACCTTACAAAAAAGCAGGAATCACTTTTGGGGGGAATTTACCTTGTTTTCTGAAGGGTTTTGCTAGTATGCTAAGTTGGTGACTGTGCTTTTCATGACATAACTGAACAAGAGATGTACAGTCTCTTTCAGAGCATATAGTTACAAAAGATTAAGATGTTAGGCTGCAGGCTACAACAAATTGAACATATTGAATTTTGATTGCCGCCTAATGCTATCATAGGACTGTTCTGTTGCATTAAAAGTAAAAACAACCTTAGGACTGTACAAAGTGTTGAATTTATTCAACAAAAGAGGTTCATTGTAACTGTGGGTATTTTATTTTATTTTTTAACCTGGACAGATAATTCACCGTACAACTGCAAACAATCTTTTTATATTATAGATCATTTGACATACTGACCTAATCCTGGGAAACAGCACACAGCTGGAGTAAGGGGTTATATGATAGTGAACTTCTTTTTGGTGGCTGAGTGGAAGAAATCCTTTCTCCTGTCCATGGATCAGTTTTGAGTCATGGCATTGTGCTCAGTTGTATATACTGTCTTATTAATTATTATTGTTATTATTAGGTTTGTGTATGTCAGCATCATCATCCTGGAAAATCCCAAAGGGACAATGGCGTCCTTGCAGATCGAGTACCACCTGATCGATTTCTTGGTAGGCTGGATATTCAGTTTATGTCCATCAGCAGCAATCTTATTGTGCCACCAAAGCTTTTGGTCCCCAGACATGTAGCAACATTCCTTAGTCCTTAGACACCCACTAGCATTCATTGATTTTCCGTTAAAGCCACTAAAACTAAGCCACTCCTGATGGAGGCGGTTGCTGCGTTCAAACACCCCCATTTCTGATTTTGTCCTGCAACTTACTATGGAGCAACTGATGAAGATGACAAGAATTGAAAATGTTAATCCAGTGTTCTTCAGCCTTCCCAGATGCCCATATTTCACTTCCATGCAATAAAATAGGTATAACCAAGATTCTACCCATCTGCAGCTTTGCGGCAAGCTTGATGTCATTACATCCCCCACAGAGGCCACTGAAGAGGTCAACTTAAGGCAGCAGCTGCTGATATGAGTGTTCACATCTTTCAAGAATCCATCCATGATGCTGCCGAAATATTTGACAGTTGCCACTTGCTCAGTGCTCCATCTGGACAGGTTAATATTGAGCTGGTTGTAAACTGGAGTTGGAGGCTGCTTGATGGTAAAGGCCAACCATTTAGTTTTAGCCAAATGAATAATTAGAGCAATGCATGAGCCTTCTTTCTTGACCAGATCAACCATCAGCTGCAGTGATTCTCCAAACTATAGTTGAGATGTTGATGGAAACTGGTGTTCAGCTCAACACCAGTGACAGCTGCCTCCTCAAGCATATCCATCAACGCAGATATTGACAAATGATGGTGATAGAATGGGAGGGGAAGGTAAGCTTCTAGCTCTCATGGTTGTGAATAAAGGCTGGAAAACATGAACTGAGTGTAACTATTGCAGTGATGCGGCCAGAGTCTGCAGGCAAACTGAGACAATAGCTCTTAGAAGGGTGAAATGCACCTTGCATTGCTCTGGGGCCCCCACTGATACCTGTCCAATAAGGCTGTGTGTGGCAGGAGGAGAACAGCACAGCAGGTTCTACTCTCTCACTCAAGCAGATTCACCTCAGCTGCTGAGCGAAGTACAAGGGGGCCTTCTTGCTGGAAGTCCTTCTCTGGTGCGGGGAGGGGACCCTGGCAGGTCAGGGAGCAGAACCACTGGGCAGTCCACGTTATGGTGTGAATAAGGTCACCCAAGGGCTTATTCCAGCTCTACTCACAATAATCAGAGCCCAGTTGTTTGAAGGGGAAATTTCTCTGAGATCAGCATTTCTTGTTCTCTGACAATTTTTGGAAAGAAGAGGTGGGAGCTGGCTGAACGGCAAGACTTTCCACTGAAGGGAAGTGGGGGAGGCAGTGAAGCAGGCCTTGATCAGCAGGACTTTTCACTGGCTGGATAGCTCCACTTCCTCTCCCTGTGAAAAAATATAGAAGCTCAACCTGTTCCCTCCTCATCCTTCCCCTATCTAAAAACTGCTCTCAGTTCCTGGGCTCTCTCTCTCCCTAAGATGCTGCTTCACTTCTTGGAGGGAAGGGATGTGGTAGGGGCCCAGAACTGCACCAGCAACAAGACCTCTTTGGGAGCAGCAGCAATGATGCCATATTGAAAGCTAGGGCCTTGCCATGGGGATGAGGCCACCACCAGAATTAAATGGACAGTGGGCAGCAATCACCCCTCCTCTGCACTCCTAGTGCTCTTCAAGAAGCCTGGGTACAAACCCTGCCCACAAATTCCAAAGACCAGCATCAGCCATCCAGGGCAATGCCCATGTCCCTTCCTCCCTACCCCTCCCATACATGTAACAGATTACAAACTTGGTTAAATTAATTACCACAGTGAGAAATCATCTTAAAAGTAGATTTGAAACATTAAAAAATAATTTTAATCTTTCGATAATAGTTCAATGGACAACAAAATATGGGTGTTCCATCTTTTGACCACTTGCCCCACATTGCAATGACTTGTGTCACACACTGGTGATTTTGAAGGTTGAAAGGTATATGCTTAACATTTGCCCTGACGTGTGGGCTTGGCCAAACTGTACTTGACACAGGACACAAGGTGTGGAGGTAAAGGTAGCTTTACTCCAAGCTATCTATAACCTCAAGGAGCCCTTTTAGTAAATGAGAATTGACAGATCCCAGAGACATTCTGGTCATGCCCCTTTGCCAGTCATTCCCTGTATGACAATGGCTGCAAGAAAGAGTAACATAAGGGCCCCACATCAGCTCGGACTCTATATAAGGATCTACATCACCTGGGATTCCTCCTACAATGGGCTACTCCTCAGATAGCTGGTTTCACAGCCCTAAGTGACAAACGGACTATAGTCCAGGAGAGAATCTTACCCTTTATTTCTAATAAAAGTCAAACATTTCCCTTGAGTTTCTCATTTCCTCCCAATGCTCAATTATTCTCACTAAAACTTGACAATTGTTTGAGAGCTGTTTTAAAACAAACAAACAATCACAAAAATATTTAAATGTTTTTCCTGACTTTTTCCCTTCAATTCCAAATTTGTAAAAGTCTTAATATTTTTAAAATGTTGACCTGTTCTGTTTGTTTGATATCTTGCTCAGTACTTTGGCCTCTTCAATTCTTCTCTTGCCTATTAACGGATTTACCTAAATGCCATTGTAATTAGTGTCAGGGAACTTTGCTGTTTCTTGTACATGCATAGAGGCTTTCTACAACCCTTTTTATTCACTTTGTCCAAGTTCTCACCCTGCGAAGTTTAGCTTGAGTTTCAGGTTCTAATGAACTCCAAACATGCAGTAATACTCAGTCACAACAGTCCAGTTTTGCCTGGTTTCAGGTTTAAATTGGGTGAAACCATCCAATTTCTCTGCTTTCCAAAACCATAGAACAGACCTATTGCATTTAAAACACAACCAGATGCAATTAAAACTCTTCACGCACCCCACCCCCGCAGGTTCACAAAATACAATGGATTCTGGACCAATTTGGAGTTTATAACCAAATTCAAATCTGAAGAAATCTTCTCAGGATTGAGGTTTCACTAGAAGTCAATACAATTACTAATGGAAGTAAGGGTTCGGAAAGATCCTAAATATAGAACAGGTTAAGGTTTACTTTGTGTAGTGAGTGATGTAAGACAACTTCGTTTTTCTGTTAATCTTTAAAACTTTTGTTCACTCACTAATAAATGTTGGTACAATTTCATCCTGCACACAGGATTTTTTAAAAGTGGCTTATATGCTATAGGAACATAATGTAGGTCCTGACCCCACTGTTTTGCTAAGCTGCACCATTTTCATTAACGTGAACACACATCTTGATGTTCCACCCAACATCCATTCATCCACAGATTTTACCCATTTTTTCTTCAGTGAATTTTTGTCTTCCTTTTTGTTACATTTATTCACAGTTGACCCGGTGTTTTAGATGCTGTACAAGAGTCAAAAATCCTAGACATCCCAGGGATTTGAATGACTGGTATAATGCCTGTGTAAAAGATGAGAAACAGAGGGATATATTGTTGAACCTATAAAAAGGATGGCATTTTGCCTGGCTCTGAGAAGCCCTGTTCAATGTTGAAGTTTTGCAGATTTCAATCCTTTGATTTGTGAGCAAGAGTGTATCACATCTTGGCCATTATGGAACCATAAAAGTCCCCTATCACTCCCCATCCCATTTTATTTTAGAAAAAAGTTAACTCTTTACCTGTTCTACTTTTTTCTGATTGGCCATTTTTCAGTATCCTGAAGGGAAGTTTTATGGGAAAGAATCTATTTTTGTCAAATATTTTAAAAGACATTTATACAGGTTTCTTCCACTTATATTCTCCCAATTACATTGTTAGCCCAGTGTTTGCCAATTACCTTGTCAAATATTTTTAAAGACATTTATACAGGTTTCTTCCACTTATATTCTCCCAATTACCTTGATAGACCAGTGATTGCCACCCAGGTGCTCACAATTCCCCAACAGAAAGTGTATAATTGCCTCCGGCCGGGCCTGCAGCCTTCTTCGGGTGCAGCAATGTCAGTCATCAGGGTGCTGCTGATAGTGCTGTGTCCCAATAGCTTAACTATACTTCTACTGAAGTTAGTGGCAAAACTTCTAGCAACTTTAGAATGCTTTTGAAAATCCCACACTAGAGTTAAAGTTGTGCTTATATTAAGACAATTATGGATATGGAGAGGACTGAAAAATTATCATTGATGTAACTGTTTGTTTACTGTGATTAGAATTTGTCTAAAAGCAAAAGCCTTTATCTGGCTGAACCCCATCTTGCTGAACTTTGATGGTTCAGATAAAAGTACACGTATCCAAACCGCTCTTCATTATAGTTTTTCCAAACCACCTAACAAGGCTTTGCAAAACAAATACGGTAACTCAACGTTGTAGTTATGTTCCTGAAAAATGCGACTTTAGTTTCCCCGTAAGAATTTGAATGGGGGGGTTAGGTTCCAGGGAGATTTTTTTTCACCAGACAAAATACTATATTATATATATGTATACACTGTTTAAGTTTTAAACAAACAATTTAATACTGTACACAGCAATGATGATTGTGAAGCTTGGTTAAAATGGTGAAGTCAGAGTGGAAGAGGGTGCGATATTTCCCAGGGAATGACTTACTGCTCAATGATGAACTAGCATTCGGCTGAGCCCTCAAGGGTTAACACATTGTTGTTAACGTAGCCTCATACTCCACAAGGCAGCACAAATGGAGGGAGGGGAGACAGTATGGCAGACAGACACACACCCTGTGTGTGTGTGTGTGTGTGTGTGTGTGTGTGTGTGTGTGTGTGTGAGAGAGAGAGAGAGATGCACATTGCCCCTTTAAGTATGCTGACACCACTCTAAGTACATTGCCTTTTTAAGCAGATCAGAAAGTTGAGAAAGCAGCTGCTGCCTATGAGCTCCCTCCATCCTGAGACCTGCCGTGTCCCCTCCCCCACGCTCTATGGAGATGGGGTAAGCAGGGTGCAGGAGCAGGGGGGAGGGGGACACCCTGACATTAGCCCCCCTTGCCCTCCCACCCCCTGCACAGCAAGCAGGAGGCTCCCGGGAGCAGCTCCAAGGCAGAGGGCAGGAGAAGTACATGGCAGTGGGGGGAGGGACAGCTGAACTGCCGGCAATTGATAGCCTGCTGGGTGTCTGCCACACAGGGAACTTAGGGGAGTGAGGAGCTGATGGGGGGGCTGCTGGTCCACCCTGGTTCCAAGCCCCCACCAGCTGGCTGTAATAGGCTGCTCTTTCTGCAAGCAGTGGACAAAGCAGGCGGCTGCCAAACAACGTTATAAGAGAGCATTGCGCAACTTTAAAGGACCACGTTCTCTAATTGCTCAGCAATGAAACAATGTTAACTGGAATGACTTTAAGTGAGGAGTTACTGTACAGACTCATCAGGCTACTTCTAGTTATGACAAGTAACATTCTACTTAGATAAATGCTAAAATTCAGCTGAAGACCCAAGCTAGCAAGATAACTGAGACTTATTTGTAGTACTTTACTTGGAAGGGACTCAAGAAATGAAATGGCTTTTCTTTCTACGTTCTATAGCCCTAAATGGAAAAAAAAATCTTAGAAAGAACAAGCTTTCTTTTGCATCAGGAGGGTTGTATGCTCAATTTTCAGTCACCTAAGTTAGATCATCCACTTCCACATCTAGGCACTAACAGCTACACTTAATGATTTAGGTGCCTTAGTATCAGCTGGGGAACCCATTTTGGAACAGGTTACAGAAACTCAGGCACTCATGTTTGAGAACTGGAAATTGGGGCTCAAGTGTTTTGCTCCTTAGGGTACGTCTACAGTACGAAATTATATCGAAATTATTCTATTTGATTTTCCAGAAGCGATTTTATACATTCAATCTTGTGTGTCCCCACTAAGCACGTAAATTCAGGGAAGTGCATCCACAATACCGTGGCTAGCCTCAACTTTGGGAGCGGTGCACTGTGGGTAGCTATCCCACAGTTTCTGCAGTCTCCGGCTGCCCATTGGAATTCTGGGTTAAGAATTCCAGGTTTTTTTTAATGGCATTCCTTTTTTTTTTAACGGAGTTCTGCCTGCTCAGATTCTTCTTCCCATACTGCGATCAGATCCAGCACCTCCCATTTGGTCTATCCTGGAGCTCTTTTGCGATTCTGGGACTGCACAGTCACCTGTGCTGATGAGCTCTGCATGGTCTCCTGTGCTGGTGAGCTCTGCCTGATCTCCTGTGCTGGTGAGCTCACCATGCTGGCCAAATTCAAAAGTTCCCGGGGATTTTCCTGACTACCTGGCTAGTGCATCTGAGTTGAAAGTGCTGTCCAGAGTGGTCACAATGGAGCATTCTGAGATAGCTCCCAGAGGCCAATAGCATCAAATTGCATCCACAGTACCTCAAATCCGGAACAGCGATGCCGAATTTAGCGCTACTCCCTTTGCCGAGGTGGAGTACAGAAACCGGATTTAAGAGCCATTAATTTCAACATAACAGGGTTGGTTGTGTGGACGCATTCAGTTTTAATTCTGTATAACATGGCTAATTCCGAAATAATCGTGTAGTGTAGACCAGGCCTGAGTTGTTTTTGGTTATTTTTTTTAACTGGAACTAGTATAATGAATCTGTTCCGCTAGGTTACTTTGAAAACCAACCCTTCTGAATAGCATTTGTTTGTGTATTGAACATACTCAACTGGGAAACATCTATAATTCCTTTGAAATATTACTCCACGCATCAAGGAATGAGCTTGGGCAGGATATATATTTTTAAAGCCTTTCCTCCCTATAATGAGAGCAGACAGTCCAGATGACACGGTGAAGTGCTGCATAGTGTTGCGCCTGTCTTCCAGTTCAAACCAGAGCTGTAGTGAGCTGTTCAGACAGGCACAAAGACTCTGGTGAACAAGGCCTTCCAAAGTTGTAAGTTCACTGTTATCCCATATAAGATCCCCCAGCTGCCTGTGAGGTCATTAGAACGTCTATAAAATACACAGCTAGTGGGAAATCCAAAATATTACATACAGAAGATCCTGTAAGCTGTAGCCCTTATTTTAGCTTAGTAAGGACTTGTTCAAACTGAGTAAAAACTTGAGTAAAGACCTCAGGACTTGGTTCATATAAGCAAGCTTTAGAGAGGTGAGGAGAAAATACATGTCAGGTGGTTGAATCTTGTGCTCTGGTTCTATCTCCAGTAGCAATGCTTGTTGGGGTCATGTAAAAGGAAAGTACATTTATAGCTGCTGTTTTTCTTGTACACAAGTGGGGGCCTGGTTGAGATCCTTTTTAAGATGTAACCCCCACAATTCAGCTCCATCTGTCAAACAATTAGGAAAACTCCCAAATCTTATCTTGGATTTTAGGGTGGGCAAATGGAAAATTTCAGCTCTAGATCTCTCTCACACGCACACGCACACACACATTCCAGGGCTGTTTTATTGTGGGCTTTGGTTTGGGCCTATTTCCAATACTGGCAGTTTAAAAAGGTACACTTGACACTTCCATATTATTGAGAGAGAAAATAATTGTATTTGGTTTGTCAAGGATCAGTCTGAAACTAAATAAACTAGAGGGGATGCGTCTTGACTGTTGTTCAATAGAAGAAATTGGTTGCTAATACATTTGTCATGTTCTATAGCATTTATGCTACCTGATATATCAATAAGTCACCCAGATTATGAAATAGACACTTCTACCAATATGTCATGAAAATTTGTGAATTGCTTTTACTGTGTTAGGGCCTAATCCAAAATCAACGGAAAGACTTTAGGGGTATTATTCCTTTTATCCCTCCGGTTATGTTTCCTGAAGCTGGCACGTTCCTGCTCTTTGTGATCCAGCTGTGATGATAATACTTTCCATCTCACAAGAATGTTGAGAGACTTTATTAATAAATGATTTTAAGGAGCTTTGAGATTCTTGGATGAAAGGTGTATTCATATAAGTAGTAGTACATATATTTTTCACAGTACAAAATGAGACCTTGTAAAAGACAAAACCACGAAAGGGAGAAAGAGAATAATGAAATTTGAAGGCTTGTTTTCCTTAGCACAGAGTCATGTAAGTTTGATTTCAGTGATATCTGAGAAGACACTAAACATTAACATGGAAAAACCACTGTGTGACTCTAAGAGTAAAGAATATTTGGCATGTATGTGCTTGTGTGTACACAGTAGATGTAATGTGGCAGATTACTTCTGAACTGGAATTTTTCTAGATGCTTTGATACTGTATGAATTGGCTGCCTCTAATGCAGGATTAATGAATATATATATATATTTAAAGCCTGAAGAAACCATTAGATTATCTAGTCTGACTTTTAAAAATGTGCATCTTTCCAATTGGAATGTGTCTGGCTTCAATTTCCAGCCATTGGTTCTTGTTATGCCTTTCTCTGGTTGATTACAGAGCCCTTTATTATTCAGTATTTTCTCCCCATGAAGGTACTTATATAATCACATCACCTCTTAATCTTTTTTTTTTGTTTTTTTTTTGGTTTTTTTTGGACACACTAAACAGATTGAGCTCTTTAAGTCTCTTACTGTAAGAAATTTTCTCCAGTCGTTGACTCATTTTGTAGCTTTTCCATGCACTCTTTTCAGTATTTCAAAATGTTGACACCAGAACTGGACACAGTATTCTAGTATGTCTCACCAATGCCATATGTAGAGGAGAAATCACCTCTCCGCACCTTCTCACTACTCCCCTGTTTGTTCAGCCAAGGAGTTCATTAACCCTTTTGCTTCTGCATTCATGCTGAATTGCTTGTCCACCAAGACCCGTAAATCCTTTCCAGAGTCACTGTTGTCCAGGATATAGTACCCCTTTATGTATTTATGGTATAAATTCTTTTTTCTTATATGACCTTGCATTCAGTTGTATTAAAATGCATTTTATTTAAATGAGCCAATTTCACCAGTCTAGGTCACTCTGTATCATGGCCCAATCCTCAGCATTATTTGCCACTCTACCAATCTTTGTGTCATCAGCAAATTTTGTCATTAATGATTTTACATTTACTTCCAGATCATTGATCAAAATATTGATTAGCATTGGGCCTAGTTCCAGTCCCAGTAGAACTCCACTAAAAACATCCCCATTCAATGATAATGTTGAGCTCTGTCAATTAGCCAGTTCTTAATCCATTTAACATGTTCCTTATTGATAGTGTATTAATCCAATAATTGGTACTAAATCAAATGCTTTACAAAAGTCTATTGTATCTATGAAGTAACTTTCATCAACCTAATTTGTAATCTCATTAAAAATTAAATCAGGTTTGTTTGACAAGACCTATTTTCTATAAATCCATGTTGACTGGTATCAATTATATTTCCATGCTTTAATTCTTATTGATTGAATCCAGTATTAGGTTTTCCATTATTTTGCCTGGAATTGGTATCAGATTAGCTGACCTATAATTGCCCAGGTCATCCCACTGCCTTTTTTTAAAATATTAGCACAACATTAGCACTCTTCTAATGTCCCCAGCATTCCATGATTTATTAAAACATAACATCAGCAGGCCAGAGATCTCCTTAGCCAATTCTTTTCAGACTCTTGGGTACAAATTATCCAGGCCTGCTGATTTAAAACACATTTATCCCTAGTAATTGCTGTTTGATATCCTCCTTAGTTACTAATGGACTGGAAAGTAGTTCATCATTTGATATGAATACATCATTCTGCTTCTTCCCAAATACAGAACACATACTTATTTCTGACTTTGTGTTACTACCTAATTATGATTAAGTATATCCTTACATGCATTCCAGCTATCAAATATATTGGGTATTTTAATAGCCAGATAGGGGTGTCCCTGGGTTTATGTTTACCGTTTTAACACAAAGCTTCGAACCCCTGTTTTGCATACCTTTCTGTGACTTCAGTTTTCCTTGATCAGATATAAATCCAATGTACAGTTTCTCATATATACAAGAGGTACAACAAAATTCACATACCACCAATAAAACCATTGTTTAAAACTAGGAAGAGGTGAGTTTCTTCTGACCAATTTTTAATCTATGAGGCATGGGAATTTTTAGCTAGCTAATTAGTTATTTGTGGTATAAACTTTGATTCAAATATTGTCTCTCAAATAGGGCTCATGTATAGAAAATACAGTGAACTAGCACCTCTCTCAAGCTGTCCCCTAGTTCTCCAAAATATAAGCTTCCACTGAAAAAAAACTTTTTAAAGGTTTTTAATTTAAAAGAAAACATGTCCCAAGTGTAAATTAAGCAGTGGTGTTTTCCTGAATCTGCAAAGAGCATGAAATAGCTCAGAGACATGAAGAGCCCCGTTCACATCAGTAAAGTGTTATATTCCCTGATGGTCAAGTTATTAAGAAAGGAGAGGGAGGATCACAGAGCCCGACAATCTACTGTGAATGGCATTTTGGTGCCATGAGTGGACAGGATGGAGAGAATACCACCAGTTATTTCTTTCCCAAGTCAAGCAACTCATGCCCAAGATGCCTAGCAGAGTACAGCAGAGAGTTTGAACACCCTGGGGGATCAAGGCTAGTGGAGCCAAGCAGAACACACACAATCATGTTTTACACATATGTACAATCTACTGTAAGCCACATATAATGTTGGCATGTCAAGTAGGCATGGTTTATTTTGTGGGCAGTTTGGTTTGTGGGTGGACTTGGGAGAGTACAACTTCAGTTCCTCACCCCCGAAAGCCATCTGCTCTGGAATTCAGTTCTCTCCTTGATCCACCAGAATATGAATCTGTTCCTTTTTCGTGCATGTTGCAAAAACCATCTTTTCTCATAGTTAAGGAGATTGGGAGTTTACAGGTGGAGGGCATGGAGGCTGAAGGATGGCAGTGGCTTCAGTTCAGGTGGGGGGGAGGGAGATTCTATTAATTGAAAATGATGTTGTGACATGTCATTCCATATTCTTTATGAAAATATGCTTATGATATGACTATGACATAATTGAGATGTACTTTATGCAATATGGCTCATGTGAAATATCATTGGAAAGGGTATGATTTACTGAATGTGATTATCCTATTTGTATGCCTGTATCATTTCTGTATCTGAAGTTAGGAATATTAACTATGTATCTATATTTAAACTACTTTGGGTGATGCCCACTGCCAATGCTTCAGGTACAACAATGGAAAAGCCAGACAGGGCGGATGGCCCATCAACAAGGACAATGGACTGTAAAAGAGCTTATTCTTTCTGTGAACTGTGTGGGTCAGCCTGTAAAGAATGGCTACAGTCAGGTGGTCTTGTCACCTGATACTAAAACATTACCTGGGACTTCTTGTAACCTTCCACTGTAAGGAAAGGGGGGGTCAAATTAGGAAACAAAGGACTCCCACCTTATGCAAATCCTATTTAAGGATGGGGAATTAGGTCATCTAGGTTGTCAGTTCTCCCCTGTTACCCTACCCAAGATGACTGCGGGAAATAACTAAGACTGAACAGGGGTGAAAAACTGGGCCCAGGCTGGAAGGTCATCTGGCCTACAAAGAAGATTATTAGAACCACATTTAAGGTGAGAACTCACATGTAACCAGTTTCTTTAGTGTATTAAGCTTAGTTTGCATGCTCTGTTTTATTTTCTTAGTAATCTGCCTTGTTCTGTCTGCTACCTCCGTAACAACTTAAAATACACCTGTTATTGTTAATACGTTTATTTTTGGTTTATAACACAACTCAGTCTATGTGATTTCTAACTTGGGAGGGGCAAGAAATTGTGCTTACCCTCTTCCACATTGAGGGAAGAGGTGCATATAATATATCTTTGGGTCTGCAGACCAAGGGAGGTGGACATCTGAGTGCTGGAGCAAGTCCCTTAAGTTGAGTCTTCCCAGAGCTGATCTGCAGCTGGGTGTGACCCTACCTGTGTGTGTGTTAGAGGAGGTTTTAAGAGCCTGGCTCAGCAAGACAGGTTAAAGGGGGCCTATGCTGGCAGAACAGATAGACTCTATGGTATCTCAGCACATCAGGTGACTTCCCAAGGGGTCCAACCCGTCAGTTGTAACTGGAAAAAAGTATTAAACTTTTGTAGAAAAAGTTTTAAATTTCTAACTGTGTTTGTTAAATTTTGAGAGGTACCTAGAACTCTAAGCAGGCACTGAAAAAAAAAAAACACAAAAAAATGAATAAAATAAGACACTATTTAAGCTTCCGAGAGTACAGTTTTTCCTTTTAGAGTATGTACTGAACTTTGAACATAGTTACAAAAACCAGGTCACATGGAGAAATCTTAAAAACTAAAGGTTCAATATAAAACAAAATGAAGCACAGCGTCATACACTGGGAAAGGTAAGTAAGAGTTTGATTATAAAACTAGCATTACATTATACAGGCAAAAGAGGATTGGTCTACAATTTAGTGAGTGACTTTATTATGTTGGTGGTTGTTCTGTAAATAATAGATCTACTCCTGATTTTGCTGATGAGAATGTCAAAATTCCAGTTTACTTCACTGAGAACAGGATTTGGCCCATTGTGCTTGTGCCACAATATGTCCAGTGAAATGAGGCTTTGCTGCTTACCCAGGGTTTTATTCTTATTCTCCGATGTGATCTGTAAATGATACACAGCCAGAACATAGGGCTTTTTATTTCTAAGGGGATAGGAAGCCTTTTTATCTTTTGTCTTTTGCAAAATGTATTTTAGTAATTGAGTGGCCATTTTGTTGCAATCATTTGTAATTTGGTTAAATTAAGGGAATTTCATATTATATAGTTAAAGGATGGTGATTCCTCATCTTGTCTGTTTGCAGTGCGTTATCTTGTTTTTGTTTGTTTGCTTGAATTGAGAAGAAGATCGTAATTCTTTGAGTATGGGCATTTTGGGGCATTCTCCTCCATAAAGAGATCTGAGTTCAAAGGTCCCAGGCCTCTTCTTGTACCTCTTGACTAGAAGTAACTTGTAGGTAGACAGAACTCTAGGTCTGATAGTCATCTTTATGCCCAGAGTTCCAACACCTGATGCAATAAAATTCCTCACATTTATAAAGTTACATACCTTTGTATAGGATCATAATGCATATGTTCAAGAAAGCCAAATTAAGGTTGCATGGACAACATTAATTCTGGTATTTCCTAACTTTGGAGTGCTTGACTTTGTAAGCTTAACATTCATACTGGTTTTTGCATGTAATTTTAAAAATACAGGAGGCTGGGGGACGTATATACTTAAGATGTCCTAGCTCTTCTGCACAGGCTTACTTTTAACTAGAAGAATGTGTTTTGGGGACAGATAAACAATCAGTGAAAATCAAGATAGCTCCAGTGACTTAAATGGAGTTACACCGATTTGCACCAGTGGAGAATCTGGCCCTATACTTTTTTAGGAATAGATCTTGCTCCCACTAAAGTCAATGAAGCAGGATCAATCCCTTGTTATTTAAAATGGAATTACCCTTGAAAAATAGCATGGGCTTAAATGACAGAGAAACAATATTTGTGAAGTTGAACTAATTTTGCAATCCCCCCTCCAAAAAAAAAACATTTGAGAAGTTTCTAAAATCAAACCCCATCAATTTAAAACATCAGCTTTTCTTGCTTAACATCTTAAGCATACAACCTTATATTACTTATCAGTTTTCTTCAATAAAAGTTTGTAACTTTCACTTTATAAAAGAGCAATGAACAGAAAATACCAACTATGCTAAATTACCCTATGCTAAATATTAGATTTGTTGGCTGAAAGTTTTTGAGCAGAAAATAACATTTCTAAGTAAGAGTCTGTGAAATTTTGCAGTATTATTTTCACACCTAAAGTGTTGTTTTGTTCATGCCGAGGCAGCAATGAATTGGAAAACAGAGACAACAAAAACTTACACTTTTTTTTTTAATTTTAAGCCTTAAGCTAATTTACCACACTGAGTGATTAATGTTTTAATCAGGATTCCGAAGTTTCAGAATTAATCACTTCATCAACTGATTATAGCATATTTAAAGGAGGTTACAAATAAAAATGTTTCAGTGATCATGAAATAGAATTGAGATAAAAAACTGCAGTAAGTTTGGTTTCTAAGGGCAAAATTTTACCAATTAGTTAGTTGATTCTTATCTTTAATTACCCATTTTCTGCATTTGATCAGGGTTAGCAGAGTGTTGACTAAACTGACTATCACAAACAACTATGCTTAGAGTGCAGATTGCGTTTGTGGGAGAGATTTGCAGCTGAGCACTTTAGAAACACTTGATCACTGCTTAACATGTATCAAAACATCTCTCTGGGAGTTAGATTTGAACACATTCTTTTTCAGCTAGCAGAGCCAGAAAAGATTATTTTGGTCATCCCATCTTCCAGGACTATCCCCTGCTCCATTCCCTCTAACATATCACCTCATCTATTCTATTGTGCAAAGAAGGTGCATCCCCACTTCTATTCCTTTTGCCTAATCACTCTCAAGACTAGAAACCCTTTCCCTGATGCCTGCATTTCCTTCCCTTAGCTTCAGGCAATTGCTCGTGTCCTACAATCTTCAAAGACAGTGAATATTGCTTTCCTTTATTTGCAGTGTTACCTTGAAAATAGTTATAGACTGTGATCACGTTCTCTACGCAAACCCTGAGTTCTCTTTTCTTGATGACAAATTCTTTTGTATTATGTCTGTTGAATTTTTCTATTTTTATTTGCACACACAGTGCTTTCTAAATTATGGGGCCCAGAGGGCACAAAGACATATGTAGAGTGGCACTGCTACTTCCTCAAGAAATACCCCTATAACAATGGTTGTAAATATTGGCTGCTATAGTTACAGTTGCCAACCTCTTTCCATTATAAACTTCTGTCCTCTCAATCCTACAAGTTTACTAAACATTTGTGAAATGTCCCATGCTTGATCTCTTCTGGGAGGTATTTTTTTAAAACTTGAGCAAAAATCTTTTTGAATATTTTTTTAATAAAGAAAGAAAAATATACATTTCTTCCCATTTTAAGAAATTCTAATTATGCAGTTTTAGGACATAGCTACAGCAAAATGAAACAAAACTCTTAAATTTGACATTGGGCGTTGGTATTAGAACTAACTGGGGTCTAATGATTTTACTTTTTGTTTATTCCTGTGGTTTTTAGAAAGGCTTACTGAACAAGGACCTCATTGAAAGCCCCTTGAAGTCAATGAGAGTCTTTCTGCTGTCTCCACTGAGGTTTGGATCAGATCCCATCTACACCAAGTGTGCAGTTAAATACTCCTCGTATGCATGTAGCACTAGACAGCAATGCAAACAGTGCTACCAGCCTCTCCAAAAGAAGTAAATTGTGAAATTGGGGCACTGCCCCATCCCCTTATGCCAGCCAACAGAGACAGGCCAATGCAGAGGAAAGTGGACTAAGCTTCCCTGGCACTACTGTATCATTGACAGACAGTCTTCCAGTGTCTTTAGGAGCTTTTGCTGGGGCAGTCCACCTCTGCTTCCTTCTGCTGTGGGGCAGTGACTGTACATTCATGCTTTATAGCCAGTACATATCACTCATCTGTCATCACAGAAAGTGGAGAGATTTCTCTGGCAGGAGAGGGGAAGTTTATACTTACTAAAAAAATCACATGTGAAAAGAGCCTAAAGGAGTTTCTCAAAAGAAGCCATGAAGGCCTATTGGGCTTAAATTTCTTTAAGATTTGTGGCAAATTGCTGGCACCACTATGAGGGTCCCACACTTTCTCTTCTTGTGGGGGGTTTTCAGGGTGCCATTTCTTGCCCCTGAACTGGGGTATCAGCTGTCCCACTAGTGATACTTTCCCCTGGGCTCCTTCCCTCTCCTGCTTGTGGGGCTTCCTGCTTTCCCTCTGCACAAGCAGAGGGGTGTCCCTTTACCTAGGGTCTTGGTCTTCTTAGCCCACCACAGCACTTCTCCAAACTCTCCTCTGCTTTCCTCCAAACTGCTCTCTACTCCACCACCAAACTACTCTGCTCAAACTCCTTCCCCCTCCTCCCCTGTCTGCCTAAAGCAGGGGGGTTTATTAGGTTCCTGAGAGGGCCTTAATTGACTGCAGGTGCCCCAATTAACCTGTAGCCACCCTCCCTAGTCTCCAGGGAACCACGCCTTAACTGGCCTAGGGCTTATATATTTCCCCTCTCACACTCTACTACTGCTGCTCCCTGGCCCTCCTGTATCACAGATTCAAACATGCATCTCAGGGTTAAACAAAAAAATGGAATTCCAGAAAGGACACTGGAGCGGAAACGGAGATAGCAATGCAGTGTTTGTAAAATCTGTCTTTTAGTTATTGCCTCCATTCAGTTGGCAGAGGCGCCCATGATTGTCAGACGAGTCATTTACTTGACAGGAGGCATAGCCACAGTGAGTGTCAGGCAGAAAAATCAGAGTTAATGGCCCACCATGAAATTTTAGTTTCAAAGCAGAATTAATACTGTCAGCACAAGTGATGTGAGGTGCATGCATACCCAGTGTCTCAAAAGAGATCCTCCCAATAGTGTCTAAGAAACAGAAATAATCTAAATTCATATTTATTTTTTGCACAAAGGCCAGGTTAGTAAACAAACAAGCAGAAAAAGGGAAAAAATTAATTAGATGAACAGATAATGGGCCAGAGCCTGGGCTGTGACCAAAGGAGCTCTTAGCAAAGCTCAGGAGGAAGAGTGCAAAGGTAGGTTTAAATCACCTTTGCACTCCTCCAGACTTGGGCCAGATGCGTGATGGTCCAGTCTCTTGCATGAATTAGAGATACCCGAAGGATCAGGGATCCACAGCCTGGGGTCAGATGGGTATATGTAAGCCCCAGCCATATCTTTGATTGTTTCTGCTAGTTGCCAGGAATGGGGGTAAGTAGGGGTTGTTACACTGGTTCTATGATATTTGGGGATTTCCTATGCATAGGGATCACTTCAGTGACAGATGGCAGATTTTAGGGTAGTTTTGTGTTGGTGGAGTGGGGCAAAGTTGCCCTGATGTACTGGTGAATCTGTCCTATTGTATTAAATAGGAGATAGACTGAGTTATCTTTCGTTACTTAAAAATGGAGATGGGGCCCAAAATCATGTATCCAAACTTCTGGAAATTTTGTAAAGTTCAGCCCAAGGTCTACATCTGAATCTTGACTTCTAGCAGGCCAACACCCCGCCCCCCTGCAAAAAACAAAAAAAATGATCTGAACACCCTCTGATTTTGCTGAGGAACAGTTCCAGATCTGGATTCAAACTTGGTGGCTCAAAGCTATCGCTGCTTGAAGAGAGAGTTGGGAGGGGCGAGGTTTAGAAATTGCTTCCATTTCAGAGTCTTGTTTGAGTAGGTGAATAATAGTTGCATGCCCCAGGGCTTATGAACCAACAAATGCTACTGAATTCAGCTCCCATAATGTAGGGAATATTTCCTTGGGAGGCAACAGTATTAGTCATTCATAGGTTTGCATCCACATGCTGTTTATTTTAATCTCCCCACTTGTCTTCACTGCTAAGCATTCCTAAAATACCCACTTTTAGTCTAGAGCTACTGTGTGGTACTCATATACAGCATACATTGGAATTTAGGCATTCATTCACTTATTTCTTCAAGATGCTCTTGACTAAATAGAAAAAGGAGAGCTAAATTACTTGGTGATTGAAAAGCAGTTGCTAACCCATCAAGAAAGCTGTCAAGAGATTACACCATTATTTTCAAGGATAGATATAGAGGATGATCTTAATCCCTTGAAAGAGCTGAACCAAATGACTGTCAAAGCAATAAAGTAAATTCTGAACGGTGAATGCCTCCAATACTGTATCATTTTGGGTTGCTGCTTTTTGTTTTTATTTTGAGCAAATATGCTGTTCAGTGTGAGTCTTCTGGTTCATACAGAGCACTAAGACTGGTATGAGGTCTCTTTCTGATCTATTAATTAAAAGACTATTATCAATTCCAGTTGACTCCCCTTCCCCAATACAGGTGAAGATGAAATATTTGGGGAGCATTTTCCAAGGTCACTGAGGTTTTATTAACCTGTGATAACAAAATTCCTGTGGTTTCTGCCACCCTACCATCAAGCACTTGCGAAAAAGTCAGTGATCATTAGGGGTGCCCTTTTCAAAAAGTCATCTTTGTACTTTTGCTGGTTCCGTTTGCACACACAGAATTTGCACCCACACTTTATATGCACAGTTAAATTGGGGATTCGGAGCTGAGTATTTGTTGTGCCAGTGTAGAAAAATGCATAGGAGTTTTCCTAGTAGAAAAGGGCCTATGAGGAACTGTTTAAGGTCATACCATATCAGGCCATAGACTAATCGTACTCCTTAGATCAAAAGCAATATTTGGAAATGGGGATCAGTATTTTCATTAACGATGGAATTCACCTGTCTAGCCTATGCATCACTTAAGCCCATTAACCCCTGAAAATAGTCCTTACAGTGGTCTTCTGCACAGGGATGAATGTTATCACCAATGCAGTATCCTTGTAAACAGGAAAGGAGTGAGAGACGCCCTGATGGTGAGGCCAGTAGATGCTCAGCTATGTGAATCCACCAACCATTCTATGAAGGGTTTCCAGTCTGGGGATGAGGATTTCTTTCCCCACAGAGATTCCAAGCAGCCAAGATCTGGGCCAAAGTGTTAAACACTCTAAGAACTATAAAAATGTTTAAAATGTGATTCTTAACCTGCTTAGTGTCTCTCATCTTCAGTCCTTCAATGTGGGTTTCAAAACCTGCCCCTCTGCCATACTGTTCTATGCAAGCTATAGGCCCCAATCAGCTGTCATTGAAGTCCATGAATGAGGCCACATGAAAGTGGTAACAAAAAAAACCTTTAATAGAAACTATGGTGGAGCTGGTAGCAATGCCACAGTTGACGTTCTGTTATGTATAAATGGTTTGACAATATTTTCCATTTTCTCTCACTCTCATCAGTGGGACTGTGCATGAGCCAGCATAGAACATGTAATTTGTTGCTGGTATAGACCAATATGAAATCACTAGCTCAGGAGCAAGCAGGGGAAGAGGCATGATTCAAAGTTTGCTGTATTCTCATTGGCTCTCAGGGTTGCTCCTGGGATGGTCCAACAGGACAGTATCTAAATTAACAATCTAGCCCTTAATGTTTCTTTGCCTGTATTCTATTATAAAATTTATCTTGAGAATATTCTGAACACCTTTTGCAGCATGATTTTGTTCTTTGGTGGAAGTTTACTTTTGTTATTCATGCAGCTAATATTTTTACTTTTTATGTCTTCACTTGGCCACTTTGTCTTCTCTTTCGACACTGTGTACCTTTGGTGACTAAAGATAGTATCCGATCCTTGGATTCCCAGATAGCATCTTTCTCTTTTTCTTTCTATTTCCTCTTTTCCTCCCTTCGGGTCCAATTCAACCTCACAGTAGTATATGCACTGCTCTCTTCTCTCACACTTTTATCAACTCACTGCTTTATGTCACTAGGCTTCTTAAAATTTCTTCTTCTTCATGGCTGACAGCGGTGCAAAGGAAAAAATAAAGAGGTCAGCTGTCCTTTGGAAAAAGTTTTCTAAGAGAGCAGAAGAAGTTCTATTTAAACTTTTTAGGACACCCCTGAAGAAAGCAAGCCCTTTAAATAAAGTTATCCAAAAAGTCAGGACTTTTGCCTCTTGTAATATTCTCCTTTCTCTGAACACAGAAGTGTCTTTGAAACTAAAAGTCTTTTGTATTCCCAGCTATCTACAATGTGCATGGGTAATACCCAGCATTTGCCATTGGCAGACATGGCAAAGTGAATATAATCTACACTAAGGCCTTGATCCAGCAAACACATGCTTAATTTTAATCAGATGAGCAGTCCCGCTGAAGTCAATGCAGTTTCTACTGAAGGCAATGGGACTATGTAAATGCTTAAAATTAAATGCATGCTTAGGTGTTTGTAGGATTGGGTCTTAAATCTGATGATTTGCATCACTAAAATAAAAACTGATAACATGAATGTTTGTTTATTCATAACATTTTAATGATCTCTAGGGGACTAATTCTGCACGTGTGCAACAAATCTCCCATTGGCTTCAGTGATCCTTTGCACCAGGAAGTCTGAAGTGAGCCATTTTTATTACTTTCTTGATTTTTTCCCATTTCCCTAAGTACCATTCTATGGTTGAAAGACCAGGGAATAAGCACAGAAGCAAAACTAATGACTGAGGTAAATCTTTCTGGACAAATACAGCACCTTGACATCAACTGTCCTAAATTTGTAATATCCATGTTCAAGATGTGAGATTAAAGATCTAAAATAGAACTCTGGGGCCTTTAGGGATTCCAAGGCCACAGCCATGAATTTTTTACTTTCAGATGTAAATTTTAATTGTCTCTAAAAGTCATATCTTGTAAATAGGCTAGTCTCTGAAATTCTGCTGCTTTCTGAATAGTGGCTCTTGTCTTACGATTGAAACCAAATGGGACTGAACTTATTACTCCTATTCTGAAAGGTCATTTTGTGAAATGACTATATTTGTGACTATATTAGAAAATAAATCATTTAAAGCTATCCTATACATGGCTCCTGGCTTGAATGTCTTAGAATCTGCTGACTATGAACAAAGCACTATGAACAAAGCAAAGAAGCCTGGTTGTTTCAAACTGGTCTAAAGCTGCCACCTTCTGGTAAGTAAGTGGTACTTTTTGTTAACCAACGTTTGCTGCATGATAGCATTTAAAGGCTGCATTCTACCCTTGATCATTGCTTAGAACTCCGATATATGCCAATGCTGTACATAAACAGAGGATAAAATACATTCTTGCTCTTACTGTTGGAGAATGAAAACAGTATCAATACAACAAACACACATCCAGAAAACAGGATCTCGGCTGCCAGGAGCCTTTGGGTTGGATTCCTTGCTCAGTGCTTGTCGGCCTGTGATGCTCACACTCTCTTCTTGGGCTACATATTTTTCTGCTTGTTTATATGGTGCTGTCCTACCCATTGCTTCCGGGCCACACCAGGACTTTCTGTTCCTCTGAGGGACTATGTGACTCTCTTTGTGCTTTCAAGGCCTTCTCGGAGCTGTCACTATGTAGTTAGTGAACAATATATAAAATCCTCAGGACATTCCCCACCCATCATAGAGCAACAGAACAACTAACTGGCGAACGAAGTCAGACTTTTCAAAGGGTGCTCAGAATTGCCTAAGCAATTTTGAACATGCAGATACAATATCTGGTACTAGCTGCTATAGGTTCAGAGGAGCAATTTGCTTCAGCTAAGGCTACAAAATTTCATATGATGATCAGAAACCTGTACAAACCTAATGAGGTCATTGTTCTCCATGCCTCCTCTCAACCCAATCATAGTGTTGTGTCACCTCAT
Organism: Macrochelys suwanniensis; assembly: GCA_033296515.1. NCBI lineage: Eukaryota > Metazoa > Chordata > Testudines > Chelydridae > Macrochelys > Macrochelys suwanniensis. Next base: position 27,446,714 of record CM065780.1, on the reverse strand, counting down.
GGTCTCTTTCTTGGTAGTTAGCAGAAGCAGGCAGAATCCCTGGAATGGTGATATAGGCACAAGGCCAGTAACAGTAGAACATATATTACTGCCTGGAAAGTGGGACAGAGGCATCTCCCTACCTGCTGCTGGGTTTGCTGACTACAAAATATTTTCACTTTTCTTGAGCAGGAACCACCCTCTCACCTGACCTTCCTCTTAGGGTTACTTCTCAAGTCCTTCCCCTCTGGCAGGAGCCACACCGTTTAGGAGCTGTCTCTGGACATGCCATGTGCACAGACCCAGCCAACACCATACCTCACTTACAATATTGTTTCTTCCTATTCCACCACCCTATGCCCTAGAAGCTTCTTTCCTTTTTCTGCCCACAAATAAAGGGGACAGCATGCCCATTTGGGAGTGTATTAGGCTCTTGCTGGCTTGTTTATTCACATACATCTACCATATTATGGAGCTTCCTGGAATGCATCATTCTTCACCCTACAAAACGCCTAAAACTCACACTTAAAAATCGGAAAATGATTGGCTCAGGATAAACATGATGAGCGTTCATTTTAAATTTCAAGGAAGTATTAAAACAAGATCTGTCATGAGAGTGAACAACACTGAGTTCCTATAACAAATACAGAAAACACTATCACCCCATTGTCTTGCTACAGGAGGGGTGAGATTACAAAACTCCAGAACTGCCAGAATCTCACTGGGCGTTAAGGTGCATTTGTGGGAACCTTTTCATTGGCAAACGTTTGGGATGGTTTATATTTTATATAGAAGCTCATCGCTGATATCTGGATGGAGTGATCATAAAGCTATGAAATGTGTCAATAAAAGGTCAACTATTTTCTCCTATCTTATCCACATACTATTATTCTTTGTCTTTTGGCTTTAGGATGTGGTTTAGCTGCAATCTATCCCTGTTGATGTACAGACTATAATTCAGTAAAGCCTTATGAAAAGTTATTATATAAATCAATAAATGTGTAATAAGGATAATCAACAAGACCCATATACCCACCAGTTCTCACAGACATACTATGTTGTAATTTCACAGAGTTGTGGTATATTGTAGTATACATGTGTGCATTTTTCAGCTCTTCACATATATATCCCCTTGCTCCATTGATTTCCAAGTCTCTTTCTCTATGTTCAGATGCAGGAGAAACTAATTTCAGTGCCAGTCTTTTGCTAAATACTACAGGATCCTGGGAAGTTTTGCCACAAGACTTAAGAAAGAAAGAAAGGAGATTATTCATAAAACTCATCTGAAATGCACTGTATACATAATAACACATAAGGAAAAATAGCCATTAGTTCCTTTTCCCCCTGGAAAAGTTTTAATAACTGCTTTAAAACCACTCACAACTTCCATGGGCATGGAGATATAGCATGTGCCTTATATGTCCCCTAGAAACAATGCTTGCACATCATGACAACCTGTCGGCAACAATGACCAAGCTATAATTCGTATCCCTTATGTCTCTGGTCTTTTTCTCCAAGAAGCAACTGCTCCCAACTATATGTCACCCTTCCCTTCTTTAAACAATGTCTCCCATGCAGAAGGCTTGTTTGTCCACTCACTGACAGCCATGTAAATGAGAAGTAACCCCATCAAAATCAGTGGAGTTATACTAGTATAAAGCTAAAATGAGAGGAGAATCAAGCCCTATATTTTTCTACCAAAGACTGAATACCATTTGCAATAAATCTCTCAACTAGGCAATTCAACTTTCTCAATGCCCGAGAAGTCTGTAGGGATGTTTTTAGGCAAAGGGAGAACTGAGTGAAGGACTATCCAGAGCAAGCTCAGAAGACAGCAGTGGACAAAAGCTAAATAAAGAAGAGAGACAGTGGATGGAGAAAAACAGTGGGAATGGGAGAAGTTGTGAAAGGCCTGGCAGATAAACTATGAGGTTCATCAACACCTGCAGCATATAAACTTTAATTTAAAGTTCTTATTCTAAATTATTTTCCAAAACTGAACCAAAAGTCAGCTGTTGCAGTGCTAACGCTAAGTCTGTTGCAGACAAGATCCTGAAACAGTATCTCAGCATGACACCCTATTTTCTCGCAGTATCCCCATAATGCTAAGAATATTTGCTGCTCTGTCTGTGGCTTTAACTACTGGGGAATTTTTCACCATTCTTGATTACCTGAGAATGGACCCTCTACAATGGCCAAGAACTACTGGAATGGAAAGGACTAACTGTGATGTTTCTTTATTGTGATTTGACCCAACTCACTTATAAAAACATAGCGAATACAAATGAAAGCTTAATAAGACTGACAGGATCTCAAAGCATTGGAAAGCATGTACTTCACTCTTGTCAAGATGCAGCTAAGTTGCACAACTAACTTGCATGAAGTTATTAATTTTCACATTCATCCCACCCATTACAGAATCCTTGATCTGCTGCTGGGAAGAAGATATGTCACAGTGCATGTCTCCCTTAGCTTTAGAATCTACATAAAGAGAGGGGAAAGAAAACAGGAAAGAGGAATATCTTCAGAGCAGAAGAACTTCTTTGTGTGGTGGACAGAGCAGAATACGTAAGAAAAATGAATTTATCTCATTTTCGTTTCTCATTGCATGTAAATCCATACTTTAAAAAAAAGTGGATGATCCAATTCACATCAACAGGACGGAGGCTTGGGCCCATTCAGATTTTCTCATACATTATGGCCCAATAAGGATATTCTGAGATCAACACAGTAGGTGCAATAGGAGCTTTCACTCTCTTCAAGAGCTGGATAACTCACTGGCATGGATTTTGACCACCTGTAAAAAACAGCTTCTAGTTTATGAATGGTGCTCACAATATAAAGTTCCCTGTCGCAATATACATTAACTCACCTGTAAAATGGTATTGTAATGAGGGTAAGCAATCCTTCTGGATTTCAACAATTTGAGCCATATTTAGCAATGTGATGATGCACTTCTTTCTTCAGATAATCAATAACAGTGAAAATGGTATCTGTCGGTAAAACCTCTCAGAATGAGCCTGAGACTCCACAACACAATGCTGAGGAGATAAAGACATATAATTCTGCTGACAACCATTTTTCAGTTATTTGATGCATGTCAGTTTCCAGTTCCCTTATCTTTATTTTGAATGATCTTCTAAAGTAGCTTGCACTGACTCTCTGCCACATCACAAATATTATTGGATATTTAATGCCGTTTCCTTCTGTCTCTGGCAGGGAGGAAAACAGTTTCAAATCAGGGATATTTGAAATGCTGCATGAGGCATATCAACCAGTCAGATTCCATTCTTTTCTCCCTATTTGTTATAAAGTAACACTACAAAAAGAATAAAAAAGTAATCTCTCCAAAGCCAGTAGAATAAATGACATATATACTGCTATGAGTAGAACAAAAACAAACACTACATTTATGCACAGCACCTAACACATGGGAGTCTGAACTCACTTGGCATTTCTGGGCAGGGGAAAGTTTAGCTAAATCCCTGCACAGTGGTTCCAATCTGAGTTTTAGGTCTGGACCCATGTCTGATTTGCTTTCAGTAAATTTTGATTCAGAATAGCTGATTGGAAAATGGTTTTCCCCGATGGAAAATTTTAACGTTTCATTAAAAAAAATAAAACCCAACATTTTCCAGGTTTTTTTGAGGGTTTTTTTTAATTAAAAGATGAATTTTCTGTGAAAACCAGACATTTTTCATGACAAAAATTGTTTTGTTGAAAACCCATTGTCTATTGAAAAATAAGTTTAGATGGAAAAAGTTTAACCAGTCCTTACTTCATGAGGATATTTAGTACAGCTGAAGATAAATTTGCTGACAGACTGTTTTTCCATTGGAAAATGGTGATTCATTGAAAGCAAAACATTGTGCAGAAACATAATCTCATAGAAATGTAGGGCTGGAAGGGACCTTCAACTGTCATCTAATCCAGCCCCCTGTCCTGAGACAAGACCAAGTAAACCTAAACCATCCCTGACAGGTGTTTGTCTAAACTGTTCTTAAAAACCTTCAATGATAGGGATTCCACAACCTCCCTTGATAACCTATTCTAGTACTTAACAATTGTAACTTTTTGACTGATTTAGAGTGCAAATTGCATGAGTTACTAACCACAGTTCCTTTACTCATAGGCAGCTACATAAGATTATAATTAAAGATGAGATTGGTGAGTGTAGCAGGGTGACTACCCCGCTTCTGCCTTAGAGAGGTTAAAGCAGCCCGGGAAAAGGCAGTGAGGGGAAAGAGCAGGCTGATTGGGAAAGCAGCCGCAGCTGTGGCCAGCTTAATCAGGGCCCAGCTGGCCCTTATAAGAGGGCAGTGGGCCAAGAGCAACAGTCCCTCTCTGCCTTTGAGAGAGAAGGGCCTGGCTGCTGGGAAACTAAAGAGGGACCTGAGGTGGGAGCAGCGCCAGGGGAAGGCAAGAGGAGCTGGGGAGCTCCCGCTTGGAAACCCCTCAGGCTGCAGGGCCTTGTGCGGGGTCTAAGCAGGTTCTAGGGCTGTGAAGGGGTGACCTGGGGCTAGGTAAAGGCAGCAGGCCTGAACCTCCCTTGCCTATGATGATTAACTAATACAGACTGCAGTCTGCCCCAGGGAACCGGGGCTTGATGATGACTGGCAGTAGCCCATAGGCTGAGGCAAGGTGAGGATAGAGGGTGGGGGTTCCCCTGGGAGGGGGGGACCCAGCAACTGAGGCCAGTCAAAGGGGCACCAGGGTCTGGGAGGATATGGGGGCCAATGGCAAGCAGGACAGTGACCTGCATGGGTGCTCCAGGCTAGAAAAAACCCTAATTCCCGGACAACCAGCAGGAGGTGCCGCTGGGTGAGTCCTGCACCGTTACATCGAGCCACACATAGAAACATAAAATCTTTATTAGTACATAGGGCTGGTCCACACTAGGGGGTGGGATCGATCTAAGATACGCAACTTCAGCTACGTGAATAGCATAGCTGAAGTCGAAGTATCTTAGATCGAATTACAAAGCACTTACCTCGGGTCCATGCGGCACAGGCAGGCTCCCCTGTCGACTCTGCTTACTCCTTGCGCCGAGCTGGAGTTCCGGAGTCGACGGGGAGCGCTTCTGGGATCGATTTTTCGCATCTACATGAGACACGATAAATCGATCCCAGAACATCGATCGCTACCCACCGAATCGGGCGGGTAGTGTGGATGTACCCTTAGATGCAAACAAGTTGCATTGGAATTACAGAGAAGTAAGAGGAACAAGATAAATACAGCCAGGGGTGGCTCCAGGCACCAGCACAGCCCTCCCCGTGGTGCTCCTCCGGCTGGGGGGGAGAGGGGCCGCAGCCGGGCTTGCCGCCTTCCCCGCAGCGCTCCTCCAGCCGGGGGAGGCGCTGGGAGGGGGGGTTGTTTTTTTGTTTCGGTGGGGTTTTTGGCTTGGGGGTTTTGGGTTTTTTTTTGCTTGGGGCGGCAAAAATGTTAGAGCCGTCCCTGAATACAGTACAATAACACCTGTATTGCACACACTTGTAACCTTATGGAGACCATCAGAAGTGAAGATGAAGACAAAATTTCCTATGAAACAGACCATCCAGCTCCCACCCAACTCTAGTAGTTAGCAATGATGAGTGGATGGGGAAGTGTCAGAAAGTTTAGTGTGATCTCCCAAAGGTTCGGATTCTTCTCTGATCTTTAGCAGAACTGCAGCTCCCCTAAGGTCTGTACAACCGGAACATTTATATCAGCAGGCTTTCTTTCAAGGTTTCTGGTACTTACCTCTTTTGTCAGCATCAGAAATATTAGAAGCGATAGCTGTGCTTCCACTTCATTCTGAATAAGAACCAGAGTTCAAAAGTGCATAAAATAAAGGAATGAGGGTAATTGACCAACTTTTAAAAATAGCTTACATATGTGACGGAAAAGTGGCTTGAGGGTTCATTAGATTTGTTTATATTCTTTATTTATTTACTGCGGGGACTGGGTTTTGTCTGTGTGGGAATGTAATGAAAGCCATTATTAGACCAAACACAGTGTACAAAGCACAACTCAAATGCATATCCAATTTTCTGTCTCAATACACATCAAATTAATTTTAATATGTTCTTTTTATGAAAGGACGCATTTTCTCGGTACATACCGAGTGGAATACAGCTGGCAATATGTCATAACAGAGGGCTAACTAATCTGCTGGTCATGTGGATGTACAAGACAGAGCAGATGAATAATTCTTCAGTTCTTTATCTGGGTGAACCTGAATAAGAGAAATATACTACGGCATAATCAGTGACATTAATTACTACAAATGGCCTCTGAGCCTTTCCTCTTCCAAGCTACACCATAGATAAGAATGTATACAATATTTACCCATTCTCCAAGGCTTCATTGATCATATGTTCTAAGATGCTTTCTTGTATATATTGGTTTATCTTAAACCTTTTCTTTGTATGCCTTTTAATTTATTGCTAAATGCCAATTCACTCCTCCTTTCTAGGATCAGCAAACATTGCTAATCAACGAATGAAGCTAATGAGCGTGGTAGGGAATCAGCACCTCACAGGAGCAGGCTCTATGAATTGCAAAATCTTGAACAAATACTGGATTTAATTACTTCTATGGAACATAGACAAGATCTTTGAAAATCTGGCCCGGTATATAGGTGTTGAAATATGAAATGAGGAGCCCAACTAACAGACCAATTTTTAAAAATCTTATCCACAGTTTTTGCTTTTGTAATTTTCATATGGACCCTCAAGCAGGAGCGGCGCCAGCTTTTTTGCTGCCCTAGGTGGCAGCTCTGGGAGAAGCAGCCGCCAAAATGCTGCCAAGGACCCGGGCGGCCGAAGAAAACTCGTCACCACCGAAATGCCGCCGAGGGACGTGAAATGCTGCCCCCTGAATCCTGGAGCCCTAGGTGATCGCCTAGGGTCGCCTAGTGGAAACGCCGGCCCTGCCCTCAAGTAATTTTACTCCAATTACAACAGGCCTTTCCCATCCTGAGCAGAGATTGTGGGCCAAATCCTCCCCTGGTGTATATCAGCATAGCTTCATTGACTCTAGTATGCTACTTACCACCAGCTGAGAGTCTTGCAGTGTGTCTTGTTCCAGATCTTTTGCAAAAAGAAGAACATTTGGCTGTTGTGTCTGGAGGACAGCACTGTATGTAACATTGCTTATTTATTAAACTCCTGCAGTAATCCAGAACTATGGCACCAGAGAAGGATGGAATAGGAACTTTATTTCCTTGTCTTTATTGGTGGTTATCAGAACCTCATTAGTTTTAGGAAGATACAACCAGCAATAATTACTGTACAAGGTTGACTTTAATACAGCTTTAATAAATGCCTTTGGACCCTAATGATAGACCAAAAAAATGTACATTTATAACTTGCATAGCTGCCGGTCTCTGTGGCCTATCTAGTTGTACTTGTAACATCTGACCTGTTTTTTATTTTATTTTTTGACACTTGAACCAAGGCTGCCATAAGCTATAGAATCTCTTCTGGAAAAAAAATTACTGTTGGCGTCTATTACGCTAAACTCTTCCACCCAGCAGTTGACTTGAATAGCCAGCCCAGGCACTGGGCAAATATGTCAGGGAGAAAGACAGGAGTAGAACTTTGCAGAATTTATGTACTTTCCATCTCCATGTGGTGGACAACAGGAAGCTCTGCCCAGCTACATATCCCTTGACCTATCAATGGCACGCCCTTCACCCACTTATGTCCCATCCATCCCCTGTGTGCAGACACACAGGGAGCTGTTCAATGCAAGGGATGGAAACCTGCTGCATGAACCCCACATCCAGGGCCTCCACCACCTGTAGAACCTCTACAGCTGGGTTTTAGCTTTAGCATGTTAATGAGAAGATTAAGACTTGTGTTGGCCCTATTAGGAGAGCCTGCAGTGCTGGTCACAATGGACTGTTCTAGTGATAATAGTCAGTATCTTGCTGCACTGTATCTATTGTTCTTGTCATATAAATCTTGGACAATGTAAAATTGTATTTTGGTTATTGTTGCTGTTGGTGGTTTGGTGGTGGTTGTTTTGTTATGCTATAGGAGAATTACTCTGGAAATAGGAGCTATACCTATTTGCATGATAATGGACCACTGTCTTCCAGGCAACAATCAAAGAGGCTATTGAATTTTTATGCAAAACACCTGCTTGCAGCTTTTCCTTATATCAAATCATTTGGTGGCATCTGGGAGAACCTATTAGTACCTTAAAAGCTTTTATACATTGGAATATGACTCAGCCTAAAAACAAACCTGATATAAAGCAGAGGAGAAACACTTGTCTCATAACAAAAACAAACCATGGCTGGGCACCAGGAAGAAGCACCTTGTATTAATTTGTAGGGTTTCCAAGGTTGATGCGGGCCACTCCACAGCAAGTTACTGAATTTATAAAGGTTTCAGGTACAGATCAGAGGGAAGCCTGATATGTGAAGAGGGAGAAGGTGCAGGAAGGGGACATCCAAACCTTTCCTTATTAGGATATGAATTCCTATCTCCCCCTGTCCCCTGCTTGGTGGCTCCACTTCCTGACTGCAGACCTATGAAGTAATAATGGGATTTTATGTGCCCAGGCTCCTTTCCATTCCCTGCTCAGCACCCTTGCTTGATCTCATGTCTATGCTTGAAAAGGCAGCTCTGACCTCTGACAACCAAGAAAGTATGCAACAAAGTTAAAAATAGCAATGAAAGGAAAACTTTAAGAATTGTTACTTCAGAGATGTTCTGATGTGGGAGGCGATTCACAAGCTTTTTTTATACTCAGAAACTTAAAGGGGGGCATTGAGGGGGAAATGACTACATTTTCAATACAGGAGTCCTCGCTATGAAGAAATGTATCGGTTTATTCTGCAGAATAATAAAGTATGGTAATTAGATTAAGAGTTGGCATTGCAATATCATTCACATTGTGGTGACCTTTCAGATCATTAACTGTAACTTGAAGTACGAACTCCTGCACTCTAAATATCAGTTAAACGGGAATGTTGCTGTGTTAATGTTCATGTTATTTATTAATTCAGCTGAGCATGGATGGCTCTTTTACAGACAAATGAAATGACAGGTCCAAGTGTGGGGTTGTCTGGGTGTGATGAGTCTCAACCTGAGTGTATCTACATCAGTAGTTCATAACATGTATGGCACTGTAACCGTTCATCATAACAGTATTGAAGTAACATCAGATTCTATGTATAATATATTCCATTCAAACGTTTGGATCACTTCTTTAGTTTCTACTCTGATTTTCAAAAATAGCTTGTTGGTTTAATCTGTATTTCAACAGCTATGCAAATTTGGGACAATGCTTACACTGCTTTTATTTTACTTAATTTATTTATTTTATTAGCATTACTTTGCCTGTGCAGTCAGCACAGAGTTTTACTTCTTATCAGGTTACATTGTTCCTAGGAAAAAGGTCATAAACATATTTTAATGCATATTTTAGTCCTGTGATTACCCCTGAGATTTAGATTCATACTGATATTATAAAAAGGTTATTGGGGATGGAAAATATACAATGAAGTTGTTTATCACCAAGGTAAATGTCTTGAATTCAGTTAAACTGTTCTCACAGTCAGTTCTCCAATTAAGATTTCTTCTTCTGCTGAAGTAGATTACACAAACTGCTCATTAAACTGCAGTCTTCTATTGTCAGTTATGAGCAATTTTTGAGTGTAGTGTTAATGCAACTAAATCTCTGCTTTTCATACCATATAAAGCAAATGGTTTAATTTAATTTAGAATATTTGAGCTTAGCACAGTTCTTGTAGGGACCTTACATAGCAAATTTGTCTGTCAATGGAAGAACACAATTGACAGCAGAGATGGATTTGGCCCCTGATTTCTAAATTTCCTGAAGATTACAGAATAACGGCCAAATTCTTCCCTGGTGGTAATCCATTTTTACAAACATTTTGTAGTCTCCACCATAGCTTACGATATGCCTCAAAACTGTGCACAGATGAGGCACGCCAGTGTTTCTTCTAATATAAATTCTGTGTTATTGTGATCATACCTCATGTTTCTTAAATTTAAACTGACACTATGCTTCTAGACCCATTGGCATACACATGGAGTGAAATCCTGGCTCTACTGAAGTCAACCGCAAAACTGCCGTTGACTTCAGTGGGGCCAGCATTTCACCCATGGTGTTTTGTGCAATCTTCTGTCATCTTTATTAGCCAAAATAACTTAATGTAAGTCAGTAAAGTGTCTACTCTCCATCCACTTCATCTTCCACATAGTCAATTAACTAAGAGCTAAGATGTTTCCCTGCCCATACCCACCCATGAAGTGCTATAAGCAGGATTTTTTTTTTAAAAAAAAACACCCCTTGTGTTACTGACCTTTAAATTGGTTTAGTAAATTAATCTCTTCTACCTCACGGTGCAACTGGAGAGCTTCAGGAGCCACAATGCCTTCTGGTGCTCCTCCACACTATCCCTTACTATGGGCTGCATACTAAAGTCCCAACTCAGCAAGGCATTTAAGCATATGCTTCAATTATTCCCTTTTTATCAAAACACTTCAACACATGATTAACTTCAGCACCCGGAAAGATAATGGAGCAAATAATTAAACAATCAATTTGCAAACATCTAGAAGATAAGGTGATACAGTAGAACCTCAGAGTTATGAACACCTCATGAATGGAGGTTGTTCAGAACTGAAATGTTCATAACCCAGAACAAAACGTTTATCTTTTAAAAGTTTATAACTTCACATTCACTTAATACAGCTTTGAAAGTTTACTATGCAGAAGAAAAATTATGCTTTTGACCATTTTAATTTAAATGAAACAAGCACAGAAACAGTTTCCTTACCTTGTCAAATCTTTTATTTTTAAAATAGTTTACGTTTAACACAGTACTGTGCTGTATGTGCTTTTTTTCCCCTTCTTCTTCTTGTCTCTGCTGCTGCCTGATTGTGTACTTCTGGCTCCAAATGAGGTATGTGGTTGACTAGTCAGTTTGTAACTGGTGTTCAAAACTGAGGTTCTACTGTAAGTAACAGTCAGCGTGGATTTGCTAAGAACAAATCATGTCAAACTAACCTAATAGCCTTCTTTGACAGAGTAACAAGCCTTGTGACTGGGGGAAGCAGTAGATGCGGTATATCTTGACTTTAGTAAGGCTTTTGATACTGTCTTGCATTACCTTCTCATAAACAAATTAGGGAAATACAACCTAGATGGAGCTACAATAATGTGGGTGCATAACTGGTTGGAAAAATGTTCCCAGAGAGTGGTTATAAGGTTCACAGTCAAGCTGGAAGAGCATATCAAAGAGGGTCAAGCAGGTATCAGTTCTGGGTCCAGTTCTGTTCAGTGTCTTCATCAGTGATTTAGATAATGGCATAGAGTACACTTATAAAGTTTGTGGATGATACCAAACTGCTTTGATGGATAGTATTATAATTCAAAATGATCTGGACAAACTGGAGAAATGGTCTGAAGAAAATAGGATTAAATTCAATAAGGACAAATGCAAAGTACTCTGCTTAGAAAGGAACAATCAGTTGCACACATACAAAATGAGAAATGACTGCCTAGGAGTACTTCAGAAAGGGATCTGGGGGTCATAGTGGATCACAAGCTAACTCTGAGTCAACAGGGTGATACTATTGCAAAAAAAGCAACCATCATTCTGGGATGTATTAGCAGAAGTATTGTAAGCAAGTCATGAGATTTAATTCTTCCACTCTACTCTGCACTGATTGGGCCTTAAGTGGAGTATTGTGTCCAGTTCTGGGTGCCACATTTCAGGAAAGATGTGGACAAATTGGAGAAAATACAGAGAAGAGCAGCAAAAATTATGAAAGCTCTAGAAAACATGACCTATGAGGGAAGATTGAAAAACATTGGTTTGTTTGGTCTGGATAAAAGAAGACTGAGAGGGGACATAAAGTTTTCAAGCACATAAAAGATTGTTACAAGGAGTGGGTTTGAAAAATTGTTCTCTTTAACTTCTGAGTATAGGACAAGAAGCAATGGCCATAAATTGCATCATGGGTGATTTAGGCTGGATGTTGGGAAAAACTTCCTAACTGTCGGGGTAGTTAAGTGCTGGAATAAATTGTCTAGGGAGGTTGTGGAAACTCCATCGCTGGAGATTTTTAAGAGCAGGTAAGATAAACACCTGCCAGGGATGCTCTAGATAATACTTAGTCCTGCCATGAGTTCAGGGGACTGGACTAGATGACCTCACGAGTTCCCTTCCAGTCCTATGGTTCTAGAACTAGGGATTGGCTGCTAAATCATGGCCTAGAAACACAAGAGAGTGCTAAATTACTAAATAATATGCTGTCAGTGCCCACAAATATAGTTTTCCACTATAAACTTAATTCCAAGTCAGACAGGTGAGTAGGGCTAGAATCAAAGGGCGAGTCACCTATGTTAACTGTTAAATGCACTCAGGCTTTGCTTTTGTGAAAATCATATGCCACAAACTATTTATAGTTAAGGCAGCGTGCCTGTCACAGAGGACACAGAAGTCATGGATTCCGGGCTGGCAGGGTCTGCCCAAGCCAGGCAACCCCTAGGCCAGCAGTAGTTTGAGTGTGTGGGAGGAGGCTCAGGGTGGCAGGGGGTGTTACCCATGGTTCTTTCAACTCAAAGCTCTTGGTAACTTTTACTCTGTGTGAGGTGGTGTCAGGAAATAAATCAGGGGAGCACGGCCATCTGACTGATAGATGGCTGGCACAAATAGGACAGCACAAGAGTGCTTTCACTTAAAGTTAAACTTTACTTGGTCTCAAGAACTTACACACGTCCGCAACAAGTTAGTAAAACACCCCCCACCCTCGATAATTACCGAAGCGGAGTGTGGCTCTCGAGTGGCACAGCGGCAGCCCGTCTGCTGGTGGGGAACACACGATGCATCCAGAGGGAGAGTACCACTAACTCCAACTTTTCCCCTCATGTATACATTAGTAATACAATGACATGTCACTTAAAGAAAATTTGTTATTCAAGCAGTTTCAAAGGTCAAGTAAGAGGTTTCCTTCTAGTCGTCGATTAACCAGGTGTGTTTTTTTCACAGTTTACACTCCTTGAGGCCCCTAAAATACATGTATGAGAAATTTCAACACAATTCTTATCAGCAAGGATCTGGGGTCAAGCTGCCCTTTCTGTGGCACCCAAAATCCCCTCCCCTCATGCCTTGGTTAAGCTGAGGGTGCTGCGTGGCCAATTTACGGCCTGCTGACGTGACTGCTTTTAGCAATAAGTAATAGTGGTTTCAGGCACTTTACTGGTATTCCAAAATCTCTCCATTCAGGGGTTGGGATGTGGGGTGGCGCTTATCCTGGGGGGGGCTCCCCGGCTCCCACTGGCATGTCCCTGCCGCTCCTATGTGGAGGGGCCAGGGGGCTCTGCATGCTGCCCACGCCCTCAGACACTGCCCCTGCAGCTTCCATTGGCTGCAGTTCCCAGCCAATGGGAGCTGCAGAGCTGGCGCTTGTGGCGGGAGCAGCGCATGGAGCCCCCTTGGCTACCCATCCCCCTAGGAGCTGCAGGGACCTGCCGGTCGGATCCGGGTATGGAGCCTGCCAGCCCCACCAACCATCCCTCCCCAGCACCAGCAGGGTTCCTGGGCTGCACACTGCCGCCCACCCCCGTGCCTCCCCCAGTACAGATCCCGGGCTGTGCATTGCCAACACCCCCGCCCCCGCCCCAGCACCCATGATGCCCCCGGATCTCGCCTCTTTCCCCTCCCCGCCTCAGAGCATCCCTGGCCCAAGTTTTAGTTAGGAGTATATAGTAAAAGTCATGGACAGGTCACGGGCTGTGAATTTTTTTTTACTGCCCATGACCTGTCCATGACTTTTACTAAAAATACCCATGACTAAAACATAACTTTATTTATAGTTGATGTCCTAGAGATACACAGTCACTAGACAAGTTACTGTAAGAAATAAGCTTAGTGATTTAAGCAGAAAGGTTTTTCAGCATGCTTTACACATTGTTGAGCAAAATCTTTCACTTGAAGGAACTCTTCTTCACAAAAACAACTTGGCTTTTTGTGAGCCACCAACTCCAAAAGGAAAAAGAAAGAAAGACAAGCCGGGTAGGATTCAGAAGGGGGACTTATGCTAGGCGTTGCAGCACCTAACTGCAGCCTGTCACTAAGTGGAATTCACAGCCATGAGTTAGGTGCCCAAGCTCCTTATACAATGCATGGGGAGCAATAGGTTCCTAAAAAGGGGATTCACAGAAGCCAGCATGATGAGCAGGGAAATGCCTCAAAGAGAAGGGTGTAGCCTAAAACTCACCCTTCAAAGGAAGTTAGGCACCTAACTGTGGGCAGGAGGGAGGCACCTCCCTCCATTCAGATTCACAGCCATGAGCCAACTCCTGAAGTCTGGTACCTAAGCCAGGTCAGCCCTTTTTCAAGGAAAAAAAACAAGGAGGTAGTGCCCTCTGGTATCTAAAAGCCCGCTAGTTAGAGCACTCCCCAGGCTGTGGGAGACCGAGGTTCAAATCCTCACTCAGTCTGAGAGGAGCAAGGACATGAACTTGGGTTTCCCACATCTAAGGAGGGTGCCCTAACAACTGGACTATTGGGTATAAGAGGACATTGCCATCTCCAGCTGGGTTTTGTGCAGAGCCTGATCCGATTGCTGTGTCCTAAGTCAGCCTCTGAGCACAGACACCAGCTCAGGCCCCTCAGGCCAAGATAAGGGGGAATGCCAGCTTTCTGAATCCAGCTGGGGTTTAGGCATTATTTAGACACTAAGCTGCTTGGTGTTGTAGGGGCTTTTCACATGCCTACTGACAGAAACTGCCAAAAGTGGTAGTTAGAAGCCTAAGTACCCCTTTTATATTCCATCCACAGTGTTCCCAAGAACATGCCTTTCAGTCAGAGACATGAAGACTGTCGCCAATATGTTTAAAGATAGGAAAATTACCTTGTTTACTTTTAAGAATATTTGGGATCCATTTATAGCTCAGCTAACAAAGTCACTGAACACTTTGGCAATCTTGCCATTGCTCCACATACCCCCTTAATTTGCCTTTGTGTTCTTTAACGTATATTATATATGATTATTGTGAATATCAACAAAGCTACAAATAACCAAATACATAAAGGTGATAGATATACAAATGGTTCATGAGATGAATGGAATATAATATGAAGGTGCCATCACATCCCTCACAAACCCATTTTTTTAAACTTTATGGGTTTGTTGATGGTAATGATGGGTGAATCTCAAAAAAGTTTGCTCCACATAAGCAGCCAGAAGCTCATGCTCTTCCAGACACCTTGGATCTGCAAAATCAAGCTCAAATTCTCAGAATAACAAAGTTTCTCATTAGATTTTTTAAATATTTTGTGCTTTCAGAGAGGTATGCAATGCTGTGTGAGACTAACAGAAGAAGGCACCACTTTAAAAATAAAACTAAATGTTATTTGAACTGTTTCAAACCTCAAAAAAGCAGATCACCAATCAAATATTCTAGAATCACAAGCAAGATTTTGAGAAATCATTTAATACTAATGAAAGGAAAGAGACCCTGTAGCAAGGCGGAGGTATACATCCTTTAGATGCCTTGCTAAAGAGGTAGCTTCCCCTTGCTTCCCGGCAGGGTGGCCAGATGCATGGGCTCAGACCTTCAGCAGAGAGCCCCACTGCGGGCCCTAACGAGGGCAGGTTCAGGGTTATCTGCTGAGTCAGGTAGCGCCGGCTGGGTTGATGACTAGGGGAAGATATAAGCCCAGGGAAGGTCTCAGTTCGAGGAGGCTAGCCAGGCAGGAGGAAGGGGGGCTCTGGCTCTACTGGCTGAAATAAGCCTCGAAGGCCAGAGGACCCAGTGAGGGGTCGGCGTGGGGACTGGTGTTGGGGGAATCGGGACTGTACACACACTGTAAATAAAAGGACACGGGTGAAGCACTGGCAAAAGGCACCTGGGGCCCTTTCTTTGACCAGCCCAGCCACAGGGGGCAGGGACTAGAGGGAGGAAACCTGTATGAGCCCGTGAGAGAGCCAAAAAAATGATATCTTAAGGCTAAATCATGCCGTCCATATTTTTCAGCAGAACTCCCTTTTGAGACCAAAGGGGAAGTTCTGTTAAAAAATTGATGGTATGATATCGTCTTTGATGGAGGAATTAGAGGTAACTTAGGTTTAAGAAGCTGGTTTATCCTTGATCAATGGAAAGGCATGTGATTGAGTAAGAGTCCCTGCTGCATTTTTCATGTTTTTATAGACGTACCAAAAGTAAAAGATTTCCTGAGAAAACCTTACATCACAGTAGTTCTTACCAACCAATTCTTAGTTTTTCAAGGTATAATATATTTTGGGTGTATCCTTAGAAATAAATGCAAGCCATTTCATAAAACATGCAACATGTGTATGGTATTTGAAACTTTATTTCCCAAGTGAATGAAAAAATCTACACATCCTAGAGTTGACAAGCAGTTGTGTAAGCTAGTGCTATACACTGAATATTGACATCTCTCTTGGTAGAGATGAATAAGTCATTCATGTCAAATAATGTAGTCAAAGAAGTGTATGCATTTTTTTCTCCTTGTATAGTATATACAAACAGATTGAATTTTACAAATGAAGAGCATTATGTGAAATCATCCAAAATCACTTTACGCAAAGACTGTCCATCCAGTAGCTGTTTGCAAGCTACTCACTTCAACTATGTCTTTGATTATTAACTATTTGTAGTGTGTGAATGGTCACTCAAGTCACATGGCACAATTTTGTCTCCCTCATTTAATGATTGAAGCTTTTGTAAACAGGAAGTTGGAAATCAAAGAGCAGTGAATGTGAAGAAGACCGAGATTCTGCAATAAGTTCCACACAGTCAGGCTGATTTGCCTATAGCAAGCCTCACTGAAGTCAATGGGGCTCAATAAGGGTGTAGCAATCAGCTTTTTTTGGAGCTCGTTGGAAGGTTAGGGCCCCAGTGGATCTTACTGACACAGAGCTCCATGTGACCCCACATTTACATTAAGCAGACACATTTGCAAACAAAAGAATAGTTCTTACAAATGCTTGTGGAAAATAAATAAGCTCGTTTGGGCAGGGACTGCTTTTATAGTCTGTTTGTATAGTTCTTAGCACAATAGGGTCCATCTGGCCCCTTGGTGCTACCACAATACATATAATAATAGCAATTAATAAAGAATAAAAAGAGCTGTGAATCAGGCTGGTTGAAACATTGCCATCAAAATTGGTTTTGATGGTGTGACAATTAGGGAAATCTGGCTGTACAGCTTATGAATTCTGTGTGAGATTCAAAATTCTCTGAATGTATCTGCATCAAACTGTAAACTACATTTTGAGTGTAAGGCTGGTCTTTACCTTCCTTTTTTTTTTTTTTTTTTTTTGACAGCCATCTTGAACTAGAATTCTATAGAAATGCTGGCACAGAGCTAGCAATAGAGAGTTGTTAGTCTTTGATGATCAGCCATCCAAATTACAAAGAGGTGGCTGCTCCCCAGCTTTCCAAAGCTTAAATCAGAGGGAAGGCTGCCTTAGCAATGAAGTCACCTTGGAGGCGTTTCTGGTCACCTCCTGAGGCTGATGAGAGAATAACCTGACAGAGGAGACTGAAAGGTTATTGAAGGTGAGGAGTTGAGCTATTTGGGGCCATTTTTCTCCAAGCTCAAAAAGAGGGAGAATCAACCCAACATGCAGAGGGAATCCTGCTTAGTTGCCCGCACACAGGTGGTTCCCCAAGAATTCCCAAGGGAGGAGTGATCTAATGAGTGGCATTTCATTTAGAATATTTGCTGTTTTCTAAATAATCTGTACTCCCTTGTGCTTTATCTGCTACAGTAATGGTACGTAAACTGTGGGTAACGTGTGTGTGTATATGTTTCATGTTTTACACTTACTACGGGCAACCTGAAAGAGTTAAATGGTAACCCAGAAAACTTTGGGTGCAGTTTCATGAGAGGATGTGTTTAAATTTGGGGGAGTCTGGTGGGTCGGCACTGTGCCCAGGGACTAGGCAACTGGACAGAGGGTTCCAGCACTCGGGGTGGGTGTGGGGGATGGTTAGGAACCCCAACACTGGGGCAGTGTCTGGCCTGGGCTCTGATTGGGCTCCATAAGCTTAAAACAGCCAGGGACCCAGCCGCTTGGTTCTCTTACAGCAGTCTAGTGAGTGGCCACAAGGGGGCAACTGGGGTTCCAATTTAAATGAAATGTTTCATAGAACGTACTTTCTGAAAAAAAAAAAACTTTTTATTGAAAACCAGAATTTTTGGTTTTTTTCTGGAAATGTTTTGATTTGGAGTTTGCTGATGGAATTTTGACAATTTTTTTAAAAAAAAATTCTCAAAATTTTCCACAGGGAAAAAAATAATTGTGCCACTAGCACCATCAAAAGGCCAGGCTGGGCACTCTTGCTCATACTTAGTAGCACTACGCTCCACAAATTGACCCTCTGACTTCTGAGTGTCTACTAGTGGAGTAAGGTTATATGCAACGTAAGCAAGGTATCAGAATTTAGTCCTAAGTGAATTAGTTGTTTTTATGTGACTAAATACTTGTGAATGTTGTTCATAGTATTCATCCAGATCGATCTGTGGCCTTGTCATTGATCCAGAAAGGTTAGTGTCACAGGGTGACTGGCCTCTCTGATTGAAGCAGGTCCTACTCCCCTGATGACTAGGCAGGTGCACCCAGGTTCAGCCTAATGAAGGTGACACCTAAAGTAGAGGATGAGAAGAGAAAGGAAAAGAGGCAGCTGGCAGTGAGAATATCAGAATAACAGTTTGATAAAGGGGCAGGGAGAGGACCCCAAGGGAAGGCCATGAAGTGAGCTGCAGCAAGGGAGTTAGCTGCTGTAGTGGCAAGGTGGCCCAGGAAGAGAATGGCTTGGAAGCTGCTAGAAACCCTCTGGAGTGGAAGGATCTAATTTTGGTTGGCTGTTTCATTGGGGAGGAACACAAAGGGCCTGTGCCCAGAAAAAGAATCATAGGAATGGAAGGGACCTCGAGAGATCATCTAGTCCAGTCCCCTGCACTCATGGCAGGACTAAGTATTATGTAGACCAGGGGCAGGCAGACTTTTTGGCCTGAGGGCCGCATCGGGTTTCGAAATTGTATGGAGGGCCGGTTAGGGGAGGCGGTCGTGGCCGAGCCCCCACCTCCTATCCGCCTCCCCCCCTCCCCGGGACTCCTGCCCCATCCAACTCCCCTCCATTTCCGGACGCCCCCCTACCCCCCCGGACCGCTGCCCCATCCACCTACTCCCAGTCTCCTGACCACCCCCGGAACCCCGCCACCCCATCCAACCCCTCCTCTCATTCCTGACAGCCCCCTGGGACCCCTACCCCATCCAACCACCCCTTCTCCCTGTCCCCTGACTGCCCCTGGAACCCCTGCCCCTGACTGCCCCCCACCACCCCATCCAACCCCCCCCCTTCCTGACTGGCCCGCTGGGACACCTGCTCCCATTCAACTCCACTGTTCCCTGCCGTCTGACAGCCCCGACCCCTATCCACACCCTTGCCCCCTGACCACCACCCCGAAATCCCCTGCCCTCTATCCAACCCCATCCCCTTACGCCTGAAGCACTGGTGGCTGGTTGTGCTACAGCCGCGCCGCCTTGCTGGAGCCGGGCCACGCCGCCGCCAGCACACAGCACAGAGCACCGGGTCAAGCTGGGCTCTGCAGCTGCACTGCCCCAGGAGCTCCCAGCTCTGCCGCCCAGAGCATTGCGCCGGCGGCGCGCTGAGGCTGCGGGGGCGGAGGTAGCCTCCCGGGGCAGGAGGGTTCTGCAAGCCGGATGTGGCCCGCGGGACGCAGTTAGCCCACCCCTGATGTAGACCATTCCTGACAAGTGTTTGTCTAACCTGCTCTTAAAAATCTAAATATCTCCAGTGATGGAGATTCCTCAACCTCCCTAGGCAATTTATTCCGGTGCTTAACTACCCTGACAGTTAGGAAGATTTTCCTAATGTCCAACCTAAACCGCCCTTGCAGCAATTTTAAGCCCAGTGCTTCTTGTCCTGTCCTCAGAGGTTGAGAAGAACAGTTTTTCTCCCTCCTCCTTGTAACAGCCTTTTATGTAGTTGAAAACTGTTATCATGTCCCCTCTCAGTCTTCTCTTCTCCAGACTAAACAAACCCAATTTCTCCAATCTTCCCTCATAGGTCATGTTTTCTAGACATTTAATATTTTTTTGTTGTTCTTGGACTTTTTCCAATTTGCCCACATCTTTACTGAAATGTGGCACCCAGAATTGGACACAATACTCCCGTGAAGGCCTAATCAGTGTGGACTAGAGCGGAAGAATTACTTCTCATGTCTTTCTTACAACACTCCTGCTACAAGGAGTCAAATGCCTGAAAAATCGAATGCAGAGAAGTAAGGGTTGACTGGGGACTTGAAGTTGAGAGATGAAAGTTTGCTTTAAGACTTTGGGACAATAGTAATAAACAAATAAATGGGCAATGTTTACGCTACAAGATACCAGTACAGTAATTGCTGAGACTTTTGTGGAGAGGGACCTGTTGGGCCATGCTCAGCCAGCAGAGGGAGCTTGCAGAGAGCATGGTCAGTGACAGTCAAAGCTTGTATAAGATCTGAATAGGGCCTTGAGTGATTATGTATGCATCAGCTTTCATAGATCCACAGCATTTCTTACTTTCTCATTAACAGACCTCACACTATTTTCTGCATTCTATTCACTGACGAATTGAGTCATTGTTATAATAGTGCATTTCCTGCAAAAGAAAATCATTAACACACCACTTTTTACTGTATCGGGGCTGAAGATGTGGAATTAACAGTGACAGCTGATTTAGGAGAAAGGAAATTATGGGAAAGAGGCTACCGGAAACTAAACTGATAGGAGCCTCCTAAAATCTTTATCAGGCAGAGTGGTGGGTAAGACACAAAGGGGAAAGGAATTGTGACTTGTGCAAAAAATTTTTTTGCTTTTTTCTAGGCAATAAGGAAGTCCAATTTTAGCCAAAAAAAGATCATGTAGCTAATAGTGTGAGGCAAGGGTTCTTCTTGCAACAGTAAATTAAACTTCCATATATGTTCTATATTCACAGTGTTTTGGAAAAGAGTTTGATTACTTGTACTACAGTAAGCAATGTTACTGGGATATCTGATAAACAGAGTAATTAGGCTGAGTGCAACATGTAGATGGCAATGTAAGATTGCAAAGTGATTGACTCACATGAAACTAAGCAGAAAGGCTAATTAAAGGCTTCATTGGACTTTCATCCATTTTGTGAAATAGAAGTTTGGCAAGAAATATTCAGCTACTGAGAAATAGTTGTACAAGACTGTTTTGTAGTTATTCTGGGCCCAATTCTGACTTTAAATATGATCTAATGGCTACCATTATTTCAGTGGGAGTTACATAGGTGTATTTGAAGCAAAAATGGAGTCTAGTCACTTCTCTAAATGTTTTTTTCATTGTTTTATATTTAAGTGTCTATTGGTTTTAAAACAGTGATAGAAAACAATACACACATATAATGTAAACTCTGGGCAAGCCACAAACAAATTAATACTATTCAAAAGTGCTGGCCTGATATACCTTGTCTCCCCACAGTGCCTCTCTACCAATCTCATGTACCGCTCACTTGCCAATCTGACTTTCCATGAGAATACAAGATATACTTCTTTTGTGTCATGGGAAATTGTTCAGTTTTTTTCATTAATCTCATAAATAAGAGATGCAAATGAAGCAATTCTATCTTGTCAAATTGCTAGACTTATAAAAGTGAGATACAAATGCAATTCCACCTGCTAAGGATCCATCTTTTTCCAAAACAAAGGCAACTGCAGTCCTTTTTAAAAAAAGACTTAATAGTCCCACATACGATTTTTTTTTAAATAGTAAATAATTTTTGCTCAACTGGTAGCTTATCATTTCATATAATTTCTGGACATTTATAAAACTGTGCCAAATATATTTGAAATGAAGATTTTGTAAAATAATGTGTCAAATAACCACCAGGATAGCTGAAGTGCTATTTTATATTTATTCTATTTGCATTCCTTCTTGAACCCAAAGTGGAAAATCTTGAGTTCCAATAGGAAAGTATAATTTAGTGGATAGCGGGGCACTACAAATTTCTGTGAATTTCAAATGGTGTTAATAAGTCTGTCAAATCGAAAATAGATTTTCATTTATTCTGTCCTATTATTGCTCTCACACAGAACACATTGGTGTTGGGGACTAACAACCTGAGTCAGTAAGTTACTTAAGCATGTGCCTAACTTCAAGCATGTGAGTAGTCCCATTGACTACAATCTCAGGAATTGCTCCTTTAAGAGACGGGATGTTCAAATACCCTTCAAGAATACAAAGCAAGTGACAGAAGTAATTGACTTGCTGAACTGAATAGTTAATAAGAGTGTAACAAAGTTAAAAGATCTGTGGCTGGAGAAAGACAGGGATAGTAAAGTGCACAAAGACAAGGGCAGACAGCTCCAGATCATACAAACTCAGTGTAAAGATTCGAGGCCCAGCACACAATGCTTGGGGTAAATTCAAGACTGCCTTTCTTTCTTGTTTACACAGACTTTTATACCTCCTTGCTCTATTCCCCCTAGTAGGCTCTCTAAACATTCACAACTAACACCACACTCTGGGAGGAACGCACTTTGAAGAAATCCTCATCCCCGTACAGGGGACATGGCAGGTGCATATCTGGAACACCCACGTTATGACCAATTAGCAGACAGGCTATTGCCAGCTGGTGTAAGTTAGACCAGGTTCTCTTTCACCAGCTTCTGGACAACCCCATCTCTCTGCTGTCAGTTTCCACTTTGTAGTATGCAGTGTCCACTGAGAGCAGCAGAGAATCTGGTCTACAAAATGCTGTAATAAGTGCTAAAGGTTTCTGGGGAGAGAGAAAATGTGTAAACTACATGATATCACATCCAGAAAGGCTAGTAAAATTGTGCCCCTAAGAGAAGAAACTAAGTGTCCAGTAAGTAAAAGGAAAAGAGTGGTAATGAAGATCCAGGCCTGAAACTGTTTACTGGGACTGAAGAAATATGGAGAAAAATTGAATGCCAAGACACACTAGTGATAAATGGAATATATCCGAGAACAAAGTTCTACAGAATCTCAAAGCAGTAAAATACCTGTCAAAGAAGTACTAAGAATGAACAGGGAACAAGTCAGATACAGTTTCTGTCTTGCCTAGTTTCAGTTAGTAACACAGAAAATACAATACTCTGGAGATCCTGATCAGTAAAGCAATCATTTTTCCATGTCCCATAGAAACTCTGAGTTATTTGTGTAAATGCAAGACAGTGAGAGGAGCATTAAGGATGGCAAATCCTTGAGGAACTTGTCCCAGAGATGACCGCAAGGAAGATATGTAATACAGAAGAGGGGAATAGATCATAAAGGTGCATCCACAGAATATTTAATGACTTACGTACTTGGGCCTACTCATGAATTCAAGTTAATATTTGACCACTGTGATTGCTATTAATAAAAAACAATTACTAACGTTCCATAACCTGTTCTTCGTGATGTGTTACTCATGCCCATTCCAATTTAAGTAAGTGCTCGCATCAGAGCTGACCTGACAGATACCACTGGGGGTCAAACTTTCTGGTGGCAGTGCTCCGGGTGAGCACACAACTACATTGGACTGGACATTAGCAAGCACTTGAAGAAGAACTGTTATTTCAGCAGTATGAACAGCTAAATATTTAGTCCTATAAACGAAGAATTAATTGCATGAGTCTTATTAACTATAATGGGAGTCATGCAGCTAAATCACCACACATCATACAGAATGTTATTTACCCCTAAAATTACCATTGAACATGCAATTGATGAATATTTTCACTTCCATCATAAATTTAATGTAGCTGCAGCAGAAGAACCAGAATCTGTTCATCTGCTCTTTCTCAGCTTGACTTCTACAGTTTTTGGCTAACTAATCTGTCAAAGTTTACTCTAACTACAGTACATTTCAGTTCATTAACAGCTTAGACTGTGACCCTACAAAACAAATTATATATGTGTTTGAAGTCATTCAGACTACTCACATGAATTAACTGGACAGTCTCTACACAAAAGAATAAATGGACACAAATCTGACATCAGGAATCATAACATTCAAAAACTAGTAGGAGAACATTTCAACCTCTCTAATCACTCAGTGACAGACTTAAAGGTAGCAATTTTTCAACAGAAAAACTTCAAAAACAGACTTCAACGAGAAGCTGTTGAACTTGAATTGATATGCAAACTAGATACCATCAACTCAGGGTTAAATAGGGACTGGGAATGGCTTGGCCATTACGTTAATTGAATCTATTTCCCTTAAGTTAACGATCCTCACTCACACCTTTGTGTGAACTGTCCACAATGGGCCATCTTGTTTATCACTTCAAAAGTTTTTTTCCCCTGCTGTTGTAATTCCTCTTGATTAATTAGCCTCTTAAAGTTGGTATAGGCACTTCCACCTTATCATGTTTCTCTGACTGTATAAATATCTGTTCACTGTATGTTCCATTCCATGCATCTGATGAAGTGGGTTCTAACCCACGAAAGCTTATGCTGAAATAAATTTGTTAGTCTCTAAGATGCACAAGTATTTCTTTCTTATTTTCTTTTTGCTGACACAGACTAACACGGCTACTACACTGAAACATATATTAGTGTTTGCAAGATCAAGGCCATAGATTCTAGCAATTCCACTGCAGATTGACTAACAAACAACTTTCTGTTATCCTACTTTCTTTCTTGTCACAGTGGCATAACACTTATTTCCTAATAAATAGTACACACACGTACACACACACACACGTACACACATGCCATACATTAAATAAACATTACTAATGTTGCAAAGTCAAGCTCTTAAAAATTAGCAAATCCCAGAATTAAGGTTGTCTGTGTAACCTCCATTTGACTCCCTTGTGTGAATGCATTATGATGTGTACTATAATTACATGATCCCATCTTACTTTTTCCACTGGACGCTTGCCTCATTCAGTGCATGGGATGAATTTTAATCACTTAATGAACAGCTATTCAATAAGCTGTTATATCCTCACTGTTAATGTGTGGCTCTAGACTTTATTTACTGCACACTATGCAAACCCTCTCTGAAGACAAAATTAAGACAGTTTCCTCATGAGCTCTTTTTTTCTGGTGCTCTTCAGTACAATATCTGAGTGCTTCATAAATATTTATTAATTTGTCTTCACAACATCTCTATTAAATGAAGGGCACCACCATTTTATAGATGGGAGCCGAGGCACACAGTAATGAAGGTCAGAAGCTTTCACTAATTTTGGATGCCCAATTTGAGACAACTAGGACTTGATGTTTCAGGGTATTTTACATTATGTAGTACTTTATATGTTTAAAGCACAGCTCCAATTGACTTCAATTGCAGCTGTGAGTATTCAACGCTTGTGCACATCAGACCCCAGGATCTCAAGCTGGGTATCTTAAAAAATGAGGAATACACAGTTAGTGACCTCCCGTGACAAGTTTGGTTTAGGTGACTTGCCCAGCATCACATAGGAACTCTTGTGGCAGAGGCAGGGATAGAATCTAATTCTCCAGAGCAACTTTCAACTGCCTATACCATGAGACCATTCTTTCTGTTCCTGCCATTCCCCCTTTCATTCACTACACACCTTCCAACTTTTGCAACATGTGAGGCAGGGTCCTACTGACAACAGCCTCCTTTACTACACAACCCTGATTTATCTCTTGAGCCGCTCCATCCTGTGCACTGAATGAGGCGGGAGTCCTGAGGACAAAATAGTATGAGGTCATGTAATTAAAGACTATCATAATGCATATGCACAAGGGAGCTGAATTATAGGTGCCCAGGCAACCTTAATTATAGCATTTCCTAACTTTTGAGTGCTTGACTTGGCAACCTTAATAACAGTTATTTATTGTATTTTTTCTGTGAGTAATTTCCCAGTTCTTTAAAAGAAACAAATTGAAAAAACATATGATATCAATGTAGCATGATATTAATCCCCATGAGGTTCATCAGCAAGGTTGGAACCTTTAGGTCTACAGCACAAACTCTGCTGCCTGAGCTGATAGAGTAACTGATAGCAATAGTAGGTTATCTTCTTTGTGAACATCACTAGCAGAGGATGAAATATATGTTGTCAGTGGGTTTCACGGATATTTGAGACTTGGGAATCTTGACTACTATTCTAGGTTCTGGAAGGGCATATGCTCTAGTGGACACACTCTTCTGCTCACTCCCCCTTTTTTTTTTTTTGCCCTGTCCCCTCCAACTTGACCTTGTCCCAGTCTCCATTCATCAGGATTCTGATCCCAGTACCCCACATTCCTGCCCCAACTCCTTTTTCTGAGTCTCCTTGCCAAGCCAGTCCCAGTTCTACTCTCCTGGCTCTTTGTCTAAATTATCTCCTCCACCCCAATTGCTGAGTCCTAGTCTCCCTTCCCAAGGTCCTCATCCAGTCTTCGTCCCCCATCCCATCCCATCCCATCCCATTCCTAGCGCCTTGGCAGATCTCTCTCCCTCTACCCTGTTTCCCCTCACACTGGTTCCTAGGCCTGGGCTCATTATACAGATAGTCTATCTCCCCTCTTCCCTAGCTCCTCATCTGGTCTTGATCTCCCCCCCCCTTTCCTCCCCACCCCCCAAGTCAGCTAACTCTCAGTCCAACCCCTGTTTTCACCCGCTCCCAGTCCCAGCTTCCCCTTCCTCCCAGTTCCAGTCTCACCAGACTCCTTGTTACAATCTACTCTTTTTCATCCCCCAGGCCTGTGGTGTGGTTTATTGCTTTGGGGTTGTTTTTTTGGGGGGGGGCAGGAGGGGGTTGTTTTTTGTCTGCTCTAGCTTTAAATCAGAAGGCTCCTCTATGCTGCATGAGGATCATTGAAAGCACAGGAGAGATGAGATCACTGCTCTCTGTTTCAATGGAGATTTTAGCTGCTGAAACTAAAGTTTCTTTTGAGCGTATGTGAACTGCCATTTTTTTCATAGGCTTATAAATTAGCCAAATGTGGGTGGATTTTCACATGGATGGAAAAAGGCCAAATTTCAAGTCTTTACTCCAAAGCGTGGAAGTGCTAGAGCTTTTCAAATCAAAGGTCACCAGAATTATTTAAACATCAGCAAAACACTTTGTGTTTCACTCTTTCTCTTTATGACTTAGTCAGTTACTCTTTTTGTTTTGTGTGAGTCTCTTGCACCGCAGATCAAAAGAGTAAAATTATTATTATTATTTAGAAAATTATTTCTAAAACAGGAGAATGTGAATAAAAATACAAATATGGGCAGGGGGACTATGGGGCAGCTTGAAAATAGTTTTAATTTTGTAATCTACTAGATTCTAGTTTGATGGTGTCCCTCTAATGCTGCCTCCCTGGGGGGAGGGATAGCTCAGTGGTTTGAGCATTTGCCTACTAAACCCAGGGTTGTGAGTTCAATCCTTGAGGGGGCCATTTAGGGATCTGGGGCAAAAATCTGTCAGGGGACAGTACTTGGTCCTGCTAGTGAAGGCAGGGGACTGGCCTCGATGACCTTTCAAGGTCCTTCCAGTTCTGGGAGATTGGCATATCTCCATTTATATTTACATACTAGAGATGGTGAAGGAATTAAGATACTAGCTATCCATAAGCACAAGCCAAATATCCACAGATAATCAAATAACTTGGTACCAAAATAGTGCAGGTCAGGTAGGGTGACCAGACAGCAAATGTGAAAAATCAGGAAAGGGGGTGGGTGTAATAGGAGCCTATATAAGAAAAAGACCCCAAAATCGGGACTGTCCCTATAAAATCGGGAAACCTGGTCACCCTAAGGTCAGGTAAATTGAATTTGCAATACCCAGTTGTGTAAATACAGTTATGTGCCTCTATGAATTGTCAGATCAAAAGGCAACATCTGCTAAGAGTCTTTATTGTCCACTTCACTACTGTCCATGCATGGCACTACTTATGTGTTTCAATAACTTTCTTTGATTTCAGCTCTGTGGCTCTAATTTGTACATAGCGTGTTCATCATCCCATTTCTCCCTGAACATCAACATGCAAAAGCAAAGGTATAGCAAACAAGAGCTTTCAAGAGCTTTTAAATACAATCACAAACTATTTACACGGCAGAGTTGTATTTTAAATTCACACGTGTAATTTAATTGATGATGCAAGACAGTAAACTAGACTGCCAGGTACAAAGCAACACTGAAGAATTGAAAGAATGTCCAAAATCACACTCTGCCCATTAATGGTAGATAGCCGCAGGGGCCTAAAAAGAATTTGCAATGAACTTGACATTTTTGAAACTTGCACTGATTTGTTGAGAAATAAGCCCTATGAATACAGCACCAAAACCCTTGCACTTCCTGGAGCCACTTCCCATAATGAGTCTTGAAACCTTTATAACTTGGTGATTTGTTTGGACATTTTTTTGCATTGATTTTGATAGTCAGCCAAACTCCATTACCTACCTCACAGGGATGTTGTAAGGTTTAATTAGTTCACGTGTGTAAACTGCCTATGTCAATAGGTAGTATAGAAATGAAAGCATTATTGTCAAACTTTTTAGAAGTTTGTGTTCTAGAAGCTGTATAGAATCTTTACCAGGGAGTTCTCCCATTGTTAACAGTGAAGCCAAGATGGATTTTACAACAGATGCACACATCTACATGTGAACATATAAATAAATAAACTGTAATTCTATACTGTGCTGAAGTACACTGGATTTACAGAAATCAATATTCACTTAGAAACTCCTTCAATACTTGTGGAGACCTCTAATGATGAGAAATTGCAGGCTATTATTTTAGTGAACATATGGGATTTTTTATTAAGTAATTTAGAACTGCTTTATAGACATTTTATAACATTTATGGATTTTTAATTTGAAAATGTAACATTCACTTTTCCAATGTAAGTTGTAATCTTTTACAACTCGCTAGCTATATGAGTGATTTATCATCCCTGTTTTTTACACATTTCATTAAATACAACTACCATGTTAATTTGAAAAAGAAATGCAATTCCTGGTTTACGTGGGATTTTACAGTTGTAGAGAAGTGGTGTACAGTGAATTTTTTTGTCAGTTTAAGTCTAAATTTTTGCTTGCCCTATATACAGGGCTTATAGCTAAGTGCATTGTTGCACTGACCTAGGAGAAGCCCAGGAAGCAGATTTGACTCTGAGTCTCAATGTGGTTCCTCGCCTGTTCTGAGGGGAGGGGAGACATATCCTGCAGCATTCCTCTACCTGGTTCAACCTCCATCCCATTCTCTCCCCTCCTCTCCGTCCCTTCCCCCATTCCCCCCTGCCTATCACCTGTTCAGAAGGTGACATAGGGTGATTGTAGCTTTAGTTTTCCCTACTATGCTGCTAACCACAATGACTTATACCCCTTCCTTCCTCTGCCCATAACACTCGCTTATTATTTACGAGTAGATTTTTTGATCCCACTAGTGCAAAACAGCTGGAAAGCCATCTTAAGTGTTTAGCTGGGGATTGCCCTAGTGTATGGACATTAACAGATGGTGCAGGGCCAACACTATAGGTTGTATAGGAGCCACTCATGAAGAACAGGTGGCCTGGAAAATGGGCATGGATAGGTAGCTGATACATATGGCTGATCCCTAGCAGCTGAAACTGCCCCTTGGGGCTCGGCATCCAGCAGTAAGGTAGAGTAGTGTTCCAAGCACAACAGGAGGGGGTGGCTGAAATATTTTTGAGGGAAGTTTTGTGCTGGAAAACGCTGATTTGATGGCATTAAAACAGATCTAGTTATTGTTACAAATACTGTGCGTAGACCAGCCCTTGGAGTAGAGATGAAAATTGTGCTGAAGATAGTGGATAATCCATCACACGAAGTTACCACCAGGATAAATCAAAAGTAATTCCACTGAAGGCCCCTGTGAGGCCAAGTGCAGGGCCATCCCTTTCTCCTCACCTTGTTTTCTGGACATTGGGCACAACATTGCTTAAAGTTAATGGTACCCATTGATTTCACACTCTACTCCCTGACAGTGTAAGCTGGCAAAAAAGGAGTGAGAATTTTCAGATATTTTATTCATGTATCACTTGGCTTTTCATTTGCTAAGGGTTTACAAATGCTTCATCCATTAACAAGCCTACTATCTAGTTTAAAAAATGGCAGGGGACAGAGAGGAGAGCGAACAAATCTAAAAAAGTAGACAGTGAGATGGGAAATAAATAATTCACACCTCACTAGCTGCACATTCTAAGAAAGTTAATCTTTAAAGGAAAGTTATACTAAAGACAGTTGAATTAAAGATACCCAGCTGTTCCCAAGAGCAACAAAACCTATTCTTTTCCCCATGCATACAATATGTTGAGGATGTTAGATTGTTTGCAATGGAGAAAGAATAGATACAATACTCTCTAAGTGAACAGGATTAAATGATGCAAGCTTGCCCAGCCTGGTAAGATTAGGTGAAATTCAGCTTCAGCCCTGTGCAGAGGACCAGCTGAAGGCCTAGATACCACTACTGTGCCACATAAGCCCTCAAAATAGTGGCACTTAGGCCTTATGCTGGGATTCTGCACAAGGGTGAATTTTATGCATAATGAATAAAGATCTCAGTTCAGGTCGCGTGGTCAATCTCTCAGTTATGCCTTGTCTACACTAGACATTTTTAGGGGAACCTCCCACTGTTGCATTCCCATAGGTACCTCTCCAATGGTGGGTGCACTAGTGCAGACAGCACTCAGATGGTCTCTGATGTTTTCATTGTGGTGTTTCTAGACCTGCTCTGAGGCTGTATCTTTACTGTCAAAAAGGTGTGTTTTTACAGTAGACACTCTAGTCCCAACAGGCGTTTACATATCTAATTAGCTATCTTGAGCTAAAAGCTACAGTGCCTTGTCTACGTTAGGATTTTACAGCAAGATGGCAAAAAGTCTTGTCTTCTCTAGAATTTTACCTTGTGTTAATTGATTTACCTAATAAATGAAGAATACGCTTCTTCCTAGTGAAGAGAAGGTCACCAAAGCCTTGAGGGAATGTCACACTACATAGTTCCATTCATCCTAGGTTTTTAAGAGTGTCAGTCAGTGTGGTAACTAGGACATGCCATTGCCCAAGATCTGTAGGCTATAAAAGTGAACTGCAGAGAATAGACCTACTGAGTGCCAACAAGTTTTGAGGTTCAAACTGATTCAACTTCAGTGGCAAGAGTGTCTGTTTGAAACCCCATACTGCAGCATGCTGATCAAAGTCATTTTGTCTACAAGTTTTGCCACAGATTTTCTGTTTTTAATTTTTTCATCCACATTCTCCAGCAATTACCACGTTAGCATAATGGTTAACTTTAATCCCATCTATATAGGTATAGCTTCCTTCATCTTCTCTCTTTCCTTAGACTTTTATACTTGCTTTTCTTACAACAGGTGAATGATCACCTAAGAGTAGATTATTTGTTTTCCAACTTGCCTAATTTTGAATAAATCATAGGGCAAGGATAATGAATAAAAAGTGACATTATAGCACATAACTATGTTTTAGTAGAACAAAAAGCTGCCCAGGGTTCCAAAGAGTTCAATATCCCACATAAGTTGCCAGACAGTGACTTGCACCATAATTACAGGGTAGTCACTCTCACTGGCCAGTGGAAGGAGTGTAATGCCCCGAGGTTAAAGAGCACAACCTTAACCCTTGTTACAGGAAGATCACACTGCTTAAGATATTAAAAGTTTCAATATCCCCACAGAGTACAGCTACATGACCCAAGCCCTAATTACAGGGTGCTCACTCTGTCTAGAGTCCCATTCCTTCTCCTATATCTTCAGTGACTTGTTTTTCTCTGATGTGCTCCCCATTTCTTAGATGCTTCCTTCTTCTTGTCCACTTCTTTTCGGAGTTCCTGGAGCAAAGAGAGAGTGTGTCTGTATCGGCGGGTAGCAATCGATCTATCGGGGATCGATTTTTCGCGTCTCGTTAAGACGCGATTAATCGATCCCCGATCGCGCTCCCCGTCGGCTCCGGAAATCCACCTCATCAAAAGGCGGAAGCGGAGTCGACGTGGGAGCGGCAGCGATCGACTCGCCGCCGTCCTCATGGCCAGGTAAGTCGATTACGATACGCCGACTTCAGCTACGCTATTCACGTAGCTGAAGTTGCGTATCGTAGATCGACCCCCTCCCCTAGTGTAGCCCTGTGTGAGTTAAGGGAGCCTTAAGACATAACTGAGCTGACTTCATGTCCCCAACACAAATTAAGGATAAACCAGAGAACCAGCACTGTATTTCCTGGGTTTTCGGACAACCTGGAACTCTCACTCCGAGACAGTTCTCACCCCTCTACCTTACCCATAGCTACCCCCTACCTCCAGCACACCCACCCTCAGCCAGAGTCCCCCAACCCAAGCCCCACGTCAGCCACCATCCCTCACCTGCTGCCTCAGCCCTTCCCAACTGTCTGAGCTGGCTCTCTGTCATCCCCTGCTTCTGCGTTTTCCCCCTCAGCCTGAACCCCCATCTCTCACCCCCTTACCTCAGCACTTCCCACCTCAGCCTGAACCCTCATCTCCCACCACCTGCCTCTGTGCGTCCTGCCTCAATCTGAGCCGGCCTCAGCCTAAGACCGCTAAATCTTACCCCAGATCTCAGCCCCCTTCTCTCACCCTCTGCCTCATCATTTCCCTCCTCAGTCTAAGCCCGTAACGCTCCCTCTGCCTTCATGCTTACCTCAGCAGCCTGAGTCCTCTTCTCTCATACACCCCTACCTCAGCGCTTCCCACCTTCACCTGGGCCAGGTATTCCTTTCACACACCTAACCTCTGCTCCCTTATCTCAACCCCGCCTCAGTGCTTCCTGAGCCTCCCGGTCTCTCCCCACACACCCCACCACAATCTGAGCCCGGAATCCCTCCAAGCCCTTTCAGAGTCCCCTTCTCTGACCCCCACCTCAGCATTTCCCACCTCAGCCTAAGCCACCTTTCCCTCATCCCCCCCACCTCAGCCCGAGCCAGGTATCTCTCTCATCCCCTGCCTCAGCCACCATATCTCATCCCCTGCCTCAGAGCTTCCTGCCTTTGCCTGAACCCCCATCTCAGCCCCCGCGTCAGCACTTCCCGCCTCAGCCTGTGCCCCTCCATTTCTCCTCCCCAACTTCAATGCTTCCTGACTCAGCCTGAACCTCTTGTACCTCACCCCCCACCTCAGTGCTTCCCGCTTCAGCCTGAGCCAGGTATCTCTGTCACTGCCCACCTCACCCCCTTCTCTCAGCCGTCTCTCAGCGCTTCCTGCCTCAGCCTTAGCCTCCCATATCTCACCCCTATTGCATGTTTCCCACCTCAGCCTGAACCCCTGTCTCTCACCCCGTGCCTCAGCGCTTCCTGCCTTAGCCTGAGCCAGGTATCTCTCTCATCCCCTGCCTCAGCCGCCATCTCTCATCCCCACCTCAGAGCTTCCCTCCCTCGGCTGCTGCCACCTGCCTTTGAGACCCACCCCTGGCTCATTCATGTTCCGGCTTCCTTCTAAGCCCTGCCCTTGGCTCGTGCCTTTTCCGTGCCCCACTCTAAGCCAGTCCCCTGGCTCGTGCCTGGTCCATGCCTACCTCTAAGTCCTGCCCCTGACTTGTGCCTGTTCAGTGTATCCCTCTAATTAAGAGAGACAAGGCCATTGAAGAGAAACTAAATGAATTAAGGAACACAAGACCATTGCAGAAAAGCTAACTGAATTCTTTTCAGTGATCATCACTGCAGAGGATGGGAGGGAGATTCCTACCCCAAGCCACTTTTTTTAGGCAACAAATCTTAGGAACTGTCCCAGACTGAGATGTCAATAAAGAAGGTTTTGGAGCAAATTGATAAATTAAGAAGTAAGTACCACAACCAGAAGATATTCACCCAAAAGTTCTGAAGGAACTCAAAAACTGCTAACTGTGTTATGTGACCTATTTATTAAATCAGCTTCTATACCAAATAATTGATGGTTAGCTAACATGACACCAATTTTTAAAAAATTGAGTTGAATTAAATGGCCAGTTATTGCAAATTGGACAATCCACTTTGAAAATGGATTAAATTCATTTTGGAATGAGTTAATGCAGAAGAAGTGGTGTGGAATCATCTGTATTTTGTAATGACTTGGTAGTAATCCAACCGCTATCCCATGCTACATTGCATCACACCGAGACTGACCTATTTGTCTACCCATGTGTCCTCTAGTGTTCTGAGGTCATCTTGACTGGATGTGTCCTCCTCATTTTAATCTGGCCTGCAGCCAGGATCTCTCCCATTCACTACTGCAAATTTCTGGAGTTGCATATATCAGGATTATATCACTGTTATAGCAGTCATGCCTTGTTCATCCGAATGGAACCGTGTAGAAGTCACAGACTTCTTGCCATCTGGGGAGAGGAGATGTTGCAGGCATGCCTTCACATCAGCCACTGTGATAAGTAAATACACACATTTCTGAGCAAATGACTGAGGGGTCACTCCAGGTACGCTGCTCAATGCTACAGCAAAGGCAAGGAGCTCCACCAGCCTTGTAGAAAAGCAAAGGGTGCAAATAAAACCTCTGGCAGCATTCTAACTACCTGTCCCTATTTCAAGAAGTTGGACAGGATTCTTCCTCAGAAGTCAACACCAAACCCTGTTTCATTGTGAAAGCCCATATACCATCTGGGCCTGTTTTGCTTTTTAATGTATCAGTTTGCTCCAGCATCTCTTCTTTCGACCTCTCACTTCCTGACAGTACCTCCTCTTCATTACAAGAAAAGAGTAGGTCTGGAGTAGGAATCTCCTCAGTATCAGGAATGTCCTCCTCTTCCTTAATTGCACTGTTTCTCTCTCTCTCACACACACATACACACACACACACACACCCCTCCTCTTCTTCTGGAACAAACTACGTTGTTCATTTTGCTGGTAAATGAATTTAGTTTTAAATTAGTGTAGTCTTGGTAATATAGAAAACCTCACTACAGCACTCTTACTGTTATTTTTTTTCTTTGGAGAACTGTGGAGAGACTGCCAGTCTTTAGGTATGAAATGAAAAGTGAACAAATTAGTAAACTGCGAATAAATCACTTTGTTCTGTGATGGAAGTTTATCTACATAACGTTAGTAAGATAACCCCATTTAAAAAGTACAGACTTTGTGTGGGAGTATGTTTGAGAGCTTCATTTTTACCGAAGGCTGTCAAAAATACATCACATATTCAGGTGAGTGAATAAGTCAAAATCATTGCCAGTTGCCAGCAGTCTGGTGATTTTTCCACACATGGTTAATAAAAATGTAACTTATTTCAATTATTATTACAGTTATACCTATCCCCCACCCTAGATGCATTTATACAATTTAAAACAAATTTTTCATATCAAGTAAATCTCAAATAAAAAAAGACTCCTAAAAAGTCCCCAGATACAGTTTTCTGACAAGTTATCCTAAGACTCTGAGTCATGGGATTTTTCTGGTAGACAAAGAAATTAGTTGACCATAGTGTTGCTTCTGCATATGCCAGACATGGAGCCCATACTCCAAAGATATTGTCAGCTCTAGGCTATCTTTGGGTTTTATTTTTTAAATTTTTTCCAAGCTCAGAAAACAGGATGTTCAAAGGTTTAAGCTCATGACTTTCATGTCATATGAGCCAAACACAATATTGCTTTCATCCACTTACAGCTCATGATTTACTTTCACGTAGTGTATTTGAATTGCTGTACATCACTTGATTGTTAACCAACAAAATCAGATTATCAATACAGTCACGAGAGACTTTCTATTGTGCTTTATTCTCTATCAGCATCCGATTGTTAAAATTTCCTATGTCTTTTCCTTTTCCCCATATTTAATTTGGGAGGCTTGTTAATTTTTTTTCCTGTTCCATTAGCCATGAAAAAGGCTTTCTAAAGTGGAAAAACATTAAAAAAAAAAAAAAAAAGACAAAAACCTATGTATTTAGTGCTAGAGACATTCATCAGTACATTTTCCATTCAGCACACAGGAATTATTTGGATACATTTCATTGTTTTAATTAAGATTTTTACACATGCAGTACAGTATATAGAAAACAAATAATACATTTTTAAGGGCCTGATTTTCAGAGTTGCTGTGCACCTCTGACTAGAGTTGCTCAGAAACTTTTAGGGAAATGTGTTTTCATTGTAACATGCTGAAATGTTTTGCAGAAATGTATCTGTTTCAACAATTTTTTTGACAAGAAAGATTTCTTGGATCCCGGTGCTGTCTGATAACTTCTGAGAGAGAGGGAGATCCAAATCAAAAGCCGGACCTTCGTGGTCTGAATACTGATGTTTTGACATATTTCCATTTTTCATGTCAAAGTTGTTGTTTTTTCATTCCACTAAGGAAAAAACAAAATTGGAAATCTCCAAAGGCATTGTAAAATAGAATTGGTTTCTCCTTGTAAGCCATATTTTCTTTTCCAGACCACAAATCATTCTCATAGCTCCTTTCATAAACTTTTCCCAATTTTTTTAATATCCTTTTAAAAACGTGGACACCAGAACTGGACATAGTAGTCCATTCTTGGTCTCACCAATATCATATACAGAGACATCACCTCTCTACTCCTGCTTGATATTCCTCTGTTATTATATTCAAATATCATGTTAGCCCTTCTTACCACAGTATCACACTGGGTGCTTTTGTTGAAGTGGTTATCTTTAATGACTCTGAAGTCCTTTTCACACTGACAGCTTTCCAGAATACAGATCCCCTGTCCTGTAAGTGTGACCTGCATTCTTTATTCCTAGATATTGACTCTACATTTGGCTATATTAAAACATACATTGGCTGATTGCTCCCAGATTACCAAATGAGCCAGTTTGCTCTGTATCCATGACCTGCCCTTTTTGTTAATTACCACTTCAACAATCTTTGTGCCATCTTTATCAGAAATGATTTTATATTTTCTTTCAGATCATTTATGAACATGTTGGATAGCATTGGGCCTAGAACTAATCCTGCAGAACTCCATTAAAAGTACTTACTAATTGATAATTCCCCATAATGGCTGCATGTTGAAATGGCCCCTATCTCTACATTGTATTGAACCAAAACTCCAGATCAGAATACCTCACACTTTTGGTATAGATCAGATCCAAAGTCTGAGACTCAAGATAACTTTAGTTTTGAGGAGAGAGAGAGAGTGAACAGCACATAACAAATCTATTCGGGGAGGGAGAACACTGTAACAAGACTCCTTTCCTGAGTTTATTGTTATTATTAATTTAACAGCAATGATTAACCCTTATGATCATACCAGAAGCGCATGATATGGATTTTTCTTTTCTCCTAAGAGCTCAGTGATTTGTTTTAATGAAATGCATAGTGCTGATTGCCAAATATGAACTATAAATAGTGCAACTAGATGTTTGAAATATATATCACAGAAATCTGAGACTAAGGACCAGATTCTTGGTGTTTTTTCCAGCCACTCAAGCAGCACAAACCAGCTGGAAAGACACTTTGAAAGGGAAGTGCAGGATCCTCCTGGTATAGGAGACATGTTGGGTGGGGAAAAGGGTGTGATGGGGCAGCAGGGTGTGAGGCTTCAGTGCACAGTTTCTCCCCTGATCACTACTCAATGAAGTAGTCGTATGGGACTCCTCCAGCCAGTGTAATTTTTGATTATATATAAAGAAAATATATATAACTTCAAATGAAAATGTGATAAGAAGCACTTCTTAAACATTCCTTGTATGATGAAAGCACAATCTATCTTTTCTATTCAGTGGGTATAGTACCTGACAGTTTTTCTACTTAAGTTGTGGTAAATGTAGGTTAAAGAAATCTGATGGCTTCTACCACTTAACTTTCACCTCTCCTGTCCCTGTCTATCTGGTTGGAAAAGGTCTGTGAACTTAGCTTTTTATATGATGAAGCCCATATTGTTTTTATTATTTATATTGCAGTATAAATTCCCTCCATGTAGAAATGGCAGAAGATTGCTGTTGGCTGTCCTCTGATGACCCCTCCGCCAACCCTTGGTTAAGGAGTGTGATGGGGTGGAGCTGCAGTAGGTAGCAGCTCTTAAAGGTGCAGTATAGCCTCTTACTTGTAAGTAGGGCTAGCAGGAAAATGTTCTGTCAAAAGTGTTTTTCAACAGAAAATAGAAGTTTTTGAGTTTTTTGTTTTTTTTTCAAACAATATCTGCCTTCCACAGAAAACTTTGATATTTTGATTTTCACATGCTCAGTTTAATGATTATTTGATTATTTGTTCTTTGACTGAAAACTGATTTCTTGACCAAAACTGAATTTTTTTTACCAAAAACTGAAACATTTCTATTTGAAAATGTCTCATGGAAGTTGTAGTAAGGTGCCTCATGTCCCCATTCTCTTTATAGGTAAGTTCCTCTATGATCTCCTATGATGCACCATAGCCATTGACTCCCATTATGCACTTCAGTTTCTCAGTAATAGGGGAAGCCATGGTGCATCATGGGAGTTGTAATACAGCCAGGAAGACCAGTCCCAGAAAGCAGAATGTCAGCATGAGACACCCAAACTATAAATAGCATTTCTGCACTGAAGGTTTTCAATTTCTTGTTGAAATTTTCCATGTGAAAAATAATAAAAACTTCAACTAGCTCTGCCACGTATTTAATGCATATTATTTATAATTATTATGTTATAATTATTATTATTATATTATTACAAATAAATCAAAAACCAGTTACAGCTTTCTACTCACCAGAGACATAATAGCTTTTCTGGTTTCTAGACGGTATCTTAAGAGTTGAATAGAGATATGAAGGGGGTGATGTACTGGAGGAGATAGTCTTACAGATGTGCTCAAGGAGGGAGGTCAGTACATGTATAAGGGTAATACATAAGTAAGGGTATGTCTTAATTGTAACTGGGAATGTGCTTCCCAGCACGGATAGATAAACAGATGCTAGTTCTGCTCAAGCTAGCAAGCTAGAAATTGCCGTGTAGTTGTGGCAGCTTGGGCTTCCTGCCTGAGTTTGTACTAAGGTGGCTAGCCCAAGCCACTTCCCATGCTGTTATGGCTACACTGCTATTTTTACTGTGCTGGCTTGAGCAGAGCTAGCACATCTCTATCTACCTGTGGTGGGAAGTGCACTTCCAGCTGATGTGGAGATGTACCAGAAAAGGCACCATGGAAGCAGGTGGAGAGATGTTTGTGTGAGAAGCAAGTGTAAATACAATGCAGCTTCAATAACCTTTTCTCCCACTAGAGCTAATTAACTCCTCATTTTTCTACTGATCCATCGTCAGTAAACAGACTATTAATCATATATGTCCAAATCCTGAAGGCTTTATTGAATTTCTTGCTTGGGGTAAAAACTTCCCTTAAGTCAATGTGGATACGGTACTGTACTCTGTAAGGACTTCAGTATATGGCCCACATATTACCAAAGTTTTGAACTGAACGTGAATTTTTTTTCTTTCTATTTGGTCTTTCATGTTTACATTTTACTTTGCTTTTTAATTAGGGGCCTGTTTCATTTAAAAAAAATTGTTTTACAGCACTGAAGCCGAAATAAATATGTTGTTTGGCATCTCAGTGAAAATGTAACTGACCTACATTATTCTGTGCCAGAAAATTGCCTAGAGGGATATAAATGGCTCTCAAGCGCAGGACATGCAGACATGCTGAAATTATAAAATGGCTACTGAGAACAATAAAAGGATGGAAATCTCTCTAAACAAATTCAGACAATGAGGAGCCGGGGGTGATCCTACACTGGTAGGTAATGTGAACATTTTAGAAATTGTTTGGAAAAATGCCATACAAAACACACATTATCATGAGATGATCAATATTGAATTACACATGCTACACATTAAGTTAGAGATACAGATTTGAGCTCAAAATATGCTGGGTAATGAAAAATAAAAATTTAATTGTTTTTATATTTTTTTTAAGGTGGCTGGAAGAAATGGGGGTCCTCACTCAGGAAAATATACCTAGTCAGGAAAGACACTTAAGTTTGTGAGGTAATATTTTCTAAAGTGCCTAAGGGACAGATTTAAAAAAAAATATTTCAGTGGGTGTTAGGCACCTAAATATCTTTCCAAATTTAATCCTAAATGATTTGGAAGCATAAATCCCATTTTTAAGAGTGGCATCACTGCTTAGGTGCCTAAATCTCATTGAAATTCAGTTGTCAACAATTTGCCCATTTCTAAATGCCATGAAATTCTCATGCTAAAATCCTTCCTAAAGTACTGTACATCTGTATATGAGTGAAGTATAAGACGCCTGGGACCAGACTCTTAGCTAGTGTAAAACTGCATAACATCATTGAATTAAATAGAGTTATAAAATTTTACCTCATCTGAGGATCAGAAATTAAACATATTGTTTCTTCTTGTATTCTTAAGAAGAAATCCATCTTTTTGCTTCTGGGAGGGATGATGTGCTTAAGTAGGATGATCAATGTTTCCTATTGAACGAATGGTCTTGCTGTACTAACAAATCCTCTGTAGCAAGATCACGGTATTGAGGTTAATCCACCACTTTGGCCCAATTTTTGCTTCTGCAGAATAATTATATATATTCAATGACAGCTCTTTGAAAACCAAACATTTTTAATTGATCAGTATTGCCTCTTTGTATTTCTCTTTTAATGTTGCATTAAAATTGTACACTGAAACTTTTAAGTAAAATATTTTTTCTTGTTTCTGCGAAGAATGAGTATATTTATACACTAATTGTAACATTCACATGTTTGACATCTTATAAACAGAATATTTATTTCCAGACCGCATTGTAAACACAGACCAGAAAAACACCTTTCCAAATGAGATCCAGATCTGAGTCTTTCCAGTTTGGAAGTATTTGCATCCATTACTTTGGTTCAGGCTTATCTCTGTTTTTAAATTAAAGGCTACTCTCTAGCCTCTCTATGCAATACATATTTATTAGACCATTACCTTCAGCATCCCTGAAAACCAAACCATCAACGTCCTTTAGGGGAAAAAAACAGCATGCTTTACAGATTGAAATGCCAATTAAAGCAGTCTCAAATAATAAGCAGCCTGTAACCTTAATTTAGCAACAGGGAGTTTGATGGCTCAGCACCAATGTTTTCAGTTTTCCAGGTATGAAATTATATTAGTAGCTGCTGCTTAGTTTAATAAACTCACTCATGAAAATGATGTGAGATCTTACAAGAAATGCCATAATGATTTTAATTTCAAGCACCTTTGTCATCAAAATAAATTTGTGGCTCTATTTCATTGCATTTATTTTCAGTGACAAAAGAATACTTCACATTTTTCCTATTTTCTGTACTGTATGTAAACTCCTCCATGAGATAAACTCATGACTGGTGTCACAGCCTGCCCTTAGTTATTTTAATACCTACAGGAATTCTGAT
The DNA here is from genome assembly GCA_033296515.1 of Macrochelys suwanniensis. Classification (NCBI taxonomy): domain Eukaryota; kingdom Metazoa; phylum Chordata; order Testudines; family Chelydridae; genus Macrochelys; species Macrochelys suwanniensis. Next base: position 27,405,487 of record CM065780.1, on the reverse strand, counting down.
CTCCTAATCTACCCATCACATGACTAGAAAGAACTCAAATGTCTGATTTTTACAGTGAGTACATCTCACTTGCTGCCAGTGATCACTACATAAGAGCAAATGATGGTAGTATTAATACAGAGGGCCAGGAGTCCAGGGTGGGGAAACAGCAGTTTGAATTCTAAAGTTGTCTTAAATACTTAAGAAAAAAGAGCCCTGAAATACTTACAGAAAGAAAACAAAGCTCCCTTTGTTTTTTCCAAATCAAGCTAAAGTGCTACATATTCTTAAGGCTGTAAAGAAAAAAAGATAAGCATTTACTAGTTATTTTAGATTATCAAATTATATCATTACTATTTTACAGTACTCTAATTTAATTTATATAGATTTTGTACAGTGTATTTAGAGAATAAACAAACAGTTTCCTGGTTTGATGGTTGAGAAAGCCAAGTCTATTTTGATTCCTTGAAATAAAAAAAATGAAGTCCTCTCTCTTCTTTTAGTTGGAAACAATTGAAGCATCCAGAGACCAAACACAGCAATATAGCAGTCAGGCTCCACACCGTTTCCCCCACTATTCCCTGCTCCTTAACTACAGGGAATGGATATATTGCAATTGTGTGCTTGCTTCTTTTGAGCGTCTCCTCCAAGGATGATTGTAGATGAATTGGGTATATTGATTTTGATTTGATTTGAAGTTTTTCCATACATTGAACCAGATCTTTGGGTCTAGCTGAACTACACTTGGCAAAGAATGTTATGGATGGGAGAGGGAAGGAGGAGAAGTGGTGGTGTTTCACCTTTCCGACTCCTAGCTGAGCGCCAATTTGGCCTCCAGCACAAATTAGTGTAGCCTCAAGCTCTCTAACTTGCACCAGTAGTGATATCTCCTCAGCGGCCATCTCACCAGTGAAGGAGTGCTGCAGTATAGCCCACTCAGCCCAGGCATAGTCCCAGCATTTACTCTAAATGTCTGCAGAAGATTTTGATGAGGCTAACCTTCCTGAAATTAAAAATCTCTTAGCCATTATGTAGCATTCACTGCATCTCAATCCACATTCCTAGAATCTATTATCTGTATCAAGCTTCCTTCAACCAGTTGTTTCTGTCTCTTACTTCTCCATTTTCCAGCTTTCAAGTAATGTGTTTGTGACTAAGAACAGAAATAGACCTAGAATTTCCTTTACTTCCCCGTATATAAACATCATTCCTGAAGCTACCCATTGAGAATGAGGCACAATCCAGCGTTTTTTCATACAAAGATAATATGAGATTAATCATGGTTGGAGCAAGAATTGCCTTTGCCAATTATTTTTCAGTATAAGAAGATAATGGGCCAGATTCACCAATGTGCTCCAGTGGCACAATGCAGCAATAAATCCAGTTTAAGCAGCCAGTTACATAAGGTTTACGGAGGCCTTGCATTGCTAGAGTACTGCAAAGGACCCAGAGCCCACTGATTAATCTGGCCCGCTAATTTTGCAAAATTCTTTAAAATAAACCTTCATGGATTAGGGGACATTGATTACTATAACAAGCTGTTGGCTTTCTAAAAGTACTTATCACCCACACCATGCCACAGCCATTCCAGGAATGAATATTTCTGCTTTTTGGCTTTGGGTACCAGTGACCCGAAATAATACATCTGAAAATGAGAACACACTTTACCTAGTTGATTACACATGCCAAGCAAATGTTTTGCCTGGAAAGATATGCTTTATATTTAGTGATGGGTGATCCTTAAAAGGTGTAGAGATTTAGTTTTCAAATAAACCCTGAAAAGGTGAGATCCTTATCCAAACAGCTGAACTTTCTTTTTCCCTTCTATACCTTCTATGCTTCTCCCCTCTTCCTCCCAACTCAGCCAGACTTTTTTCTTTCCCCAATCCCTTCCTTCCCCCTAATTTAACTATTCTGTCCCCCCAAAATGCCAGCAGGCATCCCCACCCTCTCTCTAATCCTTTCTTTAGACCACTTCCCCTGCCCTCAGTGAGTGTTGTTGAGATTCCATCAGATTGTTTTAAAGTCTGAAAGGTTCATTGGGTTATGGATGGGCACTCTGTTCAGATCTTGAATACTGTGGGATTTCTAGGATGATGTGCACAGCAATATGTTTGGAAACTTATCTAATACCAGGGTAGAACTGGAATCTACCCCTTGATAGATCCTGACACCAGCAGCTGTCTCAGCAGGGACTTCCATAACTGCTGATACTGTAAGATGGCTTTCAGTAAAGATACTGCAGAAACAAAGGTACTAAAGTGGAAGAAAGGGAGCAGTTACAAATAAAAAAAAGAACTGACCCAAATATTTATCCAAAACTGAAAATGAACTTAATATGAACCTCTTTGAATTCAAAGAAATGTATTAACTTTTGGGGGTTGTTTTCATGCATGTCTGTATTTTCTGGATTTGGCCATGAATGAAATTTGAAGTAACAAAATGCAGTGTTGCAATTCAGACCATTCTCTGATATTGTAGACCCAATAAGAACAAGAACTCTCATAAACATAAGCTTTGAGCTCAGATTTCTAGCCCAGTTTCAGATAAGTTTGGATAAAAGAGTTATAATAGCACATTTTAGCTGCTAAAATAAACTAGCTGCTTTACAGATCTTACAAAGACACAGCCCTTTCCCTGCCAAGTTTAAAGTAAAAAGCCCTGATACTCCAACTGACTCCATGCAGGTAATCCCTGCACCTGTGCAGAACACTATCTGTGTAGAGCCCCGTTGACTTCAGCAGGGCTCTGCAAGGATGCAGGCGTCTATCCACATGGAATACTTTACAGGATTGGGGCCTTACATTGTATGTGGAAGAAATGCATCCGTAAGGTAAATTATATTAAATACTATAGAGCATGCATTTAAATACAGTGGTGATTTCCCAGCCTTGGAGCACCGGCACATCACTATTTATTTATTTTGCACAGGGCAGTTTGCAAACATATAGCTGACAAGAGGCCTGATTCTGATTTTACACTAGTAAATCAGGAATAATTTCACTGGGATTATACCAATGTAAAACCGGTGTTGGTGAAATCAGAATAAGGGTATGTTTATACTGGCAGAGTTACAGCACCCCACAGAGAGTGATGAAGGGAAACCGCTGTTGTGTGTTCACCCTGTCAGCTGCCTGCACAATAGCGCGTTCACACTTGTGGCACTTGCAGCGGATTTCGGAACGGTGCACTCTGGGCAGCTCTCCCACAGACCATCTCCTCCTCTTCTGCCGCTAAGAGTTGTAGGAAGGCAGAGGGGGTCACGGGGCATCCTGGGTCCTGTCCCAATGTCCCATGATGCATTGCTTCGCATCCCAGTATCCCTGTGCTTCCGTCTGCATTTGGTGCCATCTTTCAATGGTTTGTGTACTGCACGTCCTGCCTCTTTGGTTTCCAGGAATGGATCCTGAACTGTTGACCAGCATGCTGCTCGCTCTGACTAACACATCACTAGTGGCAGTGGAGTTATTCCTTAAACTACAAAGGCAAGAGGAGTGCGACATTGGTCTTGCCACGCGTAGTAGCTATGACACGAGATTGTTTGTGGCATTGATGAAGGTGCTGACCACAGTGGAACGCCGCTTTTGGGGTCAGGAAACAAGAGCTGAGTGGTGGATCACATCGTAATGTACATCTGGGATGACGAGCAGTAGCTGCAGAAGTTTCAGATGAGAAAAGCCACATTCATGGGACTGTGTGATGAGCTCGCCCCAGCATTACGGTGCAAGGACACGATAATGAGAGTTGCCCTGCCACTGGAGAATCACGTGGTGATTGCACTGTGGAAGCTGGTTACTCCAGACTGCTACCGATCGGTCGTTAACCAGTTCAGAGTGACAAAGTCGACAGATGGACTCCTGTTGATGGAAATGTACAGGGCCATTAATCTTATCCTGCTCCGAAAAACCATGACTCTGGGCAACGTGACATTGTGGATGGCTTGGCACAAATGGGCTTCCCTAACTGTGGAGGGGTGATAGATGGCATGCATATTCCAATTCTGGCACCAGACCACCTAGCCACCGAGTACATTAATCGGAAGGGGTATTTCTCTATGGTTCTCCAGGCATATGTGTATCACCACGAGCATTTCACGGACATTAATGCAGGCTTGTCCAGAAAGGTGCATGACGCACGCATCTTTCAGAACACTGGCCCCTTCAGGAAGCTGCAAGCAGGGACTTTCTTCCCAGACCAGAAGATCACCGTAGGGGAAGTCAAAATGCCCATTGTGATCCTGGGAGACCCTGCCTACTCCTTAATGCCGTGGCTTATGAAACCATACACAGGACACCTTGACAGCAGCAAGGAGCAGTTCAACGACAGGCTGAGCAAGTGCAGAATGACTGTTGAGTGTGCTTTTGGCTGTTTAAAGGCCCGTTCGCATTGACTAAATGGGAAGCTGGACCTGGCCGATGACAATATTCCTATGCTTATAGCCGCGTGCTGTACGCGCCATAATATTTGTGAAGGGAAGGACGAAAGCTTCATTCAGAGCTGGACCGCCTGGAGGCTGAGTTTGAACAGCCAGAGACCAGGGCTATTAGAGGGGCCCAGCGTGGGGCCATAAGGATCAGGGCTGCCTTGAGGCAGCAATTTGAAGGTGAAGACCCCTAATATTTGTTGCTATGCTCGGGAGTGCAGTGCTTGTAATGCCAGGAGGTGATTGTGATTGGTGCAGACAATGCACTATGAAGGTCTAAGAAAATTACCTGTTGCTTTGCAGGGCTCTGTTTGCTTTCAATTAATAGAATAAAGATTGCTTTCAAACCAACACAATTATTTTATTTAAAAACAACAACCCGAGGAGAGAGACAAACAAAAAAAACCACATCATCACTGAGGGGGATGACGGAAGGGAGGGTCCCAGGAGGAGGTAGGGTCCTGGGATGGTTAAAGATTTGTGTATGTCCAGGGATCACATACGGCCTTCTCCTTTGTAGTACAGTGCAATGGGTACTATACTTAATCAGGGCTAAACTGCAGAGGGATGGGTGTTGAGTGTAGTGGGTACTGGGAGTCCGCAGGGCTGGACTGTGACGGGGGAGGAGCGGAATGTCACAGGTACAGACTGGAGCCAGGAGGTTGATAAGAGTGTGTTCGTGGTGTCTGGGAAAGAGTTTTGCGACAGTGGCTGCAGAGGAGGGTAGGCACAGAGCTGCTCAGTTTGCAGTGCTATTATCACCTAGAGCTTGGTGCTCCATAATGATTAAGAGTCACTCCATGGCTTAATTCTGGTGCGCCACGTTCTCCTTTCAGTCCCTCTTCTCGATGTCCCACCACTCCTTCAATTCCTGTTTTTCGGCTGCAGAGTGCATTATCACCTCACGCAGAAAGTCCTTCTTAGTTCTCTGTGGCCATTTTCTAATTCTGCGCAGCCATTCAGCTGACGATAACAAACAGGGAGGCTGGGCTCCCAAGTCATCTCTGTGAAGCCAAATCGCAACATTTTACAGAAGGAATATTGTTTGCAACACACGGACCACTGATTCAGTGATTTAAAACACAGCCACTATTCACATACCTGTCACTAACTGGCTGACCCCAGGCAAGCACACATGAGCCACAAGACCCCAAAATGGTGAGTAGCCGCAGGGGAAATCATTGTTCCCAGATCCTACTGCACACTGGGCACGTGTCTCTTGGGGAGAGCCAGCACTATAGAGGGGACCTGATAATCATTCCTGCCCCCACATTTTCCACAGGCTATGTTCATCCTGGAAGATACCTCGCTGCTGAGAGCGATCAGGGAATCAAAGGAAGGTCTTCTCCAAGACTGCATCTTCCGCCCTGGCCCTTATGCAGCTCGCCTGTGTGCAGCAATGGCCCCCCACCCCCAGTGATGGCAGAGTGGTGTGGGAAAGTTACCCTTAATGGGGCAAGAAACAAAGCAGCTCTGTGAAAGAACCTGCATCAGCAAATTGCCCAGTATCTCCACGAGAGTTTCCTGGAGATCTCTGAGGCAAATTTCCATGAAGTGAGGGAGTCTATTAACAGCCTGTTCCGCCGCTGAGACTAGGCATGTGGTGGTAAACGCATCAAACAGACAAGCCTGCTTTCTGCAACCCTCCTGCTCCCAACAACTGCTTCAACGAGTCCCCAAATCAAATCCACTTGCCAAGGGTCTCCTCTCCTGTTTGTGCTTCGCCAAGATCTGACTGCTGTGACTGGCTAACCTCCTCTGGGGTAGAAAAGAGCTCCTGGCTGCATGCATCTCTGACTTCCAAGTCATCCTGTGCCTCTGGGTCCTCCTCCCCCTCCACATCCTCGTCCAAGATTTCCTCCTCCTGGCTCAGTCCACTCTCGATCGGCACGAGCGCCACCGAAGTATACACAGTGGCCTTTGCAGTGGAGGTGGGGTCACCACCAAGTATCGTGTCTAGCTCTTCATAGAACCGGCAACTCGTGGACGCAGCACCGGAGCGGCGGTTTGCCTCCTGCACCTTGTGGTAGGTGTTCCACAGCTCCTTCACTTTGACCCTGCACTGCAGTGCGTCTCAGTCATGGCCCCTGTCTGTCATGCATCATGAAAACTGTCCATAGGTATCATTATTTCTATGGCTGGAGCACAGCTGGGACTAGACAGCCTCCTCTCCCCAAATGCTGACAAGGTCCAGCAGCTTGGCATTGCTCCAAGTGGGGGGGGGGAATCACCTGGTGCATGGAGCAGGCATGGCCACCTGGAAAGATGTGCTGAGACCACTGCACGCATCACTGAGCAAACAGGAAGGGGACTTTCAAAATTCCCAAGGAATTTACAGGGTGGGGATGACAGTTGGCCACCTGAGGGCAGGGCAATAGAGTTCAAACCGATGACCAGAGAGGCGAGAACAGGCATTGTGGATGGGACACCTCCCGGAGGCCAATCGCAGCACTGTAATCGACCAGGGTGTCTACACTGGCACTGCGGTGCTGTAGCCCCGGCACAGAAAGCTGTATGCCACTCATCGGAGAGCGTTTTTTACAGCGCTGCAACTACGCAGTTTCTGCACACTAAGTGGCTTGGATGTGTGTGAACCTCGGGAGTTACAATGCAGAAAGCTGCTTTACTGTGCAGAAACTTGCCAGTGTAGATAGGGCCTAAGTCTTAATGTCCCTGCCTGAGGAATTAGACATGGTGAAAAGACAATCTTAAATTTTTTTGTAAATGATATAATAAATCCATTGAAATTATCTCATTTTTGCTTCTGCCTTACTTTAATACTATGCATTGAAGTCAATGAATATTTTGTTTGCATTAGAATTATGAGATAAGGCCCAAAAGGTCACCACTTTTCAATTGGATCCTTTTTAATGGTTAATATGTTGCGTATGACTCAGAACAAATCTAAGAATTGTCCAAAGGAATTTGCTTCTGGGTTGAACTACATAAATGATTTTTAATACTCAAATAATGGATAACAGGGTCTATTTTATGAGGCTAGAACAGGAGTCAGGAGATCTGGTTCCTAGTCTTTGCTCTGGTACTGACCAGCTATGTGAACTTGAACAAGTCAGTTAATTCTCTCTCACTTTCCTTCTCTGTAAAATGTGTGATTCCCTCTCAAGCCACTTCCAGGAAGAAGAAAAAAAGGCAAGAAAGCAGTAAAACACCTGAGGACATAGATGCTCTTAGCAACATGCATAGAAGGTTGACAGATTTAGGGTGTCTATGCCTGAGTTGGAGATATAATTCCCAGTGTGGATAGATGTACGTGCACTATCTTGGATCAAGCTAGTGTGCTAAAAATAGCAATTTAGCTGCAGTGGCGTAGGTGGCAAGACAGGCTAGCCCATCATGCTGCTATGGCTACACTATTTTTAGTGCGCTAGCTCAGGCAAAGCTAGTGCATGTGCATCTACCTGAACTGGAAATTACGTGTACAGCTTGGGTGTAGAAATACCCTGTGGCTCTTTCAGACTAAGTATAGAAACAAGTTCTAGTGTTGAGACTGGTAAAGGACAGCCCCCATATGTTTTACCTCTCTAAGCTGCTTGCTGAGATCCTACATGCTGTTTTGGTTGTACAGTTTCTAGCTGTGTTTATTTAGAAGGTCAGATGTGGCTATGATGTGCACAGATAAAACATAGTGCCCAGAGTCTTGCAGAGGTCCTTCTGCTAATCCAATCCATAGTGTTTTTTTAGCAAACAGTTTAGGGAAATGAAACATTTTTTTTCTGTTTTATCACTTTGAGGCTAAAAAAACTTGACCAGATACTCAACTTTGGACATGAGCTGAGGACCAACCCCATAGGCCTTAAATGCTGCTCACCTCACTTGCAGCAGAACTGCATTGGCTTCCCTGTATTTAGGGAATTCTATAGCCATAGAAGTTGAGGAAAACTTTCTCCTGTGTGAATATCAGGCAAAAGACAACTGATATTGCTGTCACTTTTATGCTTAAGTAATGCTTTTGTTTCTCTAAGTACTGTATTTTGCCATGACAGCCATTAATTGGAAGGATATGCAAGATCGGGGTTTTTATTTTGTGCTTTAAAATAAACTGACCAGGTGAAAATTTGAAAGCTTGGATAAATGATTTATTTACAGCTTGTTTTACAAGTCTTTCCTTTTCAATGAGAGCTTTCATTTGTTGTTTCCGTGACCCCCTGAAAAAGTGGCAAGATTACATGGACATTTTGGTAAAATATGTGTTATTTATTTTTCCTTGTAAAGAAACAAGTTAAACAACATTTAACTGCACTACACTTTCCATGTCAATAATTCCTATACAGGATAAGACTTGATAGCAGAACAAACAAGGACTCTCATAGAAGTCCATAAGAGACACATATCTAGTTTTCTGTTATCTCTTTCTTTCAAATCCACAATGGGTGAAATTCACCCCTCTACAAAGCACAAGCAGAAGGTCAATGAACCCTTAAGCCCTCACTCTATTAAATATCCTTTAAATAGTATAGTTTGTTCATAGTATATTATAGTCAATGGGTAAGAGTATCTTGGTCATTGACCATATTTTCTTTAATCTGGTGTGTAGTTCTCTCTAGTCGTGCACATGAGGAAATCCCATTTATTTATTCTCTTATAGATGCTGATATCTTTAAGATCGTAAGGCATGATCCATTTCCCTTGTGTCTTTAAGGTGACACAAATGTATTACTATTGTTAATGTTTTGGAAAATAAAGGATCATTTTTAATTTTGGTTGGGGATGAACTATTTTGTGTTGCATGTGAACATTTTCTCGTCTCTATTTGCCATCACTACTTCACCAGTACATATTTCCTAGGTTGTTGCTTGAAGACTGATTATACATTTGAATTTCAGCATGCATATTTTCCTGTGGAGGATGGCTGATCTCAGCACCATCCTGAAAGAAAACCAATATGATACATGTTCAAAATCAATTGGCAATCCCATGGCAGACAGCAAAGTAGTTTACTTAAGCAAAGTATATATAACAAGGATAAATAAACTTTAAAATGAAATAAGAAATGCATCCACGTTCACTGACTTTTTTCAAAAAGTAATGAAAAGTTCCAAGGAACTTCAAAATTAAAGGGATTCAAAACCACTTAGGTCCGAAAATTTTGTTAACTACTATTAATTAAATAACATTTAAATGAATTAAATAAAAGTAGCTACTCATGGCTTATCCTGCTCCTATCAAAGTCAGTGATAAAACCCACAATGAACTGAATGGTAGGAGAATTATAGCTTTAACTGTTACTGTATTTGAATTTTTTGGCGACATTTTTAAGGTGGTCATACTTTACATGAAGGGTACATTTATTTCAGCAAAATGGAATAAAGCCTGACTACTACATTAAACAGAAAACATCAGTCATGTATAAGATTTAAGTTAAGTGAGCTCCTATCCCAGTCACATTCTCCAGAAGTTATCATAGAGGCTTCAGGTAAACAGCGATGATTATATGAAATCTTGGAGGGTGATTGTGACAGGATATGACAACTATTGCTTCTCATGTCATTTGGAGGCAATCTGTGACTTTTGAGAAAAGACCAATATTCACAGACTTTGGAGGACAGTATTTATAAAAAAGTCAAAATGCATGGTCACAATTTGCTAAAAAGTGAGACCATCCTAGTATTTGGCTGCTTCTTATCAGATTTTCTAGACTGCACAGTGGGGATGGCTAAGTGTGTTCTTCCAGATGTTTTCCATGTACTTAAACCCTCAGCTGGTTTAAGATTTCCTGAGAAAATGATGATTATTTCTGTTCAAAAAATGTTTCATTGTGTTGCCATCACTAACTACTCAGCACAAGTAGAGCTAATAAAGATCTATTTCCTGGTGATGACCTTTAATGAGTCTTTAGGCTACAGCTTCACAGCAACAAGAAAGACATGGGAATATATCCTTACAATCATATGCCTTTTCATGTGTTCTGGTATGGATGTTCTCATATTCTAAATGAATAGCTATGTGAATTACATCTCCGTTCAGACTGTATAGATTATAAACTGACTTCCAAGAACTGAAGTTTGTGCAAAGGCTTCTGGAAGGCAGGGATTTTCAAAGGAGTCAGGAGCCAAGTATTCACTGAAAGTCAAAGGGAATTGGACACCCAACTCTCTTAGGGCTCTTTGAAAATCCTAGCTTCAATTTCCAAATTCTAGGCATATCAAGTTTATGTCATTGAGCAGTGACATTATATGATGGAAGTTCACACTTTGTAGCTGCATCCTGATTCTTCAAGAAATGACTGTTTATGAATGGGTGTCACTGGCATGGTGCTGTATGTTAGCACAGGTACATATTGCTGACAAGAAGAACAGCAAGGTTTAGGCTGGTAGTGGGGGATGATCCTGGAGCTGAGTGACAGAGGTTGGGAGGGAAGAGCCAGGGCCGGCTCCAGGCACCAGCCCACCAAGCACATGCTTGGGGCAGCACCTTAGGGCGGGGCAGCGCTCAGGTTTTTTTTTTTTTAAACGAAACCAAAAACACTCTTCCGCTCTGGGCGGGGGAGCGGGGCGGCGGGCATGCCACCCTCCCCGCCGGGGCCCACTCCCCGCTGGCCACCGGGGGAGCGGGGCGGCGGGTGTGCCGCGCTCCCCGCCAGCGCTCCGGGTGGGAGAGGCGGGGGGCGGGGGCGGGGGTTGTTTCAGCGGGCGTTGTGGGGGGTGTTTGTTTTGTTTCGGCGGGGCGGCATTTGGGGTTTTTTGGTTTTGTTTTTTGCTTGGTGCGGCAAAAACATTAGAGCCAGCCCTGGGAAGAGCTGCTGAAATGGCACAACCAAGTTAACGAGGGGCTCCAACAGTCACTGTCTCCCGATGTGGTCTTTCAAGGGGTCTCTGCTTCTCCTGACTGGCACTACTTAGTTGGTTCTCAGGTCAGTTCCTGGACCTTCATTTCCAATTAAATCAATCAGCTGTTCAATTTTAGGGCTTGCTGTCTTCTTGGATGCAGCGTTGTTGTAGCCATGCTGGTCCCAGGATATTAAAAAGACAAGGTGTCTGAAGTAATATCATGGAGGCTGACTGGTGCAGAGCTGTCACCCCTTTGCTATCCCAGGCCTTTCTACCCCCTCTTCCATCTCTGTACTCTCTCCTGTATAGCAGGTCTTGTTTTCTCTATTGGTTGCAGCTGTGGGTGCCTGCCGTCATGATTGGCAGCTCTGGCATCTGTATGGGGGTGTTATCAAACTGCTTGTTTGTGAACAGGAGAGGCTCTTCTGCCTCCTCTGTCTATGCTCAGGATGGGGGTTTTAGACCCCATTACAGCCTCTTAATGATCTAATTTATAATGGTTTTATACACCATGGGCCAAATCCTCAGCTGGTGTAAATTGGTATAGGTCCACTGATTTCAGTGGACATGGGCTGAGGATCTGGTCCTGTAACTCTTATTTCAGCTGTCAGTCTTAACGATGGGGTTAATGAGATGAGAATCAGGCCCTGTTCAGGGAATGAGGGAGCTTTAGGTCCCAGGTCTACAGGAGTGAAAGATGGGATAAAGATTCAGAATGGCCAGTTAAACACACACCCAATATGATTTGGAAGCAGAAAGAAGAGTTTCTGGAGCCTTTCAGAAACAGAAAGTGGAGAAACAACCTGAGTTCAAAAGAAAGGTCTTATGATGTCGAGGAACACAGAGAAAGACTTTAGAATATGAAGATGGAGTACTGAAAGTGCAAGCAGAAGGAGGAATGAGGTCAAAAGAAGCAGAAAAAGAAAGAAAGAAAGAAAGATAGAAGTAAACAAACAGAAAAAAGACAGAGATGAAGAAAAGTGAAGCAGAATCAGCACTCCTCTAGCAAATAGCTTCACATCAGGGAAGAAATGGATTTTTATAAAATCCAACAACAACAACAAAATCACAGGATCCATAACCTCAGTGACAAGCATATTTCCCTAATGGCATAGAAGCATGTGACAGGAGATTATATAATTATGCTGTCAAGTACTCTCATGGATGAATGCTAGCCATTGTGTTGCATGCGAAAAACTCCTCCTGTGTTGTGAATAGCCAGAGATGTCCCTTGTTTTTTTCTTGGTTTCCACAGTTCATGAGAAATGCCTTCAAAAGTAGCTAAAGAAAAAGGTGGAAACTGAGAGAATAAGAGAGTGTGATGAGCTTTTAAAATATTGGGGCTGTCAAGATGGGAGCCTGAAACATATTTGTAAATGCATATGACACATTAAAGTCATTTGAAAACCTCTTATGGCTGTCACTGGCTTGTCTGTGCCTTAAATCCCTGTATCAGCATTTCAGGAAACTGTGCTCCTTTTGAAACTCAAAAGCAATGCTGTTTCTGGAAATGGCCTTTCATTGCTTCAGGAACAGATGGGTCATTAATCATGGTAAGATTTGGTAATAGAAGATTATTACATGGTTCTGAAGTTTGGTTCATTTCACAAACACCCAGAAGTTTTTTCATCCTACTATATACAAATTTAGTCTGAAAAAAAAAATAGGCTTGATTCCTGGGGGGACACAGCCTTGCTCGTGATATTTCATCACTTTCAGTTCCAGGCCTGGCAAGAAAGCAGGTAAGCAAACAAAATTTAAAAAAAATAAAAATATGCAGAATCAACCACATGTTTTTCAATCAAAAAGGTACTGGGGAAAGTACTGAATGGCACCCTTGCTGCCACCCTGGCATGTCTCATAGACTTTAAGGTCAGAAGGGACCATTATGATCATCTAGTCTGACCTCCTGCACAATGCAGACTCTGCAGAATCACACCCACCCACACAATGCAGAATCTCACCCACCCACTCCTGCAATATGTCCAGACATCTGAGACATAGTTTGTTCAGACTTCATGAGAATATTACACTGCTTCCTGAAAGTAAAGCTCCTTGGCCTCCAGTAATACATATGGTACTTTAAATACGGAAGGAAACCATTTACATCCAAATATTTGACTAAAACGAAAGTTGTTACAATCGAGACATTATTCTAGTTTAAAGATTTTTAAACTTCATACAGTCACCAAGATTTCCTTTAAAATACTTTTAAAAGAAACATAAAAAGCATAAAAAGAAAAAGGGCCTCAGATTGCCCAAGCTTCACACCAGATGCCCCAAGCCAGAAACTCTCTATTCCAAAGAATGAGCGGCAGTAGCTCTGAAGGCACCATAGCTGGTGGTTTGGGAGGATGCATCACAGCCATACAGGAGCAATAGGCATGTAACCAGAAGGTTTCTATACCAATCTGGACTGGCATAAACCAGTGTTGCCCTCTTACCAGCAGAAACCCTAATATAGGGTGGCAAGGCAACACCAATGCCATCTACTTTTTCCTGGGGAGAATTGCCATGTAACCACAGGACAAAGTAATGCACCATTTCACCTCTTCCTCCTCCTTTCTTATCTAATGCAGTAGCAGCCTCTGAATCAGCCTAGGATGCTCATGCTCCCAGAGACTCACCCATGGGCTTCTGATTAATGAAGAAAATAATAAAAAATTATGTCCAGAGTTTGAACATGGGTGACACTTTGTACTTTAACTTTATGAGGAAAAATTTGATTAACATGTTCATTAAGGACCACACGTAAAACTCCAGCTAAACAACTTGGATCACCTCCTCTACCCTTTTTCCCTCTATTGCAACTGAGAGCAGCGAAACAGGAGAAACAATCAATGATGAATCCAATGACCATACGCTTGTAAAAGAGGAAGATCAATTTAATCAGTGAGTCAACTACTTTTGAATTAAGGCCCAAAGTCCATATGTGAAAATACATGCACAAGTTGAATTACAAGTATTCCTACACTTGAATGACATTACAATAGCTTGTTCTTTCGAGATGCTGAACACCGACATCTCCCTTAGTCTTACATTTGATTTCACCCCATTCTCTTGACCTCCTGTTTAAGTCAATGGGCACTGTGCAGGTGATCAGCACCTGTGACAAGTGGGACATCAATGACTACATATACAAATGACTAGTTAGACTTCTAGATGGGATTTGAATGAGGAGGTGCCATAGCTGCTTGGACAGATGGCCATTCAGCTGTTGTGCACAAACTTATACATGTGTACAAGCCATGGGCTAGTTCAATCATGAATTCATAGGCTTTAAGTAGGAATTAGTAGGAAATATTATGGCCTGTGTTATGCAGGAGGTTAGACCAGCTGATTAAAGTGTTACATTTGGCCTTAAAGCCTTATAACCTGGACTTCCCTTTTTAAAATGATGTGGCCTATTACGTATCTTTCTACCACAGAATGGATAGGGATGGATTTTTCCAAAGTGCTGAGCACCTGCAGCTTCCACTGACTTCAGCTGAAGTCCTGGGTACTCCACACAAGCAGTAGGCCAAGCGGGCAGGTTTTACGGGTCATACTACTTTGGCTAACCCCTTAGATGAGCCTTAATATCATATTGAAGCACAGGAGTCCATCCTTCTGCTCTGGAGAGAGAGTTCATAAATTCATTAAATAACAGACTTTTTATTTTGGCTTTGCTTGCTTGATTGGATTGAAGCATCCCCAAAGTGCTACCAGAAAAATCTTATAAGCTAGCTATGCAGGGACTTCATTGATGAATTTATAGATTTTCCTTGTTAGCTCTTTGTGTGCATAATTTTTGCTTGCTTGCTTTGTTTACACATTCCCATTTCTTTCTGTAAATATTTAAGCTTCTAACTACTATGAGACTGGCAATGATTTTTTTTAAAAAAAGACTCAATTCTTCAATCTTTAGACAGGCAAAACTTCCCTTTAAATCAATGGAGAAAAGGACTAATCAGTTTTCTGTTTTACTGATATTTTCTAAATATCTACATCCAAATTTTCTCAAACTTCATAATGGTAATAACATGTTGTTCTAGGATCCTCTGTATTGGTTTGGCCTCTTGCAGAGAGTGGGAAAGCTGTGAAATTTGGATCTAGGTATTGATCTGAACTTCCCCAAAAGTTTGAGGTGGGATGAGGTATTCTAATTTTAGAATTCAATCTGGCCCATTATAGAGATGGAGGCCAGATGGAAAATTTGGATGTGAATGTGGACCTAAACTTCCTCAAAGTTTAGGCTGGGTAATGGTGCTCAGATCTGGAAAGAAGAAGTTGGTTTTGGACCCAACTTTAGTGCACTCACTGTCCACATAATAGATTAGTGCTGTTTAGGGTTGGTTGAATGTCTCTAAATATTACTGTCTGAATTAAGGAATAGCATGTTGTATTAGCCATTTTCATGAGGATGTTTTAGAAGAATAAAACAAAAAAGGAGATAGAGTGGGTGACTGAGTAAAGTCAGTTTTGGTCAACGGGAAATTTACCTGAGTAAATATTATGGAAGGATCTCCGGATATGTCCCATGCTGGCAGGAGTGATCTTGAAGCAACTTTAGCATAAAGCTCATTTTCAACAGATGAGCTACACCATGACTGAGCACTCAAAATTGCATAAAATTGAGCTATGAGAGTTCTCGGTCCATCAACAATTAGAGACATGCTAGGATGAGTTATGGATCACTTCTTGCTACTTGACTGAACCTAACCTGAGGATGAGACCATGGTGCTGCATTGAGTGGCAATGATAGGATTTCACAGAGAGGGGAGTATTACCCTAGAAAAAGTGGCTCTGTCTTCCCTACAGTGGGACTATCTGCTTCCTATTCATTGTGTGAAATTACAGCCTTTTGCTGTGTAAGTAACATGTCTGTGTCCTTTGTTGTGGCCTGCCCTGTAAAATGTCATTCTTAGCATTTAAAGGAATACCATTAAACATAAGCTTTCTCAGTTGTCTTTGTCTAAAGAATAGTCTGTTTTCAAAGAACCTTCGTTAAAAATAAAAGCCTCTACTGGTGCTCTGTTTTGATTTCAATTACTTGCCTCTGACTGTTGCTAAAACATGTAAAATCACAAGGAGATCAGCATGAAAGAAATCATATGCTGCTGAAATATTTAAAGCCTGGGCAAACTAATTGAAGTAGAAACAGATTAGAACAAGAGAGGGGGACAGGCCAAGCCAAACTCTGTTGGCAGAGCCAGGATTAACAAGCAGACAGAAACAGGAAAGAAGTTAACACTGTTTAGTTCAGGGTAGGGGCAACTGTAGAACACATTGAGACAAAACAGAAGCTCCGCCAAGAGGTCTCAGAGAGATAACAAAAAGGTACAAAGCAGAGGCTGTGGGTTTCATAGCTTATTAATTGCAGACTTTTCAATGGAGTGGAAAATAAAAGCAGGGAAATACTAAATACAGAACAAGAGAGGTAGATCAGTTTAATTCAGAAAAGGTGGAGGTAAATGAAAGACCATGAGAAATACTTGGATTGAAGATGCTAGTCCCTAACATTATTTAGTGACAGTGAAAGAGTATCTGTCTGGAAGGAGTGCAATGAGAATTACGGTTTGGGAAGCACTTCCAAGTCTGTGAGTGGAGGATCTGAGACTGAGGGGACAGTGTGGAGTTTTGTATTACTTTATCTCCTCCCTCTCTTTCTTTCCTTCAGTGTAGCTTGCACTTCACAAGACAGAAGAGAACAGAGTGTGCTGGCTGCTGGCTTCTTCTTGCCACCTCTCCTGGATTATCATTATGCAGCACTCCATGCTGCTGCGCTGCTTCTTGCCACTGCTCCTTACCCTGCTCAGCCAAGCTAGAGCTCAGTTCCCCCGCCAGTGTGCTACGGTTGATGCCTTGAGAAGTGGCGAGTGTTGTCCGGATTTGTTTCCGGTGTTCGGGCCTGGTACTGATCGCTGTGGTTCATCTTCAGGAAGGGGTCAGTGTGTGCCAGTGATAGCAGACTCACGGCCCCATGGCCCCCAGTACATGCATGACGGCCAAGATGACCGTGAGCAGTGGCCCTTGCGCTTCTTCAACCGAACCTGCAGCTGCAACGGTAACTTCTCTGGTTACGACTGTGGGTCCTGCCGACCTGGCTGGAATGGAGCTGCCTGTAACCAGCAGATCCGCACAGGTAAGGGCATCAGAAATAGAGAAGAGATTCTGCTGGTCACCCACCAGTGCTAAGTGTAAAGTGTATTTGGCTTCCTATTGCCTTGAAAGAGTAAACTATCCCTGACACCCAATTTAGAAATCTATATTGCAACAGGACAGTTACGCTGGGCTGTCAATTGAGCCAATAATGCCTTGGATTTTCAGAAGTGCTGAACACCCATAAATCCCAGTGGAAGAAGCAGGTGCTCAGCACTTCTGACAATCAGGCCCTAGATATATTGATAGTCAGTAACAGTCTGTTTGAAATGCACAGGTGAGTAAGAATGGCGAGAGAATTTAGTAATACTTTCTCTTATTTAACTTTCTAAACTATGTAAATACTTTTAGGGTTTAAAAATCATTAGACGTTGGATTTTTTTTTTAATGTTTAAATTGTTGGATTCTGTAAAAATCTATATGTGTGAGTGACCATAAACACTCACCTAGACACCATGAAGGACTCTATCTAGAGTGGGTGAGATGTGATAAGTAAGCAGTGGCTATTGCAAAAAAATCCACTCTGTCTTTATTTTCACCATAAAAGTAATGTTAAGTACTCTGTACACTCCAAAGCAAAGGTTAAAAATAAGGATTACAAAATAAAAATCTTTATAATTGAATTCCTGAAAGCAATCTTAACTAAAGGACAAGAGACCCAAAAATCTTATCCAAACTCTATGCCTGAACAGGCAACCTGAAAGTAAAAGTTAATGCTCATTAATCAGGGCTGGCTGAAGACAATGGAGTTACATCAACTTATACCAGCTGATCTGGCTCTAGCCCTTTACCAACTACTGAAAGTGACAAGTAACAGAAAAAGAAACTTTTAACAGACCCACACAGACCTAATGAAATAAACATGCGTTTATAGAATTGTAAAATTAACTACTGTATGATCAGTTTTAAAACAGTTATGGGTTATAGTTTGCATATCCATAATTGATACCACAAATAAATTTAAAGTATGGGTTGATACAATAATATATTATGAATTATATATTTTTGTTGGCTCCAGAATATCTATTATAGTTTGTTGGATCAAACATTTTGAAATACAAATAATGTAGTGCATGTAACTAAATACAATACCACGTCTAAACATTTCTAAAGAGTATATTTCTGGTACTCTTTGTGTTAGTGTGTGTGTGTGTGTGTGTGTAAGTGTTTAGGGTTTCGGTTAAACTCACAAGAATCAAAATCACACTTTTCTGGATATGAAGTTACTGGGCAAAGTCCACTGAAGATTAAGAGAAAACTCCCATTGACTTCAGTGGGGGCAGGATTTTATCCACTGTGTCCACAACTGACTGTGTATAGAAATGTAGTTGTTTTAGAATTCAGGATAGTTGTGATAACTAAAATGGGTGGCTGCTTGCTGGAAAATAGAGGAACTTTTATCTGTGACTCAAGCGGTAACTTGAACTCTAGTAGATGGTGAAATTCTTCTCAGCAGAGATATAATCCAGGCTTTTGCTTCTCAAACTCCCGTGTTCTGCAGCAAAGATTCAACCAAAGGGATGGGCTTTTAAAAATGTTATAATACAACATGAGGAGGCAAAACTTTATAATGTAAAGGCTGGTATATAGCACTCTCTTATTTATGTTAAAGTGCTACCATGAAAAATTATGTGTACTGGATTTACCTTTGAAGTGTTTCTGACAAAGAACTCACCCTTAAATATCTAGCTGCTATCAACTCTAAAAACAAATAATAATAATAATAATAAGTAAGTATGTGATAACTCTTCCAAAAGCACTAACTTAATCCTTTTTCCACCATGTCCATTCACCCTAGTCATGGGTCAAATTCTCCTGCCCTTACTAATGTTGAGTAGTATCTTGCCTCCAAAGTGGCCCCAATGAAAAAAACAGGCTGCTTGAAGAAAAAGATAGTACTAATAATGAATAAGGACAATAGAATCTCACCTTGTGAAATGAGATGTGGGTATTCACTACCTTTATAACTGACTTCTGTTTAATCCTTAAAGTCAGGAGGAACCTTCTGGACCTGAGTGCGGAGGAGAGGAATAATTTTGTCAGTGCCCTACACCAAGCCAAGACTACAATACATCCTGATATTGTCATAGCCACCAGGAGACATGAAGAGATATTGGGACCTGATGGCATCACACCACAATTTGAAAATGTGTCCATTTATAACTACTTTGTGTGGTCCCATTATTACTCTGTCAGAAAGACTTTCCTTGGTGCAGGGCAGCAAAGTTTTGGAGGAGTGGATTTCTCTCATGAAGGACCAGCGTTTCTCACTTGGCATAGGTATCATCTACTGCATCTGGAGAGAGACATGCAGGTGAAGTTTGCATTAATATTGAAATTGCTTTTGTTCATTTTTCCATGCTGTCTGGTTAAAGAGCAGACTGACTTCCCCCATATTCCAATGCAGAGATATACATGGCAGATCTTTCTAGATGGTTTCCATTACTCAATTTCAATTCTAGTATTATCAGACATATTAACATCATTTGATGGGTTTTAGGTTTCTAGGAGCATATAAAAAGTAGAAACACTATTTCAAATATAGCAGTCTAAAAACTATAAAATTCCTCTCAAAGCTTCCTTTAAAAAACAGCAGTATTCCCTGTATATTTCCTTTTAAATTCTGTAATTTATGGAATAAAGGCAATTGTTAATGATGCGTCTAAATTGTGGGGGCTGATTCTTGACTCACACTAGTCGAAAGCAGGAATAATTCCAACAAAATCAATGGATTTGCAGTGTGAGATCAGAATCAAATCCTAGGCATGTGATTAGCTCAAACAGCTAGAGAAAAGATCAAATCAGGAGAACCTATTATATAAATCAGTGGTTCTTAGGGTGACCAGACAGCAAGTGTGAAAAATCAGGACGGGTTGGGGGGTAATAGGAGCCTATATAAGAAAAAACCCCAAAATCAAGACTGTCCCTATAAAATCAGGACATCTGGTCACCCTAGTGGTTCTCCATCTTCCTCATTCTGTGGACCACTTTATAAGAGCAAGAAAGATCTTTTTATGGACAATCACTTGCCCCAGTTACTCAGTTCCCCACTGCTTAATTCTCAAAATGTTTCAATCTGAGAAAGAAAATCCAAGAATATGAGCACCATAGATATTCAGAATCACATTAAGAATATAAGGAGTACATAGATGTCTCATCCCCCAGTTCTCTTCAGATTTTTAATTTAGGTTGCCTGTCTTATTAAAATTCCTGAGTGAAAAAATACACATATGGGAAAAATATAATTTCTTAAAATCTAAGGGGGGCGGGGTATAATCAAATTGGGTTTTCTGTGAGCAGGTCACAGATGATTAAATGAATGCACATGACAGTATGTGCTTTATATTTTGTCTTTGATTTCTAGCAAAACATTTGGTTGATTAACTGTAGGTAATTCTGTCTTGTGTAGTTAATTGCAGATCTCTGAAGCCCTCACATAATGTTCTTGGGCTCATCAGAATGGAAGGACAGGAGGAAATAGAGTAAAAGTTTCAACATTCCTTGTGTACATTCCAATCCCCAAATCCTATGTGTTATGTACCAGTAAGACGGATTTATAGTACATGTGATAAATTAAATATCTTAATTTAAGGAAAGAGAGAAATGTTGCCAAAATAGACAGGTGTTTGAAGAAATATAACTATCAACCCACAAACTAAGCATTAATGACTAACTTGGAGGTCATTACTAGTCAGGAAATGACTGTCTAATGGCAATTATTACCTGAAGTGGAATAGAACATCTCATCAGTAAAGACTCCCTATTTAAAAAAAATAAAAGTAAATGGGAAGAAAGAATAAATTAAGATAAATTAAGTCCCCAGAAAGGCTAAACACACTTTGAAACCAGAAATTCCCCTGAAGTCAATAAGATTCCTGAATATGGACTCTTTGAAAAATCCTAGCCCTTAATGGGTTAATAAACTAATGTAGTATAGGTTAGTAAAGTACCGGTAGGTCATTAGTGAAGTTAATTTGATGGTCATTGTGTCCAAGTGAATTTCACAATTGCCAATCTCTAATCAGAAATGGAACTGAATCACAAACATTTAAAGATAAAATCTTATCGTCTTTCCCACTACTCTATAGTCCTGTAGTTCACTGAAGGCAATTTGCTTATATGTTTGCTTTGCTTGTCAAAAGCCAATGCTATCAAGTTTGATTAGCCTTAAGTATATTTAATATTAAAATAGAAATATTTGGGAAAAAATAGGACAGCGGTAATGTCTTATGGTTCTTAGTACAGATAATCTGGCTGCTTTCTAAAATACTTCAGGAAAGCATCAGGTTAGGGACCAAATTAGATAACAACATATGCAGTGCTATTCATGAGAAAACTCTGTGACTCAATGCAACAATTTGACTCTAAGTGCTTTCAAAGGCCCAAAGCTAATAAACTGAGATATTAAAGGAAAATATTTTTCTTTATTCTCTTTCAGTTATGGTAATCCTAGGGGTTACCTGTAACAACAGCTGGTAAACATTTTTTGGACACGGGTGTGGGGGGTTTGGGTTTTTTTAAGTTGATCTAACATAGCACTTTGATTTTGCTAATGGGGACATGTAGGATGGATTCCCCAAAGCACCTCTATCAGTTTGCATCACCAGTCTCTTTGAGAGTCAGTGGTGTCAGTGCTCTTAACTCATTTTGGAAAATCCCTCTCATTATGACTATTACATTGTTCCAGTGAAAGCCCACATTAACATAGTGTTCCCGTGGTTAGGAGATGCTACAGGATCCCTCTTTTGCACTTCCCTATTGGAATTTTGCTACTGGTGGAAACACCTGCGATATTTGCACAGATGACTTGATGGGCGCTCGAAGCAATTTTGATGTCTCTCTTATAAGTCAGAACTCCATCTTCTCCCAGTGGCGTGTGCTCTGTGAAAACCTAGAAGACTATGATACCTTGGGAACCATTTGTAACAGTAAGTTTGTCTGCTGACAGATTTTTTTGAGCGAACGGTCCTATAATAGTAAATAATCACAATCCTTTGCTTTTCAAATGCACTTTCCATCAGAGGACTACAGAGTGTTTTTCAAACATTAATGAATTAAGATTCTCAACACCCCTTTGAGGTAGGAAAGGGTTTGTCTCCCAATTTCACAGATGAGCAAACTGAGGCACAGAGGGGTTAAGCAGTTACTCAGGAAGCTTGTTCAGACCAGGGGAAACAGAAGAATTCATTCTGAAACTAGTCCTCTTACTCCCATTCTTATGTGTTAGCCACAAGTATATCCTTCCTGGAAGAACAATTAATACTGTTATATACATTTTGTTACCTTTAGTGCCTGAATGTGGTAGTGTACACCTAGTTATTCCTTAGCTTTGGATATCTTCCAACTCACTCGGACAACCATGCTCATAATACCTACATTTAAAGGGTGAACACATAACACTGTACCGCAGGGTGGGTAGCTAGTAGCAGGGACTGAACGTCAGATCTCTTGCTCTTAATACATTTCTTGCTCTACTGTCTGACATTTAAAAAAGGCATTTGTTTAGCCAAGACTGTAGTCTGCTCATCAACTTCTCTCTGTGGCCCAGCCACCACTCGAGGGAGACAGAGCACCACACTGAATGGTTTACAAGCACACCGAGCAAGATCCTTGACTCCTGGCCCAGCCCCTTTGTTCAAAGGAATCAGAAATCTACTCTATTAGGCTGCTGAAGATTCCCAACCAACTCTCAGACCTGATGGAGCAAGGGGGATGTCAGGAGCAGGAAGGAGGTGTGAATGGAATGTGTTACACTCCAACTATCCCCAGCTCTAAAGAGCCATTGCAGCTTGTATAGGTGAGAGCAACACT
The DNA here is from genome assembly GCA_033296515.1 of Macrochelys suwanniensis. NCBI lineage: Eukaryota > Metazoa > Chordata > Testudines > Chelydridae > Macrochelys > Macrochelys suwanniensis. The sequence goes on along the minus strand of CM065780.1, from coordinate 27,382,345 downwards.
GAATACACTGGCCCTTGACTTCCCACAGGACCAGGGGGCACATCGGTGGCTTTGAATAGTCTTTATCCTTTTCCCAAATTGGATCAAGTTGAGTTTAGCCCATCCCAAGGATCTGGCCCACTGTCCCGCCAGAATGTCGTTTCATGCTTTATCTTGCCTTTCTTTCTTCTCCCAAACCCCCAGGCTCAGAAGGTGGTCCAATTCGAAGGAATCCTGCTGGAAATGTTGCCCGGCCTATGGTTCAGCGTCTCCCGGAACCACAGGATGTTGCTCTTTGTTTAGAAGTTGGTTTGTTTGACACTCCTCCTTTCTATTCCAATTCAACAGACAGTTTCCGTAATACAGTAGAAGGCAAGTACAACTAAAGTGCCTGGAACCAAAACAAAATGGGTGAGGGGACTAGCCCATCACACTCACCAGTTTTCCCTGCAGTGGTGAATAGAAGTATTGGCTCTGGGATGGGACATTGGCCATTTAAATTGTTTATTGTTTTACTTTTGTTAGCTTAGTGTATTGAATAACTGTAACAAATTTGGGGCTGATCCCTGAAGAGTACCAAACTCTGTCCGGCACCCGTATGTGTGTGCAAGGGAGCCTCACCTTTCCTTTGAGTCTCTGCACAGATACAAAGAGAGTCCTTGCACTCAGGAGGCACAAAAGCTTTGTGGAGCCAGTGCTGCTGATGGTGCTGGCTGATGTGATATAAGCTGGTCAATCGGTGGGGAGGATCCAGGGTCATGACTTTTCCCACTGATTGTAATAGCCAGCAGAGTTGGCTAGGCGTGGAAGAAAATGGACACTACTCCCTCTTCAAGGTTGACACAGTGGCTACACTCCTTGGAAACTCCAGGAGGCATTTTGCCCCAGAAAATTTCCAGAGTTCCCAGTGGACTGGGGTGGAGATCATGGTAGAGTGAGACCTGAGTAAGGACTAGGGTTGTCAAATGATTTAAAAAAAATTAATTAAAAAATTACTCACAGTTAATTACACAATTAATCTCACTGTTAAACAATAATAGAATACCTTTTATTTAAATATTTTGGATGTTTTCTACATTTGCAAATATATTGATTTCATTTACAACACAGAACACAGTGTACAGTGCTCACTTTATATTTATTTTTGATTAGAAATATTTGTGCTATATAAAACAAAAGAAATTGTATTTTTCAATTCATCTCATACAAGTACTGTAATATAATATCTTTATCTTGAAACTTACAAGTATAGAATTATGTAAAAAATAATAACTACATTCAGAAATAAAACAATGTAAAACTATAGAGCCTACAAGTCCATTCAGCCCTACTTCTTGTTCTGTCAGTCACTCAGACAAATACATTTGCAGGAGATAATGCTGCCTGCTTCTTGTTTAATTTCAGACAAGGCTAGTGACCATGATAGGTTACCGAACAGTTAACTTCCAAAAAATGGGCCAGATCCTTAGCAGGGATTAATCGTTTTAGCTCCATTTGCTCCAGTGAAGCTATGCCATTTTACAACAGCTAAGGATCTGACTCATTGTGTTTATCTTGAAAAATACATCATTGGAATCTGAGTGAACATGTGAAGTGATTGAGAGCTGTGGATGCTCAGCATCTCTGGAAAAACTGGCCACCACTATCTAGTACCTAGTGGATTTGGAGACCTATTTTTATACACCCAAGTTTGAAAAATTTGCCCCAGATTTATAAATTGGATGAATTTTCATGATGATTTAAACCCTCTGACAACACATTTTTCAGATGTTAAGTACTAATGATGCTAGGGTAGCTACACTGGGAAATCTTAGACTACTACTCCAGAAGGTGGTTTTCCGAAGTCAGTGTGTTGGCAGTCAATGTGTAAAAGATGTGGAAAGCTGAAGTAACAGCTGGCCCATTAGGATACATGGTAGCATCGTCACACTTGTGTCAGCAGATAGTGGCTGCATGGATGGTTTCAATTATGTCCTGAGCCATTTAGAGCTGAAAACTATAGCTTCAGTGGCATGCTAGAAAATGGTTTATTTTTGCCACTGTTATGCTAGATCCCACTTTGCTCCCATGACACGCAGAAGCAAGCTCATTCCACACTTACAGCATTCGTTTGCAAAGATTATTTTGATCTGAAAATGACAATACTTTTGGGGTTTATCAGCCACCTATTTAAAATATCAATAGGTAGAAAAGGAGCAAGTCAATTATATTAAACAAGGCAACAGAGAAAATAGCATCCAGCCTAGATTGCTGCTTCTGAACAAGCTTTTCACTAGGATTTTCACTGTGTTCCTCTTTATTTGTATACACAGGATACAGCGATCCTTCAGGGAAGTATGATCCGGCAGTTCGGAGTCTTCATAATTTGGCCCATCTGTTTTTGAATGGAACAGGGGGACAAACTCATTTATCTCCAAATGATCCTATTTTTGTCTTCTTGCACACATTTACTGATGCTGTTTTCGATGAATGGCTGAGGAGACATAATCCCGGTGAGATGCATTTGGTTGTTATTTTCTGAGCTTAGCCAGGTTGCTACCCATTCAGAATAGCTCAGCTGGCTGTTGGTGGACAGTGAGTACCCTCTGCAATTCGGATGTGAAGGTGGAATAAATGTCAATCACTTTCAACAACATTGGGATCCTTTTAGTAAAAGCTGCTCGTTAAGGAGGGACTCCTACCCCACGTCGAGCCTCCACCCTTTACGTGTGTGGGGGAATGTGGTTGGTGTCAGTCAGGCACAGGTCAGGAAAGAAACTGTTGCAAATACATTGTATCTCAGAGAATGCAGGCCGATGAATCACAGAATCTACTGAAGTCTCAGGGTTCCACAATCACTCTGTGGCCTGGGAGGGAGAATTTCTTCTTGTCTGCCCAAAGACTACCTCAGTGCACACCCCAGCTACTCATTTTGAGTTACATTGTGATCTGCTGTTTCATGGATGTTCAAGAAAGACATACAAAGACAACCCACCCGCCCTTCATGATTCACGCAAGGGCCAATGTACAATCGCTGCCCCTGCTCCCTTCAGGGGTAGAAAGGGGTAAGAATAAAGTAGGCAAGACTGGGGCCAGTGCACCAAGAGACAAATCTGTGCCATCCTAATGGTCAGTGGAGAGTGAATTCACCCCTGTCTACACAAAATAGGAGATTATGCTTCACTTGGAGCAATGCAGCCCTCCACTACTCCTACTCCCAAGAAGGGAGAGAGAATTTTCCATACATGTTTTGAGGGAAGCTATTCTACATCTTGATGGTACAGAGTGGTTACATAATTTACCACCAAGATCTTGTAGTATTTCCCATGACATCTCTAATGAGAAAAATAAAAACTGCTCCAATTATAAAAACTGACTCCAACTGACTCTTTTTTAACTTGACTAGGTAGATCACGCACTGCTATCCTATTGCAGCAAGTGACAAATTCAAGGCCCCAGCCACTTAAATTCGGCGCAAGATCGTGCAGTTACTGTGCTATAATAGCTAGCCTTTCAAAATCTGACAGTAACATTCAACGTTCATAGTAACATCAAATGGCATAACAGAACTGTTCGTTATTGTAGTAAAAGGACCAGATCATGGCCCCACAGATCCATCTATATGCACATCTCTCTTCTTGTACGCAGGAAGAGATTGATCATTAGTTCTGTAAATGTAGGCCTACATTTTCAGAAGAGATTAGCGATTTGGGGTACCAACTTGAGATATTTTAAAGGGTCTGATTTTAAAGCCAGAGCTGAGCCAGCCACCTTCTGAAAATCAGACCCTGTCTAAAGTTGGGACTCAAAATCACTAGTCACTTCTGAAAATGCACATTTGGATAATACATTGTTTCATGCAGTTCTTCAGTCTCTTCAAATGTAACTTTTTGATCTCTGGTGCCACTGTGAAATAAAGGAAGGGGGCCTTAAATATTTTGTCCTCTCTGCCTGTTTTTAGACAAGTGTTCTCAGAATGCCCTGAATAGAATTTCAATCACTTTCATTTTTATTTATTTATTAAAATGAAACCTTGTTTTCCAATTTAGATATTTCAATATACCCACTGGAGAACGCCCCTATTGGACATAACCGGCAGTATAACATGGTGCCATTCTGGCCCCCAGTTACCAATAATGAGATGTTTGTTACTGCACCAGAAAACCTGGGCTACAGTTATGACGTTCAATGGCCAAGTAAGTAGTTAAAAGCTCTCGTTATGTCGTCCTCTCTTCATTTGGTGTGTGTATGTGGGTCATTTAGCAAAGTTGGTTTCTAATTTCAGAAATTTTAATTTGACACCATTTCAAAAGGTCCTGTCCAAAGTTGGCTTTTAAAGGACTCATATTTGGACTATTGTACCATACTATTATACCCTGTGCATGCAATTAATCATAAACAGAGATGGGCCTGAACCAAAGATCTAAATGAGGACATCCCCAGGCTTTAAAGATGTTCTGATCTAGAGACAAACTTTAGCCCTGATCCACACACAAGTAAACCTTCATGCCTGTGTGGAATTCCAGTAAGGTCAGTTGGTTCTGCAGGGGCTCATAGGTCTGCCTATATAAATCAGAGTGCAAGAAAAATGTCTTTGTAGATCGGGCCCATCTTAAGTCTATAAGGAAAGACACTGGAGTGGACCTGACCTTAAGCATTTTGTTAAATAATGATGGATATTAAGATTTGGTCTAATCTTCAGCTGTATCTCTTGAGGCTTAACTTTTTTTTCCTCTCTCTCTATCTTCCTGCTTCCTTTCCACTAGGCCGGGCTCTGCAGGTCACAGAGATCATAACTATTGCAATAGTGACTGCATTGATTCTGGTTGCAATTATTTTTGCTGGTGCTACATGTATTGTGCATGCTAGGAAAAACAAGGATGAATTGCATCAGCCTCTTCTCACCGACCAGTATGAGCGGTATTCAGATGATTATGATAGCATACCAAACCCAAGCCAGTCTGTGGTTTGAAGAGATGTTTTTTTTTAATCTGCATCTAATAGAATCTGTTTCTTTTGCTGTATTTTATAAATTCCAGTAACTGATCTGCCCTAAAATAAAGGTCAAAAGTGTCAATTGTCTTGATATATTTGCTTCAACTCCAATCTCCTCTTTCATCACACTTCAGAACCAGTATATCACCTCTGAAATACCAAGTGTGTGATAGATTTCCACTAATTTCCCAACCCTCACCTTCTAGTCTCCCTTATCCGTATTCCTGAGTAAGTGTAGTGATTTTCTAAATTGTCCAGTACCAGTAACTCGGAGTAACAACGTGCCTTTCCTGTCTTCTGTGTAGAAGCCTTTTCATAGGTGTACCTGAATGAACGTAGGGCCTGATTCTGCCATTCTTAGTCATATTGAATGCTAACTTACTCCACAAGTCATCCCCCTTATGTGACTGGAGTAAGGCAGTGTGATCCAATGGATATGTTCCTTGACTAGGACTTAGGAGACCGGGAATCTCTTCTAAGCTCTACCACTGATATGCTGAGTAACCTTGGGCACGATACTTGGCTTCTTTGTGGCTCATTTACTCCACTATAAAATGGACATCATGATTCTTCCTCTGTAAAGTACTTTGAGTTCTATGAATAAAAAGAAATCATAGCTTGGTATTATTATTAGGAGGAGTAAGGGTAGCAGAATCAGGTCTTAAAAATAGAATTGCTTTAGTCATTAAGGGAGAGATTTTCAAACGCAGAAAGAGAGCTTAGATGCCTAACTCCCATTTGTGCCTTTGAAACTCTCCCTTTAACTTTAGGCACTAAAATCATGTCTGTTATCTTAATGGCTAATTCGTACATATGCTCGTGGATTTTTAACATTTGAATTCTCGCCTGCTAAATTTATGGAAGGGATGAAAATCAGTTTTGGTTAACAGTGGTTTGAGTTAACTTACATCTCTGGAATGCCTAGCTAATTACATCGTTCTCTGAGCTTTAATTAGAGCTGGTCAAAAATTGTCCAACATTTTTTTTTCATTTGAAAATGTAGTTTTGTTAAAATCAGTGGGAAAATGAAATTTTTTTTACTACTTTTATGATTGTTCCAAAGTGACATTTTGTAAGAAAATATTTACATCCGAACTCAAATGTTTAGCTTCAGAATGCCAATTAGAAACAAAATGTTTCTTTTCAAACTGACACTTTGACTTCAAATCTTATTATAATGTTGTTTAAGTAAAAATGTCAATTCAAAACAAAAATTTTGGGCTCATATGTACAGTTCATTTTGACATTTCTTTTTGAAAATGTTGGAAGGAATCAGTGGGACGATGGCCAGAAAATCCCCGCTACTGTGTAGGATGAAGGAGAGTAAAGTAGCAGAACTCCAGCTAAAATGAATCCTGTGAAGACTTCCCTGTAGAGTTTGAGATATCCAGCCTGTTGTGGGTCATGCTGTGTGCCTCCTTCATAGGCCTGCAAACCACTGGCCTTATGGGATGAGGCCTCTGACCTACCTAAGTGACAGATCAAAGAGTAATTTTTTAACTTCTGTGGGTCTGTCCAAGGAAGATTGGGGGGTTCCCTAGCTCCTAATTCATTAAGTTCTATTATGATGTATATAATCTTAGGGAGAAAAAATTAAAAAGGTTGTGAGAAAGGTTTTGACTTTGAGCCCCGCATGTTTATTACAGCTAGTTAAATATCACATTGGAACAGAACCTGGGGTCCTGATCCTTTGGGACCTTTGAAAGTCATCAGGAGAGTTTCCATTGATTTCAGTGGTTATTCCTGTTGAGCTAAGGAACAGCACATGTACATAGATGCAATATGGTGAATGAGATGCCCCTAATATAAGGGACAGAACTGGTTATAGGATTCCCAACTATAGTTTTTATTCCCTGGTGCCATTTTCTAGCTATTATCATTAATGAAATATTCAATGGTCCTTGATTCTGAATGGTTAATAATAGGCATCATTAGGCATTATATGGTTATGTTGTGTTATAGAAGCTTTACTTAGTAAAGAACTATTCTTTCTTCATCTGCATTAGTTCATTCATCTTTACTATATATATAATAATGGAAATATCAATCTTATTTTCTGTGAAGTAAACAAACAGCATCTGAATGAAACGCATCATCCTCTATTCTTATCGTTCCATGTACCAATCATACTATTGCTGTAACTCCTGTTATAAGTATTCTGCAGCTCCTGTTATAACACTGATTTTTGTAAGTCTTGATTTTTTCGTTGCATTTAATTGATGAAGTTTATTCTTATTTTAACACTATTTAAAAGCAGAATGAAGTTCTGGGGATGAAATATACCACTCTCTATTCTGATTGTAGTATCAGGCATTGCATGGGAAAACTTCATAGAATAAAAAGCTTTAATGACAACTGTTTAGTTTGAGTTGAACCAACAAAAATAGAAAATACATTTTAGTTTCTAAAGGCATATGTGGGGAGAAAATGTTTATTTATATCACAGTAGCACCAAGGCTTCCAGAGAGAATGCTGACTCCATTACTCAAGGGGTTGTACAAGCATATAAGCAGATATGAACGCCACAGAGAGTTTGCAGTATAATTAAAGACAAGGCACAGAAGAGAGTGCAACAAATTGAAAAGAAAGGAGGATAACAATAAGATGATATGATTAATGACTAGTGGGCCCAGCTTCATGAGCCTATAGTCGAGATGCTAATTTCAAATGGAGCACAAAAACCTAACAGCCTTCGCTAAATATTTTTCTTTATTATATACTCTATTATACAAAAATCCCCTCCTCTGCCAAAACACACACAGAACAGTCATATTTTTGTTCAGAAAAGAAATCAATTGTATAATTTGAGTGAACATAAAGCAGAGAAGCATCATCTTTCAAATAATATAATCCCCATTTCATTTTGCTCCTGAACTGACCTCCCTTGCAATCAGGTCGATACACATATCAACAGTTTGGTATTGTTCTCTGATAACTGTTCCTTCAATCATTTTCAGATTTAAGCTGCCATTACATAATTTATGTCCTTCAATATATATATTTAACTTATTACCACAAGATGGCATTTTTAAGTGCAATTCAGCTTGTTTTCTTCTAACACAATGAATCATTGAAGGTGTTCAGGTGGTGTGCAGTTTATTTCCTCTTTAATTATCTACTGAAGTTTTTTCAACTTTCAAATAGAGGGAATATAATTTTTCATTCTGAGAAGAGGAAAAGGGCTTTTTAATTTGCATTGCTGGATTTCCAATTCCTATTGTACAGTGATTCCTTTTTCTTTCTGGGGGCACTGTTTGTATGATAAATTGTTTGTTCTGGTTCATATGTTCTTTCTTTATTAAAAACTAGAATTCCTTAAAACAGTTATAAATATTTTAAAAATGTGTAGTAAATATTCCTTTTAGTCCCTATTTCATCTGTAATCACGAGTTCACCAATGTAAAGAAAATTGATTTAATAGGGATAGCAAAAATAAAATCTTAAATCTTAGTTTTAAATAAAGTAAATAGTAAGAGGCAGTAAATTAGTGTAATGCTTTCTTTTTATCCAGCATCTAAGAGTCAGGAGGAGACTAGGGTGATCAGACTGTCCTGATTTTTGATCATTTGTCATTTGTCGGGACGCCTTTTGTCCTGATTTTCAGTCTTCTTCCGTTTTTTTTCCTCAACAATTTCCGGCGGCCGAGGCTCTTCCGTTTTTTTGGGTTTTTTTGCTCGACAACTTCTGGGCAGGAAGTCCCGATTTTCGGGTCTTCTCATCTGGTCACCCTAGAGGAGAACCAGGGCTGCTAGATTCTGATATTAGAGATTTATGATCTGAAGTTTTCTTATTAATGTTATCTCTTCTAATACTTCCACTTAGCAGCATCAGGAGATAAATCAGCAGCTACAGTAGCAACTGCAGCATCTTCTGGGTAAAACATTGCTCCTTCTATGTATTAAGAATTAAGGTGCTCGACATTGCAGACAACTAGGACGAAGTGGCTGGACATCCAAGGCTTTCTATTTAATTCTATCAGAAATTGGGGACCCAGGTCCTGAATTTGGGCTCTGGCTGAGGTTTGATATGGGCAGTTTGGTTTGAGCTTCCAGATATCTGAAGACAGCCAGGTGTACAGCAACCCCAGGGACTGTTCTAAATTACACAGCTTGTGAGGCTACCTGGAGAGCCACCCAACCACACACAATCATTGGAACACAGTGTGCTCTGGACATACCTCTTTCTGCTCCCAGCCTACCCCCTTCTGCCCTTTACACTGGGATGTGTGAGGGGCAAACCTATACCACTGAGGAATCATTCTTGTGCCAAAAGTAAGAATAAAACCAAGGAAAGGCATAAAGAAAGCTCAAAACATTATACAAATCATAACTGTACAGTAGATGTTTATTAACTGAAACATCGGGCGATCTTGCTGCAGGCTAAAATTACAAAAAGAAATTCAGAAAACAGACTTAACCGTGTTTGATTCATTCATATTTTCTGAATAAAGATGTCCTTCTGGAAGAAAACATTAATGACTGAGAACCACTATGGAAAAATTGAGAGGAAATCAGTAGGCATAAATGTTCACTGTGGCTTTTATTCTCTAGATGTCATCAGTGCAGTAGTAGAAGGCATAAAGCCCGTGTCATATCAGTCATGAAAGTTGAGGTTGAATTAAAATGAACATAAAGGAGTGAAGTCACTTATGAACATATGTCAAGGTAGACCCAAAATTTGTTCTCAGTTACACCACTGGCTATATGGAATGACTACAAGGAAGTCTGGTTTCTATGGGCTGAGCTGTGCTTTCCTAGCTACATTCTATTTCCCAGCGCTCCTGTGGAGCACAGACACTGCTTAAGAAGGTGCAGTATGTGGTCCTTTCTGAGGCCTGTAAGCTCTGCTAGCCAGTGATGAGAGGAGATAGGACCATGGTACAACTTCTTCCCAGACCCTTTTGGAAAGGCTAGCAGGTGTGAGGGCACAACCACAAACTGTCTTTGGGGGAGTTCAAGGGCTTTTATGGAGTCTTGGTGGCTAGAGCCCTCCATAGGGGTGTAAGAAGAGAAGACACCTTTAAGAATGCATGTAGCAGCTTGCCACAATTTTGCCTGATAAGGGAGCAGGAACAATGCCATGTAGCTGATCTGATCAACCAGAAGCAAGCAACACTGCTTGAATTTAAAATACATGTGACCAGTCTATACACTGAAAACTCTGAGAAAGATATTAGCCAAATAAATCTAAATAATAAACACATTCTGAGAAATAAGGATATGTTTACAGACCCTCTACAATCAGGAAAAGGAGGTAAAATCATTAAGTTAATCATTACTAGTTCTTCACTCAGGGCAAAATTCACCCCTATGCAGAAGGAAAGCACAAAGTCTTATCTCCACTCAAGTACTCAACAGATAATTTGAAAAGGCCTTACATATTGATTGCATGGGCCTCATGCACACCGTCGGCACAGGGGTGAATTTCACCTACACTTTGTGGAACGTTTTTATAAAACCGTTTTTCTGACAAAAATGTTTTTTCATCATAACAAACATTTTCCATGAAAACTTTCATTTGACAGAATTTTTCTAGTTTGCATTAAAAAATTAAAACTTAATGTTTGCTAGTGGAAGTTGGAAAAGGAAAAGGGGGAAGGGAAGCAAAAATGGGAAAGATGAAAACCCCCAAATTGTGTTTTTTCTTTTTTAGAAAATTCGGGAAATACCAGATGGGACCCAGCTCTAATGTGGCCCTTACCCTCTCCCATGTTTTTCTGGCTTGCTGATTCAAACTACCCACTCCTCCATATCTCTACATTCATTTGTCTTTTAGGCGGCAGTCTCTCATAGAAGTGTTTCTCTCCAAAATATCCATACCATGGCAAACCCACTTTAATTGTCTGAGCCCTACACATTCAATGTCTTGACAGCTTCCCTGCCTGCAGATAAATAAAGGTTTTTCTGAAAGGTTTTCAAACATATACTAAATGTTCACACACAGAAGGAAAATTTAATGACCTCTTCCCTCCCTTTTCTAAAATCTCAGGGAAAAGCTATGAAAACAACAGGGCAGGGCGATGTGAGTACTCTTTGATCCATAACTGCTGAAGAAAGTCCCGAGAACTCAAGAAGACACCCACATCATTCTAAGTCTGCATCTGCTTTTGAGTCTTCATTCTGTGAGGGTCTGAGTGCCCTGAACTCCTAGCAATATCAATGGAGTTTGAGGGCACTCAGCACCATGAAGACTCAAGCCCTTTATTTATTCTGATGCCTGTTCAGATAGGTGTCATAACCCTAACTGCCACAGGATGGCAGTATTTCAGAGCATTACTCCTATATCTGAAGAAGCACCCAACGCACAAGGATTATACTATTTTACAACACTTGTTGTGTGTATTTATTTTATGTACTTATTGCATTTTGTAAATGCCAGTGTTTGAAACCCTCTTTTAGGCTTACAAAAAAATTGTTCCGCAGCCATATTTTCCTGACTGTCAGGGGAGGTAAGCCCGGGAACAGATTTGGCAAACAATGAAATTTTGTCCCTCTCCACCCCTTTCAATTGTTTGTGCATCAACACTAAGAGGTTTGTTTTCTCAGCTAACTTGTGCTGCCTCCACAGAAGCAGAGCACAAATACTTCAGGTCCTACATAAAGATATGTTATTGCTTTGTTGCTGTTTTAATTTCCCAGGTACAGATAGTGTGGCCAAGAAAATAAGAGGAAAGATATTATCAATCACCAGATAACGGGAGTTTTAAAGGAGGTATAATCTGAACCTAAACTTTTTGACAACATCCCCCTTCTTGAGAACCCCAGAGAAGTCCCTCTATGGGGTTCTCAAGAAGGGGGATGTTGTCAGAAATTTGGGGGGAGTGGGACTAGGGGGTATGGGGGAGGAGCTACTGAACAGAGCATCTTTCCCTCCACAGATGCAGATATTTGGATGAGTCTCTATGCTTAAATTAATACATTTTGAATCCACATTCAATCTGCTCTTGAACCTGCACCTCTTTTAGAGAGGAAGATTTTGTACTTCTAAGTTGATCATATTTTCAACTACGGTGTCACTTTCTTAAGAGCCACAAAATAGTCATAGAACAGACAAGGGTGCAGGTTTTTAAACAAGTCACTGCTGCCAGCTTCTGACTCAACAGAACAAAGTCAGTCTGAGTGGAGGATTTTTCCCAATAATTTAGTGTTCTGAATGAATTTATCATGAAACACTAAGTATAGTTATGTTCACCTTGAGCAAAAGAACAGCTTTGATGGAGTCTACACTCATTCCATGTTTCTCGTCACCCCAACCATGGTTCATCATACTGCATATTCATTTCACTGAAGCAACAGCACTATTTGTTCCTGGTTAATACAGAGCAAATTCTATTCAGTGTAGCAATACATTTGAAACAAACAGTGATGAGGTGTGTACCCCCTCCTGGCTCTGACAGAGTTAATGACGGGTCCAATAACCGTTGCACCTGGAGGTTGAACCAGGCCTAATTAAAGATTAAGCGCAGGTGGAGATGAATTAGATGGTGCAATAAAGGCAAGAAGTGTGGCACAGAGAGTGCTCTAGAGAGAAAAGGAAGAATTTAGTAGTTACTTTCTTAGTAATAGGGAGGGAAAGAACTGGTAGGAGTTAGTATAGAGAATGTTAGGAGGACTGAACATCCTAAGGCAGGTACTGGAGCTCTAGGGAGAAGCGCTGAGTGGTGTTGCTTATTACAGGAACCTGGAAAAATGTTGTGGTTGGGGGAGGTCTGAAAAATGGCTGTAGTAGGAAGAAGTCTAGGGAGTTGTCAGCCAGGAGTCTGAGGGAGCAGACCTTGGCTGCTGGTTACTGTATCTCTGGACTGGAGTGGAACCTAATGCAATGAGAGGGCTGGAGTTCCACTACTAGCTACTGAGGAAGGTGGTGTGAGCCTTCTCAGAAGGGGACAAGGATAACTGAAAGCCCCGAGCCAAGGAGTGTAAGGGCCATAGAACCCAGAGTTGATGGCCAAAGACTGAATGTAAGAATAGGGATTTTTGGTTGCAATTCTCACCCTGGAAGAGGTTGAACTAAAACATGACCTGACTGGAGGGCTGACGGGCATGAAGAGGCAATGCACCACAGGACAAGAGTAACTGTGAGCCGGGGGTGCTAGAGTAAAAGAGCCTGCTATGCTATACTCAGCTATAAGGGTGTGTGCTAGTCCAACCTTCCACAGAACCATTTGTAGTTTCTAGATCCAAAAAAAAGTTTTGAATAATGACATGAAAAACAGATTTTTTTCGTGTGTTTTGAAGGAAATTCCCAGGACACTAAGACATCTGAAAAAACAGGACTGTACTGGTCAAAAGGGACATATACTGGATAATGGGTTACACATGTGCCTGAAGTATGTAACACATTATCATAGAAGTGTGGGACTGGAAGGGACCTCAAATAGGTCATTAGTCCAGTCTCCTGCACTCAAAGCAGGACTAAGTAATGACTAGACCATTCCTAACAGGTGTTTGTCTAACCAGTTCTTAAAAACCACCAGTGACTGAGATTCCACAACTTCCCTAGGCAATCTGTTCCTGTGCTTAACTCCCCTGACAGTTAGGAAGCTTTTCCTAATATCCAACCTAAACCTTCCTTGCTGCAATTTAAGCCTATTGCTTCTTGTCCTCAGAGGTTAAGGAGGACAATTTACAAATGCAGAGGAAATATAATTTCTCTACTCCTACTTGATATTCCCCTATATGTATCCAATGATAGCATTAGCCCTTTTGGCCACAGCATTGCACTGGGGAGTTCATGTTCAGCTGCTTATCCACCATGACCACAAGTCTTCTTGAGAATCAGTTTCCCAGGATAAAGTCTCCAGTCCTGTAACTATGGTCTACATTTCCCCCCTAGGAATATATATTTGCATTTAGCAGTATTAAAAACAAGTATTTTTTTCTTGCATCCAGCTTACTGAGTGATCCAGATCACTCTGTATCAGTGACCTGTCCTCTTGATTATTTACCACTACCCCAATCTTTGTTATCTGTGAATTTTCTCAGTAGTGATTTTGTTTTATTCCAGCTCATTGATAAAAACGTTCAATAACATGGAGCCAGAACCAAACCCTGGAGGACCCCACTAGAGCTATTGTGTTTCAATGACTATTCCCAATTTATAATTACATTTCTGTCAGTTAGCCAACTAATTTTTAATCCATTTAAGGTGTGCCATGTTAATTGTGTATACTTTTAATCAAACTGTTGAGTGGAACCAAGTCAAATGCCTTCCAGAAGTCAAAATGTATTAATCAACACTATTGCCTTTATCAATCAAATTTGTAATCTCAACAAAAAGATCCTTTGACAGGCTCTAGTTTCCATAAACACATGTTGATAGTATCACTTACATTATCCTCCTTTAATTCCTTATTAGTCAAGTCCTGTATCAGCTGTTCCATTATTTTGCTCAGGATCGATGTCAGGCTGAGAGGCCTGACATTAGCTGGGTCATATGCCCTTTTTTCAATATAAGTGTATATCATTAGCTTTCTTACCCAGGGTTAGGGTTTGCACCGGCAGACGGCCCCAGGCTACAATTTGGGGTGACGTTTGCAGAGGGCTTTGGGCAAAGATTAGGATTGAGGTGGTTAGGGTTGGGACCACCCAGGGAGGCCTGAGGCTAGGGTTTGGCCCTAACACTATTCCTCAGAAGCTACAGCCCTAAATGTAGCCTGTGGCCGATAGGCATTCGTTTCATGGGAGGTGTCATAACAGTGACATTGTTTTCACTACTGGTGTTTACAAAGTAATAATCTTCGGAATTAGAGCCACATTTAGGACCAAATTGAACATCCTTTGTTAATGAGCATATTTCTATTGACTTCTATGGGCTCTGGATTGTGCCCTTATTTTATTCATCCATACTGATCTAACTTTACTGCTTTGTAAAATGTTGTGCAAGTAGGCTAAAAACACACAATTACCTCTGCCAAATTCAAATGCTGTACTTGCCTCAGTTAGTGCGAAAAGCTACTGGAGCGCCTAGTGATTCTCCTGCACCCTGGCTTATAAATTTGTTAGTGAGCATACATTTGTTTTTGGTGTTGTAGTTGTTTGTTTTTTTAAAAGGATGATCCATTCCACTGTCTTGTTCCATCTGTAATATTTTCCAATTAAAATCCATTTTAATGGTCTGGAGGATGTAGAGATATTTAAAATGTGAAGCTATTTCCACTCTTCTCAGCACTAAAAATAATTATGCTGGGGAGGGGAGGCATTTCTGGCAATAATTAAACGTTTTCTTTTTGTATTCCTTTCAAAAATATCAAAGCTGTCTGTAATAAATGAGCCTTCCACACTTGGCAGCTCTGATAACACAGTTCACCTTCCATAATGAATAGGAACAGCCTTCAACACCACTCACAGTACCACAAGATAGATGTCAACACTTTACATCAGTAAAGAGGTATACACACATCCCACCTCAACTGTGACATGGTTAGGACTGTCTGTGCAGTTCTGCTACTGTAGTGAGTAAACATTCTACTTTGTACCCTTTGTTGAATGAACAAAAGCTATTGAAGATTTACCTGGTGGGAAAGGGGGTGAGAGGTTGCAAGGCACCACTTTCTGTAGGAGCTAGTCAAACCTTTTAACAGCAGGACAAAAAGCAGAGCAACGTCATGACCTCCACACATACGGACACTTCCCTTTCCTCCCCCAGACAGCAGAAATGGAGGTCCATGGAGACAAGCACTATATCCTCTCTAGAGTTGTAGCAGTGAATGTGCTCTCCCTGTTCAGGGGAACCCAGAAATTTTGTGCCTTGAATTTTGGAGATCCTGCTGGAGTTGTTAGAGTCTGTCCTACACTCAGTGAAGGCCAGTGTCAATGATGCCCACCTGCTGCTTTGACTTTCGTACAAGTTTATTCACAGCACACTCTTCAGGGCTGGTTTAAGAGCTAGTAGCCTATGTTAGGTGTGAGCATTGCTTTCCCATCTTTGAAAACAAAACTCTTTTCCTGCTAGCGAATTGAAAATCCTTGGCTGTACTGTACATATCACATGCTGTTGCTAATGTAGGGGAAACCTGTAACACAAATCTGTGAATGACATCCTGCTTCTCAGAAGACTATTGCAATGTATTGGTCATTGCTCATATGCGTATTTCTGCCCTTGACTGGACAGAGCACCAGACCTGCTCTATTGTATGTAGCTATGTTGCTCTCTGGTGACTGAATTCCGTGGAGTTAACCAAGGATGAACCTGACCCACTGTCATAAAGAAAAAAACATAGCAGCTCCCTTCATTCATTTGCATTTATAATGCAAGTGAATAAAATATGAGGGTTATTTTTAGATTTAGGAAGACATTTGAAAGAGGATGTACAGCTACCTTCTGAAGTGTCATAAACTCTGCTGTTAGTTAATATAAAAGCATTCTTTAAGCTTTGCCCTGTGGAATTATGGTGTAACGTAGATGTGTAAGGAGATAAATGCTACTCTTTTTCAGGTCAGATCTTCAAAGCTGTTTCTTGCCTGTGTAGTTGTGTTCAGGTTCCTGAAATGAAATCTAAAAGGAACAAAGATAACTGTGTCAATTATTTCCCCATTTAAAACTTATAACAAAATATGATTGGCTCAACACGCAAACATGCAGATTTTGGAAAGTCTAAACACCTCTGCATTGTTAAGGGACAAATATTGTCTCCAAAGCAAAGACCAAGTAAAAGTGCACTTTGCAACATGGGCGGTTTTTCATGGATGGTAGGGGCCAAAGCCCCCCACCCCTGGCTGCAGAATGGCAGAGGAGACACTGTAGTTTGTGTCTTTTGTGGTCTCTGTGTCCCGCTCATCACCACCCCCACATCTCTCTATCGCCAGCAGGTGGTTCCATGAAATCATTGATCCCATTTGCCATGCCATTCCCCTCTGCTAGCTAATACCTCCCACCCTACGGCCAAAGCTTGGCCTGTGGCACCTGGTCCAGAGGCCCTGTGTACAACTTCTCTGAACCCTGACCTTCCATGCAAAGAGGAGTCGTGATGGTTCTACTATATTCAGAACTTTGCATGGTCCTTGCATAGGCCAGAGGACTTGGCCCTCAATAACTACTCCATCTAAAGGGAACCAACAACTAAATCTGGGATATCTTTTTGAGATAATTGCAAATGACATACCTTGATGATAACTATGAATAGCTATGTAGCTAAACTGGGTTTTATTTTAAAATCTAAAACAGATTGATCCTAATGTTCTTCAGTGTTGACTACAAGCACTTTGATGTATTGTGGAGCAAGGGCTATCTTTCAGCAGAATGTATCCTCTTCCTTTGCATTTTTTTGAATGTGATACTAGCGTGAAATAAACATCACACCCAGGGCTGGCTCCAGGCACCAGCTTTCCAAGCTGGTGCTTGGGGCGGCATCCGGAATGGGGCAGCAGCAATTTGGCAGCAAATCTTCCTGCCGCGGCAACAATTTGGCAGCAGCTCCGCCGTTTTTTCTGCCACGGCGGCAATTCAGCAGCAGCTCTGCCGTTTTTCCCACCGTGGCGGCAATTCAGCGGCAGCTCCACCGTTTTCCCGCCACTGCGGCAATTCGGCGGTGACTGCTTGGGGTGGCAAAATTGGTAGAGCCGCCCCTGATCACACCCACACTGCTGGGATAGCAAAAAAAATGAGAAAGTGCAGTTTGATTCCTGTTCTGTAACTGTAACTAAAAATATACCCTTTCACATTACTCACTTTCATGTGATGCAGAAGTTTCAGGCATGCTGAATACCTTTTATGGTGCCAGTGAGCAGTGAATCAAGACTTTCTGGCTTTGTAAGCCAGTTGTGTCCTCTGTCCAGCCAAGCTTAACCAGAAGAAACTTGAATGACTTTACAAGTAAGTCATGGGTTCATTATGAATCAGTGCAATAAATGGAATCATACACTACTCTGAATTGGCACAGCTGTATGTGCTATTATTGTGGCCATTCTATGTTTTAATGATCTCACTTCTCATGCCTTCTCTCTTCATCTCTTTCTCCAGAGTGAATTTAACTAGTTTGCTACCCACTTCTAAGTATACATACTGCATTCCCAGAGACAGCCCTAGCAAGGCATTTCCATCCAGCCCTTAAACAGAGGCTAAAGGCAAATAGCACTAGATTCACAAAGGAACTTAGGAATGGCAATACTCAGTGTCACCATGATAATATTTTAGGTGCCTAGAAAATCACTGGGGGTCACAAAACCTGAGTTCAGCACCTGGGCACCCTACCCACTGAACGAGGAGAGAGAAGCACCTATGAGATGAATTCACAAAAGACAGAACATTAGGCTGCTCCTCACCTAAACTGGCCAATGGCAGATGCCAAGCCAAGGGTTGTGTGCTAAGCCTCACTCCTCCCATGGAGATATATCTCCATGTCTTGTGTGTATGGCATCTGCGGAGCAACATTTTAGAGATGCAGTTGTAGGTCCATAAGCCATTTCCAGGCCTCCTCTGTGATGTTGTGGATATCATCCTTTGAATCCATACTTGGGGCACTGAGTTATGATGTTTGATGGTTTGGATGTTCTCACCACAGTTGGACAAAGGGGATTCTTTGATTTTCCACTTGTGCGTCAAGTAGCCACATCTTCCATAGTTTGTTCAGATGTGGTTCAATGTGGTCCACGGTCCGTGTGGGAGGTCGAAACCGGGAAAGTGGCTTGTTGGATCAGAAAGAATGTGCTTGTTTGGAACGATAGATGACATCCAGACACTTTGCCATTCCCTGGCCAGATCCAGAGACATAGGGTGGTTATGTGTGGACCATAGTGGTTTTCTCAATTTCAGGCATTGTTGGGGTATGTTATCCACAATCTGCCAGATGGGAAGTTCTGGTTAGTCCTTGGCACATTTAAGTTCTCATGCTGTGGCTATATCTTAATGGATAGCTGAAGGTTCAATGTTTACTAATACAGAAAGACACCTCAGAGGTGTTGATTTTAAAGTTCCCGTGATGATTCACATGGTCTGATTCAGCTGCCTACCCATGTGCTGGGTATGGGAGCTTCTTGTCCACACGTGTGCACAGTACTCTGCAACTAAGTACACCAAGGCCAAGGCAGATGGTCGTAGCACCGGGGCAGTTGATCCCCAACTTCTTCCCACTAACTCTTGAACAATGTTGACATGGGTCTTCACTTTAGAGGCTACTTTCTTGAGGTGATTATTTCTAACTTGATGAGTGTCTAAGTCTGGGATGGAGGGAGGTGCCTCACCCTGTGTGGGATTCTCAGCTGAAAACCCTCTCTTGGGATTAGGTGCTTATGCTGTTTTATCAAGAAGCTGTGTGTGGGGGGGAGGGTTTGGGAGGGTGTCCTCAAAACTGTAGCCTCGTAGTTAAGATAGAAGCGACAAAGGGTCCTGTGGCACCTTATAGACTAACAGAGGTATTGGAGCATAAGCTTTCGTGGGTGAATACCCATGAAAGCTTATGCTCCAATACCTCTGTTAGTCTATAAGGTGCCACAGGACCCTTTGTCGCTTCTACAGATCCAGACTAAGACGGCTACCCCTCTGATAGTTAAGATACTCACCTGGAATGTGAAAGACCATGGTTCAGGTCCCCAGTCCCTATCATCGGGGAGAAGGGATTCAAACTAGGATTTGCCACTTCCAGGTGTGTGCCCTAAGCACGAAGCTATACGAGTCATTCTCATTCTCTCTCTCTGGCCCAATGATTCTTTTCATTATTTATGCACAGTAGAACACACTCAACAGGAGAGATTGTGGGAGCCCCATAGCCCAGTTGGAGCACCCTCAAGAGCCACCCTCCAGGTGGCAGATCACTGTTCAAATCCTTTCTCCCTGTCAGATGGAGAGGGACTTGAACCAGGGGTCTCCCACAGCCCAGGTGCATACCCTAACTACTTATGCTATAATTTGTGAGGGAAGCTGTCCTCCTCCCCCCAGGTCCCACCCACCGCAGGTCTTTTGTGTAAACTTGCCTGTAAGGGCCTGATCTGGTAGGTGTCTGGATGGATGCCATATGACTGTAGTGCACATGCACAGAGGCAGAAAAATAGGAGCCTAAAGAACTTTTACTGCAAAAATTAAGGCACTGAATGACCTTAGGCAACTAGGGAATTTGACAGTGGTTGAGTGGGGATTTTGTGAATCCCAGTGGGATCTGAGTCTGGGATTTAGGTGCCTACAGTAGCAGTCAGGTGCATAAATTCTCTTGTGAATCTAGCCCATTGTGCATATCCATACACTTCTGTAACCCAATAGGCCAGATTGTGCCTGGCCACTACATGAGGTTCCTATGGTTTCAATCTCCTCCACTCTAGCCAAAGAAGCTGGCTAGACACTGGTAGGAGCACACTCTCTAGCCTCCAAAAGTGTAGTGCAGTTGGGCATAGTCCCAGGACCTCTGCATGCTGAGAAGCTCTGGAAGTTTTGTCCACAAAGGGAGCCGGTAACTGGCACAATTTGGCCACAGAAATACATAAGCTTATTAAGCTGTGAATGATAAAGTGCCGCAGGGGGTTTTATTTGCATAAATATATATATTGCATATATAAACTGCTTCCAAACATGAGGAACAATGAGTCAACCAGATGGCCTGGAAATTTCTAAAAGCCGGCCTGGGATCTGGAATAATATTGGGATCTATACAAGGGTAATCCATGCTCCAAAGGTGTAATATAATTGGGCTCACAAAGAAGCCAGAAGGAATATCAGTCATAGCATTAAAACACCCTTTTGGCCCACTTAGCACATTCCAATGACAGCATCTTTAGCCAAAACTGTGCAGCTCATCATCCAGTTAGAGACGGAAACAGCTTCATGGCCAGATAGAATGATGGAGCAGCCACTGAATTAAGTAAGGGAAGAGAACATTAAATTCCTAGACACGAGTGAACTGGGCCTGATGAAATAAGAACCAACCCAAGACTTCACCACAAACTTGTGAGGAAAAAATCTTTTATTGGAGTTTGGAAAACATATGTTAGCTTTTTCTGTTCCTTCTTGTTTTTCATTTTTTCACACTGCTGCACTTTTATATTTCAGACACTTTTGGAAGCAGATATAATAGAACAGCATCAGTATTTGCAGCCCAATCAAAAATAGGAAGTCTTACATGGCAGTTTGTTCTCATTTTCTCATGTTCTCATTGATCTAATTTTGCAGAACCTATGGAACAAATTCATTCCTGGCATAACTATACTGCAATTGATGGCATTGAGACCAGAGGTGAATTTGACTCAGTAGCTTTGGAGAGCTTGAATATGCATGTGAAGTTTTGGGTGCTTATCCAAACTAGGAAGGAGCAAACAGAGGTGGTGTTTGAGATATGTTAGACTTATGAGTTATAGTATATCAGCTACCATGTACAATACATACACTTAGCATGCAATTCTGTTGCTTAACAGCAACATTATAGATTATATGTAATGTATATGTTTTACTAGCTGCAATTCATTGATGCTTAATCTTTAGTGTAGTTATGACTTTGCTTCTCTGTTTAATACATATATTTTTGCACAGGTTAAAGTAAGCAGGTTCTTTGTTCAAATGCTGGTGACTAGAAAGCAGTTATGGTCACTATAGTCTGTAGTATATCAACAAGTTATTCCCCACTTACAAAAACAACTTTACAAGAAGACTATAGCCTAATAGTTATGAAACTCAAATGTGCAGCACATTGGAATTTTTTAATTAAGCTCATCAGTCGATCTTAGTTCTCATTCATTTATACCAGAAATAAGGCCAAGCCATGAAATTTAGATATAGATCTGGACTCCCTTAGACTTTAAAGACTTTGAATGTCGTTTTCAATGTTCTGGTTCAGATCCATTATCTAAAGATGGGCTTGAACTGTGGAGTCTGGGGTCCAGATCAGAACTTCCCCATTGTCAAGGAGTTTGAATGTAGTGTTCTGTTGTTGGCATTTTTGTTATTTAGCCTTAAGCTCAGTTTGTGGCTTCTCAGCTTCCTTCTGTTCTGTGGCTTTATTGTTGGAGCTGGAATCAACGCCTATTATTAAAGTTGCCTGACACTTCCCATTATAAAACACTCTTTTCAGTTGCTTATAACTTTGTGATGCTTTAATCCTTTGGACTGATGTTCTCCAGATTGGGTGTCTGCCTCAGGTTGAACTTTTCTGGAAAATTTCAGCCAAAATGGTTCAGCCATTTCCAGGAGAGGCTAAAAGAAAATACATTGTTTTCCCCATGTTAAAAAAAAAAAAAGTGGAGACCTTTTCTTTGAAATTCTCTAGTGCTCCTATGCTTTGGAGGAGGGACTCAAAATTTGGAAAGGGGTGGCTTTTGTGCTAGGGATGTGCCTTTTGCTGTCCCCATGAATATGTGCCCAAGTTTGGCCAAGTTCTAAGCCTTTGAAAAAGTGCAGCTCATATATTTAATAGAACTTCTTTGATTTTTAGCAACTCAAATCTCCAAAGAGTCTATCTTCACTGAGCATGCTCAAGCCTCTCCCACTGGAGACTAGATGGCACATACACCATCCCATAGGGCAACCGAGCATACTCCATCCCCTCACAGATGCAACCAGTGATTGGACAGTGCGTGTGCCATCCCTATAGAACAACTGAGCATGCTCCAGCCGAGAGCTACTGGGACAAAGCCAGACTTTTTCCTTAATGGCTCCTCCCAGTTGCTCTGTGCCAGGGCTGGGCACTGGAACTGAGAACAGGGATGTTGTATCAGTCAGGCAAGGTACTAACAAACTTCAACAGGTCTTTATTTTAAAGTGGAAACCTCTTTACCAAGCTGCTGCTGCACCCTCTGTAGCTCTCCCAGCCTCTCAACTCCCTCCCCGCTCCTTCCTGTTTCCTGTCCTTTCAGACTCCCAACAGCCAGTGCTCCCAGTTCTCATAATTACAAGCAACATCTAAACACCATAAGGGAGTCCGCATTTCCTGTGCTCTTAATGATCTCCTGCTGGCACTGAGATAGCATGGAGGATTTGGGGGTTGGGGAGGGGAGGAAGAGAGGAAATTGGGATTGGCTTAGTAAGGAGACTGAAACAAGGACCTACGGGGCAGGGAAGGATTTAACTCGTTGGAAAATAAGACTGGGAGCTGGTGAGTGAAACAGAGGAGAGATTAGTAACCAGGCAGCTGGGGGAGAAAAAACACTGAGATCAGATCAGGAGCTGGGGAAAGGGAGGAGAATGTGAAGTGGCTGGGCAAAGAGACTGGGACAAGGAGCCAGGGAGGGGGTTGGTGGAGACTGAAATTGGATGAGGAACCTGGAGAGAGAGATTAGGACTGGGAGCCAGTGGAAGAGAGAGACAGTTCAGATGAGGAGACCTGGGATGAGAAGCCTGAGGAGTGGAGACTGTAACGATGTACACAAGGAAAAAGGGACTGGGGTAAGGAGCCCAGGTTGGGGAAGAAGCAGGACTGGGATGTGGCTAGGTTGGAAGAGCTGCGGCAGATGGGATCCAACTTGGGTGGAAACAAATAGGTGATCATGAAATTAGACTCTATCATAATGTATATGCACAGGAGGGTCAAATTAAGGTTATACAGAGTATGTTAATTTTGGAATTTCCTAATTTTTGAGTGCTTGACTTTGCAACCTTAATAATGTTCTTTTAAGAGGTTTTTGTGTGTGTAATATGATCAGAACATATATCGCCTACAAAAATAAATCATCTGCAGTAGTAAGACTCACAGGACTAAATTGTGCACTTACACTTCATGCAATCCCAGGGACTACAATTAAAGAGTAATAGGCAAAATGAGAAAAAATATGTTTTGAGTTAAGATTTCAAATGAGATGGAGAGTCAGTGATACAGTATAGGGTTTTTATGGTTCTGTTATACACAGTTACCCTTTGAAGTTTTGTCATGAATTGTTAGTTAACCGTACAGCTTGAAAAATTCATTCTCTTGCAGCCTGTGTTCTGGGCTATCACAAACATGGTCATCCCAGATCCTTTTTAGCCAAATACATATACTGTAAATATTTCTATCATGTGAATGACAGAGCACCATTCCCACACAGCACTGCACAACAAAGATGCTGGCTAGTGATAATGCATTGTTTTGCAGGCCACAAGCCACCGGGGCAATGTTTTTGAAATCTGATTTAGGGCCTGTTTACATATGGAAGTTATTCCAGAATAGGAATAACTCTGCAGAAAAGGATCTGGGGATTACAGTGGATGAGAAGCTGGATATGAGTCAGCAGTGTGCCCGTGCTGCCAAGAAGGCCAACAGCATATTGAGCTGTATTGGTAGGAGCATTGCCAGCAGATTGAGGGAAGTGATTATTCCCCTCTATTTGGCACTGGTGAGGCTACACTTGGAGTACTGCGTCCAGTTTTGGTCTCCCCACTACAGAAAGGATGTGGACAAATTGGAGCAAGTCCAGCAATGAAAATGATTGGGGGGCTGGGACACATGACTTATGAGGAGAGGCCGAGGGAACTGGGGTTATTTAGTCTGCAGAAGAGTGTGCGGGGGGGAGATTTGATAGCAGCCTTCAAATACCTGAAGGGGGGTTCCAAAGAGAATGGAGCTCGGCTGTTCTCAGTGGTGGCAGATGACAGAACAAGAAGCAATGGTCTCAAGTTGCAGTGTGGGAAGTCTAGGTTGGATATTAGTAAACACTATTTCGCTAGGAGGGTGGTGAAGCACTGGAATGGGTTACCTAGGGAGGTGGTGGAATCTCCATCCTTAGAGGTTTTTAAGGCCCAGTTTGACAAAGCCTTGCCTAGGATGATTTAGTTGGTGTTGGTCCTGCTTTGAGCAGGGGATTGGACTAGATGACCTCCTGAGGTCTCTTCCAACCCTAATATTCTATTATTCTAATAAGGTAGGGTGTGAATTTAAAGTGTAATAGCTATTGCAGAATAACTTTGTGTGGACCCTTTTATTCTGAAATAAAAATGCCTTTTTCTGGTTTAGTGTAATCCACTTCCATAGAATAAAGCTCTCTTAATTCTGTACAAGAGTGTCCATCCATGGAGGTATTCTGGAATAGCTATTCCTGAATAACTTCATGCATAGAGAAGCCTTACACTATGTTGAATGTGGCTGCACAGCAGGCTAACCTACAGCATCACTACAAGAGAAAGGGGAAATAAGCATGCACCACCTCAAGAGGCGATAACAATAAAGAATTCAGGGCAAGTCCACACAATTGTTACTTTATTGTTGCTTTCTTTGTTCTCTTTCCCCCACCCCATAAAACTGTGATGTGGTTCACAGCGGAAACTGGACAATAGAGATACAGAACATAGATCTTTGCTATGCTGCCCATATGCAGGCTTTCATCTGCCATTAGAGTGACAGATCTCTCCTCTGATCTAGGGACATGCCATCATTTAATTACTTTCCAACTGATTCTTTCTCAGTAGTCCCCCCGCCCCACCCCCAGCATGTTTGTGACCACGATAGTCAGTCCCCTTATGGGTAGTACAGCCTAGGGGTCAGCCCACCCCTGTCCCACAGTGTGGCCCTTTAAGATTTTTGTGTAGGTTGGATGTCTAAAAGGACCTAGGGAAATAGGAGATACTGGTAGAGAGGAAGTGGTCCTAGGAATAAGTAGTGTTGGATTGTTGAGGGGGGTTATTCTTTCTTTAAGGATCTGGAACCAGAAGTCTTTCGGAATGGTGGGGCAATGCTCCCCGCTCTCCCAGCTAATTAGGATAAGCTTTGGGAAGGGGACCAGCATATATACTACCTCTGTCCTCACAGTAAGGGATATACTAGTAGGAGAAAATCTGCCTGCTGAATTTTCCACACCTAAAAGTGAGAGGGCTGATTTTGGGGAAAGGCCCAGCTGGAAGAGAGGCTGGCTGAAGTAGTTAGCCTGAATTAGAATCCAGTTCTAAGAGGAGAGCTGCGGGGACGTCTGATCTAAGGAGAGAGCTAATAACTATCTGAAGTTGAGCCCCGCTCCTGGAGAGGGTCTAAGGATGCCTGCCTTACAGAGAGCTAAAGAAACTGCCTGAAGCATAACCCAGCTGTCAGAGAGGACTGGGTGAGAGGAAGCTCCTCAGTCTCCATCTGAGAAGAAGCCACACTGGGAAACCAAATTACAGAGTGGGAGTAGTGAGCCTGCAGCCCTGTGGGAGATGGTGAGTGTGCCCTGTTACAATGTTGTTAAGAGAAGCCTCGGCATGTTCATTGATGATCACTGCAATAAAAAACTTCTTATAGAGAATAAGCAGTGGTGCTTCCATTTCCTGCTTTGCATATCATATTCTCCGACTTGCCATACAATTTTATATTGAAAGTAATAGTTGTACTGTACATGCTGGAGAAGGAGAGGTCTTGGCACCTGAGGAGGGTGCATTTGGGGCTTTTGATACAGGAAAGTGTGGTTTTTGGCTCCCAGAAGGTGGTTGAGCCTTCTGGCAATGTGAAGGGGAAATATCTCCTACATCGATCTCCATTGTGGGGAGGGGTGAGGGTACTTAATACCTTTAAGCGATATGCTCTTCTCTTCCCCCAGTAAATGTTGACAACAATCAGCTGCTTCACTGCCTCCATCCCATATCTGCCATGTTATGCTGCCCCTCTAGATAAGAAATTTAGATAGATGTCTTTACTAATGTGATAATTAGAGAAACAGTTAATGTTAAAATGTTGTCATCAATAAGTTTGAATAAACATCCAATTAAGATGAAGATGTATTTAACTCTCCTTAGAGCTATTGTTTCTAGATTATGACACTTTGTTAGGTTACCCTTTGACAATAACTTTCCAAGTATGGCCTATCACGAGGGCTGCAAATATTAAATGAAAGCTTACATTTTGATCCATACTTGAACCTAAAGTTAATATAAAGAAATAGTTTCTTAAAGTAATGCACAATAACCCATGGAACTCATTGACATAAGGTATTCAATTGATGCCAAAAGCTTATCAATCAGGATTTAAAAAAAGGATTACACATTTTTATGGATGACAAGAATATCCAGAGTTACAGTAAAGATTGTAAATAAGAGTTTTTGAAGAGAGAAGCTTTCATGCTTCAGGGTATATGGCAAATTCTAACTAAGGAAGTGAGGCAGAAATTTACCCTTGAAAAAAAATCATCCCATAACTGCCAATTGCAGGGCTTCTTTCAGCTGCTTCAAGGGAAGGTGCTACTGGCCACTGTCAGATGTGATACGAGACTAGATTGATCACTGTCCCAAACCGATATGTCAATTCCTATGTTCTTAATTTCATAGCAAGGCGTGGATTTTTTTTCCTAACAAGCTCCATAGCCATGGAACTGAGGAATCCATTGGCCCAGAGTACTTCTATCCCCTCTTCTGCAGAGAGGAAAGCTGGCAGGAAGGTACTACTGTGACTCATTTTGTCATTAGGCAGTCAGTGTAAGAAGTGGGATGACAAGACAGGGTTTCCTAGCTCCTAGGGCTGTGCTCAGACCTCACTGAAATATGCTCACGACAGCCTTTTTACATAGCTTTATTTCAAAAGCAAGTTTATTCACAGAAGGCAAAGGTACAAGTCCTCAATAAAGTGCAGCTAGATTGCTAGCTGAAAAACAGTTTAAAAAGTGAATGAGCTTATATGGGGATGACTCATAGGATCCCAAATTGTGTAGCTCTCCCTCCCTTCCCCCCACACTTTAATTTAAAAAAAGGCATTTTGGCTTCATCCTGTACTCCTACTCCTTATTGTCAGGCTCAGATTTTGGGGCACTACCCTGCCTCACCATTATTTTTATTGTTACGCTCATGCCTAGAGGCCCCAACCAAGACTGGGGCACCAGTACATTAAACGCTATACAAGCAATGAAAGACAGTCCCCACTCTCAAGCACTTGCAATCTAAATAGACAAAAGAATTGCTATTTTTCCCATTTTAAAGATGGGGAACTGAGGCACAGGGGGTTAAGTAATTTGCCAGAGGCCATGCAAAGAGTCTGTGGCAGAGCCAGAAATTGAACCTAGGTTTTCTGAAGCCCCATTCAGTACCTTAACCACAAGACTATCATTGCTCCCTTACTTTCTCATTATACTTTTTAGACTAGTTCATCTTATTTCTTCCCTTCCTATTCCACTTCAGGAGGAATGTCCGCTGGCATCTCTCCGGTTTCAGCCTGACATTTGTGTGGCACTCAGTGCAAATTGTCTTTGTATGGATTTTCTTCTATTGGTGTAGAAAAACTAGCTCACTAGAAATGTTGCATCCGGTGGTGCCATTGGGAGAACAACGCTGAGTAAAATTCAGATCGGTGCGGTGCTTATGGACACTAAAAAAGTGATGATGCTTGACTCTTGATCCCACAGCCAGTCCTCATGAGGAGTGAATAACATGGGGTCTCCTTGGGAGTCAAAGCATGAGTGGCATCAGAAAAAAATATTTATTTTAAATAGGAAGGGGAAGGGGAGGAAGGTGAGAGAAGCAGTTGCCTCATAGGGAGGGGGAATCGGGACGAAAGCCTCCTTGCTGTGGGAGAGGAGGAGGAGGACTGAAGGAGTTGAACTTCCCCAGGTAAATCTCACCCTTCCTGTGAGAACCCATTTGACCAGCAATAGATGAACATGATTAATAGTTATCCTGTTAGCAGCTGCTGCTCCTATATCTGCTCCCTAACCTCCCCCAGGACTTCCTCAATTTTCATACTGAAAATGCTAGATCCCAGCCTCCGGCCTGCTCTACACTTAAAAAATGTTGCTGGCATAGCTATGTCAGTGAGCAATGTGGAAAAAAATCAGAGCCTAACTCACATAGCTGTGCTGCAAATGCTTTGACTGTATAAATGTGTGTACAGTAAAGTCCTTTTGCCAATATAACCCATCTTGTTTTGGGGGAACTGGTATAAGTGATACCAGCAAAAGAACTCTCGTCAATATAAGCTGTGCCTCCACTAAGAAGGTTTGCTAATATAGCTGCACTGGCAACCTTGTGAGTATAGGCCAGGCCTCAGTCTGTACACCATCACTGACTGACGCAGGGTGTCCTAGGAGACTCATACACACTTGTTCATAGCCTTCCAGCTGTTTATATTAAAGTTCATCTGCAGGTTCTTTTGTTCGATGTATTTCCATTGCAAATACTGGTTGTCTCCTTTTATTACAGAGCCGATTTTACATAAGCAGTGTCCCTGATTTTGGGGTTGGGCTATAAGTACTGAATAAACCAGAAGGGCAGGCAGCAGCAAAAGGGGCAGCTGCATGGCAGCAGTGGTTGGGTAGCTGGAAAAAAAGACTAACACGTTAGGCAGAGTACTGCAGTCCTTACTTACAGTGAGTAATACTTATTCATACGTGTAGTCTCCCTAGTAGTCGAGACTGCTGATGTGAGTTAGCGTTACTCACTGGGAGTACTCTGCACCACTGGGCCTCTTCTACATAAGTGTAGATTTTGATTGTTGTAAAATATTGGCAGCATCTATTGTCTGCCATTCCCACCTTCTCCCTTCACAAACTAACCTAACAAAATAAAACTCTGTTTGAATATGGTCCTCTTTTGTTCTCTCCATCTAGCCTGTGGCAGTGAGCTAGGGAAAGGATGCGATCAAGCACTTTCAGAAAGCACTTCTGATGCCATGTGTCATGAGTGACAGAAATACGATACTCTCTCTGCCTATGCATGCTTCACAGTGTACAGGGCTATGGGCATGGAAAAATACAGTGGACCAGTATTTCAACTGCTATGATAACAGCAGTTATGCTTGAGTGCTAGGTGCATTTCATGACTGAGTTGTGCAAACCTTTGCAGTTCTCTTTACTGTATGGATGAAAGAGAGCCTACTATCTGGTGAATTATCTCTTCCTGTCCCTAATATGAGTGTCTCTGACCCAAAACAGAGAACAACAGAGAACAACAGAGAACAGAACAACAAAAACCCCTTGGGCAAGCAGGATTTTTGTCATATCAAAGAGCTTGAGAGAGTAATATGGTTGTTTCGATCACGTGATTACTAATGGCTTGATTCTATCTAACCCACCTTACTCAGGTTCAGTAGTCTCTTATTCCTAGAGTACCTTCATTCATTGAATGGGGCTGTGCAAGTTAGACATACAACATGAGTAAGGGTGATAATCTGGCCCCAAGAATTAGCTGTCCAAGTAGCCTCCATAATTTAAACTGCCTCTCCCGTCTCTGGTCATTACTGGGAGCTGGTCTGGGGAAGCAGGTAATGTTGCCATCCTCTGCCAGAAGCTTTAAGGGAGTAATTATCAGTGAGGTGACTACCTGCATATAGGGCTCTTTTCTGCTCCACCCTGTGTTTTACTGTACCTGGAACTTCTTAAATATTCCCACAATGTTTAAAGAGAAGATTAAAGGCCCAGTCCTGCTGCCTTTACTGTCATTGGCAGACCCTCTTACTTTAAAGATATTACTTGTGTAAGGATTATTTCCTTAAATAGGGATTGCAGGATGTGTCAGGACCCAGGTTACTGAAACTTCAGTTGTTTCAAGTTATTCATCACTCAGATTCCATGTATCTATGGCTACTCACTGAGTATAAACAATGTGAATACATTTCTCCTAATTCAGTGTCTCTAACTTGTATTTCAAGAAGAGTACACATATGTAATCAGGAATAGCTTCGTCATAAAAAAAAACAAAGCTATTCTGTTACATCATGAAACTTAATCCTTACAAAACACCGAGTGCCTTCCAGAAAGTCAACAAACCTTTTTTAAAATCCCCACTCATACACAATTCAGCATGATGTAATGCCAGGTTAAATATCAACTAAAATCTTTCTTTTAAGGAATCTTTGACCCCAATGCCACAGGAATCCATCTGGAACTGAAAACCAGATTAAGACACTAGAAAGACTTCTGGGGACTTGTGTACCTGCTGGCACTGTATCAGGATATTCTTCCAGCCCCATTAGTACATACAAGAACCGATGGATATTTAAATAGGAACACTTGGCTCAATATGATTAAGCATTCAAAATGCACACTAAAGGCCAAATCTTGCCATCTTTAGGGCCTGATCCAAAGCCCAGTCAAGTCAAACAGTCTTTATATTGACTTCAGTAGGCTTTGGACCAGTCCCTTAGTCATCATTATACAGAGAAAACTCCCATTGACCTCAATAGAAGTATTGCCTCAAGAAGGGCCTGATCTTACAAACCCTCTTTGCATGGAACTCTACCTGATTTCAACAAGAGTGCTACACAGGAGGATTTGTGGTATCAAGTCCTATAGGTGTAAGTGTCCAATCTTGCAAACATTCCCACCTGGAGTAACATATTGAGTAGTAAATGGGATTACTCACTAGGTCCTACCTGTCACCAGTAAGAAGTGTTTGCAAGTTATGCCTCCAAGATCGTTTTGGATTTTTTTTATTATTATTGGACTTCACTGGTGATAGAACTTAGAATAACTGCAGTTCTCATACTGTTATTAACATTTTGATAGTATGTTATTTATTATACAAATTAAAGTCTTTTGCAGAAAATTTCATTGCATTGCTATTGTGCTATATTGGGGGTGGGGTGGGGTTCTTTTTGCCATTCAGTTTCTGTAATACTATTTCAATCCCCTCTTACTTAACAACCTCTATTCTTTCTTCTGTGCAAAGTCTGCTGGGAGTGTGTGAACAAAACTTATCTGAGCTCCATTGTCAGTAATTGTCCTACTCTTAGTCTAATGACTTGTACCCATATATCTCCTGCAAGATTAGCTTGAGCAATCATTTAAGAGCCAAAGTTGAAGATAACCCGCTTAATTTGTTGGTCGTTCTCTTAAGGGATAAAGAGTTGTGAGTTTGCTAAATTATGTGCCTTGAAACATTTTAAATCACTTTGATAATGTGATCTGTGAAAATCCAGGTCTCAGTTATATAAAGGGGCTAGCAGCCTCATGATGTCTTTGTTTACAGCTATACTATCCTCTGCCACAAAGGCATATCATGTTCCAGATCTGGGTAGGTTGCTAGGGCACCAAGGAAAACCATGGAGCAGAACAGCTTATTATAATAACTCCAGTACACTTAAAATAATTAGAGAAGGGATCCTGTGTTAGAATGGTTGGTTATGTTCATGGTGGCCTAGTGGTGCCGCTTTGTATGGTAATGCAGGGAAACGTCCTGCTCCCAGCCACTCACTCCTCAGACCCAGTACAGACAGAAGCCGAGAAATGATACTCATGCAGTGCTCAGCCCTGCAAGGTGATGTTGAGCATTCCTGTGAGGTACTGAGTGCCCTCAACTCCCACTTTATTCAATAGGAGTTGAAAGGACTCCTCACTTTGCAGGACTGTTGTCTGAGACTTTGGGGTGGGGACAGTGCTATGTGTCATTCAACAACAATCCCTTTGCCAAACAAGGAGTGGCATTGACAGGCTCTGAAAAAAGGTCTTGTTAGTTCTACCTGTAGCAAGAAAAATAGTGACTGCAAAGTGAGGACCCAGGGGCCTGATCCCAAGCCCATTGAAGTTAATGGGAGTCTCTTCAGTTAGTTCACTGGGCCTGGGATTAGGCCTCAAGTGTGGATGGTTCAAAGCCAGGGGAGGAGAAGAGGGTGGACAAAATAGCATAGAGGAACTCTCTCACAGGGGAAAAATATAACAGAGATACTGTTTTAAATGTAGTAAAAATACATCCCTAGCCTGCGTGTATTATTGTTCCTTATTTAAGGAATAAACTATTTTCCTGTGAGGCTTTTTTCTTTTACCAGATCAGATTGTCATCCAGATTTGGAGAACATCCATTTTACAATAATGGGCCTAATTCTGTTACTACTTGCATCAGAGTAGTTCAGGAGTAACTCCATTGACTTCTGTGAAGTTACACTCATGTAAAACTTGTGGGAGATCAGAATAAGACCCACTATAATTTGAAAAACTCCCCCACATTTCCTTAATCATGTTTATGTATATATGAATGACACTTTAGATTATTAAAACTGAAAATCTTTAATAACTAATTTACTTTTATTTATGTGGCTTGTTTACTTTCTGCATTTCACTCAGTTTGGACAATGAAAAGAGATGGTTTCATTTTTATCAGTTGGCAGCAGTGTTTGACAGGCAAACTTGTGCAGGGATGTTTATTGGTTTCTCTTTCCTAAACTGCTTAATTTGGAACTGACAAAAATTTGTTAATATTTATATTGATCCTAGGTTTGTTTAAAAAAACGTACGTCTTTGGAACCTAAATATGGAGGCAAATTAAAGCAAACCAACTGTCAAGTTTTAAGATTTGATTTTTCTTGTATTATATGAGAACAGGTTGAATGTGATGCTGAAGCATGATATTCTGAGTAATATGTGATGTGACATCATAATGAAACTATCTTCTGTGGGCCAAATTCAACTCTCAAATACAAAGATGATATACCAGCAATGGTATACTTAAAGTTATGTCACACTCTTATTAAAGACTACTTGCTGAAATGGATAATTTCCAGAAAATATCCTCCAGCCTGACACTATAGGGCAGATCAGTTCTCCAAAATTGTGGAGGATAATTAATATAGACTGGTCAGTAGCTTTAAATTTATTTTTATATTCCCATAAAACTAAAACTGACTTTTTGTTGTTGTTGATAACTCACAGGCTACTAACCTTGGTAACTTTTTAAATTTAGAAATGTCTTCTCTGCATACCCAAAGACTTCTGCATGGGAGCTATATACACAGTTGTGGCAGACATGAGAGATACTGCCATTAAAAACCATTTCCAAACCTAAAGGATTTTGAGGCTAAACATTTATTAGATACATACTACAGGGTCTACACTCAAATTAAGGTACACAGCTCCTATTAGTGTCCATGAGATTTATGCATTGTTAGACACGAAAAGGAGAATAAACCTTTTAAAAACAAAATGGAATATTGTTTAAAGTCCTTTAAATTTTATTAGATACATATTTGTATGGTAAAATATCTAAATACAGTTTTCCATTATGAAAGATAATGGCTTTGAATTTTCAGGTCAATAGTATCTGCCAGGGTAGCTTTGAATTCTAATTCTATCGTTCAAAGTGCTTGTTACCCTCCCAGTTTGGTGTCAGCTGCAAATTGTATAAGAATATTCACCACTTTGTTATCCAAGTTATTAATGGAAATATTGAATAGTACTCGTCCCAGGACTGACCCCTGTGGGACCCCACTAGATATACCCTCCCAGTTTGATAACTACTCTCTAAGTACGTTCTTTCAACCAGTTGTGAACCCACCTTATATTAATTTAATCTAGACTGCATTTCCAGAGCTTGCTTGTTAGAATGTTGTGGGCCTATGTTCAAAAGCCTTTCTAAAATCAAGGGACATATGTGCTGCTATACCTAGTGGCAAAGAGCAAAGTGATATTGCCACTCTTGCTGGCCCCCAACTTTGACCTTTTTCTTTTGTTCAAAGTTCATGTGATTGTCAACTTTTGAATGCTTCTGGGTGGTTGTTTTTTTTTTTTTACAAAAAATTCAGTGCCTGTAATCCTGCACATATGAGCAATGATATGATTTAAAAAATCCTAGTGTATGTAAACATGAATAACTATATATCACGTTTATATGCACATACACCCGCACACATCAATAAGCAGATTTCTGTTTCCAGTACATTTTTATGAACAATGGAGAGTGCTTTAATGTCCCTTTACTTTGAACTTCCTTGCTTTTATCAGCTCCTGTCAGAACCTTAAGGACTTTGCCCTCTGAATAGAATACATGCTAAGCGGAGACATGAAATGAATGCACAAAAATCTAGTTTGTGCCCCTTCAGTCTAGAAGCGTCATTATGAGACTGTGCTGGGCGATCAGAGTGAGTCTCTTCTCTGCGCATTACGGTACATGGGTTGGCCCTCATCTGGTCCACCTGCCACTGGGGTTTAAAGTTTCAGCCCATGGGGCACTACAGTGACTTGGATCGCGCTGCCTGGAGGGAAAGCCTGATTATATCGGGGGAGTGGATAAACTGTGGCTATATTGGGAGAGCCCGGAGAGACAGCTCCGTAAGCGCGCACATGACAGGCTTGTAAGCAGCTCAGCGTGTATCCTAGAAGCCCAGGACACTCAGGAGGCAGCGGACACAGGGCTACATGGGGGGAGGGAGGGAAAACAGCCCGCCTAGGAGTCTGCTGCTGCTGCTGCTGCTGCACCTGGACTTGACGGATCACAGGCAATGAAGAGCCCGGCGCAAATCGCCAGCTAAAGCAACCAGCACAAGGAGGAAGGGGGCGGCCGCTCTGCTGGGCAAATCGTGTTTTGCTTCCGAAGCTGTTTCTTGCGGTGCGGCTGGTGCCGAGGGAGAGGGACAGCAGCGGTTTGCACATCAAGCGATGCTGCTGCTGGCCACCAGCTGCTCCTCATGCCTCCTGCGGGTCACCTGCCTGGCTCGTCCGCCCCTCTCGGCGCTGCTGCGGTGGATCGCGGAGACGCCGCTGCCATGGAGAGGTTGGTGAGCCCGGGCCACCGCGGCTAGTGCTGGCTCTCGCCCGCTGCGCCCTGCACCGCCCTCAGTCCGGGAAGCCTCGCCGCGCGCCGGCCATGGAAGAGGGGCCCCTGCCCGACCTGCGGGACATCGAGCTGAAGCTGGGGCGCAAAGTGCCCGAGAGCCTGGCGCGCTGCCTGCGCGGGGAGGAGCCCGCTGCCCGGGACCGGAGCGGCGGAGGGGGCAGCGGCTTCTGCCCCGCGTCCGCCCCGGGGGCCTCCCGGCGCAGCAGCAGCGCCAGTGCCCTGGCGAGACTGGAGACCAAACTTCACCTCCTCAAGCAGGAGATGGTGAGTCTGCCCCCGCGCCCGCCCCGGGGGTGCGCGCTGCCCGCGGCTGGAGGGGGAGCGGGCGGGCGGCTGGAGCCCGTCACCCGGCTGCTGCTGCAGCTCCGGGCTCCGCGCCCGCCCCGCGCGAGCGGCTGGCAAACAAGCCCGTGCGCCGCTCACCCTGGACTTTGCTCGGCCACCATGCCCTGTGCGGCAGCCCCGCGCCTGGGCGAGGGCGCCGCTGAATCCCTCCCTCCCCCACCCACACACCTCTGCTGACCAGCGGGGCGACAGATCCCCCGCCGCGAAGTCTCCGTATTGCACACGGACCGGTGGCGCTTTGAGGGGATTATGGACGGCGCTAAATGATGCGTGTTCCCTTGGTGGCCTTACAGTTAAGACGTAACTAACTGACAGCTCCTATCCCTGCCCTGTTGCTCCTTCAGTTCTCGTGAACAAACACAATCTGTATGATCTGCTCCACATACTTTGCTGAATTCCCCCCCTCTCCCCCCAGTATTTCCTGGTAGGGAGAAGTGCTGCTGATCTCTTGGCCCCTGTGCAATTCGTTTCCATCACTGCCCACCCACACAAAACCAATTCTGACAACAACCCTGTTCTGGCTAGGCCAAAGGAGAGCAGCTAAATATATTCCCCACTTCCTTTCTAGAAAGGGAGCCACTAATACCTTTCAATTGGAATCTTTAGCACGGTCTAGCCCAGGGGTCTCAAACACGCGGCCAGGGGTCTCAAAGGCGCCAACTCCACTGGCAGCCAAGCTCCAAACATTACGGAGTGTTTATATTTTATTAAAACCCCTCTTTGCATTACAGTTTTTAAAAAGTTAATACATTGACTTTTAATAGAATACTATATTACTCTTCATTTTTAACTATACTTTTATATCATTGTATGAAAAGGTTTCAGTGATGTGGCCCTCGGGCCAATTTACTAGTTCTCATGTGGCCCTCGTGGTGATTTGAGTTTGAGATCCCTGGTCTAGCCACTCCCCCTACACACTTCATTGCTGGTTTCCTAATCCCATGTAAATATGGCCCCTTAAGGAACCATAGTGATAGACTCAAGGTGTTCAGTCTATTTAGTTTAACAAAGAAAAGGTTAAGGGGTGAATTGATTACAGTCTAGAAGTACCTATATGCAGAACAGGTATTTAATAATGGGTTCTTCAATCTAGCACAAACAGGTATAACACAATCCAATGGCTGGAAGTTGAAGCAAGACATATTCAGAGTGGCAATAAGGAATGCATTTTTAAAGGTGGGAGTAATTAATCATTGGAACAATGCACCAAGTGTTGTGGGTTCTCCATCACCCATTGATTCAAGATAGGATTTTTTTCCCCTCAGAGATATGCTCTAGGAATTACTTTGGGAAAGTTCTATGGCCTGTGCTATACAGATCAGACTAGATGATCACAGTGGTCCCATCTGGGTTTAGAATCTAGGAAAAGATCATGTATAACAAAAGTTGCTATAATCCATGCACAGTCAAAGCAACTCCTACCTCCATGCTGTGATCACAATTGCATAATGTCACCAAAGTGGCAGTGAGCAGGTTGCTCACCTGCTAAAGAGGCTTTCCAACTCCATGACTTTCAGGATATATGTACCTCATACTGTTAGCTGGCAGAATGAAGAAAACTGACAGCCAGTGGTGTTTAGGTAAATTTTACACCTGAGTGATACCCTAGACATCAGAAGTTATGTTAGCATATTGCTAAACATTTTAAGATAATGCCCTGAATTCTATTTATTGCAAATCTATACAAATACTCCATTTTAATATGACTAATACTTTTCTAAAAGGATGTGAGGTCTTTAGTCCTAAAAATTGTCCTGCCATCAATCATTCAGTTTATAAGATTAAATTTCCGAGAACTGAGATCTGTTTACTTCTAAACTAAGTATACTGGAATCTCTGTATGCTTCCATAAAAACACAATTTATAATTTGGCAGAGTGGCTGTTTGTCTGTGGTCTGCCATTGGAGCGTGCAATATTTATTCATATTTTAACTCAACTCTTATTCAAATGCTCCGGCTATATTATGCTAGGTGTTATGTACTGCGTTAAATCTGTTTCTCATTAGAAGACCAACTCTGTTAAGCAACTGATTTTTTTTTTTAAGTACAATGCAGGTTTCATTTAAAATAGGCTGTCCCACCATGAAATTCACAGTGAGCACCTAGTGAGCAGCATGCATTGTCGATAGTAGTCAGATTCTGATCTTTGTTACATCAGTGTAAGTGCAAAGTAACTCAGAAGTGTGTACACAGCGGGTATAAAGGGAACCTGGCTTTACAGGCATATGAAAATAGTACCAATACATTTTGTAGTAACTCTCTGTAGTAGCCGATAGTGTGGTGTGATATGAAGGCTTTGTGAGCACTCATTTGGGATGATCTACATAAATAACTTGGAGCTCTGATACTCACGGATAAGTCTAATTTCAGTCACGGGTATTTTTAGTAAAAGTCATGGGCAGTAAACAAAAATTCACAGCCCTGTGACCAGTCTATGACTTGTACTATATACCCCAAACTAAATCTTGGCGGGGCGGGGGAGGGAGGAGTGGCCCGTTGGTGCTGCATGTGCTCAGGGCGGGAAGATGACCCAGGGGGTGCTACGGGTGCTCTGGGGGAAGCAGCCCATGACCCCTGCTGGTGCTGGGGTGAAGGTGGGCAGTGCCGAGCAGCCCAGGACCCCCGTTGGTGCTGGGGTGGGCAGTGCTGAGCAGCCCAGGACCCCTGCTGGTGCTGGGGTGACGTGGAGGGGCTGGCAGGCTCCCTACCTGGCTCCTTGAGGCTCCCCCAGGCAGAGGCCCCATGGCTCCACACACTGCCTCCATCATGAACGCTAGCTCCGCAGCTTCCATTGGCCATGAACCGCGGCCAATGGGAGCTGCGGGGGCAGTGCCTGCGGGTGGAGGCAGTACACGGAGCCGTCTGCTAGGACCTGAGGGATGTTGCCGCTTCCGGGGAACCCCCCCACCCCGAGGTAAGTGCTGCCCAGAGCCCTCACCCCCTCCTGTGCCCTGAGCCTCTTCCCACACCAAAACTCCTGCTGCTTCTGTCGGAGAGGGGCACGGTGGCCCAAGACTGGCCCAGCGGCGGCCAGTGTGGCTGGCCATGGGGCTGCCCAAGCTGCTCAGGCGGCCCTCGGGCCAGCTGCACTGGCCACTGCAGAAATCACAGAGATCACGGAAAGTCTGTGACTTCCATGACAAACTTGCAGCCTTACTCATGGTTATCATTGCAGTCTCAAACTTATGCTAATACTACTTTTATAATACTTTTTGTATGTAGTACACACTGATGGGTTGGGGAGGTGGAATGGAAGGAAGAATCTGGTTTGGGGAGGAAAAAACAAGGATGAATTTACTGAGAGCTAGCGACAACTAAGATGTCTATTTTGTAGCCCGACAACCTAAATTTTAAGAATGGCCATTTCATATCTAGAGCTATCACTCTTGCTTTCACACCTCATTGAATATGGGTTATATAGAGTATTCACCTAAACCAGTCTTGATACTTACTGTAATGATCACTCTATGGAGGCAATGGTGTCAAATTGTCATTTTAGCTGTTCATTACGCTTATTTGTTATGTGGCACTTAAAGATGCAAACCAAAGTTTCAGTCTAGCGCAGCACAGTTATGGAGTGATGCATGTGCTGTGTTAGAGCAAGATAAAGTGATGAGTAGGTTATAGAGAACAGAGGAAACTAATTTGGCATTAGTGAGTGCTGGTGCATGGCTATGAAAATATTCCTGCCTAGTAGCATGAATAGGGCCAATAGGGGAGTAAGATACAATGTGACCATCCCCTTCCCCTCCTCCCCTGTCATACAGGGATGCTGGAACAGTGTGTAGAGTGTGGGTGCTGAGAGCCATTGAACCCAACTGTAAATCCTGTATATGATGGAAACCACTTCAAGATGGGGGGTGCAGCAGGAACCCCTAGTTCCAGCACCTGTTCTGTCAGACACATACAGGGTTCTCCTTCTCCAACTCCTCTGCTTGTCCACTGACCCCCATCCAATCCCCTCCTCTACTCTCTCTCTTGTGCCCGCTCTCATTCCCTCTCTTTCTTCTGCTTAACCTCTCATTCTCCTGACTCTTTCCCCTCACTATACAAACATGCTTTAATCTCTCCCTTAAAAACAAAAACTTGACCCCTCTTGCCTCTTTTGTTACTTCCCATCACCCGTTCATCTCTACAGTCATTGAACATGCTGTCTATAATTGTTGTCTGGAGTTCCTCTCCTCTAGTTCCATTCTGGACTCTCTCCAATCCAGAGCCATGGCATCCACTGAAACCACTATCACAAAAGACTGTAATGACTGTTTCCTAGCCAAAGTCAGAACCAGTATACCATCCTCATTCTCCTTGACATGTCAGCTGCCTTTGACAAAATTGACCACGCTCCTCTTCTAGAAATTTTGGCCTCCCTTGCCTTCCATGACTGTCCCCTCTTTGTTCTCCTCCAACCTCTCT
Organism: Macrochelys suwanniensis; assembly: GCA_033296515.1. Lineage (NCBI taxonomy): Eukaryota > Metazoa > Chordata > Testudines > Chelydridae > Macrochelys > Macrochelys suwanniensis. The sequence continues at coordinate 27,342,313 of CM065780.1, read as the reverse complement.
AATAATTCCTTCAGTGCTGTGGCATACTGGCACGTACTGACCCATTTACGTCCCTGATAATGTCTCCTTGGAGGCTCTCTGTAGTTTTGTATAAAGCATATTGAAAACTAAGATTATTCTTATATGGTGACGTAAAAAGAGAACTTTCCTTGTTACGTTGCTGGTTCAAATCCATCCCAAGTCAGTACTAAACAAAGTTATTACACCCCAATAGCTGCTCAGTGGCTTCTGGTGATCTCCATCCCCTTCTTAGTGAACCAGTGTAATCTTTGCAAATTGACTATTGTTGACACTCTAGGAAAAGTGGCCAAGGATTGATTAAAGCCATGGGCACAGAGTTGTTTTCTCACACACTAGAAGTAGCCTGTGCTGATCAGAGTTGAGGCCAGGGCCGGCTCTAACCTTTTTGACGCCCCAAGTAAAAAAAAAAAAAAAAAACACCGAGCGCCGCCCCCCCGGGGGAAAAAAAAGCTCCGCCCCACCGAAACAACCCCCTCTCCCCCGAGCCCCGCACCGCCAAGCCAAAACAACCGCCAACCTCCCCCGTACCGCCCCACCGAAACAACCCCTCCCCTCCCCCGAGCCCCGCGCCGCCCTGCCGAAACAACCCCCCTCCCCGCCCCTCCCCTCTACCAAGCCCTGCGTCGCCACCCAAGTTTAAAAAAAAAAAAAAAGAGCGCCGCCGCCGAAGGGGAAAAAAACCCAAACAAACCCCAAGCGCCGGCCCCTTGCAAGGTGCCGCCCCAGGCATGTTCTTGGTCGGCTGGTGCTTGGAGCCAGCCCTGGTTGAGGCAAATTGGTGAGAGTGTAAGGAAGCTTGCATTACTGATGTCCATGAGTCACCTACTCTGTTAATTGGAGGACTTTGATCTCAAGGACCATGAAGACTTTTCCCTCTACATCATTCACTAAACGAAAATATTGTTTAGGGAACATCCATCACCACAGTAGTAATCCATGTACTCTATACACAAATAATCTGGGGGGTAAATGGAAGGATCTGTGTTCCTTTCAAAATGAAGGGCAGAGCCTGGCACTAAATAGTAACTGGGCACCTTTTAAGTCTTCTTTCCCTTCCAATATAGCCTCAATAGCAGTATAGTGCAGTAAATCGTAGCCAGGATTCGTTCCCAGGCCCTAACTGCTATTGTAAGCAATTATAAAATATTGCTTTCCTCAAAAGCCTTGTTTCTCTTCTCACAATAATCCCACCTAATTAACCAGGGAAAACATTATCTTAAAACATGAGAGGAGTAAAAATAAGCAAAGAGAGTCTTAGTGGAGAGCCTGCAAGAATCAACTTTCTTGTATCTTAGAAGCAAAACAGAAAAAAAAAATTAGACCAAACAGGATGAGGCGTATTTTGCCTTTGTGGTGTCTGCAGTATGTGCAATATTTATCAGTAAAATAATGCCATCCTTTTTAATTTTTCAAGGGAACACCACAGAGGCAGTAGGCCCCAGCCTGTTTTGGAGAAGACAAGGCAGGCTAGTAGTGTTGGGAGTATATATTGCACTTAACAGTGGTCTCTCATGGCTTATTTAAGGATGACATTTATAAACTTAGCCCAGCCAACCCTGGCTGTCCAAGATGCAGTGCTTTTTGGAAGGAAGGGATAAAGAAGTGGAGAGAATTTTGTGGTTGCCCAATAAACTACTTGAGTTGTAGACAGTAGAGACAGCGGGTATGGGGCACATTCAGAAGTTGTGTGTAAGACCTTACAGGAGTTAGATGCATAACCTACGTACACGCATGCCCATCTACCAAGTGGGTTGCAGACCACTGGTGGTGTATACAGATCACAGTTTGAAATGCTCTCTTCTAGTTTTATTCCTTTTTAAATTATGAGGTTAACTGCAATGGTGGAAGACCTAGATAAAATTTCAAAGTCAAAATGAAGCAGAGCTATTAGCCTTGCCACCTGCTTGAAATTCAGTAGGCGAATATATTCATTTTAGTAACATAGCCAGCCCTTCCTGCTCCTGGAGTTCCATCTCCTTTCCTTCTCCTGTTTTCTCTGATTTTCTCAGATTGAGAAGCTCTAAGAATGTGTAAGATAAAGAAGGTTGGGGGCGGGGCTTCTTTACCTTTCCTGTTACACCTTTGTATTATCGTTGCTTAACTTTTCCCATCTTGCCGTTAGTATATTAATTACACCAATGTTAGTGTCCCTTATTGTCATACTACATGGGACAAAGTTAGGGTCTGTCTAATGAGAAGAAAAGAGGTGCTTTTTAAAATTGAGCTAATCTGAGTTGAAACTGCCCTGATCACCTAATTATAGACGCCGTTGACTCCAATCCCTTTACAATGGTATTTGCTAATTAGAACTTTCATTGTCTTCAGTGGAGATATGGCCCAGCATGTGTACACAGCATCACAAAGCTAAGTGCTGATTTCCTATTAAATTAGTTATTAGAATTTTTTGGTTAAAAATTGACTGTAGATAAAATAGCCAACTGAAGCAGTCTCAAGTCTGGGTAGGAGGGGCTGCTTCCCCTTCGTTCCACCAACGAGCAACCTCAATGAGTTGTTAATTATTTGTATGCAGTGTTATTGTAGCCATGTTGGTCCCAGGATATTAGAGAGACAAGATGAGATATGTTTTTTATTGGACCAACTTTTGTTGCTGTGAGAGAGAGAAGCTTTTGAGCTTACACAGAGCTTTTCTTCAGGTCTGCAGTGTTGTAGCTTTGCTGGTTGGAGAATATTAGTCCTGAAGCAAAAGCAAGGGGGGTGAGGCAATATCTTTTATTGGACCAACTTCTGTAGGTGAGAGAGTCAAGCTTCGGTTCTGAAGAATAGCTCTGTATAAGAATGGAAGGTTGTTTCTCACCAACAGAAATTGGTCCAATAAGAAAATACTACCTCACTCTCCTTTCCCTACTCATTATTTGTATTACAGGGAGATGGAACAGAGGTGAAGTAACTTGCCCGAGGTCACTCAGTAGGTCACTGACAGAGCCAGGAATGGAATCATAGGTCTCTTGATTCCCAGACCAGCACCTTATCTGCTAGCTCACACTGTCACCATTGTGTCTAGGTCTTCTTTGCCAGCAGGAATGTAGCTGTGATGAGAAGCTTGTAGTCTTGAGGTGAAAGGTATGTAGGTTCAAGGAACAGGCATAGAGTTCCTCACATCTGACAACGATGCACAGAGCACTCCACAGGGAAAACATTATCTCTTATATACATATAGACCCCCACACACACATACCCTACTTGTTGTACCACATAGTCCAGTTCCTCACCCCTGCGGCTTATAAGACTACTGCTGCTTCCAAAACTCTTATTAAAGAACAGTATGGACAAGCATTCCTGAAATCCACTTGCACACCCAAACCTCTCAGCCTGCTTCCAGCCCTTAGACCAGCTGTTCTCAGAACCACTGCCTTAGCCAATAGCATCACTATGAAAAATTTGAGGTAGAAATGCTTCTAGATATTGATATTTAAATGAGTACATCAAGCACTTCACCATGCTTTGAATTCTGGTTGTACTCCCAAAGAAAGTAGCTTCTGAACTGGATTGGAGGTTCCCTCAGAGTTTAATGTTTAAAACAATTTACATAGATCAAGACATGTGACTTTCTTCCATGATAGGTATTGTTTGACTGTGTGGAGGAAGTATTTTGGCATCAGAGCTGTTTTAATCCCTCATTGCGATCAGTCCCATGGTTATTCAAAGGAATGTTATACTGTGCACAAAATGTATTATTCTCAGATCCCTAAAGCTTGTGCATGCATCCCAAAGGCTTTTATTAAATCCCAAATGAGGTCACAAAATAAATAGACTTTCAATTTATTGAGGAAATTTGCTTACAGCGTAGATGCAGTATTTGGTCAGGATGGATATGACTGACACAGTTGGGTAAAAAGAACTCTTTGCAACTATCCCAAAACACATAATAAATGTGATGGGTTGAAGGAGTGAGCTATGTCACTAATTTATTTTAAATATATTAACTCAGATAGAAGACTTCCTCATTTCCTACCCAACCCTCACAAAATGAGTTAGGTCCTAGACTCTTCAGAATGTAGCTAGTTTTCAGGTGACAATTATGCACACTCTTAATCATCATGGGGAGTGCTTGTTAGTCACGTAAGTAGCTCCCTACTACCTAAAGGAGAGGGGGGGGGCGGGGAATCTTCATCTGTTCTGTGGCAAGTGGGGTAATAGAAGAAGGAATGTGGTACTCCAAGAGTAAGGAAGGCAGAGGGGCTGAGGCAGAAATGGTAAAATGTATTTAGGTACCTAATTTCCAGTTCCATGCCAACTCAGCTGCATATTGGTGGGTGGAGACAAAATTCCACCTATCCTTCACCAACTCCACACATACCTGTGGACTTAAACATGTGAATCATGCCTCAGTTTAGATTAATACTAGCTTTATATTTAGTTTCCCAGGCTTTTTAATTAAGACCTCCAGACCCATTTGGTTACTACAGTGTAAGTATCCTAAAGACACCCCAGCCTAGCAGCTCTCTACCCGGCAGAGTTTATAAACTTTAGTTTTGTTGTTGTTTGTTTAATGTTTAAGTCTTGAATGAAATTTTAGAAACTGGCTATATTGGAATCTTCTAGCCCGAGCTATTTTTGAGTTTTAGAAGTATAAAATTTCTGATTATAACATAGGAAAATAGTTGGGGCTTCTGTTTTGTGCCTCAAGCTCAAATGATATAGAAGTGGCTTGATTAATCTCACTCAACAAACTTTTGTCAGCATAGCTATGTTAGTCAGTTGGGTGTGAGAAAGTGTGTTTTGTGACTGATGTAGACAGCAACAGCCTCTAATGTAGATGCAGTTATACAAGCAAAGCTGTGCTTTTCCTTGTATAGATTTTCTCTGGGTGGGGCTTTAACAGTAAAGTGCAGTTTTGCTGGTAGAAGCTGTCTGCACTAGGAGCACTTTGCTCCTAGTGGTGGAATACCAGTATAGCTAAAGCACCCCTAGTATAGACCTGGCCTAGCAGTATTTTCATCACCATGGGTTATTAATTATTAGTTTTGGTAAAGGCGTGAGCAAATAAAAAAGGAATGCAAATGGAAGATGGAAATCGACTCGAAGTATACTGGGACAATACAGGGCACCTGCCTTGTGAATGAGAAGACTGCACTAGTAACTTAAAACATAAAGATCTTGGTGGTCTTTCAACAACCTAAAAGCAGTGGCAAACAGAGCCTGAACCATCAGAGTGAGCTAGAAAAAGGTATGGAAAAAGTCAGGATCAGGTATGCAGGAGACTGGATTTCTAGGGACCAACTGGTGTGGAGCATTACTTACAGACACTAGCACTTCGGTGTGGACACTGCCTATGCCATGAAGGTATACTGTAAACACTCTATCAAATTAATTTATAGTTCCATTAACAAAGCTATTAAATACAAACTGAATACCAATTGCCTCTTTCACTAACAGAAGTTGGTCCACTAAAAGATATTACCTCATCACCTTGTATGACTGAATTCATGACTAACTTGAGTCCTGGGGGTGTGCAAATTTTGACCCCAAAAACAAGGGAAGGGAATCACAAATAGAGAAATTATTTGAAAAAACACTTTCACCTAAATCTAATTACTGTTATCAGTGGGCCAAATCTCAAAGTCTTTACTCCAGCAAAACTACTGTTGCCATAAGTAAGTATTTGGCCTGGATAAGGGCAAAATAATTTGATCTATCATTATTATTATATTACAGATACATTTTTAAGATACGCAGCACAGAAACAATTTTTTTATTAGCAATAGCTTGCTAAAAAAAATTTGTAGGTTTTTTTGTTTGTTTGTTTGTTTGTTTTGAACACAGTAGTATGAAGAAAGTATTCCTGCATTTTGATTCCTGGACAGAAACTGCATCAATAGTGTCAAGTGACTAGAAAAACCAGTAATATAAGAAGAGGGGGGCGGGGGAAGTCAACCATATTTATGTAAACAACATTAGGATCTGCGTCAGTTTGCTAGCTACTCAGAAAACAAACAAAAAGTGGGTAGTTAAAGTGCACTTTGGGAAGAGAATAGCGCAGACTAACAAATACATTTGGAAGATAGCCTGGCGGAGGCCTATTCACAACCATCCTCCCCTCCCGCATCTGACTTTCTGTATCTAGTGTGATTTATTTCTCTATTTTAATTACTGTTCTAATGCAGTCCACCATCTCCATAAAATTAAGCCAACTGATGTGTGTGCTGAGAGCAAGGTGTGGGTGATGACAGAATGATGACGTGTGCTTTTTTTTAGAGTTTGGGATTATGGAAGGAGCAAATCCACCAACTCCCACCATGGTCAGAGAGGTCTTCCTAATAACTGGATCTGTGTGGTTCAGCTACACAGGAAGAGGGTGCACAGTCCACAACCCACAGGGTCTCCTTAGCAGCACAAAATGGGCAGGTGGAGTTACGGCTGGAGTGAGACCAGAAGAACTGTTGCAAGAATCCTCCAGTCCTCCTAATTCACAGGAGGAGGTGCATTGCACATGCAGAGGGCTACCTCAGCCACCAGAGTGAAGCAGCCTCCCTACAGTGACTATGTAGCTTGCTTTTTGGCCTACTGGGGAGAATTCCAGCTTCCAGTGGGAATATTTATCACACAACAGACTAGTTGGAGTGGATCCCTGGAATTGGTACTATGTGCATAGTAAATATTTCAGGTAAAAGAGAAATTGTAAGGAATGCAGGCGTGAAAAGGGAAGCCTTTTTTGTGTACTGGCAAGAGAAGAGTAGAATCAGTGTATGTAAATAACGCACAACTTCACACCCCATTTTCCATCAATTCTAGAAGGTGTTGTCTGTGCTTTCATAGGTTTTGTGTACACTACACTGCTTTTAGTGATACGGCCATGTCGACATGACCCTATTGCTAAAAGTCGGGCAGTGTAAACGTCGTTTGTCAGCACTTTTGCTGACAAAATACTTCCACCCCCTACGAGCGGGGTTCACGTTTTCAACAGGAGAGCGCTCCTGCTGACAACGAGCAGTTTACACTGACAATTACCGTGGCAAAACTTTTGTCTTCTGGGGGTGGGCGGGGGGGGGGGCTTCTTTAAGCACCTGTGAATGACAAGTTTTGTCGTTCAATTGGCAGTGTAGACAAAGCCTTAGTGTTTAGCTATAAAAGCAGTTTACTAGTTCCTGGAATGGAGACACGGCGGCTGCCTCAGTATCCCTCCCACTCCCTCGCTCCCCCCAAGTCAACAATGGCCTTCCCTGACCAGTACAGCGTTTTGGGATTCAACCCTCCAGCTGAATGCAACAAGAGTCTTAGGGTATGTCTTCACTACCCGCCGAATCGGCGGGTAGTGATCAATCTATCGGGGATCGCCTTATCTCGTCTAGATGCAATAAATCGATCCCCAAATGTGCTCCCCCATCGACTCCGGAACTTCACCACCACGAGAGGTGGAAGCAGACTCGCCGCCGTCCTCATGGCCAGCTATTCACGTAGCTGAAGTTGCGTATCTTAAGTTGCCCCCTCCGCCCCCGCAGTGTAGACCAAGCCATAGAGCAAAACAAAAAATCCAAACAGAAGTCAGCCCTTCCCCCCCAACCTTTTTTAGCCTAGCCTGTGATTTCCAGATATCCTTCACACCACTGTATCTCCAATGATGTTGATGTTCCATGCTGAACCAGGATCAGGCCATGCTTGCCTTTTACCCCGTTTTATAAAAGGCTACTGCTTGGGGGTAAGATTGTCCAATAAAGGGACAGTACACCTTGTGACATTTGCTAAGATAGGGGCATAGTTAGGGTAAGCTGGCTGTGGCGTATTCCAGATAAGAAGGTGTCATGCTGGTGGGTTAGCAGAAGCAACTAGAGAATATAAAATGTTGATATCTTTATCCTGTGTGCTCATCTTTTGCCCTAAAAATTAGCAAGCTAATTACATCAGGATCTTTGACTGATGTTAGTCTCCCAGGAGATGTCATTGGCCAGTAGTGTGTGTGTTTGGGGTGGTTGTTTTTGTTGTTGTTTTTTAAATCTGTGCTTGGCCCAATGATTGTGACAGTGTTCCACTGGTGTAGAGTTTGTCTAGAAAGTCATGCTTCTGTGTCCTCCAGAATGGATTACTTTAATGCGCACTGGGGCTACCTGTGATGAGCTCTCAAAAGCTACAGCTCGTGTAGAATTCAGCAGCTCTCTTGGTTAGTGGTGTTGGTCTAAGGCAGCATTTTGCACCTGCCTGTCAAAGCTAAACTAGCTTCCCATTTGCTTCTGCATGCAATTAAAAGTGAGGACACTGACCAAAGGACCCATATGTCATTTGGCTGTTTGAGAGAGAAAGAGATGATCTGTGCTCAACCACATCAGCGGAGATCAACTAAGGTGCTTGAGCTAACTATCTGTAGATTTAAACACCTGAAAGAGCTACTGAGAGGACATTCTCCGTGAAAAGCCTTCACATCAGGAAATTCACTTCCCCTTTGTGTCTGGAAGAGCCATGAAACAAATCCCATGAAACACTCATGGACAATAAGCTGGTTGAGTGATGAGTAGCACTGGATTGGGGAAATTTTGTCCCAGGGAAAAATGTAAACAAAAATGAAGAAAATTGTTTCTGCTGAAAACATTAAAACTTGAAAACCAAAAATGTTTGGCTTTATACTGAAAAGTTTTCAGTTTGTGGTTACTTTAAAAAAAAAACAAAAAAAAAAAAAAAAAAACTTTTGAATTTGAAAAACTGTCTGATTCCCTCTCTATGAAACACAAATACCTTAATCAAAAGCTAGAACACTTCTAATACAATATAATTATTATACTTCAAATGGATGCCAAACACCCGATCGGAACTTCTTGGAACATCAGACCCTGATTTGACTTTTGCATCTCACATGCATCTTTTTAATTAGTTGTACTATGAAATCAAATATGAACAGAGTAGTACTTCAAGAAAGTTGAGATTTAGATCCAATTCCAGATCCTAACTTTTGGACTCTGAAGTGGATATTATATTATACTCTCAATATACTCTTTAATGTATATATTTAAAAATTGCCTTAGTTTGAGAGTTCCTTTTGATGATATGGAGCACTATGGTCTTTCATGGTGATATCTAAGCAACAGCTTCAGATTTGTATAAATCCATACTGCCTAAAAAAGATGATCTTTCAATTTCTTTTCTTATGCACTCTTTTGTTTTTGACTGTACACAGTGTTTGGATCTAAACCCATTAGATTAAGAGGGATCAGCAGAACAGGAATCGTAGCTTACTTAGCAAACTCAGAAGTGAGCAACTGTTTTCCCATTCAGGCACCCAGTACTACACTAGAGTACATACTGTCTACTCAGAGTCGTAATTAAACAGGCTTATGTCAAGACAGGCATGGATAATGCAGAGACTTAACTGTGCTCTATTTGAAATTCAGTGAAGAAAACTACTTATGTTATTGAGCTGGGATGCCGTCTGATGGAGAGGGAGGGGGAGAAGTGAAGCTGTGTGTTTGCTGCTAAACCAGATGTCCAGAGCATATGATAATAACTCTATCCTGTACCATCTGCTCTAACACTTGCTGACACCAGCAGCCATTTCTTGCCGCTGGCTATTGACCTAAATGTTTGCACTTGTATTATCATGTCTGCCAACATAGTTGGGCCCACATCATCAACTTTCTGAACATTTTGGTTCACCTCCATGTGATGTGAGACATATTTGTAACATCAAAAGTTGTTTTTATAAACAGCAGCATCTGCATACTTAAAGGGGTTTAGAAAAATCTGGGCTACCGTAAGTTAGGACAGTTCTGAAGCTTTCCACTCCACTCAGCTCCATACACTATTGTTTCCCTAGAACATAAAAAAGAAACATTCTAGGTGCAGTGGTCCTTCTGGTGCCATATGCTAGACATCTGTCTTTATCACGCTTAGTACTGGGTCTCGCAGTATTTGAAGTGATGAATTAGCCCTTAGTTTATGGTAATTTCCATGTGTGTTCAACCTTTTACACAGGACTTAATTTCCACTATTGTAGAATGCATGAAAAAATAGCTACAATTACCTGACTCTCCTAGTGGTTTATATTATATTATACTATATTTATAGTAAAATAACCCAAATAAATAAAGTGTAATTTAAGAGGGAGAAGAGACCTCGAGAGACTAACATGATGGCAGCACAGCTTGACTGTGTGTGTTTCTTTTCTGTCAAATCAAAAGTGGATCACTTAATGAACAAAGTTTTACATTTGTGTTTCTGTAGCATATTAAAACAACTATAAATCATTAGTAATCTCATCTCCTGTACCAAAACCATGAGTAATTATGCTCATAAAATACTTATGCTTAAAACTATTTTGCAGACACCCACAAAAATGTTTTGGGAACCGTTTTTGGGATTATTTTAGCACTTAAGAACACTTCATTGAGCAAGTTGCTTTGCCTGCTTAGTGTAAAAGTAGTCAGTCTAACTTGCCATGCACACTTCCTTATTAAAAATGACAGGTGCTTGGTTCTGTGCCATTTTCAGGTGCTCTGTTTTCTTACTCTGCCTTTAAGTGTATTTCTGCTTACAGTTTAAAAAATAAATCTCTCAAACTGAAGCCAAGGCATTTGCTGTCTCTCTCTCCTGTTTAAAGGCCATTCTTAGGAAAGTTTCATTATGTCGGTACAACATGTTACGAAAGTCCTAAAGAAACATCTGTTGTGAGCTTTGAATGAATAGTTTCTCTTGAACTGCAGCAGGCGGAAAGGAGATCATCGCAAGGCTGTGGTCTCCCTCTAAACCAGCAAGGTCAAGGGCTCAGACAGCAACTGTGAAGCCTTAATGACTGCTCATTTTGAAAGAGCTGCGACTTAGAACTGATCATGATATATGCTGGGTAACATCAACTAACATTATTTTGAGTACTTTGGAGGCTTGAAAGACAAGAGGTATTAAAAGGCAAGAAATGGAAGCTGCTAACTCCCTTTTTTCTCCCAATATTTTCTTGTTATTTTTTCACCATAATCGTTCTTGCTACATGAAAAGAAGGTAATAAAAAATGCAAGGATTATGTGCTTCTCTGACTTGCCAAAATATTTTAAATATGTGTAATTATTAATGTTATTTAAAAGTACAGTTGATAATGTACAATGCCCAAGAGTTTAGCAGCTCCAACCCCCACCTATCTTTCAGTAAAAATGTAATTTGTATGAACGACAACCCTCAAAAATGAGAAGATCCATTGTAAATCTAAAAACTCAAGGCGATAAGGACATAAAAAATACTGTTAGCCAGGCAGCATAACATAGATCAGGTCGGAAGCCAAGAAGAAAGAAATGGAAAATTTATCTAAATCACCACCAATTTAAGTTTTAGTGGGGAAGGTTGTCTTTCACAGGAAGGGGAGTCAGGAAACTTCCTGTTTGCACCTCTAGCAGAGAATTTTTGTGTGACCTTGGGAAGATCACATGGGGGGGCATTTTCAAGCTTAAGGGTGAGAAGTTAGGCACAAAAGGAACTGTGCTCCTGAAAATCTAGACCTATGATTTTGGTGCATCAGTATGAATTTAGGCTCATAAATCAACAATAAGACCTCGAATCAGCAAGGTCCCATGAAAGTTAATGAGACTACTGATGTGCTCAAGTGGCCTGGAGCTCCTCTGAAAATCAGGTTGCTCTTGTACCTGGTACCCGAACTAAAGGGACTAACTTTCAAACTGTCATGCTTAAACTTCTCCATGCCTCCTTTTTCATAAGTAATAAGGGTAATAACGTTTCTCTACCTCACATGAGCGTTGTGAAGCTAAATTAGTTAAAGATAGTGAAGTGGTTTCTGATCCTCAGATGTAATGTACTATACAAATGCTAGGTAATATTAATATCAGCACTCCGCATTCTGTTGGGGAAAAGAGAGACTCAGCTGACTGTATTATGTAGTGAGATATTAGTAATAGAATCACAGTTGGATCATAAAAGTGAAAGGTATGCAAGACTTCCTACACTATAAGCTTTACAGGATGTAGTGCTTGTGTTTGTACAGCACCTAGCACAATGGGGAACCTCTCCTGACAGGAACCTCTGGACACTATTGTAATATAAATTATTAAACAATAGCTCACAGAGTCCATTCACCTACAAGTACAGGATTTAGTGCCTTGCTTGTGGTTGTCACTTTGTAAATGAAGAATGCTGGTTTCATGGTTTATTGGCCAAATTCATCCCTGTTCTAAATAAATGTGACTCCAACAGAATTATGCTCACATACACTGGGTCTGAATTTGAGTCTATTAATTTCTGTAGAGTTCAATTTGTAATATACATCGTCTGCCAAGGACTGGCCTATATGTCGCTATTGGTAGGTTTGATATGCTGTCTCTGGTTGCGCTTTTAGCTGGTCAGACCACATATTTTCAAATAGCATGATGCCATCTATATATTGCTTAGATGTAGATAATTTCTTCCGTTACTTTGTCCTCTCTTCTGGGTAATGAAATCACCAAACTAAACTAAATTGCTATCACGTGAGAATTTTTGTAGTGGGAAAATTAATATCTGGAAAAACAGAGTATGCTTAATTGTTTTTGCTAGGAAATGGAGAAGACTCATAAAACTCCGAGTAAGTAACTTTTTCAATGTTGATTTATTGTTAAAATGTTTTAAAAGGCTTGGCAAACTTGAAATATATTGAGATTAAATTCCAAGGAAAGCAGGGCTAACCCAGTAGAAAAAATAAAGAGGGAGATATCCATAAATGGTGCCAGAAAATTGTTCAATATGGATAACAGAGGAACTAGAACAATTAGGGTAAGAAAGTTGAGACTCACATATTTTACACACCCCGTGAAAGGAAAAATACGTAAGGAAAACTACAGTAACTAATTCTAATACTTGAGCTGAGATAGCTACAGTGGTTGCATTCAGAATGTTGCTTCTGTTTTGAAAGATTCTACTTGTTTGAAATTCTCTGTACATAAAATGGGAAATGTCATTGGAACTGGGACTATTTCTCAAAATGGAAGAAAATTGCATTGGTGTCCAATTTACTTTCCCTCTGCCCACTAATCCTTCTCCCCAGAACTACTTCTCACACTCCAACCCTTTGAGCTGCTTTTAAGCAGCCACCATGTTTTGCTAATCTTTCCCTTCCTCCTCCACAAAATGTGGGATGTCTCTCCAAAATTATAAGGGACAGGACTGGTACTATTCAGCTCTAGGCCAGTGATGGGAAACTTTGTGGGGATATAGGAGAAGGAAACCCAACACTCACCTGATTTACTTGGGATGGACTCTGGGCAAAGGATTTGGCTTTAGGGCAACATTGTGTCACACTTCCTTGCCCATCTCCTGTTTTATATACTTGCTATCCATGCTACAGGGCACACACAATAAAGCCAAGTGCTGTGAAATTTAAAGTTAAACAAATTATTTGTAATTAAAGTACACTTATAGCTACCATTAATACTGCTGCAACTCTGCTCTTGGCAAAGAGGGTCACATCGCTTCATCAACTAAAATAAAGGAGTGGTAGAATATTGAAAAAGGTCAACAAATATTTCTAAGGATTTAATAATACCATGTATAGAAAGGAATTTGTAGTGTGCCGTATTCAGAAAACCATAGACAGAGCATTGATTGCCAATGGCCTTTCCTAGCAGCTGTAGACATCAAGCTCTATGAGCTTGATTTTAAAACTGATATAATCAGAATCAATCCCTAACTCACTGTAGCTCACTTTCCAGCAGAAATAATAGTTTTCTACTATAAACTTTTTATATATATATATTCTCATTGAAAGGTTTTCTTCTCTGTGTAGCAATCTGATATGTGAATGGCTTAAACTGAAAAAGGAAGGGAGTCACCCAATTGTTTATTTCAAGGTGCTACAAGTTTTTCTTTCTTATTTTCGTTTTGCTGACACAGACTAACACGGCTACTACACTGAAACCCAATTGTTTGTTTGTTTTCATAATTTTGTGTCACTCCCTCCAACTCATTTATCTGTTTTGAAGTTGACTGATGTTTACAATTGGCTAGGAGAGCATTTGAAGATCCTTCCCTGGAGATGACATCAATTTAAGTGATAGGGCATAAGGGTCATGCCTATAGCCCTGGTTGCACGCTATAGAGGATGACAAGACAACAACTGTTTGCCAGAAAACTAGTACCCTCTCATCTGAACTTTTCCCAGCCCATGCTATGCACTGCTGTTAACTCATAAGAGCAGCTGTAGAAGCTTTTCTAAAGTAGGTTTAGATAGGAATCCAATCTGTTCAGTTTGTCTCTGTGAAATTCATCTGTTACAGCGTTGTAATAAATGGAGCTGTCAAACATGATGGGATTATATTTCCTTTAGTCACATTAATTGAATCTTCTTGCATTGTATTTGTTTACCACTATAGCTACATTGGCTAAAACCACATGACTGGATACAAACTAATGTGATTATGTCTGGTCTAAAGTAGATATAAGTGGCAAGAATGCCATAGGTAGCACTCTGTTATCTGATGAAATAAACCCCATTGAGGAAAGACAATGGGCCACCTTTTGTGTGGGCCACCTTTTGTGTTTTCTTTGGGAAAAGTACAACCTTGGTATGAGCCACTCGGGAGTAAGTGGTGGTTTGTAGGGGGAGCGTGCAAGTCAGCAAGAATGCAAAGAATTGCTAATAAGTAGGCTGTTCTGCACAAGTGCTGAAGCTGTGGATGTAATTATGACAACAACTGGCTTCCTGTTAACTAGTTTTGAAACACATAAATCTTCTGATTTATCAAGAAGAAACCATTACATTGTTAACTTTATTCACGTTAGTGTTATTTGGCACTGTATTTATCTAGCCTTTGGGGAAATTCCTGTTTCCTAAATTTTCTCAATTTCAACAAGCTTGCATTACATATGGGGGGCGTGATTTTGCTATTGTCACAATAGCAGCCCAGTAGTCCAGGCAGATTTATTGATGGGAGCGGAGGAAACTGCTTAGGCAGGGGGGCTGGGAAATCATGAATCTCTGATTTCAAAACATCACATAAAAATAATGATGGGTGGAAAATATGATTAAAGTTGTGATTGGCAATATTGCCTTGCAGCGTCCCAGATCCATTAACGTAATAATGTTTGTGATGCTGCCGGGAGGATAATTCAAAAGTCATTCTAAGATGGGGGAGGGAGAGGAGGAGTGCATAAGAGTTAAACAGGTTCTGAAATACAGGGATACAAGATCTAGAGAAGCTTTTGAAATATCTGCTGTACTAACAGAAGAAGGATTTATTGAAAGGGGGAGGGGGTTTGAGCAACTATATCAAGGTAATATAATTTAGTATATTTTGAAGGGTTGGCAATTAAAAATATGTGTGGAAAAATCAAGTCCAGAAAGTAGCCTTGCCAAAATAAGATAAAGCACTCAATTCCTTAGAGTATGGATTTCTTTCCAGGCCGTTGTGGATTAATAATGGTGATGCAATATTCCTGTACAGAAATTTATGAATTTGGAGAACAAGATAAAATGCCGGTATCTGGCATGACCTGCATTACATCAGGGGTGGGCAAACTTTTTGACCCAAGGGCCACATCTGGGTATGGAAATTATATGGCGGGCCTTGAATGCTCACGAAATTGGGGGTTGGGGTGCGGGAGGGGGTGAGGTCTCTGGCTGGGGGTGCGGGCTCTGTGTGCCAGGCGCTGCAGCTGTAGCTCCCATTTGCTGTAGTTCCAAGCCAATGGGAGCTGTGGGTGCAGCCCTAGGGGCGGGGGTAGCATGTGGATTGCAGAGCCCCCTGTCTGCCCTTACACATAGGAGCCAGAGGGGAGACATGTCGCTGCTTCTGGGAGCCATGCGGAGCCACAGCATGTGCGGAGCAAGCCCCTGACCCCGCTCTCCGGCTGGAGCGCTGTAACAGGGCAAGCCCCAGATCCCGCTCTCCAGCGAAAGCTCTAGGGCCGGATTAAAATGTCTGATGGGCCGGATGCAGCCCACGGGCTGTAGTTTGCCCACCCCTGCATTACATTAATAGAGGAATTGGGAGAAACTGAGGACTTCTGTACTTTGCATAAACCAGTTATTTCAATCTTACCCAGACACTGAGGCCAAAAATCAAGCTAGAGAAAGTTTTACCCAACTGTACCTCCAGACACCTTTCTTATACTGGTCTGGAGATAGGGTCTCTATGGTAGCTCTAACTCCAAGTACATACATTTTAGGGAAGCAGAGAACCACCTTACTGGTGTATTTAGATTGTAATTAGTAGCATTTTAAATTGATTGTTGTCTCATTTTGTATAGATGTAAATAACTACAAAGGGTGTAAGGCAATGGAAAATTTTGCCCACCTGAGGATTGCTTTGCACATAGGCATCCCTGAAATTGCCAGCCTACCCTCGTACAACCTGAACCCGTGCTGTCATATTTAATAATTCCAGGAACTGTTACTATCAGATACTCTTGCCCCTCCACCTGATCTACCACGAGTATCATTACCTATCAGTATAGGCCAACTTCATGGTATCATCTGTGAAATACAACTGTTAGAGGAAGTTAGGAAAGACAGTTCTGATAACATTAGGTGCCCATGAATTTAGAGGTGCTGGGTACATAGACTAAAGTCTTGTTGGCCTCTCTGCCCCTCATATTCAGTGTATCTGTTCCATTTGACAACTGTGGTTTTATTATTTCTAAGGATATGTCTTCACTACCCACCGATCGATCTTTCGGGGATCGATTTTTCACGTCTAGTGTAGATGCTAATAAATTGATCCCCAATCGCTCTTCCATCGACTCCGGCAATCCACCATGGCAAGAGGTGGAAGCGGAGTCAACGGGGGAGCGGCGGCAGTCGACCCTGCGGCGTCCTCAGGGCACGGTAAGTCGATCGAGGTACGTCGACTTCAGCTACGTTATTGACGTAGCTGAAGTTGCGTACCTTACATCGACACCCCCCCAGCCCCCCAACAATGTAGGCCAGGGCTAAGTGAAAAAGAATCCTGCAGTTCTGCACAAAATCTTGCCAACCCTGATTCTGGTTCTGATCAATCCTGGCAAGGAATATGTTTTTGTTTTTAACAACCCCTCCCACGGTGAGGCAACAAATAAACACCTTTTATAGGTAAAACCTTTTAAAGGTAAGAGGTTGAATTTATGTCCTGTTTCTTTGAGACCTGAAGGAAATGAAAACACACTCAAAAATACTGTTCCTTTAAATGGTAGCAGCTCTTCCAATAACATTTCACCAGTGTTCCGATGAGTCCTGTGGTGGACTAATTTAAAAATGAAGATTAGTTTCTATTAAAAGTCTGTAAGGGATTAACTCCCACTGAAGTAAATGGAAAGGATCTCATGAACTTCAGCTGGAGTTGGATTGGGCCCTATATTATTGTATAGCCCAGGACAATTACAAAGTACAAAGGTACTGATTGTAAGTATGTTATAGTGGAATACAGACATAGAATAATATCTCTCAAAAGTTAGTATTCACTACTGCTTTATTCAAAATATCAAATCCAGATTTCAAGCATGAAATCTGCTATCATTTACTTTTTACCTCTCCTTTTGTTCACAGCTATTGTTTAAATTCACACCCATTTGTTTAAAAAAATACAATCAAATTGATTTTTGTTATTGTTTTACTGTGTAGGTTAATCTCCGAGCCACTGACGTCAGGCTCATGCGCCAGCTGCTCATCATCAATGAAAGCATTGAATCAATAAAGTGGGTGATTGAAGAGAAGGGAGCCATCATCAGCAGAGGTAGTAGTTTGAGTGGCAGCCTTTGCAGCTTGCTGGAAAGTCAGGAGACCTCCCTGCAAGGCAGCTATAACAGTTTACAAGATTGTAGTGATGGACTGGATGGAATATCGGTGGGGAGTTATCTGGACACTTTGGTGGATGACGTCCCAGGTCACCAAACCCCTTCAGATATGGAACAGTTCACTGATACTTCTATTCTAGAGGACTCTCAGACCCTGCACAAGCATCCCAAAATTGAGTCTGATGAATACTACTGTTTTGGTTAATAAAAAGAAGTTCCAGAGGGACATGTGTGCACTTGTATTTATCTTCCTTCTTTGCTGCTATTTTATTTTGTGTGCAAAAGAAAAAATCCTTTTTTTAAAGGAAAATCTACTTTGAATCCACTTTAGAATTTTGCTGTTGCTTCTAACTTTTCTCATTCTGGGTGGTTTGTTTGCTTTTTTCCTTTTCTTTATCTTAATTTATTGCTGTGGTTTTGGGTTTTGTTTTATAATCCCATATTTACAACTTTAAAAAAGATGAAGGAAATAAGCTTTTATCTTCAAAACAAGACATCAGGGATTGAAAGTACCAGTTTATATTTGTTTGACAATAAAACACCTACTGATACCTGTAGTTTGTAGTTAATCTTCTTGAGTAACTAATAGTCTTGATTTCCAAAAGGCATCTTAACCGAAGGAGTTTGTGCTTTCTGGTTCTCCAGTCTTTGGCCTTGATCCTGCTAACACCTATGCAAGAGATTAACTTTACTCATCTGTGTAGCCACATTTCACTATGTCACAGGGTGCATGTTCCTTCTGATAAGGACTGGGACTAGTCCCCTGAGACAAGGTAGCCGCCTCTCAGCGGAGCCCAGTTGAGTACACCTGGGACTAATTCTGTTGGAGCTATCTGTCCTAGCTGGGGTATGGCTAGGAGCATTTTGCATGAAGAGGCATTCAGGAGAATAAAGGAGGCTCTTTGCAGGCTCTCCTTGGGGTCTGAGAGGCAGAACTGCCTGGAGTAGAAGTTTAGGCAGGTGGCTGGAAATCATAGCCAGAATCTCCTGGAGAAGATAGATGCCAAGGTGAGGTGGGTTATAATTGTTTGGCATGAGTTTAACCTTCAAATGAGAAGGACTGTTTAAGCTCCTCATTTGCCAGGAGACTCCAGGGAGGTGGGAATCCAGTTGTCCAGCATAAGGAAGAGGAGTGGCATGAGGCTTTTAAGAGTCCATATGAACAACCAGCAATAAGAAATCATGTGAGATCATTTAAAGTTGTATCTTACAGAACTTTCACTAAGACTATCATTTGGGGTGAGACTGTGAGCCTGTAAACTAATAAAGAAGCCCCAACTGGGGGCTTTCCCCTCAAAAAAGTGGTTTCTCTAGGGATTTGTGATACCTGAGTCCATACATGCTGCAGAGGGACATTAGGAGGCCTCGATCCTTTACAGAATACAGTAGGACTTCTTACACGAGTAAAGCTAAACATATGCATAAGGGTGTTTGTTTTAATTTACAGCAGAGATATATCAATAAGTTACCAGGATGAGAAACTTTCCTCTTTATCAACCCATGACTGCATAATAAAATGGCAATGGATAATTCCTGCCATAAAATTTAATGCTGCCAGTGCATTGTAATCCACAAAAATCATGCTGGAACTAGTGGGCATCTGAAGTTGCCCACAAATATCCATTTGCAGGAGACTCCCGTGCTATAGATGCCACTGGTTTGTTTCCAGCAGGACTATCAGTAACCCTTTGAGGAATATAGAGGACTGAATTCGCTCTTCTGATACATGCTCAGACAGTAGACTTTTTATGTGTATGGGGATATGGCTGGAGAAACCCCTCAAGGAATCCTAACCTTCAGGCCTTCTTCTGTGTTCTTCTACTTGTCATTTCATGAATGCGCCAAGCTGGCCAAAAATGCACTCTTAACACTAGCGCAAGTGACCCAATTTAGAGAGAGTGAAAATCTTCAGAAAATACACTGGAATTTACATGTATTTCCATAATGTAAATAGGCCATTCCACCGTGGGTTTTTGTAGGATCCCACAGCAAGCATGTTTGGGGTGGGGAAGTATTAAAATGAAAGACCTCCAAAGAAAACTTAGATGTTTGAGGAAATGGTGTTGATGAGTCAGTATGTGGTTCTTTTCACTTTGAGACAACACTAAACTGGTACCACAGTTAAGAGATGCTGTGATGTTGGAGATTCCCTTTTATAGATGAAGTGTAAGCATTAAATCCTCAGCTGGTGATGTCAGTGGTGCTATACGAGTTTAAACCTGCTGAAAAATGTTCCCCTTATATGTAAAACGAGTAGTTGAAAGCCCATACTGTCTCACGGGGGTAATTCATAAAATCGTGTGTGTGTGTTTTGTTTTTTGTTTTTTTAAAGGTCAAAAATGGTTGAGTACTTAAAAATTAGATAGTAACAGACCACAAATCCATGATGATTGAATCTGATACTCCAAAGAAAAAAAGCTCTCCATTATGCTTGTAGCTATTTCTATCACTTCATGCTCACTCAACAGATATTCTAGACTTCAGCATAATGTTTGGGTTTAGCCTTTATTCAGACAAATTCACATTGCCTTCAGTAAAACAGTATCTACTGGGGTATCTGGGATGTTTGCCTTTCTTACAGCTTTATAGGGGCCTGGGTACTAGCTTGCTTTTGGAGGGGGGCTGTTCTATATTTTGTCTGTCTCCTTTGCTTTCTATGGAGTACATACACTCCAATACGATTTGCTGCAGGGTTCTAAATTAACTGTCTCAACTCAGGAAAAACACATGGGCGTCGTTGCCAGAGCAGTGAAGAGAGTGTAGACACATATTTATACACTTAAATATGGATTCAGGAGCCTAACTTTAGGCATCCATTATTTTTAAACTCTTGGATTATGTAATTCAATGCTATGAAATATAGCAATTGCCCTGCTAGATGACATCAAAGGTCCATCTAATGTACCTATTGCTCACAGTGGCCAATCCCAGCCAGAGTAGGCAGTTAAGGAAACATGAAGTAGGCAGTTAAGGGATAAGCAGTCCTCTCCTAACCCTGATTAGTTGGTTTGCTCTGAAGCTTGAGAACTTGGATCCTTTCCCAAACTCTTGTTTATTTTTTCAATATTTACTATTATAATTCTATTTATTCTTGTTATCCTTGTCCAGTCCTTTTTTAATTCTTGCTAAGGCCTTGGCCTCAGTGGTATCTTACGGGTTCCACAGGCTAATTGTGTTAGGTGGAGAAAATTTTTCCTTTTTAACAATTTAACGTTTTCTACCTAAAATCAACTTTTTTTTTTTAATGCCTAGAAAATTATGTTCCCTGAACTTATTGGCATTTAGTGAATTGTGGTGACACGTTTACAATCTGTGACTTGTTCTAAAAGAGTGATTCCATAAGAACATAAAAATGGCCATACTGCGTCAGACCAAAGGTCCATTTAGCCCAGTATCCTGTCTTCTGTCAGTGGCCAATGTCAGGTGCCCCAGGGGGAATCAACAGAACAGGGAATCATCAAGTGATCCATTCCCTGTCGCTCATTCCAAGCTTCTGGCAAACAGGCTAGGGATACAATCCCTGCCCATCCTGGCAAATAGTCATTGATGGACCTATTCTCCATGAATTTATCTAGCCCTTTTTTTGAACCCTGTTACAGTCCTGGCCTTCACAACATCCTCTGGCAGAGTTCCACAGGTTGACTGTGAGTTATATAAAGAAATACTTCCTGTTGTTTGTTTTAAACGTGCTGCCTATTTAATTTCATTTGGTGACCCCTGTTCTTGTGTTATGAGAATGGAAATAAGGAAGTGTTATTTACTCATTCTCCACACCAGTCATGATTTTATAGACCTCTATCATATCCCCTTAGTCATCTCTTTTTCAACCTGAAAAGTACAAAATCTTAGTCATCTCTCTTCATGCAGAAGCTGTTCCATACCCACAGTCATTTTTGTTGCCCCTTTCTGAACCTTTTCCAATTCCAATATATCTTTTTTAAGATGGAGGAGGACCACATCTGCATTCAGTATTCAAGATGTGGGCATACCATGGACAATATGATATTTTCTGTCTTATTCTCTATCCCGTTCTTAATGATTCCCAACATTCTGTTGACTTTTTTGACTCCTGCTGCAAATTGAGAGGATGTTTTCACAGAACTATCCACAATGACTCCAAGGTCTCTTTCTTGTGTGGTAACAGCCAATTTAGACCCCATCATTTTGTATGTATTAGGTTTTCCAATGTGTATTACTTTGCATGTATCAACACTGAATTTCATCTGCCATTTTTTTGCCCAGTCATCCAGTTTTGTGAAATCCCTTTGTAACTCTTCAGTCTGTCTTGAATAATTTTGAGTTATGTGCAAATTTTGCCACTTCACCATTTACCCTTTTTTCCAGATCATTTATGGATATGTTGAATAGGACTAGTCCCAGTGCAAACTGCTAGGGGACACCACTATTTACCTCTCTCCATTCTGAAAACTGACCATTTATTCCAAACCCTTTGTTTCCTATCTTTTAACCAATTACCAATCCATGAGAGGACCTTCCCTCTTATCACTTGACAGCTTATTTTGTTATACCAATAAAATAAAAACCAGCAGGATCTTATTAAAGGGGATAAGACAAAATGTCACGTTTATTGTGAATACAAAAAGAATTATAGTAAGCAGTCAGTTATAGCCATAACATTTCATTCAGTTCCACATTCATTCATACACACACACAGGTTCTGCATAGATGTTATAGTTACCAGCCTAGAAGTTGCTCATGCCAAGTTACTGGCCAGGTAACTTGGGCATGAGGGTGAAGCCAAGTCCTTGTCAGGTATCCAGACTCAAAGTTCTCAGTCTTTAGAATCCATTCTTATAGGGATTTATTCCTATGTCAGTCTATGGGAATTGTTTCATCCTGCTGTTGCTGAATCAATCAGCAGATGGCACATTCCTGATGTTTGTTTTTCTCTTCCTTCCAGGTGGTGGGGTGGATCCCAGTTTACCCTGGGGGGGGGAGGAGGTTGTCTGGTGGTTTCCACTTGACACCTTCTTCGGCCCATGGATACTGCATTCCTAGGCTGGCACCTCCCTAACCATTCATGTACACCAAGCATTCATCAACATACATTCTTTATCACAACTGGTAAAGTATTGCTTTGAGAACAGGCTCTTTGTCTTAGGATGTACTAACACAATCAACAGCTTGCAAGTTTCACATAGCAATAAAGTATCTTTCAGAGAACAGATACAATGTTTTACAAGCTTTACATAGACACAGACAGTAGCTTGTAAATTAACAAACGAGACCGAAGAGATCTTTTACTTGGTGATGCTATGAGGTTTACATTGTGGGGGACAAATTATGAGGAATCACTTTCACTACCTTCTTTAATATCCCTACAATTTTGCTTAAGAGCCTTTGGTGAGGGATCTTGTCAAAGGCTTTCTGAAAATCTAAGTACATTGTATCTACTGGATCTCCCTTGTTCACGTTTGTTGACCTCCTCAAATAATTCTAGTAGAGGGGTAAGGCATGATTTCCCTTTACAAAGACCATGTTGACTGTTCCCCAACAAATTATGTTCATCTATGTGTCTGACAATTCTGTTCTTCACTATAGTTTCAACTAGTTTTCCCGGTACTAAAGTCAAGCTTACTGGCCTGTAATTGCTGGCATAGGCACTGACTTCTTCTCTAGCCCATGGGTGCTTGACCCCCCTCTGCCCCCGCCCCCACTCCACCCCTTCCATGAGGCCCTGCCCCTCTCACTCCTGCCCTGCCCCAACTCCACCCCTTCCCTCCCCCATTCCAACTCCTTTCCCAAATCCCCAGCCCCGCCTCTTCCCTGCCTCCTCCCCTTAGCGCACCATGTTCCCGCTCCTCCACCTCCCTCCCAGCACGCCAAACCCAGCCCAGGCTCACAGGAACAAAGGACGCTGGCCTACGCAGCAACAAAAGAATTTGTTGGACTCTCAAGTTAGTTACCCACCTTCCTTTGTATGGTTTCGGACTGTGATGAGGTAATGCTCATCTGACTCTGAAGTGTGGGGGAGCAAAGCCAAGAGAGAAGAAAGAACATGATAAAAGGGAGAGACATTTGCCATGCTCTTCCTCTCTCTTTCAGCAAATCTACAGACACCATATCAAGCAACTGAAGCACTGATGAAAGGGGAGAGTCTGGCTGAAGAGCAATCCTCCCAAAAGAAATGTAACAGAGCCGGTGCCAACTCTGGCCACAAGTTTCATGAGGATGTATTCAGCTATTAAGGATCTAATCCTCCCAGAAGAAATGTAACATTTTCATGGATGCTCATTGTGCCTGTGATATGTTTTTACCCAATAGTATACACAACTACATTGGTGACATTCTGTTTAACTAATATAAAAGTATAATTAGTCAAAATAATAGGGCCAAATTCTGGTAATCTTTGCTCATGGGGTACTTCACAGTAAGGCAGGGAGAGCTTGTATTTAACAAACTACTTGCATTTAAACATAGTAGAACACAATAACCAGGGCCTGCAGTTACAGTCTGCTGTTCCAGCTCTCAAGATGCAGGATGACCTCTGTCTCTGCAGTTACACCCTCATCCTTACATAACAATAGCAGCTCCACGCAGCAGGGGTATTTCTAGTGGTGAATGGGATAAAAGCAACCCCTTCTCCATAGTTTCTGTAGAGGGAGCAGCCATAATATGTCTGCATACACTAACTGAGGCTTGGCCTACACCAAAAATATATGTCAACATAGCTATAACACTGAGGTGTAAAAGAGCTATCTGTATCCCTGAGCACTGTACCTATGCCAACTTAACCCCCAGTGTAGCTGCAGCTAGGTCAATAGAAGAATGCTTCCATCCACCTAACTACCATTGCTCAGTGATGAAGTTCTTACAGCAATGGGGGCGGGGGGGTAGACAACGTCCATTGCTGTTGTCTGTCTACACTACACACTTATAGCAGCATAGCTACACCACCATAACTATGCTGCTGTAGTGCTCAAAGGGGTCATGTGTGGCTGGTGGGTGAAGAGCATGACCATAGACACACCCCTTATATGCACATTTGGTGGTGGTAGGGGGGGTGGGGTGGCTGTAGCCCTCCAGGCAAGTGTATGTAGGCCCGCACCAAAGAGAGCATATATTATTGGTGGTCTGTAAATGCAGCAATTGCCACTTGAGGGGCACTGTGAGAGTATGCTCCCAAAACTATGAATGCCTTTAGCCTCCACCACTCAGGCAATGCAGCTCCCCCTCCCACTCTTAGAGCCATAACTGTGTCCCACACGTATGTATTTGTTATAACATTGCGTTGGCCATGAAGCATCACTTTATATTGTACATGCTGCACCAGGGGTCTCAAACTCAAATGACCACGAGGGCCTCATGACGACTACGGGCATAGAGACTTCCCAGCACACACCCTGCTCTCAGCACAGTACAGCTATTCTGCTTGTATTCTGGTTTTGTATATAAACAGAGGGTAGGGCAGCATGTGTGACTTAATATAGTGGTTGATTAGTTTGTAAAATGTTTCTGAGGTTTTCTACTCTAGGAGGTGCCGGCTTTCATTGTTTTACACAGCAAAACTGAGCAAAATTGAAGGACATGTCATCTGATCTTATGAGGTCTTGCCCAAGCAAGTATGTCTTAGACCACTTCACCTATTTACATTGTACAGTCTCCCTTTGTACAGCTTCTTGCAGATCTAGAGTATCTTATATCCTGAGATGCAGGACTGAAGGAGATAGGCCTGGGAAATACTTCTGTAACCGCAACACATATTCAGTGTGTATATTGTCCCCACATAATGTTCCTGAACTGTTTTAAACATTTTGATCAATTTTACATAAGGTGGTTACATCTTTAAAAAGGAAATACGATCTTATGGTCACAGTGAAGCACAGGGGTCTCAAACATACGGCTCACGGGGTTATTTTCTGCAGCCCGCCAGCTCCCTGTGCCCCCCCCACCCCGTCCTCCCCAGTGTTTACCTAGAGTGGCTCCGGCTCGGCATGCACCCCCTGCCCTGAGCACCCTGCTGCACCCTGCACCCTGACACCTTGATGCACCCCTCGTCCCTCCTGAACCCCACACCTCAGCTTTCTGCCCTGAGCCCCCTGACACAGCCTGCACACCTCTGTCCCCTCAACTCCCTGCCCTGAGCCCCCACCACACCCCACACCCCTCCTGGACCCCCTGGGGGCAGGGAGCGGGTGGAGTTGGGGTGGGGATTTCGGGGAAGGGGTTGGAATGGGGGCAGGGAAAGGGTGGGAAGAGGCCTCAGGGAAGGGGTGGAGTTGGGGTGCAGCCAGGGCGGCGGGGGTCAGTGATGTGGCCCTCGGGCCAATGTATGGACTCTCTCATGCCTTTCTTTGCAACAGAATGGAGGGCTGCGGGTGTAGCCACTAGACAGGTCTGTTCTGCAGTAGGTGACAACCAATGTATGAGGTGTATAGGAACCCCATTTGTCTCTACCACTAGAGCACCAGTGCAGCTATTCCATGCCAACCCAGCAGGCAACGGGGCAAAATATTCTACCAAAGCCAGATTTTTGAGCTTTGTTGAGAGGTGGCACCATTTGGTCCCATATGTTCTGTATTTCTTGCCTCATTTTCTTGCTAAGGATATTTGCATACCATAATCTTTCCTTTTCTGTGACCTCATAACTTCCATAGCAAGTTGTTTCTAATGTCATAAGCAGTGGTGATATGTGGTAGATAAGCAGCAGTAAATTAACTTAAGGTGTACAATGTATATCATGTCCTCAAGTTTAAGGGGGGGAAAAAGCCCAAGTATTGATTTGTTCTTAATCCATATGTACAGCCCGTCAGTAATGACTAAACTGGGAAAAGCACAGGATAGAAAAAGCAGATGTAGATCATCCAAATACACTGTTGTTGTCAAGTCTGTTGGCATCTACAGGAAACCAAGAAAGTCAGCAAGGCCAGGGCTGGTGCCGAATCTTTTCATGAAAAAAAAATCCCATTTTTAGACCCACTCATGAGATTTTGGCTATTTATAACTGGACCTGGGAGGAGCAAACCTACTGATTTTTGGATCTGATTCAAATCTGTTATATTTTTGGATCTTGCGGCCATCGGCGGGGCGGCCCCCCTCTGGCCTTTCACAAAGCTACAGGTTTTAAAAAATGCCAAATGCTGTTGGGCTGTCCAGTCCATAAATACCTTTTAGAAAATAACAGATCTTTCAACCAGATCTTAATAATTGTTTTCTATATTTCCCTTACTCCTACTGTTCATCTAACAATTATGGCACCACAACCAAATTCATGACATATTTCCCACATCATTTCTCCTCCTTTTCCTCTCTCTTGGTCTGTGTCAAGCTTGCCATACTTTTCCTTTTATGAATAGCTTCATTTCCCTGTTAGGCCAAAACTGTGCTAGATAACCAATAAGGCCATCAAATAAACCCCTTTAATCCTAATTTCCCTTGAGGGGCTTTCCAATCTTGGGGAACTTTTTGTCTAAAAGACAAGCTCATCTTGGCCTATATTTGTCTGAACTTCTGACAACATGGCAACCCTTCAGCACAACTCCTTTCACAAAAGAACAATTTCATATCCAGCGGGGTGATTGTTTTCAATTACTTGACTGTGTATTCATGCTGGTGATGGTCAAATGCACAGATAATTGCAGCATGTATGCAACTGACATTTGCAAAATAATAAAATATTAAACTATCTTCTATGTTGAAATTTTATGACTTTCAAAAACATATACTAAATATACAAGTCAGAATGGATCAATTCTCCCCATGTATAAATCTGTGTGGTATAAATCTGCTCCTTGGACATCTGTCAGATACTTCTTTGTATAATGTATGGGAAAATGTAAGTTCACTGATATGACACGCAGGATCACAACACAGACTGACGTACAAGCAGAAGGACATAAATAGACAAGACTGAGGTGCTATAGTTGTTTCCTAAACACAAAATGTTACACAAGGTAAAGAACCTCCACAGGCTATGGCAAAGGTGATTCCAAGTCACAGGAACAATGTTTTTCATGCTCATACTCACAGAGTAAAACATACTCTTCAGTCTAGATTTGTTTTCATTTCAGGTCAAGGAAAAACATCAAAGGAAGGGCTTAATCCTAAGAGGCACTAACCGCTTCCTGCAAGGTACTGAGCACCCTGAACTCCCACTGAACTAGTGGGTGCTCAGCACTTCTCAGAATTGGGCTCAAAGACTGAACAAATACAAATTTACCATGACAGAGAAAACATAGTGACTGTAACATGCTGCATCTTAAGGACAAGATGGCAGCTGCATTAGGCAGGGAGAAAATCTACTTTTAAAAGTGTAGCATTTAGAAAACAACCTTTAATTTACATTGCTACATGTAGAAAGAATAGTTAGACATAATAGGCAAGATCCTGCCACCCCTACTCATACTGAGTAATACCTCACTCTACTAACACTGATTTCAATGGGGCCTGCTTGTGGGGTATTGTACTAGTCAACATAAGGGTGGCAGAATCTGGCCAAACATGAGAACAATGGGCCAGATCCTCAACTCATGGAACCAAGCATGGCACCATTGGCTGGCCCAATATCATTAGAAGAAAAAAGTTAACCCAGAGTAGAAGTCAGTCACAGTGATTGGTGTAAGAGGGTCAGAGCCAGAGCCTGACAATAAGATAGATATAGAGAGAGAGAGAGACACTCAAAGATCATCCAGAGCTCTGAGATAATACTAGAGAGCCCCGGACTAAGCCAGCCCTGATTACAGAATGGGCCCCACCTGAGAGAAATTAGGTGCCTTCAGGTTTAACTACTGAGTGGGCCCAGCTGAGGAAGGGCTGGAGGAAAGAA
The DNA here is from genome assembly GCA_033296515.1 of Macrochelys suwanniensis. NCBI lineage: Eukaryota > Metazoa > Chordata > Testudines > Chelydridae > Macrochelys > Macrochelys suwanniensis. The sequence goes on along the minus strand of CM065780.1, from coordinate 27,313,821 downwards.
AATGCAGGGAGTCAGAAAGTGCCACCAGGGAACAGATTAGGAGACCTAGAAGGGAAGTAAAGAGGTGAGGAAGAAAATAGCACAGGGAAAACTGCCATATGGGTAGAGGATTTGACTTAGCTGTGCAGTACAGGGCCCGGGGCTGTAACCCAGAATTGAGGTTTGGACTGCATTCCCATAGGAGCCCCAAGGAAGTGGTGTACGAGGGTAGCTGAGCCCAGCGAGGGGGCTGCAGGCTGAATGTGACCTTGCTGAAGAAGAGCTGTGGAGAGGGTGGAAGCTTTTTATTTCTGTTAAGATAGTTTTGAATTTTTAGTTTGGGTAGCTGACCCTGGAAGGAGTGGGCTAAAGACTGTGCCCTGGCTGGAGGGATGAGTTATCTGAAAGAAACCACCCACAGTCCCAGAGTGACTGTTGACAAGGGCTGCTACCCCACAAGGACACTGTGATGCCAGGCCTGGCCATGAGGCAGTGCATAGTGGTGAGTAAACCCTGTTACAGTGCTTGTTCTTACATTACTTTAACTGCAGTATGTCAGAAACAACTATATTTTTGTAGTTTTCCTTGTACACTTTCTTTTCCTACACCTCATGGCAAGCACTGTATCTCAGCCCTAATCTACATCCAGCTCCTACTTCCTCCAAAGGCAGTCTCACTGATGAGAGCACCTTTTGCATGCAGTAAATGACTGACTGTCCTTGGCCACTTTTATATTGCATGAGTACATGTGCTGCCAGACCCCTATCTGCAGAAGGGATTCTTTCAGCAGCAGATTAACATGAAGTGATTTACTTTGTCCATATTGAATACAAGGGTAAAGGGGAGGAGGGAACACTCCAGGTTGCACTTGCTTTTGAAACTTTTACTTCCATATTCCCTGTGAGCACAGACTTAATATTGGGGGCAGTGCTAGTAAAAGTATTAGGGTCAGTGCTGGATTCATACAAACCTGATTTGATTTTGGTGGGGGGAGAGAGTATGAGAATGCATATAAACCTGATTGATGGGGTATGGGCAGGCCAATTACAAACTAACAATTGGTGTTTGTTAAGGGGTGCATGCAATCTTGCGTATTGGTGGAAAGGGCACAAATCTAGCCTCTTCCAACACAACCGCCTATGTGACATTATTGACTTGAACTGGGACCGTATAGAACATTGTTGCAAACAAGGTCCTGTAGTGGCACCAAATGTTGTATAAAGGGAGTCAAATAAGGTATCTAAGACCAGGTTATGCTTTGCTGGTTATGATTATGCTATCTGTATGCAGGTATCATTTTTGTATTTAAAGTTATATGTATTGGCTCTATACTGTCTGTATTTCAAACCTGTGATATGATGCTGGGTGACACCCCAGACAGCTTGGCTTCAGCTCTGCCTAGCCTGCTGGATGGTCCATTAAGGACCATCAGTGATACAATTGACCCATTGAAAGAAGGCAGATACACCTTGTGACTCAGCAAGGTATGCAAGGACATGTTTATGGACATGTCTACATGGGGGAAGTAAATGTGGGAGCAGGACCGGCTCTACCTTTTTTGCCGCCCCAAGCAGCGAAGCGCAAAAAAACCCCAAACACCTGCTGCAGCAGTACTGCCGAAGCAAAGAAAATAAAAAGCTGCCACAGCAGTGCCACCGAAGAAGAAGAAAAAAAACCCAGAGTGCTGCCCGAAGAACGGCCAGAGTGCCGCCCCTTCAGATTTGCCACCCCAGGCACCTGCTTCCTTAGCTGGTGCCTAGAGCCGGCCCTGTGTGGAAGGAAAGGGTTAGGCCTCCCAAAAATATTGGCAAATTTCCTCTGATTTAGAAGGCACATTTAAAATGTAGACAGCACAAACCATCGGTATCTTCCTTCTGTGAAACCGTAAGAGAGAGAGTGCTCTGAGAAAATGAAACCTTAACTCATTGTTATTTCCAGGTCTTAATTTATATACTGGAGCTGAGTAATAGATGCAGTTGAAAAGTGTGAATATCATGTCCTGTTGATCTCTCCAAGTAGCTGACAATAGTGAAAAATTGAGAATACTTCATAAAACAGGATGAGCAATTAGTAACAAATGCTAGAAAGGTACCCACATGGATGACTATACTGTACAATGTGGTCAGAAGGAGGTTGTGCAGAGAAGTCACATTATGTATTTTTTTACCAAGTGTGTCCCTGGGATGAAAGAAATCAAATAATTTTTTTAAAAAATCAAATTCAGTGTTCACCATTTTTGCTAGTTCCTTCTCTTTTAGCATTTGCCTTCCCCTTGGCTTCACCAGGGCAATTCTACTGGTTTAATTCTCTTCACTTCCTCTGGTCACGTTTCATTTTCTGGATCTCAAACCCTAGAACAGACTGTTGTGCTGGAGTTTCCATCATGGCAGGGAACCGCATTTTAATTCAACACGAAAACTATTTTCATGGAAATTAAAAGAGAAAAATCACACGAAGAAACCATGAAAAGATTTTTGTGCATATTAATTTGTTTAGAGTCTCCCAAGTCTTCCTGCACTTTTATAAAAAATTTGAGATTTTAGTTTCAAATTTTTGAAAGACACTCTGCAAAGCAGAGAAAACAGACTTACCAGAGCCCCCAGATTGTCATGGGCTCTGCTCCCCATTCTCCCATGACTTTCCAGGGGGGTTGGGCATCTGTATTTCACACCAGGGTGAAATCCCAGGGGAAGATGTTGTGGGGCACTGAAAGCAAATGAACAAAACGGCAAACCCAGTATATGAATGAGACCATGCTTTTGGTCGCTCTTATTACTTGAAGCTTCACACCCCCAGCACTCATTGTTCCAGCCTGGGGCAGCCCTGGCGGGGTGGCTGTAGTGGAACCACGCTGATAAGGACTGGAAAGCAGGTCTGACAAAGCCGTAGAAGTGATGCAGACACTCAGGCGCTCTGTGTGGAAAGATTTTGTGTTCTGTGCAGAAACCATCAGGTCATCTATTTCTATGATGAAAGCTGGGGACACTATTTCCTCCTGCCTGCTAGTGGAATCCTTTTTGCCCTCACTTTTTGAGACAATTCAGAGCCACAGCTCTGCAGACGTATAATGAGAATTTTAGAAGAAAAATGAAAACTAAATACAAACTGGAAGGTTCCCAGCTTTCCAAAGCTCTTTTATCCGTGTGCAGAATGGACAGAAGGAGAGGAGAGATCCTTATTAAATTGCTTCAGAATCATTAAGAAAAGGGATTTTATCCTTCTCTAATATAAAAAGAGTATTTAGCTGGATTTCCTTGTAAGAATCAGAGGATAAATAAGTGCATTTCAGGGTCAGCGTATGTAGTAAGAGAAATCTGTCAATGCTTGTTCGCTAGTATTAAGCTTCACATTTAGCCTGTGCTCTTATTACCAATAAAGCCATTTAAAACTCAAGGAGGAAATTAATGTGTTTTTCCTGTTTAATGCTGGTTCCCCTATTAAAATACAAGTATTTACTTGGTAATGTATCATTCTCAAGGGCTAAATTCAATAGAGAGATTCAATCTGAAGGCATTGGGAGAAAAACACTTTCATTCTCTTGATTAAACTGAGATACGGTATGGTGCAGCAGCCAAGCATCAAGATTCTGCTCTGCCATTTTAACCTATAGACTGGATTGGCAGAGATCCATGGCAACGAGAAACAAGGGGAAAACATACAGCAGTGAAGAGAATTGAAAGGGGTGAAAAGATTATTTTTTCATAAAATATTTTCCTTTTAGTTTTGAGCTGACATGACTATATATGTTGTTGTGCCCCACTGGATGGCTGTCATTAATCACTTGGATCAAGATACTGGGGTGGAACAATAGTTCAAGCTAGACAAATTCAAGTTAGAAATTTTTAAGCGAGAGTGATTAGCCGTTGGAATAAACGACCAACAAAAGTGGTGTACTCTTCATTTCTGTTTATCTATAAGAGTGGATGACTTAGATAGTAATGGATAGTAATTCCATGCTATAATAAGAATATAGCAGTAGGGATCTATTATCGACCACCTGACCAGAACAGTGATAGCGACAATGAAATGCTAAGGGAGATTAGAGAGGTTATCAAAATAAAGAACTCAATAATAGTGGGAGATTTCAATTATCCCCATATTGACTGGGTACATGTCACCTCAGGACGAAATGCAGAGACAAAATTCCTTGATACCTTAAACGACTGCTTCTTGGAGCAGCTGGTACAGGAATCCACAAGGGGAGAGTCAACTCTTGATTTAGTCCTGTGTGGAGCGCAGGATCTGGTCCAAGAGGTAACTATAACAGGATCGCTTGGAAATAGTGACCATAATATAATAACATTTAACATTCCTGTGGTGTGAAGAACACCTCAAGAGCCCAACAAAGTGGCATTTGATTTCAGAAAGGGCAACTATGCAAAAATGAGGGGGTTAGTTAAGCACAAATTAAAAGGTAAAGTGAAATCCCTGGAAGCTGCATGGACACTTTTCAAAGACACCATAATAGAGGCCCAACTTAAATGTATACCCCAAATTAAAAAACAAAGTCAAAGAACTAAAAAAGAGCCACCGTGTCTTAACAACCATGTAAAAGAAGCAGTGAGAGATAAAAAGGCATCTTTTAAAAAGTGGGAGTCAAATCCTAGTGAGGTAACTAGAGAGGAGCATAAACACTACCAAATTAAGTGTAAAAATGTAATAAGAAAAGCCAAAAAGGAGTTTGAAGAACAGCTAGCCAAAAACTCGAAAGGTAATAACAAAACGTTTTTTAAATATGTCGTCAGAAGCAGGAAGCCTGCTCAACAACCAGTGGGGCCCCTGGATGATAGAGATACAAAAGGAGCACTTAAAGATGATAGTCATTGCGGAGAAACTAAATGAATTCTTTGCTTTGGTCTTCACGGCTAAGGACGTTAGGGAGATTCCCAAACCTGCAGCCGTCTTTTGTAGGTGACAAATCTGAGGAATTGTCACAGATTGAAGTATCACTAGAGGAGGTTTTGGAACTAATTGATAAACTTAACTGTAACAAGTCACCAGGACCAGATGGTATTCACCCAAGAGTTCTGAAAGAACTCAAATGTGAAATTGCGGAACTATTAACTAGTGTTTGTAACCTGTCCTTTAAATTGGCTTCTGTACCTGATGACTGGAAGATAGTTAATGTAATGCCAATATTTAAAAAGGGCTCTAGAGGTGATCCCGGCAATTACAGACCGGTAAGTCTAACATCCATACCGGGCAAATTAGTTGAAACAATAGTAAAGAATAAAATTGTCAGGAACATAGAAGAACATAAATTGTTGGGCAAAAGTCAACATGGTTTCTGTAAAAGGAAATCATGTCTTACTAGACAAGGGCAATCCAGTAGACATAGTGTACTTAGATTTCCAGGAAGCCTTTTACAAGGTCCCTCACCAAAGTCTCTTATGTAAATTAAGTTGCCATGGGATAAGAGGGAAGATCCTTTCATGGATTGAGAACTGATTAAAAGACAGGGAACAAAGGGTAGGAATAAATGGTAAATTTTCAGAATGGAGAGGGGTAACTAGTGGTGTTCCCCAAAGGTCAGTCCTAGGACCAATCCTATTCAACTTTATTCATAAATGATTTGGAAGAAGGGGTAAACAATGAGGTGGCAAAGTTTGCAGATGATACTAAGCTGCTCAAGATAGTTAAGACCAAAGCAGACTGTGAAGAACTTCAAAAAGATCTCACAAAACTAAATGATTGGGCAACAAAATGGCAAATTAAATTTAATGTGGATAAATGTAAAGTAATGTACATTGGAAAAAATAACTCCAATTATACATACAATATGATGGGGGGCTAATTTAGCTACAACTAATCAGGAAAAAGATCTTGGAGTCATCATGGATAGTTCTCTGAAGACGTCCATGCAGTGTGCAGCGGCAGTCAAAAAAGCAAACGGGATGTTAGGAATCATTAAAAAAGGGATAGAGAATAAGACGGAGAATATCTTATTGCCCTTATACAAATCCATAGTGTGCCCACATCTTGAATACTGCATGCAATTGTGGTGGTCTCATCTCAAAAAGGATATACTGGCATTAGAAAAGGTTCAGAGAAGGGCAACTAAAATGTATAGGGGTCTGGAATGGGTCCCATATGAGGAGAGATTAAAGAGGCTAGGACTTCTTAGCTTGGAAAAGAGGAGACTAAGGGGGGATATGATAGATATATAAAATTATGAGTGGTGTGGAGGAAGTGAATAAGGAAAAGTTATTTACTTGTTCTCCATAATAGAAGAACTAGGGGCCACCCAATGAAATTAGTGGGCAGCAGGTTTAAAACTAATAAAAGGAACTTCTTCTTCACACAGCGCACAGTCAACCTGTGGAACTCCTTGCCTGAGGAGGCTGTGAAGGCTAGGACTATAACAGGGTTTAAAAGAGAACTGGATAAATACATGGAGATGAAGTCCATTAATGGCTATTAACCAGGATGGGTAAGGAATGGTGTCCTTAGCCTCTGTTTGTCAGAGAGGGGGTGATGGATGGCAGGAGAGAGATCACTTGATCATTACCTGTTAGGTACACTCACTCCGGGGCACCTGGCATTGGCCACTGTCGGTGGACAGGATACTGGGCTGGATGGACCTTTGGTCTGACCCAGTACGGCCTTTCTTGTGTTCTTATGACTTTCTGGAAGAAATGCATTAGCCAAACACAAGTTATTGAGCTCAATGCAGGGGTAACTAGATGAAAGTCTATGGCCTGTGCTATTCAGAAGAGCCAACTGGGTGATCGCATAGACCTTTCTGGCCTTAAATCTCAAACTTTTCTCATTGCCATTAAATGAAGCAATCAGTTGGGTAACATTTTTAGCTTGGGCTCAGTAACAAAGAACTAATCTATCAGTCTTGCCACTTATTTCAACAGAAGCTGGAATGGGGTGTTTTACTATCATTGCTACTACCCAGAGTTTTTCTTAATAGGCCTGATTCTTATTTACACCCAGGCCCTTTTACAATGCTTTGGCATTTATGCCCACTTTAAGGCCCTTCCCTCTGCCAGAGTAGTGTAAAGGGACATAAGTGTAAATGAGAATCGGGCCCATGGTCCTCAAAAACCTTTCTGAAAATATGTAATTACATTTTTTGTTCAAATTATGCTCCGAATGTTTGGATCCCTAGGCTACAGTTTGTATTAGCATATCTAATGGTGCAGTTTCTACTAGTGTCTACAATGTAGTTAGTAGAGAGAAGGAAAATAGTGGACCTGATTCCATTCTCACTTGCAATGGAGTAAATCAGGAGTAGATTGGTGTAAAACTGGTTTAACTGAGAGCAGGATCAAGACTGGCATAAACTCCCTAATCCCTTCCTTAGTACATAGTCTATTGTAGCCTACAGAACCCAAGGGCAGTAGGGTGACAGATAACTTTGTTTGTTTTATATTTTTATTTTTGTGACTGTGTCCTCAGTCTCTGGAAAAACTCCTTTCATAACTTCTATGTATTCAGAGAAGGACTACAAAAATATTAAAAGTCAAGAAGGCCTCAATTATAAGGAACGAGTCAAATAATTACATGATTGTCTAAACAAGGAATACATGGAGGCATGGTATTGTTCACAAGTAACTTCAAGGTATAAACAGCAGGCACAGATGAGAAAATTAAACAGACTAAAGGAAACGTTAGACTAAATATCAGGAAAGTTTTTCCCAAATGTGAGATCTCTAGTCTAGGTAATAACTTCCTTTGGGAAACAGTCAGTATTTTATGACTAGACTGGATGAGGCGCTTGAAATTATACTGCATAGTAAAGAACAATCCTGCCCTGGTAGAGAAATAAGATCCCCTAATAGGTCCTGTCTGTCTCTCATTTCTATGATTCCTTGTTATGGCAAACCTGTTTTACAAGGGCAAATATGCAACATGGTGTGCAGAAACTGATTTAGTTTTAGGCAATTTTATAAATGTTTCCAGCATTTTTCTATAAAAACTTTGCCGAAGAGGGAACCCTCAAATTACTTCTCATGAACACTAGAGCATGGGAAGGCACACTGCCACCAAACAGAGAGGAAAAGTCCCATTTTTAATTGTTTTTGTCAAAACAAAATGTTGTGGCTTCATTTAGAATTCCACCAGTTTTCTCTTCAAACAAATGTATTTTTCACAAGAGAATATATCTTTTTAATGAAAATGCTCGATTTAGACTAGACACTTGCAATATTTCCATCATTTTCAGTAGAGAAAAATTTACTGTTGACCAAATTTGAGATTTAGACTCACTGACTTTAAGGTTACAAGGGACCATCATGATCATTTAGTCTGACCTCCTGCACGTTGCAGGCCACAGAACCTCATCCACCCACTCCTGTAATAGATCCATTTAAAGACTTCAAGTTACAGAGAATCCACCATTTATGCTAGTTTAAACCTGCAAGTGATCCATGCCCCATGCTGCAGAGATAGGCAGAAACCCCCACGGTCTTTGCCATTCTGATGTGGGGGAAGATTCCTTCTCAACCCCAGATATGGTGATCCATTGGACCCTGAGCATGTGGGCAAGACCCACCAGCCAGACACCTGGTAAAGAATCTTTTGTAGTAACTCAGAGACCTCCCTATCTAGTCTCCCATCAGCAGCCACTGGAGATATTTGCTGCTAGCAGTTCCAGATCGGTACATGCCATTGTAGGCAGTTGCATCATACCATCCTCTCCATAATCTTATCAAGCTCAATCTTGAAGCCAGCTAGGTTTTTTGCCCCCACTGGTCCCCTTGGAAGGCTGTTCCAGAATTCACTCCTCTGATGGGTTAGAAATCTTTATCTAATTTCAAGCCTAAACTTGTTGATGGCCAGTTTATATCCATTTTTTCCTGTGTCCATGTTGGCACTTAACTTCTATTTATCTCTAATAGAGAACAATCATATCTCCCTCAGCCTTTTTTTGGTTAGGCTAAACGAGCCAAGCTCCTTGAATCTCCTCTCAATAAGGTAGGTTTTCCATTCCTCGGATCATCCTAGTAGCCTTTCTCTGAACCTGTTCCAGTTTGAATTCATCTCTCTTAAACATGAGATACCAGAACTGCGCACACTTCTTATGAACACCCATGAGGTCAATGGGAGTTTTGCTACTGACTTAAATAAAAATTGATAAGGATCTTAATGGAGGACACTTAAAGGCTGACTGATGTTCTTAGGGCTTGTCTACACTGCCAGCTAGTGCACAGCAAGCAATGGTATGAATATACAGGGCGCTAACTTACCATGCATTAATTTGCTTTGTGGACCCTGAAATTGTGCACCAAAAGTTCCCTAGCATGCTTTTATGCACTTCTCTTTGAAGCGTATCAAAACATACTGTGGAACTTCTAGTTTATGGTAGCAGGATCTACGTGGCGAGTCAGTGTGCAGCAAGCTAGTGAACTGTAGATTCACACCCTGGATTGCTGTGCTCTAATTTTCTACTTAGACAAGCCCTCTGGTTCTTTTAATCCGCCACTTCCTTATGGTGGCAGATAAAGTCTTGCGGGAAAAGTATAAACAATGTATCTCCCATTATGGCATTAAAATAATGTACCAGCTGTGAAATAAGCAGACTTGAAGGCATTTGTTTTTCCATTATCCTTTGGGTCTTGGTAATAGAGCTAAGGAGCTAATAAAGGGCCGTAGATTTTTTTTGTTTGTTTTGTTTCTTTAAATAAAGCCACAACTATGGTTTGGCATGGAAGTGGCGTGCCTTGATGTTACAGTCACTGCTAAATGTAATGAAGGTGCTAAGTTTAGACTTTGTCTTCTCAGATTTAGTTTTTGGCACTAGGCCAAGGTGAACATAGCATTCTTCAACTATGAAGGAAATCCTAAAATATTAACTTGCCTTCTTGAATGTCCCTTAGAGTTATGCTGAAATGACTTCAAGGAAAATAGAGAGCTGGCACTGTCATCCACCCCCTCATAGATGTAAATAATGGATAAAGAGTAATTACTGCATGGATAGATTTATCGTATTACAGTTAAAAAGTTCATTTCACTAGTAGTAAAACAGGCCAGAGAAGGAGATCTCTTAATAAAAGGGGTGAAATAAAAGTTACATGTGACCAGACACATTCATTCCTACTATCCCTCCAAGAGGTAGAAAAGGCTAGGTGGCCACCCCGGGGGAAAAAAAAAAAAAAAAGGCCTGCAGAGGACACATGTAATACCTCCTAAAAGAAATAAGAAATGGTAGTGATTTCTAATTCAGGAACAGAACTTCCTCCAGTTCTGATATATGCTGGAGTAAAACCTCAAATGTACGGAAAGGTTTGGGCTGTGAGTTAAAATCCCCAATGACATTAATAGATTTTAAAGACAGAAGGGACCGCTATAATTATCTACTCTGATCTCCTGGCCATAAAACTTCACCAACCAATTCCTGAGGTGAGCCCAATAACTTGTAGATGAACTAGAGCATATCTCTGAGAAAGACTTCCTGTCTTAGTTTAAACTCTTCCAGTGATCAAGCATCCACCACATTTCTTGGCAAGCTATTCTAATGGTTAATTGGCGTCACTGTTAAAAATTTGCGCTTTATTCCCAGCTTGAATGTTTCTAGCATCAACTTCTGGCATTTAGATTTTGTTATGCCTTGATCTGTTACATCAAATAATGTCTGATGTCCTCTGAATGTCTTCATCTAGCAATGTCCTCTTTGCAATGTGCTGCTTCTGCTGGGATTTCCTACAGGCACATTTTGTCATTGCAGGAACAATTGCTCTGATTTGTCATCCACTGTATCATAAAGAACAACACTGCTTTTCACTGACTTCAAACCTTTCTGTCCAGTATTTCAAAGCACGTTACAAAGGCGAGTAAATAGTATTCCCCCCCATTTTACAGATCAGAAAACAAAAGAACAAAGAGTGTCATTGATTTGTGCATGGTCACAAAGCAAGTCAGTGGAGGAATAGACAATGGAAAACAACTCTCCCAATTCCTAATCCTTTCCTCTAACTATGCTGCTTTTACTTTCCTCTTCTATAAGATGTAATAGGGCATACAAGCCCCATACTGCCATACCTGCAGGACATGCACAGGCTGGAGGAGGAGTTAAAAGGGATTCCAAAGAGCTCACTTGTGGACCGACCAGGGAAGAGAACAGACCTTCAACCTTCAGCTCCTGAGGAAAGGGCTAAAGGAACGCAGGATCTTCCCCGACACCTGCCAGAAGGGAAGGGAATGGAGACCCTGATCCTGATATGCCCTGAGAAGGAGGTATTCCCCTCTCTTGCTAACTCAGTTGGTGCTAATTCCCCTTGCTTTTTTGTTTCTGGACTACCCTGGAAGGGACGGGGTATGGAAGTGAGTGGGTCAGAGGGCCAAGTCACTGGAAGATGCAGGCTGCTGCAGAGTCAAAGCAGCCAGCAGCAGCAGACTCAGTAGAGAGAAAGCTGCCTCATCATGCCTAGCCATGAGGAGGTGCCAGTGGTGAGCTGACCCCTTCGCAGATTTCCAGAAATGGCAGATGGAAAACTTTGACTTTATTTCCAAGACTAGATCAATGTACTATGCACTATCTAGTCTGTTTTCCAAGCTACTGCAATTCTTTCTTTGAAAAACATCCCAGAATAGGGCTGTGTGTATCAAAGACAAGGACTGACAGATATTATGAAAAATGCTGGGAACCAGCCAGTAACTGAATTTATCTCCAGTGTAGAGGTTCACAAAAGAAGATATTCGGGGAGAAAACCACTCACTAACCTCCACATCTGAAAAGTGAGTGCTTCAGAGACTCCACCAAGATGATTCAGGCAAGATGTTTGTGGAACATCTAAACTGGCAAGCTTCAGGAAACCACAACATAAAATGTATCTCTGGTCAGGTCACGTATTGATCTGCGGCTGAGTCTTTCTGGGTTACAAAAGCTATGAAAGGGTGTACACTTGACTAGGACATCTGGGAAATATATATCCTCCAATCCTCTAGCACGCTGTTTCTGGCCTGTTATAGAACAGGTCCTGTGTCTTTGAAAGACTACCCTGTTACCTCACATATGAAAAGCTTTTGGAGAAAAGGAACACAAAGAGATAGGAGTCCCATGCTTTTCTTAAAACTGAGGCGTCAGACAAAGTTTCTAAATGGCATCAGTTTTCCCAGCCTTTAAAAGGCGGGGTGGGGCTACTTGAAGACTTGAGGATTCATAGCATTTCTCAGCACTACCACTCAGAAAGGAGAACTGGTTAATGGAACGAGGTGAAGAGCATCTGAAATGTCAGTAGTTTAATAATTACTGTTTGCCTCACAAACTTATATCCCATGTAACCCAGTTTAATCTGCTGGAGTACCATGGGCTGATTTTGTAATTTTAGGTTTCATGGCCAGAAAAGGATCATGCTAGTATTTTTATGTTACCAAAGTTTTTCTAAAACGAGTGTAAATGAAAAGTGTTCTTGACACACACAACTAAATTTCCAGCAAACATGAGATCAGTAGGAAACATCCGTCACCTTTTAATAGAAAGAAACTTCTCTTTAAAAGAAATGTTCTGGGATACCGCAAATATGTCTTTCTCAAAATACTTATGAGCTTACTATAGCAACAGAGAACATAAGGACATCCTCCCCCAAAACAAATAGGCACTTTTCACCAATGTAGATTAAAAAAAGAGAGATTAATGTTGACTGCACTTAACCTTTCCTTCAGACATGCATTAGGATTTGGCTGGCAATTATAAACATCTTCAAAATAAAAAAAATCCTCTCTTTCTTTCTGAATTTTCTACATGATGAGATAATGTTAATTTGCTAAAAGTCCCTTGTGGAACTAATGGGAGCAGATTTTGCAAAAATAGCATAAAAAGCAAAGAATATTTACACTTTAACGTTGGCCTTTTAGTTGTATTTTTGTTTCGTTTTATTGGCTATGTGTTGGAAGGAAAATTTTCAAAAGGAAAATACCTTTTAGTTGCTGTAAAGGCACCACACAACATGAATAGCCGAGGAGAGAAAACTGGAGATAATCCACCATGAAAATAAAGTATTCCAAAATTGGCTGAAAGCTTCATTTTTGATATTCCTAAGTGATTTTTAATTCCTTTTTTTTAGCAACATTAATGCTGACATACAGCACCAGATTCCAGCTCGGGTAACTGAAGTCCTCTGTTTATCCACAGATTAGCTACAGCATGGACAGAATCAGTGCAAGCTTCTCAACAATGTCCTGTTAATGTGGCTCAAACCCAAGAACTCATCCATGGAAAAATGAGTCATTTCATTTGCTTCCACCCCCAATTAAATGCCCATCGAAGTAAATGGAAAAACTCCCATTGACTTTAATGGGTTTCAGATAAGGCTCTTAATCCCCATCTTCAATGATAGAGTTGCAAACTTGCTCCAGTTGTGCTCATGGTTTAGCGACTGTTAACTACTGAAACTTCCAGCTAATTTCATACAGGTCACGAAATTGCTATGGGATGACAACTTTTTCTTATTACTTATGCTTACTACTGATCTAAGCCAGGGCTGAACTAGCTATCTAGGATAAAAGGCTGCATAACCTAGTAAAATCTCATGAACTATGCAATCCCTCTGATTTTTAATTCCTATATATATTTTCAGATAATGGTAATGGCACTGAAAAATGTATAGTTATGTAACTGTTGTATGTAACCCAGCACTTAAATCCGTTTCTGTACCAGATGACTGGAGGATAGGTAATGTGAAATCAACTTTCAAAAAAGTCTCCAGAGGCAATCCTGGTAATTACAGGCTGGTAAACCTAAGTTCAGTACCAGGCAAATTGGTTGACACTATAGTAATGAACAGAATTATCGGACATGTAGATGAACACGATTTGTTGGGGAAGAGTCAAATATGGATTTTGTAACAGGATACCATGCCTCACATTTTTGGAGGAGGTCAGCAAACACCTGGACAAAAGTGAGCCAGAAGATATAGTGTACTTGGACTTTCAGAAAGCCTGGGAGATCCATCCAGTAGAGAGCTGCATTTCACTTTTATTTATGTATTTATTTTTAAATTTTAAATGTTTACTAATATTCAGATATGTTTTATGTCAGGGGTCTTAAACACGCGGGCCACATGCAGCCCGCGGAGTTATTTCCTGCGGCCCGCCATAGGTGCAGACTCCACTGGCAGCCAAGCTCCAAACATTAATGAGTGTTTATATTTTATTAAAACCCCTCTTTGCATTACAGTTTTAAAAAAGTTAATACATTGACTTTTAATAGAATACTATAATACTCTTCATTTTTGACTATACTTTTGTATCATTGTATGAAAAGGTTTCAGTGTTGCAGCTCTCAGGTCAATTTACTACTTCTCATGTGTCCCTCGTGGTGATTTGAGTTTGAGATCCCTGTTTTATGTCCTGGGGAAGTAGATGCAGAGCAGAGCACGTGAGCTACAATTCTGCTTGGCCCCCTACATGGGCTGGGAAGAATCTAGTCCTTTATTAGGGGTTTCCTTGTGCTCTGTAGTTTCCCTTTCTCACCCCACTCCTTCATTGTGGTAGCCATGCACTGATCGGATGTCCTAGTGAGGGTAGCAGCCTTTTGGAATTCTATCCTACAGGTACCATTAAACCCACTGACTGGTCTGCTGCTTTCTATGGGACTCTTGCTTCTAACTCTACGGATTACTACATCAAGTTAATCCATCTTTTCACCTTCGACTGAGTACTGCACATAATTTCTTATTGCAATCCTATCATGCACACACCCACTTGTACATATTGTAAGAAAAACCTCATGTGGCAAAGGACATAAAAATATTTTACAACATGAAAACTATGGAATCTGTGTGGTAACAGCGACAAAAGCACAGAGGAAGAACATGCCAAAAATAGAGACCCTCTACAGTGATGCCTTTTAAACTTTATTAATGCCCTGTACAAACATCAGAAGCCATTCCTGTAGCTTTGTGTTCCAGAAAGTTTAACTGAAGAACAAAATGATGTCCTTCATGGATTCATTTTTGTCAAAGTTCTTTTTATAATTCAAATATCTCCCGTCTGCTCTCATTGTTTAACAAAGGCGAAATGGGGTTTGAGATGGTTTAGCTCAGTAGTTTTCAAACTTTTTTTCTGACGACCCCCAGTTGAAGAAAATTGTTGATGTCCGTGACCCAACGGAGCTGGGGATGAGGGGTTTGATGAGGGATGTGAGAGGGGCTCAGGGCTGGGGCAGAGGATTGGGGTGAGGGCTGCAGGGCAGGGATGGGAATGAGGAGTTGAGGGTGGGGCATGGGAGGGGCTCTGGGCTGGGGGTGCAGGCCCTGGAGTGGGGTGAGGATCAGAGGTTTGGGGTGCAGGAGGGGGCTCTGGGTTTGGGGGAGGGGCTCAGGGCTGGGGGAGGGGGTAGGGGCTTGCCTCTGGCTGCTCTTGGTCAGCAGCACAGCCAGGGTTCAGAGGCAGGCTTCCCGTCTGTCCTGGCACCGCAGATTGTCCTGCACCCTGGAAGTGGCCAGCAGCAGGTCCAGTTCCTAGGTAGAGGCTCACAAGTGGGTCTGCGCAACTCTCACCTGCAGGCACTGCCCCACCCCCAGCTCCCATTGGCCAGTTCCCAGCCAATGGGAGTGCGGAGCCAGTGCTTGGGGCAGGGACAGCAGGTGGAGCCCTGTGCTCTCCCACCTAGGAGCTGGACCTGCTGCTGGCCGCTTCCGGGGCGCACAAATAGGGACTAGCCTGTCTTAGCCAGACAGCACCGCCGACAGGACCTTTAATGGCCCAGTCAGCGGTGCTGACCAGAGCTGCCGTGAACCAATGCCTTACATTTCATGACCCATTACTGGGTCGCAACCCACAGTTCAAAAACCACTGGTTTATCTGGTGGATTTGTGAGATTAGAAATGCAAGCATCCGGTGTTTTCTTGTGTTCTGGCAAGGTAAAGTGGTCTGTTCTCCATTTTTTCTCATTATAACATGAAGATCCTGCTCTTTTGCACACTTGTGTAATGAAATTAGTCTGCAAAAACAGTTGTTTTCTAGTCTGTACATGCATGGCTAGTTCACACATCAGCAGAAAAGAGAACGTGCTGTGGGCCTGGTTCTGATCCTATTTATACCAACCTAACATTGGAGTAGCTCTGAGGAAGTGATTCAATTCACATCAGTGTAAGTGAAAGGAAAGTCTAGCCTTGTGTGATTCTCAGCTATTGTGTTGATGTGGTTATAGTAGATGCAGGTACTGTGAGTCCATGAACAGAGGACTGGATATACTAGAGGCTTTAGGCTCATGCCACCGTGATAACTGATTATTGTTCTGTTCATTCAGGATGCATGCAGACCAGGCCCGCCAACTACAGCACTATTCATAGCAGTTTCTTCTCTCTAGTTTTTCCTCTCATCTAGTTCTCTTTTTCTGTTTTGCCATTCAGATTCTTGAATTTCCTCTCCTTCTACTGCCTTCTTCCTCAACAGTCCTGTAGTGGCAGCTACAGTTTGTTGGGAGAATCTTTAGAGACCACAGATCTGGCCTATGCAGAAGCTGAGAGGAGTATAGTCACAAATGGAGAGAAAAAAGAGGATTGGACCCTGCTAGTCTTTGATTGGGCATGCCAGAAAAGGTGCAAAAGATACACAACCATAGTGGAAATGCAACATAGCACAGAATGTGCGTTAAAGGTCCCGCTTTGCAGAAGTTATGAGACTCTTACAGCTGTAGGCAGACAGCGTTGGCTTGTTAGCACAAGTTATAGTAGTTCATGCTGTGGAGGTCCCTACTTCAATTCCCCATATATCAGCCAAATGTTGTACAGGGAGACATAAGTGTAGCTATTTCTTTACACTACACACAGGGGATAAAAGGATTCACTTGTTTTTAATTGACTCTTCCTGATAGTCAAGGAAGCAATTCTCTGAAACCTAAGTAAATCCTCCTGGCATTCATAAGGCAGTGAGCTACATACAAATCATAATTTTTAAAATTAATTTTCAAAATATTTAACAGCATATGCATTCCAAGGAACCCCCCTTTCAGCACAATACATTGTATCATGGGATTTTATGAAAAACACTAAGGAAGAGAAGAATCTAACCAATCATGACATTCAACCTCAAACTCTAAAAAGTCATCTTGGACTGTGTAGCAAAAATAATGCTGATGTGTCAATGAGATACTGTAGGAAGGAAAGCAAGGGGTCACATGGAAATAGGCTAGCTGTAATTGGGGATAAAGTTTCACAATCTGCCCACATTGCCAGATCACAAGGCCTGACCAAGACTACCAGAGTGAAGGGGAAAAGTGCAACAGAGAACCACAGTGCATCTCTCAGAGCATTTGAGAACCTGACCCTGCAAACACTTAAGTCTGCAAATAATTTTGATTACAATGTTTGTTATGCATCAGCATTAATCTGCTACTTAACTGCAGCATATGGTAAATAGAGAAGAAACCCCTTGTGCTTTCCTTTTGGACCAAATCATTGTCCAGATGCCCTTTTGGGATGGGGTGATATTTTGCTATTTAGGTACTTACGCAGCATCTGAGCATCCGCAGACATTTCAGGAGGCTTGAAAATGCTAAGCAACACCGTTTGATCATGTTTGACATTTGATCGATAGAGGAAAAAACATTGGGAGAAAAATGATTGAATATGTTTGAATAAGGAATAAGATCCAAATCCTGCAGCCCTACAGAAGTCAACAGGGCAGCCAGGGCTCCATGTGGGTGCAGGGGTCTGACTCCTCAACCAGCTTGCAGAATGAGGGCTTAAACCATAATTTGCCCATGGATATTCCACTGGCAAACAAAGAGGCTGAATTCCTTCTTTACATTTTTCATTGCAAATTATTTCCTTGCAAATTATTCATTCTGCTCATTCTATGGCTGGTATATTTGTTGTTTTTATTCTAATGTGAATTTAAAGTTGTGCACAACATTAAGTATTTGATTTCTTTATTTAAGACTTGATCTGGGGGACTATCATGTGCTTATGTACCCTGATGGAGTGGACACATAATTAAATGCCACAGTAATCCATCGGAATGATACAGAAGTGACTACAGACTATTTAACAAAGGAAATTTGTCATTTGTTTTTCCTTTGCCTTTTCCTTTTAAGGCCCACATCTTATTCAGTTTGTCCAGTTAACAATGATTTTATTGTTCTTTAAAATTATTTATTTCAAACTAGAATTCCAGTTTTTTTCCTGTGGACAAATGAACTATTCTCTAATGTATTAGATATTGTTAAAACTACTCCTTTAAGCGACATTGTTTAATACTTTGATTCCACAAAGAGAAAAATTTAAGGAGTGTTCCTAATCACCATTTATGTCTCTTCTATTCATGAGTGTTATGATTAATCAAAAAGAGAACTGCTCTTTCCCTTGGGAATACAGTGCCCTTTGTTTTCTTACTATTTGCTATCACACGATTTTCTCAGCAGAGTAATCTTAAAAATATTTTGATGGGGATGGGGGAGGAGAAGGGCAATTAAAATACTCCTTTGCCTTTTCCACAGAGAGGCTATGTTCCGAATGGTGACATAATCCTTAGGACAAATATGGCTTTCAATGTGCCATCCACCACCCCACAGCCTGAAGTAATGTAAATATTTGCTTCAGTCTGTGAAGCCACTCAAAGTCATTGCTGGGTCACTGTTGCTGGTATTCAACATGCTGGTATTAGCATGGAGATTTCAAGAATGAATCAGAGTGTTGTGCTGGGAAGCTACTAACTACTGTTATACTTTATGTAAAACACCATTTACCCTTCAGCTGCTGACTGTCAGACAAGGCAGATTAAAAAAAACAGATTAAAAAGGAAGAGTCTTTACTTTAAGACTTCAGATTCTGATCTTATCACTTCTGCTTTTCAGCACTTCACCTCAAGTTATTTTGGCATCTAAAGCAAGCCTGATGGTTAGCTTAAGGTTCTTCCAACAGGACTACAAGGTGAATCAATGAAGAGCCTGTTTGATTAATTGGACCATTTGGAGAAAGGGGAAGAGACAAAAAGACAAATCTAGAACAATTTTTGGATTTTTTTTCGAGTTAAAATCTAAAATGTAACTTACGGCTCTGCTTGAGGGTAATATATATCTTAGCATTTTCCCTCTGGTGGAGAGAATACAAACCTTATAGTGGAATGTAGTTACTTGCATAGGCACCGACTTTACCTGGCACCAGTGGGTGCTCGCCCCCCCCCCATGCCCCCGCCCCGCCTCCTCCCCCAGGCATGCCGCATTTCCCCTCCTCCCTCCCAGGCTTTCCGTGCGCAAGCCTGGGAGGGAGCGGGGAGAAGCGGAGCAGCGGCACGCTCAGGGGAGGAGGCAGAGCGGAGGTGAGCTGGGGCGGGAGGGCAGGGCGGGGAGCTGCCACTGGGTGCTCTGCACGCACCAATGTTTCCCTGTGGGTGCTCTATCCCTGGAGCACCCATGGAGTCGGCGCTATGGTGACCAGATGTCCTGATTTTATAGGGACAGTCCCGATTTTGGGGGCTTTTTTGTATATAGGCACCTATTATCCCCCACCCCCGTCCCGATTTTTTACACTTGCTATCTGATCACCCTAGTCGGCGCCTATGGTTACTTGGTTGAATTGAAACACATGAGAGAGAGGGAAAGGAGCCAGTATTAGGAGCATGCTTCCTATTAATGGACTACAGCACTGGTACTACCTCAGGATCTGCTACTGTGGATCCTTGTGTCCGTGTGGAGCCCTGCTGAAAGATTCCAAACTGGTGCTTTATGTAGGGCAAATGGAGAAAGTTAATGGAAGCTCCTTTTTGGGCAATAGCTCGGGTTGGTTCTTTTTTAATATGAACCACACTTGGTCTAGGAAATCAAACACGGCCCTCACCTGTGTGATTTACGTATTCTCAACTAG
This sequence comes from Macrochelys suwanniensis, assembly GCA_033296515.1. NCBI lineage: Eukaryota > Metazoa > Chordata > Testudines > Chelydridae > Macrochelys > Macrochelys suwanniensis. The sequence continues at coordinate 27,294,085 of CM065780.1, read as the reverse complement.
TCTCAGTACTAGTCTGCCAAGGTCTTTCCTGAGTCTAGGATGATCACATTATACTGAAATGTGATAGTCTTTTGCTTTTACAAGGGTAACTTACCTTCTCACTGCAGTTCTAACCTCACATATGTCAAACAAGGGAACTTTGTTCCTCCTCAGTTCAAGCTCTGTGTAATGGGGCTAACCCAATTCTTGTTTCTGAGGTTTGTACACTAGCAAGACATTGACATAAAAGCCCCCTAATGAAGAAACATACTTTGGTCTTTCTCAACTGGGATATTTAGAATGTGTGCAACAACTCAGACAAATGCTGGCCTCAAATCCCTGTGCCCAACTCCCACAGATGCCAGTGCAGTCAGAGCATGCATGCATAAAAGAGCAAGGACAAAAATGCCATTTCTAGTTTTAAAGTGGCTAGGAGATGAAACAGGATACGATATCTTTCTTCTTCAATACAGTGTTATGACAGAAAGATAGCAGCCCTGTGTTATGGTAGGAATGTTCAGAGGGCATGCACTGCTAGTATGCCATGTTATCATGCTGAACAATCCTTTCCAATGTAAGGATTAGCTAGTGCTCTGGTATAGCACAAAGGGCTCAATGGGGCGTAATTTCCCATGGGATATCTCAGGAATTACCTACTTGTACCAATCCAAAGGTGATTCCTATGCTCTGATACGCATGATTATTGACCAGGTAGAGGACCTAGAGTTGGCTGAAGGAATGTACAATACACAGAAGAAATTATATGAGCACACGCATCCCTGAACAATGTGCAATTCATTCCCTTTATTAATGTTCCATTTCTCCTTCCGGCAAATCACCAGTGTATGATGATAAAGGGTTTCAGTCAGACACTTTTGAGCACTTTGACACATTGTTGGACAGACGCCATGTTCTCGGAAATAAATGTGTGGCTTTCTTTGCAGAGTTTTCTCACAAGCAGGCCTGGAAAGGGAACACACACTTCCATCAGTACCAGATTATCTGATGCAAAACTTCAGAGGCTATTGGCATGAGGCTGAGAAGGGAGGGGGCTGTTTTGTGAGAAAGGTAAGGAGCTGGGGAGGAAAAAAGACAATGTGATTCAGCCAACTGCAGTAGATGCTGCTGGTTCAGTGTCCGTTTCAGATAGAAATTGAAAACCAAAGGGACAGTGGAGTAACATTGATGAAAAGAGGGAAGTATCAAGACACTGACTCACATTTATTCATCCTGAAAAATCTCACATTTTTTGTTCTGATGGATCCCAGAGCTCTTCACACTGGGCTGCATTGTGACTCAGATACTACTCTGTAGCACAATCTTCTACTACTGTCCCATTACTGGGAGGTTGTGGGGGAGAGAGAATTAAATTGGAACCCTTTAACCTGGACACAGGAAACTCCCCTTCCCCTCCTGCTGACACCCACAGTCAACCTCTGCCATCCCACTTGCTTTCAGACAAGGAAGCATCTGGGGAAAAACCCCTGCATTCCTTACCACCCCCCACAACTGCAATCCTAACATCATTAACATGGCCATGTAGGGGAAAGGGTGGGAACTCCCTTCTACCCCACCTCCCCCACTCAGGCATAATAGACCAGAGCACAATCCGTCCCTTAGGTATGAATTGGCCATTACTGAGACCCATCACCTCTGCCTCATACCTGCTTTATATAACTGGGTAAGCTAAATGAGGTGGAAGACCTTCCCACGGGGGTACACTAATACAATACAGCCATGACTCAAAAGATAGACTGGTTCAACGGGAACAAAAATAAGACTAACCACCATTATAATCATACATTAGTGTTCGATAAAACTACAGTATCATTACAGCACTTTGAGTCATCTCTCTGGAACACTCATCTTTGAGCGTGTTTGAACGGAACAGGGAACTGGGCGATTGTATCTGAAAAATATTTTTTTTGTTTTACTTCAACTATAAATGATTAAATAATGAAAACTAAGAGGAGGAAGTCAAGGTCTAGCCATATTGCTCTGATAATTCCAACATTCAGTAACAAGTTTACTATTTATTTTTAGTCCTGTCAATTAATCGTAGTTAGCTCATGTGATTAACTCAAAAAATTAATCACAATTAATCACAGTTTTAATCACACTGTTAAACAATAGAAAACTTATTGAAATGTATTAATTTTTAAAGATTTTTTCCACATTTTAAAATATATTTTTTTCAATTACTACACAGAATACAAAGTGTATAGTGCTCACTTTATATTTTTGATTACAAATATTTGCACTGTAAAAATGACAAAGAAATAGTATTTTTCAATTCACCTCATACAAGTACTGTAGTGCAATCTTTTAATTGTGAAAGTGTAACTTACAAATGTAGATTTCTTTTCTTACATAACTGCACTTCATAACAGAACAATGTAAAACTTTAAGGCCTACAAGTCCACTCAGTTCTACTTCTTGTTCAGCCAATCGCTAAGAGAAACAGGTTTGTTTACATTTACGGGATATAATGCTGCCCTCTTCTTATTTACAATGTCACCTGAAAGTGAGAACAGGCGTTTGCATGGTACTTTTGTAGAATTTCAAGATATTTATGTGCCAGATATGCTAAACATTTATATACTTCTTCATGCTTTGACCACCATTCCAGAGGACATGCTTCCATCCTGATGTTTATTAAAAAAAAATGCGTTCATTAAATTTGTGACTGAACTTCTTGGAGGAGAATTGTATGTCTCCTGCTCCATGGTTTTACTCCCATTCTGCAATATATTTTGTGTTATGGTAGTCTCAGATGACTACCCAGCAAATGTTGTTTAAGAACACTTTCACTGCAGACTTCACAAAACACAAAAAAGGTACCTGTCATAAATATGAAGGGAAAGGGGAGAGGGTCTGATGCAGATAAAATCCTCTTACCAGTAAAGGGTTAAGAAATGCAGGTAAGCAGACCGACACCTGACCTGGCCAGTATCTGACCAATAAGGGGACAAGATACTTTCAAATCTTGGGAGGGGGAAAGTTTTGTGTGTGGCTCTTTGTCAGACTCAGAGTGATCTTGGAGTCAGAAGGAACCAGTCATCTTTTCATCAAATCCTCACTTTTCTAAAGTAAGTTTAGATAGCATAGCGAGTAGATTTCTGTTTATTTTTGCTTGGTACGTTCCCTGTGTGAGAGGGAGGGGTTATTCCTTTTTTTTTTCTGTAACTTTAAGGGTTTGTCCAGAGGGGGAATCCCTCTGAGTTTGGAAATTGAGTACCCTGTAGAATAATTACCATCCTGATTTTACAGAGCTGATTTTGCCTTCCTTGTTTTAATAAAATCCTTCTTTTAAGAAGCTGACTGTTTTCTATGGTGTTAAAACCCCGGGGGTGGGTTTTTTTAGATCACTGTGTAACCAATTGGTTAGGAGATTATTCTCAAGCTTCCCAGGAAAGGGGGTACAGGCTTGAGAGGGTATTTTTTTGGGGGGTGGGGAAGGGAACTTCAAGTGGTCTCCTTTCCTGGATTCCTGTTTAAAGTACTTGATGGTGGCAATGGGAGAAGCATTTCTCAGGGTGCAGGGAATTTTGTACCTTGGGGGTTGTAACCTAAGCTGGTAAAAATAAGCTTAGGAGCTCTTCATGCGGGTCCCCACGTCTTTACCCTAGAGTTTAGAGTGGGGAGGGAACCCTGACAGTACCAATGTGAGATTTCTAAAGATAGCTACAACACTTGACCAGAGGTTTAAGAATCTGAAGCGCCTTCCATAAGCTGAGTGGGACAAAGTGTGGAGCATGCTTTCAGAAGTCTTAAAAGAGCAACACTCCGTTGCGGAAACTACATAACCCGAACCACTAAAAAAGAAAATCAACCTTCTGTTGGTGACATTTGATTCAGATGATGAAAATGAGCATGCGTCAGTCTGCCCTGCTTCGGATCATTATCAAGCAGAATCCATCATCAGCATGGACGCATATTCTCTGGAATGGTGGTTGAAGCATGAAGGGACATATGAATCTTTATTGCATCTGGCACGTAAATATCTTGCGACGCCGGCTACAATGCCATGAGAATGCCTGTTCTCACTTTCAAGTTACAATGTAAACAAGAAGTGGGCAGCATTATTTCCTGCAAATGTAAAAACACTTGTTTGTTTGAGCGATTTGCTGGGGAAAAAAAGTAGGACTGAGTGAACTTGTAGGCCTTAAAGCTTTACATTGTTTTATTTCTGAATGCAATTATTTTTTGTACATAGTTCTACATTTGTAAGTTCAATTTTCATGATAAAGAGATTGCGCTACAGTACTTGTATTAGGTGAATTGAAAAATACTATTTCTTTTGTTTTTTACAGTGCAAATATTTGTAATCAAAAATAAATATAAAGTGAGCACTGTACACTTTGTATTCTGTCTTGTAATTGAAATCAATATATTTTAATATGCAGAAAATATCCAAAAATATTTAAATGGTATTCTATGATTATTTAACAGCGTGATTAATCATGCAATTAATCTAATAATTTTTTTTAATTACTTGACACCCCCATTTATTATTATTCTATTTGTATTTCAGTAGCACCACCAACTCACCTTGGGGTGCCCATTGTGCTAGCTTTACACACACATAGTAAAGACAGTCAATGCTTTGAAGAGTTTATGGAGAACTGAGGCAAAAAGAGATTAAGTAACTTGCCGAAGGTAACACAGGAAATCTGAGTTAAAGCCAGAAATTGAATCCAGATCTCCTGGATTCTGGCTGAGTGCCTTAACCATAAGGCCATCTTTCCTCCCAATGAGTTGCTGCCTCTCTGCTTGAATGTGACTTGATGATTTTCATCTCTCAAGGAAAAATCTAGTCCAGATGTTGAGTGAACTCATCCGAGTTCTTAATAATCTATCTTTTCTGTATATAAAACAATGTTACCAAGTTTGTTTATTTTTTGTTTGTTTGGGGGGGGGGGGGGGCGTTATTTTTATTTTTTAATGACTAAGCCAAGTCATTTCTTGGAGATTTAGCTTCCAAAGCTGTGTCATTTTTGGACAACCAGATTGCTTTTGTTCTGTGAATAGGGCTTATTCACTGTCTTTTTTTTTTTTCTCAGCTGTGCGAAGTGGTTTTAGAAAAATGAATCATCCATTTGTTGGATCATGTTGTTTTGGTATTTAACTGTAAAATACAGACTTTGGTCTCCATTCTCTATTGCTCTATTTAAATATCATGAATAACAAAGGTTGCACCTCCCCTTTCATCTTTCATTTCAAGAAATGCCGGTCATTGACAATGAGAAATTTCCCCACATGCTTTTTGGGTTATTTTGCTTGGTCACATATGTAAATCTCAAGAACATGAACTAAATTTGGTAAATTAATCAGCACTCCCATGCTATAGTTTCAGGATCAGAAGTGGTGCCCTTGGTCCAGCAGCAACTTTGCCTATTGAGATCCAAGTAGGACAAAACTGAAGTCCAGAAGAAAATAAAAACTGCGGTGTCTGTTTTGTACTGAGCACTAAGAGGTTTCTTTCACCAGCATTAACTTAGTCTTACTCTTACCTAAGCAAGAAGGAAGACTAGTTAGATAATGTTTTATTCGTTCACTCCTAATCCCCTAGGGCTTGGTGAAGTTCCGTTGGGTGAATAAATTGACCTTTCCATTGGAATGCTGCCGGAGGGCTTTGAGTTCAGAAATTCAAACCTCAAGACAAACATTAAGAAGTTGGTTCACAGCCAGCCCCTTGCAAACCAGTTTGCTACCACCATTGCAAACTTGGGCTCTCTATTGTGCAAGGTACTTAAGCATGTGCCTAACTTCAAGCATGTGAGTACTCTCATTGACTTCAGGGGAACTGTTCATGTGTTTAAGTGCCTTGCTGGCTTAGGAACTAAATCCTGCAAGGTTCCCCTCTCATTAGGGCAGCCAGCAGCTATAAACACACAGTCTTTACAAAAGAAACTTTGCTCTTGAAACCAAAGCCTTTCTAAAGAGTCCATTGGTACATACAACTCATTATTCTGAGGGTTGAAAAAATTGCTATGCCATTAGAAATGCCTCTCAAATTAGTGTGTTAATGAAGTTACCATAACATTTTAAGAAAGGACTCTGCTTTTTCTCTTCACTTAGATGTCCTTTACAGGAAGCATAACGAAACATGCTCTCTGATGACGACTGATCTTGTTTCAACTCCTTGATTAAAATTGTTACCATACTGTAGTTTGATAAAAGTATGGGGGCTTTGCTAATCAAAGGGAATGAACAACTGGTTTTCTAATAGGAACCAGTTTTGTTTTAAGACATCTCTGAATCTGGGTCAGTTATTCCAAGTCACTCCTGCTTAAAAAAAATGTTGTAATTAAGCAACGATATGTCAGACCAATCACTAAGTAGAAACTCAAGGGATCATTTAGCCCTCATCAGCTACAGCAGACACCATTAATATTACAGTACTTTATGGCACCTGTTTAACATGTTTGTCTGTATCAGTTTCTAGTTTATTGTAAGCTTGCCAAATATCTTTAACGTAGCCCCATGGGAAAATGACCTATCAGTATTTTTTCCCCTGCATTTTCTCAGGATGTGATAAGGGAAGTTCTTTGATCATACTAAGCAAAGATTGCACTCCTTGGTTTTCTAACTCCGGGGCAGTCCTATGAGAGTGTCACTAGTCAATGCTGTGTGTCCGCATACTGGAGGGTGGGGAGAGAAATGAGCATTGTAAGTAGTGAAAATTTAGTATGGGTGTCTCTAACTACAATCTGTATGGATGATACTATGAATGATTCCTATAGTGCTCTGTGGGTTTTTTAATTCATATTCATTGTCTCCTCTCTCACCCTCCTAAATCTCAAACAGGTCATGCTTACAGTTGCACTTTATGTAAAATATTTTTCCGACTAAAGCGCCAATCTGATAATGTTCCACACTTGCCATCTTTGAGGTACAAAGACTAAAAGCCTCTTTTCCTTTTCTTCTAAGGAACTACAGGAGAGAGATCTCTCAAGGTGGCATCTAGTGAGATGCTGGAAATGCCAGGGGGAGAAAGAAAATGCAAGAGAGCATTACACTGAAAAAATGGGCAAAATGTTGGAGAGGAACAAAATTCCTGGGGAGGATCATGACAGTCTTGTTAACATACAAGAGAAAAAACTGAAAAAGAAATCCTCCTCTTGTCTCTCCTTCAGTGTTTTTTCTGCCTACTCAAAATGTGTTCGGGGTGGGGGAAGGGAGCTCCCACATTCATTAAAAAGAAAGAAAAACAGGCCACTTGCCCCAGTCATCTTCAGTATTTCACAAGGTCTGCTACACAGCAGAGGGCCTGCTGATGGTTCAAAGGAAGGTTTCTTCTCATGACATGTGATGTTTGAATTACTTGATTCTGTCACTGATAGTTCTACAGAGATACAAGGAATTTGGACAAATAGTTGGTATTTACAGTGAAAACATGAGAATAAGCCCTTTGGAGTGTTAACTGCCTCCTGTCAAAATGCTTGAGATCTGAACTAATGCCCTGCTCCTGCCTATAGTTATACGCTTGCTTAGCTTCACTCACATGAGCAGTCGTATTGACTTCACTGGGACTATGCACGGGAGTAAAGTTAAGCACATACGTGTTTGCATGATTGCAGCCAAGCTCTTTATAATAAAATTCCAGGATATCCACTCACTGGGTGTCACACTCTGAAGCTTAGGATGTCTATTGAGTCATGGCGAAGTGATGGAAGTAGCTACACGCATGGTTGAGGGCTCTTTTTGTTCATAATATCACCAGGTTCAATTATCACTGGGATTCATGGTCTGTTACTGTCCTATTTTTAGTTTTCAGCCATTCTGACTTTATGAATTACATCTGTGCTGTTCACAACTAGAGTAAGGCATGTATCTATGCTATGAAAAAAGTTCTTAGACCATTGTAATGTCAGAGTTAACTCAATCAATCATCCTTACTCTACAGCTAATTTGCATGCAATGATTTCATTGGCTGTTTGAGGGAGATTGCACAGAGAGTGGATTACTTGGCTAAACTGCTGTATCCATGTGACAGCACAGGCTTTCAATTACTAGTTATAATATAAAGTCTATTGGCTATTCAATTCTGATGATCCCAAACCTTTCCCTAAAAGATATGAGTAACACCCTCTGAAGCTCATATCCTTTGGGGATGATAGAGGGAAATCAGGCACCTCCTATTTATTTTCCCCCAACAATACTGAAGTTGCACCTGAACTGGAATATAATGCAAGTATGGGTGTGGACAATGAATTCATTATATCAGAACCACCAGGGTTGGGTCTTCAGGAAGGGAGAAGCTCAAAGCAATAAGAGATGGTTGGGAGAAAGATTGCAGCCAAGCTCTTTATAATAAGACTTTGGGAGCTCCTCCTGAGATGGGAATTTTGACAATAGGTCAGGAGAGACACTGAGAAACCACATGGCTGGAACAAACAACTGCAGGAAGCCATGATAAAAAGGCAGGAACTGGATCTCCAGGGGGAAACCCCTGGGAGATATTGCTCTTGACCAGAGCTGAAAAGGACTGTGTAGAGTCAGAAATAGGCCGAAGAAAAGGGCAGAGGTGCAGGTTAAGATAGGAAGAAGTCCAGGGAATCAGCAAGTGGTTGGAGGAAACAGACCTTGGCTGCTCATGACCAGTTCCCTGCACTGGAACATAAGGAAGAAGTAGGGTCTGGGTTCCCCTACCAGCCACAAAGAAAAGAGGTGGGAAACTCCCTGATACAAGAGATGCAGACTAGTGGAAGCTCTGAAACAAGGCATGTAAGGGCCACTGGGTCCAAAGTCAGGGGCTGAAGACATAACACAAGATTATTGAACTATTTGTTGGTAGGACTTTGTTACTCCAGAAGGAGGGGAGTATAAGTGAGCTGTGCGGAGGGCTGAGTCACAAGAAGACAAAGACAACTGCATTGCTGGAGTGGTTGCTTGGATCATCCTGTCCAAAGTACTAATCCATCAAAAGTGAGAGGATGCATGTGTAAAATTCAGCAAGGGACAAGAAACCTATCAAATAGGCTGAGGAACTAAAAGACAGGATGGCCACCTCAGAGGGAACCAATGAGTCTGAGAATGTTGAAATGAAATGATTACAGTATAGAGTATGTCCCCATGGCATAGTACATGTGTATGGTGAAGCTTTTTAGGCCATATCCCCTCTAGGAACTTGAGCCCAGCAAAATAAAAGTGTTTGGAATGATTTCTGTTCCACTTATAGGCTTCAGAAAGAGTGAGAAACAATGCATGGAGTGAGGTATTCATACTAAAATGAAAAATAAAGGTGGGGAGTTCTTCAATTGACTTCCGTGTGCTTTGGATGAGGCCCTAGATGTAATAGTTGTATTGGCATGTACAGTACACTTGCAAATATTTGAATTCACAAGTGCTTTACAGTGTGGCACTAGTCTGAAAACAGGCATGGTCAAATGGCCCCATTGGATTCCATGCTAATTGTGTCCCCACAACGTACAGTTCAGAGCTTCTCTGCTTAAATTTATAAAGATATTTTGGTCCATGTGGTCACTGATGGTCAGCAATGTAAGTATGTACAGAAACCTCAGGTCATGAGGACAATCAGGTTAAATAAGTTAGCAACACAATTTGGTTAGTCAACAAAACTAAAAATGGGACAACCCCGCTCACAAAAATAATTTAAAATCTATGCAGTTTGTGTTCCCAGAATGAGCTCCCTTAAATGTACAATCTGATCTCTTTTAGTTGGCACTGAGAATTTGTTGCTTATTAGAGTCCTTTTAGATTTTGTTCTGCTCTTCTGGAGATACAAGTATGATATGGGAAGGTCACACTAACTTATCCCATAGACAGTTTGTAGCCTGACAGTGTTTTAGAGGACACCCTCTGAGTCTGAGCTTTTCAATGTGACCATTTTATATGGTTGACTGACTTCCTCAATGAACATAAATAGCTGAATATTGATGTCTTTTTCCAGTACTACAGTCTAGTGCTCAACTCTGACTTCTCTTGAATTTAATGAGAATTTTGCCTTTGACTTCAGTGAACAGTGCTAAACCCAAAGGTCAACATTTTCAAACTTGTGTGTGTCTAAAGCTAGGAAACCAAGTCCATGTTGAGGAACTAAAATAAGTAGCCTAGTTTTCCTAAGGTTCTGAGCAGCCAATTGGATTGATAGTGCACAAGCCCATTAAAATCAGCCACTTTATCTAGGTGTTTATGATTGAATTTCGGTTCTCAGTGGCTGGAAAGTTGAACCAAAGGGGCAACCAAGGATTCCCCGGATGTAGGGGAACCCTTTGGTGGTGTAAAAGCAGAGTAAAGCAGCTCTGGGTCAAAGATCTACTCATATCTTTATGTCTAGATGGAACCTTTCAGCTCAGCCCTGTGTAAAGGCAGCATGCTGTGGGCCACCCTGGGATGGAATTGTGACTCAGAAACTCGTCATTCTTTCCTGGCTGGCACATTAGGAGGTGCTGCCACTCTCCCCGCTCCAGCAGTTACCAAAGATGAGCTAGTATTGTTGAGATTTGGTCAGCCCGATGACCCAGATCTAGGATGGATTTTATATCCTAGGAATTAGGCCTTTCCATTGAATAAACAGACCTTCAATTTACTTGTCTAAACTATTTCTATTAGAGGATCTAAGATAGGAATGTGCATTACTACTTTCAAGTGTGAAGGTTAAACACACTATGACAAACTCACCCCTCATTTAACTCTATGGGCAGCATTTAAGATAGGGGAGAATGCGGCTATCTCTTGGGTGATATCATATTTCTTGGGTGAGGAGATCGAAACAGGAAGGATTCACAGACGAAATGGGTTCTAAGGAGGGTTTTGAAGGATGAGGGGACAGAGGACATTTGGAAGAGAAGATGTGGGAGGTTATTTCAAACATAGGGGCAGCATGAAAACAGATATAAAACCAGATCTCCTATGCATCCTATTTATCTCCCTTCTTAGCAATTGCATTCTTCAAATTCTTGTGGACTGTTATCTTATCCCCTCCTAGTAACTATTTAGCTAAACCAAAATACTTAGTTCCTTTAAGCTTTCCTCATAAATTAATCCCTCCAACCATATGTTTATGTATGCTGCTTTTCTCTGAACTCCCTCCAACTTGTTGATACTTTTTGGCACTGAGATGCTCAGAACCATATGCAGTATCCTCAGTGTGTTCTCATTAGTGCTATTTAGAAAAGGTCTATCAGCTCTCTAGTTTTCAACCTTGTGCCTCTACACTGTACAACCTAAGTTTACCATGGCATTTTTGTTGCCACATCCCTTTCCAAGCTCATATGCAATTTGTTATCCCTTATCTCCCCTGAGAAGTTGCATCCAAATCCCTGTCCTGTTGAATAGCTGTGTTTCTGGTTAGCTTTCCCCGGATGTATTAGCTTGCATATTTTCCAGGTTGAAATTCATTTTCTGATTGCCTCCCCATAGTTCTAACTCTTTGCAATTCTCTTCACTAGCCTATGTTTACCACATTTCCAATAAGTCATCTTTAAATGTAGTTGATGCTCCATTTATCCCTCTTTCCATATCATTAATAAAGACAGTGATCCCTTTTTGGCCCTAGTGATGGGGATGTATAGACCTGCTGCTGCAACAGCCTCCAACAGGTCAATGGACCTACTCCCCCAGCTGTGGCTAATTATTTGACCAGCAATAGTTGGCATAAAAGACTGCAGCACAGTCAGAGAAGACTGTCTATTAGCTGCAAAGAAGGAAGAAATGGCACGAGTTGCTGGACCCACCAGAGAGAAAGCCCTAGAAGAAGTTTGTCTGTGAAAGTGGTCTGGAGACAGATGAAGGTAGGAAGTGGCCCAAGGAAACAGGACTGATTCTGAAGGCGCAGACCTTGCTGTTTATTACAGGTTCTCTGGCTGGGACCCAGAGCAGAGGGAAGGCCTAGGTTCTCTACTTGCACCTAAGGAAGGAGCTATAAAGCCCTCCTTATGCAAGGGTGAAAGGTCGATTGAGCCCAGGATGGGGCTGAAGACCTGGCACAGAGTCATTGGACTGTTTGTTTGGATTCTGTGTTACTGTGGACGGGGTAGGGACTACACACAACCTGGACGGGGCAAAGTCTTGAAGGGGCAAATGACCACAGGCTTGAAGTGGCTGTCAAAAGCAGATGCTGGAGTTGAAGAGGCATGCCTGGCCGTGAGGAGGTGTACCTGCTAGTGAGTGACCCTTCAACAACCACCTTCCCTTACTTTGTAACATTCTAAGTGACAATGTGTCTTTGGTTGTCACTGGTCCTCCAAGTGACTTGAACATTGTAAAAGATGGCAATGTCAAGCTGTTTGGAATTAAGTGCAATTTCACAAGATGTTCTATCAAATACTGCACTAAAATGCAGTTCTGGATCAAGTCTCTATGGGGCCTCCTGCAAAGTCAGTCAGTTGCGTATGCTCGAAGAAGCCCAATTCAGATGTTTTCCTACCACAATGCTTTGCCAGGACAGCTGGTGAGGTGAGCATTCTGATTAGTTAATTGTATAGCAGTGGCACTTAAAGGCCCTGTACATACCCATACCCAGTACTTACGTAGTGCCCATTATCATAACACCTGAGAACCTCTCAATGTACTCATCCTCACAGCACCCCTGTGAGGAAGGGCAGTACTACCACTACACTCTACAGATGGGGAGATAAGGCACAGAGAAGCTAAGTGACTTACCCATGATTACACAGGAAGCCTGTGAATCAGGGCCTTGAATCAGGTCTCCTAGTCTCTGGGCTAGCACCTGATCACTGGACTATGATCCTTCTCTAATTGAGTCATAGTTCCTGCCCCCAAAGAGCTTACCTAAGGAATTCATCAGGTCAATGGAGAGAATGGGAAAGCACTTTTGTGAAGAGTTAGGAGAAACTGTGGGTGAAGATTTCCTGCAAAACATGAGAGAACCTGCCGTACGCTCCCAACCCAGGCCATGATAAAGTGGGAAGGGAGATGCTCATTTTTCAGGGGCCTGAAGTCATTCTCCCTCCAGAGTTCTCAGCAGAAAGCAGTTCCTATTCTACACCTTATGGCACTAGAGCATGAAGAGAAACAACCACTAGCACTTCAGTCATCTTCTGGTGGCGTGCTATCTTCCTGGCCACAGCTTTCTTAGCATTGTGTGAACTGGCCCTGCTGAAGTAAAGAGGCTATATTTGTGACTAGTAAAATCAATGAAGTTACACAAGGTATCGATTTGCCCTCTAGATTTATTAAATGCACTTCACTGCCTTCATGCACTCTATTATCTATAATCAGTGTGCTGTTGGAGAAAGAGGCTGCTACATGGCACAATCACTATGCTCTGAATCAGTCTGAGCAAACGTCAAAGAGTTTAATAACAGTTCTTGTGCAAAACTTGTGGATAGGTAATAACAGTAGAAGGGCCTGTTATTTTAAAAGAATGAGGGTTGGTTGGTACAGCATTTCTTGGAATATAAGAATTATAGAATCTCAGGGTTGGAAGGGACCCCTGGAGGTCATCTAGTCCAAAATAATATATGGAGATATGCCAATCTCACAGAACTGGAAGGACCTTGAAAGGTCATCAAGTCCAGTCCCCTGCCTTCACTAGCAGGACCAAGTACTGTCCCCTGACAGATTTTTGCCCCAGATCCCTAAATGGCCCCCTTGAGGACGGAGCTCACAACCCTGAGTTTAACAGGCCAATGCTCAAACCACTGAGCTATCCCTCCCACTCCAGCTTTATTAGCTAAAGGGCTGGACTGCACTCTCTCCATTACTGAATGGACTTGATCAAATAGGTAACTAATATGTGAAGAGGAAATTGGTATTTTGAGATATTGTAACACAAAAAATATAGTAAAATTCACCAAAAGAAAAGTTACCCAGGATTGTTTACCCAGGAAGGAAAATACTTCCTGGTGAAAGCCATTTGGTAAAAGACAAGTGGATGATACTTATAAAATGTATGGAAATGAAAGGCTTCTTTTCATTGGATTGCAGCAAAGGATTATGATGGTGATTCTGCAGACATCTTCTTTCATAGGAAGAGCCCTTACTCACTTGAGCCAGCCCTCTGGCTTCAACAGGAATGTTTTTGTGGACAAGAGTTTCCAGAATCAGGCCCCACGTAAGAGAGAAGTGGCAGCCAGCTTTTCGTTAGCTTTCCTTAGTTGGTAGGTAAGCATGAGCGACTATCACCCTTCATCTCATTAAGGAATTCTGTGCCATAGATTCAGCTTCTTCTACTGCTGCAACCCAGGGAATAAAACCTCTACTGTGGAAAGTCAGCCCAGAGGGGGCTTGTAACGGGTCACAAGCATCCCATGCAGCCCCCAAAGCAGGTAATGCTTGCTGGTGAGGAAGTTAATCCAATGAATCTCCCAGGCAGTCTCCACTGGCTGGTGACCATAGAAGTCCACACTGAATTGTAAAGGTGCCCTCCCCCCAGCACAGACCAGAGGGAAAGAGACTCTGTAAACACCACTGCACTCCTCGAAGTGAAATCACCCCTGGGGCTCTTGAGCCGTTACTGATACTGAGGGGTGCAATGTGCTCACCCCATTTCAGGGGTGCTGGGACAATTTTTATAGAGGAGGTGCTGATGATGGAAACCATGGAAACAATGTATTTGGTGTTTGATATTACTACTTCAAGCCAAGGGGTGCAGCAGCACACCTAGTTCCAGCACCACTGCCCTATCTCAAAGTGGGTGAACTGAGCCCAGTGACTCTAGTCTAGGAAAACATTATTGTGTATGACATACTCATGACCTATGCATGTATGCATCCATTTGGATTGTAGGTAGCATGAGGTATACAAAAAAACAATTTTTTTCCCCAATTTAATGTAGTATAGTGCCTGGAGATTTATGGTAAAAACTATTGGTAGTGCAGTCATTGAAAAGTCCCATGATATTGGTAAAACATTGCTCCGGTCTGGATATATAACTTACTATAGAACATGTTCTATTAGCTAAGACTTAACAAGCTGGACTTTGTCCAAGGTTAAATCCTTACCACAGGTTCCCAGCAATGTGGCTGAGCAATTCTCAGGTCAGGATCGCCCCACAAAGACAAAAGACTGGTTCCTTTGTTGTCTTAGGTGTGTGTATGACAGAGAGAGCGCTTAGGTTTTTTTTCCCCTTTCTTTTATAGTCCAGTTGGCCTTTGAAGTGGTTTCTTCTGAGGTGGTGAAGGAGACTCCATGTTGTTTCTTCTCAGTAGTGTTTGCTGAGATGCAAATGTGCTTTGTCTCCTGCCATCTCCCCTCCCTGCTGTCTCAAGAACCCTGTTTACTACTTATATATAAACGGAGATAAACACTCATTTCTTCATTCAAGAAATCTGTGCCTACGCAGGGCTGTGTAGTTTTGAATATGTGCTAACATTATGTAGAGGATTTCATTAAATGTTGCTACTTACATGTCACCATGATAATGACCAGTGAATTATTATTTTCAAATGATAGGTCATGAGGGATAGTTTGTACAAAGATTAAAATAGGTCCATCAATGACTATTAGCCAGGATGGGCAGGGATAGTGTCCCTAGCCTCTGTTTGCTGGAAGCTGGGAATGAGTGACAGAAAATGGATCACTTGATGATTACCTGTTCTGTTCATTCCCTCTGGGGCACCTGGCATTGGCCACTGTTGGAAGACGACAAGGAGTCCCGTGGCACCTGTTGTTTTTGTGGATACAGACTAACATGACTACCCCCTGATACTTGTCGGAAGACAGGATACTGGGGTAGATGAACCTTAGCTCTGGCCCAGTATGGCCGTTCTTATGTTCTAGTGTGTAGGAAGTGAATACAGGGGTGCTTTTGGTCACAGACAGTTTTTTCTCTTCAGAGTCAGGAGAATGGAAAGTAAAGAACAGGCTGAACTGTTGCTGTAATTCATGTTTTGACCATTGTTGTACAGTGTGTTGATATTTCAGACAAAATGTTTTGTGATTTCTACTATTGCATTTTTATCTGAACACTGACAGGAGAAGATGTTTGAATGAAAAATTGCCTGGTATATTATTACTGACATACAATCCTTTTGTTTTCCCTGCTTATACAGGTGTTAAGAGGAACCCTAATGGGGCAGTCTTTGTTTCCAGGTGAAGTGTGTGACCCCAGTGCATTCAGTAAAGCTGTGATGTTAACACTCACTTATCTTTTTTCCAGTTCATATGATCCTTGAATAGTAGAAAACTTTTTCAAAGACTTAGCCCTGGTCTACACTACGAGTTTAGGTCGAATTTATTAGCGTTATTTCGATTGATCCGTGCACCCGTCCACACGACGAAGCCCTTAACATCGACTTCTAGGGCTCTTAAAATCGATCTCGCCACTCCACCCCCAACGAGGGGATTAGCGCTTAAATCGATATTGCCAAATCGATGTAGGCTAGTGAGGACGCAATTCGACAGTATTGGCCTCCTGGATCTATCCCACAGTGCAACATTTGACCGCTCTGGACAGCAGTCTGAGCTCCAATGCTCCGCCCAGGTAGACAGGAAAAGCCCCGCGAACTTTTGAATTTCATTTCCTGTTTGGCCAGCGTGGTGAGCTGCAGGTGAGCGCAGATCTCATCAGCAGAGGTGACCATGATGGAGTCCCAGAACCGAAGACGAGCTCCAGCATGGACCGAGTGTGAAGTACGCGATCTGATCGCTGTATGGGGAGACGAAACCATGCTAGCAGAGCTACGGTCCAAAAGAAGAAACGCCAATACATATGCCAAAGTCTCCAAGGGCATGCAGGACAGAGGCTACAACAGGGACGCGCAACAGTGCCGCGTGAAAATTAAGGAGCTCAGGCAAGCCTACCAAAAAACCAGAGATGCAAACAAACGCTCTGGGTCAGAGCCCCAGACATGCCGCTTCTATGATGAGCTGCATGCCATTCTAGGAGGTGCAGCCAGCACTGACCCACCCATGTGGTATGACTCCATATGTGGATCATCAGAAACCACAGAGGAGCATGATGATGATAATGATGCTGAAAATAGCGCCCAGACACAGCAAAGAAGTGGAGAAGCCCTTTTCCCCGACAGCCAGGAACTCTTTGTCACCCTGGAGCCAGTACCCTACGAACCCACCCAAGGCGTGCTCGATGCAGGAGAAGGGACCTCTGGTGCCTCTGGTGAGTGTACCTCTGTTAATTAATACATGTTTTATAAGCAAGCGTGTTTAATGATCAATTCGCAGCCAGTACAGCTACAGCTACTGGAAAACTCTGTTAACATGTTCGGGGATGGAGCAGAAATCCTCCGGGGACATCTCCAGAAAGATCTCCTGGATGTACTCCCAAAGCCTGTGCAAAAGGTTTCTGGGGAGGGCAGCCTTATCCTGTGCTCCGTGGTAACACACTCTACCACGCCAGGCCAGTAGCACGTAGTCTGGAATCATTGCTTTGCAAAGCATGGCGGCGTATGGTCCCGGTGTTTGCTGGCATTCAAGCAACATCCGTTCTTTATCTGTCTGTGTTATCCTCAGAAGAGTGATATCATTCATGGTCACCTGGTTGAAATAGGGGAATTTTATTAAGGGGGTATTCAGAGGGGCTCCATCCCTGCTGGGCTGTTTGCCTGTGGCTGAACGGAAATCTTCCCCGCTGTGACCCACGCGGTGGGGGGAGGGGGAACAGCGAACATCTTGGATGTGTGTCTGTGTGTGTGGGGGGGTGTCGATTAGGTTCGCGCTGCACGTTAACCCGAAAACCGCCGCCCCTCCCTTTTCAATTGCCAACCAGTTTTAAATTGCCAGCCCAAAGGCTGTTTGTTATGGGAAATGAGGGGGTTGCTGTTTGAAAACATTCCCACCTGTTATGAAGGTTAAAGAAGCCTATAGACTGTGGCTTACCATGGCTGCCTGCAAGCCGAATTCTGTTGCCCGCCGGACCAACTTGTTGCTTGTGTGATCTCTCACACCAAACCGGCAGACCCTCAATATAACAGGCAAAGTGCAACCTTGGACCAAATGCATATGTGATATGTAATGTTTGGAGCATTGTTCTCTAATGTGTGTCTTTTAAACTACTCCTCTCCCGTTTGTTTCCTCCCGCAGCTGCAAATGTTTCAACGCCACCCCTTTCATCACCGTCCCAGAGGCTAGCGAAGATTAGAAGTAAAAAAAAAAGGAATCGAGACGATATGTTCTCAGAACTCATGGAATCCTCCCACACTGAAGCTGCCCAGCAGAATGCGTGGAGGCAGACACTGTCGGAGTCCAGGAAGGCAGAATTTGATCGTGCGGACAGGTGGCGTGCTGAAGAGAATGACTGGCGGGATGAAGAGAGTAGGTGGCGTCAGCGTGCAGAGAGAAGGCAGGATGCAATTCTGAGGCTACTGGAGGATCAAACGGAAATCCTCCGGCTTATGGCTGAGGAAAGGCGTAGGGTTCAGGAAAGGCCGCCTGAGCCCAGACCGCCGCTACAGCCCCTGTGTAACCAACAGCCCTCCTTCCCGAGTCCCATAACCTCATCCCCGAGATGCCCAAGAACGCGTTTGGGCGGCCTCCGTGCACCCAACCACTCAAGTCAAGAGAACAGTCCAAGCAAGAAAGGGCTGGCATTCAATAAGTTTTAAAGTGCTGTGTGTCCTTGTCCTTCCCTCATCCCCTCCTCCACCACCCATCCTGGTGCTTCCCTTCCTCCACCAGCTATCCCGGGAGACTGTGGCAGTTAGCCCCATAGTTCCCCCTCTTTGTTTTACGAATTAATAAAGAATGCATGATTTTTAAGCAACAATGACTTTATTTCCTCTGCGAGCGGTGATTGAGGGGGGGAGGGCAGGGCGGTTTGGGTAAAGGGAAGTAGAGTGAATGAAGGGGCGGGGCTTTTCATTACAGGGGAAAAACAGAACTTTCACACAGCATCCTGGCCATTCATGAAACTGGTTTTCAAAGCTTCCCTGATGCGCAACGCACCCTGCTGTACTCTTGTAATAGCCCTGGTGTCTGGCTGCGCATAACCAGTGGCCAGGCGATTTGCCTCAACCTCCCACCCCGCCATAAACGTCTCCCCCTTACTCTCACAGATATTGTGGAGCGCACAGCAAGCAGTAATAATAATGGGAATATTGTTTTCGCTGAGATCTAACCTAGTCAATAAACTTCGCCAGCGAGCTTTTAAACGACCAAATGCACATTCCACCACCATTCTGCACTTGCTCAGCCTATAGTTGAAAAGGTCCTGACTACTGTCCAGGCTACCTGTGTATGGCTTCATGAGCCATGGCATTAAGGGGTAGGCTGGGTCCCCAAGGATAACTATAGGCATCTCAACATCCCCAACGGTTATTTTCTGGTCTGGGAAGAAAGTCCCTTGCTGCAGCAGCCGAAACAGACCAGAGTTCCTGAAGATGCGAGCGTCATGTACCTTTCCCGGCCATCCCACGTTGATGTTGGTGAAACGTCCCTTGTGATCCACCAGTGCTTGCAGCACTATTGAAAAGTAACCCTTTCGGTTTATGTACTCGCTGGCTTGGTGGTCCGGTGCCAAGATAGGGATATGGGTTCCGTCTATCGCCCCACCGCAGTTCAGGAACCCCATTGCTGCAAAGCCATCCAGTATGAGCTGCACATTTCCCAGACTCACAACCCTTGGTACCAGCAGCTTGGTGATCGCCCTGGCTACTTCCATCACAACAGCCCCCACTGTAGATTTTCCCACTCCAAATTGATTCGCGACTGACCGGTAGCTGTCTGGCGTTGCAAGCTTCCACAGGGCTATCGCCAGTCGCTTCTGTACTGTGAGGGCTGCTCTCATCTTGGTGTCCTGGCGCTTCAGGGCAGGGGAAAGCAACTCACAAAGTTCCATGAAAGTGCCCTTACGCATGCGAAAGTTTCGCAGCCACTGGGATTCATCCCAGACCTGCAGCACTATGTGGTCCCACCAGTCTGTGCTTGTTTCCCGGGCCCAGAATCGGCGTTCCACTGTATCAACAAGCCCCATTAACACCATGATGTCCACCTTGCGGGGGGGCCTTTTTTGAGAGAGGTCTGTGTCCATGTCCTCATCACTGTCCTCAGGGCGCTGCTGTCGCCTCCTCGCCTGCTGTAGCTGTAGCAGCTCCTGGTTCTCGTTCTGCATATACTCCTGGACAATGCGCGTGGTGTTCATAACGGCGAGAACAGCCGCGGTGATCTGATCGTGCTCCATGCTTTCCCTGGTATGCAGTTTGCAGGACAGCAGAGTGGCAGCAGAAGCAGCGGGTGGATAACAATGGAGTCAGCAATATGGCGCCCATATGAAAAAAGGCGCGAAAGGATTTTTTGCTCCCCCCTCAGTTGCTTTCACGGAGGGAGGGGGGAGCAAGGGTTAGGCTCATTTCCTTCTAGCTGCAGATGGTACAATATGCGGTGAGCAAGGAGGCGCCTTCCCTTCTAGCAGCAGATGGTACAATATGCTTGATATCCATCATCAGCTCCTGGCCCCCTCAAGGATTGAACTCGCAACCCCGGGTTTAGCGGGCCAACGCTCAGACCGCTGAGCTATCCCTCCGCCCGTGTTCCAGGCAGTACTGAATCTCCCTTAAACAAAACGTAAAAAAGAGAATGACCAGAGTCACTCTGGTCACTCCCATTTATGTCCAAGCGCCCCCGGCCAGCCACACCATAGGCCGCCGGCCAGGAGCACACGAATACCAATCATATTGTACAATCTGCTGCGAGAAGGAAAGGAGCTTCTGCTGTGTGGTCCCGCGACCACGACCATTTATGGCATATTGCACCATCTGCAGCTAGAAGGCAAGGAGCTCCTGCTGTGTAGTCCCACGACTACCAGCCTCAGGCGGAATGGCCCCCTCAAGGATTGAACTCACAACCCCGGGTTTAGCGGGCCAACGCTCAGAACGCTGAGCTATCCCTCTGCCCGTATTATAGTGTGACTGAATCCCCACTAGACCTAATGTCCAGGCGTACGCTGGAGATGTACGGTAATTGTGAGCTGAGCAGGCTTCCGTAGCAAACACGGAAACCCCGGAAAAAAGGCGCGAGAAATATTGCTTTCACGGAGGGAGGGATGACATGTACCCAGAACCACCAGCGACAATGTTTTCTGCCCCATCAGGCTTTGGGATCGCAACCCAGAATCCCAATGGGCGGCGGAGACTGCGGGAACTGTGGGATAGCTACCCGCAATGCAATGCTCCGAAAGTCGATGCTAGCCCCACTACTGTGGACACAGTCAATCGACCTCATGGTCTTAACGCTCTTTAGTGGGGACACACACAATCGATTCCATAAATTCGGGTTTTAAAATATCGACTTCTATAAATTCGACCTAATTCTGTAGTATAGACGTACCCTTAGTGAAGGCCTCAAAGAAACAGTCCCTGTGGTCATTTCCAGACTCAGAACTTACTTTTCAAGGCTTAGACAGTGCAACAAAGTATGGTAACATCAGTGTCTGTTCTACGGAGAGCCAGCACAAGGTCTATATACTTAAATACCACTCTTTAAGAGCTTAAGAGAAATGTAAGTGGTACATGGACATAATATACCTAGGCCTCCGTACGGCATTTGGCTTAGTCTGCATGACATTCTAATTCAAAAACTTAGCACTATAGAAAGTCTATGTAGCCCATCTTCAATGGATTAAAACCTAGCTAACCAATAATTCATACATTAATTATATGAATGGGAAATCATCCAGTGGAGGTGTTTCTAGGGTTCAACAGGGATCTGTTCTTGGACCAATGATACTCAGTATATTTTCTTCAAGATCATTGGCAAAAACCGCTGCTGGTAAAGGTTGCCAATGACACAGATTGGTTAAGTGGTAAATAATCATGGGCACAGTTCAATTATACCAAGCAATCTAGGTCAGTCTGTAAGGTGGGCTAATTTGAACAACATGCATTTCAACATAGACAAATGCACAATAATACATCTAGGAAAAAAGAATATAGGTCATGCTTATAAGATGGGCAACTATGCTCTGGAAAGCAGTGACACTGAAAAGAATTTAGGAGTCATGATACATAAACAATTGAATGATCTTCCAGCACAATGTGGTAGCTAATAGGGCAAATGTCATCCTTTTGAGATACAAGGAGGAGAATATTAAGTAGGAATAGGGAGATGATATTACCTCTGAATACAGCATTACCAAGACCAATCCCGTATACTGTGTCCAGTTCTGTTGTTCACAGTTGAAAAAATATTGGAAAGGGCCCAGAGAAGAGCTACAAGAATGATCCACAAAGAGTCCTGTGGCACCTTATAGACTAACAGATACATTGGAGCATAAGCTTTCATGGGTGAATACCCACTTCATAAGATGCAAGTGGTGGAAATTTCCAGAGGGAAGTATAAATATGCAGGCCAGAATTGGGTTTGAGATAACAAGGTTGATGCAATCAAGGAGGATGAGGTCCACTGCTAGCAGTGGACCTCATCCTCCCTGATTGCATCAACCTTGTTATCTCAAACCTGGAAGCACATTTTCTACTACTTATTCAAATATCATTTGGGTGTTCATCTACCACTCTGATGGTCATTAGGTTCAAACACATTTGGTAAATCCTGCTCACATACATTAAGAATCATGCTCTGTTCTCTTCAACTAATATGTACAATTTTGGGGGAGGAAACTTACCACTAACCAGCATTTCATGTTAAGAGCATCATATAATGGTACAAAGCTACTGTATCACCGGCAGTAAGCTATTTGTTGCCCAAATGATGAGCCTTGTGTTTCTTCAATATGCTTGGCAAAAACTTTTTCCTTTTTTATGATGCCTTGAGCAAGAAAACACTA
Source organism: Macrochelys suwanniensis (assembly GCA_033296515.1). NCBI lineage: Eukaryota > Metazoa > Chordata > Testudines > Chelydridae > Macrochelys > Macrochelys suwanniensis. Next base: position 27,271,437 of record CM065780.1, on the reverse strand, counting down.
AAATGGAGTCTCAAAAGCACCTGAGATGTTTCAGAACAAAAGTCCTATTGAAAGTCAACAGGGCTTGTGCTTCTACGTCCTACTGATGCTTTTGAAAATCCCCATCCTCCATATTCCCAATATTAAGTGAAGGAATGTGGTCTTTTGAGACAGCATGCATAGTGTACTAATATGGTTTTGGTTTGCAGTTTGGGATATACTCTTGGTGGATCAGTATTTTAAATCAGTAATGAGTGATAAAAAAGGGTCAATAATACTTCACTGGGTGTTGTACAGCTTATGAATACTTGTAAATTGCTTTGATTTGTGCAATTGAAGTGCAAATTATTCTTGTTAATGGCCCATGTTCTTGGCTACAGGTAAGGAGCACTGTCCTGGGCTGGCTGCCCTTTGAGGCAAGCTAGGCTCAGCTTTTCTCATGACTTAGCAGCTATCCCTGAACCTGACTGATCAGAAGGCAATGTAATTTGCCCTTGCAGCCAGCTGCAGTCACTAATGGGGCTTAATTAGACTTATCCCTGGATGTCCTGGTAAAGCAGGGAGAGCATTACTTAAATAGAGCTGGGAACACAGAAGAGGAAGAAATACTTTGGAAAAAGAAATGAGGGATGTTCCCTTCCAGGAAGAGCCTGAGACAATCAGGCTGAGGCACCTACAGAGAGTGGAGTAGGTTCCTATGGAGGAACCCTGAGATAAGGCCTACAAGGAGCTGGGAGATCCCCAGAGGTAAAGTGTGGGGGTCCCTGGTGAAGGGAAGCAATGGGGGAATATTGCTAGGGAAGTAGTGGTTCAAGAGAATCTCTGCAGGGGGCCAAGAAGAGGACATCAGTCAGGCCTGAGGGGCAGAAGAACTATATGTTTGGACACTGAACTTTAAATTAGAATTTTAGTTTCCCTGGAAGGGAAGTGAACTGTTCTGTGACTCACCCCTCTGCCCAATTCACATAAGACCTGGAGAGGGAGTCAAGTTGCTGCCTGGGACTGGCCATTGTAGGGACCAAGGAGGGGGGGGGGGGAGGAGAGAAATGAGGTGAAGTTACTTGCAATGCTGCTTCCAGGAATGGGGTGGGGGCATGCCCCAGAGGTGAGGGCATGTGCTTAGAAACACATAGAGAAACTGAGGGGAAGAGGAGCAAAGGTGTCCTTCCCTGCTCCCTAAGCCATCCGTATTCTGGACCATTCCTCCATAGTAACTTAATTATGCTAGCTGCCAATGGCCCCAAGAGGCTGATTGGATAGCTGTAGATCAGTGGGGCATTGAGGAGACCTTTCCTTGATCAAAACTCCCCACCCCAGTAGCAGGAGGGAGGTGGCATAGGAGCACCTACATTGGTTCCACACTGGTTCCACACTGCCAGAAGATTCTCCCTGAGGTGCTCCTTCCATGAATGGCTGTTGCAGGCTTTGGCACTAATTGGTGCCACACCATTTGCAGCTATCATTGTGCTGCTTTCTGGAATCTGGGCCAGGGTTTTCTCAACCTTTTATGAGACTCCGCTTTAAACAAGATTGCTTAAAGCTAGTGGAGAGATCACTAAAGGCCTGTACTAGTGCTCTGTTCCTTTCTTTACATGCCCAAGATTTCTTTCCCACCTCTCTCAGGCTCATTTTGCCAGCTCCCCCTATCCCTTCCCTGCCCCCAAAACATCCCTGCTGATAGCAAGATCCCAATACAGGGACATGTTTCATTTCAGCAGCTCCTCTGGCTCCCACACTCTGAAATGTTTCTGTTTCTTATCTCAGTGGCAAGACTTGCAGTGATTTGTGTTTTAAGCTGCTAATTTGCTACAAGTCTAATAAATACAGATAGACTCATGATGAGGAGAGAACTTACTGGACAAGCTTAAAAGTGGTTCATCTGAGCTCAGAGAAAGATCAACGTTATTTATTCAGCACAGGTTTTGCCCAAATAGTTGACTGATCAAGGAGCACCAAGCAACTCTGTTCTGCTCTCCCAGGAGCAGCCATTGTCTATTTACCCTGTATTCATCAATGCTCTATCTTCTCAACTTGGGATAGAACTGAAGCAGGAAGTTTTATTACAGAATACTGCTCTTTTCCTCAGCTCACTATATAATAGCAGAGAAGGTGTTTTGTATTAGGACTGCTTTTTTAAAATCATGTATTGCTTTATTTTGGAAAGCTACAGCAGAACAATAGGTCTCTCAGTTGAACCTGAAGGTGGTGAGGTCATTCAGATTACTTGAGGAGGAAAATTTCATAGGCTAGCTTTTCAGTGCCAGAAAAAGCTGCATTTTTTTTTAAAAACAGGGTAACTAATGTGAATTAACTATTCCACTGGGAAATCCTAGTGGAGGCAAGGTACCTGGAGCCTTTACTGTGAGGAAACTAGATGAGGTCAATGCCATACCCCATTTGTGGTTCACCTTGCATAGTCTACCACATGGGGAAAACTACTTGCCTTGTCCCCACTAGGGTTTTACAGGGAGCTAGTAATGCAGGTTGGTTACCCGACTGTTAAACCTTCACTGCCCCTCTTTTATTAGTAGAAAATATTTATCTAACAAATGCTGGATCATGAAAATAAGGCTTATAAAAAAGTAACAAGTGGTATCCAACCTCATTTCTCTGCTTCCTGCACTTTCTTGTATTCTCCTTAAGGGATAAGACCCAACACATTTGGCAATGATCCAGATACTCTGCTGGTATAAATTGGCATAGCTCCATTCAGATCAATAGAGCTCTGCTGGTTTAAACTTTGGAGTCCATCAACTTTGGTTATGCCAATGTAGAGTACATGTAGTTATCCAGAATTACAACAGAAGAGAGGAGTGATTTGTGGTGTCTATGTGCAAGAAGCAAAACATGTCTGCAATCATTATTTAAATGAAGGAGATTTTACTTTTGTTTTGGGGCTCTATAATTGAAAATGAGTGTGTGCCTGCTCTGCTGCAGGCTACATCACTTCTGAGAACAAAATGGCTGTTTAACGCTGCATACCAGGAGAGTTCTTAGGCCTTTTTTCTGAATACTTCAGTTTTTCTCCTTTCTTCCTCCTGGATGTCAATGTCTTCTGAATGAGCATTTACCATGCAGTTATCCATTAAAGCAGCAGGCTTTCCCCAATCTTCCGCAGAAAGAATCAAAGGAAGAAACTAAACTACTTAGTAATCATGATGGTAATGAAAGGATCTTCTGTGTCAAATAGTTTCAAAGGAGAGGACATTTACTCACTCCCTTTGTGGCTATCTAGTTTTGTTCAGATTGCAAGATGACTGGCCAACTAAAAGGCAGTGACTGTTCAGAAATGTCCAGGCCTGTGCCCACTTATATGCAAAGTCCAGTTAACCAAAATGCTGTTCCCCAAGGCCAGAAATCCTGCTTTAAGTGTCTTGGATTGCTTTAATGTCCATTTTCAAGATCTGAAGTATGGATTTTTAAAACTTTTTTTTTTAGGAATCATTTTGTTACATGTATCCCTAACTTTTGAACCTGCCACAAGAGTGCTCAATTACATCCGACTGCAATAGTTGATGGAAATAAAGATAACTTAAACACCATCAGTCTTCGGTTACCTTATTCCAGAGTGGAACAATCTTGAATGCCCACCTGTATATTAATCCTCATTTCTGAAGCTAATGTGATAACCTGAAAACCCAGACTTGTTCTCCAGGGGCCTCTATCAGCATAACATTTCTCTTCTCTTGTTTGTTTTGGCATCTATAATTCTCAGGGATTAGTCTAAGCTTTGGGTAGCAAAGAGTTTTAATTAAAAATAGATTGAGTAGATCAGTGAACTGTAACAAAGTCCTTGTGAACTAAGATACTGAACCTGAATAATGTCCCTTACATTTCTGTTGAAAATCAGAATGGGATTCACTGTTACTGTTGCCACCGATCTCGTCTGTTGTAGTTCTTTGCTTTCAGAGAACAGGTAATGCATCATTACATTTTTATAATCATGACCCTCAGAATACTTGAACTGTGCTCTTGGAGGCTGATAGTTTGAATCCTAATATAACTTGGTTCACCATCTAAAGGGAATTACGTGCAGGAATGAAGTGGCAAATAAGATATTCTAATACTTCATGCTTTACATCTGTGTTGAAGATTCATACTGGAACCATTAAGTATAGACCCTGCAATATAGTGAATCACAAGGCACACATAATTCTCTAGGTAATAATGACAATTGCAAGTCTCTGCCTACTTCTGCATAAGCACAGCTAAGGAGCAGAGCATTGTCTGGGGTAATAGTGTGCAATGTCACAATAGGATTTTAAAGAGAGCTCTCTAGACATCTCAGAGCAAGGGTTACTATCTGCCCACAAAGCTTTTTCTCCCCTTACTCACCAGTCTACCCTCTGTTCCTCCCTACATTCACCTTCAGGCATGATTTCTTTCAGCAGACTCAAGAATTAAATGAAGAGGTGATTGTGGTAAGGTTGAAGATGAGATTCAATTCTTCTCTCCAAAATCAGTTACTATCTTTGTAGACCTGCATTTCATTTTCAGGCTTAGAAATGTGCCTCTCTGGCTGGAGTTGGTTCTTGTTAGAAATATGGGGGTACATTTTTCAGGTGAGCTTTGGCCCACAATTCCTATTGCAGGTGCAGCTTATGCCTGCTAGAAACATTGACTCACTTTTTGGATTTTTTTACTTAAAATATTTGTGTTTAAACCGACAAATATATAATGGGTGCGGGATCTTAGTTGTCATCCATCTTATTACCTGGAAGGCACCTTTTGGAATTACTAAAATTTGTGTTTGCAAATGTCCCCAGCCTTTTTCCACCCACCGATTTAGCGGTCCCTCTTTTGCAGATATGAATTGGGCTTGCAAAAGGAAGATCAATAAACTCAGGATAAAAACTTGGAGATACCTCACAGTATTATTGCTCCCATTTAGCTGGGAAGAGGATATTACCACTGAAGCTATGCAGCTGTACATATTTTAGATCTAGCATCGAAACTATTGGCTAGCATCAAACTATTGACCCTTGGTAACAATGCCTGTGTGTCTAGCCTTGGTTTTTGTTTTTGTTTTTTTCAAATGAGGGAACCACTGCTGTGAAGAATACATGGGGATTGTGTATAATTAACTAAAAGCATCACTCCACCTGACATGGTGCATTAACTGGTAGTCTTCATGGATTTGGAGTAGAAGCATAAAATGTATGTCTGGAGGCGCCTCAGAAGGCCATCTAGTCCATGCTGAGGCAGGATTAAATATACCTAAACCTAGAAAAGAGACTTGAAGATCGGACATTTTGTTCTGCTTGAGTTTTAACACACAGAAGTTCTTTGGGTAGAAAGCTTTAATGTGGGGGCAGGGGAAACAAGGGGGTGGGGATTAATTGCCTGAAGGTTCCATTACTCTCACTCAGTACTGCTGCCCCCAGAGCACGACACATAAAACAAATCTTCAAACTACACAATAGTATGGAAACTTAACTCTTTCAACTTTCCCTCCATTTGCTTATGTTCCACCTCTTAACACAGTATTTAAGCTTCAGAGCCACATGAGTGTATTAGGATTTTTTTCACAAGTCATGCAATTTATGACTACGGTAGCCCCTGTGTCTCTTGATGCGTATGGATTATTTGCCAGCTATGGACAAACACTGTGCGTTATAAAATTGTGACTAAATTTTGGGGACCTTGTTGGCCAGGGATTGTTTATATTTAAAAAGCTGGCTACACCCAAAGTATAGTGTAGGCCTACTCTATAGTGTTGCTTTCTATAGCGTTGAAAGCAACAGCTAGTAAAGGTTCAGACAAATGAGCCAGATGTGAAAATGAAGAATATAAACATAGTTTGGACATGCAGGGGGAGGAGATGGAGAAGAAACACTGTGTAAAGAACCTGGAAGTTGATGTTGGCCCTAACTGTTAATGCTATAATGCACTAGCTGTATTTCAGACACAATTTTGCTGCTTTGTAGTTCTGCCAAGAGTCATTACCTCAATGCATTCTGTGTTTTGTCTCTTTTAATGATTACAGTACTGTGGAAAGCAAACCATCACTTATTTGTAAGCTTCAGCAAGACAGTTAGCTCTACAATATTCAACAATTTACTTGGGAAACAAATGCATCTTCTGTCAGTATCTAGGTGGCTTTTGTTGTTGCTGCTAATGTTGTTAAACACATTAATGTCCCACCTCATCACATTGAAGATCCTCAGGGCAGAGCAAACATCCCATTACAAATCAAATAACTTAAGATATTTACCTAAAATACATTAGCTGTGAGGGCATCTTTTCATAGCAATATCACCTGTCCCTTTGCAAATGTCTTTGGCATCCATAGAGAGCTACTCTACAGCAGTCTTGTACATTTGCATTATCATAATGCAATTCTAGCAAAGTCTGTAACCACCTTCTTGGAGGATGGTTACTAATATTGATGCTATGCAATCAGTAGTAGTTCTTCAGAACTTTTTCTGGGTGTCCCACAGTTGTTTCAAGAACCTGTAACAATTGGCAGGATTCACCCTTTTAGAAGGTATTGGAATCCTGCTGGGAGCTGCAAGTTAACTAATGCTCTACCATGCCTGGATCAATGTGTCATGACTCCACCTTAAATGTAAAGGAGTGGGGATGCGGTGGTCACTCCTGAGAAATTCTGCACCAAAGAATTAAAAATTCTGTGCACGTTTTAAAATTCTGCACATTTTATTTGTCAAGCATGGAGGCTCCAGCATGATATTGGAGAGCACAGGCCACTGGCTACACAGAGGTTGTAAATCACTGTGCAGCAGCTCCCCCTGGGACACAGACTCAGTAGTGAGGCTGCACCCAATCCTGCCACCATACAAGGACTAGGCCTATCCCAGAAACATCCCAAGGCCCTGCCCCTCCATGTCAGGTGCACCAAGTGTGGGCAGGCAGGCTCAGCAAGGCAGAATCCAAGTGTGTAGGGGGGCTCTAGGTGTGGGTTGAGAGCATTCTGTGTGGGGCAATCTGGGTGCAGGTGGCTCATTGGGGGATCTGGGTATGGGGGGATCTGGACGCACAGGGACTTGTTGGGGGTGGTGGTTCTGAGTGCAACAGTAATGGGACTCTTCAGGGGTCTAGGTGAAGATGGTTGGGGTTCAGCAGGGGGGTCTGGGTATCGGGATGGAGCTTGGTGGGGGGGGGGTCTGGATGTTGGGAGGCTTAGTGGGGTCCAGATGTTGAGGGAGTGGGGCTTAGTGAGGTGGGGATCCAGATCCATCCATCTGGTTGGGGCTCAGTGGGGTGGGGCTCTGGGTTCGGGTGGCTTGGGGTGGTCCAGTGGGAGTGGGACTCATCATGGGAGTTCTGAGTGCACGGTGGGGTGAGGCTCTGTGGGAGGGTCTGGGTATGAGGAGGTCTGGATGCATGTGGATTAGGCAGATGGGCAAGCACCTCCCTGTGTAGGAATCCCTTGCCTTGCAGCTGAGGAGCAATGGGCGGGGGGGGGGGGGGGGAGGCGGAGTTTGCAGTAGTTCCTGCAGTTGAGTGAGAAATCTGGGGGTGGGTCTGATCTGGCCTCATATGCCATATAGGTGAAGAGGAAGTCCCATCCTCCCCAGCCCAGCTGGGATTAGCAGCTGAGCCCAGTGCAGGGTAGGAGCCATCAGCCAGGTCTTCCCCAGTCTCATCCCCTACCCCAAAGTTATTTACCTCTCTGCTGGTTGCCCTGGGCACCCAAAACATACTGCTGGGAAGGGTCACATGACCACTCTTGTGGCTTCCCTTTGCTTCCCAATTAGAAAGTCATTTTTCTGTGTGGAAGCAAAGAAATCTGCAGGGGACATCAACTCTGCGCATGCACAGTGATGCAGAATTCCCCCAGGAGTAGGTGGTTAAGTCTCTGGTAGAGGGATTATGAGCCAGATTCTTAAAGATGCAGATCAGCATCTAGTGCATTTTTTTCCAGAAGTGCCTACATGTCTAATTCATTTATTTCAAAGGGAGTTAGGAATAAATGCTCCTGAAAATCCCACTAGGTGCTTATCTGCATCTTTAGGCTCCTGAAGACCATTTAATTCTGTCCTAGAAGCAAAGAGCTAGATTTATCTGAGCAAAGGAATCCTGGAGTAACCAAGCCTGGGTTTCATTTTCGAGATTACATTTTATTAATAAAGCCAGAAATCAGGTGGGATAATACCTTAAAATGAGTGTGTAGTTTCTCTTTGGATTTATGTGCAGACTTAAAGGATTATATCTGCATAAGGGCCAAACCAACAATAAACAAAGGCCAACATCTGGCACAGATGAGGGGGAGAGGATGAATATAGACAAGATTTTTACATTTAGCTTTTTTTTTTTGTGAGTGGGTTTTATATTTTTGTTTAATCCAATGGATGAGGGTCTTTTCTCTTAAATTAAAAAAAAAAAAAAAGGTGGTTGTAGGCAAATAGCTGTCTTCTTCCCAGTAGGTAGGGGAATACCACTCAGGCTTCTTATATGGTATGAAAAATTGCTAATCACTATGGAAGACATGATCTGAGCATTTGTTACAGGTAAGTGTTTAAAAAGGGGTTATACCAGGCCCCCCTTTACAGGTCATCTCCTCTGCTTTGCTCTTCTCCCTTCCCCATTCCACAAATTACTCTACTATGTAGGTGCTGCCCAAAGGGGCAGTTCTCGTGTGACAGTCTCCACTTTTTAGTGGAGCACTGTGGGGAGACTTCTGCCATAGTTCTAACTGTTCACATTCTGTTAGACTTGTAATACTATCCATCCCATACCTTTCAGGAGCACTAAAATCTTTTTTTTTTTTTTAAAGCAACATCTAGTACACTAAAACTGACATCACCTTTCATTTACTAACAATTTATATTGAGGTAACTCCTACTAGCCAGCTCCATTCAGGAATGAACATCCTGTTGTGCTAGGCACTGAGCATATGTAGCGAACACTACTCCCTGCACTGAGGAGCTTACAGTCAAATGTCTATGTATGTTTTGTTTTTTTTCTTTGTTCACTTTCCTGATTCATATCTGTTCACCCAAATAATTTAGTGACTTTCTCTAAAGCACCGCCACTTGAAGCTGTTCACAGAGCTCTTCTTAGATAGGCTGCTTAATTCCATGGAGCTGTTGCATCTATAACTGGAAAAAAAACTATTTTCTATTAGAATGAAATGGGTTCTTCCTTCATAGTAGGGTTGCCAGGTGCCCGGTTTTTGACCGGAGCTCCCGGTTGAAAAGGGATCCAGGTGGCTCCAGTCAGCACCACTGACTGGGCCGTTAAAAGTCCAGCCAGCAGCGCAGTGGGGCTAAGGCTGGCTCCACGCAGCTTCCAGAAGTGGCCGGCATGTCCTTGTGGCCCCTAGGTGGAGGGGCAATCAGGGAAGCCCCCAGCACTGAATCTGCAGCTCCCATTGGCCAGTAACTGCAGCCAATAGGGGCTTCAGGGACAGTGCCTGCCGGCGCGGGCAGCGCACATGGCACAGAACCACCTGGCCCCTCCACTTACGGGCCACAGGGACATGATAGCCACTTCCAGGAGCTGCGCGGAGCCAGGGCAGGTAGAGAGCCTACTTTAGCCCTGCTGTGCTGCCAGCCGGGAGCTGCCTGAGGTAAGTGCTACCCAGCTGGAGGCTGCACCCCGATCCCCCTCCTGTACCCCACCTCCCTGCCCCAGGTTGAAACTCCCTCCCAGAGCTTGCACCCCTCCCCCAGACCTGCACCACAATCCCCTCCCCCAGTCTTTCACCCCCCCACACACACCCTAACTCCCTCACAGAGCCTGCACCCAAGCCCTGAGCCCCCTTCTGCACCCCAAACCCTCATCCCTGGCCCAGCCCAGAACCCACACCCAACCCCCAGCCAAGTGAGAGTGGGGGCGAGCGAGCGATGGTGGGAGGAGTGATGGAGTCAGTAGGGGTGGGGCCTCAGGGAAGGGGTGGGGCAGGAGTGTTTGGTTTTGTGCCATGAGAAAGTTGGCAACCCTACATAGAAAAGTCTCTCTCTAACTGTCCACTCTGATAGGCTGGAATTTTTGCTAAGTGCACAGCATTGAGCCTCCTTTCCAGTCAATCATGTGAACCAAAAACCTCTTGCTCCATAAACGCTGCAATACCAGAAATGCCAACGGGGAAGAAGTTTATCCTTCTATAGTGTGTGCCTGACTGGTGTGTCAAAGTGATTAATAGAAAGAAAACAGAGCTGTGTTGCTGCCAGTTGCCCAGCACTGTGTTGGGGTGGGGTTGGGTGGGGAGAGAACGGTGTGTAAAATAAATCAGAGTAAAAGGGATCTCTCCCTCCCCCTTTCTTTCCTTGGTACATTGCTTCTCAAACTGCGAATCTTCCTCAAGGAGACTCAGATTAAGATAAAGGAGACTAACTTGAGAATTCCTCAAGTGTACATGAAAGGAATCTAAAATTTTCCACACGAGGAACAGTTTTGCAGCCCATTCATGATGTAGATATGACACAGTTGTTTTTCTAGCACTGTGATTTTTTTATTTATTTTTTAAAGAGAAGCCTGGGTTTTATTAGGAGCCTTGGCTCAAAGTGTTGCATTTTAAAGCAATCTCTGGTTTCCCTAATTATTAAAAACCTGGGGTTGAAAGGCCAACTTTTAAGAGGGGTTCAGTAGCTAGGTTAAAAATGCAAATGTAAAATAACTGTGGTAGGGAGAAGGGAATAGACCAAGAAAGGAGTAAAGGGAGTAGCTAATTGCACTTAATTGGGTCATCCTGGGGATGACTGATTAGAACAATTAATCTACCCCTGTTGTGGGGGCTTGAGCAGTGTGTGGTTATTGCACCAGCTTAAATCATAGATGAAAGGAGAAGTAAGGAAATTTTCCTTCTCTTTGAAAAGCAATCAGAAAAGCAAGAAAATACTGGAATTCTGTAGCTGCAGACACCTGAGACCTGACCCTGGAGTTGTGGGGAAAATGTAGGCTACCTTATTTGGACCTGCAGCCTTGTAAAGGAGAGGGGATGTGGACTGGAATAACACTAGTGACAGGCCCAGGACCTCTGCACTACAGTAAGTAGCAATGCCATTATTTTTTTCAATCTGGCAGCTGGTGCTATTAAAGACTGGAGGGTGAGCCCAGGTAAGGGCTGCACATGTGAGAAGCCAGTAATCCACTGGTATATAAATACATTGACTAAATCCCATGCATTAGTGAGAGCATTTGTACAGTAATCTAAAATATGAACCTCCCCTTGTGTAATCCTTCCTAATCTCCATGTGTAACTTCCATCAATAAACATACAACATTTGTATGCAAGTGTTTTCTCTAACTCACTTTCTGCACTCTTGCCTAACTAGTGTTTAAGGCATGTATAAACATTTTTAGAAATACTAGAGGTGCACTATATATTCTAGTGACAATTCTAGCTATGGATAAATTCGGTATACTCCGAATGGTACACGTCTTAATGCTAAACTCGGGATTCCTGTAATGTAGACTGCATGAAAGTCGTGGTGTTTACTTCTATCCCAACCACCTCAAAGTATTATATCTAGAAACTTAAAGCCGAAAGGCTCATTAAACAGAAGATTTCCATACATGTTGTACTAGAGCTTGCTTTATAGTAACCTCACACTTTGAAGTACAATGGAAAGACCTAACTGGGGGCCAGGTTGCAATCTGTTAACCCTGATGTTGGTTCGTGATTTAGTTTCTGTGCGGGAAGAACACTAGCAACTCATAGAATACTGAAGGTCTGTTATTCCCAACTGCTAGACACATGAGCCAATAATGAGAGGTAAATGCAAAAAGTTAATGTGTTGGTAGGGGGTTGGATGGATGTAGGGCCAGCGCGCCCACTAGGCGACCCTAGGCGGTCACCTAGGGCGCCGGGGGGTGCCTGGCCACGGCTGCCGCCCGCCCGCCCTCCCGGGGGGGGGGTGCACCTGGCCATGGCTGTAGCCCGCCCTCGCAGCTCCGTGGCTGAGCCAGGAGATGGGGGTGGGCGGCTGGGCCGGGAGCGTGCCTGGCTGCCACCCACCCTTCTGGGGGGGGGTGCCTGGCCACGGCTGCCGCCCGCCCTCCTGGCTCCGCGGCTGAGCCGGGGAGGCGCCTGGCCACGGCTGCTGCCCGCCCTCCGGGGGGGGGGGGGGGGGAGGCGCCTGGCTGCGGCTGCTGCCCCCCCCCCCCCGGCTCTGTGGTTGAGCCTGGAGCTGGGGGGCCCTGCGGGCAGGGGAGCTGCCACAGGGGGGACTGGCAGCGGGGGGGCGTTAGTTTGAGGGGGGCGCAGGGATGGTGCAAGGAAGTTTCGCCTAGAGCGCGAAACTTTCTTGCACCGGCCCTGGATGGATGTACTATAAATCTCTTCCATCGCTAAGTTCCATGCTTCTGAGATTTAAAAACTTTTCAGAGAACAAATGCTAAAATCTGGTTTTATTCACAAATGCAGCATGTTTAATGCCACCTAGCTTAAGCCTAGATTTCACAATACTTCACATTTTTTTTCTCCCCAATAGGACTGTGTGGAGTAAAGTATTAGTTAATGCAAAGAAGGGCAACAGATTCTAATAGAACTAGTCAGTTGTTGCTTGGTTTTGAGTGTCATTATGAAAGACAGCTTCAGCTAAGCTGTTCAAATATCTTATCTACAAAGAGATTTAGGCCTTGCAACATCTAACTTTTAGGTGCCTAGCCACCTAGTTGAATCAATAAGACCAGGGTTAAGTGCTTAGGCTCCTTGTACAATGCATGGAGAGAGAGTGTGCTAGCTTTTGTGGATCCAATTCCTACACATCTGAGTGGGGTACCATTGAAGTGAGCCAGTAGCAGATGCTAAGAAGAGTGATGTCTTGAGCCCTGCTCATTTCTGGGGGTTCAGTGCATGTCCCTGCTTGGGATCTGCAGCTGGGAATCATCTCCTGAAATCAGGTGCCTAAGCCATTTTGTAATCATGCCTAATATCATGCAAAATGACTGCAGGGGAAGAGGGGACATGGAGAAGGCCTCCCTTATAACCATTAGTCCAGTAGTTAGGGTTCTTGCCTGGCACATGGGAGACCCTCCTGCAGCTCCCCTCTCTACCTGATGGAAAGAGATTTGCACAGGGGTCTCTTCCTCTTCCCTCCTGCCCCCCCCCCCCCAGGTGAGTGCCCTACCACTGGACTACAGGGTATTCTGACATGGATCCTTCTCTCCTGTTTGAAACTGTCCACTGTGGATAAATAACTAAATATACACTGGGCCAGAGATGGTGGGTGCCAAATTAAAATTATCCCCAGGGAACCATTTTCCCTAAGACCAGCCCTGTGGAGCACTGGTGGGTGACTAGACAGACCGGAACCTTGCATGGCTCTCCATGTGCCCAAACAATGCCTTCCACATCTACTACTTTTAGCTGTATAGTGTCCTACTGCTTCCCCTCTGGTGGAGCCTTTCCCCACTGCAGTGAGACTCTGGCAGGGGTAAGGAAGCAGGGAAAGGCTCTGGCAGCTCCCTGCCAAAGTCTTTCCCTCCTCCTCTTCCCCCCCCCCCCCCCCCCGCCCCCGCCCCGTCACTGCAACATGTAACTACACATACCTGGCTTGCTGCTCCCAGTGTGGACAAGGCCTTAGGTGACATTTATGGTGACCATGTAGGCAGGGTGAATTTAGGTACCTATAGGGTGAGACAGCAGCTGAGCAGTACAAGCTTTCCCATGCTACCTTTCATGATTTTGCCTAATCCAGTGCTGGAGAGAGCAATTCTAGGGATGAGAAACTCAAATCTATATATCTATTCAGTGTTTGTCCTCTCTGTCAAGAATCTACCTGTTGTCGTCATTGTGGGGGTGAGTGATGTGGCCACAGTTCTACTAGAAAGTGACTTAACAGAGACCATCAACTCATTTAAAATCACCAAACAACCAGTAGATAACTACTCTCTTGGTCACCCTCAAACTACTAGATTCAAATTAGCTTCCTGCAGGTGAAAGTTTCTGTATAGCATTCAGCTGAGCCATCCACTCCTCAGTATTTTATACCCCTGACTAGCTTTATCTTTGTAGAATAACTTGAGAAGACTGGACGATGGAGAGTAAAACAGCTGGAAATGTTTATCTATTTTTCTGATCAGCAGTTGGGAAGAACTACATTATTTAGAGTTTTAATTTGGCAGTCAGATGACCACACATTTTACAGGTCTTGACATTTTGCCTAGGTTGGGTTAAGTTGTGTAGCCCTTCCTGTTCCCATTACATTGTTTTCCATGACAATAAGTTAGCGAACTTTGATGGCTTCCTATGATATGACCACTTCAGTAGGTTTTATTTTTTTTACTGAGCTTTTCCAGCTCTGCCCTATGCTTTACTGGTGCTATAAACAGCAGAAGGGCCATGCAGCAGAACAAATGGTCAAGTGGAATATGTTTTGCTTTAAAAATTTTTTTTTTAATTTAAGGTAGTACTAGTGGGTACCCAACACAGACAACCCTTCGTCTTATGTTTCAACATTATAACTTCTCCTTCATGCAGAAGGGGGATGACATTGTATTCTGCAGTATAAAACATGTATCCCAGAAATCCAGTGCACTGACTGGTGTGTGTTAGGTGCGGGAACCAGAAGCTCTTGCCAGTACATGCTGAGGATATTAGAGTTGCATTTTACTGCATAGCTGTCAAATTTAGTCAGTGAATTGCTATGAAGTAGAAGAGACTTATTCCAACAAAATCAAATTGTCAAAGTGTGTTTGTTTGTTTTTTTAAATGAGTTTCAAATTTAGTAAATGACTAGATCACATGGCAGCATAGTGGCATGCCTGCCTACAACAGGACTTTGAAATGCCTGTGGGGTTTTTTTTCTCAACTGGCTTCATTTCTCTGTGCCATCTGGGAAATAATCCACCATCAAATCAGGAAAACAATGTGTGCCATACTTGAAGAGAGTCCAGGCAGTGTTGCAAGTCAGAAGCTTTTTTTTTTTTTAAAACTTGGTCGGAACTAGATACCAGCGGCTAGCTACTACAGTCCTGGGTACATTAGAAAATTATACACAGTTAAAACCCATCTCTCTCTCTTCTCTAGTCTGTGCAGAGTCACTTTTGCCCTTGCAGAAACTGTGCACGTGTTATCACTGAAAGTCCTCGGATTTTTCAGGTAATTCTGATAGTCTGAAGAATTTTCCAAAAGCTGGAAGGAAGTTGAGTATGCATGGTGAGGACAATTCTAGAAACAGGGCTCAGAGGACTGCACCATGTGCTCTAAACTAGGATTGATAAATCCTGGGCTTTCAGCATTCTTCAGTAGCTGGTCTTGCTAACCTTTCTAGAATAATATTTACAGCAGTCCAATTAAAGCGCCAGTAAAGTCTACTTTTGACTAGAGATCCATTAAGGATATTTGTGCCCTCTGCTTTCTTACCTGGTCATTTCTGCCAAAGACACTTTTTAGAAGCTCGGGTTCAGTTTCTCCAATATGAGGGGAAAAAGCATCCATTCTTGCTCAGTTGTTCATCACAACCATCCGCTCTATTTGTTAACAGGGGAGCTCACCCATCTGAAGAATGTATTTAATGTTGGAACATATTTACTTAAATTAGTGTCTGTGTAAATAATAGAATATTGGTAACTGTTCTTACAAATTCATACAGTTGGTTGCCTGGTTAAACAGAACTCATCATCACCTCATGATTTCTGAGGAAGAGGGCAACCCTCAGACCTTAGTTACAAAATAAGGAAAATTTCCCTCCCTAGTGACTTAAGGCATAACCTTTGACTTTGAATAATTCAGGAGGAATTTGAGTCTGGATATGTCTTATTTCAACAGTTTTAGAGCTCTCTTTGGGGGAGGCGTGTGTGAGACTTCATATTTTCTAAATTATCTTCTTGAATGTGAGGGAGTGGAAAGTACAGATACTATTTCTGTTTCAAATAACAGAATACCAGCTTTCCCCATCAGCACAGATATTTGGCAACTGCTAAATATCTATTTGAGACTGTCAGAGTAAGGAAGCCTCTTCACATTTTTTTTTCCCAATACTAATGCTACTATTGTGTGTTATGAGTAGGTAACGTGAAAATCAGAAAAATCCACTGGGTAGATTACACAAGAACAAAAATGATAGGAATAAAACACTACAAATCCCAAATTCAAGGGTCACAATTGTTAGCATTTTTGAACCCATCTTTCTCCTGTTTGCATTCTACTGCATGTATAAATCCAGAGCATAGTGTTAAAAGGATGCCTGTGTAATTAATCATGAGTAACTGAATGAGATGCAGAGTAAATCAAGAGAAACATTAAAGACTTTTTCAGGAGAAAATATAATTCTGTCAAAGGAAAGCTGCTGGATATTCAACAAGCCTAGATTTAGTTTTGGGAAGAGCTGAAGTCACTCTAAGTTTGTTCTATCTTTTTGGCTCGTTCTTTGAGTCATTGCCTCTGGGGAAGTCGCAGGCCTCACTTGCAATGCAGACCAGGCTTGGTCATCAAAATGAAGGCGACAGAAGTGAAGGAATGAGGAGGCATTTAACCAAACTTTTCTGAACATCAAAAAGTGGTTTGAATTCCAGATCATAATTGTGACCTCTCCTTACTCTTCACTTAAGTAATCTCTCTAGTCAACTTTTTAAAAATCTTTCCTTGTAAATCAGTTTCTCTCTAGCCCCTGGTCATATTTGTTGCTCTCCCACTTGTCAGTGTCATTTACATAATGAAGAGCCCAGAATTGAAAATTAAGATAGCCATTAGTATGCTCTAGTTACATGCTGTGAACATGCCTGAGAGATGGTTTTTGCTTGGATCTAATCTGATATATTTATATATGGTGTATTCAGAGATAAATATCTATATCAGGTATGCCCACTATACTGGTGTACAATGGATGTCTACATACAGATATTAATTACCACACCATTTGTACTTAGTGAACATATCCACCTTTGTGCTCTTATAATGTTATTATATAACCTCTTGTGAACACATCTTTTCATGATCTGTAAAGGACAGATGTTCACCTGCTTTAATATCCTAAAAATGGCTATAAAATAGCTCGATGTGTAACTTTATGAACAAGTGCATATTAGGATAAATGTACTATTAGTACATAACTGTCATCACATTCCTCACAATCATATATTCCATTGTTCATGCAGTATGTAGCATCTAAGGCTCACTGGAAATAGTTTGGTACGAGGTCAGCCTTCTATTCCTGTCTTGATTTTTTTTTCCCTTTGAAATCGTGGGGTTTTTGGAAAAAACATTTTGTATTTTCAAAACCCAAACACAACTCTGCAGCTGTCTTGGAACTGAAGAGCTCTATTTATAGGATACTTTTCCAAGTAGAGCGGAAAACTTCTGCATAACTGATAAACAGTGATAGTTTATATTCATTCCTTTTCTCCCACAGTTCACTTATCACCTGAAGGTGATCTGTTGTGGAATATTCTGATTAATGGCTTGTCTCTTCTCTTGGAAGGCTGCAATCCAGCACTAGAGTGGGCTGCTTGCTCAATATCTTGGTGAAAACAAAGTGGTGCACTATATATTGCTTTGGAGTCTATGTACCTTGGGTGGCCTCATCTCACTCTGTACTCTTTCTTTTATGAGAGAAAGATAACTTTAAATGTTAATTGGGTTTCCCATCTCTGTAATTTCTGCCATTATGATATTAGATTCACACTTACATTTTCCCTCTTCTTCCTAATTTGCTGCTTTCCCGACTTATTTTCTTGGTTTGAGGGTATCCCAGTTGGAGCTGGTCAGCAATTTTTTTTTAACTTTTTTTTTTTTTTTTTTTAAATCAGAAAATTCATCAAACCAAATCTCTTTGCTGGCATGTATTGGTTTAAACCAGCAGTTCTCAAACTGTGGGTTGGGATTCCAAAGTGGGTTGCCACCTCGTTTTAATGAGGCCGCCAGGGTTGATGTTAGATTTGCTGGGGCCAAAACCAGAGTCCCACCACTAGGTAGGGTTGCTAGGCGTCTGGTTGTCGACCAGAATGCCCGCTAGAAAAGTCAGCACCACTGACCAGGCTGTTAAGTCTGGTCAACAGCGCAGCAGGGCTAAGGCAGGCTCCGTGTAGCTCCCAGAAGCAGACAGCATGTCCCTGCAGCTCCTAGGTGCAGGGGCAATCAGGGAAGCTCCGTGTGCTGCCCCCACCACAGCTCCCATTGGCCAGGAACCACGGCCAATGGGAGCAGCAGGGGCAGTGCCTGCAAGCACAGGCAGTGCACACCACGCAGAGCCGCCTGGCTGCACCTCCGCCTAGGGACCAGACATGCCAGCCATTTCTGAGAACAGCATGGAGCCAGGGCAAGCGGTAGGCCTGCCTTAGCTCTGCTGCATCACCAACCAGGAGCCATCTGAGGTAAGCACCGCCTGGCTGGAGCCTGCAGCCTGGATCCCCTGCCCCAGGTTGGAACCCCCTCTCACACCCCCTCCCTGAGCTCACATTCCAACCCCCAGCCCTGAGCCCGCACCCCATCCCATACCCCTGCCCCAGCCCTGAGACCTGTTCTGCATTCCAGAGCCCACATTCCCTCCTGCACTCCAAATCCCTCATCCCTGGCCCCAGTCCTGAGCCTGCTCTGGCACTCCAAATCCCTCACCTGTTCCTGCACCCCACCCCAGCCTGGAATCCTCTCCTGCATCCTGAACCTGTCATTTCTGGCCCCCAACTGGAGCCTTCACCCCCTCCTGCACTCCAGCCCCCTGTCCCAGGCCAGTAAAAGTGAGTGAGGATGGGGGAGAGCAAGTGACTGAAGGAGTGGGGCTAGAGTGAGTGGGGGGTGGGGCTCAGAAGGGGCGGGGCAGGGCAGGGGGTGGGGCCAGACTGTTCAGTTTTGTGCAATTAGAAAGTTGCCAATCCTACTGCCTGAGGGCTTCAGCCTTGGGTGGCAGGGCTCAGGTGCCTTCCCCCACCCCCAGGGACGAAGCCCTTAGGCTTTGGCTTCCACCCTTCCAGGGCAGTGGGGCTTGGGCTTTGGTCTCTTCCCCCCCCCCCCCCTCCCCCGCCCCATCCTGGGGTCACGTGGTAACTTTTGTTGTCAGAAAGGGCTCGCGGTGCAATGAAGTTAGAGAAGCCCTGGTTTAAACTTTTTTGTCAGGTCCAGGAAGGGATTTCTTGAGAGAATAGCCAAAAGTCTTATGGTTAGGACACTCACCTGGGGCGTGGGGAGACTTAGGGTAAAGTCCTTGGTCTGATGCTGGCAGATCAAGTGCCCTAATCTCTTGGCTTTCAGCTATGCTTGGGGCATTGGCTTTCAGCTATGCTTGGGGCATCAATCTCTTCTTTTTTGTGAAAAACAAACACTCTGAAGAAGAGGATCTACATTTAGAATCTTTAAAATTTTCACAGTATAGGAAAACTGTTTCCGACCTAGCGCTATTCCCAATACCATATAAATGTAACCCACATTACTCTTGTGCCCCTTTTTGTGACTGGCTCACGCATCAGGTTAATGTGCGTGTGTGGTACAGATACTAGCTTGTAACCTCTCTCCTTTAGCTCAAGCACTAGAGGCTCATTCTTTTAGTGCAAGAAGTCTTGGGCTCAAAAACTGTTTAAACAACAAAGACCACAGTTGACAACTTTGCTCCTCTGGCACAATGGAACTCTCAACAATAACTGCAAAGCTCATCTGTGCAGGAACCAGACCCCTTTTCTGGTCTGAGACTGTGGAAATAACTCCCCCAGGAACTAAGGGATTTTTGCCTTTTCTCCAACACATACGCATAGCAACAAGTATATTTACTGCACACACACAACCATACCCAAAACAACACTCCACTGCACACACTTCTCCGGATGCCCGATTGACATAGCGCACAGCAGCCTAGAACTCCCGAGCGATCTGCCAACCGCAGCCTCTCAAGCAGCTGGGATTACAGGCACGCGCCACCACTCCGGGCCCCTTCCACATGTAGATAGCAAAACCCACCAGGGATGAGATTCACCTGGGATGATTCTTCACTTGTATAATACTGGTAGGGTGCCCACCTGGGTGAGCATTTAATCCCCCTTTCCTGGCAAGGGCTACTGCTGTTTGTCCTTCCTACAGAGACCGTCAGGAGGGGGCTGTGGCGAAGGGAAGTACGTCTGCCTCCTCCCATTCTATAATCTAGTTCAGATGCTTGAGGAGAAACGGAAGGGGTGCGTGCGTGCTAGAAGTCCTGTGTACTTGCAAACCACAGGACGAGTGATACTGGAACACAGTCTAGAGGGTTGAACTCTTTGTGTAATTTCTTCTGAGGCCTGGGTTTATAGAGGCCACACAGCACTTCAATACAGTCTCATGAGAGACTGATACTAAGAAGTAGCCTGGAAGCTTGAACACCTAACTCGTTTTTCTTATGGAAACTAGTCTGAGGTAAACTCTGTTTGGCTCTTTACAGCATCAGGACTTTTTAGAAGAGTACCTTTTGTGCTTAACTGGGTCCGTGATCCACATCCCAGGGTGCTGACTACTCTAGACTCTGTCACTTTCACTAATCATTTATTTCCTTGTGTTCTTGCTTTCATTTAGGTTTCAATTTAGTCTTCATAACTATTTCTAAGTGGCTTAGTGGCAACTAGTGCACAAAATAACTCTGGGGGCTGCAGGTAACAAGCTGTCTCCAAACTAACTTGTTTTCAGACCTAACCCTAATTTAATATGACTCCAAAACAGTGCCATTTTTGGTATAATCAAGAAAAAATAAACTTTGTTTAGATTAAGCCACGATATTAATCCCAGGTAATTAGTACAGCTCTTTCCCCCTGCTATCCTGTTATCCATAATGTGTTGCCAAAGAGTTAATATTTCTTAAATGGTTCCCCCTTAATTTATTTATACTTTCCAGGTATGAGTAATAGGGTGTAGGAGTAAAGGTTATAAAATTTTCCTTTCCACTTCAGTTGGATTTATCCAGGCCACATGAAATACCTTGAGTGTGTGACTATCTGTGTGACTTGATGTGTGGTTCTTTACACCTCCTTCTTAGAAAAGCTGTCTCAAACATCAACTAGGAGCAGTTCTATGGTGTGCCAGGATATAATTACAGTGGTGCTTTATCCAGAAGGTATGCCTTACATACCTGCTCAGGATGAAAAATGATCTGTATCTTTCACTGATTAAATCATGTGGTGGTGGTGAATGTTCAAGAGCAAGCATCAATGGAATTAGAATGGTCTAAAATTCCTTTTGAATGCATGAAAAAATAAAATCATGTTCTGTATATTGGATTTGTGATAGCAGTAATAAATTGTTTAAAACTGCCCTGGTTTTGATGTGAAGGGAAAACCTATTGTTGAGGTTACTTTAAAACTGGAGTGTGCAAAGCACTCGGAAATATCCTTTAGGGAACATTTACACTGTTGGCAGGGAGGATGGACTACATGACTGAGTAGTTGTCCTCAATCTAATTTTTGTGATTAGCTATAGCTAATATATGCTAATATGACTTCAGGCTTTGCCAGATCATATTTGTGTGTATGTAATATTGGCCTAAAAAGACACATTTGTTTTCTTCTTGTATCATGTTATGCAGTGATTCCTTAACAAATCAGAGACACTCAGCAATCAGTCCAGGTTGGCCATATCTTCCTAGTTTAAAAGATGGAGAGCTGTCGTATTCTCATACAGCACCTCCTGGTGGCTGTGATTTTTAAAATTGCGGCATCATCAGACTCCAACATAGCAGGTATCATAGACTTTAAGACCAGAAGGACCATCGTGATCATCTAGTCTGACCTGCACATAGCAGGTTACAGAACCGCACCCACCCATTCCTGCAATAGACCCCTATCCTATGGCTGAGTTACTGAAGTCCTCAAATCATGATTTAAAGACTTCAAGTGAGGGAGAATCCACCATTCACACTAGTTTAAACCTGCAAGTGACCCATGCTGCAGAGGAAGGAAAAAAATACCCAGGGTCTCTGTCAATCTGACGTGGGGGGAAATTCCTTTCTGACCCCAATATAGTGGTCTGTTGGCTCCTGACCACTTCAGCAGAAGTATGGTATGCATAAAATGTGAACATATGTAACAGGCCTTGGAGTCTTCTGTGACATTTTTGTGGATGGCCCTTATGTTTGTAAGGAATCCCATTGACTTAATGAGAGTCTGTGAGTGTGAGAACAAATGGATTCTTTTGCACGATTTGGGGGGAGGGAATCTTTTTAACTTCTGCCATTTTTCTATTGGCCATTCAGAGTTTGGATACTAATTCCTTGTTTGTGTTTTATATAAGTTAATGCAACATTTGAGGTCAATCCTACAGAGTTATGGTTAGGAGATGGGCTGAATCAATGCATTTCCTGACCATTTTCTATTTCCAGCTAGCTCTGGCTTCCTATTCTTTATAGTGTACAATGACCTACTACAGACTAATGTTTCTAGGCGGATGTGACATTTATATGATTAAAATATGACCATGTAGATCATTGCTGCCATGGTTACATAATTGCAACAAATCTTGTACAAAGTATGTCATATAAGCTGTCAATGGAAAGGTAATGGTTTGCTGAATATAGTTATCCTATTTGTTTGCATATATCAGTATTGTATCTAAAGTTATGAATATTGACTATAGGCCTGTGTTTCAAATGGGTTCGCTCCTGTGATCACAACCACAAGGAAGCTTCTAGTCTGGCCAGCACATTATGAAGTAACTCTTCAAGTTGAATAGCCCATCAAAGAACACTTAACTCTCACAATGGACTATAGAAAAGTCTTATTCCTACCTGATGGACCTTCCTGTGGATGTTCTAGCTAGAGCATGGGTAATGGCTACCCTGACTCATCAAAGCATTCAAGGGCATGTGACTAGGTCATGTGATACTAAACTCCATCTTGCGTTCCTATATTTTTCCACAAACTGTGCTAAGGGCTTTGTTTGGAACAATCAAGTTTTCCCCCCACATGGCAGAAGCTATAAAAGGCTCTGGAAACATCTCCATTTTGCCTCTTTCTTGCTCTAATCTTTGGACTATGGACATGTACTAATGGGAGCGTTCTAACCAAGAGACTGAGGACCTTCCAATTAATTGGGAGCAACCAGAGACTTAACCAGTTAGCAGTTTATGCCATCACTGCTTTAAGCCTGATCCAATTATTATATGTATTTGATTCCTTTAGCCAATTTTAACACTCTCCTTTCTATGAATAAATCTTTAGATATTCGATACTAAAGGATTGGCTGTAAGCGTGTATTTGGGTAAGATCTAAAATATTCATTAACTTGGTGGGTAAGGTGCCCGATCCTTTGAGATCAGTAAAACTTTTTATATGATCAAGATTTTCAGTAATCCCCATCATATATTTGACTTGGCTGTCTGGGCGGAAGCCCAAGGCTGGGTTGCTTTAAGGGAACTATGTTTTGGCTTCTGTGTAACCAGTAAGGTATTGTAGAAGCTGTTTTGTTGCTGGGTTGGTGAATCTAAGTATTGGAATATCCACCAGTTTGGGGGATTGTCTGCCCCATTCTTTGCAGTTTGCCCTAACTGAGCAACCTCAGGGTGGCCTCCCTGGCATCTGGGTCACAGCAGACCTGTACCCTGTATGCTAGCTGAAGCATCACTAATTCCTCAGTTTAGTCCAGTATCATCTAAACATTTCAGATTTTTGAGAACTTAATGGATTTTTTTTTCTATCCTGTTTGTTCTCAAATTTCCTAGGAAACAAGTCGCCTTGTAAAGCAGCTACTAAAATGAACTATCACTTTTAGTGCACATAATGCTGTTGTGGCGGTGATGCTAAACTTCACCTGTAGTCCTTTTCTCTGCCAGGTTTTGCCACCCTCCTGCTAGATAGCAATTTACAGCCACGGCTAAATAATCAGTGAAGCCACATGAGACTAAGAGCTTGTCTACGCTGTCCCGCAATTTAGATAAGGGGGTGTGGATAGCAGTGCACACCAAAGTGCTGTGCTGTAACTCCCCCACGTGGATGTTGTGGAGGGGAACTAAAAGATCCCAAGTTCACAGTAATGAGCTTCACTCACCCCATAGTCCTACCTGTGACACAGTGTAGGCATTGCCTATGGTTAGTGGAAGTGAGAAGCCCTGTCTCATAAGGCTAACTTAAGCCCTTCACAGTGTGGGAATAGCTTACTAGGGGCAACAGAGGTCAGGAAAGCTGTTACCAAAGCTTTCCATTTCAGTATTTGCTAATGTGACTGATGCCACACCTGTGCCCACAACGAGCAGGGCAACAAAGGGGACGTGTCTTCTTCCTGGTGCAGTTAGCTGACCTTTTCAAACAAAAGACTGGATGATGTAAACAGTTGTAAAAACAACTTATGTAAACTAGCCCTTCCAAAGGAAACCCTTGGTGTTGAACGGATTGCCTGAAGTAAGGACTACCATGTGCCTCTACTCTGTATGTTGGCAAGTGTGTTTATAGCAGCAACAAAAGGCCTTGAAGCTTTTGCAACAGATAAAGTTACAGTAACTGGCTGAGCTCCTGTATACTTCCTCAATCTCTTACACAAAAACACTCACCATCTCTTGCTAGTTAAGAATGGGGGTGGGGAGGAGAAACCTAGCAAAATATGCAAAAAAATTCCCTAAGGAAATTAATCAAAGTATTTGGTGTATATTGGAACAACTAGCAATCAGCCCTAGGATAGGTTGGACAAATGAACATCTTGGGGAAAGATAGTGGCTGAATTAATATGTGGAGACTTGAAAAGCTAATGCAAAGTGGCATACGTATGAGTGAGAAGCTGTGTCTGACCTCTTCACAAATTGCATGGCTCTGACTAGTGAAATGCATTTGGATCAATGGCTGACTTCAACTAAGACCTGTGTGCATGCCAAAGGATGGGATCCATCCTGTGACTCAGGCCTTGCCAATACTTGGGATGTGCCCCAAGCTGTAGCTGCAGGGGTGCAAACCCCTAGTGTAGACCAGGAAAGCATGATTTGCACTGTGGATTTTATTCCTGTTCCATAATAAATCATTGCTTTTCCTTGCCTGTACTAAGGCTTTACACAAGTGCAATTTACACTAAGCTGAAATTGGGGCTAATTTCCAAGTCTGGGTCTGAATGAATGTTTCCCTGACAGCTAACTAAGAGGAGAAGAGACTGTGGGGGTGTGTTTTATGTAAATACAGTTTGCTCCTGCTCTGTTTACATATTCATCTGGTACAGCTTTGTCAAAGTGATCAGCTTTGGTGTTGGGTACAAATGACCTTAGTACTGAATGCAGGAGTAGTGAAATATGGTTACCAATATTGCAATTATTGTAGGAATACAGGAAAGCAGGACTGTGCTTAACCTGTCCCACATGAGGGCGATCATCCTCAGTTGAAAGAACTTCGTTAAACAGGGGCTCAAATGTCTCAACCCTGTGAAAGTAAGAGGGATGGGGGCAGGCATACCTGCCAGGAGGCTGCATATCTTCAAGAGTCCTTCCTAGACTGGTTTAACCTGTTGCTCACCACTGTTCAAAGAATAGCGCTAAATAGGCTTCATTAGGAGCCTCTTTTGTTGTTTTTAATTGCTCAATCGAAGCTGAAACCAGCTGTGGCAGGACTGTTTCTGTCCAGAGCTTAAAATCACTGAGACCGGCTGGTGGGGCATTTACCCTGTTTTCTTCTGCCCCCCTTCTCCTTCTCTCTTCCCCCCCCCCCCCGCCATAGTGGGAGGAGAATTCACACAGATGTACCTATGAGCTCTGGGTCTGCGCTGACCAGGCACAACAACTGTGTGAGTGAGGTGTTCAGAGAGACATGACAAGAACTTGGGTGTTGGCCTCAAGAACCTGAAGCAAAGGACACTGCCCACTGTACTCTGGGGAGGGTGTCTTGCTCATGCTTTTATGTTTATGAATACCGCTTGTGCTAGTGTCTCAGATTAATGCTACGTTACTTTTATTAAAGAAACTTTCTTCCTCACTCTGTGATTGTAGGAGGGGAAGAATTGCTTCTTAGAGGTGCCCAGGGGCTAGAGTGAAATTTCCCCAGGTTACTGGATGGGGTCTCAAGCCAGTTTTCTGTGTTCTTGTTGAAAAGAAACCCCCTAGATATTGAAGTCAGCCCTTCTTGATGCCCACTCCAACTGGCAGAAGGGTTACACAGGTAAAGCCTGAGCATTGGTTAAAATCATTGACTTGCAATCAGACATCAACTCAATAGCACTGTTCTATGATCTGTTTGAATAATTTATCTAAATTCTCTGCTAAGGATGATGCCATACAACTCCTTACTCACAGAGCTGAGCTAATACTTCCTGCTGTACTATAATGTCCTCTCCAGAGTTATTCCTCTGGATGCTGACTCTGGGAAATTATTCTAAAGTTTAAAAGGGGAGGAGACAATAGAGCAAGTCTTAGGGTATGTCTACACTACGAGAGTAGTTCGATTTTACTTAAACCGAATTTCTGAAACCGATATTACAAAGTCGAACGTGTGTATCCATACTAAGGACAGTAATTCGACTTGTGAGTCCACAGTAACGGTGCAAGCATCGACATTGCAAGCGGTGCACTGTGGGTAGCTATCCCGCAGTCCCCGCTGCCCATTGGAATTCTGGGTCAAGCCCCCAATGCCTGCTGGGGCAGAAAATGTGTCATGGGTGGTTTTGGGTAACTGTCGTCATTCAACCCTCACTCCCGCCCTCCCTCCATGAAAGCGGTGGCAGTCAAGCATTTCGCACCCTTTTCTAGTGATTGACAGCGTGAACGCCACAGCACCGCGAGCATGGAGCCCGCTGCGATCATCGCTGCAGTTATGGCCGTTGTCAACACCTCTCGCCTTATAGTCCACCTTTTTCAGAGGCAGATGCTGAGAAATCAGGCGAGGAGGCTATGGCAGCACGGTGAGGACATCGACTCTGAGACGGGCACAGACCTCTCACAAAGCACGGGACCCCACACCGTGGACATCATGGTGGCATTGGGTCATGTTGATGCAGTGGAACGGCAATTCTGGGCCCAGGAAACAAGCACGGACTGGTGGGACCACATAGTGCTGCAGGTCTGGGATGAATCACAGTGGCTGCGAAACTTTCGAATGCGTAAGAGCACGTTCCTGGAACTGTGACTTGCTGTCCCCTGCCCTAAAGCGCCAGGACACCAGGATGTGAGCAGCCCTGACATTCCAAAAGCGAGTGGCTATAGCCTTCTGGAAGCTTGCAACATCAGACAGCTACTGGTCAGTTGCAAATCAATTTGGAGTGGGCAAATCTACCGTGGGGGTTGCTGTGATGCAAGTAGCCAACGCAATCGTTGAGCTGCTGCTCTCAAAGGTAGTGACCCTGGGAAACGTGCAGGTGATCATAGATGGCTTCGCTGTGATGGGATTCCCAAACTGCGGTGGGGCTATAGATGGAACGCACATCCCTATCCTGGGACCGGACCACCAGGGCAGCCAGTACATTAACCAAAAGGACTACTTTTCAATGGTGCTGCAAGCACTGGTGGATCATAAGGGACGTTTTACCAACATCAGCGTCGGATGGCCGGGCAAGGTTCATGATGCTTGCATTTTCAGGAACTCTGGTCTGTTTAGATGGCTGCAGGAAGGTATTTACTTCCCGGACCAGAAAATAACTGTTGGGGATGTGGAGATGCCTATAGTGCTTCTTGGGGACCCAGCCTACCCACTAATGCCCTGGCTCAAGAAGCCGTACACAGGCGCCCTGGATAGTGAAAAGGAGCTCTTCAACTACGGTCTGAGCAAGTGCAGAATGGTGGTGGAGTGTGCTTTCGGACACTTGAAGGGGAGATGGAGAAGCTTACTGACTCGCTCTGATCTCAGCGAAACCAATATCCCCATTGTTATTGCAGCTTGCTGTGTGCTCCACAATCTCTGTGAGAGCAAGGGGAAGACGTTTATGGCGTGGTGGTAAGTTGAGGCAAATCACCTGGCTGCTGATTATGTGCAGCCAGGCACCCGGGCGATTAGAAGAGCCCAGCGGGATGCGCTGCGCATCCAGGAAGCTTTGACAGCTAGCTTCCAGACTGACCAGGCTTACCAGTGACTATTACATTTGTTTAAACAGAAGGTGAACCTGCTCCCGTTTCTTTACCCTGTTAATATTGCCTATCCTCTCCAATTACCAGCCCCCTCCAAACACACCTTTAAAAAAAAAAAAGGAAACATTGTTCAAGAAAAACCGTCTGTTTTAGTAAGGATTTCAGGGTATGTTAATTTTGACTGGAGGCAGGATGACAGAGCCCCACAGCAGGGGATCTGTAACCGACCTCCCCCGCCACAAAGTCACACAGCCCCACCCCCACAGAACATGAAAACTACCTCCCATACTGACCACGGTACCTACTGACTGTAATGTGTGTATAACCTTCTGGTGAACCTGCCCCCGTGTCTGTACCCTGGTAAAGGTGCCTATCCTCTCCAATTACCAACCCCCTTGCCCCCCTTCAAACACACCGTCCTTTAAAAGAAAATGAAGGAAACAGTAATTAACAGAAACATATTTTTTATTAAGGACTTAACAGTTATGGGATTAAACTTGGATGGGGGCTGGGGTGGGGTGCGGTTGGAGGGAAGTAAAGAAAGCATCAAATCTTGGGGAACGAGACTCTTCTGCTACTTGAGCAGTCCGCAGGGGTGGACTGATTGTTTCCACGGCCCCTGCCGACCCTCCGTCTTGGGACTTTGGGTGAGGGGGTATGGGACTTTGTGGCGGGGGAGGGCGGTTAGAGATCTGATGCAGCGGGGCTCTGTCCTCCTGCCTCTGGTCCTGCAAAACATCTACAAGGCACCGGAGCATATCCGTTTGCTCCCGCATTAGCCCAAGCAGCGTCTGAGTCGCCTGCTGGTCTTCCTGCCGCCACCTGTCCTCATGAGCTTCCGTCCTCTGCTCCCGTTCACTGGATGCTCACCGGTATTGAGACATGTCCTCTCTCCACTGGGTCTGCTGTGCCGCCTCAGTTCGGGAACAGACCATAAGTTCGGAGAACATCTCGTCCCGCGTTCTTTTTTTTCGCCGCCTGATTTGTGCCAGCCTCTGGGAGGGAGATGCCGGGGTAGCCCGGGAGACTGTGGAATGGGAAAAAGGGAGTGAATTCCTCACAAAGATACATTTTTGCGAACAATGAATATAGTCTTTCCCTCTGAACAAGACCATGCACGCTACCTATCACATGTGCACTCAGTACAAGGTCGAATTTTCAATCTTTATATTGAGTGCCTGGGGTCTTGGTGTACAGATCACACAAGCGGGGCCGGACAACGGAATTCGGCTAGCAGCAGGCCATGGTAAGCCGTAGACTTTTGGCTGCTGAAAGCTTAATTTACAGCAGCGCCCTCCTTTCACGTTCCAAGCACAGCTCCTAGCGTTGGCCAGTTCCTGCTGCCGGCGATCCGGCCAGCAAGAACTCTCCCCCTGTGTCCGTCCCCCCCCCCCCCCCACGCCACATGGCTGTCCACGGTAATGGTCCCCGCATGCTGCCGGCAATCCGGCCAGCAAGAACTCTCCCCCTGTCCCCCTCACTGCGTGGCTGTCCACGGTAACGGTCCCCACATGCTGCCGGCGATCCGGCCAGCAAGAACTCTCCCCTTGACCGCGTGGCTGTTCCCGGGAACGATCACTGCATGCTGCTGGTGAACTGCCAAGCAGGAATGTCCCCCCCACTCCTCGCCCCCACCGCGTGGCTGGGAACCGCCGGCTACATTTCTTTAAAAGGAACAGGCAACCAGTCCCCATACTAAAATTCACCTAATTCAAACCAGGTCACCATGACTGATATCACTCTGAGGATTACACAGACAGAGAAGGATCGTATGCTGCGTGAATGCCAGCAAACACCGGGGCCGTATGCCGCCATGCTTTGTCAGGCAATGATACTGGAGTACCTGCTACTAACCAGTTTCCTACCATGGAGGACGCAATAAGGCCGCTTTCCCCAGAAACCTTATGCAAAGGCTTTCACTGTACCTCCAGGAGATCTTCATGGAGATGTCCCAGGAGGATTTCTGCTCTATCCCCAGACATGTTAACAGACTTTTCCAGTAGCTGCACTGGCCCTGAATGCAGCTAAACCACCTAGGGCAAAGTAATCATTAAAAACCCATTTCTAAAATGCCATGTTTATTCTATTCAAAAGAAATGTTTAAGACGCTCACCCACTGATCCTTCCCCTGATTCATGGTCCAGCTTACCACCTTGGGAGGGTTGGTAGGGGATCTCCGTTAGGGTGATGAAGAGATCCTGGCTGTCTGGGAAATCAGCGTTGAAAGCGCTGTCGACTGCCTCGTCCTCCTCATCTCCTTCATCATCTTCCCCGTCCGCGAAAACCTCAGAGGAAGCAGCGTAGACAATACCCCATCGAAGTCCACGGACAGGGGTGGGGTAGTGGTGGCGGCCCCACCTAGGATAGCATGCCGTGCCGCGTAGAAACAGCATGTCTGGGGCTGAGACCCGGAGCGTCCGTTGGACTCCTTGGTCTTCTGGTACGCTTGTCTCAGCTCCTTGATTTTCACGTGGCACTGCGTTGCATCCCGGCCGTATCCTCTGTCCGTCATGGCCTTGGAGATCTTCTCGTAGATCTTCGCATTCCGTCTTTTCGATCGCAGCTCTGAAAGCACGGACTCATCGCCCCATACAGCGATCAGATCCAACACTTCCCGATCAGTCCATGCTGGAGCCCTCTTTCAATTCTGGGATTGCATGGTCAGCTCTGCTGGAGAGCTCTGCATCGTTGCCAGTGCCGCTGAGCTCACCACGATGTCCAAACAGGAAATGAAATTCAAACTGGCCAAACAGGAAGAGGAATTCAAATTTTCCCGGGTCTTTTCCTGTGTGGCTGGTCAGAGCATCCGAGCTCGGACTGCTGTCCGGAGTGTCCACAGAGTGGTGCACTGTGGGATAGCTCCCGGAGCTATTAGCGTCAAATTCCATCCACACTAACCATAATTTGACATGGCCATGTCGAATTTAGCGCTACTCCCCTCATTGGGGAGGATTACAGAAATCGATTTAAAGAGCCCATTATGTCGAAATAAATAGCTTCGTTGTGTGGATGGGTGCAGGGTTAATTCGAGTTAACACTGCTAAATTCAACATAAACTCCTAGTGTAGACCAGGCCTAGGAAGTAATACTGGGAAGCACTGCTAAGGCTTTAGGGGTTGCAGGTTTGGGGAGGGTGGTTTGTATTAGCACTGACCTTTCATCTGTCTAAGCCAGAGGTGGACAAACTATGGTGCTCCCCCTTGTTCCATGTGGGGCTAGTCACAGTTTGGGGAACTCTGGTATAAAGCCTTGCCAGGATCTGTGTCCTAGGTGGATGGAAGTTAGGCATGCTGATGGATTTCAAAAGCCCTGTTTATCCCAGAGTTGCTGCCACTCCGAGAAGACCTAGCTGTAGGCCCTGATATGCTGTTCTTAATCCAAGACTGGCACTGGACTGGCAGCACTGGACGTTACTGCATGAACAGCCATTGCAAAAGGATGTTGTAAAGTCTGTCATGAGAAGTCCAGCAGGAACTGCAAGTATAGGTGTTTGCCTTCTGGAGGCAGACAGATCTTGTGGGATGTTGCTTATTTGTACCTATTGGAACCATTGTCACCGTAGCGTGTGGTAGTCTGGCTCTGTCATGGCACTTGATGCCATCACTCTTAAAACTGCATCTTATTGAAGTTTTGGGAGAGATATCTAAATCAGCATGTATAAATTAGATGTTAGTGGTTGCCTTAGCCACATTAACAATAGAGCTGACTGTATTCAGCGCTGAATACAATGAGATGCTGGTTCCAGGATTCTGCTCCTCACCGTTGCACAATATTCCACTGGACCAAATACCAGTGCCAGGACTGAGGTTTGTAAAACATTTGCCTTTTTCTTTGTGTCTACATAGGACCAGTACATTAGACTGTGGTCCAGTTTGACGCCGAAATAAGTGATCAGGAAGTGGACAGTCTTCATCATGAACTATAAGGAGGTGATTAGCCAGTCAACTGTTCAGATGGAAGGTATTGGCCATAGATTCACTTACTTTGTCAGTGGAGACTTGCATTAAGTGGCCAGAACATTTATGCTCTGACTGAGTGACCCTTCAATATCACATAGATCATTACCAAATCAGCGAGACAGATGTCATCCATATACATACTTAGTTGTTAGGGCATAAGTATACACGTGGAAAAAGAGAGGTGCTAGAATGGATCTCTGTGGGAGTCTGTTACTGAGATGCCTAAGTCAGATGACTTTGTCTCCAGTTTGTAAGATGAAACTCTGATTTTTATCATCACTTCCAGGGACTTACAGGGAATAGTCTGCAACAACTTGGCAGTCAGCCCCAGGTGCCAGATGGTATCATGTGCAGCTGACAGACTTCCCCCCTCCCCCCGCCACCCAAATGGTGCCAACTTTCCTGCCCTTCTCAAAGATATCTTGACTGACTTGATCTTGAGTATACTGTCATCATCTGAGGGCAGCCTGAACAAAGGCCAGTTGTAGTTTGATAACCTTGTTGATGCACATCAGAATCGGTCTCTCCATAAGCTTGTATGTGAATGTGTCACACAGGAGAGAGATGGGTTGGTATCTCTTGGGGATCTTCCAGCAGTTTTGCTGGTGCCAGCATAGGTGCCGACTCCGTGGGTGCTCCGGGGCTGGAGCATCCACGGGGAAAAATTGGTGGGTTCAGAGCACCCCCCCCCCCCCCCCACACACACACACACACACACACACACACACACACACACACCCAGCTCACCTCTCCACCTCAGCCTTTCCGCCTCCCGAGGCTCCGCCCGACGCCAAGCCGAAGCCGCTTTTCCTGGCTCCAGCTGTTCGGCGGTGCGCCACACGCCTGGGGTGGCGCCTCGGAGGAGGGGTATGGGGAGAAGGCAGAGCCAAGCCCTCCTCCCCATACCTCTCCCCCGAGGCGCCACCCCATTTATCCTTTTGCGTAAGGACTGTCCAGTTTGACCGATGTACATAGCAGAGGGGTATTGCTGGCACATTATGGCATATATGACATTGGTGGATGTGCAGGTGAATGAACCGGCCTGTGAAAGTGAGGCCTTGGGAGGCAGGCCAGTCCTCGCCCACAGACAACCTGCCAACCTGAAGCATATTCTCACCAGCAACTACACACCACACCATAATAACTCTAACTCAGGAACCAATCCATGCAACAAACCTCAATGCCAACTTTGCCCACATATCTACACCAGGAACACCATCACAGGACCTAACCAGATCAGCCACACCATCACCGGTTCATTCACCTGCACATCCACCAATGTCATATATGCCATAATGTGCCAGCAATGCCCCTCTGCTATGTACATCGGTCAAACTGGACAGTCCTTACGCAAAAGGATAAATGGACACATCAGATATAAGGAATGGCAATATACAAAAGCCTGTAGGAGAACACTTCAACCTCCCTGGACACACAATTGCAGACTTAAAGGTAGCCATCCTGCAGCAAAAAAACTTCAGGACCAGACTCCAAAGAGAAACTGTAGAGCTTCAGTTCATTTGCAAATTTGACACCATCAGCTCAGGACTAAACAAAGACTATGAATGGCTAGCCAACTACAAAAGCAGTTTCTTCTCCCTTGGTGTTCACACCTCAACGGCTAGAAGAGGGCCTCACCCTCCCTGATTAAGCTAACCTCGTTATCTCTAGCCTGAATCTTCCCTGCACATTTATATCTGCCCCTGGACATTTCCACTCCTTGCATCCGAAGAAATGGGTATTCACCCACGAAAGCTTATGCTTCAATACCTCTTTTAGTCTATAAGGTGCCACAGGACCCTTTGCCGCTTCTACAGATCCAGACTAACACGGCTACCCCTCTGACACTTTCCAGAAACTGGAATCCCCACAGCATGGGGTCTGTAGTCAGGGCACTTTTTCTTTCTGAGCTGTACATGTCCCTCAAGTAATCTCCTGAGGGATTAAGCAATATAAAGCATCTGATTGATCAGCACTTCTGACTTTTTAAAAAACAAACAAAAACAGTGCCTTTAGTTTAAGGACTGGTAATCTGGTCATCTGAAGGGAATGACTCACTTTTTTTCACAATGAAGTAACTGATCTAATACTTTGTTGCTTTGATAATGACTTTGTGTAGGATTTAAGGCCTTTATCCCTTTATAGTTAAGGGATAGGTCTAATTCCCAGTGTGGTGTAAGCATCAGAAAGGTGGCTTCTCCCCTCTCCTTGCCTGGGTTGGGTTCTGGGATCTGAGAGAACAGCTTTATGATGCAGAATATAAGCAACAAAGAAAAGGCAAACTGTCCTCAGCAAGAGCTCCTGTAATAGGGAGGGCAAGGAAGAAGAGAAGAACAGCTAGTCCTATAGGAAGAGAGGAAGAGTCCATGGCGATAACTGCACCAAATACAAGCATCAGGAGGATACAGGATGGGTTGCAGAGGACTGCAAGGGAGAATAGGAATCAAGAGGACTTGCAGCCAGAGGGAACAGGGGATAGACCAGAGAATTGCATCATTACCAGGAAAAGGCAGGTCTACTTGATTGTGGACGCCTTACTGAGAAGAATAGACAGGCCTGTAACCAGAGCTGATCCAGAGAACAGAAGGGTGTTCTGTTTGCCGGGTGCTAAGATACAGGATGTGGACCTGAGGCTGAAGAGGATCCTAACAGGAGTGGGAAAGAATCCACTGATTGTCCTTCATGTGGGAACAAATGATACGGCTAGATTCTCGCTGGAACGTATCAAGGGATACTATGCGAGGCTGGGGAAGACGCTTAAGGAAATTGAGGCTCAGGTGATCTTCAGTGGGATTCTTCCCATTCCTAGAGAAGGGCAACAAAGGTGTGACAAGATTGATGATCAATGGATGGCTCAGGCAGTGGTGCTATAAGGAGGGCTTTGGGATGTATGGCCACTGGGAGGTATTAATGGATAGAGGACTGTTCTCTCGGGATGGACTTCACCTGAGTAGGGAAGGAAATAGACTTCTAGGATGGAGGCTGGCACAACTGACTGAGAGCTTTAAACTAGGTATTTGGGGGAGATGTCCAGGTAATCTCCACACTGGATTTTAACACTAAGAGGGAATAAAACTAAGTAAGAGAGGATACAGCCGTGGATAGGGGAATGGAAATAAGGAGGAATGGTAGTGTAGATACCAGTCTAATAGGTGATACTGGTGGTAGAATGTTTGTGCCTAATCGGGTAAAGAATTTGAGCAAAGCCAAACAGCAAAAATTAAGATGTTTGTACACCAATGCGAGGAGCCTAGGCAACAAAATGGAGGAACTAGAGCTACTGGTGCAGGAAGTGAAACCAGATATTATAGGGATAACAGAAACATGGTGGAATAGTAGTCATGACTGGAGTACAGGTATTGAAAGGTATGTGCTGTTTAGGAAAGACAGAAATAAAGGCAAAGGTGGTGGAATAGCATTGTATATCGATGAGGTAGATTGTAAAGAAATAAGAAGTGATGGAATGGTTAAGACAGAGTCTGTCTGGGCAAAAATCACATTGGGGAAGAAAGCTATCCTCTGGGATAGTGCTTTGGGGTGTGCTATAGACCACCAGGATCTGATTTGGATATGGATAGAGACCTCTTTAATGTTTTTAATGAAATAAATACTTATGGAAATTGTGTGATCATGGGAGACTTTAACTTCCCAGATATAGACTGGAGGACAAGTGCTAGTAGTAATAATAGGGCTCAGATTTTACTGGATGCGATATTGATGGATTTCTTCACCAAGTAGTAGCTGAACCAACAAGAGGGGATGCCATTTTAGATTTGGTTTTGGTGAGTAGTGAGGACCTCATAGAAGAAATGGTTGTAGGGGACAACCTTGGTTCGAGCAATCATGAGCTAATTCAGTTCCAACTAAATGGAAGGATAAATAAAAATAGATCTGTGAGTAGGGTTTTTGATTTCAGAAGGGCTGGATGAGCAAGCATCTCAGAGAGGTGATTACGAAAAAGCAGAAAGCCAACAAGGAGTGGAAGATGGGAAGGATCAGCAAGCAAAGCTCCTTATTGAGGTCCGAACATGTAGGGATAAAGTGAGAGAGGCCAAAAGCTATGTAGAGCTGGACCTTGCAAAGGGAATTAAGAACAATAGTAAAAGGTTCTGTAGCCATATAAATAAGAAGAAAACAAAGAAAGAAGTGGGACCGCTAAACACTGAGGATGGAGTGGAGGTTAAGGATAATCTAGGCATGGTCCAATATCTAAACAAATCCTTTGCCTCCATCTTTAATGAGGATATGGAGGTAGATATTACCACATTCGAGGTAGAAGTCAAACTTGAACAGCTTAATCGGGGGACCCAGCTAAATCGGGGGGCCCAAATAATCTTCATCCAGAATATTAATGGCACTGGCACATGAAATTGCAAGCCCATTAACAAGAATTTTTAATGAATCTGTAAACTCAGGGGTTGTACCGCATGACTGGAGCATTGCTAACATAGTTCCTATTTTTAAGAGCGGGGGGGTGGGGGGGAGTGATCCGGATAACTACAGGCCTGTTAGTGTGACATCTGTAGTATGCAAGGTCTTGGAAACAATTTTGAAGGAGAAAGTAGTTAAGGACATTGAGGTCAATGGTAATTGGGATAAAATACAACATGGCTTTACAAAAGGTAGATTGTGCCAAACGAATCTGATCTCCTTCTTTGAGAAGGTAACAGATTTTTTAGACAAAGGAAACGCAGTGGATCTAATTTACCTCGATTTCAGTAAGGCATTTGATATGGTTCCACATGGGAAATTATTAGTTAAATTGGAAAAGATGGAGATCAATATGAAAATTGAAAGGTGGATAAAGAACTGGTTAAAGGGGAGACTACAATGGGTCATACTGAAAGGTGAACTGTCAGGCTGGAGGGAGGTTACTAGTGGAGTTTCTCAGGGATCGGTTTTGGGACTGATCTTATTAAATCTTTTTATTGCTGACCTCGGCACCAAAAGTGGGAGTGTGCTAATAAAATTTGCGGATGACACAAAGCTAGGAGGTATTGCCAATACAGAGAAGGATCAGAATATCATACAGGAAGATCTGGATGACCTTGTAAACTGAAGTAATAGTAATAGGATGAAATTTAATAGTGAAAAGTGTAAGATTATGCATTTAGGGATTAATAACAAGAATGTTAGTTATAAACTGGGGATGCATCAGTTGGAAGTAACAGAGGAGGAGAAGGACCTTGAAGTATTGGTTGATCACAGGAGGACTATGAGCTGTCAATGTGATATGGCCATGAAAAAAGCTAATGCCGTCTTGGGATGCATCAGGCAAGGTATTTCCAGTAGAGATAAGGAGGTGTTAGTACCGTTATACAAGGCACTGGTGAGACCTCATCTGGAATAGTGTGTGCAGTTCTGGTCTCCCATGTTTAAGAAGAATGAATTCAAACTGGAACAGGTACAGAGAAGGGCTACTAGGATGATCTGAGGAATGGAAGACCTGTCTTATGAAAGGAGACTCAAAGAGCTTGGCTTGTTTAGCCTAACCGAAAGAAGACTGAGGGGAGATATGATTGTTCCCTATAAATATATCAGAGGGATAAATACCAGGGAGGGAGCGGATTTAAGCTCAGTACCAATGTGGACAAATGGATATAAACTGGCCATCATGAAGTTTTAGACTTGAAATTAGATGAATGTTTCTAACCATCAGAGGAGTGAAGTTCTGGAACAGCCTTCCAAGGGAAGCAGTGTGGGCAAAAGACATATCTGGCTTCAAGACTAAGCTTATGGAGAGGATGGTATGATGGGATAGCCTAATTTTGGCAATTAATTGATCTTTGACTATTTAGTGGTAAATATGCCCAATGGCCTGTGATGGGATGTTAGATGGGGAGGGATCTGAGTTACTACAGAGAATTCTTTCCTGGTTGTCTGGCTGGTGAGTCATGCCCACATGCTCAGGGTTTAGCTGATCGCCATATTTGAGGTCGGGAAGGAATTTTCCTCCAGTGCAGACTGGCAGAGGCCCTGGGGGTTTTTCACCTTCCTCTGCAGCGTGGAGCACAGGTCACTTGCTGGAGGATTCTCAGCACCTTGAAGTCTTTAAACCATGATTTGAGGACTTCAGTAGCTCAGGCATAGGTTAGGAGTTTATTACAGGAGTGGGTGAGTGAGATTCTGTGGCCTGCATTGTGCAGGAGGTCAGACTAAACGATCATAATGGTCCCTTCTGACCTTAGTCTGTGTCTCTAATAAGGCTCCTTGGGGCGGACAGTCATTTGGCTGAACTTCCCCTTGTTTGTTGTTGGCAACTATAATGTTACAGACCAAACTACTTGAAAATGAAATTTATCAGCTGTATACAAAGCCCATCAATAGAGCTAGATCTAAACACTTTTTCAGCCACAAATTGAATTCAGTTTTAACTCAGGATGGAGAAGATGGAACACTTTCCCTTCCTCCTGCCCCACCCCGCCTGAATTACTAAGTGGGCTTTCCATTTAGCAGCCACAATTGAATGCTGTTGATCACTGTCTCTGTTGCTCGTATATCTTTCTCTAGGTTTTACAAGGATTTTGCAAAGAATTTGGGTGTGCGGGGGGTATATTTCTTTTGTGCAAGGTATTGTTTAGTAAAGGAAAATGTGGTTCTTCTACCTTTTTTTAATGTTGCACATTAACATATAATCACTATCTTAAATCTATTGCTGATTGCTACATTCTTTAAGAACTGGGACCAGGGAATTGGCACAGACGAAGGCCTATAATATCTGGAACAATTTGGTTTCCATAGTATCCCCTAAACGTATAACCTATTTTGTTCCTGGAATTAATATCACTGCCAGACTGAAGTCTGGACTGAGGCATGGGCTAAAGTTTAATTCTGGGACCCTTGTATAATGTAGGCATTACTTAAAACTTCATCTTTCTTGAAGGAAGATCTTGAAGTTCCAGATGTTTGAGCTTTTATGAATTGGAGGTGTGCTCATGAGAATTGACTGGTACCCTAGCCTGGTTACCAGGTTCCCTGAGACTAGTATGCTGAGCTAGAAGTTAAGACGCAGCTACTGAATCACCAATACTGCAGAGAAGAGTCAATATGAGCTGTATTTAATTTTCTTCCCTGAAGTTTGCAGAGCTAGTTCAATTCTAGAGTCAGTTCGTTAAAGAAGATCTTTCGAACAGCTGCTTGACTGAGCTCTTTTCCTAACTTATTAAGATTAAAGCTGCACTCTGTTGTGAATGCTAGCCAATAAATTCTTTGTTGCAAGATCATGGCCAAGTGACTGGTAACCTAATATTTACACTTCTAATATAGAAGACTTCTAATATAGAAGACTAATATTTAGGCGGGGGTCTAAAATATTAAATAGCTCCCTGTGATTTCATTGAACAAATTTTTCCAAATTGTCAGTTCTCTGAGCCTTTATACTTGTCTATATGTTTGGATTCGGCAGCATTCATCAGTACTGTATCTTTCAAAGAGTGCCAAATTTCTTTTCACAGGAGTCTAAGCTCTGTTATACTTCCTAGCAGTAAAAAAAATAGAAGTCCTATAATATCTACTGGTGAGAAAGAAGCTACAAAGAGAAAGCAACAAGACTGAGCCAGAAAAAGCCGATACATATGCAGGCTATTCCTTTCTCCTCCTGATAGAAGTAGTACTTCTAGACAAAACCAGAAGAGTCCTCTGCATGAAGGATAAGATCCATTGGAGGACTATTATAGAAATCTTGAAACTTGGGTGGCTAAAGCTAGGCAGCAAAAAGGATTTAGGTGCCTAACTTCAGGCACACCAACTTATGGGTTAGCCCTTTGTGAGCAACAAAATGACAGAAAACAAGCAAAGCAGTATACCTGAGCCTACCTTCACACTCGGAAGGAATATTTTCTTCTACCCCATTCTCATCCTTCTTGGCTGCTTCTAGATTGTATTTACTATCTTGAGCTATGAACACAAAACAAACCTTCTATCCAGAGTCTATTAATGCAGACTTCACTTATGTGATCCTTGAGTCACCTACTTGCAATTTTAATATGGCAAAGTTGCAAGAGTCTGCTTGAGTGATTGAATATAATCAGTCAACCCAGGATATAAAATGGGAAATGAAGGGTGTTATTGTTACTGTTAGGGGCAAGTGGATCCCATTAGGAATTATTTCAGAGATCAGATGTTTATGCTCATAAACAGTTTCACACTCAGGTGAATTGCTACTAATGGTTGTGCCTATTTTTACATGAAGTATACCAGACATAAAGGGCTGAGGCTCAATTACACTCTATAGGAAACTGGTGGAGAAGTGCAAAATATTCATATTCAGTATTTCATTTCATTTAGATCTCTCCTTGGACTACAAGGCCTTGAGTTTTGGTAACCTTGATAACCAGCAAGGTGCATTTATTTTGTTTAAATAAGGTTAGATTTACAGAAAGCAGGTGGCCTTGCAATGTCTATTGATTCTGTCATAAAACAGCACAAAGCAGTTATTCATTGTACCGTACATATGTGTCATCCAATTCAAAGTGAGTCATCAGCTATATTTACCAGGCCGTATGGTGACCTTCCTGATTGATTATTTTCTCACCCTTAGCCCATGATAACCTGAGTTGTGGCAATAGCAGTCGTTTTTAATGTTGCCTGTTATGTATAACATGATCACTTTCTGGGACAAATTAATTACACTAGTGAAAAGTGTGTAAAGTGAGCAGAATCAGAAGCCTTCTAAGATTGCAGAACACTTTTCATTATAAGCCTCTGTTCACCAAAATATAATTGATCAAGCTGAAACTTTCCATGGTGTGTGTGTGTGTGTGTGTGTGTGTGTTTCAGCAAAAAATGGTTTGGTTATTTCTGAGAACAAGATTAGAGGAAAAATTCACTAGTTTTGTCAATATATTAAACTTTTTTCAACTGATTCTGAAGAGCTCTAGTACCTCTGTTTTGGAGAATGGACTTGAAATTTGGCAGGGAATAGTCCTGAGGTCAGAATATGGCTTTTGTGCTTACATAAAAAGTCCACCCAGAGCTGGCTGAGTTATAAGCCTCTGAAAATCACTACTTGCAAATGGTCAGAGTTTGTTAGGGACTTAAGTTTTAAAATTTCTGAACGTGCTCCCAGTCCCACAGAGCTTCCTAACATCCTGTCTGCACTGAGCATTTTCCTGGACACAGAAATGGAGCTTCAGACAGGGAGATAATTCAACAGTTGTACTGCATAAGGGGAAGACAGTCTGTCAACAAACTAGGGACTTTCTCTCTCTCTGGGTTGCCAAGGCTAGGAATGTTATCAGCCTGTTAAATAAAGGGGGGTGTGTGCACATCCCTTTTCATTATACAGTGAGAGTGCAAAGTATTCAGGCTCTGGAGAGAGGGAACAGAAGTATGCCTCCTAAAAACTATTACCTTTGGACCAAAAAAAATCTAGCCAGAGCTTCACTTCTTAATCATCCCCCAAAGCATTTTAATATTATTTTAATGGAGGGTGGGGAGCCAGATTAGGTCTGTTTTTTGTCTTATTGGGGGGGTGGGGGGAAAGAGGTATAGCTCAGTGGTTTGAGCATTGGCCTGCTAAACCCAGGGTTGTGAGTTCAATCCTTGAGGTGGGCTACTTAGGGAGCTGGGGCAAAAATCTGTCAGGGAAGAGTACTTGGTCCTGCTAGTGAAGGCAGGGGACTGAACTCAATGACCTTTTCAAGGTCCTTCTAGTTCTATTAACAAAATATTTTTTTTAGAAATGAATCTGAATTCAGTAGCTTTGCCTGTATGAAATAGAATCTGTATGCTAATCTCAAAAGGGGTCCAGAGAATGCATATAATCTAGGGGAGACATCCCTACTAATAAAAGCTGGGGTGGAGGGAGTGAGCAAATAAACAAGGGGATTTGTACAAGTATAGAAAATTATACTGTTCTGCTACAGTAAAAGTGGAAGTAGAATAGCAGAATAATTTTATAATTCTAATGGATTTAAAATTATGAGCTGATTTATTCAACTCTGCAGTTAAATGGGATACCAAATGTCTGCTATTAAACTAAATCTAATGTATGGTGCATTTTTCACATGGAAAAACTTGACTGTATTATGTCACTAAATGGAAAAAGTTTGTCATAAATTTTACTGAAAACGATCTCTAACTGGAGAGAAGAAAGCTTGTTCTGACAGGTGGACTTCAAGGAACTTAAAAGCATTCACAGATGTAAAATTGCTTTGCAAAAAGTCAATTTTTTTCATTAATGCTGTTAAATCAGGTATTGATCACATTCGCATGAATTCTACCTCTTAATACTGTTTTAGCAGTTGACTGAATGGGAAAGGGAAGTCACTTTGCTTACTAAGTTAGATATTTTAAAAACCAAACATAATCTTATTTAAATTGGAGTAAATAAGAGGGAAAAAAGATGACTTGTTTTCCATAATTGTATTATACATCTGTATATTTTCTACAGAACTTATACACTAGTGCATTCAGTTTTAAAAAGCACAGCAACAACTCTGAGTTCAGTCCCATGGAAGATGCTTGATCATAATTCCCAGAGACAGATATAGCAGACAGAAAGGAAACCTCCAAAACTGTCTCCCCAGTGCACCATGACCCTTTCCTAGACAGCTAGCTCTAGAAGTTATATGGTGATTCAGTCACTATATGAATTCTCGTGATGTGGAGACTTAGACTGGGAACTAGGACTAAGACAAGACAATCAGCTCATCATACACAGGTCATATGGCAACAACTCCTGGTTTTTCACTGCCTTGAAAATCCTATTGGAACTGTGAAGGATTCCCATCATGTTATGAATGCCCAGATCCCCTTACTTAACAATTATTTATCTTAAACCTTTTTAGCATAAAGAGAGAGGGTGCTAAGCTAGTTCCTAAAATTCCTTTTGCCATTCAATAAGACTTGGGAAAACTAATAAGTGGGGAGCTGTCGTTTTAAGAAACTGTATTGTATGCCCTTTCCCTGTGTATTCTGTCCTATATAAATTGCATCACACTGAACAATTTGTAGGGTTAGGCTTTTTGTTTTAGTTTTCTGGGGTTTGGGGCCCTTCTTTCATAAACTGTCCACGAAGACTGTTACAAATGTATTAATTGTTCAGAATTATTCAACAAGGCCTAAATTTTTAGAGAGATTTAGGTGTTGCTCTGCACAGCTCCTCTAAAAATGTGGGCCCAATTTCTTCATGAAAACATAGTTCAGAATATGGTTCATAAACTGCTTGCCAGAGCATTGCTTCATGTATCTTAGGCACACAATTTGTAATTTGAACTATTTCTGTCAGAAGCACAGATAACCTATATCCAGCATGGTATCTTTCCATGCCCTGACTAGTTGAGCACCACCTTAGTTCACAGTAGGTGAAAGACAAGGGGCCTGATTCTCCATATGTCACAATCCTGTAATGATATTAAGTGTAATGGGGGCAAAAATACAGAGCCTGAGAAACAAGTAGAAGAAATTACTCCTTTGTGCATCTGTAAAACTGAGCTAATATCACTTAGCTACTGGCATGAAGCTTTGGACATCCTAAATTCTGTACATTTTCAGACGTTACTGTCACCCTGAATTTGAGGGGGTCAGTGTACCCCCAGAATATGAGTAAGCCAATTGCAACCATATTATGTGCATTCGGCCACCATGAATTAATTAAATAGAACACCACTTAGTTAAGGGTTAACTTGAATAAAATAGGGCTTCTGAAGGCAAGGCCAAAACTAGCTGCCAGTATGCAGACTCTGCTAATCAGAATGGAAGGAGGGGCGAGAGAGTCAATACATTGAGACTGAAAGGAAATAAGTGGCTGAGAACCTTGAATTTGGGTGCCTTTGATATGGAAGCTTATTATGACTAAGACTTTTAGGAGAAGTGATGGCCTTGAAGGGGTCACTATAATTTATGTAATTTGTAAAAGTTAGCTATAAACGGATTAAATAACAGAGTGGAGGAGTCCTCTGGAGCTATGCTAAAAGAGACTTTTTTTTCTGACACCTTTTCTCCCGGAGGGGTAAGCAACTGGTCATTGTAGACCTGCTGTCAATTACTCAGTACTGTCCCAGAATTTAGGTAAATATTTGGGATGTTCTAAATCTATTGTTTGTGTCTGCTTGAATCTAATAAATTGTAGTTTTAGATAAGAGCACGCTTACTTGCATTAATCTTTCATCAGCTGGAGTGTTGTGTTCCCATTGATTTATTCTTGACACAGTCTGGAGTGAAACAGTTAAGTTACTACTGCTGTGGGTTCTAAAACCCCTCAGTAACAGTTACTTGTAGAAAATACTTATGCTTTTTCGACAGAAAACCTCGACACCTCGGTTTCTCTAAGTGACTGACTTGTTTAAAGAGCACAGCAGCCTAGTGCATTAGGACTGGACTGGGAGTTGGCAGCATCTTGTTCTGACACTGATTTC
Organism: Macrochelys suwanniensis; assembly: GCA_033296515.1. NCBI lineage: Eukaryota > Metazoa > Chordata > Testudines > Chelydridae > Macrochelys > Macrochelys suwanniensis. Next base: position 27,227,322 of record CM065780.1, on the reverse strand, counting down.
CTGTCTCAGCCACTGGTTCCCCATTTTTAAGATGGAGATAATATATACCAACGGTGCTAAGAAGCCTAACTAATGTTTGTAACTGCAAAGTAAATGATGGGTGGGAACAGAACTCAGACTTTTTGTCCTAGTCCTGTGCTAATTCTTCTAGTCTGCAAAGGTTCTAGAGGTGGCTTCTCAACAAACTTCACTTGTGAAAGGGTCACCTTGACGTTTTGGTTTGTTGTAGCAAACTGCAAACAAAGGACAAACTTACTTTCTTAAAATTTCACAGAAATAGAAATTGTTTAATTATAGGCACTACTATATTAGCAACAAATTTACAACAATTGTATTGCCTTTGGTCAGCAGCACATAATCTTAACTGTGGTTAGCACAGGACAAAAGAATCAGAACCCAGAACAAACCAATCTCATCCACTTCAAGGTAAACTGTGGAGATAAAATCTGCTCTTAATTATACAGTGTAACATCACTGGAGTTACTGCAGATTTACAGCAGTGTAACACAACAGGATTTGGTCCATCTACCATGTTTGTTTGGAGGGGAAGGGGCGAGCACACATCCAGACCATGAACTCACAAAGTGTGTGTGTGTGTGTGTGTGTGTGTGTGTGTGTGTGTGTGTGTGTGTGTGTGTGTGCTTTTCTGTTCCCCTCACACACATCCCAGATGCACTCCGTAACTGGCAGAATCCCAAGTAATGTCTGCTGAGAATACAAACAAAGCATGTGGAAGAACTGACTTCTTACTTGGCTATACCTGCCAACACGTTGGGTTTGCATCCAATTTGGAATAAAGCCTGATGCCTTAAAGTTTGGCTTCCAATGAGAGAATGTGTTTTTCCCCCTATAAACACTCCGATTCATCATGGTGACCTCCATGTCAAGGCATGCATCTTTACTTTTTTTTTCATGTTGTTATAAAATAATTTCCACACCTGGACTTCTTTCTGCTGTAACAATCAGCTAAATCTAGAAAATTGATTTTGACTTGTCAGAAAAGTCTAGAGGGATGTTGTGGTGCACAGAGGAAAGTGTGGCTGTGGAATACTTGAAGTATGTAGTAAGTTTAGGGCTCTCATCCCTTCTATTGTTCCCCTTACCTTGTAAGTAGTCGGCACATTTGGGTTCAGTTTGTAACATACCATTTTACAACCTCTCCAGAGGCCTCAGGTAGCTCAGCTTGCATCTGTCTCTGTAATTGGGTCTCTTGAAGGACTGGTTATTTCCATTCCCAGTTGCCACCCTCTGAAAGCCATATTTTCCTCTTAAGATTATATACTGTGCTTCCAATGCATGCCCAAGCTCTTAATGACATCGGAAGGGAACGTGCAGACTGAATAAAGAATTGTCCTATGTGAGCTGCCATTTGACAGATCTCCAATTCATGCTCCCTCATACTAATACCCTCTTCACCTTCAGGATGCTGGGCACCCCAAAGCCTCTCATTAAAATGAGGTGGGTCAAGTTTACAAGGTACATTCATTACAATCACCTTCATGTGAGTGATGTACCTGTCTGAAGACCTATCCATTTCTATCTTTAGATAAGAAATAGAATGCTGTAAGGAATCCCCTAACCATTATTCCCTCTCAGATCTATGTAGATATTGTGTAGCCGTATCTATGCAGTTCTCCAGTAATTACAGCACTGATGTGTACCAAGCACATAACTGATAGTCTAATGATGATCAGGTTTAACTGAAAATATTTCTTCTAGGAATATACAATATTCCCAACCCAAACACTGAAAAATCCTGAGTCAGGACCCCCCAAATCATGAGTTGCTTAAAAATCACGGGTTTTACAATGTGGGTTGGTTTTTATTTTCATTTGGTTTCTGAGCCTTTTAGGGTGAACTTGCTTCATACTGCCAAGCTTTTCATCACACCTATGAAGTCTAGGAATTTACTATTTTTTAATGAAAGGTGAGATTCTCATTCAATCTCTTAATTTTTAGCAGCTGAGACTTTAAGAAAAGCACCGAATATCATGAGAGTTGGCAACGCTGAGAATAGCATATGCTTGAAGTAGGCCCAAGAATTTTTCTTTAAACAAAAAGGTTGCATTTATATTTTGAAATTACTGGTGAGAACAATATTCATTTTGTGATCAGAGTTAAAGGTGTTGAAAAAATATGCAGTACTTGTTGCTTACATGCAGTGTAAAACTTATGTACTTAACTACGTGTTTCCTGCTTAAGATCTTGGGTTTTGTAAATGATGGGATGAGTATGTAGATTGTCATTCACCAGCCTCCATTGATTTAAAATGCAATAATTTGTCTTTTGGAACTTCCCCGTGTTTGCCCGCCCCGCCCCCACTTCTTCCCCCCTCGGCAGAGATTTGGAGGAGGGTTGTTCTGGAATTAAATGAAGACAAACTGAATTTAAATGAAAAATAGTTTTGGCTAGTTTGGAGGTGGATGATTAACTTATTCTTTGTATCCATATCTTTTTCACATCCAGTTAAGTTGAGTCATGTTTAGTTTTCAAATAGTGATAATTCCATAAATACTTGATTATTCCTGCCTGTCTCAAACTGCCTCTTGCATGCGCCAATGTTAAAACCAATCTGTTTCCAACTTTTTGGGGTAAAGTGATTTTGCTGGTAGGAAGGATACTAAAAATCATTAGGGACTAACTACCAATAAAGAACCCATAAAGGAACATTTCATTTTTTAACCTCAAAAAGTACTTAGTAATTTTTTTCAGATTTTTTTAAAATTGTCAATGAAACTTACCCTTTGACTGTAAAAGCATAATGTGTGAGAGTTTTTAGTTACACCCACTGTCAGGAACTTCATGAGGTATGCAGAAAGGAGGCCACTCCTGCAGTCTAGAGGAGGTCCCAGGCTTGAACAAATCAAATATTTACTGTGCCTTCAATTTTGACTTTCATGCACCCAGCTAGTCATACCCATCTATTGCAGATCACTGAATCTTAAGAGAAGATATTATGCAGACTTGTGCGTTCATGAGCCTTGTACATATGAGGCTTGTTGCTCTTTTAGAATGCACTTGGTATTCCCTGAAGGCCTGGGGAATCCTTACATTGACTTCAGTGGAAAGATCATTAGGGATCTGATTGTGTCCACTGAAGTCAATGGAAAAGCTACCATTTCTCTGAACTTTTGAAGCAAGAATTAAGCTTCGAAAGTCTTCCTAGTCTTAGAGAAATATAAGAAAATGATATCCTAGTTCAAAAGAATAATAGTAATAAAACAGGGTTATACACTCAATCTCACAGGTAAAGTCTTCTAGTTTTAAAGGCTTGTTGCTTGTCAACAAACATGATCTGTCTTGAAGACACAGTAACTTTCGCATTAAACTGAAAACTATAGGTTACACTAATGTAATTTCTCTTTCTCAGTTGCTCTTTCCTTACTGGGGGAATTTTATATCTGCTTTCAGTCACTAAATAATAAAAGGCAGTGGTTTCTGGCAACACATTCTTTTCCCTATTTTCCACTTGGTTTATCATATCAGGGAAAGATAGATATAGATATAGATATATTTTTTTTTTTACAAGTGCTCTTTTGACTGTATTAAAAATAAAATTCTTCAAGAACAAAATTCTTGGCTTGCTTCAAGAAAGACTATTTAATTGGTGGTATTTTACTCAGCCACTGAATTTAAAAAACAACAACAAAACTCTTCCATCACATGTAGTATGATAAATGGGTTTGGAGGAGAGCAGAACTCATTGTACTCTCCATTTGTTGTTCCAGTTAACTCTTGTGGCTGAACGAGCGAAGTATCCATTTCATCATGAGAGCAAATGAGTCATGCAGATGCTATTGAGTTTTGGAGCACTATGAGAAGACATACATCTTTTCTGAGAGCTGCCGTATGCTTTTCTCTCTTGTGTGGATGAGAAATAAATAGCCATGGCCATGCCCTTCCTGGCTGGGATGATCTAATTGGGTTTGGTCCTGCTTTGAGCAGGGGGTTGGACTAGATGACCTCCTGAGGTCCCTTCCAACCCTGAGATTCTATGATTCTATGATTCTATGAATACCCTGAGAGTGCACTTTAAATACAAGTTCATAGATTCTAGGGCTGGAAGGGACCTCGAGAGGTCAATGCTCTATTCCCCATAAACAGACTTTGGTGCTCACTGAGAGAGGGCTAATGTGAAAATACACAATCTGCATTTTATCATCACTTTAGTCTCCATTCTGTGTCACAGTGGCCTTATTTCAGCATGTATCTACATTTTAAGCACGAGTAGTCCTCTTTAAATCAATGGAACTACTCACGTGCCTAGGAACATAGCTGGATCAGGGCCAGTAAGTATTTGTCATTTTTCAGCATGTGCTAACTATGAAAGTATGTTGAAAACCCCTACTAATAACCTGAACTCTCTGGAATATTTATAAATCTAAAGGATTAATTAATCTAAATAGGAATTAATTTTTCTTCTATGGATTTTGAATGGCTTTTAAAATAAAAAAATCAGCATCTGCATTACTGACCCTCTGCAACAAGACAGAAAAGCAAGATGAAAGATGCACATTTTAAAAATCTTTTAAATCCACAAGTCTACTTATCTCTGCACAAAGTATGCTGAAACATCTGTCTCCGACTTCAATAAATCTTCAGACACCTTAACAATCTCAACATTGGAGATGTGCATATAAAAATGTGTACAGAATATCTGAAATCAGTTCAAACTAAATACCAACAATCTAATGAGTTGGATATGTCATCTTAGAAATATTCAGGTATTAAAATGTGCACAAGCCTAAGGTTACATACACAGTTCTTGTCATTGTGCCAGATATTTGATTGTCCCACTGAGTTGATATCGTTGTCTATTAATCAGATAAATAGTCTCATTGTTTCCTTGTGTTCCCCCATCTTTCTGTTCTCTTGTTTTATACTTTAAAAATATCCCTTTTAGAAAGAGTTAAATTGTATTCTGTTAGTACAGCAGAGACCGTGGTACATGACGGGAATGCCTATGTGCTACAATAATAAAAATAATTTATTTTATTCCTGAACCACAAAACATCCGGCATAATTTATGATCAACTTGGAAAGCAGACATGAGTTCTGGGACACCTTAAAAAAAAACATTGTATCCAATGAAGATCTCTTCCCATTTTCCACCTCCTCCAAGTTTGTCTGCTTAGAACCAGTGGTGTAGTTTGTTTGTTTTTGGATTTTTTTTGCCATCTGAAGTATGCATACTCATGCTAGCGCTCATTAAACTAACTTGCTAAAAATAGAGCAGCGGTGGCATGGGCTAGCCACCCTGTATAAACCCACCTGCACCCCAAGGGAGCATATTTGGGGCAGCTAACCTGTGCCTCCACTTGCCACTGCCCATGCTACCATGGCTACATTACTAGTTCTAGCCCACTAATCCTCATCGAGCTAGCATGAGAATCTTAGAATCAGAGAATATCAGGGTTGGAAGGAACCTCAGGAGGTCATCTAGTCCAACCACTTGCTCAAAGCAGGACCAATCCCGAAATAAATCATCCCAGCCAGGGCTTTGTCAAGCCAGGCCTTAAAAACCTCTAAGGAAGGAAATTCCACCACCTCCCTAGGTAACCCATTCCAGTGCTTCACCACCCTCCTAGTGAAAAAGTTTTTCCTAATATCCAACCTAAATATCTACATGAATTGGGAATCATGCTCCAAGTGAAAGCGTGGCCTATGTGTCATGGCCACTTTCCTTCAGCTAGGGAGTCCTCTGGTATGGTAATTAAATCAAACAGAAGGGCCTCTCAGAATTATGCAATGTGTGTTCCCGGGCTCCTCTGCTTGGGGAGTGAGGTGTTTTGTTTTGTTTTTTCCTATTCCCAGTCACTTTGTGTTGGGGAGTACTGAAAAGGGGTATTTTTTACTTTCTCTCTCTCTCTCTCTCTCTCTCCTGTAGTGCCCAACACTATAGCATCTAGGACGTGACTTACTCTAAAGGAATGAAATTGACGGCAGCCCATTAGAACATTTGTATAACACTTTGTGTTCCTGTACACACACTTTTTAGAGAGGCTGCAAATGGTTAGCATGGACTGCCTTTCAGCAGGTTTAATAAATAGGTACAGTTTAACTGTTACAGTCTGAACCAATTTAGAACTGGCTAGAAAAGGGAAATCCAAAACCAAAATATTCTTTTTTTTTTTTTTTTCTTTTTTTAAGTTCTGTATCAGAATAATAAATCAAACATTTTTTTGCAGTAAGGGATTTCCAAAAACATTTAGTTTTGGGACAACAAATATAGAATCTTTCCTCCCAGAAGGCTTTTGTCAATTTCACTTTTGGCCTGCAGGGAGAACACAAAGCTGATACGACCCTCCCAGGGAGATTTTGAATTTTTTTCTGTGTAAAAACGGTATTTTCCATCAGCAGATTATTCTGAGGGGAAATTCCTAACCACCTGTATTTAGAACCTGTGAGGACACAGAATAACTAACTGAAACAATTCCATTTGTTGTTCCATAGTGCACTGGTGGCCTGAAAGCTTCCATAATGCAGTGCTTCAGGGAGCTGAGTGAGGAATGAAGTAGTAGATACCCAAAAGACATTGCAGCTGAAATGGTTTAAGGCAGTACTAGTGTAGACAGAGGGCAGAATTTAAATGGTTTCTGCATGACTAATGTGTGTGGTTAGGTGCTGATTGATGTTTGGCTGCATATGTGTGTGTTCCCTCTATGTGCCGCCCCAGACCTGTGCAGACAGCTGGCATGGCAGACCTTGAGCAAACTACCCAATGACCACAAGATCCATTAGAGGATGAAGGCACTCAACCAGGTTTATTGCCGACAAAGCACGGTACTAGTGTCCCACAGACTCTACCAGACCGCTAATACGTATATGCCCGTAAAAATGGACCATCTCAGAGAATGGCGGGACTTTCCATTCCTCCCTAGGCTAGACAAAGATACTTCCTCTGAGATACATCTTTATACCCCGATACAAACAAGTTAGTACTGCTCCTCTGATTTAGTTAGTTACCACCACCTGAGGTCACTAGTTATTGTAGCCCATAGGATTACTTTGTTAGCTATTATATCCTACTAATCCAGCCAGCTGTATCAAATAATGTTTCTCTTTCTGAATTAATCAATTTTATTCTTATATTTTATCAGTATTAATTTTAGAATGTGTTGAGGCATATGATGTGTTTCCTAATAATTATACATAGAATAAGTTTTGCTGAAATGCAAGAAGCCTACCGGCCTGTAAGATCTGCTATATAGCTAAAAGTATAATCAGTTAAGAGTAAGTCAGCATAAAAGCTGGTAATCTTTGGCACAGATAAGAATGGTCCCTGAACTTTGGGAACCAAAGGGAGGAACTATACACAACATTGAACAGGTTTATCCGGCGTCTACAACTGGTTGGTAACCGCAGGGTATACCACAACTTGGAAGTCGCCAAGAGAGCCTAAGTTGGCAGTTTTTGGAGTGTGAGACTCTCTATATATTAATAAGAATTAAGTGTCATAATCCACTAACCTACAGGATAAGGGTACCCATAAATTTCTTAGGGTATGGAAATAAGATTTGGTATAGTCAATTGGGCCTGAATTACATAGTGTCAGGATCCTATAAAATACCTTGTACAGAAGAAGTCGGGAGCTCTTTTTAAGTTTCTTTTTTATTTAGCAGTCTCTTTAGGCTTTTTCTTGAGTAGATCTTATAGCGCTCTTTTAGTCTTTAGCTCTTTTTTTCCCCTTAGTCTATAGAATATAGGATAACAATCTTTTTTATCTACCTATCATTCTATCTTCTATCACGCTATCAGCTTGTGTAGTAGGGTACAACTACTCAACATTCCTAACTACTGGGGAAACCAGAACCATCATGTTATTGGGCATGCCAGGAGAAAGGCTGGTCCTTCACCTCCTGTTACCAGGTCCTCAAGGAAGGGCATGAGTATGTTAGGTTAAGGTACTTTTAAGATAAATGTTACCACCAGGAGTTTTGGAATTCTTTTACTGTTTTGCAGTCATAAGTTTCATAGCATTGATTATTCTTTTGTTAATCTCAAATTTGTTATCAATTTGATATTGTCCTCAGTGTAAGTGTTTTTGCCAAGCACCCCGAGAGTCCTCTCCTGATATAGAACTCTGAGTTTTCATAGTCTGACTTGGACAAAAACCTACAAATCTTCTGGTCAGATGCGTTCAGTGGTGAGCCATAACAACTAACCCATCAAATTCAGGTCAACATTATCACCCATCATCTTGTACCTGTTGGTTAGTCAAAACATCTCTATTATGTACTGTCATTCTGACCTTATCTCTTAGGAGGGGTCAGTCTGCTCCTGTTATCCTTGGGGAATGTTTTTGTACCAACCTCGATATCAGGATGGTTTGGTACCACTTGATATTGGGCTGTATGTGCGTGAGCACTCTGTGATTAGCACTTCTTAGGAATCTGTATTTCTTCAATATCAGCCCTGTTCTTTCCAAATTCTGAGAGCAGGTCCTGCCTCATACCAGGCCTCTGATACAAGGGTTTATATCTCAGGCTCTCTTCCTACTACATTGTGCATCAACTGAAATGTTAGTAATTGAGCCAGTTCAAGTACAAACTGTTCAGTTCACTAATATAGCTGAGTATGCATGCTTAGGTCTCAGTGCCTAGGAGCCATGCACATCTATGAGACTACTAGTAGTAATTCAGTGATGTATTTAATCTTCCATGGGTGAGACATACAGAGAAATAGGTTCATCTCAAGTCATTTCATAGTTTTCCATGAATGGTTTAAAAATCTGATCTCTATTCTCCTGGACTCCTTGAAGGGTTCCCCCATCACTGGCAATTAGTACTTTTCCAAATTCCATTTTTTTAAAGCCATCCATCGGAAGAAAGACAGTAGCTAGCCAACGGGTCTCAAATCCTGAGATCATGCAATCTCTTTTTGCACACAGAGAACAGAATTTTTTTAATATGGGTTTTTACCCTTTGACTTGACAAGGGGACAGCATTCCAAATGTCTCTGTAAGCTAGAGAGTCTCCATAAAGAGGAATGGAGCGTAATAAACTCTTTTCTCTGTCACAAATCACTAAGCAATTAATATAATCTTACAAATTAGGCTTCATAAGCAAGGAGGGAGATCAGGAGACTAATTTATAATCCAGATGATATAATTTTAATGCAAACATTTAGTTTGCTAGTTGGAAAGAGGTCTGGCTTCAGTTTCTAATCTTCTTATACTCTTTTAAAAGATGTATTTTCCCTCTGCACCAGGACTTATCTGGTAAAACATTTTAAAGGTTTCTGTTTCCAAGATATGATTGTCAGTTTTCTATATGAGACTTGCAGTGCGGCTTTAAGGAAAATTTGACGCACTTTCTTGGAGCAGGAATGAAAGCTGAGCTTTCCTTATGTGTCCACATTTTTTGGAAATATGACATAAGTGAAATATAACAAACGTTATTCCCCATGCTAATTGGACTGATTATTATGGCTTCTGTCCGGTCCTACATAAATCTGTTTTTTAAGTTACTAAAATTAGAAATAACATGTTTTTCCAAGGCCCAGATTTTTAAAGAATGTGTTTAAAATTCTTTTAAAAGTGTTTTTAGGTCTGTAGACAGTCTGAAATGAGAGTTTTGAATTCTATGAACTGACCTGCTTACTTCACCTCTATGTCTAGAGAGTCTGGAAAATTCACTGCACCTCTATTAAATATCAGCCTTTTAGAATGTAGTGTTGCTGGGAAGGGGGGGGTGGGGGATGCTCTTGTATTGGGCTTCAACTGCTGATGCAGATAGTCCTATGCCAGTACAAACGAATACAGTTGTTTGCAATAAGCATAGGAATTATGGGCTGCATGCTGAACTACTTAGCTTTCACTTAGTTTTATGGGTAAATTTCACCCTCTTTTTGTGCCCTTCAGTGGTGTGTGGGCCTCGCATCGGTCCATGGCACGGGGGGTGGGGGGGAATTTCACCCTTGTTCACACAATGCCCATTGTCACTAATAGGAATAAAAGCACTGAAAGATTTAACATTTGGCTGTATGCAAACATATCTTTTTAATCCAAAAGTTGGATATGATCATGAGCGCGCGCGCGCTCTCTCTCTCTCTCTCTCTCTCTCTCTCTCTCTCGTCTAGGGACATTTGCACTCCTTATGGCCATCCTGAGTGCCTACTGTATATGTGATACAAATCTGACGATGTTTGCCAAACCTCCCAGTCCCAGCCAATAGTGAGTACCTGGTATGCAAAGATGAAACAATATTTGGATGAGGGTTATCTGATATGTTGTAATAATATTTTAATGTGCTGAACTCAGGAGTGAATTCACCCCTGAAGCAGGGCATGTTATAGTTTCACATCATGTGAGTTCTGCTGGATGAGGGCGGCTTTAATCTCTGCCAGAAGCTCACTAGGACCCCAGCTGACACCGGCTGCCATGGCAATGTGCGGAATTGCCACATCCTTCCCCTAGATGCCCCCTCATTAAGAACACACAACCTCTTCTCATCTAAGCCCCCAAGCTCTGCACCACCACAATCCCCTCCAGGCAGATTTTCTTCTGCTGAGATGTACCTTATGTGAACCTGGTTCATAAACTTGACACCGCTGCAATTCTAGTTTCCTAATGTTTTAACACCCACATTCCCAGCGTAGGTTACTCACCATATATAATGTCTTTATTTTACAAAGTGGAAAATTATCTGCATAATAAACCAGCAAGAAACCTCCTTGCAAATTCTGCAGTGTCATCTCCAGCAGGGATGGTATAATTTCCCCTTAATGGCTCTCTCTTGCTGCAATGAGCTTCACACTTAGAAATACTGCTTTACACAATGGCAATGTGTAAGAGAGATACCTGGGGCTTGTATTGCCCTGGTTTTTGTGTGAGAACGCTTCATTGTCCTTCATTCACCCTGCTGAAAGCTTTGAAGTTAACTTTTTGTTTTAATTTACAATATATCTTTGATTGTTTTCAATTTAGCAGTACCAGCTAAATAAACATGGACTGAAAAGTGCAATTGTGCTTTGAAATATGGCTCTCTAAAAATGGCATTACCAGCAGACATTCCTGAAACAATGTTGGATCAATTGTGCTGCGTTTACACATTAAAAGATTTTTGTTTTTTTCTAACATCAAGCCCTGTAAACTCAGCCTGGACTCTGAGAGTTGAGCTGGGTTCTCATTCTTGCGGATCATTGCTATTAATGAAGGTTTTGCAAACCAAATTAGTCCCTCTGTAATACCAATGCAATCCCTTTTAACCTCATTGGTCATAAGGAATTCTGTTAATGCATAAGGTGGAGTAGAATCCACTGCACTCTCTCCCCCTATGAATTCCGCAGGGCTTACAGAAATAAATACCAGTAAAAACTTATGCAAAGTGAGTAGATTTGAGTAAGGTGGTGTCATTTTTAGACAGCCATTTTACAAAATAGAATCGTGTTTAATTTTAAATATTTAAGCCATTTCTTAGGCTGAAGACCTTTCAATTTAAAGTGCTCTTTAAAAAGGTCAGATCTAAACACAGTTCAGATGCAGATCAGAAGTCTTCCAATGGAATCCATCCCTAGAAACAAGTCTTTTTAGGATAATGATTTTGTTCAACTCTCCAATAGAGGCAGCTTATCTAAAATGGGGATTTGTGGCTCTCAATATGCTGTTTTTCCAGCCAAAATCTGCCAAGCACAAGGACATTGGTGGGAGGGAAGGGCCTGGTGTGTTATGCTAAGAGTAAAACTGTAAATATGTAATACTCCATGCAAACAGCTGTTGCCTTGGTAACAAGACAAACTCAAACTACACTCACAGGGACACCATGAGACAATATTAGATTTCTTTCCAGGGTACATGTGAGCTTACTTGGCTGTTTTCCTATCGGGGAGCGGGCACCATGTGGAGTGAGATGGGGACCTGCATAGTCATTGCTTGCAGAAGTGGCTGCCCAGCAAACAAACTACGGCAAACCAGCATGCCTACTGCCTTGCAAACTCAGTATAAACAATCCCAAGGTAGCCATAGTAGTAGGGTTTGTGTGAAATTAAGATTTCATAGTAAATATCTAACTCAAAACCAGGATCGGGGTGGGGGGGGGAGGAGAAGGGGAGGACTCCTACAGCAGTTTATCTTCCAGCCAAAGTAAATCTATCCTGCATAAATGTTCAGGATGTCAGTGTCAAATACTGTGCCTGGATTTTTAAATGGGCAAGATGATTTTATGGTAAATAAAGGTTTTAAAAAAAAATGGGCTGAAGGGGAAGAATCTTATCATAAGCCTTCTGCCATTCATACACATCAATGCACCATGCGGGCTTTCATCTCAGGTACTGGGGCTGCTGGATGCAAGATACCAGACATACTGGACCAATGATTTGATACACTATGTCAAATCCTATGTTCCTGTCCAATGAGGTAATGGCATTGAAATTGCCATACACATAATTTCCTTCAAAATAACCTCTTTCCAGTTGATTATTAGTTCTTCTAATACTTCTTCCTCATTACTGATAGATCCCTGCTGACACACATTGTTTGTTCTGGCATGGATTCTATTATCAGAGAGCCAATTTCTTTAATATTCTATTACAACTTATCATGTTCACTTACATATGCCTTGATTAACCAAACCTGTATAAATGTTAAGCTGTCTGAAAGACAAAATTAGAGCTAAATGAGTTTGGAAAAACACCACTGTGAAGAGAGTGCTTCATAAAAATAATACAAATGTGTTTTTTTCTTTTGAAAGCTCTCCAAGTGTGTGACGCTGAAGAGAGCTTTGGGAAAGCCATTGTTGCACAACTCCAAAAAGCACATTTTAGAGCAAACAAAGTTCTCCCAACCAGCAAAAGTGATGTAAAAAATAAGTTCTGCAAAAAGCAGCATGTTTTCCCTCTCATAGTTCATGCCTTCTACAAACCTTCATCTTCCCCCATGTTCCATCTGCATTTTCAATAATCTAAAGTTGTCAAAAACAGCTGAGGAAATGAGGGCCTCAGTTTTCAAAATAGTGCATGAAAAATATAAAATGTCAGTGCATTTTGTGGCATGAATGCAAACTTCATTGAAATTCTACACTAAGCTTCAACTTAGCACAAAATATGGCCTATCCAAATTTTCCAACACCTCTGTTTTTGCTATGAAAGTTAATTTTTAAGCAGCTCTATTCTCTGCTCCCCACCCTCCCCTCATTATCTATAAAGCAGCTATTGCCACTGTAGCTATGTCTACACGGGACATGACTTTCAGCAGTGTGTAGGATGTGTGTAGCTACATGCTGCATTGAAAAGCAAGCTGTGTCCTCATGGTGGTGTGTACCTACATATGTCAGTGAAAGGTTCTGGCAGGAGGGAGGAAGGAAAGGCTGAGCCTTTTTTCCCGCAGGTTCTGGCAAGGGGGAGCTTTCTCCTCTGCTGGAGTATTTCCCCACAGTGGGGAAAGGCTCCAGCCATGGGTAGCTGCCAGAGCCTTTCCCCATTGCTGCGTCTTTGCCAGAGTCTTTTCCTGGGGCCAGGAAAGGCACCAGTAGCAGGGAGGCAGTGGACCACCGCATGACTAAAAATAGCAGTGTAGATGGGAGGACACCGCGTGGGTGAGCAGAGAGCCGTGTAGGTATGTGCTCAGATACCTACCCACCCCCCTTCATGTGCGTCTGTACTCTACTTGCAAAAGCTGTGCCTCGCTGGCACCACTGCTACTTAAACCTGCCTACATACTCTACACGCCTTCCAAAGACGCCTGACGTGTAGGTGTAGCCTGTAGATACTTACATATCATAAACCATGCAAAATGTTTATAGTTAGGATGTAGGCATTTGTATAAATAAAAGGCATCTGAACACTGAGCTGGATCCACTCTAGTTTTACAGAGAGGGAACTGGTCAGTCTTCTAGGTTGGCCATCTGGGATCTGCTAAAGGGCCTCAAAGATTCTGGAACCCATATTGCTTATAGAAAGAAATATGCTTTAGTATGGGTGTCTATTGTATACATTTTATTAAAACTTTCAACTTCGATTAAAATCAAGAAAACAAAGTTATTAGCGTTTTCTTAGTTAAGTTAACTTTAAAATAAAACTAATTTCTTTCAGTATTGGAGTGGAGTTAAATTATAAAATAAGTACTAAACATAATTAGTCCTCAATGAAGTTTTAAGAGGAAGGTTGAGGGTGGAAGCTGTTTGGTAACATTTGTTAGCTGGGCTTTATAACTAAAGCCAATCAAATCTATAATTTCAGACTAAGTCACTTAATACTGCAATCAAAATATCAAATGTCTGAACCATAATCTCAGTTAATGTCATAAAGCTTCCCCCTCAAACCTCAATTCTTTTGTAGTGGCTAAGCCTTTCCTCCCCGCTAAGAATGGCTATTGTAATACAGACTTTAACAGACCACTCTTGATGAGCAGAAATTTAACAATGCTTATTTACCAAAAATTATGGGTGACAAACTCATGTCTTTCAGGACATTTAAACACAGAGCAGGCTTTAAAAAATGCCTTTACAGGGTGATATTTAGGTCTGTATGGACCTGGGAAACTCTTTTGGGTACCTTCCCTGTCTGGACTCTATGGGTGAGCTCACACACCTATATGCACATATACACTTTCATCATAAAGAAAATGGAATGTCTGGCTGCGACACTTTTGGCACTCACTAGACTGGTTGGCAGTTCTGTCACTGTCTGCCATGTAACTTTAGGGGGCCTTTGTCCCTTTGCAGATCTGGGTCAATGCCTTGACACCAATAGCCAGCCCACAAGCATAAGGTCTCATCCTGGTTCTCACTAGCCAAGTTATTTCTTGCAGGGTGATACCAACATCCCTTCCACTCTGGAGTCTCCCCAAATACATCCTCCCTGAATTCTTAATTACCAGACACTTGGACTGTTTCCCTCTGATTTGTGTGTGTCTCTCTCTCTGTCTCTGTCACACACACATACACCCTCTCTCTCCACTGAAACCAACTCCCTTGGAAATATGTACTCCACGTAGTTTTGCATACCAGAGACCTGCTTGCATGAAAATAAACAAAAAGTTTTTGTTTAATAGAAAAATCACAGATTCAAAGATGAAATAGTAAGGGAGAGAACCTGTACAAGATACACAGAAAATAAAGATGAAACTTAGGTCTTACACTTTCATATAAGACAAAATCAATTTTCTAATACAAGTTACCTATTGCCTTATAAACAGTTTCTCAGCATAGCCCTTAGCTAGAGGAGGAATCCAGTGGTCATGAAGAGTATCCAACCTCGAGACTGTCCCTCAGATTGTGGTTAAAAACCATCAGTGTTAGGCCTGCTTTTAAAAGGCTTTTGCCTTTTTATTTTCCATCCTTCCCTCTTCTCTGTTTATGGTGACTTGTGATTATTTGGAGTGGGGAAATTCTGTCTTGATGTGAGAGCCAGGGTGTTCTTTCTAGCTGTCTCAACATCGTTCCATTAATTCTAATGGTCCATCATTGTCTCTTCCTGGGCTGGACCAAGATAGTTGGGAGATGCCCCTCCCTCCCTGACTGCTCAAGGCCCTGCTATGAGGCATAGCAAAGATTATGAGCACAAATTTCTAGGTACACAAATACATAAATTCACAACCACAGTCTTCATATCTCAATGACTCTCAAGGTCAGAACATTACATGCTTTCCTAAAAGACCTTACTCAATATATGTTTATAGTACAATAGCATTGTAAGCAATCAATTGGTTTAACTGCTCATTTTAGGTGTTTAAACTTTCTGGTCTCTCCTTGGGATGTCTGGACCCTGACTGTCACACTGGGATCTCTGCCAGCCCTCTCTTTCTTGCAGATTTCTCTATAGGGCCTTTGGGGAAACCCAATATGAGGCCTTCCCTGGAGCTATGCAACTCCTGTCCAATCAAGTTGGAATTCAGTTGTTGTTTGCAAGCATCAGTTTGGAAATGTCCCATTTAAACCAGCAATTTTAGTTGCTTTTAAAGCACATCAAGATGCAACCCATTTAAAATATACAATTGTGTATTTATATAAGGTCCATATTCCCATACAAGCTCTTCTCCTCACAGAAGCCATTTCAGTTCTTCATCCTGTTCCAAGTGTAGTCTCAGTCCCTGATTCTGAGCACAATATTAGTTCTCCAAGCTCTGTAGGTTCATTCATCAGATGTCATTGAGCGTGCTATCAGGATTTCTTCTACTCTGTATTTTTTTTAGAGAATGCTGCAGCAAAGAAGTGTGTTTTACAGTATGACCTCAAAATACACAGGGGTCCAGGGAAATAGGAGGAGGATGATTTATTTATATTGCAGTAATGCCTGTAGGCCCCAGTCACTGATTGCTGCTCCATTTTGTGAGGCACAGTACCAGTGAGTAAAACAAAATAGTCAGTCTCTGTCTCAGAGTTCATAGTCTATAATTAAGAAAGATGCAACAGGTGGCCAAACAGACAATTTTGTGCGGGATGGTAGACCAATTGAAATTAAGGACAGGTATATTTGCATAAATTAGTAGCCTGAGTGGTCTCCAGGCTAGCCAATGCTATAAGGATGTGATCTACAGGCACCACAGCAGAAGAAGGTTTGGAGGAGGGATTTAAAAGAAGATAAAGGTGGTAGCTCTATGAATTTCAACTGTGTAAGAGTCAGCAGAGGAGAAACCAGGGAGGTGTTTGCAGGGAAAAAATTGGGAGAACAAGACTGGAGTCATTAGCAGACCAGGGATGGGAGTTGACATTGCAATAAGAAATTCAATTTGGTATGTATGGTGGAGGTAAATAGTTAAGGCTCATAAAAGTGCTTAAAAATAAAACACAAACAAAAAAAACCCCTTGTATTTGATGTAGCAAAGAACTTGTTATACACAAATAAGGGTCAGAAAAATGGTCCAGGAAGAGAAGCCAGAAGCATTTTGAATAGACTTGAGGGAGAGGTACAAGGATGTCCCTGAGTCTTGGGCTTGCTGCTATGTCTCTAACTCCCACAAGTCTGTATCTATTTTTTGATAAACATAGTGTACTACATATCATAACTACCATGAAGGAGAAGCAGTCTGTGAGGTAATGTGGTCTAAGCTCAATGAAGGTTTTGTATTTGCTATTACAGTAGCACCTACAATGTGCTAAGCACTGTCCACCCACACATGGGAACTCAGAGTCCAGCACTATCTCATGTTTTAAGAATTCTCCAGTGAGTTGGGTTTAGATAACATTTTATGAACATACACATTGAGATGCAGTCTTACTGCCTAACAGCTCAGGAATCAACTGTTCAGTCAGCTGCTCCTGTCACTCAGAACATAGGGAAAACCTTAAAGGTACAATTACCCACCATGGTCCTGATCCAACTCTCATTAAAATCAAATCGTTTTTATTGAACCAGGCACCTAGGAAGCAGGCATTCTAGGCCCTGATTCAGCAAAGCATTAAGGTCAATGGGGTTTAAGTATGTGCTTAAATGTTAGGCTGAGTAGAAACGTTTTTCTCAATTGGGACCCTAGGTACAGTTGCGACATTGGCTTTTTAGTGAGTGGGGTCAAAGATTTAGTTGACCATATCTGAAAACTGATTAGGCCTTGATCCTGATTTCCCCCCAGGATTTACCCACTGTAACTCCAGTGATTTAAATGGAATTACTCCTGATTTACTGATTGTGAAATAAGAATACAGGCTTGATAATTAGCATGATAAAGTATAGCCATGCCCTTTGTTTTTATTTTCCATCATTCATTTTCAAACCCGTGGAGCTCTTAATTCTAGTGACAGCCATTTGATTCACAATTAGTAATAACTAAAGTAAAAATATGGTATTCTACCAATAAGTACACATAAATGGCTATTTTTCCTGCTTACCTTATTGCAAAAATTCCATCACTAACAAGGATCCCATTAAAGTGTCTGAAATACAAATGTAGAGGTAGGTTTTAGCATAGTCATTTTGCACGTTACAGTATTACTCTTTCCAAAAGAAAATATTCTGCACCTCATTCTGCTCCCATTTATTTTGGAGTAAATCCAGAATAACTCCACTGGCTTCCATGGAGCTGCTTTGGATCTACGTTAGTGTCAGTGATATCAGAGCCTGGCTCTCTGGGGAGATTTAAGACATATTCATAAGTTTCATACGTTGCGTTTATGTGACACGGACCTCAATGTTTTTTGCAGGTGGTGTGTATCTTTATTTGATTACCCTTGATGACGGATTTCCAACTGACATGCCAACTCATTTTCTGCATCTCTCTCTTATGATAGTGTTTAAATATCGCTAATCACTAAGATCCAAATCCTTTTCTCAAGATGCAGTCCAGTTAAACAGCTTGTGCGCTGGGAGCATTTGCGAAACCTGGTGGGACAATAATGCTCAGCAGCACAAGTGCCTGTCTGGGATAATTACTAGAGTCTCAGGGTTGTATTTACTGTGCGGGCTTCCATGAGGGGTTTTGGCCAGTGGAGCCACAGAGTCACAAATCCATGAGCCAAAGCATAACTCTGGCCTATGGCACTGGGAGCCTGTGGACCAATGCTCTTTGGGTGCATGGGATATGTAGAATAGCTGTGCAGACTTCCTGCACAAGCTTCCTACCCTCTCCATGCCCCCACTACAATGGCTTCACCACAGTCAGGGGCCCTGCATTATTCTTTTTTGGGCTGCCGAATTTGGGCCAAAGGAAAAATGCCCCCAAACAGAGTGCTGGGAAGGTGTACCTGACAAGGATTCCTTCCAACAAATTCTTTTCTAACTGCAAGAAGAATAATTCTCCCCTTTGATTTGCAGATTGTTGCCAAGACTTCACAACATCTGTTTTCAGTCTAAAATCCAAGGGACTTTTTTTTATTATTAAAATCCCAGCTTCTCTCTGGTTTATGCCAGTAATGATTATCTTACATTGGGAGGCTTGTGAATGTTGATTTTTTTTTAAAAAAAAAAATCCAAAATATTCTTCTAATTTTGGAGCATCTGTAGTCACTCAAATAAAATGACAAAATGTATCATAAATTGATATAAATTAGAGAGGGAAAAGACCAAATTCATCCCTGGTGCAAGTTGCTGATGACATCAGGCACTCAGTAACTGAACTAACGAGTATGGTATAAAGCTTAGATAGATTAGGTGTCTGTAGAGTACTGCACTAAGGATGAATTTAACTATTTAGGTGTAGCCCATTATGTTGCCAGTGCAAGACTGTTTGTTTCATTATGAGAACAAGCTCGTGTGGAGCCACTTCCTACATACTGCAGTTCAGGGAATCTCTCCCATTGCACCACCCTTTAGGAGGGTAGGAATCATATGCTGTTCTCCACGGTTAGCCAGCTAGTGGGGAGGGCAGAATAGCAGCTCTACCTACTTTTGACTCCTTTACGGATGCCTTGCACCCCAAGGCATGCTGGGAGGGGAGCAATCACTGTGCCGGATAAAGCACATGGACTACTATGGAGGCTGGCCCAGGCTCATTACACCTTACCACGCCCATGCAAAGGCCAGCTATGATCTAGACCTAGAAAATTAGCAAGATCCTGGAGTGACAGCAGATACATGCTGATTAAACAGATAAATAACCACATACAAAAAAAGCATGAGAAAATTGAGCTATACCTCACCTTGTCACTCTTATAAATAAGCTTTTATTTGGTTCCCCTCACTGTAGTATCTCACAGATAGTAATGAATTTACCCTCCCTACACCCCTGTGAGCTAGGGAAGTATTACTGTCCCCATGTTAGAGGTGAAGAACCGAGAGAGTGAGAGTAAGGGCTTGTCTACACTAAAAATGCTACAGTGGCACAGCTGCTGCGCCACCGTAGAGTTCATGTTGACGCTACCTATTCCAAAGGGAAAGGCTCTCCCATTGGCATAGGTAATCCACTTCCCCAAGAGGCTGTAGCTATGTCAACGGAAGAAGCACTGTCTACATGGGGACTTTGGTCAGCTCAAAAATGCCATTTGGGTGGTGAATTTTTCACACCCCAACTGACTTCATTAGACTGACCTAATTTTCTAGTATAGACCAGGCTTAAGTGACTTGCCCAAGAATGTGAGAGATCTCTAAGAAAGCCAAGGTTTGAGCTCAAAGTTTGAGTCTTTTGCCCAGTGCCTTCAGCACAAGGCCATCCTTCCATGATTGCCCCAGTTTGGTTACAATGATCCATAGATGAATCTGGTTCTTCTGCTTACACTAAGTGAGTAATATTTTACATGGGTCTGACACTCTGTATCTCCGGGGAATGCCCTGCACCCCCATGTTCATCCTTATAATATGATTGTATGGTATCGAATGCAAAGTTTGTCATGTTGGGTGTCTTTGCAAGGCTCATGATGCACTGGACATTGTTGTTCTAGTAATGTTATAGGTTGTAATTTCATGTATATAGTTATGAGGCTGAAAATGTGTCCTCATGGCTTAAAACAAACCCAGGCAAAACTCTCCAGGAGCAGAGGGGCAGTTCACACCTCATCAGGGCATGTATGGGACCAAACCCAGCCCAGCCTCACAGGAACAAAGGACACCGACTTAGGCAGCAACAAAGGATCTGTTGGACTCTCAAATGAGTCATCCCCTTCCTTTGGTCAGTCAGGGACTACGATGAGGTAATGCTCACCTGGCCTGGGGCGGGGGGTAAAGCCAAGAGGGAAGAAAGAACATGATAAAAGGGAAAGGTGTTTGCCATCCTCTTCCTCTCTCTTCCACCT
Source organism: Macrochelys suwanniensis (assembly GCA_033296515.1). Taxonomy (NCBI): domain Eukaryota; kingdom Metazoa; phylum Chordata; order Testudines; family Chelydridae; genus Macrochelys; species Macrochelys suwanniensis. Next base: position 27,206,725 of record CM065780.1, on the reverse strand, counting down.
CCAACTACAGACATCACCACCAAGCGACTGAAGGGCTGATCAAAGGGGAGAGCCTGGCTGAAGGGCAACCAGCCAGCCTGTGGTGAGACGCATCTGAGTTTGTAAGGGCACTGAAGGTGTTAAGATCAACTTAGAATGTGTTTTGCTTTTATTTCATTTCACCAAATCCGACTTGTTGTGCTTTGACTTATAATAATTTAAAATCTGTTTGTTTGTTCTACCTGAAGCAGTGTGTTTTGTTTGAAGTGTGACAGAGACTCCCCTTGGGATAAGAAGCCTGGTACATATCAATTTCTTTGTTAAATTGATGAACTCATATAAGCTTGCAGCATTCAGCGGGCATAACTGGACACTGCAAGACGGAGGTTCCTAAGGTTGTGTCCGGGACCGGAGATATTGGCTAGTGTCATTTGGTTACACAATCCAAGCAGTTTATATGCCAGAGGCTGTGTATGAACAGCCCAGGAGTGGGGGTTCTCACAGCAGAGCAGGATAAGGCGGCTCCCAGAGTCAAGGATTGGAGTGACCTAGCAGATCACCGGTCCAGATAACACCAGGGGAACGTCACAATGGGCAACTGACATGGCAGCACTTTTAGAGAGAGGGTCCGTTAGTTAAAGAAAAAAACTAGAAAAACAAGAACCTTAAGTTCATTCTCTCTTTCAGTTTTTCCCTCTTTCATTCTCTGAGATAAAGACATCTCTGTATGGACTAACATCCTTATTTTCTGCAGACCCGCCTCTTAAAATAACATGAAGACATTTTCTAGCACCTTGAAAAAGTTAAACATAAACCCATTACACTGAGCATTTGTTTTATTGATTCACTTACTCATATTGGAGGGCTGTGTTCTATGAATAATAGGAACAGTATGGCAGACGTGGCTAAAAGAAAATTTAATAATTTAACAGGACTCCAATTTTCTTGTTTTTTCTTCTGGGACACAGGCCCTGGCATTTGCCTTGTGGCATTTTGGTACTTTAATTTCTGATCTCAGCTAAACCTGGGTAAAAATCCTACAAGTTCAAAAAAATTTCTAATGTTTGCTTATTTCATGTGAACTAGTTCACCTATCCTGAATAATATGCCAGTTGCAATAAAAAAGTTTCTAAGACAAAAAATGCCTTAGAGAGATGGATAGCAATTGAAAAGTTACGTTTGTGTGTAGTCTGGAAAAACGTTATATAATTTTCAGAAAGCAAACACCCCCCCACCCCCCCACCCCAGGTCCTTGTATCAACATTCCATCATGTACTAAAAAACCTAGCCAGTTTGCTTTAATATTGAACACCAAAAGTTTTTGCTTGAGGTTTGAATATCTCAACTTAAAGTTATCTGAATCTTTGTATTCCTGACACCCATTGCAAGCCCCAAGCCAGTGAAATGTGTTGATGAAGGCTATTCAATATGGAAGTCCCTATTCATAAACACATTTTCCTCTCCTGATGCGTCAGTTATTTAGGGCTGAATGTTCAATGTGGTGTATGAGGAAATTCATGTGCAGTGCTTGGCATTCCTAGTTTGTTATGCATGATTCCCACCAATCATGGTGGAAAATGGCTCTTCATTCTATTAGGCTATAAATGGCAAATTCCCTTTGCATTAATTACATTAATATGCAAATCTCAATTTTAACCATTTATTTACATAGTACATCTTTAATTTATCCATGAAGAGCACTGTGTGTTTGAGATCACCCAGAACATGCAAAAGATAAGACTTCTAAGGTTGCTTACTGCTTTCCTTAATTTTTAAATACGTCCATGAATCTTGTAGCATCCAGATGAGGTACTAGTAATACTGGCTTGAGTCAGAATTGCATTACAGAGGAATCTCATCTGAGAGAGATTAATTCCTAGTGTAACTCCAGTGAAGTCAATGTAAGGCCAGGCCAACCATCTACCAAAATATAGTTATTAAGGTAACAAAGACATGAAATGTTGAGATCTCTGATTGAAATAGGTAGCAAAGATATTCCCAAAGCTGAACTCTGGCTCCAAACCCAACCTACCGCCACAAAACTATTAGCTGATTTTCCAATCTGCATCCACATTTTTCTGCTCATTCCCACCATTAATATTTGCACAGAACTCAGGGCATATCTGAAAAGTTTTTCTCCACTTACTGTGCTTTAGCTAGCCTTAGAACCTAGAGTGAAATAACCATCAGCTATTGGAGTCAGCTCACAAAAGCTGTATAAATAGATATGTGAGTAATTTAAATCAGATTTAATGTATTTAGGGGATATTTTTTTAGGATTATGTTTTGCATTATTAGCAAGTGAGAACCCAAATCTGAATCCAAAACCAATACACACTTTCATTAGGTTTAAATTTACTTTTTTGTGCTTACTTAGCTTTTTCACAAAAAGTGACTTAGTTTAGTGGTAGTAGTCAATAAAACAATCTTAGTGAATATTAATATCTTATATTTATATTTCCAGAAATAAACTTCATTAAGCTAGTGTTAAGTTTAAGAGCAGATATCAGAAACTCAAGGTTGGGGGAGGGGGAAGAAATCATGCAAGACTGTCAGGTCATCTTTAACTGCATGCCTGAAGTTTCAAATGGTAGTTCATCAAAGCACACTATGGAGCTTGTAGTGCATGGTAAGACTCCACACAGATAATTAGTGCTGGCGTGTTAGTGCACTATAGATTCAATTCCCAGGCTTGCTGCACATTAAATAAGTCCTTAGTGACTGGGCGAAACCTGTTCACTACACAACCTGTGGCAAACACTTACCTGTTGACAAGTGGTGGGTAAAGACATGTCATATCTGAAAAGGGGAGTTCCTCTGCAGATGATTAAGCATCCTGGCACAGTTGTCAAAGTGATAAGTGTGTTTGAATGAGCTAAAACATCCCCAGTCAGTGAAGTGGTGAAAGAGGCGGGTGGGGTGGCTTATGCCAGGTGGCAGTAGGGACCAATCTGGGCCACTTCTAAGAAGTGATGCAGTGTTCCAAGAATTTCCCCCAAGCACCTCATGTAATCCAGCACATTTATATGGTCTTGTGTTTGGTGGTGTATGTTCTCGCTCAGTAAAGCTTTAGGAAAAACCTACCGGTGTATGTGCCTGGAGGTGTACATTGGGGCAGTGGTTGCCAGACACATGGAGAAAACGTTCCATGTCATGTGCTAGGCCAGTGAGTGCTGCATATCTATAATTCCTGGCCTGTCTCTGCTCTCTCCAGCGATAATATTAGGCTACCCTTCCCAAACCACATGCACAGTGTGAATCTAAACTTCTTATGCATTATCCATCCTTGACTTTAGAACCTGGGGTTGGCTTGTTAACCTTTATTGCCGTCACACCCCTTTCAAATATTCAATGACCCTTTTATCACCTAATCCTATGTGTTTGCACTGTGCCTAGCACAATGGGCCCCTGATCATCACTGGGACCTTTATCACTGCCAAGTGCCACAACATACCTAATATAATTTAAAAAATCCCTTGACTTTTCAGTTTATTCTTGTATTTTCTTCCATCTTCCCTTTGTTCAGTAACTCAGCCACCAATCCTAATACCTGCTGTCCGTTTACACTGAAGAAGTCCTCACCACTAAAGTGTGCTGCTTTATGCTCAATCTTCCCTTTAAGGAAGTAACCACCTCAAAATGGCTTTTAATTATATAAAATCTTAATTTTCTTTTTTCTCTACTTTTTCTTATATCAAACTTAAACCTACTTTTTAGTTTAAATTACCAGATGGACAAAAGTTATTAGATGAGAATTGGATCTCATTTAAAGAGAAAAGGCTTTTAGAAATTCAGGGAAGTGAGAGAGAGAGAGAGAGAGAGTGTGTGTGTGTGAGAGAGAGAGAGAGAGAGAGAGAGACTAAATCAAGTATAGACAAAAACTCTTGACAGTGCTCTGGATTGTTCGTACTCTGTCTTGTGTATACCATGGCCAAGAATTAAACATCACATCTGTTTTTCATAGTGTATATATATATATATATAAATAAAAATATGGCCTCAGGAACAGCAATTTCACAACTTTCCACACACCTACTCCTGACTGGGGTCAGGGCTGGAAAAAGCATAGAATGGCTGCATTCTCGTACCAGCACCCTCGCCATTCTGATCAGCAGAAAGGCAAGGAATTCAGTAGGTGGTTGGAAGAATTAGGAAAGGAATGGTGAATCTACAGTGTTGTCACTTATAATGCTGCACTTTTTTATTGCTCACCGCATCCAACAACAATGGAAAAAAGATATTTGTTTGATCTTTCTGATAAGATGATCAGCTATGGTCTAGTTAATGTCAATGAGCAACTTGATATTACCAACAGCCAGTGTTAACCACGAGACTGCTTAAAAATCATGAGATTTTGGTTGGTTCTTTGACCCTTTGGGGATTCACATTTTCAAGATTCTTCTCTGCAGCCATTGGGACTGGACACTTTTTTGAAAAAAAAAAAAAGAGAGAGAGAGAGAGCTGATATTCTCACATACTCACATGTCTCCAGATGCTGGGGCTTTAAGAAAAACACCAAATAGTGCAAAACTCACATTAAAGCTGTGTGAAGTTGGCAACATTTATTTGTTTCAAAGTTAACACCCAGTGAGAGGACTGTGGAAAGTCCACACCCCTCTTAGAGCTGCTATTTTGAGCAGGAAGAGAAAATTCCAATATTTTATATTTGGAAAGTTTCCCTGGAAACCAGAAGGGCTAGGCTATTTAATTTCTGAATAGTAGTAGGGATAATGTGGGGCTCTATGAAGTCCCAGTGCAGCACCAGTCTGAACAGTGGGCAAGACAAGAAAGGGAGAGCTATGTTCATCAGCACTGTGATGAAAAAATGTAACTTGCCTATGCAACAAGCCAGATCTTTTCTCACATAGCTCTCTCTTTCCGAGTTCTTGCACCACACCTAATTATGACATTTTCAGGAAGAAAGGCAAATAATTACCCAGGTACTGCAAAGTCTATATCAGGGGTCTCAAACACGTGGCCCGCAGGCCACATGTGGCCCGCGAAGTTATTTCCTGCGGCCCGCCATAGGCGCCTACTCCACTGGCACCCAAGCTCCAAACATTACTGAGTGTTTATATCTTATTAAAACCCCTCTTTGCATTGCAGTTTTTAAAAAGTTAATACATTGACTTTTAATAGAATACTATATTACTCTTCATTTTTTTCATTTTTGACTATACTTTTGTATCATTGTATGAAAAGGTTTCAGTGATGTGGCCCTCAGGCCAATTTACTAGTTCTCATGTGGCCCTCGTGGTGATTTGAGTTTGAGATCCCTGGTCTATATGTATCCCCTTGATTTTAGGTTACTAAACTGCACCCAGTACATAGTGTTTTATGTATCACCTGCATGTATCCCATGTCAGTGAAGAAAACAAACAATTGAATCCTTAAGTGCCTTGTAAACCACCATTCTTCGATGTGTCTGACAATTGAGAAGAACTAGTCTGAATTTAGGGTGGGATTTTCAAAAATGCTGACACGAATTAGGAGCACAAAGCCCATTGACATTCAGTGGGACTTGTGCTCCTAAATCACTTAGGTTGGGTGCTTTTTGAAAATCCCACCCTACCGCTCATCTTTGTTGCATCTGAAGTAATGTTAAAGTCAACGACAGAGAAAATAGTAACCAATTCTCTGACAACAGTCCACAGAGAAAAAATTTAAATAAGAAATACTGGATTTGGTAATTGCATTTTTTAATCACGGTTTTATGTAAGTCAAATGCCAGGTCCAAAGCAAAATAACTAGTTAATCTGTATCTATTGCCCTAGAGAAATTGGTATGTTAGAGTTAGGGTCAAGGACAGCAAACTAAGGCTAGTGTTATGGAAATGTAATGTTCTGTGACTTAACAATACAGGCTTCTGCTACCCAAATATGTCGGATGTAAAATTATTTGAGGGGTGGGAGTTAACCCTTCATTCCAGTATGATTTGTCTATGGCATGTTGATGCAACCTCTGAGTAATGCTTTATATATTCTATGTAATAAGCAAATGGATGGAAATAGCATGGGCCAAGTTATCTGTGGCACAACTACATCTAAATAAAATCAATGGTGGTGTTCTGTAGTGTCACTTATAATGGATATACAACGTGGTTCATTGTATGTAATGTGGCTGTTGTTCCTGTAACCTTTGTCTATTGGCTATCCTTGGATTATGAGCTCCTTAGACCAAACACTGTTCTTGAGTTTTTGGAAAGTGCCTGGAATGTTGTGGGTACTACAGTAAATGAATAAGTAATAATGAGTCCACAACTGCAATTTCTGAAGATTTTTTCTAAACAGAATAGCTACCCTAAGAAAAATATGTCCAAGTTTAAATATTTGGCAAGATCTTCAAGACACTGGAGCTATGGTAATTTATACCAGCTGAGGATCTAACTCTAGTTCTTTCTTCAGTTAATTTTCTTTCACAACAAGCTTGCAATAACCCATATGACTTTTCTTCTGATCTGAACTGAATGTCAGGGCCGGCTCCAGGCATCAGTCTACCAAGCGCGTGCTTGGGGTGGCACCTCCAGGGGGGGCGGCGGCGCTGAAGTGTGGTTTTTGTTTTTTTTTAAATTAACATACTGTGGCGGCCGAGCTGGCCGCCCTGCCCCGCAGCACTCCGGCCGGGAGAGCGGGACTGCGGGGCGGGCTGGCCACCCTGCCCCACGGTGCTCCGGCAGAGAGAGGCGCTGGGGGGTGGGGGGTGTTTGTTTCCGTGGGCGCTGGGGGTGGTGTTTTTTTTTTGTTTCTGGGTGGGGGCGGTGCTTGGGGGGGGGTTGTTTTTGTTTTTTGCTTGGGGCAGCTGTTCCAACTAATCCCTCCACCATTCAACACAGTTACACCTAACAGTGAATGCAGGTGCAGTGCATGCAGATAATCCCCAGTGGCTATTGCCAGCTCCAGTGGGGAAGAGTTAATGTTTCTCGAGCATTTAACCTTAAGTCTGTATTTCCTGGTTTTCAGAAGTTTGAGTTTTGCTGAGCTCATCATTCTGGAAGGGCACAAACTATCACCAGGCCTCTTGAACTCTGCATTAATGAAGTTTTTTGCCATGTAATCTGGAAGCTTTTCTTGGTTAAAATCAAGATAAACTCATGGAGAGACAGACTGGGGTATACAGTATCATTGTTGTGAGACTTTTGGAGGTGAGAAGATCCCATGTCCTTGATCCATGTTTTCAAAACGTGAAATTCAGAGGTACTGGGTCTGGAGGTGACAGAATGTGCCATATCTAGGACACAATCCTACAGGTGCTGCACACCCTCAACACACATCGAAGTCAATGAAAGTTGAGGACACTCGGTACTTTTGCAGGATTGACTGTGCATACAGACTTAACAGGTAGGGATAAAGCAAGGATGAGCTCAGAGGACAGTGTTTGTCAGTGTACTGGACTTGAGAGATAAAGAAAGACTCTTGACATCTGCCCCCAGTCAAATGGACGAAGAGCACGGTGGAAAAATGTTAGTGACTTTTTTGCTATGCTTTTTGTATAGTACTGTAGTTTACGTGCAGACAGTTTGACTGTATTGAAAGCTGCTATGTAATATGCAGTCAGTTTGATTAATAGCTGTTGAGAAGATGTTATACATAACTAAATTTTTATGGAAGGCACAGCTCACAGAGTTTTATTTCCAGCATATAAATTATATTGGCATGTCTTTCCATTCTCAATAGTCCACCAACCTCACTTCCTCAAAATGAAAGACTGCATGAAACTCTGCATAAATTGATACATATAATTGGTCAGCCCTGTTGACTGAGAAATATTAAGGGTCCTTTGTGTACCATATATTTAAGAACAGGTCCAGCAGTACATTGTGTTTTGTGCTCCTCATAGTGATAATTTATTGTTCACAATGGCAGCCAAAACTAGATGCATTCCTGGCATAGTTAGAGAGGTCCCTCTTCTGAAGAGTTTACATCTATCGAGGCAATATACAGAAAATGGAGCAGGGGATACACTATTGTCCTGTTTTTCCTTAACCCCTATTATATTCCCACCTAGTCCTTGAACTTTGCCTAATCTTATCTACCATTTTCTCTGTTTTTATTAATTAACCTGCTTTCCCTCAAACCTTTCATAGAGCTATAGAGCTGGGATGTTTTTCATAGAATATCAGGGTTGGAAGGGACCTTAGGAGGTCATCTAGTCCAACCCCCTGCTCAAAGCAGGACCAATCCCCAATTTTTGCCCCAGATCCCTAAATGGCCCCCTCAAGGATTGAACTCACAACTCTGGGTTTAGCAAGCCAATGCTCAAACCACTGACCTATCCCTCCCCCCCTTGCCCAGTCACCATTTGCTTTTAGCCCACTATTCCTTTCCAGGTTTTTTAAAACCCACTAAACACCCTTCTTATTTAGATCACATCCTATCCGCATCACATCCTCTGCCATCTGACCCCAGTACACACAGCAACACCGAGCTGCTCTTCCAGCATTATGGGCTCAATTCTGCAAGGTGCTGAGCAATCTAGCATAATATAGCAAAATATTTAAGCACATGCTTCCCTTTAGGCATGTGAGTCGTTCCACTGACGTCTATGCATGTGTTTTAAGTATTTTCTGTTGGACTTTAAGTGAAGGACTTTGGCTATGTCTAGGGTGATCAGACATAGAGCCAAAAATCGGGACAGTCCCGATTTTATTGGGACGTCTGGTCACCCTAGCTATGTCTATACTGCAAAATAAACCATCACCACCACTAGCGGCAGTGGGTCTCAGAGTCCAGGTCAATTGATTCAGGATCATGGGTCTTGCGCTACAAGGCTAAAATAGCAGTCTATATGTTCCCAGTCAGGTTCTGAAACCCAGCAAGCGGGGATTGGGTCTCCAAGCCTAAGCTCCAACCTGAGCAGAAATGTCTACACTGCTATTCAAACTACTTTCAGATTTTTTCCTGACGGTCGCAGCAAAGAATCCAAAGATTGAATGAACACAGAAAATTAATTACCTTCTCAGCAGTGCCAACTCCATGTGATTTTTATCACAGGTCTCACTGTTTTGCTTAAAGCCCCAACTCCTGGAGTCATGTGTTTATGAGAGAATCTCAACTTTCGTTTTAAACAGAGTAAATGTCTAGCCCTCTTGATTGCTGTGAAAAGCTTGAAAACATGATGTGTATACTACAGGCTAAGAAATTAGAAGACAAATACAATTAACTGAAAATATATTATTAAAAACATCTCATGGGTTTGGTTTGGGCCTGTCTCATGATTTTGGAATACTTGGAGATGCCAATACTCCTTCTCACCATCCAGGTAGTCCATCCAGGTTAGAGTTAAAGTGCATTGGCAAGGCAGCATGGATAAATATTTCAGTGCTGTACAGCCACAAGAGCCTTTACTTCTAAACCTGAATCTTAACTTTAGTCTTTGTCCACACAGGCAGCTAGAGAAGTCATTAAGTGCAGCAGCGTGTGGGCAGGACTCTCTCTGCCTACTCCAGGCAATAACTGAGCAGCTTCAATCTGCACTAGCTAGAGAACGTAGACCAGCCTTATTAAGTAGCTTATAGTTAGTTGCCTGAACAAAATAGATCTATCCCAGCAAAGTAACAACTAGTTTTCCTGTAGTTCATAGCAAGGCAACATGACAAAGCTGAAATACTTCTCTATTTTGTGGCCTGGCTGGCAGTTTCAAAAGCACTAAGAATGCCATTTGAGAGAGAGTGGCTGTTGGTAGACACCTGATCAGGACACCTGATCTTCTGAAAGTCAAAGATCCTGCAATGACACATCTTTTCCAAAAGTATGTTACATTAGTGAAGCATTAGCTAAAAGTTCAAATAGTTTTTGTCAAGGCAGTAAAGTTATCCATTATACGGGAGAACTTGTGCAACACAGAACAAATGAGGTCAGAAATCTGTGAATTTATACAATGTGAAATTTTTTAGAACAGGGAAGGACTTTTGTCCTGTGTGAAATAAATACGTGGTTGGAAAAATCTTGTTAACCTTTACAGCACTGGACAAAATAGTGCAAATGAGGACCAACAAGTCCATGGTAAAACCATATTGGTTCCAGAACAGCTGCAGTCACAACACCAACAGTGTCTGCAATTATTTTTCTCACAGCAATAGACAGGCACATTACCCTGTCCTGAACATCTACACTGCTTTAAAAATGAATCCTCATTTTTAAAACCTTCATGGACCTAGCCTAACCTCCTTCATTGACCACGACTTTCTCTAGACTCACGTTTCTGGTCCCAGAATTTGTCTAGTGCTGCCTGCTTGGCTTGTAATGCCATATCATCACTTAGGGCATGAGAACCTTTTCCTCCGCAGCTTCTGCCTTCCTGGCTCTGTGCAAATCTCAGCTGAAGATATGTGGGGCTTTTGCCCCCTTGCCGGTACTTCGTACTTTCTCACTCCCTTCTCCTGTTCGTTATTCTATCACTCTCCGACTGTTAACAATGTTTCAAATGTTGGGATACCTTGATTTCAGTGCGGCCAGGATTTCACCCCAGTCTTTCTTCTGTGCTTGAGTCTCTCTAGCTTGGGCCCAGGGGTTCAGACCGGCTTGTAGTTGGGCAGCAGCGCATACTGCTGCCTGTGCTGAGATACCCACACTGCTATTTTGAGTGCGCTAGCTTGAGGAGTGCTAGCACGTGTCTGTCTGGTTACATCCACAGGAGAGTGCTTCCTAGCTCAGGCAGACAGACACATGCTAGGTCGGCTTGAGCTAGTGTTCTAAAAATAGCAGTGTAGGCATTGTAACATAGGCAGTGGTACAAGCTAGCTGCCCTCATACAAGCCTGCCCGATTCCCTCAGCCCAAGCTCAGTTGGCTAGTCTGAGCGGCCACCCATGCCGCAACATCCTCACGGCTACTTTTAGCGTGCTTGCTTCAGTAGAGCTCTACCTGAGCTGTGAGGTGCAGGTATGCTCCTGGCTGCAGTGTAGACACACCCTTTGAGTTCACATTTTCTGCTGCCTGGGGACCCCAATGAGGGCATTGTGCAGCACGGAGGTGAAAGACAAAGACTAGCACAAGCTTTGAAGCCAAACAATTCTCAGACAAGCAGAAAGATTGGAATCCACCGAGGATGCCAGTGGGGATGTTTACCTGAAATGGAAGGTGGCCAGGCTATGAGATGACTCGCAAGGCAAGGATTAGTATGTGTGAACTGGCCCTATTACACTGCAGTATGGCTCCACTGTCAGTAATAGCAAAACCATACCAGAGAGCAGAGCTTGGGAGATAAATCCCACTTTGATTTGCTCTTTCACAGTGGTTGTCTCATGGTACATAAAACCCCCTGAGATACAAATTACAGCTTGTTTTTAAAAAGTCCCAGTCCATTGCTAAGCTCAATGTTGTTTTTTCCACATAAAGTAGGTGTTATGCTGATAGAAATTAGTGGTGGAAAAGATCTATTATATCTAGTTTTTCCTTTGCCAGTGCAACATTTTTCCCAAGAGGTTTCCTCTCCCTCGCCCCCCCCCCCCCCCCCCCCGCTTTATCAGGTCTAGTTTTAAAATAATTTCTACCACTTGCCTTTTGAGATTATTCCAGCCTCTAATACATCTCACTTTTAGGAAATATTGCCTAGATATTCAATTTAAATAATCCTCTTCTGAATGTCATCATATAATTCTTAGATAGAAGTTCCCACCCCACCTCCTTTCTCCCTCTTGGGTGTTTTCATCTTTCAGATGCTTCCAAACCATCATTATTTCCCGTCGGCCCTCACTTAGCCAAGCTCGATTATATTGGTTCTTTAGTCTTTATTCCTAACTTTTTCTATCCTCCTAACCATTTGTTTTTACTGTGTTCTGAATTTCCTCCAGTTTGTTGAAATTTTTCTTGTAGTGAGGTTCCAGAATTGAATGCAATTTTTGAGGTATGATATGATATATAAAGAAGCTAAAACCACTATTAGATCAATGTTATGTATGTTTACATTCTATCTTAAGGCTTACAGAGAGGCAGCTTTGTATAGATTTTCAAATGCATCTGAGAAGATATGTGCTGCAGGGACACTGACTTCAGTTTTTCAACCTTTGTGGAATGAAGAGAATGTGATTAGGCATTTTACTTAGGCATTTTAAAATCAGCAGGTCCAGATAACTAGCATCCAAGAATTTTTAAAGAGCTAATGGGTCAGATTGGAGAAAATAGAATTATAATAATATTTGGCATCTATGGATCTCACAGCTCAGTTTTACCGATGGTGAAACTGAGGCATAGAAAGTGACTTGCCGACGGTCACACAGTTGTTAGTAGCAAACTGACAAAGAAAACCCATCAGTCCTTCCAGTCTGGTGTCCCATCCAATAAAGTAAATGGCCTCTAGTGAAAATGAATTTCCATTTATGATCCCAGAATACGCTATTCACCATGGTCACAATCCCAGCCTTCCCTTACTTACCAGAACCCCTTGACCATTGCTAATGCCCCCTTTCCATAAGCTGCTCCACATCTCAGCCAAAGGGAACAACATCTGAAACCAACAACTGTTGAGGCACTAATGCTGCCATGCTTGGCTACAGGTGAGCAGTGGAGTGGTGTGGAGATGAAGGCCAAGATTTACACTAATGTAACAGAGCAGAATTGGGCCCTGTACGTGGTTGCCTGATAGCTGAAATTAAAATCCAAGCTGAGAAACATTAAAAACTCCATGTACTGAATACCTGAAGATGCTAGCATGATGTGATTAGGAGAAAGAAGTGGATAGAAGATGTGTGCACCCTAGGGTATGTCTTCACTACCCGCCGGATTGGGTCTCATCTAGAGCCGATAAATTGATCCCCGAATGCGCTCCCCGTTGACTCCAGAACTCCATTGCCGCAAGAGGCGGAATAGGAGTCGACGGGGGAGTGGAGCGGTCAACTCAACACCGTCCTCACAGCCAGGCAAGTCGACCTACGATACGCCGACTTCAGCTACGCTATTCGCGTAGCTGAAGTTGCGTATCGTAGGTCGACACCCCACCCCCTCCAATGTAGACCTGGCCCTAGATGACCAGCTAGCATGGCTGCTGTTGCACTTTCATATCACTAATTCTGATCTAGTTAAACCCGACCTGAGTCACAGTGTAAAAGTTATTGTCAGGGTAGGAAGTGAAACCAAATGCCCTGATAAGATTAGTCTGAAGCATACTACTTGAAACGTCCGCTACCTTGTAAATAGCCTTTTTTAACTCAGGAACATTGGTTTAAGGTCAGTTTCTGTGCTAGATCTTCCCACTATTGACTCTGAGGAATGTTTAGCACAGAAAACAATACATTTTAACTAATTAAAAAAAAATCCTAATAAATTCCCTTGGTACTTCCTGGTTCACTGGTTTCTAACCACAACATTCCCTGTAACATTTCTAAACACCATCCTTTTCTTTCTGTCTAGAGAGTAAAAAGGGAGATGAGACCTGAATAAGAGTTTTTATCACCCTAACATTCTCCTCTGCAGCCCCCCAACCCTATCCCTTTCCTGTCATAGCGTTTAAGGCCAGAAGGGACCACAAGGTCCTCTAGTCTGATCTCCTGCATATCACAGCCACCAACACCACCTACACACTAACCCAACAGTCAGAATGAGACCATAGTATTACAGCCCACAGGAGACTTAACTATTATGTTAGGCAGAGAATAGGAAGGACTTGGGTGCACCAGTGCCTCAGGCCCCTGCAGTGGCAAAGAAATGATTAAGTGAGATATACCCAGATAATCCTGTCAAATGGCCTGCACCCACAAGCTGGAGAGAAAGTCAAAAACCCTCTAAGGTCACTCACTGCCAGTTTGACCTGGGGAAAAATTTCTTCCCAAACCCAACTAGGCCATCATTTAGACCCTAAGCACGTGAACGAGAATGAGCCAGCCAAGTACCTCAGAGAGAAACTCCTCAGAACTCCTTGACCAATGTCCCATCTCCAGCTGTGGCCATCCCTGGGATTTTAAAAAATCCCTCCCAGAATATACTGGTTTGGGGTGGAGGGGAAGCTGTCCCTTCCTAACCCTTGCCTGTGGTCAGCTGAAACCCTGAAGCATGAGCTTGAGGAACATAAGACATAAATCAGAAGTGAGCCCCACAGTTGTTGAGTCTACCATCACAAGCAACCCCTCCATACCATTGCACTCAAATGTGTCCAACTCTGTCCATTGAGTACAAAATGCAGCTACTAAGATTATCTTCCTTCCTCGCTGTTTTCATTATATCACTTCCCCCGTGCTCTGGAACTGACTGCCTATAGATTTCTGCATAGAGTTTAAGGTGTTGATTTTGACCAATAGACTCCTCACTAAATATTGGGTCCTGCCTGCCTCAGAGATCACATCTCTGTCCCCAGGCCATTTTACTACAGCTAGAATTTGCAGATGCCCTGCAACTGGCGTCTCCTGGTATAAAGGAGAATGAGCCCCCAACAGGATCCCCATCATCATCATCATGTTCCCATTATGCCTCTGGCATTTATGGCAGTGATGAGCTTCCTCTACTCCTGTCTGTTTCTGGTAAGTTTTACAATGGTTCCCCAGCTGTGCTCCAGGTTTTGCAGCTCGGCTTCCACAGCTCTTCACCAGGTTGTTTTCGGGCGGCCTCATTTTTGCTTGCCTTCAGGTGTCCATCTTATAGCTACTCTGGTGATGGAATCAGTTTCCATCCGAAGCACATGACCGATCCATGTCCAGTGCCTCCTGGTAATGATGGTGCTCATATCCCCTTGGCTGCACTGTGTCAATAGATCTTGGTCTGAGATTGGGCCAAAAGATATGGAGGATTTTTCTGAGGCAGGTTGTATGGAATGAAGAGTGTTAGCCATAAACTGACCTCATTTTTAGACCCTTTCCCCCCATCTTGGTTCAAAATAGCCTGAATGTGTTAACTGTCAGGGTACTATCAGAGCTAAGATTTGTGGGAGAAGGGAGTGATGTTTGAACTTAATTATTCTGTTTAGAATTGTTTCCTCTGATCAGGGCAAGGGGACAGGAACCGCTGCTGATTCTCCCTTTATTCAATTGTCATTTTAATTTTTGTCAAAAAGCTGGGAGAGTCACCTTTTAGTGCATATTTATGATACATCATAATAAATCAATCAAGGGACTCTCTGAGTTTGCCCAAGGTGCTTTTACAACTGCCAAAGCAAGGCATGGGGACAGACTCAGTCTCTTAGGTAGCCAGGACCCAGACCATATAGAGCTTTATATGTCAATATCAAAAGGAAGGAGGCTCCTTTCTTTAAAGGCCCCTGATTCAGGAAAGCTTCCATGTTCAGCTCAGCTGTTAAACACAAGCTTAATTCCCAGTGCTTAAAGTTATGCACATGCTTAAGCATATGCTTGAATGATCTAGTGCCACCATACTTTGGAGAAAAGACTTGAAATTTGGGGGTGGGAAGTTAGTGGGTTTCAGAGATATCTCTGATATCTTTTGCAGTTCCCATGCCTACCTCTGGCCAAGTTATAAGCCCTTGGGGGAAAAAAATTCAATGTATACATGCTCAGAAGAGACTTGTTAGAGTTTGGCAACTAAATTCTCCAAAGGTTGCATCCATACTAGGCATGCTCCAACCTGGCAATAGAGGGCTGAGCAGGACTTTCTTGCTGCTTCCTGCTGCCGGGGGGCCACTGTGGGACCAGGCACAGACACCGAAAGCAGGGAGGCTCTCTCCAATGCTTTTAATGATCCCTCTGCTGGAACCCAGGCATCCCAAGTAGGATGTCACCTATCTCAAATGCAGGAGTACAAGAGCCAGACGGTGGGGGCAAGGGCAGTGGAGGGAATAGATTGGGAAAAGAATCCTCATGACAAGTGGACTGGGGTGGGTGGTGGAGACTAGGACTGGCTGGGCAAGAAAACTGGGACTAGGAGCTGATGGGGAAATAATATGTGATCATGTAACTAAAGATGGCTTCATCGTGTATCTGCACAAGGGGCTGGATTAAGGTTGCTTCTTGTTTGTTCTGGTTAAATAAGAATCATGTCAAAAAATTTTCCTAGTTTCTGAATGTGGCATGCTCCTTTATGTCATAATAAACCTGATGGATCTCTCCACTAGCCTTTCTCTAATGTGCTGTGTCTGTTGCCTTGATGCTTCAGGGTGTTTGACAGGATTTACATCACAACCACACTTTGGCTTAAAATATGTACATTTGGATGTAACAGAGACAATTGATGTGGCCATCACTAGAAAGAGCCAAGAATGTGTTATGTGATCCAGAAAACTGAGCATTCCTTACAGCACTGGAACTATCACTGATTGCTGGTTTATTGTCCATAACAGTAGTTCCAGGGGATATTTATAATGTGAGCACTGGAAGCGTTCAGTGAGCAGATGGTGCAGGGTGTGTTACATAGTCTGTTTTGCCACGAGGTAAGTTTATGCTTTACAGATCTACTTCAAAACTGTGCTATTTCATTTAATGCAAAGGCAGGTGCATATTATATTTGCTGTAACTCTAGTTATATGGATTATCTGTCAAACTCCTAATTATAGCATTTTGAAAGATGTGGAGGGGGAGGGACAATAATTACAGAGGTTGAGGGGAAATGAACATTTTGAAGCTGAAATTCAGATATACCTTCCCAGGTTACACAAAAAGTATTGGCAGTCTAGAAAATTGTCAATGAAATGTGAGGATTACATATGAGACACTCCACTTTAGAAATGTGCTTGTCTTTAAACATCTGACACCCTACAGAATATTTGCTGCCTAGCCACAATTAGCCTGGCCTCCTGTCTGAGCATCACAACATGCCTGGAACCTGCACTGCATGGGGGACTGCATTCTGCAAAGGGCATATGCAGTGTAACAGAGACCATAAAGGAAGGCTAGCTAACCCCCTCTGTGCTTGAACTTGTGCTAACCAGTTTGGCCTAACCTTAATTTTAGGAATCCAAATGCAAAATTCTGATTTTCTGAGTGAAAGATGCTGGGGAAAGGAGTGGAGCTATAGTGGATTTGTGGAGGGTTTTTTCTTTTTGCCTGAGCAGGACAGGATAGCTCAGGATGCTAAAGGGAAACGTGCTCTGCAGAGCTCCTCACTGATACTCTGAAGTGAAGAAGTTATCCAGAGTACCTGCTGCCACCCACAGCACCTGTGCGGGGAGGGGAGCGGAGGGGATGGGAAGGGAGAGGAAATAGGGTGGGGTGGGGTGCGAACACTATGTCACTAAGTCAGCTAACACAGTAGGGTTGTGAGCCCTGGGAATGGAATGGGTGGGTGTATAAAGCCTCCCCACAGCCTGTCCCCAACACACCCATGCAAGATAGAGCAGAATTTTGTCCATAATCTTTTCAGTTGATTAATGCTTTACTCTTCCCATTATACAATCCATCCATCACTGACGCACAGTTTTGTGTATTTGTGTACTCTCAAGTCATCTTTCCATCTAGGTTTGGTCCATTAGCAGCTTGTCTATGGATTGCATTAATTCCAGCCTCCATTTATCAATAAATCAGGTCCCATCTTTATGATACTTGAGTTGATACAACTGAATCAGAACTCACAATTTAGGCACAAAGAAATGTAAGACCTCACCTACACTGGACTGGGGATTATGTTTAATTACCATTCATTCATTTTTAAATGTATAAAGAGTGCTTACCACAATTGTCCCTGGACACGTACAGTGGACCAAATCCTGAAGTCCTTGTTATGTGATTGGCATTCTTGCAGTCTTGAGCTAGTGAATGAGCCTAGCCCATGAAATGTGTTATGGCCCTGCCTTTACAACATAAAGAGAGAGCTTCACTGTTTCCCATGTTTCTTTTCTTCATGGGGCCCCTCGCTATTTTCACTGCGGCTTTACTCATAGTCAATATGCTTCATTGAGTGTAATGGAAAAGCCTAGCTCATGAAAAAGAAATAGACTCACTCACTTGGGCAGCTGTGGTCCTTGTTCACTTTTCGAGGGAGGGGCCTGACTTCCTAAAGAGACTTGAAGACAAAGGAAATAAGTTTGTCAGGTTAATTTTCTTCTGGTTTTTACTGATGATTTTTTTTTCTGCTTCTCAAGGGAACCAAATGGGGCTATCAGGCCCTGAATCACTTTGTATTCTGATGCTCATGATTTCTGAACCCCTGACTGTGTGGCTCTCCACTGACCATAAAACCTCAACCAACAGTGGCCTCTTGTAAACATTGTCCAGGCCAAGGGTTTAGTCTGCAGTTTCCCCAGAATTCGGATTTCTAGTTCATTCTTGTGTTGAAAAGTGAAGTGAGCAAAGTTTTCCACGTGGTGAGTTTTTAAAAGCAATCTTATATGTAGGTGAAGCCTCACTGAAAGCTGGACTGATGCCAGTGGAAAGGTGTCTGTACTCAAAGGGGAGATATTTGTACCGTTACTACAATTTCTTTGTACAGACTGAAATCCAATGAGACATTTAAAAAAACCCCCAGACTTTAAATGTAAAAGCCCATTAGTTAAATATTACTGGATATGGTGAAGAACTGGCTATGCACATTACTGCTCTCTGTTGGAGAAAATCAGAACTCCTTATCTCGGTGTCAAAAGTCCCTGATATTGTTAGCAGCAATTCTCCTTAACTCCAGTTAATAATGGCCTGCACTTTTGGAGAGGGAGCATCACACAAACAAACAAACAAACAAAAACAAATGTAGAAGAAGAAACCTTCCTCTTTAAAGTAACAGAATTTAAGGCCAAAAATGACCATCAGATCATCATCCTGTATATCATAGGCCACCAACACCACCAAGCACCCACACACGGAACCCAGTAACCAAAATTAGAACATAGTATTTCAGCACACAAGAGCCTAGACTTAGTTGGTGGCAGCAAATCCCATAATCAAGAGCTGTCCTTCATATGAAGTTACTGAATTACATAATGCATCTCTTATAAGTGATTGCCTCCCAAACACAGCCCAGCAGAGAAGTTGCAGAAAAGTCAGGCTCATATTATTTTATTATAACTATGTTTTTAAAAAATAGCTTTGACTTTTTCCCTACCCTATTATGAGTTAAAATGGGTGTAAAAACAATGTCAGTCTGTGCCACTTTCTTTTAGTTAAATTTTAATCTGGCTTACATAAAGGATTGTTCTCAGCCTGTTTCACCACTCAATTAATAAATGCAGCCTTTTCAACAGGATCTGATAAAGATCAGTTTTGCTGGAACTTGTTTTCAATGCTCTTGGCTACCAAACAGCTTCCCTGCCATTGGCATCTGGAGGGAAATGAATCACGGCACAACCCCTCTGTAAAACTAGCTGCATTTCAGAGTGCAGTATAACTGTATGGCCAGGACATACTTAGTATAGTTTATATGTGCAATAAATGAAAAAGCCCACAAAGGGGGGAGGGGGAGGAGGCTTGTTGTGAAGCATTTGAGGTACATGCTGATTTTGGCCCATCTTCTAGTCTGCATTTAACTGTTTTGCTAGTCTGCTGGCTGTGACTAGCTGTCCACTAAACAAGAATGCCTGCCACTGGCTACAAGAATGATTAGCAGACCTTGCTCCCCTCCAAGTTAGCATAGACTTAATTGACTCTTATCACCAAAGAAAGTTTGCCCCGTCAAGCCAGAATGGAGGGCATTGGCAAGGGGGTGCATTCATTCAACTTTAACTGTGGAGAAATAGATGATCAATCTTTAGTACTACTTAATCCCTTATCATTATTTAAACACACTCTTTCTTCAGTCAACTGAAAGGAAAAGCTGAATTTCTACAGAAAACTGTCAAGCAGTGCTACTTTGGATGGGCTGTGTTTGCAAGCAAACCTCAAGACTTTCCCCTGCATCATCTGATAACAGGTTGTTATTTCTGGAAGAAACAGCTCACTGACTGAAATTCTTCATGTTTTAACAACATTGACTCACGAGTCTCTGAAAATCTTCATCAGCAACAGCCAAGGTACTGTTCTTGAGGTCCAATGTCAAGGAAATGAAGCATGCCTGCAGCAAATTAGCCTCTGGAATAATTACATATGGTTGGGTGTTAATCTGTTTAATATAATTTTATCAGCAAAACACTAGAGATTGATGACCTGTCTTGATTACAAGTCTGTCCTTGGAGATAAGCCTATGGGAGGTTTAACTGCATCCACGCTCCCATCAATCACTTCCAAACTGGAACATTTCATGTTCATGCCATTAACTGTAGAGGTAAATTTTCAAAGTACCATGTGGGAATTATGTGTACAAATCCTGTTAATGAATAATAAGAGGATTTGAGAGTACCTACAGCACAATGCTTTGAAAATGTATCAGTCACTTATTTTTCAGGGACTAACAGAGTTTGGTGCAAATTTCTTATCACTATGTGGGCAAAGTACTACACTCCAGCGTATGTATATTCCTTCAGACTGCCATAAAATCTGCATATAGAATGCACAGATAAAACACTAGATTCCACTGTGTGAGGATGTGAGCCAGTTGAAAAAGATGGGCTGTATGCATGTAGGCAGGCATACATACATATACAGTACAAATAGATGATGATCCAAACATCTGTGAACTTCTGCTTTTCTGATGCATGCCTCTGGAGTTAATTGGATTGATTTAGATGGTCTTTTATTGACGAAATGTATCATTATTGCTATCCCTCTTCAGTAACTAGCAGTGCTTCCTGGTGTTTCAGTAGTAAAGTCAGTAATAGTATTGTGTAACCTTGTCTGTGTCACCATTGCTTGAATTGAGCTTTTCAGCAAAAATGTATCAGATACTTTTATAAGGGCTGGAGTGAAGCTTCAGAAGTGAAAGGCATAATTGACATTTTGTGTTTAGTTCTTGCTAGAACTCATTTCAAGAACAAAGGACAACCCTATGCTTATGTTTTCGTTGTGGGGTTGTTTGCTGTTATTGTTTATTTCACTTTTGAAGGCCATTGATTTCAGTGGGCTTTGGAGCAGGCTTTATAATATTGAGAAGAGGACTGGAGTGAGGATGTAGTTATTTCTGTTTGTCTAATTTCATTTTGTTTAATTGGGGAGGCGGTTATATGGAAGTTTTAAACCTAGGAGCAGGTGCAAAACTCACACTGATTGACTAGTTTCCATTAGGCCACTGGTCAGAGTTAAAGCACTAAGCAAGGAAGTCCTGGTAGTTGGTTTTTCGTTTGGTTCCCCCCGCCTCCCTTAAACTTTCAGATCCTACACTACTCACAAGTTACCTTGATTCTCTAGTGCTATCTAGTGGTCAAAGAGGAAAAACAGTTAACTTGCATAGATGCAAGTAGAGAGGTCTCCTTAGTTTGGACAGTAGTTTTCAAACTTTTTAGGCTAAATACCCCTTTCCAAATAATGTAGTCTACCACGTATCCCCATCTCAGATAGGATCATAATATACCTATAAAACAGAAAAAACGGTCTGTAAGGGCTAACACAATGCAACACAACACACAAGCCTTGGAGCATGTTGTCCAGGACACTATTATTATTTATGTATTATAATGAACAATTTTATTATATATACTTTTGCTTTGGACAAAGATAATCCCTCAAACAAGTTTCTGTTTGTTATAAACATTAAATTGGAAGTGTTCAATATCATTTTATTGTAATTAGTTAAAATGAATGAAGCCTCTGCTGCAGGGCTCTACTGTGAAGGCAGCACCGCCGTCAGCAGCAGCTCAGAAGTAAAGGTAGCAATGGGGGTGCTCTCTGCCTGTGTCTGAGCCTGTGAGGTTTTCTGTCCTGTCTGCATGACAATGCAGGGCTCTCCAACCATTTGCATGGAGGTTTAGAGGTTTCTAATCCCTTTGGTGGTGAAGGGGAGATTCGGGGGCTGCTCATCCCTTTGTATGAATGTCTGAGGACTCCAATCCCTCTGCATGAATGAGTTGGGAGGGTTGGAGGAGTTTCCATCCCATTGTACGGGGGCTCAGGGAGTGGGTAGGTTGTGGTGGGGAGACATCTGCTGAGGGCAGCACATCCAGGGACAATTTCAGGGACAATTTTAGAGCCCTGGAGTGGGACTGGGATCCCGCAGCTCCTACCACCATAATAGCAGGAGCAAGCTAAAAATTCAATAAACAATGTGGGACTGGATATTGCGAGGTGGGACAGGAGTGAGATTAAAAAAAACAGTCCTCCCCTGCAGCAAACAGTGTAAATATCCCCGCCAGCAGCCCCTGCTGTCCGGCTGCCCAGCTCTGAAGTTCTGCGCTGCTGCGGGCGGCAGTGCTGCCTTCAGAGCTGGGCAGCTGGAGAGCAGAGGCTGTTGGCCAGGAGCCCTGTTGCACCTCCGCCCCATATAGAAATCAGACTACACCTATGATTGTCCACCATTACACGATTTTTCTTGTGTACGCCGACAAGAAGTCGGGTACCCCTAGAGCTACGCATACCCCAGTTTGAAAATCACTGAGGGGGCTAGGGTATGTCTACATTGACTGAGTGTGTGCCTTCCAGCCTGGGTCCACAGTCCTGTGGTAGTGGGGGGGCGCATGCTAATGTGCTAAATATAGCTGTGTAGACATCGCATTGAGGTTGCATCTTGGTCTGGTGCTTGGGCTCTCCAGCTCTCCTTAGGCATGAGAACCCAAGCTGGGATTGCTATACAGCTCCCTGGCAGCAGAACTGGTACGGTTCTGCTGAGTCGGAGTGGGGCTGGGTGTAGGGAATGAGCAGCCACTGCCACAGGGCTTTGCTCTACATGAGGTCCCTTTGTAGATCCCCCCATCTTGCCCTAAGGGGAGGCGGGGCTGTATATGAGCACGCTGAAGCCTCAGAAAGAGGATTCCTCCTTATTGCCCCCATGCAGCTGCCTAGTGCCTAAACTGTCTTTGTGGCTCAGGTACTGAGGTCAGGACTTATGCTTCACGCAGCCCTCAGCTCAAGTACCTGGGGCATCACAATATAGGAACTGTGAATGGGGGATTCTTTGAGGCCAGGGCCTGCAGTTGTGGCTCCACAGGCCATGGAATGGCATTAGTGTTATTGCAGCCTTGGGATTGCCACAGACCCTATGGCTGATGCCCACCTCTTCTACGGCAGGAGTGGGGGAAGTGGCCAGTAGATCTACAGTATTGCAGAGCCACCAGTTGCCCCTCCGCTCTCAGCGGCTGTGCTGCCACGGCCCCACCCCCCGCAAACACCCCTGTTCACAGGGGAAAAAATCCCATGACCTGTGCTCTCAAATCGGCCACTGTGTAATGGAACCCCCTCTTGGGCTGCTGTGGCCATTAAGGAGCGGGCAAGATTTATCCCTTAAATAATAGAAATTGCCCCCAAAATTAAAAGCATGGCATTGGCATCCGTGTATGGGGCTGAAATTCCTTCAATAAACCTCCTTGTGCAGCCGTGGCAAGGGGAGCCGTCAGTGGAGATGGGCCCCAGCTGTTTTGCACACTAACACTGTTTACTTTGGGTAGAACATATGGCTAGTTCCTTTGTGACTGTGGTCAGTCAAAGAATCATATGCTATTTAACTGCCAGACTTTATTGCTACGAGACATGGCCTAACCTACATAATTTGGCTTATGTTTGTGTGTGTATGGATATAGTGTACTCTCTGTGATTGAACACATACAGTGCCACAAAGCAGGAGACATTGTAATGACATAAATATTTAGTTTATATTGGACATATCCCACTACTATTTGCAAAGCCTCCCTAAATAGTCCTCCTCTTCACTAGTTTTGACTGCAACGCATAAATATTAGGCTTGATTTCCCACTCCATTATTCCAGTTGTGTGCCACTGTAGCTCCACTAACTTCAAGAGTATTATACCAACATAAAACTGGAGTAACAGTGATGAATCAAACCCCTTATTTCCAGTGAGGTCCCAATGAGGGGTGCAGATGCAGGCACTGGATTATATATCCAAGAGGCGCTCCTTTTCCTGACAAAGTAGTTTTACAAAATCCGAAATGGCGCACGGGCTGAAATAAATGCTGATGTTACTCCATTGATTTCAGCGGGCTCTGGAAGTTAAAGAACCAATGAAACGGTCTGAAAAAGCATGGAATAACCCATATCACATGGACAACCCTCTCTCTCTCTCACATAGGGTCTGATGTCTAAGGCAATAGGTTGATTTATTGCCTTTTGACTGCTTCATTTGCCTATAATCACTATACTACTACTATATCTAATTCATTACTCTGCACAGCACTTGTTAAATTTGAGCATGAAAGGTCCACTCAGTTGCTAAAGTTTAACATGCTCCGTAGTGAGGCAGTAGAAGGGTTTTGGCTGAGATGTGTGCATCACAGTAAAAACTGTCCAATGTGCCCATGTATTTAAGTGACTTCTGAAAAAAATGTTACCCCTGCTGTCTTTTGAAAGGTTGAATTAATAAATCCGTACCAACACTACTGTGCTTAATTCATTAAATTATGAATAACTTCATTGAAAGAATCCCTATCACTCAATCATGCTTCACAGATGTGGTCAGCCTCTCCACCCTGATATTTTTCTTCCTTTGTTGTGTTGCCTCTTCCATTATATTGAAAAGTGTACTGTATAGGAATTAGGTAAAGTGTTTTGGGTGTCCTCTTATGGGGCCTCCTGTTGCAGAAGCCATTCAGAACCCTGCTCGAGCAGCAGTGTACACAGGTAGTTGGGTCTTGAATATTTTTATATAAGGTTAAACAACAACATCAAAACCATACACGTTCTACTGCTTAGTGTGTCTATACTAAAGAGTGGGCCAATCCAAAACTAAGGATGCACATGCTACTGCACTGGACATATTAGAAATGTGAACTTGGAGCAAATTTTACAGATGACCTCTTTATGAGTGTGTGTGTCTGAAGGGGAAGGACACAAATCCAGATGTGGATCTAGCCTCTGTCAATAGTAAAAGTACATCAATGACTGACAAAGGGAAGAACATGATTGTATATGAAAAGGAGAAGTACATGGGCTGTGCTCTAATCATACTGGCGTCCCTACGGTTGGGTTTTGGGGAAAAAAATCAACAGAAATGTGTGAGGGAGTAGAGAGCACAGCTTCCCTCCCTGAAATTAGCTAGAGCAAAACCAGAAACCTAGTGCCCACTGTTAGGCATCTAGAACCATTTTGGATCTGGACCCAAGTGACCACACGGTGCTGTATTTTATATTCAAGCTTTACATTTAAAGCTTTGTAGAGTTCATAATAATTAGTATGCAGCATCTGCCTTGCACATGCAGCAAGCTCACCACAAAACAACCTTAATTTTACTCCACTAACGCATGTCATTTGGCCTATTTCAATCCCAAGCTCCAAAAACTGACATATCCAGTGTGATATCGTAATTTGTATGTGGTGGCATTCCTAGGCAGAAATCTAATATAAAGAGTTATATTATTTGTTGCAGGTAACAGGACTGGCAACGAAGATTATTATATATTTGAAACTAGCCTCGCGTTAGTCCTCAGAATAATTTCATTCAAACAACAATCTTGCTTTGGCACTGTACAGATTCTTTATGTTTGAGTTAAAGGGTCAGATTTTGAAAACCGAGCTTCCATTTTCTCTGCTAGAAATCCTTGGGAGTTATAACTACACAGAAGGGCGACACATCATGAACTGAATGGTTTACCTCAAGCGCTTGACCTGGGTCACAGTTACAAAGGTTAATAATACCCTTACTCTGTGACAGGGATCAGTATCCTCTCACTCTAGTGATTCCTGAGAGTCCATACTTGCTGGTGCAAGTTCATGGCAAAAATTATGTATGGGCAGTCATATCATCTTGACATCTATACATCTAATTAGCTGTCTAATTCATATAAAACACATCTTCATTTGTAACCCAAAAATGGCAGTTGCCAAAAAACCAAGGTATGGTTAAGTACAGGCTGAAAATCTGGTCCACAGGGTGCGCTGCAGAACCTGCTCAATAAGAAAAGGTAGAGAAAGGACCGTGTCATTTGGGATGATTCAGAAGGAAAATGACTAGGGGTAGATGAACCACACACAAGAATCAGTGATTGTCGGGACATCTCCTGTACATCCCAGGCACTGGCTACATTTTTACCCCCAGCTCTTGTTCCCTGTCACACACAATTATTCACACATTATTGATCTTTACAGAAATACCAGCTTTAGAAGAATTGTAAATCAAAGCAAGCCAACTGTTTTAATATGAAAAATTAAAGCATCATACAAAATGAAATATGGTGATGGGTAGGTTTTAGGCATTGTTGCATTATCACAGAAACCCCCTGGCTAATGTACCTATTTGTTATGGGTGCCAGGCGAAGTACAACATATTTAGCTGAGTTTTTTCTGCTGAAAAACACTCTGATACGTAGTTACATAAAACCTGCATACATTATCGTAGACCTCATTCATTTTCCCCACATCTTCAGCTGTTTGAAAATTACTGTGTTTACTATTTGGATTTGGAACTAAGCCTGCACTTTAAGAGTGAATAGAAAGTTCCCAACATGAGATAAATTCCTTAATCTCAGTTCTGTGTTTGCAGAAGTGGAGACCTAGTGATTTGTTCAGGGTCAAACCAGCTGTCCGGCAGAGCCAGAATTAGAACTCAGCTCAACTCCCATCCCATGATATGCTTCCTCCCATGGAATATGTTCTAGATTTTAACCCACTTCCCAGGCGAAATGTACAAACGCACCATGAATAGACAAAAAAACGGTGTGTGTATGACAATAGCTGTGTTGAGCTATCCCATTATCCAGTGGACTGAAGGCATATGGCTAGTTAAGTCTGCCAAAATGGGTAGAGAAAGAAAGATGAAAAAATTAAACATTGTTTCCAAATAAACATAGTTTTGCCCAATCAGAATGCATTCTTAAATAATTGGGTAACAAATCAAACATTTACTGTCTGAGCACTGAAATTGAAACTGGTCCTCATCTGCTTTTAGCAGTCCAGCTGCTAATTCTGCTGCAGGCGAATGATGTTTGCTATGGCCTATCTGCAGCGTCTAAATGCAATCAGATACTAAAATCTCGAGCATAGCACTCAGTTAGTTAAGATTAGTTACATTCATAAGTCATGCCAATTGCACATTCATGGACTTTTTGTACAGCACTCACTATTCCTGAGCTAATACCTTCACTGCGTCTCACAGATTTTATTGATAAAGGCTGTTTTCTAAAATGTGTCTCAAAGGAGAAAATTAGGTGGATTTCTTTCTTCTAAATACATTTTGCCACTACAATTTAATACAATAATTTTCTTGTATGACAATGCTGGCAATAAAAAACAGCAAATCAAGCTAAAATAAAGAAGGTAAAAACAAAGCTAAACAATAAAGAGTGCTTGCATCTCATATGGAAGATACTGGCAAAGTTTTCAGGGTCTGTACTGTTTAATCTCATATCCTTTCTATTTAATTGCTATTCAGAATTATTAGGGGAACAGCATCCACTTTTTATGTATAGTTTCAAATGAGTTTTCTGTCAGGAATAACAATATTGATCCCATTGTGGAAGCATTTTCCATAGTGAAAAGAAAATGCTGGGGTGGGGGGAGGAAATGAGAACAATTTAATGTGAAGCGTGTCCTAGTTCTGCAGTAGAAATGAGGTCATATTCCATCAGCAGGGACAGTATTACAATAAAGTTTGAAATTTTACCAGTAAGTGGAAGTTTTGCTAAAATCAATAGCATAGTGTTACATGCTTACACCAACCTTACTATAGTGACCATGAATACCCAGTTAGTCCAAAAGTTTGAGATCTACCATGGCACCGTTACAGAGCACCATGATCGAGTAGTTGGAAAGGAACAAAAACAATAAGTATGTACAATGTCGTTTTAAAGGCTTTTATGCACTGAAGTAAGTGGTCCATGTGTGCAACTTCCCTGTAACATTTGTAAAAGTAAGTCTTCATCTCCCCAACAGCATCAGATGTGCCATAAAAGAGAAATACCTGTTATACACAAATAGCTTCGCCATGCTACAAAGACGTGGGTTTTGTTTTTACAAATCAGTGGAAAGGAAAAAACTGTGTAACATGGATTACATTTTATAGCTTGGGAAAATATTGGATTTGCAAAATGTAACATTTTGGTTAATCATTGCTGAATATTTAGCCATTGTGCTCTGTTCCTGCAACAGTACGTGCACCTTTGTCACTGAAGAGCAGAACAAATAGGCCCATTAATCAGGTGCAATTTTTGCCATGTAACAGACAGCTCATTTTCTTGTTTTTATGGGCCTGAGTCCTAGAGAGACTGAATAATCTCCACCCCCCCACTGGATTCAGCACTGAACTGGGCTCCTGTGAAACCACAACTTAAAGCTGCCTTTCCCTGAAGGAAAGCCTTTTGCAAAACAGCACTATCATTGCCAGGGGATGAGAAATTTGCACCCCTCCCTGTCAGCTGTGTTCAATCCAGACCCACATTTTTCACACATGCCTGTTTTACTAATATCATGCTGTTATAAAGGGAAGGGTAACAACCTTTATGTATGCAGTAACATAAAATCCCTCCTGGCCAGAGGTACAGAATCACTTTACCTGTGAGGGGTTAAGAAGCTCAAATAACTTGGTTGGCACCTGACAGAGGGGACCAATAAGGAAAGAAGATTCTTTCAAATCTGGGCAGAGGGGAAGGGAGGTTTGGTTTGTGCTCTCTTTGGGTGTTTCCACTCTGGCTGGAGAGGGAGACCAAGCAGGTAAAACATCTCCTGAAAACATACCTGAAATGATACATCTAAAATTACAGGAATTGTAAGTAAAGGCAAGGAAATGTGTTAGATTATCTTTTGTTTTAGCGTGTTAATTTTCCCTATGCTAAGAGGAAGTTTTATTCCTGTTTTTTGTAACTTTGAAGCTGAGCCTACAGGGGAATCCTCTGTCTTTAAATTTTTTTATTACCCTGTAAAGTTACCTTCCATCCTGATTTTGCAGGTGTGATTCTTTTACTTTTTGCTTTAAATAAAGTTCTGCCTTTAAGAACCTGTTTGATTTTCAGTGTCCTAGGGACAAAGGGTCTGGTCGGTACTCATATTATTCTCAAGCCTCCCCAGGAAAGGGGGAGAAAGAGCTTGGGGGAATATTTTAGGCAACAAGGGCCTCCAAGTGACCCTTTTCCTGACTTTTTGTCTAAATCACTTGGTGGTGGCAGCAATACCGTCCAAGGACAAGGAAAGGATTTGTGCCTTGGGGAAGTTTTTAACCTAAGCTGGTAAAAATAAGCATAGGGGGGTCTTTTATGCTGGTCCCCAAATCTGTCCCCCAGAGTTCAGAGTGGGGAGGGAACCCTGACACATGCTATCTTATTAAAAGTCAAGCACTTAGCAGAATTCAACTGTGAGACATCTGTATGGATAATGGGGTTGGCCCTCTGAAATGTTGAGCCTTCCTTCTGATGCCAATCCTCCAAAGCACTTAAGCATGTACTTAACTTTAAGCACACCGGTAGAGCCATCGAAGTAACTGAAAAACGAGTGCTTTACAGAATTAGGGCTAGAGGGCTCAGCACCTTGCAGGACCGAGTCAAATTACATTAGATAGGGTTAACTACACAATGATGAAAGAGGGAAAAAAAGTTAGGAAGGGTCATCAGCCCCTTGCTGTCAGTGGTTGGTATATACACTGAAGCATAAGTTATTCCATAGTTGTCCACTATGTGGTATCATGTGCTTTTGTCTGAGGAAGCAGTACTGGCCACTGTCAAAGACAGAATACTAGTCTAGCTGGATCACTGCTCTGGCAATTCCTGTGTCCCTAATCTAATTTTATTTTCACTGATTTTCCCATCTGACAACTTGGAGAAAAATAACTTTCCAATTTCACATTTATTTCTAGTCCAGTGGTTCTCAAACTTCTTTTTTCGCGGACCACTTGAAAATTGCTGAAGGTCTCGGCTGACCAAGCTTTCCAAATGTTGTTTGTATCACTAATGAGCTTGCCAAATGTTGTTTGTATCATTAGCTAACTATTGTAAAGCGCTTTGGATAAAAGCGCTATATAAAAAACCTCCCATAATAAACAACTTTTTTTG
The DNA here is from genome assembly GCA_033296515.1 of Macrochelys suwanniensis. Classification (NCBI taxonomy): domain Eukaryota; kingdom Metazoa; phylum Chordata; order Testudines; family Chelydridae; genus Macrochelys; species Macrochelys suwanniensis. Next base: position 27,176,934 of record CM065780.1, on the reverse strand, counting down.
TTCTACAAATAAAAGCACACAACTCATATTTTAATATCTGTAGTCTTACCTTTCTAATGTGATGGATGTGCCCTCTCTGGCCACTGCAGCCCTGCATGTCCCAAATCCCTCCAACCCCCTCTTCTCACCTCACTGCGCAGCTCCACTAATTAGGTGGGTGGGTCTTCATTTTCTTGTGTATGACCACCCAGGTGTGCATCTTAGAGGGAACTATCCGCAAACCACCTGAATGGAGCTTTCAGACCACTGGTGGTCCATGACCACAGTTTGAGAACCTCCGTTCTACTCAGTTTTGATGTCTGGTTCTCATGAATTAGCTGGAAGATAGTATTGCAGTGTTTGGGATGCAGCTATGCAAAAATACATTGACATACAGTTTTTAGTGGAAAAGTTAAAAGAATCCTTGATGCATTTATATCATTAATCCCGATTTTGTTAAATCTGATGTTATTTTACAAAACCTAAATTGTGGACCTAATACCAACCCTTTAATAATGGAAAAAACCAACTCCATCACAAAGCAACCACAAATACACCTGCAACTTTATTAATTCACCACTTACAGCTTCATATTTATTCTCTTATATCCTGCATTTAGACACGAAGGCAATAATAAAATATCTGTACACTACTTCTGTTACAAATATAGATAATATTTGAAGAGACTTTACATACTCTAACACAGGCATTTCACACACTATACTGGGAATGAGTACAGGCTAATAATGCATCACCAGTTGCCTCAAGTACTGGCACCATCTGTTTTTCTTAGCCTATTGTATTGTAACATCTAAAATAATTATTGAAAAAAAGGGACATTTTTTAGTTAATCCACTTATATTTGGCTATCAATTCACAAACAGTATCTCTCAAACATTCCTAACCCTGCTGTTTTTCACTCAGTAAAATGAATGATTGGTGTCTCTTTTGCATATTTGAATGTGCCCCCTCTTTAGAACTCAATAATTAAATATTATAAACAACTGACATGGTGCTCCGGCTGCTATAGGTGTTTGCTGGTCAATATGCAGAGTCTTGCAGCTACATGAAAGTACGCCGTGGGCAGCACCCTAGCCTAAAGGAACACCAGTGCTCACATGACCTTTGACATTTCTTCCTCTCTAAAGATTTTAAAGCCATATTGTATTTAGTGACAAGGTAAAGCACAGATGGGGCTTCACCAAGCAGATACATACTAGGCAAAAGAGGGGAAACTGACAGTTAGGGAGTCCACAAGTAAGGTCCAGGGACAACACTTTATAGTGAGAAGCCAGGAGCGTTGTTCCTAGATCTTTACAGGGCTCCATCATCAGTGTTCAGCTTGTAAGTGTTCAATAATTTAGAAGTCCTTCTTGCAGCTGGAAGGATTAAGGGACTTCTTTCTCCGTGAGCTTTCTGACTAGGGTGAAGATAAAGAGGAACCTCTACCATTTGCCCTACTCTTGGACTCCTCTCTACTGGGGGGGAGGGGTGTCTTTATTACTCTACCCCTCCTCTCTCTCTTTTTTTTGGGGTCCTCCTCTCTGAATGTCTTCAGTATCTGCTTCTGCTTAGAGCAGTGGTGGGCAACCTTTGGGCCACACATGGCCCATCAGGGTAATCTGATTGCGGGCTGAGAGACACTTTGCTGACGATGACCATCCGCAGGCACGGCCCACTGCAGCTCCCAGTAGCCACAGTTCGCCATTCCTGCCCACTGGGAGCTGCGGGGGGCCGTGCCTGGGGATGATGAATGTCAGCAAAATGTCTCATGCCCGGCAGTCAGCTTACTGTGATGGCTCACATGCGGCCCACAGGCCGCAGGTTGTCCACCACCGGCTTAGAGCAATAGTAGCAGCATGAAACTGACTCCTTTCACTACCTTCCACTGGGCTCTGACTAGTGACACGGAAACTAGCCAGAGTGGTTAATTTGTGCTGTTGCTTCAAGAACCTCTGAGCAGCAGTGACCGTGACACTGGAGCTGCCTGTCTGCAAGCTTAGGAAGAGGACAGTGTTCATTTTACTGTTCACATCAGGAACATTATCTTCAAATCCACCAAGCTTAGGAACTTCACTACTTTAAAAGAGAAACCTAAATCCTTGTGATATTGCAGGTGCAGTAGGGCTCCCTCATTCACCAGGGAAAGTTTCCTGCAAGTGGATTTTTCAACCCCCGAGCACCAAAAAACAACAAAAAAAACCCAACAACCCACTTGTCCATTATTTTGCTTCTGGAGCATGTCATTAGCAGCATTGACTTTGTAACTAATTTTTCCATCTATCTTCTTTTGTTAAACTGTTGTTCCTCCTGTGACTTTAGTTCTGCTATTTAAATGTTCTTAGTTATCTCCTCCCCCCTTGACTATTTAGCGCACACATTCTCCCTCCCCCACCTATCTCAAATATTCAAAGCCTCTTTGCAAAACATTCCAGTTTTGCAATGCGGTTACTAATGCAAACTTTCATGTTCTGGTGGATCACCTGTATCCATTACAATAATAATAAAAAACCTTAAGTCTTTGCCAGAGACTACATAAGCCCATCCCAGTGATTCGACAGTAAGACAAATACTTCTATTGTGTTCAAAAATATGATTGTTATTTTTTCTTCAGCGATGTAACAGTCTGGTAAAGCTGGAATAGCAAGATGGCTACATAAACATTCCCATTCTCTTTGCTATGTGCAATGTAGATAATGGAATCTTGTTGATCCTATTCTTTGGACAGCCAGTTCACGAGAGAACAGTCAGAGTGACAGTCCCTTTTGTCCTTTTGAGAAGAGCAACTGCTTCTTCATGGGTCACCCCTTCTAAGCTCTGCCCGTTGACAGCAATGATTTGATCCCCTCTCTTCAGCCGTCCGTCCTCTGCTGCTGCACCCTGAAATTAAACAGCATGTAACTACAGACATGCATTTCTGAAACCCCTGGTATTATAGCTGTTCACAGAGAAATCTAAAGAGGGTCTTAGTAAGATGGGTTCAATATACAGCACACATTAAAAACTTTTCTGCTTGAGAAAGGCTAAGCTGATCCGTTTTCATTATTAGAAACCCAGGCTCATTTTGTCCTTAGTAGGTGCTGGTTCTATCTGCCTATAGGTTTTTGCATAAAGTTTTCTTTAACCAGATGGATTAATGAAAGTCCTCATCACCTTATTAGTGGAATGAAATTTACAGCATGGGAATGATACACTCTATAAGTCAAATCTGTGAAATTTTTAAACTCCTTCAGCCGTCTTGGTTTGGCTGGCAAAGTTCTCAACAGTTCAAATTAGAAATCAAATCCAGATCTGAACCTAAATTTCAAGGTCTGGAGGTCTTCCTTCTTGATTTTCTGACTCAGGCCTGCTATACACCAAGTTTAGATCAGGATCTGAACTTCTCCAAAGTTAAGGTTTGGATCCAGTGGTTCTGATCTATATTTGATTCCAATATTCATAGCAAATAATTCAAACTAAGCCCAAGCACTGCCTGAAGAGAATGCAAACTAAACAGTGGGGGGCCAAAGTGGACAACTAAATTACATCCTCAAATCCAAATGTTTGATGTGAGCAAATTGGGAATTCTGAAAACTGGGCCCAGTTTACTGAAAGCCTCAAAGCGCAGACACAATTTTAAATGGCACTTGTATTCCTGCTTGGGGAAGACAAGAACCCACTGGCTATCCCCCAGACCATATATTAATAAATCAGCTGCTGAGTGTGAGCACTGAATTGTTTGAGTAGTCTTCCACCTCTGCACTTACCTTTGCAAATACTGTCTTAACGTAGATGGGTAAATCTCCATGAGGACTGCCATATCCTCCCACAATACTAAAGCCTAGACCATCCTGTCCTCGATCTAGAGTAATGGTCTTATACTGAGGGGGCCTATAACAGAGAAAAGAAGTTATTCTGTTTCTTTTGTGAATGTCTAGTTCAGTATGTGGATTGTTCAGCAAAGAGGCTCTTCACCTTTCAACACTAACTAATACACTTTCCTTTGCTGAGAACTCTACACTAGATTTTAAGTATATTGCGATGAATATTTCAGTTCACATCAACCACTGAAATCCTGCTTAACACCATAAGCTGGTTACTTATTTACAGTTTCCTTTCATAACTTCTCCATGCTATTTTACCTTCTGTCTGCAGAAGTTTATTCATTCTGTCACTTAATACACTGCATAATTGTTTGAATAGTCCGCTAATGATGCTTATTACCTATGGATAAGTAAGTACCAATATCCTGGAGCTCAGACAGAAACAAAATAAACCCCACAAAAACTACAACATTATTTAAAAAAACCCTCCCCCAAAACTCACATATAAGAGAAAATCAAAAATAGCCCCAACCAATTCTTAAGCCTGGTTTAGTCATTCCTGTTCTCTTCTGTTGTTTGGTCTTATATTTTTATAAATTTGCAATGTTTTGACAGACTAAAAGAACTATAGAACTTACAATTTCAATCACATGTTTTCACCACTCCTCCAGCAGAATATAATACACACTGTATACCTAGCAGTTTGGGGGCTGATTTTCAGTGATGGTCTGCTTTGAAATAATTTAATTTTTCAACCACAAAGAACTGTGCCCACATTTTCGTACTCAGGATGGAAATATTAGCAGATAGGCATCCAACTACCTGTTTGCGCACACACATCATGTATTTAAATATCTACTAATGTTTGTGTCTGCAATGAATTCCAGGTACAATGATGTATAAAATTAACACACCAACACCCCGCCCCAAGAACAAAAAAAACCCCCAACCTGGGTTGTGTTGGCCCAGGAGATCAGGTGACCTATCAAAATCTATGAAACCCCCAAAACACACTTTACAGCAGTAAATGGACAACGGTGCCTTGCAGCACACCCGACAAGTCAACAAACCCAGGCTCTGATGGACTGGCAGGGAGAGTGAGTTCCAGAGTCGATAGCCCCATACTTAAAATGCCCTGCCACTTAAGCCTGGGGGAAATTAGCTTAAGCACTTCAGCTGATCTCAAGTACAACACAAGGAATGAAGCAGTATCTACGGTGCTGAAATCAAATCCTATGGGTCAAAACCAGCCAAGTGAATTGTACCCTGAAATGAACCAGAATGTCCTATGTGGCCTAAGGAGTCCAGTTATATGCTTCCTGTGACAGTCATGACTAAGTTAGCAGGACACCTCGCTCTGCACATGCTGCAACTTGTAAGTTTCAGGTGCAGCCAGTGGGCCTTACAGTAACCCAATTAGAAAGGATCCATCAAGGATGATATATGCACTTACCCTAAATCATCCTGAAAGATGCTGCTTGAGGTTAGTCCTGCAAATGAAAGGCTGGAAGCTGGTGGATCCTGTTGCTGACCGGTTACGACGCTTACATCCCCTCCGGCCACCACCTGAGATGGCACATTGTAGATAGCAGTGAAATGAAGAAGGTGATGCTCTGACAACTGAGCCCACAGTGTTTGACACCACAGTATTTACAAAGGTGAAATGACCAAAACAAGTCTCATTTGTTGCAAAAACCTTTCTTCCTTTCAGTTAAAATAAAAATAAATGGTAACTTTGGAGCAAAATATAGAGAAGATGTGAAAACTGCACAACACAACCCTTCAACCCCCAATAGTCTCTGGCTACGTTTTCCTCAGAACTGGGCAGTTGTGTGTTACTCTTGGTTTTACAGCCTCAAAATCAAAACTGCAAAGTGCATTCTGAACACCAGTGCAGGGAAACGCCTTACCTGCAATTCAACAGTGCCTGACGCATTTTTCAGTAGGCTGACAGCTTGGGAGTGTGTCATTCCCTCAGTGGACGTTCCACAAATATTAACAATCCTATCCCCAACCTACAGAAGAGAAAATTAAAGAGCTAGCCATTAATAAGAAGCTGTGTCACTGAGGTCTACATGCCATCTTTACAACACAAAATAAGATGGTACCCGTTCCATGAAGAATACTTGAAATGAGTAACTGGATCTAGCTAGTAGGATTTGCAAAAAATATAGAGTATCAAGGAAATATTTACCACTTGTCTACGCATATTCTTGATCTTGGATACAATAAAATCTTTGGCCAAGATCTTCAGCTGCTTTAAATCAATGCAGCTCTAGTGAATTCAATAAAGCTTCAGCAATTTACATCACCTGAGAATCTGGCCCTTTGTTTCCAGTGCTAGTCATAATTCTCTAGTGATAACTGGTGAAACAGCCCTGATTCTGTAGTAGTTATTGAGGTTTATATCCGCTAAGATCTGAATCTACTAGTGGCTAATATAATCACATACACTATAGAGATGTCAGTCTTATAGTCTGCATAGTTGTAATTAGACATTAGAAGTCAACACATACACACCTCTGATATTTCAATCAGTATATGACAGTCATACATTTACACATTCCGGGAAGACAGACCAATGTAGCATATTATCATCAGGTCCCCTGGGTTCAAATGCAGCCTGGAATAATCCAGTGCAACTCCCAGGGGAATACATGGGCCACATTCAGTGGTGATGTAAACTGGTCTTAAACCAGACATAAATGGCTGCAAGAGGTAATGAACTAATTCATACCAATTTTGCATTCAGCGGGTGTATAAAACAAGAATAGCCTACACACTGAGATGGGTAAGTTGAATGTGCTGCAGGAAAAGCAACTAATCGAAGGAAGTAAAATAAATCACATCACTGCAGGTATTGGGAAGGTTGCTGACTGCTGTGCCAATAATCAGGACAGACCTGGGATCTATTTATCTATACATAAGAATGTAAGAGCTGCCATATGGGATAGCTCAGGGGTGGGCAAACTTCTTGGCCCGAGGGCCACATCTGGGTGGGGAAATTGCATGCAGGGCCAGGGCAGGAGGTTGGGGTGCGGGAGGGAGTGTGGTGTGCAGGAAGGGGCTCAGGGCCAGGGGTTGGGCAGAGGAGGGGTGCGGAGTGTATGAGGGGGCTCAGGGAAGGGGGTTGGAGTGCAGGAGGTTGTGTGGTGCGCAGGAGGGGACTCAGGGCAGGGGGTTGGGGTGCAGGAGGGGTGTGGGTTGCAGCAGGGGGCTCAGGGCAGGGAGTTAGGGTGCAGTTGGGGTTTGGGCTCTGGCCTGGCGCCGCTTACCTTGAGTGGCTCTGGGGTGGCAGTGGTGCCCACTGGTGCCAGGGCAGGCTCCCTGCCCGCCCTGGCCCCGCACCACTCCCAGAAGCAGCTGGCACCATGTCCCTGGGCTCTTGGGGGAGTGGGGGCAGAGGGTTCCACGCACTGCACTTGCCTGTGGGTACCTCCCCTGAAGCTCCCATTGGCCGCGGTTCCCCGTTCCCGACCAATGGGAGCTGTGAGGGGCGGTGCCTGGAGGTGAGGGCAGCGCAAGGAGCCCTCTGTTTCCCCCACCCCCCGCCACCAGGGGCCACAGGGACGTGGTGCCGGCCGCTTCTGGGAGAGGCGCGGGACCCACGCTGCCACTGGGATGGCAATCCCGCGGGCCAGATCCAAAGCCCTGAGGGGCCGGATCCAGCCTGTGGGCTGTAGTTTGCCCACCCCTGGGATAGTTCATGGTTCATCTTGCCCAGTATCCTATCTCTGACAGTGGCCTGTACCAGAACTTCAGGGGAAGTGTACAGAACAATGCAATTATAGAGTGATCCACCCGTCGTCCCCTTCTGGCTTCTGGTAGTGAGAGGTTTAAGGTCAATCCAAAAATGGGGCTGCATTTTTCTCCATCTTGGCTAATAGCCATTGATGGACCTACCCTCCATGAATTTATCCAGCTCTTTTTGAACCCAGCTATGCGGGTTTGGCAATCACAACACCCCATGGCAATGACTTCCACAAGTTAGTTGTGTGTGGTATGAAAAAGAATTTCCTCTTATTTTTATTGAACCAACTGCCTATTCATTTCATTGAGTGATCCCTTGTTTTTGTATTGTGTGAAAGGATAAATAACACTTGTCTATTCACTTTCTCCACCACGATATTCACTTTGGTATCTGAAAGCCATGCTGGCTCCATGTTCCAAGGTTGCTTTAAGGTTTTCTTCCCAATTGCTAATGTTTGTCTAAATTAGCTAATGTTTGTACTGCACTCTTAATTTGAATGGCAGAAATTCCTGGCATGGCCTGAAGTGCTAGTGAATACACCATGTGGTTCTACTCTGTGACCAAGCCAGAGTAATTTATTCAGCACCATCACGTTAAGCCTCTTCACCAACCTCCTTTCTTAGAAATTAACTTACCCTGAGTTTCTGAGTTTGAGCTGCAACTCCATTTGGGTGCATCATGGCAATAAATATGGGAACATCTCCCAGGGGACTTCCTACTCCTCCAGCAATGCTCACTCCTAGGGAATCTGCAGGACCCTGTTACAGTAAGGAAAATAGATTAAGATCCTGCTTGAGAGAAAATACACAATTACCTTTAGGCCCAGATTTTCAAGACTGACTAGTGATTGTGGTTACCCAACTTGAGACCTCTTAAAGTGGCCTGATTTTCAGACAGCCCTGAACACCCACCCTCAAAGTCAGGTCCCTTTACAGTGTCTTAAGACAGGCATCCTAAAATTGAGGAATGTAAAATAACTATTCACTTATGAAGAACTCAGCCCTAATTCCTCCAGGTCAATGTACAGGGAGGGGATATGGAACTCCCACCCCTCTTCACTTTCATTCCACCATTGCAAGTTTCTGAAAGCATGTCAGTTTGTCTTCATGTAGGGTCTTTCACATAGTGTGTCACAAGACACTTCACCGAGAGAAGTAGGAGAAAGCCCCCTTTTTTTTTAAGACAATAGTTTCTTGTGGAGAAAAAAAGGAAAAAAAAGGTGACATGTAAAACATGTACAGATCATAGAATCTCAGGGTTGGAAGGGACCTTAGGAGGTCATCTAGTCCACCCCCTGCTCAAAACAGGACCAATCCCCAATTTTTGCCCCTGATCCCTAAATGGCCCCCTCAAGGATTGAACTCACAACCCTGGGTTTAGCAGGCCAATGCTCAAACCACTGAGCTATCCCTCCCCCACATTAGATGCTAGTAAGCAAGCAACAGAGTACACTGAAGGGAGAATGGAAGATAGTAATGGGAGAAGGAACAATGAATTGAATTGTCTTGGTTCACTACCACAGAATTTTTTACTCTAGCCAAGAAGATGCGAATTTCTGTTCCTTCCACCTTCACTATTGCCCTGCAGATTGACAGGCAGGCATTTTGAACTCACACCTCTGTACCATCAGGCTGCCTATTCTGTCTTGATTTTTTACTATACAGAGCCTTTATCGCTGAAGTTGCAGAATGAAGCCTCTGATAATCCCTGGGCAGAATAAGGCTCCCTGGCACCAATGACTGGGAAGCGTAGCCAATAATGAGGCTTAGTAAAGGTGATACTGTGGGATAGGGCAGGGGTGTTGACTTGTAAACTCACCCAAAGCTTTTATAACAATGACACAAACAGTGAGGAAGCCATGTAACAATTTTACTCCCCTTGCACAATGTTGATCTCTCAGGGGAAAGAAAAGAGATGAAAAAAAGAGCAAACTTGTCACAGTGAAAGAATCAAGAATCTCAACCTAAAGCTGTTTAGCTTAAGTTCTGCTTAAAAAAAAAAACAATTCAGACAGGATTCAGTCCAGCTGCCATTTGTGTGGTGCAAATTACATGTGTATGTATCACATTTGCACGAAATTGATTCCCCCCCCCTTACATTGTTTTTACACCCATGCAATTCTACTGACTTCAGAGGAGTTGCTCCTGATTTTATAACCAGGCCTATCAATCGTGCATGGAAGTGACAGACTATACATGAGTAAAATCTATCTGAGCTCAATTTATATGCACAGACTGGGTTTTGAGCATGCAGATTCTGTCACTGCACTCAAATAGCGGCCATGATTTGAAATTGCCCCCTTAAAGGCCTGTGCTTTAAGAAGAGGATCTCCTGATTTTTTTATCTGAAAGTAATCAGGCTAGCTGTGGTGATTGATGTACACTACTTTTGTAACACTGCAAATATAGAAAGAGGAAGCATACTCCTCCTAGTGTATTGCTGCTGTATGACACACACAGCAGTAACTGCTTTAGAAAGTTCAAAATAACATTTCAGCACAGTATAAAAAGCTATTTATAGATGGGACAGAGAGAATAAAGTAGCTAAAATAAATCCATAAAATGAAAAGCCCTGAATGTCAAGTCAATTGAAACAATAAATAATACCGGGAAAATAAAAGAGCCTGATTTTGCTGATATTTGCATATAAATCAGGAAGTCAATGGAACTGCACAGGTGTAAAACTGGTGTGAGAAACTGATCTCAGAATCTGTATACTAATGACTTTATTAAATATACAGTACGGTTAAAAATAGTTATTGTATAAGTACATCCTAACTGAAAATGATTCAATAAGAAAAATACGATAAAAAATGGGACTGTAAATCCTAAACTCTATTTACTCTATTTACTCTAGTCAGTCAATGTGACTAAAATAAAAATATGGCTCAAACTCTTGCTAATTCTTTGTCTCTTAAATTTTCAAAGTAGGTTACAGGAATCTAGATGCTTGACTCAGACTGATATTATGGGAATCTGTGTGTTACATCCCCACAGCACCTGGAAAACCTCGGGGCTGGACGTAAACCTGCCATTAGTGTGTTTGTTCTATAAAATGGATTAACTAACAAAATTAGACATATGTTCATGAAAACCTAAACTATATTTCACAAGTCTCAGGACATAGCACTGCCTCTCTCCAATAGGTAAAAATCTAGGGCCAGATCTTCGGGGGGTGTAAACACACTAATTTATAGCTGCTGAGGGGTTCCAGTTCCCGGTACATTTTACAGTACGACTTACCTTTTTTATTTCAACCGTTCTTAATCCTTGTATTTCAGATGATACTGTGAAACGATAACAAATAAATATATAAAAGGTTGGGTAAGATTTTAAAGGAAGCTCTCCATTATAGCCATAAAAACAGTTATAATGATTTTAAGCTTTGCTCTTTTATTATAGTAACATGCCTGGACATCTGCTCTCATTACGTTAACAAGATTGAACTACTTCTGAGATGGGAGGGAATAGGTGTATTTTACACAAAATTAAAAAAGATACCCAATCATTCATTTTCTGAATAATACATATATTCTGGAATAAAGACAGTCAGGTTTATTCAATTTGAGCAATTAACAAGACAGACTCATGGCAATAATGACTTTCTTGTAATTTAAACATGAGAAAATTTTTGCTCATCTTTCCTGATTTAACTATACAAAATCTGCTACTGTCCACAGATTCACATGTGGGGTGCATGAGATAGTTTAATGGAAGATATACTTACATTTGATGACAGTCTCTGATTTAACAACTTGCATTCTTACAATACAACATAAGGTATGACAAGCTTCTGCAGTTACGCTTATAAAGGGCTATAAAATGATACCTATGTGGGTTTTTTTTTTTTTTTTTACAATAATTGCCCTATCCGCGCTTTAAACTTGAATTACATAGTAACTGCTTTTATGCCTACAATTCAAAACAATATCTAGCACTTCAGACAAACAAAAGATACCTCAGCTACCAATTCACAGACAGGATAATGGGGAGAAGTTTTAGATATAGAATATTGAAGGCACCAAATGAATCTTACTGGCATTCTTCTTAAGACCACATTCAAAGCCCTCAGATGGGTTGGAACCAGAAGGTGGGAAACTGAATGATGACAGGCTGCCACTTCCTTCACTGACCTAAAATATAACATCACATTGGGATTATACCATAGTCTTCAAACTTCTGGCTTGCCAGAAAATAAAATTATGAGTTCCAGCGCTATTTTACTACTTTCCTCTTGTGCCTAGTAAGAAATGATGTACTGTGAGACTAACAATAACTCCTCTATATCCTCAGAGCATTCTGGAGGGCTCTCTTGGTTGAAGGTTTGTGGTTGCATAGCTAAAACCTTCCACAACCTTTAGAAAGGTTGCTTCTAGGAGCCCAAATTCTGCCCTCAGATTAACTCAGGGAACTTCCTATGACTTTGCTGGAGTTTTATGGGTGTAACTGATGACAATCTTCCGACAAAAGTTAAAAAGTGAAGGACAGAGTATAGAACATTGGCAAAGAAGGTAGGGGCACCCTAACATATGATTCCATTGCTTCTCTCTTCCCCTCAATCCACACCATCCATTTGCCTCCACTGTCTGTAACCACATCATCAGCCACGACTATAAAAACACTTTCTCCTCCTCCTATCTCCTTTGTCTTAAAATCTGCTCTGTAATTCTTGTGATTTGAATTTCTTCACTCAGTTTACATTTCAAATGAAAGCACACATTTTCTCCCTAGTCTGTACTCGTTAATTCAGATGCTATATAAATAAAGTTTGGAGGCCAAACTATCCTCTCAGCTGTGTGCACGCACCTCACATTAGAACTCTGACATGAGTTGTGTGTGTACACATAGCTGAGGGGACAAGGTGACGGATGTTGTGTTACTTTGTGTCATCATTAGACTACAACGGCTTTATAGATTTTTCAAGTAAAAATTACTCATTATATATTTCTACTGGCTTAACGGCCTGGGTTACGGCTTGATTCTGCATTTTCACCTTAGCCAAATTCTGAAGCTCCATGTATATTTAAGGAGGACCAAATGCTGCAGTCTTTACTCAATCCTAACTCCTACTGAAAAACGCATCCAGGTCGAATCCTGCACTCTTCACCTCACATCCTAACTAATCTGACCTGAGTTTTTTAGGCTCGGGTCCTTGATGGTCTTTGATGATGAACATTTTAGGCAGAGGCCTTGATGGTCTGCAAGCCTCATTTTTAGTCAGAGAAATCTTCATACAAATTCTGATACTTTGAAAAATAAAGTATATAATGAAAACATGGAGGCACATCACCATAGCAGTACCATCTGCACTGTTTAATATCAAGGACACATTCAGGCTATGCCCAGGCCTCTCCCCACTCTGCCCCTGTATTGGTATAAATAGCAGTGTAGATGATGAAGTACTGCTTTGACATGCTAGAACCTTAGGGTATATACCGTACATGGCTCTCCAAGCAGGGCCCCCCCATGTCTACACTACTATTTTTAGCAATGTAATGTCCCGTTACCTCAGCCCTTCCCCTCAACAGGGAAAGGCTTCAACTGCAGGGAAAGTCTCTGGCAGCCTCCCATGGCTGGGGCTTTTCCCCACTACAGGGAGGTGCTGGAGCCTTTCCCCACCCTATGAAAAGTCTCTGGCAGCAGGGGAAGGCTCTGGTGGTGGAGGCAGAGGGGAACGGCACCGGGACCTGCCTGTAGCCAGAACCTTTCCTCCCTGCCTGCCCCCTGCCAGAGCCTTTCACTGCCCTGTATACCAACACACAGCAGCGTGGATGCCGCCTGTTTTTCCCTGCAGTGTTTAGCTGCACGTACCCTACATGTTATCCACAGGGTAGAAAAGGCACCAGATATGGAAATGGAATGATGATCAAACACTTTTTTGTTATGTTAGAATTAATCAGTAGAGCTGATGGGAAAAGCTTGACAAAGACCAAAATTGCTATTTTCTGACTGGGTCCATTAGCCATTTAAAACCCTGTTGTTTTCTCAGTCTTTTTAATGGTTTGCACACATCTGTAGGTATATCTGAGCAGTGTGGTAGAGAGCTGAATACAATACCTAATGGACAGCAATCTAGAACAGCAGGGGCATTCTTATGTTAAGGGCGTGACCCAGCAAGAATGTGAGACCCTCCAATTCTCACTCATTTCCGTGGGAGTTTAGAGTTCTCTGCTCCTCCTAGGAGAGGGCCCTAAAATCATGATCAGGCAATGCAGCAAAGGGGTAAACTTTATCCATGGGATAACTTTTGGCTGTATCATTCCTTAAACACATAATACGCTAAGAGTTAACATATGACATGGCTACGAAAAAGCTGTGAAGTACATAAAAGCTGCTTTTTTAAAAAAAAAACCCTGATCCTGGGCACACTATATGGAAAATCGTTGTCACTGTAAAAATCAATGAAAGCAAGTAAAGGGAATTATTTAACCACAGTTTATTTCGTCCAAACTAAACAGCTTCACAGTTACAAACCTGGCTGCTTTGGGACGTTCTCCTCTCAGAATGGAATGGACCTGCTTTTATTCTTCCAACTTCTAGTCTTACAATACCTAATGAACACTGAAGAACAGGAAATTTATAATGCAGTTCCCAACCATAAAAGGACCCATTAATGTACTAATATTAAAGGCATATATTAGTTACTGATGATGGAAATAATAAGATTTATGGAAGGTGTATATACACAGCCCCCAATCCTACAATGAGCACTGCACAAGTGAAGCTCATTGCAGGATCAGAGCCAGACCTGGACAGTACACTGATTATATACTGTAAAATAAAATACATGGCAGAATATTTAGATTCACAAATGAACATTACAGTTCAGATGCCAAAATTACACTAAGGGCCTAATCCTATTCCCATTCACTTAAATAGGAGTAGCATGTAAAATTCACTTTCAAGATGTAGCTATTCAATAAACAAATACATTTTTAAAAATCATGAAAGTGAAGAATTTTCAAATGCAGGTACCAAAATAGGCCATATAATCTACAGATTTACTCCACATTTATGATAGTGTAACTGAGAACATGGCATTTAAATTGGTATTTAAAAATGTAAAATGGCAACTGAAACTAATATCTACCTTGGATTAACACCAATGTAACTGAAATGAGGATCTGGAGGGAGATTTTTAATGCACAAATGTGGTGTGAGTGCCCTACTCCTTCAGACTTCCAATGGGAAATTGGTCCTTAAATGCCATTTGGACCTTTGAAAAATCTCTTCTTTGGTGTTTAAGCTTCCAATTGTAGGATTTGGACACACACATTAGATGGCCACAAGGAAACTGATGTTACATCAGGAATGAATTTAGCTCATAGAAATGAAGAAAACTTTGAGAGAATGATGAAGGAACATAACATACATTTAAGCACTAAGATACCAGGATGGTTAGGTTCACTACAACAACCTAGACAGACAGACAGACAGACATTACAATGTTGCAGACAGTGGTTTGTAAAAACAACTTTTTCTTCGGTGTAAAGGCCTCTATCTGCAGCCTATTTAAATATAGAGATTTCAGTCTTTTGTCACTGTTTTGTTTTTCCTCCTTCTCTTCCATTGGGAGTTCACTATTATAAAATCCTATTTCCATGTAGGCGAGCGTGCAGCGATTTGAGAGGACTGCAGAAGTGCCATTACTCTGTTATGGTTTAGCTGTATTACCCTAAGAGAGGCTCACATTTTGGTCAGGAAATCCATTATAAGAAACAGGCCAATGTCTTACACCAGACCTAATACTATGACATAGAAAGCACAGGGTTTCAACACCTTTATAATTAGCATGGTCTGCTGTTAGGCTCTTTTAGTACTGGCGACGTGGAGACAATGATTCCAGAAGCTACACGTTATTTATTTAATAATGGTGACATTACAAATGTCTGAGGGTGAACATGATCAGGGTTTAAACCAAAGGATCCCTATCTCCTAATAGACAGACTCATGTTGGATCATACTGGTCCAAAATAAACCCCCTAGAAAGCATTCTACCTACCTAAAATCATCATTTTATGATATATAACCCAAAACCATGAATGTCATTTAAAGGTCATGATGAGGAAAATTGGGAGCCAAGATTTTTCAACATGAGGAAAACATTCAGTTTTTCTAAGACAAGTGGTAAATTCATCTCCTTTTTCCCCACCACACATCTGAAAAAATCACAAGATGGCAACCCAGTAGACACCTGCCATAGACCATTAAATCATACGAGAGACCAGAATGAGCAGCTCCTTAAACATCTATCTATAATTATAGAAAGGAAAATTACATCTTCATGGGGGATTTCAATCTAGGGGACACATGCTGGAGGTTTCATGCTTCGAGTTTCTAAAGATTACAGATGCTAATTTTCTAGCACAAGAAGTATTGCAACCAACTCAGGGAAATTCTATATTAGACCTCATTCTGATTGATAAGGATGGAACTGATCACTGAACTAAAAACTGATCCTTGCCTATGTGCAAGTGATCATGATCCAATTTCATTTACAACGTGCAGACAGAATATAGTTCCTATTAAAAAATATGTAAAAATCCAATTTCCTAAGCTGAGAACCATTATCACCTAAATGGAGCATGAGGAAATATTTAAACAAACATGTGAATGATAATAGGGAATTTAAGAATGTTTTATGAGATTCACAAAAACCCTACAATTTTGCAAAAATGAACGAAGGCTTCTTTAGTTAATCCTGATTGAGAGGGGAGATAAAGGCAGCAATAAAAAATTGAAAATATATATTAAGAAATAGAAAAATGGGGACGCTGATAGCAATGAATACAAATCAGTTGTTAGGAAATGCAGACAACTGAAAAGGGGAAGTTAAAGGTATCGGTGTAAAAAATCTATGCCCAATAGGGTTAAAGATAATCAAAAGGAATTATTTAAATGTATCAGGAACAAATAAAATTCTAGCAATTGCACAGGACCAATAATAAACAAGGATGATCAAATTATAAATCATGACCCAGAAAAGGAATATTTCATTAAATATTTCTCTTCTGTATTAATAACTTAAAGTGTCAATTAAATACTGTCTATTCATTGGTAGCTAGGGAGGATGTTAAACTCCTATTCAAATTAAATTATTTTAAATTGGCAAGTTCAGATAACTTGTACTCCAGAGCTGCCTGGAGGTGGGGAGGGAGTGGCAACAGGCCCCAGACTGGTGTTGTGACCTGGTGTACAGGTTTGCAGCACCACTCAGGTTTGGCCCAGGGGATCCACCAAGGAGGCCCATGATGGAGGAACCACCAAGTTAAATGTGAGTAGTGCTGTGACCCCATGCACCAGCTCTCAATGCCCAGAGCAGGAAGCCGGGCTCGGCCCCGCGGGACAGGAAATGAGCTGCCACTGTTAAGTGGGTGCAGTGCAGACTCACTTTCCAACTCCCTCTCAACCATAGCCTCCTCTCAGTGGCAATTTTTTTGGAAGGGTGGAGGGGCTTCAGTTTCAGATTTTGCCCATGGCCCCCAAAACCCTCAGTGCAGCCCTGATTAAGAGAATTGGCTGAAGAGCTCTAATTTTTAACAGATCTTGAAACAATGGGGAAGTTCAAGAGGACTGGAAAAAAGCTAATGTTGTGACAATATTTAAGAAGGGTAAACATGACTACCTGGGAAACTATGGGCTGGTTAAACCTGACATCAACGTCCAGAAGAAAAATCAAGGAAAAGGCTGATATGGGACTAAATCAGTAAAGAATTAAAATATGGTAGCATTAATAATACCAAACAATATAGTTTTATGGAAAATGGGTTTTGTCAGACAAATCTGATTTTGAGAGATCACAATTGATAAAAGTAACTGTACTGACATAATATACTTTGGCTTACTCCTGAATGGCATTCTGATGATAAAAACATTACCCCTAAACAAAAATCAACGCAATCCATATAAAATGGATTAAGAATTGGTTAAATGATAGATCACAAAAAGTAACTGTAAATGGGGAATCATCATCCAATGGGGGATACTCTAGCTGGGTCATGAAGAACCTGTTTTTGGCCCAGTGCTATTCAATATCTTTACGAATGATCTGGAAGAAAATATAAAATCACTGATGGTAAAATTTGCAAATGACAGAAAAATTGGTGAAGTGGTAAACAATGAAGAGGACAGGTCAGTTACATGGACTGACCTAGATTGCTTGGCAAGATGGGATCCACTGAACACCATGAGTTTTAACTTAGCCAAATGCCAAGGCACACATCTTAGAATAAAGATCCTAGGTCACATTTATAAGATGGGGTTGGGCAGAGAAAATGTATCCTGCAAAGCGAGTGACTCTAAAAAGGATTGAGGGGCCTGGTAGATAACAGCTGAACATGAGCTCCCAATGCAACGCTGTAGCTAAGAGGGCAAATGCAATCCTGGGATGTACAATTAGGGAAATATGAAGTAGGAGTAGGGAGATAGTATTACCTCCATATCTAGAACTAGTGAGACTGTTACTGGAATAGTGTGTCCAATTCTTGTGTTCACACTTAAAAAAGGATGTTGAAAATATGGAAAGGGTCAGGAGAGAGCTCCAAAAATAAACCTGAGGTCTGAAAAATACATTTTATGAGAGATGAAAGCAGCTCAGTCTATTTAGTTTATCCAAGAGGAGGTTATGAGATTTTTTTGATTGCAATTTTTCCAACACGATAGTTTTTTGTTGGAAAATACTGCTGCGAAAGAACCAAAATGCTGTGCAGGAACAAAACAAAAAAGTCAAATGCAAAGCTCCTCATGGCGTAGAAATTCCAGTTCTCAAACTGTTCTAGTTATGAGGTTACTTCATCATAATGCCCAAGTACCTATAACAAGAAGAGATTTCTGATGGACAGCTCTTTAATTTAGCAGAAAAAGGTATAGCAAGATCCAGCAGAAGCTGAAGCTAGGGAAGTGCAGCGTAGAAAAAAGGGGCACATTTTTAACAGAGAGTGTCCTTAATCATTGGAACAATTTACCTAGGGATGTGGTGGGTTCCCCATCATTTGAAGTCTTTAAAACAAGACTGGATGTTTTTCTAAAAAATATGCTATAGTTCAATCAGAAGTTATGGGCTTGAGACAGAAATTACTGGGTGAGGTTCTATGGCCTGCATTATTCAGGAAGTCATACTAGATTATCTTCTAGATTTAAGATATATGAATCTGTGTGCCACCAACATTACTAATTTCACCTAGAAATGTGCATAAGGTAAAACACAAAATCTGTACACCTTTATAGTTTGGGAAAGTTCAGGTCTGGCTCCAAAGTTCTTTACTACCTCCTCCAGCTCTACGATGGTCTGAATATGAACCCTGAGATCCAACCTGAACTTCAAGACAGTTTGGCTCCAGATCTAAACTCTGCAGCTTGTCTCCAACTCTGTTTTTATAATTACCTTTAACAAAGCAGCAACAGCCTCCTGGTTAGCATTTCGAACGTCTTCTCCATTTACTGTTAATATCTGGTCTCCCTGCATCAGTCTCCCATCTGTATCTGCTATTCCTCCTTTGACAATGTCTGACACAAACACCCCTGTATCATTTCTGTAAACACATAATTTTATTCTGCTTTAAACTTGTCACTCTGTGTACCATTTCACTACCCATATTGTAATAAGACTTTTGCTTAGAACTGAGAAACTGTTTTCTATAATTTCTGGTTAGTAAATGTGGGCTAGATCCCACCATTGCACCCTTACTCACATTGAGCAGTACCTTACTTCCTGAGTAATCCCACCTTAAGGGGGCCAAATGGGCCGATCGTAAAATTATAATCACTTTTTATTTTTGTTTTATTTAAAAAATAAACAACTGACATTGTTTGATAAGATGCTGGCACAGAGCAGATTTACTGAGACAGACAATTTATCCATGGTGGACGAGCAAAGTTTGGAGAGGGAGGTTTCATCTTTTCATTCCCCTAATCCTGGGGCTGGCTCTGTGGTCCAAGGGTTATGTCTAGAGCTAGGGTACATCAGTGTAGTTCCATTGACTCATACCTTTTCCCAACAATACTTAATCCGAGGCCTTTGCCTGGCTTCTTTTGAAGCTCTATATTGAGTACATCATACATATCTTCCTCCTTGTACTGGGCCTCATCCCTGTAGACAGTGAGACGGACTTTTTGGGGTGTCTGTCTGAGAACATTTATTGCTTCATCATGCGTGGCATTCCTGAGGTCAATTCCATTCACCTGCAATGTAACCACATGTTGATTGAATATTTTCATGAGTTAAATGACTAAAGAGTTCGTGGGCATTTAAAAGCGATATACACAAGACTGCACCTCTAAAATCTGATCTCCTGCCCAGAGCCTTCCATCTTTGGATGCTGCTCCTTCTTCATATACTTCATGGATAATAATAGCTCCCTGTGGATTAACAATAAAAATACATTGCACACTGAAGAACACATCTCATATCCACTGCAACTGGTCCAAGCTTTGGCTTTGGAGAAAGCTTTTGAAAAATCCTAGTATGAGAAGACAGGACTGTAACCAAATAACAGCAAACTAAGTAATCAGCAGGCTTTAAGAGAACTCAGGTTCTCATTTCTAAAGGCAAAAGATCTTTAAAAAAGTCACTTCTGCTTTAAAAAGTGTGATTACAAAAATATTTGTGGTTCAACCTTAAATCAGTTCAGTGCAGCAAATCTCAGACAGACATTGTCTCCATTCACTTGTTGAAATAATATATTCACCTTCAGAGAAACATTTTCTATTCGGGACTTAACATTGGTACTGTCAACTCATTATGAAGTATCACTGATTTTTACGAACCAGTAAAGTGTCTGCTCCCCCAACAATGCTCAGTCCAAGTCCAGTGCGTCCCTTGGAGATATCAATGGTTGTTTCACATCCTGGGATGATAGGACAAGTAGCTGGGTCAGAGGCTAACGTGGCTGGAGTCGAGGACCTGCTTGTATCTAAACACAGGAATTAAACATTCTGGTTACAGTGAATGGCCACAATAGCAGAAAAAAATGAACGTTAAAATAACATTTTGAGAGATCATTAATAGCCTTACAAGAATAGTTGCAAATGGACCCAAAATTCAACCTACCCTAATTACTCATCTGATTTTAAAAATACTCCCAAGAAATAAAAGTATACAGCCTCTGGCCCTCCCCTTTCTCCAAAAGAAGAGCTGTGCTCTGGTTAAAATCACAACTCCTAATTTTGGTGCCCAACCATCACCAGGTCCATGATACTCAGTTTGTTGAGACTGTGGATAAATATGTGTATATTGCATGTGGCTATATTTCTTCACTTCCTGGGCCACACCCTGCTCTCATGCATGTGCATACAATGTGCAGCCAGTGAAGTTAACAGAAGCTGTGTGCACTTATCTGAGGGCAGATTTTGGGCCAGTATTCCTGCTCCAAAAACAGAGTAATTCTTATTACAGGTAAAAAGTGCCTACTATAGTGTAATGTCATTCATGCATGTACACGGTCCCTGATTTTACAACATATGCCCTATACAGCAATGTACCTGGTCAATTTGAGCCTTGGGTGGATTTCCCTTGCTTTCCTTTTGCTTTGAAAAACGTATTAGAGAGGCAGTGTTGTCGAATCATGGAAGCATAGGGCTGGAAGGGACCTCAAGAGGTCATCTAGTCCAACCCCTTATGCTGAGGCAGGATTAAGTATACCTAGACAATCCCTGACAGGTGCTTGTCTATGACCAGAGAAGGGGATTTGGAATGAGAGCGTCTGGGTTTTATTTCCACCTATACCACTGATGCGCTGGAGTGCCCACAACCAAGTCATTTAACCAAAGTTTTCAAACTTGGTTGTCTAAAGTTAGGCACCTAAATCCTAAATAAATAAAAGTGACCTGATTTTCAGAGGTTCCACTCAAGCATCTAGAGGAAAACTAAAGAAAGAAAGAAATGTTTACATCACCATATGCACCCATTTTCATTGTACGTACGTAGGGCCAGACTGTTTCACTCAGATCCTGGCCGAGGTTGGTGGTGCTGCAACGCCCACTGCCCCAGGAAGAACAAGAGTATCCAACCGTTCCCTAACATGCAGGGGAAAACGGAGCTCCTGCACAATCTCTTAGGATGGGAGCAGGATGCTTTTCTCTGTCCTCCTCCCTCTACACCTAGGTAGTGTGAAGGTAGAGTAAGGTCATAGCCCTGTTGCTTTCCTGCTCCACTTAGGTTGCTCACCAACTGTAGGATGCTAAAAGGAAGCCATTTCTGCACTCAGAAAAGTGCAGGGATTCAGTTGTGACTGGTCTGGGAGCAGAAGTGCAAGAAAGTGAAGGAAAGCTCCTTGAAAACATTCACGAGGCTCTTCATTTTTTAATCACTTAGCCCACTAAGACTAGAGACAACAGGAGGGTTCTTACTTTTAATTGTCTCTGGTTCTGGTGACCCAGAAGATGGAACCATCAGCGACTGCTGGATGTTCTTCTGCTCACCTGTGGTAGCACTGCACAGTGGTGGTGTCGGTGTTTGAAGAGCTGTTTGACTATCATGTTCACCTGAGCTGATTGTGAGCTTCACTGTGGTCTTCGATGTCTTCAGCAGACTGATAAACTTATTGAATAATAAAGAGAACAGCCAATGATCCAACTGAAACACTTACAGAGATCAGTCATAGCAATTGCTCCATGATCAAGAGCAAAAGGTCACACACACATGTTGTTCTTGGAGACGGGAATGAAGAAGACTGATGTTTTGGATGATGAGTGGCAACACAGTTCATTATTGTGGGCCAGACAATTAACTGGTGTAATTCAGATTAGCTCAACTGACTTCAGTGAAACTATGCCAATTTCTACTGAGGATATGGCACACAATCGATGTTAGCTTTCCTGGATGCTATACTATACGTTGATAGTTATTAGAACAAAATCAGAAAACTAGGAGTAAGTACTAATGCTGGTGCAGAGCCCAATACTACTCCCACTGAAGTAAATGTCAAAACTGACATCAATAGGAGTAGGCGCAGGCCATCCAAGGGCTTTGATTAAATGTTTGGTTTGGGGGAGGGGGGGAAATATGGTACAACTACTATTTGAATTATGGAGCAGATGGAGGGGATGTTGGAGAGGAAAGCTAGGTGCGGGCAAATACAGGGCCTTGTTGTGAGGCCCAGAGGGTCTTGAATGCAGGTCTGCAGAACTGCCAGGCAGCAGACACCTCCATGCTGCCATACTGTGTCAGCTATGACCAGCTGATGCTCAATTACCCATAATCCACTGAGGACACAAGATCACAGGAAGTCCCTCCTCAAGGGCTATGACAGGAAGCAGCCTAATGGCTTCTGATTGGCTCCTTGCTCTATATAACCCCAAGGGGAATCCCAGGAAGCATCCAGGCAACAGCGCAGCTCTCCTGTAGCTGCTATGACCATTCCTGCTCCCTATTCTTGAACTCCAGGCTTCAATCTCGGCTTAATTTGGATCTCGCCTCCTGACCAGGTCCCTGAAACCTGACTCAGACTCTGATCCTTGGTATCAACCCCAACCTGGAACTTGACTACGAAATCCTCTGGTATTCAGTTTTAGGTTTGACCCTGCTCTGACCCGTGGTCCCAACTTCCCTAGGTCATGATCCTGACAGACGTACAGAGCATCTTTCAAATCCCATTGACTTCAAAATTACTTCAGTGAGAGTGGATGGTGCTCAGCACCTCCCAGGATCATGCCTTTAAAGTATATTTCAAATTGGAACAGTGACTTTGTAAAATTGACACCTTAGGCAACAGATCTGTTCTTTACTCCAAACCACATCTGCTTCCTCTACAGATAACAATGAATTTTACTGCCTGTTAACTCTGCAGAGCCAATACAGCTCTGGGAGAGGGAGATGGATTCTATTCCAGCTGTGCTGTATCAAACAGAATTTGCTAACTCAGTTCAATTGCAGAGTGACTATTAGTGTAACAAAGCATGAGCCAGAAAGAGCCCAGGTTGAGTTTCCAGAACTGGAAATTATGGGGGGAAACTGCCAATTGAGTTAAATTTTATCTGGAAGCCACAGAGCCAACAAACTAGGAACCCCAAATTACCATTTCTACAGTCACTTCTCAGAGTGTCACCACAGTTTAATGATTTGCTGTCAGGAATTATGCTTTCCCAAAGAGAATGACATGCTACTATAGAATACATCAGTGTTCATGCGTGTGGTTTTAGTACCGAGGGACCATCATCCTCAGGCTAACATCCACACTCCAGAGCTCAGCCAAAGCATAACCACACAGGATCTCCTGCACAGGGTGCTCGGCAACTTTAGAGGAAGGGTCTGGATTTGCCTCATACAACTGCTATAGTACTTTTATTCCTAAAGTACCTTTTCTATAGGATAGCCCACAACAACTTCATCATCCACTGCAAGGATCTGATCCCCAACTCTGATCCGTCCATCCTGGGAAATAAAATTGACCAAAAAAAGATTAATGCAGGATTTTTCTTCCTCAGTGGTTCACCATCCTCTTTCCCAAATAGGTCATCATTTACAATTTTCACCTTCGCTGCTGCACCGTGATCTGTTAAGCTTTTAATAACCACTCCATTAAGTGTGTCTTCTTCACTGATGGCAATACCCAGTCCCCCTTGATCCTGTGGGAATAGGAATGTACAGTCAATAAGATGTTACATTTATCAAAGTTGAACTACACATATTCATGTGAGCCTACTGAAGTTTGTAGATGTCATAGAAGTTTGAGGTTTCATGAAGTCTCAAAGCTTGAAAAAAACATTAAAAACTTATTTGGAAAGGACTCACCTTCTCCAAACCATGAACAGGACAGAGAATCTAAATAAGCTTGAAATGCTTGGAATTCTAACTTGTGGCATTCTAAATTTCAATGGATTTTAACAGTGATTTATTTGTGCAATTCTTAAACGGGAGGAAGCCACACCAGAAGTTTTGACGCTGTGGAATGATGTAAATAGGGTGGCATACCAGAGTTAAACAAATGCTACTGCAAACCACAGGAAAAAATATAGAAGAGTGGGAAATGTAGAGGAGGGAAAAATACATTCTCTTCCAGCAAAAATGTTGAATGTTTTGTGGGGGTGGGGTTAATTTTCCCTGGCTTCCTCACCCACAAACAAATCACTATTTGGATTCTGTTATCTGTAACATCTATTTCCAGTGAGATGGAGAAGACTAGATGCCAATGATGCATATAGACTAACTTAAAGTCTAGAGCATGCAGCTATCTTTTATGAGTTAATAAAAAAAAGCAACAAACGTTTTCCTTCCCTCCTTTGGCAGGTACATATTCAGAGACCACCTTTTTCCTTTCTCCCAGAAGATGCATGATTTCTGTTAGCAAAGTATACATTATTCCTGGGTATACTGTCCTTAGGATTCGGTGCTTACAGTCTGCTAATTAAGTTACTTGAAGCAATTTAATCAATAATTTCACCTGGACAGTCACAGGTAAGTCCTAACCAAACTTTGCTCTGTGCTCTCAATCCAAACAGTTTTGTTTAGGTCAAACAAGTTCACAGAAGGAAGGAGATGGAGCAACCCCAAAATGTACCATGGAGGTTCTACCACATTTAGTTTTCCAGTGCAACATAGCTGGCCTTCCTACAACTGTCTCCTGACTCCCTTGCCTACCTTTTCTTGATTGCACTGAGACCTCCAAAATCTCCAGAAGTGTCTGTGCTGGGGCCCTTGCTGTTGTTTACTGAAAACTTTGCATCTGAGACAAGCAGTGCATTATTTCTGGGAAATGTAGCTATGGGATGTGCTAGATTTCAACTACATGGGAGGAGGGCATAGCTGAGATGTTGAGGAGGTTCTGGGCCCAACTGCTGCTTCAGGAAGAGTTTTTGGGACCACCTGCAAACAGAATAAAATTGCCAGTGGTCCGTCTCAGCCTCCAAGGGAAGGGACAGTCCCTCTATTTCCAGGGGGACATAATCACAGAAGACAAACCCTGTGACAATAAACTTGCACTGATATAAATGTAGTTAAAATATAAATTTACCTTGGGGAGTTCCACATGCTGAATATTTGTATATGTATTGAAGTCTATAACCGTAACAGGATTTGTAGCACTTAGTTCACCCTAAGAGAGAGAGACAATTTAGCAACACAAAACTGTATTTTAAAAATAGGCATTGGGTGTATCCTTAAAAATGGAACAAGCATACATAGATATGGTGGGTCTGACTTCCCCCTCCAGCCAAATTTACATTGGTGTAATTTCAATGACTTTCCTGGAGCTACTCCTTATTTACATCAGTGTAAATTGAGAGCAGAATCAGGACCAAAATGTTCAATAGCTGTGCTAAAACCCCATTTGGTTTTCCACTAGGACTTTTTCTGCTGTAAAATATAACAAATATTACAGTATTTTTTCTACCCAGAAAGCTGTTAATCAGCTCAAATAGACTCTCACAATGTTTAGATTACCTCTTGATTTTGAGGCGTCCCTGAGGAGGAAGGTAAAGGTTCTACTGATTTCCCAGGGCAAACAGCCATCTGATTCACTGCATCTTTATTTCTGCAATACATTAAAGCATATATGTGTTGAAGCATCACCATAGTTCTTTTCACAAGTTTAATTTTGCTACCTTCGTTTCTTATTTTGTTTTATTTTTGGCAGTCACGATGCAGATCAAAATACAAAAAAGAAAATACATAACCTGTAAAGTCCAAATGTTGGACTTCCAGAAGTACACCACCAAAATTACCTGGGTGACAAAACTGTGATATTGGGAAGACTTTTTTTTTTATTATTTTTTATAAAAACAGCTTGGGAAAAAACTTCATTTTTAAACATGCTAAAGATTACTCTCTCTAGGAAAGACACTTTAAACACTGCTTACCTGATAAAGATTATTTTCACTTTAGATGGTGCACATTTGATTATCGAGGAAGCATTCTGATGAGTTCTTCCATAGAGAATTTGTCCATTGATCTAGATGAAGAATAATGGCAAATATGGCTCCGAATGTTAATTTCCTTAAATTTTCACTAGCTTAAGTGATCTACAACAAACGCTTATCTTCTTTCACCATCATGTGCCAAACATAATTTTGAAAATTTACTCTGCAATATACAACACTCTGTTTTCACCCCTCTAGTTCACAACATTCCTCCCAATTGCTGGTCTGGCTCTAGACTCTCTCTCTGCTGAAAATGTCCTTCTCTAGGTTACAATGGCTTGCCTTTAGGCACATCATTTATTTTAATTGATCACCTCATGACTCACTAGCAGTGGATAAAACAGAGTCATAGGAAAAGGATACCAGTTATAAGTACAAGTAAATGAACTGCCTCTATCCAACAAGAAAGTTATTATTCACTGATCCTCAAAACAGTGCCCAGAAATTTACAAACAAGGGTTCCCACCCTAAGGCACTGAGAGCTGGATCCTCTAACCATTTATGCACGTGTGTGACTTTACCTGCTTGAGTAGTCTTATTGAAGCTGAAGGGAATTTTCACATCAGGAAAGTTACTCCTGTGTTTTTGCATGATCAGGCACTCATTTACTCAGACAATGCAGTTTATAAGCAACACTTGATGGTGCAATCACAAAAGCTGTGGTGAGCACTGGGAGAGAGAATTGTAGAATAAGGATTTGAGGGAGAGTATGGAGGCATGAGGAGAAGGAAGAAATTACAAGCACAGAAGTGGCATGGAACACAGGTACAAAGAGACAAGTGAGGGGAGGACAAGAGAGGGGGTGGTTAGCAACAAGGCTCTGGAGGAGCAAAAGTAGTGAGAAGACCATAAGAACGGCCACACTGGGTCAGACCAAAGGTCCAGCCATCCGAGTATCCTGTCTTCCAACAGTAGCCAATGCCAGGTGCTTCAGAGGGAATGAACACAACAGATAATCATCAAGTGATCTATCCCCTGTTGCCCATTCCCAGCTTCTGGCAAACAGAGGCTAGGGACGCCATCCCTGCCCATCCTGGCTAACAGCCATTGATGGACCTATCCTCCATGAATTTATCTAGTTCTATTTTGAACCCTGTTATAGCCTTGGCCTTCACAAGATCAGTGTGGCAGAGAGCCCTCAGTGTCCATTTAGCGCTGCAATGAATGAATTAATGGGTCCAGCTCTCAGTGCCTTAGGGTGGGAACCCTTGTTTGTACACTTCTGGGCACTGTTTTGAGGGTCAATGAATGTTGATCCTGCACGATCAAGCCCTACATGAAAAGACACTTTGATTGATTTGAACAAATCCTTTGTAGTGAAAACTGGGCCTCTGCAGCCAATACGTGAATATCCTCATCTCAGTGGATCCCCACAGTCCTGGATCCCATAGCTCTTCTGCTGGTCTGAAAGTGCTTGTTTCTGCTTTGGAACTGGCACAGTGCCTCTCGGGAGTTGCTGAGCCTCCCTGCCCCCACATCCCCTCTCCAATGGCATTCCCCTTTGCATAGCCCACACTACACAGCTGAAGTGGTGGGGATGGCCTTGCCAGTTCTGTGCACCAGGTAGAATGTCACCCTACACCAAAAGGAAAAGGAGGGCAAAAGTTACGAGAGAGCAACTGCTGCAAGTGCCATCTACTGAACTGAGACAGTATTTTTTTTTTTAAAAAAAAGCCTTACACATTAGACCAAAAAAAAAAAAAAGTGGTTTAGAATGAGGATCCTGTCTGTGCAATGAGGGTCCTGATATCATAGGATACCATGTGAAAGCAGCCTGAATAGGTTATTAAATCATTAGAGCCCAGGATACAAATACAGCTGTTCCAGATTTCTTTTTTCCTTTTCATTTCTTGTGACAGATGTATAAAAACAATACATATATATTACAACACTTTTAGGCAGACAGAGCTGTAACTAGAATGGCCTGCAGCCGTCCACAGAACCTAGAAGGACTATCACTGTATGACACAGGACTTTTCTTAGTTCACAAACTAATTCCTTCTTCCCACCCTGCCCCATGATACCAAAGCTGCGTTCTTCACTTATTGTATATCAACTGTTATGCAGTAGTGGTCTGACTGAAGAAAAACAAAAAACTCCCAACCTCAACCATTAGTCACATACCAGAATGAAAATGTGATTTCAAAGAACTAATGTTGGTATTACAAGGCTATATAGTTAACTTAAGGCTATATATTGCACCAAGAAACTACCGCTCTACTGCCTTTAGAGTCAACATGTTTGGTTGTAAGTATAATTGCTAGAAACTTACCTCTAGTAACTCGTCTGCAATCTGTAACCTGCCATCTTTTCCAGCTGCCCCATTTGGATCAATTCCCACTATGAAGACACTCATCCTGGACCGGTCCTTGTTGCCAGCAAGGCTAAGTCCCAAACCAGTCCTTCCTTTTTCCAGCTCTATCATGTGCAGGTCCCCTGGTAGATTTCCATAACGCTGTGTGACCTTTCCTAAATGTAAGGGGGAGAAAAGTTGTGGGCAGAAGGGCTTGAATTCATATTAGAACACCTTACAAGTCACTCAGCTAATCAGCTTTAGTGTGCAACAGGCATTATCGAACAGCAGAATCCCTGCATGACTGAAGCAGCACAAACCACTCCCTTTTTCAGCTAAAACTAATGTCACTTGTGACAATGCCTCCAGTTGCTTGGGGGCTGGGTTTAATATGAACATTTTAAATTCTTTTCTCTGGGTTTCTTCCCTGATACCAATAAATAAAACATCTTTCACGTGGACACATGGCTGGTGAGACAAAGGCAGCTGGGAGACTAAGAGAGTGAGCCAGTTGAGCTCCTCAGCAAAGGAAAGCAGGTTTTCCCCCCTTAACTTGTGGGTACTCTGCAAGAAAGAATCTTCAATGGCAGGAAAACATTGCACTGCAAACACCACTGCTAGCTCTTCCTCGGTCTGTACCGGTGGGGGTCCCTGCCCAGAGAGACATCCTGATCCTGTAGGCTCCCACCCAGCTCATGATCTTGACTTGCTGGGAATGCAGCCTGCACGTCCTTGCTGAAGAAAGCCAGGAAGGGAGAACACCCCAGTGCAAGAGGCATCTGTTGGTGGAGTCACTCAGGAAGCAGGTAAGAGAGCTGCAGGAGGAGGTGTGGCTCATTTGCCAGAAGCACAAGGACATCACTGACAGGATGCACATGAAGACGTCCAGGATGGATGATGCAGCCAACCGGAACAGAATACAGCAGCACCAGAGGAAGAAGGAGAACCAGCTGCTCTGTGGGGAGGACATTGGCTGCTAGCCAGCTGCTAGCCAGCTAGCCAAGCTGGCTGGCTGTGGGTGTGCTCCACCCCACACCCAGGTCCTGCTTCTATCAAGGTCAAGGACTGGTATGCTGTACAGAAAACAGGAGGAGATGGGCAGGCCCCAATGGCTGAGGAAGAGGAGCCAACTCATCCCAAGGCTGGGAGGTTCACGGCAACCACACCCAAGAGAAGGAGGTATAGGGTGATGATGGTCAGAGACTCCCTTTTGAGGGGGATGGAGGCATCCATCTTCTGACCTGATGTCTGAGGAAACGTGCTGCCTGACTGGAGCCCATGTCTGAGACTTTGTGGAAAGGCTGCCGAGGCTCATCTGTCCCCCTGACAACTACCCCATGCTGCTCATTGATGTGGGCATTAATGATACTGACAGGTATGACTGAGCAGATCAGCATAAATGGGGAAAAATGGGCAACATCATGATAGGGGTCCACTAGAGACCACCAAATCTGAAGGAGATGGACGAAAGATTTCTAGAAGTATCAACAGAAATATCCAAAACACAAGCCCTGTAATAATGGGGGAATGTAACTACAGAGACATCTGTTCGAAAAGTAATCCAGCAAAGGAAAAAACGTTCAGTAAATTCTTAACATATACTGGAGCAACTTCTTGTTGCAGCAGGTGGAGGAAGTAACCAGAGGGCAACCATGTTAGACTTGTTTCTTACTAACAGGGATTAATTAGCTGCGAATCTGAAGCTGGAAGCCAATTTGGGTGAAAGTGAACATGGAATGATAGACTTCATTAGTCTAAGGCAAGAGAGCAGCAGTACAAGGATTTGAACAAATTCAGGGAACTGGTAGGTAACATTCCAGGGGAAGAAAAACTAAGGCAAAAAGGAGTTCAAGAGAGCTGGCAGTTTCTGAGACAACATTGAAGACACAAGAGCAAACTTTTCCAATATGAAGGAAAGATAGGAAGAACAGCACAAGGCCAACATCAGAAGCTCTTTAACAACCTGAAAATAAAAAAAGGAATCCAGAAAAAGTGGAAACGTACTCATCCTTAGCAATTTTTCCAAAAGGATAGCACAAGGATATAGGGACAAAATCAGCAAGGCTAAAACACAAAATGTATAGACATAAAATGCAAAAAGATGGCCTATAAAAGCATTGAAAACAAGAGAAAGAGGAAAGAAAATGCATGTCCACCACTAAGTGGGGAAGGAGAGCTAATAATAGATTATATCAAGATGGCCGAGTTGCTTAATGCCTAGTTTGCTTCAGTCTTCACTAAAAAGGTTAATTATAGCCATTTATTTAATGAAATTAATATTAACAAAAAAGGAGAAGGAACACAAGTCTGGATGAGAAAAGAACAGGTTAAAAAATATTTAGGTAAGTTAGGTGTATTCAAGTCGGCAGAGCCTGATGAAATTCATCCTAGGATGCTTAAGGTACTAGCTGAAGCAAATCGGAATTAACAACTATCTTTGAGAACTCATGAAGGACAGGTGAGGTCCCAGAGGACTGGAAAAGGGCAAACATAGTACCTATCTATAAAAAGGGAAACAAAGGGGATCCAGGGAATTATAAACCAACCCGTCTAACTTTGATACCTGGAAAGATACTGGAACAAATTATTAAACAATTAATTTGTACATATCTACAGGATAACAGGGTAATAGGTAACAACCAACATGGATTTGTCAAGAACAAATCTTGCCAAACCAATCTCATTTCCATCTTTAACAGGGTTACTAGCCAAGTGCATAGGGGTGAAGCTGTAGATGTGATATACCTTGATTTTAGTAAGGCTTTTGACAGTCCCAAATGACACTCTCATAAGCAAATTAGGGAAATCTGATCTAGATGAAATTACTATAAAGGTACATGCATAACTGGTTGAAAGACCATATCAAAGCATAATTATTAATGGTTCGCTGTCAAACTGGGAGGATGTTGCTAGTGGGGTCTCACAGGGGTCTGTCCTGAAACCAGTACTATTCAATATTTTCATTCATGACTTTGATAATGGGGTGGACCGTATGCATATAAAATGTGTGGATGATGCCAAGGCTGGAGGGATCACAAGCATTTTGGAGGACAGGATTAGAATTCAAAAAGACCATGACAAACTGGAGAACTAGTCTGAAATCAACAAGACAAAATTCAATAAAGACGAGCAAAGAACTTCACTTAGGAAGGAAAAATCAAAGCAGCCAATCAGAGCCCATCAGGCTCAGATAAAAGGAGCTGCAAGGTCTGAACAGGTCAGTCCCTGGCTAGGACGAGAGGGGCAAGCAAAGGTGGAAGGTGCCCCACTCTAAAGCCATGCAGCAGGACTGGAATCCCGCAGGACCGTTGCCATAATAGTGGGAGTGGGAATTAAAAAAAAAAAATCCCCTGGCTCTACTCCACTCTGGTCAAAAGGGCTTGATGGGCTGCATTAGCTAGGAGCTCTAGCCTTAAGGTATTGAACAGAGGTAGAAAAGAGAGCGGATGGGAAGAGGCCCAGGGAATGTAGCAGCGACCAACCAAGGAAGCAGTAAGTGGCTGCTGTTTATAGGGTCCATAGGTTGGGACCTGGAGTAGTGAACAGGCCCAAGTTCCCCCACCGGCCACTGGGAAAGCGGCCTAAGGCCTGAAAAGGGAACAGGGCTTGGTTAGAAGACCGAGTGAAGGGCGGGACTTAAAGGGCTGAAGACCCTGGCGAGGGCTGACATTTTGTTCAACTCTTTGCTACCCTGGAAGGGCTTCATCCATTTTGACTCTGTGAACTAGCTGGAGGGCTGAGTCACTGAAGACTTCCCTAGCGAAGTCAACAACCTACAACAGGCACCAGGAGCCAGTAAAGGCCCAAAGTATCAGCGGGCACTCAAGACGCGAGTGTCCCCCGAGACAGATGGTCTAGGTATACTTGGTACTCACTCAATGTTGGGGAATGGATTAGGCAACCTCTCGGGGTCCCTTCCATTCCCACATTTCTAGGAGTTTCTATGGTTCCCCCCCCCCAAAGATTTTTTCAAAAAGCACTAGTCCCCCTGTCTGCCTTCCCACACCCATATTTTAACTGCAGGTGAGATTACATTCAGATAACAGAACTGTATATGCGATTACCATGGGTGACATATACTACATCAAAATCGTTATTGAGGTTCATTATGTGCAGGGTAGAACCTACATTTACCAGAACTAGCATTGAAACTGAATGCACAGAACAAGGGCAAATGATTTTGTGTTTCAAGAATATGCAGCTGTCCAAGCAAAAGTGAAAGATGAAAGTAACATTTTATACCCCGATAGATGAAAATGGAGGAGTTCAACTTGAGCCTCAACCTACTCCACATCATTACTATTTCAATGCTGAGCATTTCAAATAGCACAAAAAATAAACTTACTCCAGCTGTAACCAAACTCATCATCATCTTCCACATCCTCTTCAATTTTGCTGGAAGATGATTGTGCAATTTCACAGCTCATTCCTGAAAATGCTGAAGGAGGGGGCAGAGGCAAGTTACTAAATGAAGTCTTTTCTGGCTCTGAATCTGACTGACTGGATGCCTGTGGAGAACAAGAAAAATGTCGTGGCTAAATATATGCAGACTCTAGAACAGGGCAATCTAATACATGAAAATATCAAAACGGCAATGACTATGGCTTTGAAATTTAAATACCAAGCACCAGGAATTCTAAACAAAGCATGTAGCACAGAGCGGCATCAAGAGATTAGAGATGTAAAAAACACTAGGCAAGAAGAAGACTCCAAATGTATTTTTAAGCAAACAGAACTGACATTAAAAGCCCAATTCAGTGAAGTTTTGTGTATTGCTTTATGCCTGAGAAACAACCTTGTGTGGAAACTGAATTTTTTTAAATATCCAATTTGAACAGATGTTCTTTTTTATATCTAAAGAAAAAAAATGGAGTCACTAAACAATTTCTTCTGCTATACTTTTGTATATATATAAACAGAGGAGAGATGGAGAAATGGAGTTAAGGTAGCTTTGAAGAATCTTGTAAAAAGAAGAATATTTAGTTGAAATATTGGTAGAAAGGCCTATTTTTTAAAAAAAGTAACTGTAGAACACAAGAATACCTTCTTCCAAGTCCTTTACTTGTCTTCTATACAACCTACAAAAAGGAGAAAGATTTGGCCATAAAAAGGGGGTGGGGGTGGACCTACTCTTGGTCTTGTGATTAATTTCTATTAAAAATAAAAACAAAACTATATGCACACACATTACTACTGCAAATCATGGTCAAATCCTCAATGCCTTAATCTGGCAAAACTCCCATTATACAGTCAGGTTGCTTGAGGAAAATGTGATCAAGAACTGCATGATTTGGCTCCATCTTCTTAACATATACTACATCAAAATTGTATATTTGGCACTGTGATCAATAGTAAACAATAGGCCAGAACGGGCCATGAGGGCTTGGTAATTGATAAATCAGGTGCTGAGAAACAGCAACTGATAGATGTCCTATGAAAAACAGTACCATTTTAGAGAACTGAAATTTGCAGGTACTGTACTGACTTCTTCCAGCTTTTACCTTCCTCACGTCAGCTTTAAGGATGTAATTCTAGTGCGAAGTGAGATAATAACATCTACGACGTTGTTGCTAGGAGGTCAAAATTTTTAATACACCTTCTTCAGCGCCAACATGAGAATTCTATTAGGCCTCCACACCCCTGAAGGATTTCAAAGATAGGAATCCATCAGTGCTACACTCAGATATCATCCTTTCAACTGAAAAGACTAAAAATCTACTAACTTATTCTTATGAAGATCTGGGAAAATCCAATTGTCCAGAAGAAACAAAATACCTTCTTTCTCTCCCCCTCCAAACATGTAAAGAAAATGCTAATGTCTCACTTGAGCCCCCAAATTCCTCTGCTGCTTGTATGGGCTTCTCTTTTCTTAGAAAAGCTCCTAGAATGAAAGGAGTCATGTAATATTATGAAGAAGGCTGACTACGTGTTAACTCAAAATATCATTGGGGTCTAAAATGGTATCTGTTTAAATGCCTTCACATTAGATATTGCACACACTTAGACCAACAAGACAGATGCTGGTGGCTGACAGAATGGTGCAAAAGACTCAGTCTTACCCTAGTGAGTACTGCTATACACAACCTTCCCTTGGCACTTGGAGCTTTAAGTGAATGTGAGGCATTTGAATTGTTTTAAATACTTTGTGCAGAAAACATCTGAGAGTTCAAAGCAAACTGCTGAAATTCCTAAATGCCAGATGGGATGATGTAGGGTAGTAGATCAGTCTTTATGAGAACTGAGATATTTACTAGAACCTAAATTGTGAGAGCATTCTCTGAAAAACTCAAAAACCAATGTGGACAGGGAGGGTGATGTTTCATAAAGCATACTTATTGCAAAAGAGTTCCTAAACTTCAGAATCAGTGTTGGGTGTTAGCAAATGCACATTAGCATTCATGCTGTACTTTTATGCTTAAAACGCATATTCCTAACTGAAAAAAAGTAAGTAGTAGAATTTTACCTCAAGGTGAGGGTAGAGGAGTTCCAGAAACTCAATAAGAACTTCCTATATATTCACTGGAGGCCATATAACCTTAAACTAATGCAGGTATTCGGGGGGAGGGGAGAGAAGGTGTCTACACAAAGATTAGGGAAGGACATTTGAACCAACTAATTCAGTGTAGTTGACAATTTCTAACTCAAAAGTAATGTATCATTTTAGTCTTGTTCTTTGTGAACAATGGAAGTGCCTAAAATGTTGCAGTACTGAGGACAATGATTAAGACAACAATAAGATGGTTTGCTATCCAGTAGCTCTGAAAGGACAGGTGCACCTCTGTATGTACGAATGAAATTCCAGTGGATTTATCATTAAAAGAAAGCACAAAGTGCCATGTATTGATGAACAAGGAACGTTTCCTTATGTCTTGCTATATGTACATCTATAAACTCTGCACCTGTTTAAGTTTAAGCAAATGCTGATATGAAAGCAGATGAATGCTCAAAGTCTTCCCTGCAAGCAAAGAGTAAAACAAATAAAGGTCCTAACAAACAATTAAAAACATACAGGACCAAATTCTGTCTTCCAAAGTCATTGGAAGTTATGCATGCATCTCCGAGGACAGAATCTGGCCCTTTTATTTACACACAAGACTTTTGTTCTCTGAATTGGGCCTTATACAAAAGGCTAAAATATTTTGACTCATGACATACCGAAATGCAAACATTTGACAACAAATGGAGTCTTTTGGCTACCCATGTGGCTCTGGTCACAACCAAACATGTATTTATAATGGCAGTAAATGGACAGCAGTATCACTTTCAATGTAGCAAACCCATTTGGAAGGAAGATCAGTACTTTCTGACATTACCACATGCCACATACAAACAGGCATAAACAAAACACAGCACAAAAAGGATGTGTGACACAATCACAAGTTACTGTAACTTTCACATGGAGACGAACCTTAAATGGTGTGGGGGCAAAAGGGTTAGTTGGGGAACAATGGAAGGCAACCCTAACAGGATTCTGCACACCCTACAGTAACAGAAAACAGCAATCCATCTATTACAGTACCTTTGACAATATGTAGCATTAGCAATATGAACTAATGGACACATACTTTTAAGTGACAGGTCTATTTTATAAACTGCAGTAAATTAACACATTTTATTTTAAAAATGGACAAAATTGCTTACATGACCTAATTAACCCGATTCAGCAAGATATCTTACTGAATGAGGGCCTTCATAATTTTCTCCACAAAAATCTGGCAGAAAAAGCAAAAAGATGTCCTCGGGGTAGAGTTCAGATGGGGGTGGCAGGTGGTTTTGACTTTTCTAATATTTGCAAGAACATACATTTTTGCATGTAATTATGTACAACATGAATTTTTTTTTAAATAGCTGCTTATTTAGAAATTATAAGCAATTACCTCTGTTACACTTCTATTCTCCTTACCTTAGAACTGTAAGTGTGGGTATAGATTTCAAAAACATACATATGCAGTTATACAGGCAGTCCATGCTCTTTATACATTTTGAGATTTTGTTATGAGATTAAGGGAAAAATACAAAAATTCAGGAAGCACGGATTTACAGCTGAATTTATCCCCAGATGCATGAGCAGCTACAAGTGACTGTGTAAAATCAGAGCTGCACGCATGTACATGCAGGGGGGATTTAGCCTTTAATGAGGGATGCGTTAGAGGTCTAGTCTCCCCCTGCTCATGCAAAACTTGCATTAGCACCAATCACAAAGAGAAGAATCTAACTTTTATAGATTTTTTTTTTAAAAAAAATTGGCACCCTGCTGATCGTGCAGTGCAAGAATTAAAAAAAAAAAATCCAAAAAAGTTGTCACCATCTTACAATGTGAGGTACTGACACATTGTTCATGGCAAAAATAAAGTAGGAAACTTCTAACCACACACATACAGAGAAAGGACTGACATACAAACAACTGATAACAAAAATACCTCTGTCCTTGAGAAAAGCCATTTCATATTAGTCTGAGATTTTCAAAACTACCAAACTCCTCTAGGGGGCTCTGAAAATCTCAGTCTTAGAGGTTATGATTACATAGCTGGCATTTGTACAATACTTCTACACATGCTTATTTATCATGGAGAATTTCCATCCTCACCAGCATAGTATTTTACCCAAATGTGGTAAAAATACAAACAGAGAAGGACACACAAGTGACGCAGAAGCACATAAATAATGTTTGGTGAACCAATAAAGACAATCAGATGTCATCCAACCTTGTTAGTGTTGAACTGAGGAGAATCAGCAAATGGATTAGTGCTGCTGATGGTAGCAGGCCCATAGAAAAGGTTGTGCTGCGTGAAAGGCAGCTAAAAAGAAAACAAAAGTAACTAAACAACAAAGAAGGTAGGTTTAAAATAAAACCTTGTGGTTTATAGAACAGACCACAAGGTTTCTTGTGTTAAGTAAACAATGCTCATTTCACATGCTATGCTAAAGACATCTGTGAGTGAGGGCAGCCAAGGCTGTACATTTACATTTGTTTGATACACATTGGTAAAATTAAATGATGGAAACAGTCTACCAGTTTTATTCTCCCCATATGTTATGGCCCTCTTCCCTCATTCTATAGGCAGTATGAAACTAGTATTTCCTTTCCACTATTACATATAGGGAGGATTTCTAAAGGCAGTCAGGCATCCAACTCCCACTGAAAGCCAACAGGAATTAGGCATATAAATGCCATTTGTACCTCTGAAAATCTCCCCCTTTAGTCTTTTGATCCAATCCTCATGGTCCTTACTTAGGTAAAACTCCCATTGATATAAATGGCGGCTTTTTTTGCTGAATAAGGAATTCAGAATTGGTATACAGTAACTCCTCACTTAAAGTCGTCCCAGTTAACATTGTTTTGTTGTTACATTACTGATCAGTTAGGGAACATGCTCATTTAAAGTTGTAAAATGCTCCCTTCTAAAGTCGTTTGCAGGCTATCAATTGCCGGCAGTTCAGATGGCCCTTCCCCCACTGCATGTGCTGCTCCCCGAGACTCCTGCCTGCTTGCTGTGTGGGGGGGGAGGGGAAGAAGAGGGGGGCTAATGTTGCTTACCCCATCTTCCATAGAACGGGGGGACACACGAGGGAGGGAGCTGCTGCCTTAGGCAGAA
Source organism: Macrochelys suwanniensis (assembly GCA_033296515.1). NCBI lineage: Eukaryota > Metazoa > Chordata > Testudines > Chelydridae > Macrochelys > Macrochelys suwanniensis. The sequence goes on along the minus strand of CM065780.1, from coordinate 27,138,661 downwards.
GCTGCAGCTCCCGGGCTTGCTGATCTAATTAACAAGGCAGCGTACTTCTGACCCTACTCTTGATACTTAAAGGAGAAATCCGCATCTCTATCTCTGAAACACATCTGTCTCTGTTTGCCCTCCCTCATTTCCTGCTGGCTTGTAGAGTGTAAGAGTTAACCCTTGAGGGCTCAGCCAACTGCTAGTTCATTTAGCAGTAAGGGATTCCCTGGGAAATATCCTACCCTCTGACTTCTCCACCTCAACCAAGCTTCACTATCATCATTGCTGTACCAGTATTCAATCGTTTGTTTAAAACTTATAGTGAGTGAGTGAGTGAGTGAGTGAGTGTGTGTGGGTGGGTGGGTGGGTGTGTGTGTGTGTGAACCCCCTCATTTACATTAATTCTTATGGGGAAATTGGATTGGTTTAACATCGTTTTGCTTAAAGTCGCATTTTTCAGGAACATAACTACAACGTTAAGTGAGGAGTTACTGTACATAGCATAAAAGCACATTCATACACATACTAAGTGTCTTAAAATTTCATGAGTGAGAGGATGAAAAGTTTGCCTTCTTTTATCTGATGATAGCCAAATGCTTCAATGGATCTATATTGCAGCGTCACTAATTCACATTTATGAGCCAGATACAAACTTTGCAAATCAGGAAAAGAACAAACAAGAACAATTTGTGGAAAATGTAGTGCAAAATTTAACTTGTGCTTTTATTTTGACAAGTAAACAGCAGCATACTAATAAATGGGCAACAGGATATTTTGCTGACGTAATTAAGTTTTAGTAATACAGGATTTTATTATAGCACATTGTGATTAAATATGTGCAGCTAAGTGGGAGGGACCACTTTTTTAGTGAGCTTTATTGGGTTTACAGCTTAACAAAATAAGAATTAGCTGGATTTTCCTGAGACAATACTAGTTACTTTCCTCTTCTCATTTACCATCAAAATTTTTAACCTTTGGTTTATGCCATTGGTGCAATTCTCGTACTGTATTGTAGGACTAGAACTGTTTTGAAACAAACATGCTCATTTAAAAGAAAGAGGCACCCACTCTGATGTTTTATAGTAGATAAGAGTGTCCTAAATTCATGCAAATAAATTCTACAAGGGAACCGGCTGCTGTGCTGGCCAAAATTCTTTGCAGCCAACACTGTTGGAAAACAGGCAGCACAGTGCTTAGAAAGGAATACCTCTTATACCACAGTTACATAATTAAGACATGCTTAAGTAGTGGGTAAAAGGAAAAGAGCAAATTTTAGCACTGATAAAGGAAAAATGATAAAAAAAACAGCAGGAGAATTTTCAGGGGAAAAAACACATTAAAAATAATTATTCTCTGGGTCTGTCTGCACAGTGGAGTAATGAACCTTATGGGGGTGTGACTTCTGAAGTGCACTAACATGTTGCATATTAATTGCTCCATATAGAGCCTGCTGATGCACACTAAAGGTTCCCTACCACTCTCTGATGTATTAGTGGTGTGCACTGCTGATCTGTATAGAAAAGCCCTTTATCTTACCGTGTAAAGAAATCTCTGAACCAGCTAAAACATTTGTTGTTTTAAAAAAAACCTACTTAACATTGGAAAATTCATTGTTAAATATTCATATTCAGGCATCAGTTTACCAAATAAAACTGATCTAATTTGCCAGTGTAACAGTTCTTGGATCTACAGTATTTTACAGTTTGAAAGGCAGAGCGATGTTAAGACAAGGGATCCATTGGAACAATGCCACTCACAAACTTGACAGAGATCATTTTCCCTATGAGAAGAATTTCTGTTTACACACGCAATGTCTTCCAAATACTATCTGTGAAATTAATGTTCCTATGTAACCATTAGATTTGCCACCTGAATTAAGAGTTTAAACTATCTTGATGGAGTGTTATATAAATAAAATTAGCATAACACATATTTTGTGCATAAATAATCAAGCTCTAGTATTAACACAGAAAATCAATCCCCAACCATTCATATTTGTGCCTCAGATATTTCTGACACAATGATATGTTAATTAAAAGACGCTAGCTGCCCTGACTTCTATCCCATGCCACTGTGTTGAAGTTATTGAAGTAAGGGGTAAGTCAGGGCACTGTTTAGGGAATTACCTTCCATTTCATGTAATCTAAAAAAAGATTGTTGTCAGCAATACCATTGTGCAAGAAAGCACACTTGTACATAGCACAACGAAAGAAACGATTAGCTTAAAAAGTATTTAGTTATTTGAGCAAACAAAGCATTCAAAAAATGCATAAGGGTGAAACCCTGCAATGTGGCTGGAGAGACATCTCAATCAGTAATTCTTATTTAAAAATACAGAGCAGAGTCATTATGTATCACAGATGTGGCGCATAACTGCTTGCATGGAGAACTACTAAATTTGTTTCCAGCAGATAACACAGCCCATTCATATTAGCTGGACTACGCTCTAATCGCCATGTACAGTATCTTGAAGAATACTACGGTGGAAAATCTGACTCTCTTGAAACAGTCACTTTTAGAAGATGTGTTGTTGCACCATATTAAAGATTGTTATTGTCTGCATGCAGCTAGCTGTCTGGATGAGTACACATGAACGAAGACTGGAAACTCCCTCACAAGTTATTACTATATGTACAGATGTAAGTTTCAAAAGATTTAGATAGTAAAAAGTGTTGTTTTAAAAATTATATCACAAAGCATGTGTACAATGAAAAGCATGTACAATGCCTTGCTTTACATACAAAAGTATGGATATTTTAATAAACAGTCAATTTTAAAATACAGTAAAGCTAGTTAGGGGATAGAAAAACAGAACAAGTAGAATTGTAATTTTAAAAAGTCCTGAAGGAACACTCATATATACACAAAAAGTCATCTGTGATTAAGTAAAAGCATCACTCTCATCCTAAACATTCATTAAACAACATCAATCTTGCCCATATTATAGCAAATGCACAAGCCTCATTTTAGCAGCCTGAGTATCCATAGCCAACATTCAGGAAAGCTATTCCATGCAACGTTACCTGAGATGACTGATGATAAAATGGGTTAGTAGGTTTCTGCCCACTGAGAGCAGAGGTTGATGAAGAGCTATTGAGAGATTCTGGCTGGGAAACAAAAGTTATGAGACAACTAGTAAATAAACATGCAGATTACACAGACTCTACAATGAGGAAGTTTAGTTTCAGGTGATGCAAGCTACTATTTTAAAGCTTATTAGCTTGTGTTTGCATTGTCCATGCAGCTTAATGAAGGAAAAATTCTCTTTGTGTACTTCTAGGTCCTTTCATTAATGCTCACTTAATATAACAACAATTGTTGCCATATATTTTCATGCACTTGGACACAATATCAATCTCTAAGACTTGTTTTTAGATAGGTTCCTTCCTTTCTCCTCAACAAACAATCATTCCGGAGGCTTTTCAAAATACTTTGAAGTAAGCATACTGTAGGTAAATTCCAATTCCAAATCAATTTCATTCTAAATGGAAATAATATTTTAAAATCAAACCTTTGTTCCTATAATGCTTTGTTGGAGATGGAACCTGCAGGATTAAATATCTCTCTCCCACCCCAAAAATAATATCAGCGTGGACATTTATTTGAACTATCACTATTTTTTGTCTCTTTTTCACATTTAAGATGCTTACCCTTGGTCTGTTTATAATGCTCTGTACCATAAAGACTACAGGGTTGCCTGCCTTCCGTATGACTTCCACAGCTTGTTCGTGGCTTGCGTCTCTGAGGTCAATTCCATCCACCTGAAAATTGGAAGGCCTCAGCTTAACATTACACAAAGCTTAAAGTATAATGAAGCAACTCCTAAGATTCTGATTTTGGATCCTCTATTACAGCCTGAGCCAAAGGCCTCTGCACTCAGCAGAACGATCCCCATTGACTTCAACATACGTTGAATCGGGTCCTTTGGCACCAACAACGTACAGGCTGGATTTTCAAAAGGCATTTAAGAGCTTATCTACATGGTACAGCAATGCACACTAGAGGGATGTGAATTCTAAAATACACCAACAGCTATGCACTAACTGGCCCACGTAGACCCCGCTGGTGCACACTAAAAGTCCCCTAGTACGTATTAACATAGGGCATGTCCACACTGGCAAGTTTATGAGTAACAAGTGATATCACTTTTATTAAAGCACTGGAATTAATAAACCATTGTCACATGTTCACACTGTGCTCCTTGTGACAGTGGAGCGCATCCACATGAGCAGCTCTTGCAATGGCGAAGAGAGCAGTGCATTGTGGTAGCTATCCCACTGTGCAACTGGCCGCAGGGTGCTTTGGGAAGGGTTTGCAATGCCTCCTGGGGCAGGCTCAGCGTCACATGATGCAGGTTTCCCAATCCCATTGTTCCATGGGCAACCTACTACACTGCCAGCTGCTTTTCAACTGAAGTGGAGAGGGGAGAGTATGACAGGGAGTGTGCGTGTGTAAGGAGTGGGGGAGAGACAGTGTGTTTTGGGGGAGAGATAGTGTGTCAGCATGCGGTCTTGTAAGTTCAGACAGTGACAGGAAACTAGTCCTGAGGCAGGGGGGAACGCTGACATCAGCCCTTGCCTCCCCCCCCCCCACCTCTGCCTCTATGTTCAACAGCAGGAGTATTCCACATTCATGGTTTGCTTTGTGTCCCACAGCAGATCAACACAGCATGCAATGGCTGTCAGAAACAGGAGCTTTGAAAGGGGAGGGGCACATGTCTCCAGGGCAACTGAGTTCAAGAAAATGAGCAGAGCAGCCACTTGAGGGATTATGGGACACTTTTGGAAGCCAACTGATTGCTTTCTGCGCTGCAATGTCTTTACACTGCCAATACAGAGCTGGAACCTCTCCGCTTTAAGGCTTATGACTCTGGTTGAGGTGGTTTTTTCCGCAACGCTGCAACTGAGGAGTTTTTGCGCACTAAGTGGCTTCACAGTGTGTACACTTTGGGAGTTGCACCGCAGAAAGCTGCTTTACTGCGCAGTAACTTGCCAGTGTAGACAAGGCCTTCGTGTTGCTACATTAGACAAGTCCAAAGGGACACAGACACCCACCTTTAACTCTGGGAATTTTGGTGCCTACCTCCCTTAGGCTCTTTTGAAATCCCAGCCATATAATTTAGGCTTTAAATATTCTAAAGGATTTTAAAACTGGCTATTCATCTGCCTGATTCAAGTTCATGGCGATATTTTGTCCCAAAAGCCACGGTTATAGAATATGTAACAATATGAAAGCAATGACAGAGTTTGCCAACAATTGCTTCAAGTGATTTATGGCTCCGAATCAGGGCTGTTTATACCTACCTCACTGAGCCAATGTGAGATTTAACTATATGATACTTACAAAGCACTTGAAGATCCCTGGTGGAGGAGGAGCATTATATAAGTGCAAAGTATTATTTTTTTAATGTTAGACAATTTTTCCTTGTTACATCCCCTCTCCGCCCCCCAAAACTAGTTTTAGCTCAGAATTGAAAAAAATTCTTCCTCCCTAAACAAAGTATTTACAAAGGATGGCTAAGAACAATTCTTTGAGATGTAACATACTCTCTCTTTCACTCTCTGTACAACATGTACTGATGTGTTTATTAAAAAAAAGTTTATATTGGTATCCAAGGAAAATCCATGTTATGTTGAGGTTAGCATTAGAAAAGCATATTCATAATGACTATGATAATAGCTAAAAGCCAAGATACAAGTGTTATTTGTTAGTAGTACTTGCATAAGAAGCCATATAGTGAGAGTTACTTCTGCCTCTTTAATTTCATAGCTTATCTGAGACTTAACCATCCAATGTAAAATAAAGAGAAGGAAAACAATTTAAGATAGCAAATTCTAAATCTATTAGGAAAAAGACAGTATTGTTATCACTCTGTCACTTCCAATGACCGAAGTAGTGGTAGGTGCTAACTAGAGAGAAGAAACAGGTTATGTTACAGTATGAGAAAGGGAAACTATACGTACATGTCCAGACATACATGGTCACACGAGTACACACTATAGCTATGGTCATCCAGTTAACATCTGTATTCCCCCATATACACTTCTGCAAGTTTCATTTTCTGGGACAGTCCATATGCTCATTAAAACCCAATGACTCACTTACATTGACCATTAATGACATTTCTAGCCGTTCTGCGAAGTAAAAGCAGTTCTCATCCTTGATATTAACCAATGTGTTCATACATCAGAGACAGACCAAAACATTTAGGCCAACTCCAGCCATTTCTGAATACAAGACTATTTGTGCTATTATATAAAACCAATACCTAATAGAGCCCTGCATTGGTGCTTAGATAGGAGGTCATCTGAGTGCCTGGATGAAGCTGTATCTTTTTATGTAAGTGCTTATTTATACGATATGTTATAAATGGGTCCTCTCCAGCCCAAATTCAACCTTCATACCTGTTGGCCGATGGAAGCTCTGCAGTCCTCTCTGGCTGCTCATTGTAGAAGCTATTCTGATGCCCTGCATGTATGCCCTAAACATTGTCCTGGGTAGCAGTAACAGCCATGTAATTCCAGTTTAAACCTTACCCACCTAGAACCACCCTACACCAGAATCACAGTCTCTGCCATCTGGGTTGCCATGTACTTAATGAATGCCAGCCAGGGTCCAGGGGATACTAGATATCATAAAGAATAGTGCATTTCCTGACAACCTAAGATACAGGGTGGGTATTAGCTGACAGCCAGCTGAAGAACAGTTTTAGAAAGAATGTAGTTTAATCTTGGCTGCCAACTTTGCTCCAAAGCTGAACCAAGGTGGGTGAAGAGATGAGGGAGTCATCCCTGCAGCGATGGCAAAAAGGGGATCAGTGATCAGGAGAAAGAAGTCTCCCCCTAACCTAGCTGCAGGGGTGGAAGAGTTTCTTTAGGTGCCCCACAAGTTTGGCTCTAACCACCTCTCTATTAGCAGCTCAGCAGAGCTTTATGTACTCCCACCCAGACATTGAGCATAAGTGGAGATGAAAGACAGGATCTGGATAGGCACTAACATTCAGGTAAGTGGGACACCTATTTGCAGTTCTCCTCCTCTCTATGGCCATCTCTTTAACTACCCTATGCGGCTGCATGAAACATGGTAATTTCTCTCCTGAATCAGCTGGTCTAAAGGGGGATTAGTATCCAGGACCTTGTGCATCCCTGTGTTACTCTGAAGACTGTGTACATTTGAGGCTGTATGTAAGCCTGAGAGGCCCTTTGCACGTAAAACACACACGATAGGACTATGGTTATAATGCAGTAACTACGTTCAATACACAACATGGTAAAACTCTTAAGGGCTGCCAGTAGTGCTGCCAGTAATGGAGACATTGGAGAGGTGTAGAAATCATACTGCTACCTACATTCCTTTGTGGTGGTGGTGGTGGTTTTATATTCAGAAGTATTTAAATAAAAAAGCCCTGTGTTTGTAGGCACAAAATCTAGTTGCTGGCCCTGTACCATGATGGCTGATGAGAAAAAAAAATCATGATCTCTTGCTTCACCATAACAAAATTATGTCCACAAGCAGACATTTGCAAGGCTGATGTATATACATGGGAAACATTAAAGCACATTATACGTTTGCATGGTACCTCCACTATTCTATCTCCAGTTTTCAAGGTTCCATTTTTGCCAGCGGGGCTGTCTTCCAGAATGTGTTTGATAAAGATTCCCCTCATCACTTCACCATTGCTCAGCCGACTCCCCATCCCTCGTCCACCAACGATGCTGATTCCCAATGACTTGCTAGGTTCTCTCCAAAGCTCAACCCTACCGTGACAAAAAAAAAGAAAAGGAATGCATTGTATCTACATCACAACCTCTCGTCTACAAATTCCAAAGGCCTGTCATTTGTATGATTCTATGGAACATATCTGAGAAAAATTCTTCCTTAGATGTTTTCATGCCTTTCTATGAGAGTGGGTTGGGAATGACCAACGAGTCTATTTACTGTCTAACCTTTGTCTACTGCCCTCCATTTATTTTGGGCTTCTAGCTAACTGTCTTATCTCCTATGTGAGCTACAGCAAGAGTGACATTCTTATAATTGGAAGGATACCTCCAAGAGCTTGGATACCATCCCACTCATTTATGTGAAGAGTTAATTTTGTAGTCCCCTGGCTTAGGCTGATCAGTGCAAATTAAATTTAAAAACTAATCTTCCTAGGCACTCAGCACACAAGTTGGATCACAGGGATTTAGGCTGACTGCAGTAAAAATAAATATGCCCTATTTGTGCAATGCACAGATATAACACTACACTATTTTGACAACTTCCTTATTTCCTTTACAGTATAGGGAAGGATCCACTATAGTTCAAATTTCAATACACCGGCGTTTATGAGAGAGTATCATTCAACTGGGAATCCATACTCACCGTCTGGGCTGGTTCCAGTGACTGTAAGCTGCATTCTGAAGTTCACTTTCTTCTCCCTCCCCCTCTTCACGTTCAGGTAGTTCGGGAATTTCTCTGCTAATAAATAAGAGTAAACAAAGTACTTTTAAAATCCGAATAAAGTCACAGGTGTCGTATTGCAATGAACACCAAACGGATCAAACTGCCAGAATTAGAATTTCTACAGAGCATGGAGGTAGCCATGCTTTCACACATGAAAATAGTGAGTAAAAAAGTACTTTAGTATCTAGCACACTTCTAAGTGTTCCCCTTATACTGTAGGAAAGATTTAAAATGGTTATGGTACAGCTGTGAACCATCTGGAGTCACCACTCTCCCAGTAAGCTTCTTGATATAATGTATCCTGTGTTTAGAAATTCCCTTTCCACTCTCTTCAATTAAGCTTTCACCAATGACAATCACAGAACAGAATACTCTGCATTTCCAAATGGGAGTGGAGCCCAAATTTAAACAAATTGAAGTTTAGTTTCCAAAGGGAAAAAAAAATAACAGCTCTGATTTTCAAAAGTGACAAGTGAATTTGGTGCCCAACTTGAAACACTCTAAAGGTGGTCTGCACCCTCTCTCTCTCTCTCTCTCTCTCTCTGAAAATCAGGTTTCTTCAAAGTGTCTCAAGCTGAAATGGAGGTACGCACTATTGTTGGTCACTTTTGAAAATCCTGACCAATAATTCTAATGATTTTCTGAGGCCTAGGAGAATGCTGAGAACAGTTCATTCTGCGATTGGAAATTCACAGCTAATTGCTGCAACATACATTCTAGATGGAACAAAAATGCCATTTTCAAATTTTGGAAGAGTACAGTTAATAAAAGTATCAGGAGGTAGCCGTGTTAGTCTGTATCCACAAAAACAACAAGGAGTCCAATGACAACTTAAAGACTAACAGATTTATTTGGGCATAAGCTTTCATGGGTAAAAAACCCACTGGACTCCTTCGTGTTTTAGTTAATAAGACATAATATTTGAATTTTTTTCTGAAAAACGCCCCCACCATCCCGTATAACTGCTTGATTTCACAGAATATTCCCATTGTCTCACAAATCTGATAATGTTGAAATATCTGTATTTTTTCAGTATTTTGTTGCTTTAAAAAACTATTTAATTAATGAAAAGTATTCCCAACCAGTATTTACATACACATCATCTTCTTATTCAGTGAGAGGCCTAGAATGTGATAAAGTTAATTGGAATAGGATTTAAATGGTGTATATTCACCTCTTTTCAGACACATATATATTAGCCTTTCAAAAATGTCATGGAAAACTGCTAGCCAGGCACAAAAATCTACTTGCCAGTGGCTTTACCATAACGATAGAGAAAAGATCTTGATATTTTGTCTGCCCATAAAAAAATTTCTCTATGAGCAGAAGTCTTCAATACTGATGGCCATGCATGAGAAGAGTTAAAGCAAAGGAGCCCTTACAGTAGGATAATAGGAGAACATATTGATTCACCTTACAGTATGTGCAGAAAGGAGACTGAGTGGTATTGTGTCCTCTGGTTGTTGTCCCAAACTGGCTTTGTACTCTTCCAAATGTTCTGCTGGCACATACGTAATCCTGCAATAAAACAAAACAAAACACACAAAGCAAAACAGAAGTCATGGGTCATGCCTCAGGTAGCCTAAGGAAAGGCTGAATGATAGCCTTTTCAGACCATCTCAAGTATCAACTGACGTGAAACGGACAGCCCAGGTACAAGGAAGGATAATTTGCAACTATGCAAACAATATCCCTAATTAAGCAGTCACATTACTACGCATCTGTAGTCATGTTGGCTCCTGCCCACTTCACCAAGCTATCTGGTGCTCATCACACCATTTTTCATTTTTAATACTAGAAGTTGTACAGTTCACTTGTGGCAAAGACTGTCCTGCTGAAGGGCTGGTTTACAACAAAAAGCCCTGGGCATCAACATGCTGGTGTGCAGCAGCACTACTGCTGTCCCAAATGCTAGCAGGAAATGTTTCTGGAAGCTTGTTTCTGGAAGCTTGTAAAATGTTTCTGGAAGCTTGTAAAATGCACACATTTTACAGCTTTTATGATTTCCATCATGGTTTGGAATTTGATTTTTGTTCTCCACATTTCCTGTGAAAACACTCTAACAAACAGAAAAAGAATAGCAGGTAGATGCAATGACAGCTATGAGGGTGATGCATACACAGAGGAAGGAGCCTGAACAACACATCATCAGCAAAACAGTAGAGGGGAAGGGAGTGCAGGAAAAGGATATTGGTTCCTTGTTTTACAGCCAATGCTAATGACAATGGTGTCTGCATGGGGAGGGAAAAGAAGTCCAAAAAGCCCTTCAGCATTCTTACCAATTAAAAGAATGGATCATGCCAATATAGTCAAACAGGAGAATGATGCTGATAGAATATTCTCTGCAGCTGGGTATTTGAGAACAGTTCCAAAGAATATGACAAGAACCTAAATAACCAGGGAAATCACAGGCTCTTGTTCCTACTGTTTAGTGGAGGGGGGGGGGGGAATAGTCGGTTTTTCACCATTTCCCCCCCAAAACTCTTAAAAGTTCCAGAAAACAAAAATCTTTTAGTCCAGATCTTGTCCTACACTGAAAGAAAACTTACTAGTTTCAAACTGCAGTCTACCCTGCCAATCATCTGGTTGTGGAAAAGGCAAGGCAATTTATTCCCCCACAGAATGGGCATGGAGACAAAGCCTGGCAAATGCACAGAGATCCCAAGATCCACAAGGAAGGAAATCCTGCAACGCTCAGTGTATCTGTACAGGGCTAGGGTATTTGCATAGAAGCCCAATTCCTTTTCACTACTCCACAAAAGTATCCCTTATCTTGTGCTCCCACTGGGAGCTGCACACGATAAGGGAGCAAAGGGAAGAGCACATAGAGGAACTTACATAAAACAATGCTGCCAATCTACAGCTTTGGGGTACAAAATTGATGGCAAAGAAAAGCCCCCTCCACTGTCTCTGACAAGGCATGCACCACTCCCCACCACACAATCAGTGTCTCAAAAATGCACTGAGGGAGGGAGAAATAATGCCTCTTCCACTCAATCCATTCAAACACTAGTGCCAATCACTGAATGCTTTTCAGTTCTGAAACACAACATGCCAATACAAAACATTCAGAGCAATGCCACAGCTTTCTACTTGCATTTCCTCAAGAGTAGGATATCACTAGGGATCTTAGTTTTATGTGATTAAAAAAACCCCCCAAATTCTCCGATAATAAACAACATAAAAATCTGCATTTTTCACCATTAAAATGAAATGCTGAACTTTCTTTTCCCTAGTCACAATATATACAGGTATCAGTTGAACATGTTTTATTGATAGACAGTAGAACTCTGTTTATCGGAGCCTCCATTATCTGGCTCTCCATATTAACTGAATCACCAGCCACCCAGTGCTGACACGGTGCGGGCTGGCTGCCCAAGCCCCAGCTGTGGTCAGCCCCAGGCAGCTAGTAGCATAGTTAATACAGAGAGACAGATATGGAGGCTCTGATAAATGGGGTTCTACCGTATGTTTTTATTTTTTCACAAAATGTAAAAACTAAAGATTCTCACAAATATTTTTCCATGGTGAATGGATTTCTAGGATTCTTGGACATCACTAATGGACATACAATAGTACAACACATTTATATTATCAGGCCTACGTTCTGAAATGGAAAAAAAGACCAAATCAAACTTTTCATAAAACTATTTTGCAAAGTTCCCTTTGTCTCTCCACATTTTAAAATAACCTCCCTTGTCACTCAACCTCATCTCTCCTGCTGTGAGTGTCATAAATGGGAATAAAGAGTTAGAGCTGCTCTGACATAGCAACACAACTACTACTTTTGCAGGCTAGCTCATAAGAATTCCTGCCATTATAAAAGCCATGAAAACATTAAAATGTCATTTAAACAAGAGAAAAGCATCTATTGATCTAGTTATTTTCACCCTTCACTCAAATTAATCAAATTTCACCTTAATATAAATGCAGACATAAATAACAAACAATAATAAAATATTTTAAAAAGGTATCTGCTATAAAGAATTCAGGACCATAAACAGTCCCAAGGCTGCACTAAAGGGAGGTGGTCTGACCCTCAGGATCACAAGACTGCCATGGTGATGTAAAGCCACCTTTGTCTCCCCTGGAGTCTTCCACCAAAAGCTCACCCTACCCAAGAATCAGGACCTAAAAGTCCAGATGAAAAAGAGAAAAAACCCAACAGTGTATTGTTTCAAGGGATCGCATCCACAAAAGTCTCACAAGTGTCTTATCGTCACCATTATGTTTTGAAATGTGAATACAGCAAGCCAGACTTCCTAATTAATTCCATTATAATGTTTTAATATGGTTCAAATTTTGCCCTGAGATAGGCACAAAAAAACCCTACTGAATTAAATCAGTGGGAGGTATTCTTATGTGTCTGAAGGAAGAATTGGGCCCAACAGCTCGAGTTTTACCAATCCTCTGTCTGCAGTAAACATGCCAAGCAAACACATAATTTGAATGCACTTAAATAAATACAATACAACCTTGCTAATTTAAACTGCGTTGGTCCACACACCCTATCATTTGCACACAAAATCTGCCTCTCTTTTCTCACTTCTCAGCTAAGATTTGATAGAGGCATCCATTTGTGAATTTGTTTTTTACGTAGCCAATTATAAAGGCTTCAGTTATTTTACAAAATATGCTACAGAATATTTGCTAGTACACCAGAAAGTATCAGCATGAAGTTATACTTGTCATACATGAAAAGTTACATTCTGCATGGGGAGGATATTGCGATTAGCAAGTCAACAATTTCCAAAATTCAGCCATCTGTAATCATCTCCCCAGTCATTCCTGCGATTAGTTAGGTTCCACTGAAACATTAGTACCATTTAGGATTCTTCCCCCTCTCTCCCTATATTTATACCATGTTACTCAAATGAAATTATAGAAGTGGAATAACCAAAATTGTAGGGAGTTAGGCTCTGCATGAGAGCATATAGTACAATGCCCTAACAAAGCAAAGGTCTGTTAAAAGCCCTCATTTATTGGGGCTGCTCTCTTTGGGACAGATTATGGGCTAGTCTCTGCAAGATGTTGACTACCATCATCGGTGAGAGCTGGGGGCACTCACTGCCTCCAGGAATTGCTCAGTACCTTGCATTATCAAATCATCGGTGACCAGGGGCCCAGGACTGTGAGGGTTCCCAGACACTGGGCCACTGGAACACTGTGGTTCTTAGTGCTAAGAGACAGAAATAAAGATAACATTGTTCTACTCCAACACTGAAAAGGCTCATCCATAGGAGAAACTGACACCAGCTTTAAAACTTACTCCAAAATATGGTCAGGAAGAAGGAGGGAGACGTGAAACAAACTGCTGGGGGGGGGCGGGGAGCGGGGAGATAGGGAGAACATACAAATCAGAGAAAAAAGGGTAAATGAGTGAATTATAGATGTATTTCTGATCTGTAAGAGGTTAAAATGTCAAAGTTTAATAATTTCCTCTCCTTTATAACAGTCAGTTTTATATTGAAAATGTTGCTATTTCCTTTCTGATGAGATGTTAAAAAAAAGAAAAAATTTAACATACACTTTGCAAAGAAAGCTGTGATAATGGAAACACCAAATGGTGTAGATATGAAAACATTTCATAAACACAACACCGCATGCAGTACAAAAGGAACATTCATTGCATGCTTGGTCAAACAAACACTAACAGAGGAAACAAACTGAGTAATGAAGTATGTACACGTTCAGGACAAGTTACCGTAGTCAACATACAGTTTACTTTTTAACTACACCAAACCTTTTTGTTACATGTGGAGAAACTAAAACATTAGTGCCAAAGAAAATATGACACTGAGATTAATCCAGATATCAGTACATCCACATATGTATCACTTCCAATGACTGTCCCTTTATACACAAGCTATTAGGATACATTCTTCTTGGATAATACGACTGAAATAAAATAAAATAAAAATCAGTAATTTTTCAGAAACCAGCGTTTTTAATACAGTCTGAGGAAGTATGCTCCAATCTGCATGCTTAAAAGCCATATATATATATATATATATACACACACATATATATATTTACTGTACCTATATCTGGATACATCCCTGACATTTTGGATGTTATAAAAGCATGAAATGATTCACAGACAAGTTGCAACATAGAGCCATAATGAGCTTTTGAATCACCGATACTCACACATAAAAGGGGACCTGATCATCAGCAGGTGCTGGAGAAGATCTAGAATGTGAAGCATACGATGCAGCATCTTTTTACAATGGTGTTAACAAATGTCAGTGTCTCATGCTGAATGTGAGTTGCATACATATGTAGTTAAAAGTGTGAGCTTCTATTTATTTATTTTATTTATTTTTACCCCTTCCACCAACATTCCATCTACACCTCCCTCGGAAAGCATCTGCTCTTTATTGGTGTCTATAGCAGTGATTATTAACAAGCATGGAAAAATGGAACTGCAATCAATCTTTTATTCCTTGATCAGGAATTCATCCACACACTTTAGGTTAAGGCAGGTGAATTTTGATTCAGCTCAGTAATTATCTGGCAGATGTTACTAGCAGCTGCTGCTGAGCAAAAAAACCCTGGCTATTATTACAGAAATATAAGAGCCTCTGGCAAGGTGGAATGAGAAGTGAAACAGAATGCATTCTGGCAAGGCCACACATCTGGTTTTCCACAAAAAAATAATGAAACCTGGAATTCAAACTGGCTGGTCTTGAACTCCTGAAACTCTAATACCCTTGCATAAAAATACAACAAAGTTGCAGTCTGCAATAGGTGCACAGTACAAATGCTTTGGGTGGTTTTTTAACAAATCACGTTCCCCATAAAATATGCAATGCAACTTTGTATTTGAAATAGTTTCATTTAAGCCCCACCCAACTCCACATTGAGGTCACCTGGTACATGGAAGTGCCTCAACAACTTCACATTTTAGGCCCTATAGTGCAGCCCCCTGCCCATATGCTGTAAATTAATCAGGATTGTGATGGGAATTATTTGATTCCTCTCCGCACAGTCTAAGCATGCTGCCTCCCACATGACTGTTAACCCGTTAGCCTGAAAGACTGGGCACTGAACCACTAGGGTCTCCTGCATGGCAGTGCAGAATATTTTCACTGGCCTCCAGACTGATATGGGCTAGGCTATGCACCTTGTTCAGCAATCAGAAATCACTACAGTTCTGCATAATCAGAGCTCTCCAGTTTGGGCATTTGCAGAAAAATCCAGGTCTATTTTTGTGATACTGTAATTCAGTGTTTTTCTGGCACTTTACAGTGCTCTTGACAGTGTAAAATGAATGAGAAGTGATGCTGTACTGACAAAAGAGGGTAACGAGAGAAAGAGCAAAACCAGTGTCACAGTCCTTGCTCCTGCAAGACTCCCAGTGAAGTCACAGCAGGGTTTGGCCTTTTATTTGGTTATTTCTTTGCAGTAGAGGGAGCAGGCTTCAACTCGTGAAGTTTTATTAAGCAAGCTTTTAACTGATAACTGTAGATGTCAAATGAGAACTTGACATATTCAGAATTATAATGACAAATGCCCTATTTCTTTGAGATTTTCTGAACACTGCTACATCCATCAAATCTCTGATAGAATTACAACAACCACCCTGACTACAACATCAAATTTCATTTAACATCTACATTTACCAGTTAAAAGCCTACTGAATAAATCTTCAAAAATGAACCTGTATCAATGTACTTCTACAAGTTGAAGTCCGCTCCTCCCACACTGCAAAGAAATAACCAGGGTAAAAAATCCTGGTACAGCTGCACTTCCACCACAGCTGCCCGAAGCCATTCCCTTTGCAATTTAAAGCAATACAACCGTTATGTGCGGCATTTAATTGCAATACATTGTCAACCTTTTGCTCACTACTTTTTAAACTGTGTATTTCCATACCTTTTGCCTTATTTATATCTTCATTCTCCTTTCTCCCTTTACACCACATTTTCTTTCTTACTACAGATCCTGAGGCGTATTTTACTGTATTGTCTTAAGTCGGTGGTTCTCAACTGTAGTCCACCGCTTCTTCAGGGAAATCCCCTGGCATGCCAGGTCGGTTTGTTGACCTGCCGCATCCGCAGGTTCAGCAGGTCGCGGCTCCCACTGGCCGCGGTTCACCACTCCAGGCCAATGGGGGCTGCAGGACGCTGCGGCCAGCACATCCCTCGGCCCGCGCCGCATCCCACAGTCCTCAATGGCCTGGAGTGGCGAACCGCGGCCAGTGGGAGCTGCGACCGGCCGAACCTGCAGACGTGGCAGGTCAACAAACCGGCCCAGCGCGCCAGGGGCTTTCCCTGAAGAAGCCGTGGACCACAGTTGAGAACCACTGTCTCAAGTAACTGTTTCCTCTTTTCCTTCTCGCTCCCCTACTTTTCATAAGTGTTCTCTACCCCCTCATATATTTTCTGTTCTTTTCCCCCTTTCCACTTCTCCCCTCAAAATCTTTATGTCAATTTCTCTTTTCTAATCCCATCAATCTGTCCCTCGCCTCTACACCCACGCCCGCTCACTGACCCATTTACCCCTACATTTTATTTAGACACCTAACAATCCCTGGATTAAATGTACTATCCAAAGATTCATACAAAAATGGGCAGCCTGCGCTATTCAAGGACAAGATCCAGATGAGAAGCAAGCTTTCTTCTCCAGCATCATGTTGGGAAAGAGGAGTGCTGGGGTTCCCAGCAAGGTGCTCTCCTTGACCATGCTTGGGTCCATCTTTCTTATCAAATGCTAGTGATACTCCCAGTTCTCTTTGGTTGCTGTGGAAAGAAGCAGTCTATCTTTGGTCTCATCTTTCTGATACAAGGGTGAGTGGGAAGGCTCCACTGCTCTATGCCTTCCCTTCTGATTGTTGTGACTGGAGTGTGTGGGGGGCAGGGGTGGGGCTGGGCTCTGCTACTCTAATCCTCTCTCATAACTCTTAAATCTCTCTCCCTTTCCTCACCCCTCCATGAATATCTCCAATTACTGCTACTGGGGCTGCTATGCTTATGTCTACACAACCTGTGGCCATGAGCCTCCCAGTTGCTCTTCAAAAGGTTTTGATCACCTTGTTCTCGAGTAAAGACAGGCAGACCAATGCTGATGAGAGCAAAGGAAACACACAGGGTGACAGACATGGGCTCCTGGGGATTGCACAACCGTGCTAAAAATAGCGGTGTCGATGTTGCGGCTCAGGCACTGAAGCATCGGGCGGGTGGTGGGCTTCAGAGGACAAGCCACAACTTCAAAGCATTGTCTACACAAGCTATTTGCTGCACTGTAGAACGAGCCCTGTGAGCCAGAGTCTGACAACCCAGTCTGGGAGGCTGGGTGCCAGGGACTGCATAGACATATCCTCTGAGGATTTGTCTATACTAGAGAAGCACACCAAATCAATTTAACCATGATTTAACCCTTGCTTGCATTGATTTGGCTTATGTCAGCAATTTACCAATTTAAGTTTATTCAATATAAGCAAAGATTCACATGGTTTTAAGTGTCAATATTAGGGGTTTGCACTGATTTTGCTAGAGAGTTTTAAATCAATTCACTTCAACCAGTGTACTTCTGTAGTACAGACAATGACTTTTCTGCCCCTCCTCCCTACACAGAAGCTGAAGTGAAACTGACCTGATGCTTGTCAATTTCACCGCTGCCCACAGGGTTCAGAAAACTAACAAGATTGATCAGCTTGGCAAAGCTCGAAGCAGCAGCAGCACAGGCTCTGCAGCTTGCTCTCTGCAGACTCAGGAAGACATCACTGAATCCCTTTACAGATGGTTCATGTTTGGAAAGTTATCTCCACAACAATAAGAGCTACATGGATAATTTCAGTTTAAATGAAAGCTTAGATTCTGAAGGAGTTGACAAAATATACGGGGGGCGGGGGGGGACCACTTACTCTCCACACGCAAGTGGATTTTTCAAGCCCTGTATTAAATCATGCAAATTCTAAAAAGTCTGTTCTTCGGAGTGCTATTATTACAATAGAAGCTTCTTTTTACGTACCAACAGAAAACTGGAAAAGCCTTCACAAGATGTACTATATTTCTGCCATTTGTCATAGATGTACTGAAAATTATCCTTTTAATGTTCTTTTTCTGCATTAATATCATGTGTCATACTTTGTTTGGCAACCAGCAAAGATGAGCTCATTATAAAGATATTCTGCAAACAAAATCACTTGTACTATGGCAAGAACAATTCACATTTCAGAATCACAAATCCCCAACTAAAGTCTTATTATTTTCTTGATATGAAAAGGTTTTTTTTAAAAAAAGGCACATGGCAAATGGAAAATTCTGGTTGCAAC
The DNA here is from genome assembly GCA_033296515.1 of Macrochelys suwanniensis. Classification (NCBI taxonomy): domain Eukaryota; kingdom Metazoa; phylum Chordata; order Testudines; family Chelydridae; genus Macrochelys; species Macrochelys suwanniensis. The sequence continues at coordinate 27,119,955 of CM065780.1, read as the reverse complement.
ACCCTAATCAGAAGTAAACAGAAATGTTGGGACTTGAATGAGCCTGATTTGAGAAAGTTGCTCTTTAAAAGGTTTTGATTACCTTGTTCTCGAGTAAAGACAGGCAGAGCAATGATGACATCAGCAAAGGAAACACACAAAACCTTTCACAAATGATTTTAACTTTCAATCATATAAAGCCCCAATTTAATTTTCAGGAGGAAACCCCCCCCCCCCAACCTGTCTTGTTTAGAATATTGACTTGCACTGTTTCTTGACTGCTAGTCCCTTCCCACCACAACTCTTACCCTAGCTTTACCTACTTTATATCAGGTCCAATGAGTGAATGTCTCCTCAGCATAGCCCGGGCCTGTGCATTGGTTAAATTAGTGGTTGTTTCTTCATTAATGGACAGAATACAATCCCCCACACCGATTCGTCCATCACGACTTATGGAACCGCCATGGATGATGCTGCGGACTATCATTCCCGAGCCATCTTTATTGGAACTTACTGTCATCCCTGTTATAAGACAGGCATGGAGCAGATTATTGCGTATATAAATAAGGAACACCGTGTATAAGGTGAAATGCACTCCACCTGCACTGAGCACTAACGGAGTGTGCAGATGCAGGAGATGTGAATTCCACCCCCTAAATCTGGGTCTGCTCAACAGGATTCAATGCACTTTATAGGCCCAAAGGTGCTAATCCAGCCTGAGGGCAGGAACAGCAGTCACAGCCCCTAGACAAAGACATTATTTTTGAAGTTTCATATCAAATGGAAAATGTGATTAAAGTGATATTTAAAACAGAGAGAAAGAAAAATAAAAGAAGCTCGAGTGAGAGAGGGAGATAAATTGCTTCTAAACATGATCAGATATAAAAAATCTAAGACTGATCTAACACAATGTTAAAGGTAATTTTAATTATATTAGAGAGGGTGTAAAAAAACAAACAAACCTGAGGTTTGAAACAAAGTCAGGATCAATAAATAGGAACAGAAAAGTCAATACACTTAACACTGAGCAGCATATTCTTGGTGAGTACAGAATGCCTGATCCAATGTACACTGAAGTTCATGGGCATCTTCCCATGATTTCAATAGGCACTGGATCAAGTAGTGCCTTATGATAAGAGTGTGTACTGTTGAGAGAGAGATCATATGTCAGTTATATACACTTTAGCTAGGTCACAGCCTACCTTTTAAGCCTACAATTACAATCAATCCTTGTTTACATCTTCCTTTCACTACAGGAAGTAGGAAAGACAGATGTTGCTCACTATTTTGTGTGATTCTGACTCATACTCACTGAAGGATTTTAAGTATGTTTGTGTGTTTGGGTATTTTTTAAATATGAGTTTTTCAATTTTTTATTTTTGAGGACATTTAGTGCTCATGAAAAGTACCTGCCTGTCATTCTCCAGAGCTGTCTTTCTCTAATAATCCACAGAACAGGCAAAAGAAAGGTACCTGTAGGACAGCAGGTCAAGCTCCCCTACTCAGCACTGCCAATGAACCTCTAGGGATGGGAGGTTAATACTATCTACTTAACCAAGTCTGTCTTTGTCCTCTCTAGTGAGACTGCCACAAAATGTGCCAGTTAACACCCAGGCCAAATATTTCAAACATAAGCACCTAAAGTTAGGCTCTTAAATCCATATTTAGATTCCTAAATAAAAACGACCTGAGATTTGTAGAGTTCTGACTACCCACAGCTCCCACCGACTTTAGGAAGAACTAAAGGAACTCATTGCCTTTGCAAAGCAAACCAGGTTTATGTAGGGGGCCTAAATGTAAATATAGGAGCCAGCACCCAAAGTCTGAAAACTTTGCCCAGCACACGAAGACCTTGGAATACTCATTAAGGTTATACTCAGCCTGCTTACACCCCTAGGGCTTTTGAAAATAGGCATAAAAGGTGAGGTAAACAAAACTGGGCATCTATAGGCACCACCATAAAGGTTCTTTCACACTCTCAAATAAAAAGTGAGAAGCACATTTTGAGAGGGGGGAAATGTTGTAATGATTTAAAGAAACAAGTAACAATAGGCCAAATACTGGCTTGTCCTATGCATGGACTCATGCCAGAAACTATAAAGCTCTTATTAAGTGGCTCCTGACTACATGAAACCACCTCTCTCCCCATTTGCAGTTGAGATCAGTGGAGGCTCCTGAGCTGGAGCCTCCTGAGTTGAAGCAGGGGGTTTCTGCTAGCAGGGCACTGCCCTGAACTCCGGAACGCTCTTCCTTGCTTTGGCATGCCAGGGCCCAGATTTATTAACCTCCCAGCCACACTGCAAAGCCCATCTCTTTTTCAGGGCATTTAATAATGAAACAGACGGAAGGACACAAGGTTATTTGGGGCAGGGGACTCATGGGTTTGGCAGGTAATTTGAGCTCTGGGCAGGTTCTCTGTCTCAATGAACATGTACATATGTATTTTAATCTACTGTACATCACCCAGAGCAAAGGATGCTTTAGATTTTCATAAATTCTTCTACCCCATGGCTAGTAGTGGGAGTACAGCACAGAAGTCAGGTGCCTTTATTCTGTCTCCTAGGTTAGTTATGTCCAAAGCAAATGCTGCACACATGACAGATGGGCAGCAGAGGCTGTGGTCTGGGGACATTGTCCATATGTTTATTCTCATACACTCCCTCATCCAGCAATAATCTCTGTGTAGATCCACTTGCATGGGTTATTCTTAGTAGAAAAAGAATGCACATGCAGTTCTATGTTGAGTTGCACTCAGCCACAACACAGGCAGCATGTGTGTGTGTTCCTTTCTGTGGGCATTACCCGTTTCCAGGGTGCCAATGAAAATATGTCTCTGGATTATGAACCCAGTTCCTCCCTTGGGTAAATGGGCACAGCTCCACTGTAATCAACACAATCACACCAATGACAAATGTGGCCCATTGCAAATATTGATCACATCAATATTACACTTTACTTGCAAGTCTGATGTCACATCCATGACTTCAGAAGTACAAGCAAAGAAAAAAAATTAAATGCCACTGCTGGTGCATCAACAGCTTTCACTAATATATTACCAGAGTAATGACACTTTACCTTTCATTATATCTGAAGCCTTCAGTTCTCCCAACATAGGTTTTTTAAATTAAACCGCAAGCTAACAGTGTTGTGTCTGAGTTTGAAGCCATGACCGATGCCATTTAAAGAAACAAAATGCCAGTTCTCAACTGAAATAATTGACACAGCTGCAGCTTTGAACACCATTATACAGCCCTTGATTTAGCTCCTTTACTAAAAGTGAAAGTTAAAAGCAGTGCAGCCATGTGTGCAAAACGTTGGCCAGGCCCCAGCAGCACAGGGGTCCAGAACAAGAAGGGATTGGAAAGGGAAGGGGGAGGGGATGGCCAAAAGCTAGATTCTTTTATTTTCACATTATATCATGCATACTACTAAGTAATTCCAGCTTTTTGCAATTTAACTTTAGACTACATATAAATATACTACATACTTTGGACTACATATAATTGGGTGTTCTTATGTTTATGTTTCACTGATACACTAGACATGCAATTTACTAATCCTACTCACTGTACCTACAGTATATGTGGACAGTTTGGAATGCTTAGGTATTCTTGGCAAAGGCTGGACTTTGGACTACATTGTGCCCTCCAGCTATATGGTGGAGAGCAGGGAGAGTAAGAGCTCCCCACCCATCTTTGCACACCTTGGGTAAGGGATATCTAGAATCATACTGTCTGCATTTGAAGAGGCAGCTGTCAAGATACACCTCTCCTGGGAGCAACTCAGCAGAAAGAAGGCAGGCCAGGGCTCCCTCTACATACTTCAGTCATCAATACATGACTGTTAGCTATTTAGCTAACTAGAAGGAAATGACTATACAGGGCTACATTGTGCCCTACTTTGGGGGCAGTCCAGAGCTGCACTGCCCCATGTGGAACACCATGAGGCATTCTGTCTCAAGAGTGGTGCAGTGCCTCCCGCGACTGACTAGATGCATTGTAAAGGGAATAATTTACTACAACCTTTAAGGGGGGCAGCCTACATCCCCCTCCACACAGCCAGCCAGCTAGCTTTGTTGGCCAATATATGGGGCGGGGGGGGGGGGTATGGAGGAGGGTATGGAGCTCTCTCTCTTTTCTGCTGAGTTGTTTCCAGGGAATGGCCATGTTGGTTGTAGTCCCTGCATAGCCAGGTGCATGGGCTGAGATGGCCATACCAAATGGAGCAGGGAGCTATTACTGTCCATTCCCCACTGCAGGGCCACTGAAGGGCACAGTACAATCTAGCCCAAAATGTTTCAACTTGTCAACTGGACCTGTGCACTCTATACTGTCTAGTCATTCTGTGGGTGCAGTCAGTAGGCTCAGGAAGTTACACATCCCAGATAAACATAAGACCATAAAGTCTGGAATAAGGTCTAACAATTATTGAGTCTTTGAACTCAAAGTATTATCCATTAAAGAGACAAAGGGCAACTTTTTCAAACATATTTAGACACCTAAAGATGAAAACAGAAGTCACATGAAATCAACAGAAGTTAGGTACTCAACCTGCTTAGGCCCTGTTGAAAATCCCACTAGATAACTAGCTGTATGCTTAAGTGCCTACATACCCTTACAAATCTGGCCCAGAGTCCTTTGCCCAAAGTCCTTTTCATGCCCCTGTGCAGAATCCCTCAACCCTCTGATAGCTGATTATACAAACTGTTTAGTCTAATTTTCCTCAAGTTTCAGGCATGACCTTAACTTTATTTTATTCCATCTAAATCAGTTAATATAAATGATGATGGTAACGAAGAAAAAAATATTAAAAGTCTTAGATTTTGTACAAAACATTTCAGTGCAAAAGGTCCTCCATTTTTTGATTTATTAGAAGGAAATATATTTGGTTGGACTATCAAGCACTTTGGTTTTTTTTATTGTTGATATTTATTTTATTATAGGGGCTTGACTGACTGATGAGGCAACACCTGCTTTCACAACTCGCAATGATCTGAGTCCAGGAGAGGACTGAGTATACAGGGAAGTGTATACCTACTATACTACAGTGAAGAACTTTAGCAGTAACTGGAGTAGGCTGAAAACTGTGAAGACATACAGATAGGGAAATATTAGTCAAGAAAGAGCAATCAGACCAATGATCAGATACTCTACCTAGACTTGAATTGCCTTTTGCAATAGTGATAGTCTTCTCATGCATGTTTTTGGGTGTATTTTGTATTGTGGAACTTTCCTCAGTAGTAGATGTCAGGTAGCTCTTTTCCATTAAATACACTGGATCCTAATACAAAGAAAAACAACATTTCAATTCAAAACAGCAAGTTCAAAATATGACTGAACTTCATAGGATGTAAAAATCACAAATATTTGACAATAAGCCAAGCTTTAAGAATAACAACCACAGTTGCCAATTTACACGTGGTAAATAAGCATCCTGACTTTCACAATAAGCCAAAAATCAAGCTAATCCCATTTCAAAACAAGGCCAAAACAAGCCAATCCCTAAGAACCCCAACACTCTATGTGACTAGATCCCCTCGGCATGCAGTCTGGGACTGTGGTGGGCCCATTGTGCACCCCTGACACTCTCCCCCTCCTTGCCCCTGCTTGCTGGGAGCTGATAAAAAAAAAAAGAAGAAGCAACAAGCCAAACAAGCTACAAGCCAAAAACTAGTCAACAAGCAACTCACAAGCCAATTAAGCCGAAAACAAGCCCAATTTCTGCATTTTTTCCCAGGTTTGGCATGTCTGATAACAGCTAATTTAATAAGAAAATGTAATTTATCTATTTTTTTTAAATGAAAATCCCACTGAGCCAAAGGAAAGAAAATATACATCACAGTGGTTGTCATTAAAAACCTAATAGTTTGCACAAAGTAGTATCTAAGCTTGTTTGTGAACTGAACTGTGTGTTCATATAAGATGCGAGAACTCCCTTTTCACATCTCATGCACTACCCAGGCCTTGAGCTGAGGCATACAGAAGAAAGAGGGTTACTATGGCCAAAGCCTTGTCTCCAGTTCCCCTATTTGCCTAGCCAGTGTGGTAGTGATTTCTTGCTGCTATAGGGCAGCAATGAATTCCTGTACTAACTTCTCCATTCTCCCAGAACAAGGAGGACACAGAGGAAGAACTGTGACTCAGCGATGTGTCTCTCAGCCACACCACCTGATAGGGCTACTCCTTGCTCTGGCTTGTGCCTAAAGTCACAATCCAGCTATGAGATACCACAGTTGATTCCCAGAAATAACTTTATGTTCGCCAGGAAGTAGCTGTGAGCAAATGTTGATTATTCACAATGACCATGGCATGTAAATAAATATTCTCTGTATAAAAGCCATACAACAGGATCTTTACTTTTCCAGTAAGGTCAGGGTGCAGTGTGAGAGCAGAGCTTGTATTTTGTGCAACTTCGGCTGACGTCTGAGGTTCCATCCAAGCAGCTATGTTTTCATATTCAGCGTGTTTCTCAGAAACATCTGAAGGCAGAGGATCCTTCTTGGAAACACCACCAGCAGGTACCATGCTCGTGTCCTCTAAGGATTGGTTCTCTCCCACACCCTGGATTAGATCCATGTTGTATAGATTCTTGTTGGATGGTCGGAAATCAGTTGAGGCATTTGAGGAATCTTCACCAACACCCTGTTAAACAGAATCAGGAATAGTGAATACAAACAATTCATGATCTTATATAGTTAGGGCCCTACCAAATTAACGGCCAGAAAGAACACATCACGGACTGTGAAATCTGGTCTCCCCCTGTGAAATCTGGTCTTTTGTGTTCTTTTATCCAATACTATACAGATTTTACATGGGAGACCATCATTTCTCAAATTGAGAGTCCTGACCCAAAATGCAGTTGCGGGGGGCGGGGGAGGGTGTTGCAAGGTTATTTTATGTATTGCCAACCTTACTTCTGCGCTGCCTTCAGAGCAGGGCAGCCAGAGAGCAGTGGCTGTTGGCCAGGCACCCAGCTTTGAAGGCAGTGCCCACCAGCAGCAGTGTAGAAGTAAGGGTGGCAATACCACACCACACCTTATTCCTGCACTGCTGCCTTCAGAGCCAGGCAGCCAGACAGTGGCGGCTGCTGACTGAGGGCCCAGCTCTGCAAGGAGCTGCACAGAAGTAAGGTTGGCAATACCATCCCATGCCTTCCTTAATTCTGCTCTGCTGCTGGCGGAGGCTCTGCCTGCAGAGCTGGGCTCCCGGCCAGCAGCTGCTGCTCTCCAGCTGCCCAGCTCTGAAGGCAGCACCACCGCCAGCAACGGCGCAGGAATAGCACTACCGAAACACTCCCTACAATAACTATGCAACCCCCTCAACTCTTTTTTTGGATCAGGAGGACCCTTACAACTACAACTCTGCGCAATTTCCGATTTAAATAACTGAAAACATGAAATTTAAGATTTTTAAATTCCTATGACTGTGAAATTGACTAAAATGGACTGTGAATTTGGTAGGGCCCTATATATAGTATTGTTAAAATGCATGTTTTATGCTAAATACGTTAAACTGAAGCTAAAGCTTATAGAACTCTGTTAAGTACAACTACTTATTATCAAATACAATACAGTGTCTTCACAGATCACTGCAGTCATTTCACTATAACAAGATTTTCTTTTATAAACATTTTCTTCTTTTGTTGCATCTTTTCTACTATTAAAATAGTTATGGCAGAAACAGGCCAAATCCTCAGCTGGCATAAACTGGCACAGCTCTAAAGACTTTCTACATCAATATTTATATGCTTGTCATGCAACAGGGCATACTTGCAGTAGGTGGATGGGAAATATAAAAGACCAGAAGACCCAATGCTGAACAAACAAGTGTGGATGTTTTCAAGTTTGCCAAGCTTTCTTTAATAATCCACATTTTTATTTAAAAGAGAGGTCAAGCAGCATTAACTCCAAATTTCACTGACCTGGGCTGCATTACCACAGTAAATCTTTCTGTACAAGACTGGCTGAAATTTTTAAACTTGACTAGTGGTTTAGGATGTTTTGATTTTTGGATGCACAGTTTATGACACCTTAAAGGGCCTGGTTTTAGTACTTGCTGAAAATCAGGCCCTTTAGAGTTGCAAACTGGCATGCAAAATCCCTAGTCATTTTTGAAAATGCAGGCTACTAACTACTGTTAAACAATGTATCAAAGGGTACGTCTATACTACCCGCCTGATTCGACGAGTAGTAATCGATCTTCTGGGATCGATTTATCGTGTCTTGTCTCAACACGATAAATCGATCCCGGAAGCGCTCCCGGTCGACTGCGGAACTCCTGCTCGCTGAGAGGAGGAAGCGCTGTTGACGGGGGAGCCTGCCTGCTGCATGTGGACCCGCAGTAAGTGCTTTGAAGTTCAAACTAAGATACTTCGACTTCAGCTACGTTATTCATGTAGCTGAAGCTGCGTATCTTAGTTCGATTCCCTCCTCCCCTCCCCCAGTGTGGACCAGCCCAAAGACACGAAAGCATTTTCCTTCAACATCAGAAATGGTGCGTAATTTCTCTTATTCCATCTCCTTCCTTCTTCATCTTATTTCAGTAGTTACAAGAACTGTCCCCCCCCATTAATTCTCCTTCACTGCTCTCACAATATCTCCTATTTCGCTCACACCTTTAGAACTCAAAGTGCACAGCAAGCAGTAGTGTTTTGTCCCATTTTACATCAGAAGGAATTAAAATTTATTTTCACTGGCTTTTTATGATGTTCTACTTGCTCCTAGTCCCTTCACCAAGTGTGAGCAAATGCACAAGCAGTACAGCAGATGTGAAGGCATCAGTTCTCATTGATGTCAATGAAAGTTTTTTTCATTGATTTCAATGGGAGCTGGATCAATCCCTTTCAGAGTAAATATAGTGTTAAAGGTGGGAATGGCAGCTGTCTTTCAAGAATGCTGATGACGACTAAATAGATTAGGATTCCTGTGTTCTGTTCTAAAAATGGTAGGAGGTGATTTTATTTTTATTGCACCATGTTGATTAGAAGGATTTTGGCTTTTATCTCTTCAAATGTAACTTAGATGGAATACTCAAATGTGGGCCTGTTTTGATGCCTATCCAGTGGAGACCATCTTCTGAAACAGTTTCTTTGTGCATATCTACCTTTTTGTCCCTTCCATGTATATCTACTGCACTGAATACTAGTACACTGAAAAGCATAGCCATGCACAGATATATGGGTGGGCACTGGCTAGGTGGTTGAGTGTAGCTATCATATATCAGTACAGGGATTCTCCTAGATAGATAGATAGATAGATAGATAGATAGATAGATAGATAGATAGATAGATAGATATGCAAGAAAATGCTGTAAGTCTTAACACACAAACTGAGAATTCACATGGTCAAAGAAGCAACTTCTTTTAGACTGTCATTGACTTCAATGCACGATACAGATATGGCTCAATTCATGATACAAGGATGGAAAAGCTACATCAGACATGGTCTGTTCATGTTTATTCTCCTAATGATGCTATTTCTGCTGCCTGAAAAACTTTAGTTTCTATATTTTAGTTCACATGCCACTACAAATGAATTAAACTGGTGCCACTCCCCACATTTTTTGTTACTCGGTAAGAGTGGTCAATGCTTTAAACGTTGCTACTTATATTTTATTTATTTGAGGAAAATGCATCAGATTATTTTGATTTAAAACATTTTTCTTCAGTTATTTTGAAAACAATAAAGCACTCAAAAGCCTGTATTCCAGTGACCTATCATATGAGATGCACTTTCCAAATGACTGGACACATCCAGTTTCACTGTGTTTCTCATAATGCTTATAGCATACACTTCTTTTGGGTTGTACTGCATCAGCCACTTGTTTCACAGGTCTCCTTGTTAACACTAGTTTCTCCACTGCCTTATACCATGTGTAGTTGTTTACACTTTTGCAGAGAGTTGAAAGTTCTACCAGATTAGAACATTAACATTTTACACCCACTGTGCACTGATGTAAATAGCTGCACAAGGAGCTGGGCAGTGGAGAATCAGACCCATAAATTTTAAGAGCTCAAATAAAAACAGCCTTTAAAAAAATGCTGAAAAAAACTGAAGACTTCAGGGAGCCCCAGCACCATACATTCTGTAAGACCAGCCTTTGTCCTGTAAAATGTCTGTTTCTCAGCATGCATAGTGCATAATCCCTTTAAGTAACAATTAATAAGTTAAACAATGCAATCTGTCCCATTGGCAAAGCAAAGGTACACTCTGTTGTGGATTAGGAGATTCCATTAGGAGGTGAACTCAGCTTTCAGTCCCATGGATAGTAAAGGCTGAACACATTCCAGAAGGGATAAAGCCAAGCACTGAGTCTCAGGTGTGGAGGAAGATGCAGCAGCTGCTCTATTTAAGATTACATACTGCAAACCATCCAAGAAAACTACATGGTGTCGCCCGCAAAGATGACAGGTCTACCTCGAATACTGGAAGAAACACACTGGAAAAGTCCTGGTTAAAAAAAATTTCATAATTTGCCAAGAAAAGGAGAAAAAGCAATGACTGAGAGAAACAAAAAAGGCACCATCAATATGCAAAAGAAATTCAATATGGGTATGTGAGTGGCACAAAATAATTTTTATATTTGTTAGGAACTTGTTCTTTCCTGATTAATTTGAGTTTAACGGCTAATGGAATCTCAATCAGCAATTAATTACAGCATCAGTCGTCTCAGGAACATAGTAAATTAACATAATTCTAACTACACCTTGATAAAGAAATGCAGAAAATGAGAGTAACTTTTGCTTTCATGCCTAAACTATTGTACCTGTAATAGAATGCAATTTTTATGTGTACAACCATTTATGTAGCCAGTCTTTAATATGCTCTGAAATTTAATAACGATTTACATTTTTGTAGCAGACTACTCAGCACAAATTTGATGTTACAAATTGTCTCCAAATAGGTTAACTTTCCGGTGATACAAAATACAATCAACGCTTTGAACCTTCTATCTCCTTCTCTCTCTGACATACAAGTCTGAAAGGTATCCAGTCAACATTACCTAAATGAAATAGCACTTTAATCTGATAACGAACCTATGAGCTGATGGAACTGTGGCAACACAATGCCTCTACATTTAATACAGCAGCTAGACATAAACATTGAGTTTTTTATACTTCTAATCAAGGTCTGCCATCAATAAAATTATATTTTCTTTTTACCTTGGGAGTTGATGATGGAAGAGAGAGGCTATAGTTCAGACCATCACTACAGCTACTGCCGTGCAGAGCTAACATAGAAGCCTGGAAGGTGTCATCATTGTCTGAAGTGTACTGTGATTCAAAGGTGGATTCATCCGCTAGATCTGCCTCACTTGAGTCCACCTAATAACAAAAGTCAATTTAATCAGGCTATCTGCTACCTTCAGACCACATAAGCCCCAAATACTTGCACATGTGTGGCTAAATCCTTGCTGGTACTTTGCTTAATATTTTTCTGTTTTATACAAAATCTTCTATACATAGTGGACCAAATTCCACATGCAATTACACCTATGTAACCCCAAACAGAATAGAGGTTGCACAGGTGGATCTGAAAGCCAAACTTTGCTCTGAGTTTTTGCACATACTACACAGGAGAGATGGGCTAATGGCCATGACAACTGCTATTAGACAGTGCAAAAATGCTGCTTTATTCCATGCCATCAACAAATCCCTGAAACTTTTTTTTTCTCTTCTGGTTCTATAAATGCTACAAAAATGGGAATCTTTACTTACTGCGACATTTTAGGGACAAATTAATTTCCCTCCCCCTATAGTTTTTAAAAATCACCCCGCCTATTTAAACAAGGTACAAGGTACAGAAATATTTTAAAAATACAAACTTCTGTGGTTTTAGACCTTTTACTTTGTTCCCATATTTGCAAATTAGCTTGTATTATTAAAAAGGTTTGCAAGCTGTTATCTTTTAACATGAGATAATAACTAATATGACAGATAGTGAAGTTTAAAAATCATGTGCTATATGCATGTACAATCACTAGTTTCATAAGGCTTGTAATATGCATAAACTAGTAGAGTAGCAGCTGTATTATACTGTACTTTATCATTTATATATTATCTTCCTGTTTCTAATCTAAGTCACACCAATATAAATCAGGAATGACACTAGTGTAAAACAGGTGTATACCAGAATCATACCTACACTGTCAACTCCAAAAGAAGCAAATACAGCCAACTCTGTTGATAATCCACAGATTATGACCCTTCTAAATACAGTTGGTAACACAGCTCATAATACTGTATTTTATTTTATATGGTTAATCATGTTATTAATTAGTAACTTCAGATTTCCAATTATGATAATAGTCACAATGGACTGTAATGGTTCCAAAGGATTGATTCCTTCTGTTGCATCAATGATCCATGGATTAGAGCAATGTCTTTTATATTTCTACTGAGATCCTTGTGCTAACGCAAATGGACCTCCGTCATAACAGTCTCCATTTTATCAAAGGTGTGTGTAGCAAAAAAAAAGGTACTACCTTGCATCCCTACACAATTCAGAGTAAATGTTTACATTCAGTCTTCAACTGACTCTGCTGTGTTTAGGTACGACAGGACATGCAGTACGCTCTTTTGCTAGGTAGATTATGCTCTAAAATATATATAACATACCTAACTCAGATTCCTGAAATATATGTTGCTAGGCAACAACAGACCAGATGAAGGATGAAGTCAAAGACTTTCCTCTGAATTTTTAAAAACAGATGCCTAAACTGCATGTGCAAAACCTACAGGCCAAGTCCTGGGCTTATCACTTAGTTTTAATTGAGGCTTTTTAAAAAATTGTGCTGAGTCCCATTTTCAAAAGTGATTTAAACATTCAATTGGAGTAAGATACCTAAATATCCTTAAAAATCTGTCCCTTAGGAGCTATTGACTTCCAAGGAGATTTAGGCACCGAAGAGCCTAGGTCACCTTTGAAAATGCATCTTGGAAGCTAAGCCACTTAAGTGTTTTGGAAAATTTTACCTTCAGTCCATATTCAGGCAAACTTAGACTCAAGTCTAAACTGCGCCTGAATAAGAATTGAGTAAAGTGAATAAGGACTTCAGGATTTGGCCTTATATTTGCAAATGGAAAACAAGTAACTGCATATACTTTGCAGTCTCCGAGTCTTGAATTTGTAACTGCAGATGCAAATTCCCATTTTGCAGATACAATTTAGGCACCCCGTTTTGAAAATTTAAACCTTATAATTATTTCATTTTTTGTATTGTTATTAATATATCAGCATTATTTTCAAACATTTTTCACATTCCATGTCCGGAAAGGATTATCTTTTTGACCTCCAATACAATACAGGCCATAGAACTTCTTCCAAATAATTACTACAGCAGATCTTTAAGAAAAACATCCAATCTTGATTAAACAATTGTCAGTCATGGAGAATCCATTTTGACACTTGGTAAATTGTTCCAATTGTTAATTACTCTCACTGTCGAAAATTTCCTTCTTATTTCCTGTCTGAATTTATCTCGCTTCAACTTCTAGCCACTGGATCATGACTTACCTTTATGTGGTAGATTAAAAAGCCCTTTATTAAATATTTGTTCCCCATATAGATACTCAGACTATAATCAAGTTACCTCTTAACCTTCCCTTTGTTAAACTAAATCGATAGACTCAAAGAGCTCAATCTATAACTATAATGTTTCATGTTTTTCCTAATCCTTTACTCATTCTCCAGACTCATCTCTGAACCCTCTCAAATTTATCAACATCCTTCTTGAAATGTGAGCACCTGAATTGCACAGACAAAACCTGTGGGCCAAATTCTGAGCTCAGTTTTTACTCAGCCAAACTAGCAAAAAAGGACATTTCTCACTCGCAACCTAGTTTCTCTTTGATGTATCAATAAAGTCATAATCTTGTTGTCAAGAAAACAACTGCGATATTATAAATACTGTACCATGACAGCAAGGCAAGATTAAACAGGAAGAGTATAAAGAAAGTGGGATTTAAAGACATTGTTAGAAAAAAGCACCTTTGTAATCCATAAACAAGCTAAGAAAAACTATGACAAACATGTGGAAGGATTTAATTCTCCTATTCAACAGTTTTTTTCTGTATGAAACATCCTCTTTAAGGATGCTAACAATTGTTTATAAATTTAACTTAAACTTCTCAACTCATATCTACATCAAAATATGACTTCAACGGGAGCTGATGGTACTCAATATTTCTTGGTAAGTGCTCAGCATCGTGTAAGTTCAGGACCCAGGTCTGCCCGAATAAAGAGAAGAATACATTAAAAATCTGGATTCCTATTGGCAGTTTCTGGAGATGCAGAAAAGTATCTACACATCATGTAAGTTGCTTGCACTGTAAAAACCCATAGCTTTTATACTCACAAATCTTGTGATCACCGAACAATGTTGTAGTGTAAATATAGCTATTAAAAAAAGAAATGCAGACAACTTTTAAAGAAAGTTGCACAGCAAAAATGCCATTTAGAGGCAAAACAGAGTTCCACCAGCTTTTCAAACTATTAAAAAAAAGACATCCACATTATCACCTGTTGGTAAATTGAAGTTTCTACTATGTAGTTAAAAGCTTATGTACAAAGGGCAAGGTTTTTCAAAGCCACCTACAAAGTCTGAATGCTCAATGCCCATCATTACAATTGGAACTGGGCATACAAATCTCTTAGCTGGCTTTGAAAAAAACCCAGCCAAATATTTTCTTATTTTCCAGTAGCAAAAACATTCTGGCCAGATAATCAGCTGGTGCAAACTGGTGGCGCTCTATTGATTTCAATGGATCTATGCCAGTTTACAGCATCTGGATCTCCATCTGTGGAGATATTTAAGAGTAGGTTAGATAAATGTCTATCAGGGATGGTCTAGACAGTATTTGGTCCTGCCATGAGGGCAGGGGGCTGGACTCGATGACCTCTCGAGGTCCCTTCCAGCCCTAGAATCTATGAATCTGGATAACTGGTGAGATCATGATAGGTCACACGTGAAGTGAGGCTAAACGCTTTTAAAAAAATGCAGAGTGATGAAAAAGACTTTTTGTTACATTTGGAAAAGATAAAGAACAAGGTTAAAAAGGGTTTTTAACAGAAATCTTGGTAAATTGTGCCCACTAACCAGAGCCAGCTCAGCATGGAAGAGGGCTGCATCAACTGGCCCTTCCTCCTCAAGTGACTGGGCAGTGTAGAAAAAGGAATCTTCCTTCGCAGAAACATAACCCTCTTCTGGTGAAAGCTGCAGAAAGAATGAAGCTCTGAGTTGGATGAGTGGCCAGGATACAGGACATGCAGAGCCAGTCATGTTAAGGGAGTTTTAGAAATGCAAATAAATACCAAGTAAAGAAGAGAGAGATCGTCTCAATCAAAATTAGAGTGTGGGGTAAGTAATATGATACATATTTTATCCTTCACATGTTGTTTTACCTGCTGTAGTAATGAAACATTGGGCTCTCCACCTTTAATGTCCACAGAACCCCTAACATACCGTACAAATAAGTTTAAGGCTTCTGTATTTTTTGCCCATAATTAAGCATTTACTAAAACAGTCATAACATAGTCCACCCAGGGATATAAAGCCCAGAATTTTAATCACTGAAATGATAGGCCACTACTACTAGAGCTGAAGAAGTAACTGTTAGCTGGTAGCAGTAGTGAGCTCTTATTCTCTACGTAGGCCAGCCACTAGAGGAGGACAAAACATACCTTGTCAGTGTGGTACAGATGCATCAGTTTTTTTCCATGTAATTTGCTGCTGTTAGGTGCATCTGTCCAGCATATTATTATTAGAGCAAAATTATTATTTCTAGTGTGGCGGAACTCAGCAAGTGTAACGTGTTAAATACTTAATGCTGAAGCTTTATACAAAGCCAGAGAAAAGTAACACTTAATCATGCCTCATCCTCTTTCACGCTTTAAACAAAATATTAATTCTGAATAATTTGTTTTCCAAGAAACATTATTGTGCAACATGCAGCATTCATTCTAATCTGCAAACGTTTCTTACAGGAAACAAGATAAAAATATCTCTTTCAATTAAAAAAAAAACCAAAATGCCTTGTAAATTTTGTTATTACTACAGGGTTACCAGAATCTGAAATCAAGAAGAATCTGAAATCAAGGAGAATTCTGTGCAGGAAAGGATTGTGGGATTGTAACATTCGAGAGAGAGAAAAAAAATCACTCAGTCTTATAAATAAAATGGGCCAGATCCTCAGATGGAGGAAATTGGTTTAGCTCCACTGATTCCAACTTAAACCAAGGGAGAATCTGGCCGAATGTTTTGCTTTTACTCTGTAATTATTCAAAGACGCATTATTCCAAAGGTTTTGTTTAATTTCCCTGGTCAGTGAGGAAGGGAGTATGGTCCAATGAGCTCTGGCTTCTATTCATGTCTCTCTCTAATACTCTCACTATGTGGTCTTGAGCAAGCTATTTACCCGCTTGGTAGTGCTTTAATTTCTCTGTCTCTAAAAAGTGGGTACTCTTGCTTACCGAAGGACTATTTGAGGTTTAATTAATGTTTGTAAAGTGTTTTGAATTCATCGTTCAAATCAGGACCCCCCCAAAGTGAATTAATAACAGGTAACAGTTATTGGTCAGTAACTGCACAACATCCTCACGCTCTGATTAGCTGACATACTATACCATTTCAGTATAACTATTAGGTTTACACGGGATGAACTGAAAAGTACACATACATTTTTTAACATAAAGAGCATAATCTAAACATGTTTGATATTAAATAGGTATAAGTTTCAGCGTAAATCCTGACTAACACCAGAGTTAGCACAGTCCTGGAAAGGTGATACAAGGTTGGCTTTAAACCACCTTCACATACCCTCATATCTGAGAGCAACCTCAGGACAATGCCAAGTTATGCCTCGCTATCCACAGCCCTAGGTGTCGGCATTGGTAGCTGGGATGCTCCAAAAGCATAGTGATGCTCCAATCATTCCCCGTTCCCCAGCCACACCCCATAGATCAGGGGCAGGAGTGAAGGACTGTAAAAGTACTACACCAGCTCTGTACCACCCAGGTATTTCCCACAGGCAAGGAGAAGATTCAGTGAGTCAGCTAAAATGGCTTTTGGCAGCTTTATGCCATCTGAGTGGTACAAAAGCAGTCATCGATTAAGCAAAGATATTGGCCAGCAACATATGAAAATCAATCATCTAGAGCCCAATCCTTACAGGCAGTGGTTTGGCAACTCCTATTCTAACTGTTCCTACTGGTGCTCCTTTCAGTGCTTGTACAGCTTCCTCCAGGCTGCCATTTTCCAAGTTGATATCATTGACAAACATCAGCCGATCTCCAGGAAGAAGTCTGCCATCTTGTTCGGCAACACCACCAGGAACCAGTGAGCGGATTACAATTACTGTGTTTGCTGGGTCCACTGGGTCCTAATTGAAAACAAAGTGAGGAAACCAGTTCACGTGCTTATTTTTAATTCATAAAATGTTATCTAACCTGTATGGGCCAGCTCCTGGGGTCCTGACTCAGTCCTTACTCAGGCAAACTGCAGATGACTCTTCAAAGTGAGCTTCAGTAAGGGCTCAGGACACTTAGAAAAGATCTCTGAATTTGGCCCTATTATTATTTAGTCATTTATTTTGATACATAAAAGCACAAATAATTAGTCCTCACATGCGCTGAGTGATTTTACATCATCTAGTTTCACAATAAAACTATTGAATCGTGGACTGCACTTCCCAGTGTAGCAAATAAGTACATGCCAGCAATTAAAACAAGCACCTTCCACAGTAACAACATCTCTCCAGCCCTCAACCTTCCACATGCTCAAATGCCTGGGGATAAAGGCTTGGAAGGTTAACACATCTGGGCTCTGATGGACCAATGGGTTTATTTAGAGTCTCCTTGCAGCTCGTAGTACTTAATCTCAGTCAGTCATGAAGGGACTTTATAATAAGAGAGGAGCCCTTATATCTAGCTACATGAGACAGACATTTTAATAGAGACCAACACATGCCATTGTAAAGTAAGTTTATAAAGCACTTTATAAACAATGCAATACAGAAAGAGTAAAGTTTGCTTTTAACAGTTACAAATATAATCCCCACTCAGTGATACACACATTTTAATTAAACATGCTGTAATCGAAGACCAAGAACTGGAACTTAATCTGTATAACAAAATCTAAATTATCAGAGTTATATACATTTGCATAATACGGCACATAATCTCACAAGGACCATAGTTAGAACATCAGATGTTAATTTTCCACAATATGTTACTTTCATTCCACTGTGCAAGCACAGTAGGATATTACACAATACCGTATAAGCTTTATTAATTCTAAAAGCTTAGTGATTAAAACCCTAAATTACACAGTGGTACCTAGATCAACACATTTAGCAACTTCAACTTAGATACAGTAGCAACTTTCCATGCCAATATATTAAGTATTGGAAAAGATGCTAGATTAGCACTGCAAGTTGTACAACTGAAAATATGGAAACAAATGACTCTTGAGAGTTAATATGAAGAAATGACAAGATCCCTGAAAACCCATGGGAATTAGTATGACGTAATTAAGGTAGAGATCCATGAGAGAGTGGTTAACAATACAGTATAGTGAGTGTCTTATAGAGTGTAATACAAGTAGCATCTCTCTGGAGACATTACTTGACTGGGCAGCAGCTTTCACAACTTCATCCAAGAGCATTTACAGTGTCATCTGAGACGGGACTGCATTTTACCTATGTCACACTGAATATCCTCTCCCCTTTCACGGAATCGGCTTACAGTTATCCCATTATTCAACAGTAGGGTTGCTAACTTTCTGACCAAACAAAACCGAACACCCTTGCCCTGCCCCTTCTCCGAGGCCTGGCCCTGCTCACTCCATTCCCCCCTCCCTCCGTCGCTCGCTCTCCCCCACCCTGACTCACTCGTTCATTTTCACCAGGCATGGGAGGGGAAAACCACTCATGCCTATGTAACTGTAACTATAACTAGTCAAAATTAAGAATTGAAAATTTGCTAGAAATAAAGACAACTTCTTCCAAATATAAAATATACTGTAAATTTAGCTCATCATTCATATTCCTGAGAAAAAAGCATAAATATTGTGAATGACTTCTCCATATTACACATGAGAACAGTGAATCAATTTCATGAAATCTCAAAGAACTGATAGAGATAAATAGGAAATATGTTCACAGTAAATATCAAAATGTTCACAAGAACTGTACATTTCTCTGATAATCTCCAGAATTCATATTTGCAACCATTATTAGACAATGTAACCCTATTATATTCCTTAATTGCTCACTATGTAAAGAAATACTGTGGGGGGGTGTTTTCAAAAGATCCACCCTCTAGCCTACCCATATCAAATGAAGTGTGGGCATAATTTGCAACTGCAGTTGAACTCTGGATGCAAACCAGAACACTTGTGCATCTCAGTACTTAACTGCAGGTGCAAATCACATGGTTAGAACTCCTGAACACATTGAATTGTGTGCACAACTCATTGCACTCAAAGAATAGGAAGCAGTGCCTTTTAAAAACCTAGCCCTCTATGTGATATGTATTTATTTGGGCTGGATTGATACTCTGTGCTCTTAATATAATAAGAGGAATGAGGAATATAGTTAATGAGATGTCTGAGTAAGACCCAGGAGGAGTATGAAAAGTTGTATTACCTGCTTACTCTAACATATGAGAATATTGTCTGGTTTGCATTCACCTCACATATAAAATCTATATTTATAAGATGGATTGGATCTACATTCAATACAAAATATTTTACCTTCTTCTGTTGAAATAAGGAATATAGATGTTACCTGGTAGTCTAATATGCTAAAGCCAAGTCCCATGCTCCCTTTCTCCAGCTCAACATGTTGTATTTCTGTTTCCCACATTGCCAAAGGAGATCCTTGCACCTCATCGATATTCTGACCTACACCAGCCATTTCCAAGCCAGTATCCTCTGTCTCTGAGGAGCCAATGACTTCATCAAGGTCTACATGAGACTGGAAAGACAAAGAAAACCCACCAACCCATAATATTAATGTGGCACATGTAAAATTTAATGAATTACCAGTACCCAACTGATGCACACCAAAATGGAGATAAAAGCTCAAAGGTTATATTCACTTTTTTCTGATGGTGCTGAGTATCTAGGGAGTGTAACAAACAAAAATACACCGCACCCCCGCTAGAACACGGGGTTTGGGAGCCATGCATGGTACCGCGCTAACCGCGTTACCATGTAAATAATTTATTTTGGGATCCATGCACGCCCCTGCGCTAATACCGAATTCACGCTATGGTGACGTGCGTTCAAGCAGGGGTCTCCTGTATATAATAAATCGAATACAGAAGGATTAAACATCATTGTTCAGTGTTTTAATATCAAAGGTATACTTTTAAAGAACAGGGTTTATGCTTGTCATAAAACATGCAAACCCACAGGAAATTGCACTCCCAACATTGGGTACTGTGCATTCAAATGGATTCTTGCGTGCAGAATTAATCATTCTCTCTAGCTATCTACATGTTTATACCACATCTATCAGCTCAGACTCTTAAAAACATGTATAGTTCACATCTGCAACCTGCACCCTGTCTAACTGATTTAATAGTATTGACAGAAGAGCACAAAAGCAACAGTATTCATTCCTGTGGAATACAGATGCTTAGCAGTAAGGAGATAAATGTTGCTTCATAGGCCATATAAGCACAGAATTCAAAATTCATGGTGGATCTCCCTCTACAGAAACCGCCATACACTACTCCAGCATACTTAACATACAGATATGCTAAGTGGGTAAAGTTTGCAAACATAGTTTCTGAGGTAATGAATTATGACTTAACCCACATTCTACCACTGTGGTGTACACAATCAAAAGAAGATGCCACAGTTATGTGGCTATAATGTGCAATACCAGTTGTATGACTTAGAATGATACCAAATACAATGGCATCTTAACAGGAGCAAGGCATTCAGATGCAGTATTGAGAGCACTGACAAGAAGTTACTCACATTGTGCAGTAACAAGGGTTCTTTGAGATGTGTCCCCCTATGGGTACTCCACTGTAGGTGCGCTTGCATCCCTGCACGATCGGAGAAGTTCGATATCAGTGTCTGTTAGGCCTGTACATGCGCTGTCCCTCCTCGTGCTGTGCCACGAGGCTAGACAGTGTGCGGGAGGTAACCCCACTCAGTTCCTTCTCCACCGCAGTCATTGACAAGAGCTCCGAAGTAGAGGGGAGGAGGTTGGGTTGTGGAGGACCCATAGGGACGCACTGTGATGGTTAGAAACCTCTGTCTAATTTCAAGCCTAAACTTATTGACATCCAGTTTATATCCATTTGTCCTTTTGTCAACACTAGTGCTTAACTCAAATACCTCCTCTCCCTCTTTGGTATTTATCTCTCTGATGTATTTACAGAGAGCAATCACACCTCCCCTCAATCTTCAATTGATTAGGCTAAAAAAGCTAAGCTCCTCTCATAAGATAAGTTTTCCATTACTCTGATCATCCTAGTGGCCCTTCTCTGCACCTGTTCCAGTTTGAATTCATCCTTCTTAAACATGGGAGGCCAGAACTGCACACAGTTTTCCAGATGAGGTCTCATCAGTGCCTTGTATAATGGTACTATCACCTCCCTGTCGCTATTGGAAATATCTTGCCTGATGCATCCTATCATGGCATTAGCCTATTTCATGGCCACATCATATTACTGGCTCATAGTCATCCTGTGATTGACCAATATATCCAGGTCTTTCTCCTTTCAGTCACTTCCAACTGATACATCCTCAGCTTATAACAAAAATTCTTGTTCTTAGTCCCTAAGTGCATGACCTTGCACTTAGCACTATTAAATTTTATCTCATTTTTATTACTCCAGTTTTTAAGGTCCTCCAGATCTTGTATGATACTTCGGTCCTCTTCCATACTGGCAATACCCCCAACTTTGGGTCATCTGTGAATTTTATTAGCACACTCACCCTTTTTGTGCCAAGGTCATGAATGAGAATGTTAAATAAGATTGGCCCCAAAACCAATCACAGAGGAACTCCACTAGTTAACTCCCTTCAGCCTGACAGTTCACCTTTCAATATGACCTGCTGTAGTCTCCCCTTTAACCAGTTCCTTAGCTACCTTTCAATTCGCATATTAATCCCCATCTTCTCCAATTTAACTAATAATTTCACACGTGGAACCAAATCAAATACCTTACTGAAATTCAGGCAGATTAGATCTACTGCATTTCCTTTGAGTAAAAATAAGTTTTCTTCTCAAAGAAGATCAGGTTGGTCTGGCACGAGCTACCTTTTCTAAAACCACGCCGTAATTACTGCTTACATATATGTCTGAACTACTTTCTTTTGTTCCAAGACCTTGCATACAACTGAGACCAAACTAACAGGCCTGTAGTTCCATGGATGTTTCCCCGCTTTTCTTAAAAATAGGTTCTATACTAGCAATTCTCCAGTCATAGTAAAACCCCCGAATTTACAAATTCACTAAAAAAAAAAATCCTTGCGATGGAGTTTCTCAGACCTTGATTCTGGAATTTTCCTCCACCAGGGATCAAATGGAGATTAGGTCCGCTTCTCTTAGGGCACGATTAAGGGTACGATTCTGTCACGGAGGTTGAGGATTCCATGACTTTCTGGGACCCCGAGTCTTCTCCTGTGGTGGCAAGCTTCAGGGCCACCACAGCAGCTAGCCAGCAATTAGCCCAGGTCCAGAGCAGCAGCTCCAGGACTGAAGCAACAGCCATGGTTGGGTCAACATCCCCTCCCCCACACCCAGGGCAGGAGCAGAGGCAGGATTGGAACAGCTACTGGAGGTCAATCCCTGGCAGCACTCCAACTATTAGCTTCCCCCAGGCTATATTTTTAGTAAAAGTCACAGACAGGTCACGGGCTTCTGTGAATTTTTGTTTATTGCCAACAACCCATTCCTGACTTTTACTGAAAACACCCGTAACAAAATCTTAACCTTAGGCATGATGCAAGGCAATCACTCCTTTTGCGTTAATCGGAGCTGGTGAGTTGGTATATGGTCTGAGGGAAAGTTTGTCCTTTTCCATCACTAATTTAAAACCATAATGGTCTTTCAAATCTTTGTACATGAAATCTTGTTGGTTTATAGGCAAAGGCACAAAATGAGCTCAAACTAGCTACAGGAATAAAGGGAAACAAGAAAACTTTTTATCAATACATTAGAAGCAAGAGGAAGACCAAGGACAGGGTAGGCCCACTACTCAGTGAGGAGGGAGAAACAGTAACAGGAAACTTGGAAATGGCAGAGATGCTTAATGACTTCTTTCTTTCGGTCTTCACCGAGAAGTCTGAAGGAATGCCTAACATAGTGAATGCTAATGGGAAGGGGGAAGGTTTAGAAGATAAAATTAAAAAAGAACAAGTTAAAAATCACTTAGATAAGTTAGATGCCTGCAAGTCACCAGGACCTGATGAAATGCATCCTAGAATACTCAAGGAGCTAATAGAGGAGGTATCTGAGCCTCTAGCTATTATCTTTGGTAAACCATGGGAGATAGGAGAGATTTCAGAAGACTGGAAAAGGGCAAATATAGTGCCCATCTATAAAAAGGGAAATAAAAACAACCCAGGAAACTACAGACCAGTTAGTTTAACTTCTGTGCCAGGGAAAATAATGGAGCAAGTAATTAAGGAAATCATCTGCAAACATTTGGAAGGTGGTAAGGTGATAGGGAATAACCAGCATGGATTTGTAAAGAACAAATCATGTCAAACCAATCTGATAGCTTTCTTTGATAGGATAACGAGTCTTGTGGATAAGGGAGAAGCAGTGGATGTGGTATACCTAGACTTTAGTAAGGCATTTGATACGGTCTCGCATGATATTCTTATCAATAAACTAGGGAAATACAACTTAGATGGGGCTACTATAACGTGGGTGCACAACTGGCTGGATAACCGTACTCAGAGAGTAGTTATTAATGGTTCCCAATCCTGCTGGAAAGGTATAACGAGTGGGGTTCCTCAAGGGTCTGTTTTGGGACCGGCTCTGTTCAATATCTTCATCAACGACTTGGATATTGGCATAGAAAGTACGCTTATTAAGTTTGCACATAATACCAAACTGGGAGGGATTGCAACTGCTTTGGAGGATAGGGTCATAATTCAAAATGATCTGGACAAATTGGAGAAATGGTCAGAGGTAAACAGGATGAAGTTTAATAAGGACAAATGCAAAGTGCTCCACTTAGGTAGGAACAATCAGTTTCACACATACAGAATGGGAGGAGACTGTCTAGGAAGGAGTACGGCAGAAAGGGATCTAGGGGTTATAGTGGACCATAAGCTAAATATGAGTCAACAGTGTGATGCTGTTGCAAAAAAAGCAAACATGATTCTGGGCTGCATTAACAGGTGTGTTGTGAGCAAGACACGAGAAGTCATTCTTCCGCTCTACTCTGCGCTGGTTAGGCCTCAACTGGAGTATTGTGTCCAGTTCTGGGCACCGCATTTCAAGAAAGATGTGGAGAAATTGGAGAGGGTCCAGAGAAGAGCAACAACGATTAAGGGTCTAGAGAACATGACTTATGAAGGAAGGCTGAAGGAATTGGGTTTGTTTAGTTTGGAAAAGAGAAGACTGAGAGGGGAGACGATAGCAGTCTTCAGGTATCTAAAAGGGTGTCATAAGGAGGAGGGAGAAAACTTGTTCATCTTAGCCTCTAAGGATAGAACAAGAAGCAATGGGCTTAAACTGCAGCAAGGGAGGTTTAGGTTGGACATTAGGAAAAAGTTCCTAACTGTCAGGGTGGTTAAAAACTGGAATAAACTGCCCAGGGAGGTTGTGGAATCTCCATCTCTGGAGATATTTAAGAGTAGGTTAGATAAATGTCTATCAGGGATGGTCTAGACAGTATTTGGTCCTGCCATGAGGGCAGGGGGCTGGACTCGATGACCTCTCGAGGTCCCTTCCAGCCCTAAAAATCTATGAATCTATAAATAATAACGTACATTTTATAATAAAAATAAATAAATGAGGTGCTGTTTTTTAAATTAACAGTAGTACCTTTTCTGTGAGCTGAACCTCGGAGAGGGTCAGATTGTCCAACTCTGACTGACTGATGGGTGTAGCAATGGGACGGCAGCAGACCATTGTCACCTTGATAGGTAGCTCTTTTAAAATATTTACTACATCCTTGTGATTTTCTCCAAGCAAAGATATTTCATTCACCTGCGGAAAAACAGATCAGAACACAGTCAATATAAATACAAAGAATAAAAATGAGAATAAACTTGTTAACCCCCTGGATTTACAGATTCTAAGGCCAGAAAGGACCACTCTGATCATCTAGCCTGACCTTCTGCATAACAGAGGGCAGAAAACTTTTCTGAAATAAATCCAGTTGAACTAGAGATTCTCTTTTAGAAAAGCATACAATCGTGATTTTAAAATTGCCAGTGATGGAGAACTCACCACAATCCTTGGTAGACTGTTCCAATTGTTTGTGAATCTGTCCCTTTTTAAAGCAAGCAAGCAGGGGCAAGCGGGTAAGGGAGGCAGAGAGAGAGAGAGAGAGAGAGAGACGCACGACCACTTGTACTTAAGCTACTACTAATTTATAGTTACGTAATCAATAATTCTTTATCCATCAGGATGAAGTCTAATATAGAAACAACAAGGAGTACTTGTGGTACCTTATAGATTAACAAATTTATTTGGGCATAAGCTTTCATGGGCTAAAACCCACTTCATCAGATGCATGAAGTGGAAAATAATATAGAATTCTTGTTGGACACAACACTTCTTGAGTTAGGAAACTCGCCTATAATATTTAGAAATAGCAAGGATGTTTTAATACATCATTCAGACTGAAGCTCCCCATGATCACACAGTTTTCTTCCTATACAGAGAGGCCCCCAAGGAGCCAGTCATCCTGTTCCCTAGGGTGATTTTGTGGTCACAAGATTCAATTAGTACCCCATCTTGTGCTTTATCTCATAGAATACTGATCCATAAGCATTCAAAATCATTTTCTTCTGAGTTGTCAGTGATTCAAACAGGTAATGCCATTTTTGACACAGAGTGCCACTCCCCCACCCCTTTTGCTTACTCAGTCCCTCCTAAATAGGTTATAACCATTGATTTTAATATTCTAGTCAAGCAAATCATCCCACCAGGCTTCAGTAATACCAGCTAGATCAGAGGTGAGCAAACTTTTTGGCCCGAGGGCCACATCTGGGTGGGAAAATTGCATGCACGGCTGGGGCAGGGGGTTAGGGTGCAGGAGGGAGTTCACGGTGTGGGAGGGGGTACAGTGAGCAGGAAGGGGCTCAGGGCAAGGGGTTGGGGCAGAGGAGGGGTGTGGGGTGTATGAGAGGGCTCAGGGAAGGGGGTTGGGGTGCAGCAGGGGGCTCAGGGAAGGGGGTTGGGGTGCAGGAGGGGTGCAGGGTGCGGCAGGGGGCTCAGGGCAGGGAGTTGGGGTGCAGGAGGGGTGTGGGATGGGGCTCAGGGCAGGGAGTTGGGGTGCAGGAGGGGTTCGGGCTCTGGCCCAGGGTTCGGGTGCAGGAGAGATGCAGGGTGCGGCAGGGGGCTCAGGGAAGGGGATGCAGCAGGGGGCTCAGGGCAGGGAGTTGGGGCACAGGAGGGGTGTGGGATGGGGCTCAGGGCAGGGAGTTGGGGTGCAGGAGGGGTTCGGGCTCCGGCCCGGCGCCAGTTACCTGGAGCGGCTCCGGGTGGCAGCGGCGCACACCGGGGCTAGGGCAGGCTCCCTGCCTGCCTGCCCTCGCCCCAGCCCCGCGCCGCTCCGGGAAGCGGCTGGCACCACGTCCCTGCAGCCCCTGGGAGGAGAGGGGGGGCAGAGAGCTCTGCGTGCCGCTCTTGCCTGTGGGTACGTCCCCCAAAGTTCCCATTGGCCGCAGTTCCCTGGATCCAAGTGGCAATCCCGCGGGCCCGATCTAAAACCCTGAGGGGCTGGATCCGGCCCGCAGGCCATAGTTTGCCCACCCCTGAGCAAGACTGAACTGATGCTCATAGACGAGCAATTCTGATTACTCTTGTTTGTTAGCCAAGCTCCTGGCACCAGTGTACAGCCAATTACATTTATTCTCTTCGCTTTCTTTGGTTTTTTGATTTGTGCACAAATATATCAATATAGGACTCAATCCTGCTTCTACGAAAGTCCATTGAGCAGGCTCAGATCCAAAATAAGCTTTAAACTGAATAGTCAAAAGTGGGTAATGAGTTTGGTCATTTCATTGAAACCATGTATTCACATAATAAACCACCATAACTTTTAGCTTGAATGGGACTCTTTTCTAGAGAGAGTCCCCCAGGAGAGGAAAAGCAAAGATACAGCGGGTAAAGATTGAACAACATTAGCAGAGCTAGGTAGGTACAGTAGCACTATGTATGGACCAAGATGAATCTTATTGTTCTCTTGCCTTCATGAAAACCAAACTTACATTATTTTTTTAAATTATGTTTTGACTAAATCCAGAATTTTTGTACACTTCTTGGCCCATTATATACTGTACCTTTGCAAATTCAACTAGTAGCTGCTCACTTTTTTATTATTTTATTTTATTTAAAGAACTGTGTGTTACAAGAGATGCCACGTGAGAAATTAGGCCAACTTTTCAAAACCTTGCTATATAAAGGAGCAAAGATAAAGTGGGAATTCTCCCTTACTTCCAGCAGTTCATCTCCACTGAACAGCTTGCCACATCGTCCAACTGGCCCTTCTGGTAAAACAGATCGGATGAAATGATGTCCCACTGCAGCTTCCAAGCTTATCCCTAACCCGCTGCTTTCACTAAATTTGTTAACTTCAGCCACCTACAAAGATTGAGAGAGTTATTTTTCAGTCAAATTCACATACAAAGAAGCAGTAGTTTTAGAAGGGAAACATTAGACTTGTCAGATATATTCTGCTTTTAAACTACAAGTTCACTCAGTTGAAAGAGTATCTTTGCTCATTAGTTTTACATCAAACACAAGATGGAATCACAACAGAAGTTGAAAAGAAGCAGCCAGCTGTAACTTCCCATTCTACTTAGAGGACTACAACTGCTGGTAGCAAAGACTACCCTATAGATGAAAGGTATCCAGGTGGAACTCCAAACAAATGGAATGAAGGCTAAAATCAAAGCGCTCAATCCAGCAGAAATCATGCAGCTGCAAAGGCTAATACAGTGTTTTTTTAAAGGAATGTCTTCTATGCTTGCAATGTTGTGGTAGCTGTGTTGGTCCCAGTATATATATATATATATATATATATATGAGAGAGAGAGAGAGAAAACGGATGAGGTAATATGAACCAACTTATGCTGATGAAAAGACAAGCTTTCGAGCTCAACAGAGCTCTCCCCAGACCCGAAGGACAACTCTTTGGAGCTTGAAAGCTGGTCCAATAAAATATATTTCCTCACCCATTTGTCTCTCTCGGGTCTTCTACACAACAGACATTGATTCACAATTAGGTGTTCCACACAGACACTTCCCTACTGGAGCTCTCAAGCAGAATGTGGCTGCACATGTGATGCCACACACGTCTGTAAAATGAAATTTACTACATTTGTAGATTGCCAGCTCTACTGGTCAGTGAATGGGGGTGGAGAGATTGGAGCCATGGCCCCACCTTCCGCTGCCCTGCATGCTCCTTTAAGATGCTGCATATTTCCAGGGAGTACAGAGGGGAAAAGTCTTCGTCATTTCCTGAGCATGGAAACTGAAATTCTGTCTATCCCTACACTGGCTGCACAAGAGGGAAGGGTCTTTCCACCTAAATTCAGTACATATTATTTTCACAATTGCATATACAAATAGTGTAACTGCTTGTACTAATGGTCAGTTACATAAGTACCTGGTCATTATCACACAAAATTACCCCTTTAGACTGTAC
The DNA here is from genome assembly GCA_033296515.1 of Macrochelys suwanniensis. Classification (NCBI taxonomy): domain Eukaryota; kingdom Metazoa; phylum Chordata; order Testudines; family Chelydridae; genus Macrochelys; species Macrochelys suwanniensis. The sequence goes on along the minus strand of CM065780.1, from coordinate 27,091,121 downwards.
AAATGCAATCACTGTACATAAAAATTACATTGCAATAGAGCATACATTTTAGAGTGTATACTTGTAGGCATGCAATTTTGAAAAATCAATCCCTTCATTGAGTGTTTTCATTGTTTATTATAAATGTCTCATGCAGTAGTTTGATCAGTTTACCAATCAAAACAATTCACTCGTTACATAGAGTGGATGGAAGGGTCCTAAGTAGACTTGAGTGAATAACTGATTGTTCAGTTCAGTGGCTGATCAAAAATCAGAAACAAATATGGTTCGTTCTGGACCAAAACTGTATCTTTTCATCTTTCCTTACCAACATGAAAACCTTTTATTCAGATTGAACAAAACATCTGGAATGCTGATTCAAATCTATATTTTCAAAATGAAATGACGTTTCATTTCCAAAATGCTGTTTTGAAATGAAGTGTAAAATGGTTTGTTCAAAAATATCAAAGCATTTTGACACTTCTGAATTTTTATTTTGTATTTGGCCAAAATTATTCACGAAATTTGTGAATTGTTTCAGCACCCAAAAAATCCAATTTCCGGCAAACCGTAAAATTGGTCAGAAGCTTGTGCTTATTTTTTGATTGTCTGGTTTACTCCATAAAAATGTATTTAGGAGAAAAATTACATCTTTACATTCAGCATTTAAAATGAAAAAAAACAACACATTTTGTGAGTCAGTAGTTTAAAATGCACACACAAAAATACAAAATTGAATGCAGTAAATGTTATAGGTAAGCACTATAAAGAACATTTAATAGTTTACATACCACTATCTCATAATTTGTACCCATAATCCTCTGCCATTTATTCTGCAATACTGCTTCTCCTGTGGAAGTTAGCTGGAAACCTAGAAGTTGTATTGAGATTATTACAATGAAAACCTGACAATCTTATTTCTACAGTGAGTAAAGTACCTGGACTGTGGCAAGACTTGCACAGTATTCCATAATATTGAAAATACTATCATACATTATTTAAAAGTGCAACATGCGCTTCCTCCCCAGTTTTAGATTTAGCATACAGGAACGTTAGCAATTTTAACATGGAAAAAGGGTTGGAAAGACGGTTTGCTCCATTACAGCTTTAGAGTTGCACCTGAAGCACACAAACATTTTGTCTATATAACATACTTGTCAGATTATTTTTAATACTACTTATACTATTTGTGTCTATCGCTGCCCTTAGTAGTATATTTCAAACATTACATATTTGCAGAGTGAAGAGCTCATACTAAAATTCCTTTAGAAAAACATCTTTTCAGCTTACTTTTGCGTCTCTTTGGTTTTTATATTTAACACTTGCCCACATAGCCTTCAACACCTACTAACCCTTATTCCATTCAGTGCTGTGTATGCTTCAAGGAGCTTCTTTCAACTCCTCTCTTCCAAAGAATGCAGTCCTCACTTATCTGACTTTCCTGAATAACCAAGACCTGGGCGGTCTCTCTGGTTACCATCTACCGTGCCATCCCCATTTCTATTAATGGAGAAACTGCAAGTACCTTCTACCTTTTTATAAAATAGCCCACTTTTTTGAACTGTGAGGAAAAGAAGGTAACAGTGGTAGTTCTGAATGCTGTTTTTACCTATTACACTGATGTACACTTTCAGTTTAATAAAAATCATATTATATCATAGGTATATCTAAATTATACTATTGCGTGCTGATGTAAAATGAAAACTGGTAGCAGTAAGATACAGTATAAAGCTTTAAATATAAGCTTTTCCCAAACACATGAAGTCCAAACAAAAAGCTGGAAGTATAGGTCAGAAAAAGACATAGGATGACTCCTGGGGCCAAATATTCAAAAGTAGCCTCAATACAACCTCAAAATGTGGCGGGACAAGTTATAAGCATGCCCCAAATGTATAAGTCTCACACACACACACACACATACACACAGAGCGTGTGTGCCAGTTCGATGTTTAGATACTTGAGGTGCAGATACTGCAAACTGCTCCTTCTGAGCAGGCCCCTGTGCGCATGTGGAGCTGCTTACATGACAAGAGTCTAAGTATCCAATTCGCACACATGAATCTGAGTTTTCAAGCCCTCAGAATTGGGAGCACAAATTTAGAGGCTGCTTTTGAAACTGTGGTCCCTAGAGGGCAGTGGAAGAATGAAATCCCTAAGTCAAATTTTCTTCATAAACAGAGAAAACACATACATCTGAGGTTATGGGAACAACAAAGTCTTTATTAGAAAAGAAGGAGGGGGCAAAAGAGGAGAATGATGTGAGAAACAATCATGTGCTAGACAAGGCTGTAAACTCCAGTCACTCTAACATGATCTAAAGTTTATATGCAACTGAACACTACAAAGAAATAGCAGCTCTCTATTGTTCATTTTTTCTCATTTAAATTGATTCAATTCTAGGAAGGGAAACAACAGTGTTTAGATAAGAGAGCTAACAGACACAGACTTGGAGAGTTGGATTCTCATGATGATACTGACACAAACCAATGAGAACCTAGAATGACCAAGCAAAAGCCATGACATCAAAGCTTCAAAGATTGAATTGTTAGTACAATACTAAGAACAAATTCTCTAAACACGGGTGCTAATGACAGACTCATGTCAAAATCCCATCTTTAGCTGCCTAACGGAGCTAGGTTCTCATCTCTCACCAACTTTCAATGGGAATTGGCTCTCTAATTCCCTCAGGCTACTTTAAAAATCCCAGCACTAGTCTATATTTAGGCACTTAAATAAAAATAAGGCCATTTATTTAGATGTCCACTGGTACTGAAGTTTGAAAATATTTTCCCAAGATCAGAAGACTCAGTTGGGAATGAAGCATCTGAGTGGAACCTCTTAAAAATAAATAAATGAATGAATTTGATCATCTATCTAGAATGATGGAAAGCAGCTGACGGAGAACTCAGAAATGTAGTAAATTAAATTAGAGAACTAGCTGGGATGGCATTTTTCAGCTGCTCTCTAGGTATGGAATGTACAGAACTTTTACATGCCAATCGAGGAACTGTAAGAGCACGGTATTAGATAACATATCCTTCCATAGCACATCCGTGAGACATAGCAGCTCAAGAGATAGGAGGAACGGAAGATAGAAAATAAGAATTTCAGGAAAGAGAACAGGAAAGTCACAGTGTTCCAATGAGCAAGAAAGTGTCTCAATTTCAAAACACTATCAGAGAATAGAGACCACCAAAATAAAGGCAGTTTAGAAGATATATCACAGGGAAGTCTATCACAAGAATTACAAGTGTTGGATGGTCACAGAGGGTTGGAATGAAAATACCTAACATGGAAAATAAAGAATTTAATGAGTAAGACCAACTGGAATTAGTTTACTAAACTAAAAGGATATTTGCCAAAGCAAAACTGCCTCACGTTTTGCCTTAAACACTGAGATGTACATCTTAGTCTTAATAATATACAATTACACTCAGTGACAATACTTGCTTTCATACAACCAGATTTTGGAAACTCTCTTCTGGGTTTGGTTACTTCCATTGTTCACCTGTATAATCTGAGACATGTACTGCAGTTAACACTGGGGAACCTGTACAAAATGATTGTTTTTTATGTAAGCACATACCAGTGCATTTCCACAGGAAAAATACTATTGAATATTAAGAACCTGATTCTTGTTGTTTACTGTCCTCTCCAATGTGTACCACACCAGCACTGCACGGCAGTGGTGGAGATCCCTGCTCTCTTTCACACTGTTCTGGAAAAGAAGAAAAAGATCCTCAGCCATTCTATGCATTTTAATGCTCATCAAGATTTCTGCCATGCCATCCTGTAAGGTGCTAAGTGACCAATCTATCATGGGGGGGAGGAGGGAGGAAGAGGATCTCGATGCCTTGTAGGATCTGGCTCTGTCCTGCAGTGTTGAAGAAATGGTTGCAGGATGTGGTGCATTTAAAAATAACTTTTGTTTTCTTTTAAATGTTGTTTTTTTATGACAAGTTTTCAAAAAAAGAAGAAAGAATGTCCATAAATTGCTAGATCCATTATTGTTATTTGGAAGTATAAGGACATGATTGCTGGATACTAAGGAAATGCAACTCTCATTAACATTCATCTACCAACTCTTTTTTTTTTGTCAAGGTGCTGACATTCACCTATAAAGTCACATATCCTTTTGGCCCTGGCTAATTCATAGACTGCTTTATGTGCCACTATGGCAAATCGAGATTAGCTAAGCTGCAGTCACCAGGTTTGGAAATCTCTGGGCAGTAAGCACATTATCTTCGAAGGTGGGCCCTTGGCCATACAATTTATTTTCTTTATGGCTTCAGCTGAGCCAGAGGAGTGGTAACCTTCAAGACACAATGTAAAGGGCTTCTATTCTCTCAAGATTTTGCATGAAGGGGATAATTATGGTTTAATTTGTGAATTTGGATCTATTTCTGTTGACAATCGAATTAAATGAGTTGTTTTAAGAATTCTTTATATGCATACAGAGCCTATGTGATAGGGGCATTGTATCATCTAAAATATTAACGGATTACTGGTAGTACACATGCATCTCAAGAAGTGAATACATGATATAATGTTAGGTGCTTCCATTAAAACCTTGCTAATCTGCATTTCAGTCACTGGCAAGCCTTACATTTCACAAGGACTTCTGACCTGGGTACACCTAATACACCTGAAGCACTGTCCAAGACAGTCATAAATTGTCCAGGACGTGCCCATTCTCTCCCCACACACCACTCCCCTTTTATACCTTGTGCCCTTATACCCTTGAGATGTACCTCTGCTCACTGCAGAAGGTAAGTCTTTGCTCACCCTACCTGTCCTTTTATGTAGCTTCACTCACACTTGAGCCATGACACAACTTTGCACTCACTGCCTCACATGATGCAAGGACTTGAGAGACCAAAGCCTTAGCGCAAATTAGCAGAGACTAATGCACAGATTTCAAAATCTGCTTCAGAAATGTAATGAATAATGCCACTGATTCTCAAAAGTGATTAAAACGTACCGGGCTGAATTCATCCCTCGTGGAGCAGCACTGAACTCAATTGAGTTACACTAGGAATTAACGAGGCTCAACGTTTCCAGTTCATATCCTGTGCAGAAAAATATTTCCAGCTACCTTACAGCAAAGCAAGTTTTAATTACCTTTGGCTGTGCCGTTATCCATAGTTTGGAAAATTAAGTCCTTTTCAACAGCAGCAGTGAAGTCCTCATGGGGCTGAATGTGATTTTCCTGCTTAAGCCCTCTTCTGATCAAAGTGAGTCGAACTGTTTGTCCTGTGTGCCGCAAAACCTCTACAGCTTGTTGGTTGGTAAAACCCTGAAGATTTGTTCCATCCACCTGAAGGATTAAACATCTTATTAACCAGCAAGCCACTACATGGATAAAATATTCAAAAAAAATAAATCACATTTTTCTCTAAGGCAAAATAAAATGCCAAGGGCACTACTTGTTTAATCTGAGCACAAAACAAGGGGGGGGTCAGAGGAAAAAAACCCAATGTCACTCTGGCCTTATCTATACCAGGCATTGTGCCTATACTAGCCCACTACTACTACCACCATAATAGCAATGGTGAAAGCAGACTCCTAGTGGCAACTCGTGTTCTTAGCCCTTTATCATGTAGGCCTACTCTGAGCAGGGTTACATAGCAAAGCACTTAAAATGCTGGTGGGCCTCCAGCAGCTCTGTTCACACTAGGGCTCCCAAAGAGTCTGGAAAGTGAATGTAAAAAAAAAAAAAAAAAAGCCGAGAACAAACGTCCTCTGTGATTACTGGATTAGGGCAGGAGATAAGAAGGAAAGAATGGAAGCATCTCTTAGTCGCCTAGAAATTTTCCTATTGTATGCCTTATTTAAAACTGCAAAACCTCTTCCCTGTTCATTCGCTATTTATCAAAGCAGCACAGAAATTAGATATGGAAAAGATGTTTTACTCCAAGCCATCAAGTCCAATTCCCCAGCCAATCAAGGATTACATTAAAAACCACGGACTAGACAAAAAACATGTAAAGGGCTGAGCAATGGGGCCTACGCCACTGCCACTGTGAAACTCTTATACGGTCTAACAAGCCTAAGTTTTCTTTTGCTCAAATTCATTCCATAACTCTTAGTAATACACTCTTCCTCCTCCCCACAAGACCTAAAACACCCTAACCTATTCCTCTCCCTCCTTGCTATCTTTATCTTTCAAAAACTTACCAATGACATCATATCCCTTCACCCTAGTAATTATCTTATCTACAAAATACACATACTTCATACTCAGTTATTTTAATTGTGTGTATGCACGTGCATGCACATACAGTACTGTAGTTTCCTTCTCCTCTTTCTTTGCACATAGCTAAGAGGCCCGTTTTGACATCTTCAAGGCAAAAATGATTCCTGCATTTGTATTCTGAATCCCCCTGCACAATACATCTTATGAAGAACCTTCAGAGAAGTTAAAAAAAACCTTCCAGCCTTTCACCCTTAATATCAGTATTTTTAAAAAGATTTTCTTTCATCTCAGAGAAAACAAAGTGTCATTGATTTCTTACAAAACAAGGGGGGGGGGGGGAATCCCCACTTATTTATACGGCTAGCATGACCAGAAGACAGTGTGACAAAATATTCAAATCAAAATGAAGGAGCTGTCATTTCACATCCAATCTTTATCTGTTTGAATAGGTATTCTAAAATGATATTAGCATATCTACAAAAAAATCAACAACAAAAACCCTCCCACAGTAACAAGAGGGATTTTCTCATGCAAATAACTTCACAAACTCAGAATTTGCTGTATAAGTCTTATCCCTGTATTTACTTACAGCTATAATTTGATCTCCAATATGGATTCTACCATCATGTTCAACAGCACTGCCTTTTGTAATGCTTTTCACAAAAATACCAGAAGGTTCTGGGATTTAAAAAAAGAAAAAGTTATTTAATACCAAAGGTTATCCAAATTCTGTAACAATATTTCCTCCCCCCACCCCTCAAAAAAAATGTGGTATCAAAGTGAGGTAAGGAAAAAGCCATAAAGGAAGTGTAGATTTTAATTATAATACATCCATTATTCTTTTCACAAAATTATCAGTGTTTTCAACCCAAGGGTTTAGCCATCCAAAACCCCCATTTCCTTCCATGAAAGCAGGACTAGACCTTTTACAGTAAGCAAATATTCTAACCATGATGACAAAACTGACTATAAAAACTCCACAGAACCCTTGCTACAGGTCTGACCTAACCCCAAAAGGCAAGGAAATTTAGCATGCGCCATGCATATATCCACTGGTTTGTTTATTGTAAATATGACAAAGCCACATGGTTCCTTTTCTATTATATTTTAAAATGTCTGAATGAACAAATATGCGCTTGACTTTCCAGAGGGAAGAACTTACAGATGGAAAAAGCTGCCTATGTAAATTAGGACAGCATCATAACTAGAACTGGGCAAGAAGAGGCATTTCCATCCCAAAGAAAATTTTGCATTTGCAAAAAAATATTTCATTCCAAATTGGAATGAAAAGTCAGATATGCAAAATTTTCTGTAGGAGGAACATTTTCAAAAAATTTGGTTTCAGAAGGACCAAAACAAAGTTTTTTCAGAAATTTCCAGTCCTGGCTCCACTGAGCTGGGGAGCCCAATGAGCCATGGAGCCAGAGGATCCCGTGAGCCACAGAAACTGCAGACGGGGCTATCAAAGAGCTGCAGAGCCTAAGAGTCCAGGCCACCCGCTGCCCAAGGAGGCGGGGAGCTGCCTGTCTGGGAAGCCAGCTGAGCAGCCCAGAGAGCTGGACAGCCTGCCTGCAGGTCTGGTTTCTGCCAAAAGTTTCAATGGAATTGACACATTCCCGTGGAATGTTTCTATTCCCTCTAATCAGCGTTTTCCAATGGAAAACTGTTCCATCAAAAAAATTCCAACCAGCTCTACTTCTGTCTTGGCATAGCTGGAATTCATGTCTTAACCCACCCCCGAAAACACCTAAGTGACAACAGAGAGCACAGGGACATTGCACCCAAATAGGGTGACCGGAACACCCGGTCAAAAACGGATCCTGGCAGCCACGGTCAGCACCGCTGATCGGGCCATTGACTGTCTGGTTGGCGGCGCTGCTGCGCCGTGCAGCGGGGCTGGCAGGCTCCCTGCTAGCCGCCGCGCCATGTGGCTCCCAGGTCGGGAAGCAGCCGGTATGTCCGGCTCCTAGCCTTAGGGGTGGCCAGAGTGATCCACGGGCTGCCCTGCCCACCACCCGCAGCTCCCATTGGCTGGGTCAGGACAGGGGCGGAACTAGTACAAATGCAACTCGCAGGCGGCTGTTGGGGGTCACGTGGCACGCGCCTCTCCCGCTGCTGCCCGGCCCTCTTCTCCTGACGCTCCTCGTGTGGCTGGGCTCGAGCTCCGGTGCGTGCCCTGCGGCGCACCACGGTCGGTCTGTCACCCCATCACCGGCACCCAGGAGTTCGAGGTATGTGTATCCCCATCTCCAAGTGCTGGGAATGGAGCTACACCCTCATCCCGTCACTGCATCCCTCTCCATCCCAACCACTCCACACCTCCATCCCCCTTGCTGCATCCCTCCCCCATCCCATTCTGTCCTGCTCCCCAACACCTACCCATCCCAGCCCTGTACCCTTTACAGCACTCTCCCACCTATCCTCTCCACCTCCCAGAGCCACCACCTATGTCCCTCACCCCCCACAGCCCTGCACCCTATTCACCTCCATACACTGCTGCACTCCCATTATGTTCCTATACACCCCCATATCCTTCAAATCCTCATGCACCTGTAGCCTTCTGCCTTGCCCTGCATCCCCATCCATCCCACATACCCCCCCAAATCCCCTCCTCTCTCCTTCACTGCCCCCTCTCACCTCTACCCTGCTCTCGTCCTTGGCCTCTTGCCCTCCCCATCCTCTCTCCTGCACACACACACACACACACCATCTTTTCCCCTCCAGCCCACCCTTCTCCCTTCCCAGCTGGGTGATTTAGGCAGCCCCTGGAAAAGTGTATGAAAAAGTGTCTCTGTGTAGGCGAATGTGTGCATGCATGCATTGTATGTGTGTATGAAACTGTGTGTCTTTGTGTAGGGAGGTGCGTGTATTGCCGCATGTGTGTATACCTGTGTGAATAAAATTTGCAGCCTAACTCTTTGACTTTTATTCCTTTTGCTGGCTTGCACACAAAAAAATTGATGACATCAAATGTGTGTGTATTCATTTCATAACAAGTTTTTAAAAGAGAAGGGAACTCTAAAAGGAATGTATTATTTCTTAAAAAGTGAATGTTGTTGACTATTAATTGCAGAAGAGCCAATGTATCATACATTTCTCCCCACCTTTGTCTAGCTACATTATAAACTCTTCGTTGCAGACTCTCTCTTTTTATGTGTATGTCCAGCAACTACCACCCTGGAGCCCTGATCTTAGTTGGGGTCTCTAGGCACTAAACAATTGTAATATTAAATAATGTGGAAGTATATGTGTTAGTGCATGCTAGATGTTTACACATGAATACATATGTGTATCTGCATGTAAGTGTGGGAGTCAGTTTCTACAGATTTATTTATATAGTTATCTGGACAGATGTGCATTTCTGTGGTTGTGCTCTATGGATTTGTATTTGGACTTCAGGAGTGGGCCTTTAATGGACCCATTGCAGCTGTGATAATGTATGGTCCTAATTCCACACATAAAATTACAATAACTTTAGTGAACAAAAAACATGGAGCTGGTTATGAAAAATGGGAAGAAGGGAAGGAAAGAGTCATGAAAACCTTTGTGCAATTTCATTTTTTTAAAATTACCATTTTTGACTATTTTGCTGCCAGCTCTAGCATTCTGTAACAAATAAAACCTGAACTTAGCATAATACATCTGTCAAAACAATAAATATGCCTGTTTGGGCCTTGCGGTGAAAATGAGCAGGTGAGAGAGAGTGGGGGAGAGAAAGCGACGGAGGGAGGAGTGGCGGAGTGGGCAGGGGGTGGGGCTTCGGTAAATGGGTGGAGCAGTGGGCGGGGCAAGGGTATTTGGTTTTCTGGAATTAGGATGTTGGCAGCCCTACACACAAAGCAGAACTAAAATCCACGTGTTTCACACTTTCATGACTGAAAATTATAATCTCCAAATTTGTAGACTAAATTCAGAGGATAAATGAATTTCCTAAGTTGTCATTGTAGCAAAACACTTACTGCCTTTTGCAGAGGAGCATTTAAAAATTCTCCCTTTTAAAAAGTGGGCCCTGCTTTTCTCAATAACTCTTTGGGTTCACTATCTAAATGACAACAGTCTCCATCAACTCCAAACACCTGACACACATACATTCTTATAACATCTCACACACACAATCTGTTAGCTGCTTCTATTCTCCAGTATTGCCATCCTGTCTCCCTTAGTCACCTGCTCCACTCTTCGCAGAGAACATGGGAGTCAGGAAGGCCAGTGAGGTTAGAGAGAGTATGCTCTGAGGGATAACCGGCAGGTAAGTAGGGACGTGGGATGATGAGCAGGAAGGGGGGGGGAGGGGGAGGAAGAAAGAGCAGTCCTTGGGGAGGCATAAGGAGTTGATTTCAGCTTTTGTGGGAGCTGGAGTATTAAGCATGGACATATATGGAGGAAAGAGGGTTTTTCATTGGGTTATATGTGTTAGAACGGTCCACAGCTTTGCAGAAGCTCTGGGACTGGGGGAGGGGGGAAGCTGAGTGCCTTTGCACTAGGGCAACATAGCTAAAAGGCTCCCAAGTGCTGCTGCCTCAACATACCACACAATGATAAAGGAGCCTGTTAGCTTCACACCAAAACTGCAGTTGTAGCTTGCAAGGGCTAGACAAGGACTCAGATATTGATCTTCCAAACTTTTTAAAGGTGTGTCGGTGCTTCTGTGCAACCACGGCTGTTCTTTAACAAAGGCTTTTGGCTGGAGGAATAAGTAAGTTTACCAGCCATTCCCTTAGGCAGTAAGATTTCCTAATATACCAAGGTGCAATGGAGCAATTCAATTAGCAACATTTCAGACACGCATCCTCACTTTTGTGAGTCAGATATCAGATCCACAACATGTTCCACACTTGAATTTTAATTTGCCTTTTTAAAGGTAGGTGGTGCTAGGAGAAGGGGAATACATAAATTGTGTTCCTTCCATGCTATGGCGATTGAGTCTTCTTTTGATCTGATAGGTCAGTGGACTAGTAAGAGTTAGTCAAGATGTCTGCATTACTACTCAGAACCCTCAAAAGGGATGATGATAGTGATTACTGTACTAACAAATGATTCATATTATTGAAATGCCATTTCTTTATGTTTTTCTCAATATATACCAGAAAACAAAGGAGCAGCTATTTGAAAATCATTATGGGGCAATCTATCAATGTGTTTTAATAAGACATCAATTTGCCTCATATGGATTCATGATACATTTTTACATCAGTTCTCTCAAAAATGTAGTTGAAATTATTAGAAAAATAAATTACTATATGTGCACATTAGATTTTTTTCCAAAAAACTCAGTGGGCCAGATTCTGCTTTGTTTCACCAGGGCAAGTTTGAAATAACCCAATTGAAATCAATGGAGATAGTGGACATCTATACTTATGTAAACAAAAGCCGAATTTGGTTCACTGATTTAAAAATAACATTAGCTAGAACTGCCTGCAATACTGCAAATACAGGTCCTGCAATCTACTCTCTCCAAAATTCCCTTTAAAATAAAAAATATTTTAAAAATAGTCATATACCTTAAAATGGCTGTATCAATTTTTAGAAATATTTTTCAAAAATGCATGTCAAGGTTCAGCCAAGAGTGATTTTCAAGACTGCTACAAAATCTTAAAACAGAGTTTCATGATGAAAGACTGATTGATCCTAGCCTATCCTATCTGAAGTTAAAACTCCTAAAATAATCCTTAACAAGTTTTTTTTTTTAAATGAAGCTTTTTTCTTTATATACCAAAAAGTCTAAATCAAATTAGAAATGCATACAGGCTATTGTAAGCTGCAGCGATATAAAAGCAAACTTCAGGAATTTATTTTAACATTACCTGAGGTTTTGTCTCCAATGTAACCAGCAATAGTTATTCCTAATCCTTGGAGGTTTTTAGTGAGTTCTACATCAAATTTCTCTCCATCTTCATCAATATCAAAAGACGTCTCTGCCTAACAAGAGAGTGTAATGAAAAAGGAAACCTTTTTTTAAAAAAGAAGCTGCATTCCATGAAGTCAAACATTAGAGACAAATGTCAAAGACAAAGTCGCAACTTTTCTTCTGCTCCAACCCTGATATTTAGACAGACAGCCATATTGTACACAAACAACATTCCTCACCAGAATGTTACTGGGATCCTGACACTTCTCAACACACACACACACACACACACACACAAGACAGATGCATCTCTAATAAGCTGCGCAATATATGTCTTGCACAATAATATGCACAATACATGCTTAAATACAGTGATGCACACAGTTCTGAAACTCCTTTAATCTCAGCTTTAAACAGATCACAAAGGCTTGTGCTGAATTCAAAATAACCAAACAAAAAGGTTTTTTTTAAACTCGTAATTTTTCAAATAAATGGCCAGTAATTTTAGTTATTTTTTTCTTATACATGCCAAGTTTAAAACATAATGGAATCTATTTCCAGTGAAACAATTATGTTTCCTGTTTTTAGCAAGACTTGAAATTTCTATTTTAGAAGGTGGCAATTATACTTCCAGCTATTTAAATTATGACAATCACCACTAATACCAACTATAGTCCTCTGAACTTCTGAGACAGAAAAGACTATTGGTAATTAATTCATTTATTTATTGCTAACGGAAGTACTTTGATTACAACAGGAGAATGCACATTAAATGCCCACGTCAATACTAAATGTCTTATTAAAAAGTAACTTGGAAAACTTAACTTTGAGGCATTAAGTACATCACTTTCACAGAACTGGCTTTTTTCTGGTGTTTAAAATAAATGTTCAGTGGCCAGATAACCAGCTTGGGTAAATCAGCGTAACTCCACTGTAGTCAATAGAGCTATGCTAATACACATCAGCTGAAGATCTGTCCCATTTCTTTATCTGAATAACTCCATCCAAAAATACAATCAAGCACAAGCAAAATATCTAATTCTGCAGCTCTGAACCTACCTCCTTCATATTACAGGGTTATTTGGACGGCACATAAATTATAACAATCCATGTTTAGAGGCCAATAATTGCTTCCATTTCCGTTAGCTGATTAGTACTTCTGGAAAGTAATCTCTCCTGAGAATCATGAAGAGGGGTGCCAGTTTCATGGCATCATTCCTGTGTTTTTGATGTCCTGTAGAATCCCTTATGCTGAAGTCTCACCCAGTTCAGGCCCATCCTCCCATTGTGCATTTAAGAGTGAGCCGCGGATGCCTGAGAGGGAGCTGCATCAGCGGCATTCTCCAAAACATTGGTGGTCAATGTCCACACATAAGTTACTGTGGCTTTCAGCATCATTAACTGAATTTCTATATTCAACAAGGGAGATTTTGTGCAGTTGTAGGGCAGCTGCCCAAACACAACACATGTCCTGCCAGGGACAAGGTGGTGAAAAAAAAAACAGGGGGGAAGAGGGAGCTAAAAAATAAAAGTGAAGTTTTGGCATTATTTCCGTAGTAGTAATGGAAGCACTGGATTATATCATCCTCATGATTGCAATCTCCGATACCAGCATTTCACATTATGTAACAGCCGGAACAACATAAATCTAGATATTTTGATATATGAGGTCATGAGAATCAGCTGCTTTTCTAAAAGTACTGTTTTACAGCTAAATAATATATGTAGGGTGGTTATTGACTCCTCTATTTGATGTTTCCTGCAAAGAAACTTCTGTTGAAATGCTCTGAATTGAGACATTTCCCTTTTAAAAAGGGAAACAATTCTGATTTGCAAACAAGGGTCAGAAGAGATAACTTCTCTTCCAGCCCCCCACCCTCTCCACAACCTTTGGGCAGTGTGCAAATAGTAATCTCCTCTCAAACTGTTTCAAGACCACCTAATGGGCATGTAGAAGCCTGCCTATAATAACAGGAGGGGTGAAGTTATCTGCCTATTCTATCCTCTTTCTGTAACATGAAATATCTATGGGTATAAAATCAGTTATCAAGGAGATATTGTTTTGGGTTTTTTTTAAATGGGTAAAAGGAATTTTCTCAAAGTGGTCTAACTTAAAGAAGTGTTTTAAATTCACTGACATCAGTAGACATATTCCCAGAAATAGTAAAAAAAAACCTGAAATGATAAATTTATTATGGAGTGTAAATAACATCTATTTTAGTCGTAAAAGTTTAACAATCTTCTCTCTTGTTTCATTCACTTATTTACATGTGGCTATTTGTGTGTGCTCATTATGGGACTGATACTGCCACACTTAAGTTGAGTAGGTACTCATTGCATTGAACTAGGCTATGTTATAAACACACACAAAGATTTTCAGCTTCCTATTTTAAATGTACAGCTCATTGTGACACACCTACTATAGTGTGCTTCATGAAAAGGTGGTAATTCTCATGATAGGAAACATCTGAATAAGTGAACTTGACATATGAATTGCGCTTAGATTACTAATGCTTTCACTTTCCTGTATATTCCATTTTTTCCCTATGTTAACATCTTCTACCTCAGCATTTTTCCCCCTGAATTTTAAAGGAAGAAATCATGGAGGGGAGGCACTGATATATGAGGTATATTTTGGGGGAGTCAGGAGAAACAGAACAATGGAGGAAAGAGGGAGTGTCAGAACATCAGAGGAGGAATAAAGGTAGCAGCTGGGTGACTGTCTGGCATTTGGCTACCTCATGAAGCTATGTCAGGTTACCAAGGAAAGAAGCGGCAGCTGTGCGCTGGCTGGCACAGTGAGGAGCTGTCTGACGAATGGTGACAACAATATGGGGGATGAAGAGATGTGCCTGGGGAGGAGGAGGTGGAGAGGCAGACAGAGGAAAGGACTGCCGATCCAGCTGGCCCACTCTAGAGAAAGGGTTGCAAAGTTCAGGGAGGTGCGGCAACACATTGATCATTCAGCTGTCCCAAAGCACCACTAACGGGCACATCCAAGTTAATGGGCTAGTCAGCCTGGATGCTTAAAAATTATTTCTACCATGCACATCTTCAAGCCTGGATCCTGAAAGACCTCCATCCATACAACTCCCACTCACTTCAATGGGGCTGCTTACACACTGGGCTTGTAGGACCCCGCTTTCCATAGCTAAAGGATGAAAACATGGCTACTGGTCATTAAAACACTGGCCCCTGATACAGATGTAATATTATCCAACTGATAACACAGTGACAGTTGCCACATCTTACTGATATTTGTTTATATGTACCTGTTTCTCTGGTATGGAAGTTGGTACGGGGGTAGATGGCGGGACGGCTGGTGGAGGTGGTTCCTCTATGGGACCTCTTGCAATGACCAGCTTCACTCGATTTCCACACTGTCTCAGAACTTGTGCCACTTGTTCACTGCTCATTCCAGCCAGGTCTGTATCGCCAATTTTCAGGATGTGGTCTCCACTGCATAACCTTCCATGCTGGACAAGGAAGTGACCAGCCAGCCAGTCACAATTATAATAAAAACCACTAGCAGCCATTTCCCCCTTCCCCCCCACACACGGTCATATTGGTCAATTGAAAACGTGTGAGCTCTGCAACTAGTTTTTAAATGTCAGGCCATACGTTCATGGTGGGGCATAGGAAAAAGAATATGCCCAGGTGTGATGTAAGCGCAGCTGTATGCGTACAGGAAAATATTTTTAGAAGTGGAGACCAACTTCTGCATACAAAACTGTATAATTATGTAAACTGCTTACACATTTAGCAATTGTATACAAAGATGGGAATTTTGTCTTCAAAATACCCTTGTACATCCACTAATGCCTGATTTGCACCTGTAATTTCAGTAATTTTGTGTGCTGTCATTTGTGCACACACAAACATGCATTTGTGTGTATACAAATGTTGGGCCTCTTATTTAAGAGCTGGCCCTCAGGATTAACCATGTTTTTAAAGTAAATTATATTTCTCATTTACTGTGATATCAGTTATTTATATTGCTTTAAAAACATTCTTCATTTATTTCTTGTTTCTTTTATTTTAAACTGTAAAAATGTTTGAAGTTTACCATGAAAGGTATTAAAACTGACAGACTGAGGGAGTGAACTCATCTGTTGGTCCACAGAATACATGCAGCATGGACATCAGCAGCACAAGCTACCCACAGACAGAGCAGTGTTTGGTATGTCTATATTACAACTGCAAATGTGATTGCAGCAAGTGTATACATACCCAAGCTAGCTTTAATCTAGCTGGCATGAGAACCAATAGCAGTGAAGCCACAGTAGCATGGGCTAGCCCATGCTGAAGTCCACGTTGCAGTGGTTTCACTGCTATTGGTAATTGCACTAGATAGATTAAAGCTAATTTGGGTAGGTCTACATGTGCTGCAATCACACCTCGGATTGCAGTGTAAACATTCCCTTAGTGCCTCAATCCTGACCTACAGAGACCTACAGGTCAGAGGAACAATCTGTCTCCAAGCCCATTCAATTCTTGCACTCTTTGCCATAACTGCTGACAAGGGTGCCCTTGGTGGTGGTTTTGTGTTACAGACACCTCCACACTGGGAAATGGAGCGAGATCACCAAACTCATCTCATTATGATGGTAATAACCTCTGGTCATTTCCAACTTGGGTTGGATTAGACGTACAGGTGAAAGACTATTGGGATATATTTATTTCAGAATTAGAACTGATATACTTATCAGCACACAATAGGAGTGGTGCAAAGTAATAGATTTAGGAGAGTGACTGAAGGCCAGATTCCGCTTTTCATTTTGTATGTGCAGATCCCACATTCTATACATGATCATTAATAAGGGTAATTTGCCCATATACATTACTAGCATCATCTTTTTCTTTCAGCCTACAAGGAAGAAACTTAACAAGGAATGTCACTTAACATTATTATGGTAGATTTACATGGCAAATTTACCCCACACTAAACAGTAAAGAAGAAATTGTTAGGGGGAGTTTACCTGATCAGCTACTCCTCCTGCGAGGATGGTTTTAACTATCACTCCAGTTGACTTTCCTCCCACTATCCCAAATCCCAAACCTGATCCATCATTCACCAACTCAATGGTCTCCACATGCTGCCAGTGGACCTACAAGGAATAAACTTGTAAGTAAGTAAGAACACACCTATTAAATCTTGTCACAAGACACTTATACAGTATTTCTATGGCATATTTTTGAAAAGAGGGGGGAAAGAAAGACTAAGGGCGGCTCTATATCAGTTACTATTAGCCCACTGGAAAGGCAGGTGGGCATTTAACAAGAAGAATTTCTCCACTATGTAACCTCTCCATGAATCTGTTTACAGATCAAATTCTTAGGGATACTGGGAGGTGCTGAGTGCCTTCAATTCCCAATGCAGTCAAAAGGAATAAAATGTGCTTAATACCCGTCAAGGCTGAATCCCCACTCTGGCACTTTGAGTACAGAAGGGGGGGGGCCTGTATGGATTCTAAAAATTAATATTTGCCACTCCAGGCTTGTATTAAACTCCCAAGGTTACAGCTTTTCTCTGACTTTAGCTTGGTAAACGCTGCCACCACCCAAATGCAAAAAAAAAACAAAAAACTTGGACCCATGAAGGAGCACTTGGGAATTCCTCCCTGTGGGGTACCTTTAAACCCTTTTACCCCCCCTCCAGGGAAGAGCTGAGAAAGAAAACAAAGGAAATTATCTGTTGCCACCGGCTAATCCAACAGCATATGCACAAACCTCTTAGGACACCAAAAATCCAATCCTGTTCTTGAAAAAGGTAAATTTTATTAACAACAAAAAGAAAAAAAATACATTTGGAATTTAGGCTTTTGCTAGATTTTAAAAGAGCAATTCCAAAAATTAAGCACCCAAAATAGCTTTATTGGGGGTTCATCTTAAAGGTTACAAGCAAACAAAACCATCTGGAGTTAGCACAGAGGAGATCCACAAGCCAAAATAAAAAATAAACCTGATCATGTTTACCTAAACATTCCCTATCCAAATGATTCCTGCTAGGTATGGAAAATAATTTTTAATACCTCGTTCAAACCTTACAGAGCATTACTGCTTATACCATTGCTGCTCCATGTCCCTGCAGCCCAGAGAGAGCAACCACAGACAAAGGGAAAGTTTCTTTTCACATTTTAAAAAGTTCTAGCCTTCCCATCGGATCTTTTGGTCAGGTGCCCACCTTTTTTCTTTACCTGGGGGACTTTTTAACCATTTACAAGTAAAGCAACTAAAGAACAGCTACCAAGAGGGATTTTACAGCTCCCCCGACCCCCTTTATCACAATACCTTATGGGAAGCATTTAGCATCTCACTGGAATGGGACTCAAAGTCTCCTCTAATGTAGGTGAGCCACTCCCACCAGAAGTCACATGCATGCACTGAAAAGAGGCTCTGGACCCAGCTACAGCTGAGGGGTAGACTGCAAGAGGGCCAGTTCCATTCCATCCCCAGCATAGATGAGAGCAGCCTGGCAGCTGCTGTAAATGACATACACTGGCTATGACTCAGTAGGGGACCCTTCACCCAACAGAAATAGCTGAAGCACAGCTCACTCTAGCCAAACATGCCCCTACATCAGGAGGCTGCAGGACTGGCTATGCCAACTCTGTTCTCCCTGAGGAGTCCGCCATGCCAGAGATAACCTCAACAAGGAAAATTCAATGCGCTTTCTACTCCCTTTACACGAAAGCAGCACGGGTTAGAAAATCTGTGTCTATTCAAAGAAATTAGGACATGAACAGTACTATTCGTTTAAGTGGTGTAAATCATTATGATTATATCACACAGCATTGGGCATTTTCAGCCCCCTGAAAAGGACGAAAGCCTCTTCAGTGTAGATCCAAATAATCAGCTATCATTCATTTCACATTCCACTTCAAGTCAACAGCTCTGTGCACATGCAGAATTGTCCCTTGAGTGGTAAACAGAGGTTCCCAGGCTACAACGGGTAGTCTGAGGTTGATATGATGAGAATGGAGTATTTGTTGCCTGATGGTTTTCTTTCTGGGCTTGACATTGTGAGGGAAGTGGAGCTGTTCTGTAATGATTTATGGATACTCCATGCTGTATCATTGACCTTCTTATTGGGATGTTCACTATGTGAATACAATGGTTTCATTTAATAGTGCTCTGTAAGGAAAAACAAGCAGGCTCAAGATAAGCCACTTCTCTGCAAATGCTTAAAGGTTGTTAAGAGACAGCACCAGAACAGGAAAAGGTCCACGCACAGAGGAGATCAACAGACCTGTGGCAAGTTTCAAAACGAACACGCTTTCAAGAGAGTGGTGAATTTGAGGAAACCAGATTGAGAAACAGGTACCTGCTGGGCACATCTGAAAAAGTTAAGCTTTCTGGGGGTATAACTGGGGGACAGTAAGCCTTTGGGTAAGACAGAAATGCATGCAGATTTTTTTAAAACACTCTCTTGATGCTTTGTTCCTATTGTCAAAATAAACAATAGTTGGTTTTAAGAAGGCTCTCTGGTCACGACATACACCACTAGTCACAGACTGCCGAAAGGAAAAGTTCATATTCAGTTGGAACTGCAGGGTAAGAGCTGTTGTTACACAAGTCTAAGAGTTGGAGAATTGTGGATTTCCTTCCTGGCATAGACCTGAAACCTGAGAGGATGCACTCAGAGAGACCAGTAAAGGAGAACGAGGTGCAGCTATAGCCCTGCAATCATGACAGATGTCTCCCCTAATCTGAGACATTTGGACACTGCCTCCCTTCCTACACCTTGGCCTTCTGCATGCTCTACTTGGCCTTCTCTGCCATAGGGAGAATGAGCTTGGCTGCTGGTATAGATCAGATTGCAAAGCCCCACAAGTTTCTGTTCCCTAAAAGGAGAGATGTAGATCACAGGAGGAGATTCCATTTGCTGCTGCTTCCAAAAAAGCTTTAAAAGCTGGGATTGCAATGGATAAAGCAGCAGTGCTCTATTTGCCTCTTTGAAGACAGAGAATTTGACACATGGGAAGAAAGGGCATGACCAAGCCCCAAAGCTCCCTGGACAATCCTGAAATGTGTCCAGTATTTACAGGAGGAAAGGTACAGCACAAATAGCCTATTTTGGGAGAAAGAGGTCAGGAGCAGGGGGAGGAAAATACATGGGTTACATAATACTGGATATTGTAAGCCTATATGCACCCAAAATTGAAAACATATACACTGCCCTTACATTTGGGAGGTACTCACCGGGTTGGAATGGGCAGAGATTGTGCTAGCAGCAGATGGAGATCGAGAAACTACAGGACTGATCAGCTGAGGCAAGGAACCCCTGGCCACAACTAGTTGAACATTATCTTTTGCCTTCTGCAGGATGCTGATAGCCTGTTGATGTGTAATTGTCTGATCAAGGGCTTGTCCATTAATAGCAAGGATTTGATCTGCTTCCTTCAGCCTTCCATCTCTGTCACAAATGTATAAACAAAACAAAAAACCACATAAGAAACAAAAATGTTGGTACAGACATAGTATTTTGACAATTTTCCAGTATTTTTATCCTGTTTTCTATTTTCCCCACTTCTTAATCTTTCCCTGCAGTTTTGCTACAAGGCGCTATTGTGGTACTCTGGTGATCAGCTCCCTTTGAAGCTAATCCCACTGCCACTCTCCCATGGCTGCTACCCCCTAGCTAGCGCCCTTCTCCCTGCACCCCCATCCGAGACTAAGCATATTAGATCTGAGTTGCTCCCAACCATAGCCTGGGAACTTATGTTTATTCTTGACTTTGAGCTTGCTTAACAGACCAAGTGCTCTACTTTGTTCAGTGTGCAAGTTCTGAATATTCATCAAACCATGTACTGGAACATACTTTCATCAAGATCCTAGGAAAAACCAATTTTCTCTTCAGCAAGATGGAGAGAATGTATGATAAAACAGATCCCTTTTAAATGAAACACCTACATACATTATAAAATAAATCATTTTGTGGCCAATGAAGTACTGATGTACGGTCACACATTGAGCCCTTTCCCAGACCTACTTCAAAAGAATGTGTATGAAATCTACAGATGAGATACTCTTAACCTTTATTGCTTCAGAAAGATTCAAACAACCAAAGGCTTTTTTTTTTCAAAATATATACATGACAATGCTCTGTGAAACACACATCAAGTCGAAAATTGGTTTCTCCATATCATACTTCTTTGGTTGCCTGGCCTGGAAAAGGGCCCAAAGTTCCAAAGTGACCAGGAAGAAATGTCCTCTAGCCCCAAACCAGAATATTTTGCTGGGAACCGAAATGCTCTGTAAAATGTATTGCTTCAGGGACTCTCCAATTTACAATCACAGTAGTTGAACCGTTCTGTACCCCACTAAAGCGACCCTACCACTGACATAGTACTTGTTTTTGCTTCACAAATCAATAAGGAGTTGATTCAATAAAACATGTTTCAGCTTATCCATTTGAATAGGGCAACACAGACCACTTGCACGGAAAAGTAATTTGAAGGTGGGTCTTAAACAATCTAGAAAAGATTGCGGCAATGAAGAGCAACCCATATGTTGCTGAATTTAACTCTAGGGCCCGTACACTGCACTCACTTGAATGGCTGCGTTCAGACCAAAAGCAGTTTAAATACAAATCTGTTGCCTGGAGAGGTGAGCAGGGAGATCCCATGCAGGGAACTGCTGCATATAACAGAGGATATCCACAGGGATTCCCATGGCACCAGAGAGGTAAACTTAGACGGGGCACAGCCAGTGGGTTCATGCACAGTTCAAATCCACTGGGTAACAAACAATCTGGGGCTGGAGGGGGAGAGCACAGTGGACCAACTCTCCTACACCTCCTAATAGTCTCTAGGAGTAGGGGCTTTCCTATGTAGCTCCTAAACCCAAAAGTTCTTAGTTCAAGCCTGGTTTGTGGGATCAAGATTAAGGTGTAAAGGATATTTTCACAAACAATAATTATTGGTGAGTTCCAGGTAATATTGTCTGGCTATAGTAGTTAATTCCATTCACCTTTTTTTGAAAAGTGTAAGCATATTAGGTTAAGCACTGTTTGTAATGGCATTCTGATCCCCTTACTGCTGCTCTACTAGTACCTTACTCTGCAAGCACCACTGGTAACAACAGTGGGGATACTCCTATAGTAAATTCCTATTTAAAGTAAGGGTGTCAGAATCTTGGTCAAAAACAATTGGCTCAAACATACATCTTTGAAACTATTTTTTAAGAATTGAGGGGACTATTCTATCTTTAAAGCTATACAATATTCCCCAGTAATATAAACAGGAGTTGTACCAGGGTACTGAGATCAGAATCAACTCCTTCATCTGGTAGAATAAATTTTACAAATACTACATCAGTGATCATATATAGCTCTAATCCAATGCAATAATATGATACTAGGATTACATTTATGATTGAAACTTTATTAATGTAAATCTTAAATCTCAATTTAAAAGCAGACTTTAAATGTCTTGGGCCTACGAGAAAGAGAATGTGTGGTGGTACTGTGAATAATGACAAGCACAAACAAGGACACCAATGACTAAGTTACATTATGATGTCATTATTCAGTACCAATGATCTCACCTATATGCCACGCTTCCTTCTTGGATCTCCTGCACAAATATTCCCAGTTCCCCTCTGTTTTCACTCTTCAATCCCACAACACTAAAGCCCAGTCCACCACTTGGAGGTTTAATCAGCTCTAAAGTCTCGACGAGGCGACCCTGTTCAAGCAAAATAAACAAAAAGGTACAAACGTTAAATATACTCCAAAGCAGCATTAATGAACCATTTTAACAAACTCTTACAACCGGAGAAGACTTCGCTCAAGTTAATACACGAATAACTTATTAGAACATACAGCAAAACCATGGAATGCTGCATCCAGCTCTCCTATCTCTGAGTCATACAGAAGTTGATAGAAGGATTTCAGAGAAGAGCAACAAAGTTGTTATAGTCTGGAGGAAAAGGCTGAAAACTGCTAGATACATATAGCTTGGCTGAGTGGTGACTAAAGGGAAACCTTAAATGTCTATTTGAAGGAGGAAGAGCAACTATGGAGTATAACTAGGTATAACAGAATGAAATTCAGAAAGAGAACATTTAGGCTATCAGGAGAAACTTCCTGACAGTATTGTCCATTAGACTGGGAAAGAATCTCCCAATGGAAGTGACGGAAAACCTCTCCCCTGAGCCTCTTAAAAGTAAACTGGAAATGCACTGAAAGAACTTCTTGGCCAAATTTTAACCTAACGTCCCTTTGTACAACCTGATTGAAGTCAATGGAGTTGTAAGTCAAGGCAGACTTTGGCCAACTATAATGGCAGAGAGGTGGACTAGATGACTTAATAGGTCTTTTTCACATCTAATTCCTGATTCTATTATATACTTTATTAACCCTGTAAAACCCCATAAGAGCAAAATTTCACTGAGAGAGCCACACAACTGATATAGACTCTGATAATCCATACTCTTTCATATATGCAATGGCAGTTCTTCACATATGGTGAGAGAGGAATACCGGAATGCAGCTCTGCTGTAAAGAACATTGCTCCATTAAGAGAAGTGTAGTTAACCATGCGATAAATAAATAGCACAGTACCAATGCTATTTTGTTGAGAATATTTCCACGTTTATTCTAAAACTCAAAGTGCTTCTCAAATAAAAAGGCTAGAAATATTTTGTTTCACACAGGAAAACAGTTTAAATGGGGAGGGAGTGTTTGCTTTTAAATACTGTCATTCATTTCTCTTTAAGTAGAAGGATAAAAATAAAAAAAAATTGAATTCATTCAACAATTGCGATGATCCACTATTTGTGATTACCATAAGTCATAAAATACGTCAATGGAAAATGTAACTATTTCCAGGCATGTTGTCTTACCTGTGACATATTTCTGATTAGTTGCTCCAACTCATCACTGGAGCTGGAGGATTTCCCATTAATCTGAGGAGTAACAGATCTCACAGATGCTTCTAGCACATTAGCAGGGCTGCCATTCTGCTGAGCCAATAAATAGGATTCGTTATGTGGCAAGGAACCCACACTAGCACCATGATGGGGAAGCTGTGGGAATTCGCCAGCCGAATGTATGGTTGGTGCGACATTTACCTGAAGATGATTCACAACATTATAGAATTTTAGTCTTACAGTGTGGCAAAACGATCATTACGGATAAACCACATCATGATTAACAGATTTTCTTGCCACGACAAAAAGAACACAAAAATTGCCTTTGATTTTTTTAAATGTCAATTTTTCCTCATACACACAATATGTTAATTGATATCAAGTTGTGAACCATAAAAAAATATGAGTAAAAAGTCATGGAAACAGTTTGCAAGCATCATCTGTACCCTATATAAAATGTATTTGTTCCTTTTAGTGTAAACAGTCAGAACTGTTCTAGCACTGTGATAATTCAGGACAAATGTTGAACAGAGCTGTCATTACCATACCAAAGAGTCTTTTAAAACCAACTTAACCCTCTTAAAAAAAGATCTGGATTTATCTTGGGGAGAGAAACCAATGATGATGGAATTAGAGGTCTCACTGAGAGTTCATGTGTCTGGTCTTTTGTGTTACCATATGGTAAGACTGTCACTCTCTATTAACCTCTCAGTCAGCTCACGGGTTTAATTTAAAACTAATGGATGGTGTGTCTAAATCCCCTAGACTACTTTGAAAATCTTTCAACCCCAGTTTATACCTTTACTGTCTTCCCTGAGAAAAGGGCTTGTGCATTGTGCTGCCCCTAGAGCAGACGAGAGAATAAACTAACTCAGAGGATCACAATCCTTCCCCTGCTTACCCTTGGCCAGTAGAAGATTACTTTTTTTAATTTACAAGTAGAGCTGTGCTGACTAGTGCTTTGAAGGCAGGGAGTCAAGAGTCTGTTCCCCACTCTTGCCTGTCCACTCACAGAAGCTCTGGAATGCCTGCTCTCCCTCCTGCACTGTGACTAGTAATTTTGGACTTATTTGCTGTTTACAACAGCAAACACTGTACCAAAACGCTTGCATGGATGCAAAATGCCAAAGAAAACATTAGGTAAAACAATAGATTGTAGTTTTCCTTCTTTATCTTTAATGTTGTTATCAAAGTTTCAAATATCAATAGAAAACCTCAAAATTCCTGGGGGTGTTTTTAAAATCATTTTCTTAACCCTAATCTTATTTTATCAACTCCAATATTACTGCCCTAACTACTGTACTTACACTGGGAAATTAAATTAATCATATCATCTTGCTATTATTTCTGCCATTCTATAATCATTATTTTGTTCCATCATTTATCTCCTTCCTCAGCTTTAAACTTTCACATTACTTGCAAGTGCCACTCTGGTAAACATCCTCCAACGTATTCAAATGCAGCAGAAGAGTATTTCATTCTATTCATTCTCATTTCAAGCAAAAAGTATACTGAACACACACTCAGACTGTGAAGTAGTATCCTAAGGTTAATGGTGCAAGTCTCTTTGCTTGAGTTATTTAGAACTGGACAGGGCTGGACAGAGCACTTAAAAATACACTGTAGGACACAATTCTGCATTGATGGGAAGATGGACAAGAATGCCTGATAGATATTAGGGCTAAAAATTGCCTATGATTCTATTACTCTTTTTTCTGTCACAAAATGCTAACTCTGTTCATATTTCATTATCTCTATTAATGATGAATCATCTGATTCTTTTCTACTCCTCAGAACAGGGGCTGAGCCAGAAGGTCTGTGAGTGGTTTTTGGAGCAGAGCAGAGGCAGGACCAAGGGGGGCCCTGCTACGCCCTGTTACAATCCCTAGTTCAGACATCTGTATTCCTGTTTGTACCCTCAAGTCAGAAACGTAACCTTCTAAAGGGCCCATAATTATGTGCGGAAAACTATGTCCAAAATTATTTGTCTGTGCAATTTACATCCACAGAACTGCAGGCCAGGATTTGAAAATCTGGTCCTTGGAATCTAAATTCTTGGAATCTATCTGGCCCTTGGAATCTAAATTCAAAACCCAATCCCTGCTCACTGCCAAATATAGTATAATGACATGAAGGGATGACCTAATCCCTATTGTGCAGCTAACATAATCCGATCAAGTGATATAACTTGACAGTTTGAAGGTTAGTAAACATTTTATTTGCTCTATATCCCTCTCTGTATGCTTCATCTCAAATGTCAATAACAGTCATGTTTCCTAACATAACACATTTTTAAAGGGCCTGATTCTCATTTACAATAAGGCCATTTTACACACTCCTAATCATGTAAAGCACCCTTAAAGCAGGTATAATAATTCACTCCCACATTACAGCCCCTTTACACTCTGAGAGCAGTGTGAAGTGGCCTGAGTGTAAATGAGAATCACACCCAAAAAGTTTTAGATGTGCAACCTGAGGTCACAACACGTGGACCCAACCTGCAAACCCCAATAGGCACCATGCATAACTGTTTATAGAAATGTGTGTTATAATTGTTTTACTTATGCAAATAATCAAATAGTAGTGTATGAAATATTTTATCCTTAGACTTGTACTCGGGGGCCATTATTCGTCACTTAATATCAGAATGCCAAGGTGTCTCTTATACTACATATGGTTGGCAGAGACCCTCCCTCCCAGAGGAGATTTTATCCTGCGCGTATGGAGTAGCAGAAATGCTATCTTACTGCCCCCATTCTCCCCTTTCCCCGATACTCCACGGAAGCCTCACCAGTCTGTGTGGGTCTCAAGCCACCCCCTTTGATGGGATGTGTACAATCGCCCTCCAAGACAAAGTCGGAAAAGCACAGAACGTCTGAAAATAATGCGGATGAAGAGACAAATTTTGGACCACCTGAACAAAGCTAAATAGAGATGCCTTGCATAGAAGATCATCCGACAGGTGAGGAAGAATAGTAGCCTAACTTCCTAACATACAGAGCACCAGCACAGCTGGCTCTAGCCACGCAACTACTATGCTCCTCTTCCGTCATCCCTGACCAGCAAATCCCCATAGTCGCAGACCCACTGGCCTCATCCCTGACCTCCCACCATGCTCTTTAGGAACAGCTGCCACTGAAAGGTGCTCTGAATCTCACGTGGGGCATGGATTGCTCTGAACAGCCTCTCTGCAGCCTGTCTCCCCACAAAGAGCGACAGCAATGCCTGTGCTGCATCTAAAACTTTCCAAATCTGCAGATAGAAGAGCTAGATGTACCAGCCTCCCAGCTGGAGTGAACCACAGTGACTCCCTGGGTCTGACCTTTTTAGGAACAGCAGCTCTTCTATGTGATCATGGTATTGTTTCTCCTCCCTGTTATGGACTAAATCACTTACTTTGCTGGGAGGCCAAGGAGCTCAGTAAGAAAAAAAAACAAAACCCTTACTGTGTCCAAAAATGAAAAGCAACGGGTGAGAAAAGCTTCTCCTATGTATTAATTTAGACCAGGAATACGGACATGCCCCTTATATACACTATAAGAAAAGACTAAAATCATAGACGCTCTTAAGTCTACACTCACAGGAAGACTTCTTTTCTTTAAAAAAATCTTTCAGCAAAACACTAACTATAGCACAGCTCTGATGCATTATTGAATACTAGCTCTTCTACTGTAATTGATGGTGGCACTCCACTTTAATAATCTTTATCTTTAAAGCTAATTAAAGAAATGGAGTTGAATGTTCAATGGGGATTAGCTTAATGTGAGAAGACTATGTCAAACAAAGTAGCTTCTGACTCCTGATCACAACTTGGGGGGAAAAATGTTGAAAAAGTAACGTTTTTCACATATATTCAGAATTGAATCTCTCTCTCACTCACACACACACACACACACACACACACGCTTAAACAATGGGTTTTTTAAAGTACTGATACTATGAAAAGCCATCTTGCTATATGGTACTTGTCCCTTGGTATATGCCGTGAGTTCTTCCCCTGCAGGATGTTAACACCGAAGGGAACTGCAAACAAGGTGGGTCATGACCATACTCCCTTTCTTTATGGCTAAATAGGAAGGGGATCCTGATTTTTTGTTTGTTTGTTTGTTTTTGGTAAGGGTCACAGTATAGAAAAGGTTGAGAACCACTGGTGAACACTACTCCTAATCACACAGATAAAGGTCATTCCCGGGGGCCATTAAACCACAAATAGAAGTCCAACAAAAATGATGCATTTGTGGTTATAAGAAGTATTTTTCACAATATATAAATTGCACTGCTTGGCAGTAATAAAACCATTATAACTCCATCATAAAGTAGCTTTATAGCCCTGTGATTATGTAAGTACTGTAAGAAGGAATATTACTTTGTTCTATAAATTGGCTTATGCTAATTTGCCTTGATTGGCTTTCCTTTACTGTATGTAACATCTGCAATATTGACATAATTTGGCATTAGACAAAAAGAAAATTCACTGATACCACGCAGTGTGATAAAACTTATGTTACAGTTGCATAGTTAGGTTCTCAATGCAATCAAATACTACTTTCATTTGGCTGTTCAAAATGTTTTTAATAAAAAAAAGTCCTATTCCAGTCATATCTTTTGTACATCAGCATTTAAAGAAACCTAATCAGCATTTTTAGGTCTCTCAAAATTAGTTTGTTTAAAACTTAAGTGTTTGTGTGTGTCAGGCTGAGCAGGTGTCACTATTTCCCAGGACCACACAGACCTCAATACAGAATTTAATCTGGTATTTGTGTCTCCTAAAATAATCAAGCATATTATGCATGCATAATAATCATAGAGAATCCAATTATCCTGAAACATTTGAAGTGAGGGGCTAACTCTGCAAAGTTCTCTTTGTGATGTTTTCTCTTCATTTTTTTCTTCTGTAGGGGGTACAGAGCACTCAACAACAAAAAAAAGCCTTAGGACTGGCCCCAAACCCCAACACCGCCCACCCCAGCTCCTTAAAAATGAACCTGTCATTCAATGGAGGCTAGCAGCATTACCTACATAGCAGCCTTAATCTTCAGTGCTATCTCTGTATCCCTGGAGTCCCGTCCCCCCACACCCCGATCCCGACGGGGCAGCACAGTTCCAAAGGAGCCATGCTGACTGCCCCTGCCACTCATGCCACTCACTGAATCACATGGAAAGTTTTTAGGTCAGAGTAAATTTGGTTTTATGAGCATGTGAAATATTTTGGATCACATGACAGATTCCAGGCCCAACAGTCACTACTGTAGTGGAAAAAGAACAAAACAGTAACGAACGGCGAGTGCATTTTTGTGTGCAATGCTTTGCAGGAATTTCACTTGCTCATCACATGACCTTTCACAGGCAAGAAAAAATGTAGTTTCCCAGGGCCTGTGTTTAATATCTTTTCTGTATAGCCTTTACAGCACTGAGCACCTGACCACTGTGGGCAAGCTAGCATATGTCTGCATTGCAGGGGTTATTTTTTCATTCCTGAATCATATGTAAAATGGTCATAGTTCCAAGGGAGAAAAATCTGAGGAATGCAGTCCAGCCAAGGAAGGGATTTTTCTCATTAGCAGTGCCTTGAGCTCTTAAGATGGGGGGAGGGGAGGAAGCACAGAGTGAAAGACAGAAAGGAGAAGAGAGAATTGCCATTGCTGGGTGATTAATATGTTTAGAATATTTTTACATGGTGAAAAAATTAAATCAAAATTATTTAAAACTTGAGAAGTTCAACAAACCACAAGGCAGAATTTCTATTTGTCTTTTCTGTCGCTCCCTTATCTTCAAACACCGAGCTTGCTCTGTAGCATCAGAAAGCAAACATTCAGTAAACAGAGAGGCTGCTGGGGGGGCGGGGCAGGATAGAGAGAGCATCCTGGTTGCTTTAGTACACTTATATGCAAATGATTGCTGAGGGCATGATGTTACTAGGAACTGAACTGAATCCATGCTTTTTCTTAGTGAGAGAAAGTATTTTTCCTATTCCATCTCCTAACTCTGCATTGTAAGAATCTCAAAATAACCAACAAAAATTGTTTATTTTTAATTAAAGTATTTATAGGGCATCTAAGCAACATACTAAAAGGCAGTGCACAACATCAACACCAAAATAAACAAACCAGCAGACCAAAACCAAGTGGTCTAGAACAAATTCAAACCCTAGAGGTCTCGGGTAAGCCCACCTCTCCTGATGAAAGGGATCGATTCTCAATTAACACAAATAAGAAGGATGGAAAGGTGACAGCAAGCATAAAAACCTCAAGAGAACAGAGGAAATATAAGGGAATGAAAACACAGAGTGGCTCTTTCAGCTCTTGGTTTGGTGCTTGTGACATCATTGATTCATTCTCCGTGAACAAAAATAGGGAGTCTAATTTTCTGGACCCCAAAGAGGTGGCAATGACCTCTTAAGTACAGTGCAAGTGATATTTGTTTACTAGGACTATGTGTTTACCTGATCTCCTGGAGGCTTACTAGCAAATTTTAAATATTTATCAAAGATACATTTAAGAATTAGGCTTCTCGCATAAATCACCTCCCTCCCTTCCCCACACAGCCCTTATGCATGGCACAGCCCTTCCTGAGTTCAGGGAGGTAGCCAAGGCAGGGGCCTCTTGCAAGTCTTTCTTAAAAACCCACTTCTGCAGTGTTGCTTAAAGTGAATCAATGGGACTTTTATATTAAAATTGCCATTATTGTTCTTCTTCCCCTAACTTCAGTCTGCATGTCGCTCTCATCTTATCTTCTCTTGAATATTCAACAAGCAACTAGTACATGACGGGAAATCACATAAATAATCCTCAGACAACATTAAGTAGTGGACAGGTTAATGCACCTGCTCTTCTGCTTTCAGACCCTAGAGACCACTGCTCAAATCTCTGTTCAGTTTCAAGTGAAAATAAATTTGACATGTTCATCTTAATACCTACTGCGCACAAAACCATCATACAACTTCATTCCTGAACAGGAGCCCAGAGCTTGAACAACAAAGGCATGCTGCATTTCTTTCCTGACTCTAGTACACCACTTGTCTTCCTTGTCAGTTACACAAGAAAGTAACTTTAGTCAACCTTTTCAAGAGCACAACATTTATACAACACATACAAAGAAAATAAGATATCCTTAGACAAAATTGAAATCCAGAAAATTCCTTGAGAATTTCATTATGATTTTCTTTAATTGAGCTTCCTGTTTTTCTTTCTTTTTTAAAAATAATTTTCAATTTTGTATTGTTTGAAAACATTTAAATAAGAAAAAATAGAAACCTCAGAAAGTTTCATGTCCTATTTTTAAACTATAGCTAAAGAATGCTCTTTACAGAAACAGATGCATTTTTAAAAAAGAGATCCATGCACAGTTGCACACCAAAATTGCATTTGCTATTGCTCGTGCTGGTGTATGCAGATCAGGTGAATTCACATGCAGATAGCTCACGGGACACCCAAACTGTATTAAAAATCACCCAATTTTCAAGCACCATCAAAATAGCAGAATGTCTGAATATACCTGTGCAAATGCATGTGTATGTCCTCAGATAAACCTTTCACTTTAAAAAAGTTGTCTCCCTCAAAAAGTGTGTTTGCGCTACAGATTTGATAAATACTCCATTCACCTAAATTAGTAAAATCATTTAAATAGAGAAAAATCCCATTTATCTCCCCACCCTACACATAGTAATACACATTCCATTCACTAGTCAGAAAATTCCTGATACAGTAACACTTTCTGGCACACCTTTATTTCAGATGGCATGCTCCCACAGACATCAACCACATAACTCATTCTGTGCCTTTTATAAAGTCAGCATTAAATCTTCATTTGCTAATTGTCCATTATGTTCACCTCAGAATTTCAACAGACTGTTTTTGGTAAGATTTTATTACTCTTGCTGTAATGCTCTCAGCAACTAGTTCCTCTATATCAAATACATGAAGAGTGAAACTTACAATAAAATAGTGTTGTAAAGATTAATGCCAAGAACTACAGGAAACCAAGGGCCAGATTGTGCCCAGCTGCTGCACAGCTGTATGAGGGCACAGGATTTTTTTACCAGTTTCACTCGCCAAGCAAGGACATTACCGCTGCAGTCCCATAGAGCTTCGGAATACAGCCCCATAGAGCTTCGGAATAGGAGGAGCCTGCTTCCTCCTACCGCCCCTGGAGCACAGGCTAACCCAAAGGGAATTGTGGGATTTCTGCATCCAACAGTTATAGCTATGTCCCTCTCACACAGGTCAGTGAAATAGCTAAATGCTGAGGCAAATGCATAATCTGGTCCTAAATGTTATTCATTAAACTAACATTATACTCAAGCTCTCTCTCAAGACAAAAAAAATAATAATCTAACCTAGCCAATATAACAGAAATGTCTGCTTTCTTACTCATGCTGATAAAGTGCTGAAAAAGTAATGTCCTATTTTGTGCCTTTTTGTTACCTACTATCTGTTATTTCCATATAAGGAAATGGCCCCATAGTGCTTGTGGATCTCAACCTTCCAGGAGAAGTAATGGCCACTCCAGTCAGTCTTTCTATACCACCACAGGCCATTCTTTCTGCAAGGAAAAGATGTAGTGTAGCAGAAAAGGTCAAGGTCACAGATCTTTAGAACTAAGCTCTTCCTTTCCATGTGTTTGTACCAAAAGGGAAGCAGGATCTGGCCCAAAATGATCATTCAATGTAAAGGCAAAATAGGAGTGACTATCCATCCTCAGATTTGATTTCTACATACAAATCCATGTTTAAACAATATGGTATTCTTGCTTATGAATGTGATAAATCGCACGAAGAGTGCATGCCAATTGATGGATATAAACCCCCGGATTCTCATCTGATGTAAATCAGGTTAGTTCCATGGAAGTAAATGGTGTTATTGCAGCTAAAGATCTGTCCCTAATTCTATAATAATTTATCATGACTATATCCTTTTCCTTCTTTTTTGAGTGGTGGTAGTAGTCAGCCTTCCGACAACTTTCCACTTGTTGTCATCATTTCCCTACAGTACACAGCAATAAGCTACAGGCAAACAGCTAGAAAAATCTAGACATATACATGAGCTTCAGGACTTGAGCCAAAGTCTACTGAAGTCAATGGGAGTCTTTCCATTGATTTTAATGGGCTTTGGATCAGCCCTTCAGTTTTAGTTACTTAATTTTACTGTTCAACATGCATTTTGTTAATGTATCACATGAAGCAATCAGATAAACATAAGCTTTTACAACATTTTATCGTTTCTCTTCTCCCCAAGATACTACAGTCCTACCTGATCTCTAAACTGGTGGACAGACGTCTGAAGGTTCAGGATCTGGTTGAAGAGAGGGCTCTGCAGCACTGATTTTAACAAGCTCAACTTCTCCTCATTTGCTAAGTCACCTCGTTCCCGCAGTTTAGCCTGCAGGCGCTCCACTGCCTGCAGGGCCCGATGTGTATCTGCAGTGATAGTCATTACCAGTCAGCAGTAACTTACCAAAGTTCACATGGAGCTAGCAAAGACTATATAAACAACATCACTTTCCTATCAGCTAAAATTAGAGATAATGTTAACATTTGTAAAATATCACCCAAGTGAAAAATATTGAACATTAAAAATCAATTTTAAAAAAGACCAATTTCTGCCCTCAATTACATGGGTGCAATTCCCATGGACATCAATGGAAGGGCAGAAGCCAATAGTAGTGGCACGTGTCCATGCAGAATTGGGTCCTATATGTGAAAAATCATTCATGTAAACTCAGGTGTAGGAATCACAGCTAGTGAGCTTTCAATCAACTGTTGTAACACAAACACCGTTAAGTAGAGATATTGTGGTTTAGGTTTTTTTAATTTTCACAAAAGATGTACACGATTTTCCATCTAGCTTGATTATTAAATATGAAAAAATAAAACTGAAACAGACAAGAATAATAGATAGCTCATCAGGAATAACGTGCATAACCTAGAAAATGATGATGTGCACTTCAAAATACATGCATGAACAAAAGAATCCAAACACATCAGACATTTCTATGTACAGTACCTATGTTTGACACAATGTAGCTCAATTATCTTATACAGTAATGTCTTAAGTTCACATCTATCATATAAACCTAGTTTGGCCACAAACATATAGTGGTAACATAAAACCTCACCTATTGCTTCCAGCATGTTTTCCACGGCTCAGTTTCTATCCCAAAATTGCAAATGGCAGCTAATATACTTCCCTAAAAATAACAGAAGTAGAAAAGAAAGTGATCGCATTAAGAGAATTTAAAGAATCAAATCTTAAAACACTGAAGTTCTTGAAAAACAATCAACACAACCACTCCTTCAACAATTAAAATAAGTTAGAAGCTGATTATATTCTGAAAGTCACTTTTAAACCTGAAAACTAAGAATGGAAACTAGTTTTTAGGATTATTCATACTGTTTCTAAATTTCCGTAACAATGGTGTTTTTGACTACTGATGAGCTAGGTGTAGTGTACTGTTTTAACCAGAAGCTGTAAATTTAGTTTCCAAGTAACACTGTACAAAACTTGATGCCTTTGTTTCCATGAGCACATGTGACGTACTTCCTGCAATATCAAAATTTCCACGTTACATGAACAATTTATGTTTTGGAGTTTTGAGTTCCAAACAAAGCAAAACTGTGAGTTTCAAAGGAATATATGCAATCAGTATCTTAATTTATTATTTACACAGCATCAAAAATCTGATAGCACTTCATAGTCAAGAGGTTGCAATCTAAACTGACAATGTACAAAGGATGGAAGATACGATAGAATAAAAAACAAAAACAAAGGGATGGAAAGGTAAAGACTAGTATGTATCTTGTTAGCTCCAGGATTATTGTGTGCTTATACTGAATACATTCTGGTGTAAAGGTCTTTATCAGCACATTAAGAAATGTCTCAATTACTCATGAGTAGTGAAGCCACATGTAAGCTATGCATGTCATCCAAAATTACTTCAATTAAAACCTTTATACAACAATATACCAGCACATATTTTGTATGTGTGATATATTCTACAAATGTTTTAGAAAGATTTAAAAATTATTATTGGGTCTATTTTTTAAAAAAATCCATCCACCTGAAAAGTCAGGAGCTTCACTTACCATGAAGCCAACTGTACAAGATCTTAGAAGGAGCCACAGAAAATTCATAAAATTACCTTACATAGATTTCTTTAAAAAATAGAAAAGCTATGTTTAAAATGTAATAGCTTGCAGCCCTGCAGGACTAGAATAGGATAACTCCCATCTCAAGTGCTACAGTACCAAGAAACACTGGATTTTAAATTCGTCACTGGTCCAAGATTGAATTTTGCAATCTTGGCTCTCAAACAGATGCAATTTTATTTGCGGCAGAGATTTGGGTGGAGAGGGGGGAGGAATTCCATATGTGGAGGAAAAAGTTCTTTGATATTTTCATTTAATTAAGAAAATGATGCCTTTCTGAAGTTGCTCAAAAGTCTGGAGCGTTTGGGTGCTGGGAAGATGGATTAGTGGGCAGAGTGCAGGCAAGTACATGACAAAATGTATCTCTCACATGGATACTACCTCCGAGTCTGTAACAATATTATGTTCCTCTGTGATATATATGCAATATATTGTATCTTAACTTAAATCTGGTTTACACATCAAAGTGCAAAGAACTGTGGTCTATAGGTGTTTAGAAGAAGTTATATTGTCAAGACCAGAGAAGTGGGAGACATGGTGAACCTGGTCATTTAAGAATTCCATGTGGTGGGGCACAGATGAAGGCATGGGGACAGGAATAGGAGAACAACCCCACAGGGCAATTAATCATACAGTTTGGGAAGAATAAGAATGTAAAAGGAATCCCTCCCTACATAGAAACTGAGAAAAAATCTACCTGCCCAAATTCATTTGAACAAGTCATGAACAATGGAGAATGGCTGATAAACCTAGACTGTTTTGAGTTAGTAGAGAAACCCCAAATCTAGTGGGTTTAAATACAGTTTATATGCAAACATCTCTTTAGTTCCAACAAGTCTTAATATTTCACACCATTTTATTTTTGGATGCTTTCACGGATTCACAGTTAGTAGAACTGTCTTTTTCATGGCAATTCACCACTTCAGATCAAGCTTGGAATTCAGGTTCTCCGAATGACTGAATGAAAAGTAGCCTTATCTCATGACCCACACTACACTGACACACAGCGCAGTAATGGACACTACAAGCTCTAATGAATTTGTTCTCTCATTTCATCTGGCATAGCCCATGCCCATACATGCCTATCAGATCTCAAGAAGTCGAAAACTGAAAGAGGCCATGGTTTCCCTGGATCAGCTTCCATAATATTGCATAAAGCTGTATTTTATAAGAGAGTGGATAGATGAGGTGGTTTTACATATTGAAGAGGGACTGGCTTCCCCAAATCAGTCTGTCCAGTTACCTTTCTTGCCAGATATACAAATACCTAAATATATCAAATCCTTTATTCAAAGCCTGTATTTGGGCTTCGAGAGGTTTCTGTAATTTGATGGATGAGTCTACAGTTCTCTCACCATTGTAATCCATTCATACCAATTATGTTTCCGCCAAGCCCCATTTTGAAAACAAGTAGGAAGTAAGTCCCCATTCCTCATCTGCAGCCAAAGAGCACATAGTCCAGCTAGAAGGGACACGAAAAGGTGTCCACAATCCTAAAGCTGCTGTGCACTAGCACAGTCCATGAACATGTAAGGTTGCTCAGAATGACTCCGCTTGCCAGGAGCTGTTATGTCAGCTCTCCCGCACCAATAAATGCTGCCTAAATTGAGGTGACCCTCCTGTGAGTGAATTCTCTTCCAAACAGAATAAAAAGTATTGATGAGTGAGAGGTGGAGAAACTGCTATGGGAGCAGTCCTGTAATTGTACATGTTGAAGGATGAGTATGCTAATGGGATGAGAAGCAGATTGTATGTTATAGATGTATGGATATGTGAAGCTGATACACACAAGATGAGGAGCTTGTTTGGGTTTTATTTATAGGGGGAGGGGAGACAGATGGGGGAGGTTAGTGAGATAAAATTAAAAATGCTAGGTTCCAGATATTTTGGCTCATTAGCATATTGTTATATTCTGTCATGTTATAGTCTCTCCTGGAGTCTGCCGTTTATATGCTCCTTTAAGTTTTGGATACTTGCTATATAGCAGTCACTTTGTCAGCAAACCAATTATTTACTTTAATTTGGTATTTCTATATTTCAGCAAGGGTCTCTCATTAACGGATCCTAAAAGTGAAATAAAAGCCTACTGTGTTCTTTGGTTGGTTGGTTGTGTCAGTAATCTGGCCAGGACTGAAGCCGATCAATCAGTAGCTTCTCAATCACCACGGCCTAGCTCTGTATTTAACCACATAAACACCATTAGCAGTTACAACAAAAACTCTTGGCTCATTTTAAAAAAAAAGTCTTATTTTAATAGTTTCCTGGTATTTTACTCTCTGCTCATTGGGACAAATTCTACCTTCAGCTATGGAGGCACAGCTGAATTTGCAACTGTCTATTTGAGGGCAGGATTCAGTGTATTGTTTGTATTACACTCTTAGAAGACTGAAAATAAGGTGCATTTTCTTATTTTCTCATTTTCAATATGGCTACTCTGATTAGTTAGTAGCACCTAGAGGCCCCCATCCAGCTTTTTTACAGACATATCTGATTAAAACATAGTCGATGCCCCCAAAGAGTTTACTATCTTAACTTGACGCAGATTCTACTACTCTGTTTCTGCTAGAGCGGAAGTCACCCTTTCTAACAACTATTCTATGCACTAGCTCCATCAGTATTGCTATAGTTGTGCATATTAGCATAGGCAATGTTAATTGGACACCTGTTGCTGTAATGTTAACAGGTCATTTATGTGTTATCCTTGGCTGGATTAATAAGGAAGGCATTGGGGTGTTATGCAATTATGCTATCTATGTCTGATTGGTAAATTATCATACAACACGATCTTTCAGGTGCAATGTTTAAAAGCTTTCAGTGTGCTCTTAATTCTGTTTCCACTTCAGCCAATGATAAGACTCCCACTGATTTCACGGGGAGCAGAGTTAAGCCAATGCTGAGTGCTTTAGAAAAAGTTGTCTTTATAATCTCCACCACTGGAGACTGCAGTGTTTAATGTTATTGTCTTTTTTATTAGGCTAACACTTATGAACCCTAGTCAAGGGTCAGGGCCCCACTATGCTAGGCACTGTAGAGATATATCAGTAGACAACCCCTGTTCCAGGGAGCTTATTGTCTGATGTGATAGAAAAGGTGGACAAAACAAATAAATGGGGTGGGGTGAATGGGAGGATGGGGTAAAAAAATTGAGTATTACAGAAAAAACAGCAGTCATGGGTTGATGATGGTGATAAGACAACAAAATTAGGTATGAGAACTAAGTGATAAGGTCTAGATTCCCTCAATAACTGGAAAGAGAAGTGAAACTGCCCTGTTATTGTACAAGCCAATAAAAAGTGAACTGGACATTTACAATTTAACTTACAATTTAACAATGATTTAATAATTATGTTTGATTTAATAATAATGATTATCATTTAAGCAGCAGAGGCAATGATAATCATCATCATTTAAATATGAGGTTAAATTCACTCCAGGGTTTATGATGGCACAGACTACAGGAAGGACAAGGAGGTGACAAAAGTGGCAGCACCTTTTCCCTTCTGCTGGGGAAGGTCAACAGGGGACCCAAACAGCAACAAAATGTAGGTGACACTGGCTATAAAGAGGCTTGGTAAGGGCAGATTCAGTGACTCCCATCCACCAATCTCCTAGAGAGGTTGCCTCCTACATCCTAGACATAGAAGTTAAAGCTGGTCCCCCTAGAATAATCTCAAAGGGAGGCAACAGCAGCAATGCACTTGCTCTCCTCTGGGTTGAAATCTCCTTTGTTGGAGCAGGAGAATGCAATTTACACCTCCTTATTTCAACTTTAGGGCCAATTCTGTAGAGTGATTGGCAAGAAGTGTTCAGCATGTTGCAGCTTTCAACCCTTAGTGCCTGACCCTGCACCAGACATCAACGGGAGCAAAAGTAGGGCCTTCTTGAATCTAGCCAGGAGTTTTATGTTGACAATACCCCTTTAACGACAGCAGTGAAACCATTTCACTCAACTGTCAAAAGCTTCACCAAAAAGAAAAACTGGCCCACATTTAATGAGTTATTTTATGTTTGATCATATAATTTCCAAGAGAGTGCGTCATCCTGCTTCATTCATTGGTACTCCATCTAGTATTTCACAAATCCTTTTTAAGATAAATACCTTGGAAACTAATGCTTATAGTGCTGTATTAGCAAAACACACAATGCCAAAGATAGAAAGCGTGGTAATAGTCTTTATCCTACAGCCCTGACTGTACTGGTAGCGTTTTCAGAATACAACAGAAATGCCTGTATTAAGACTGATCTCCAGGCCCAAATATTGGCTATAAGGCTTAGATACTAAACAGAAATCTGCTTCAATTAAACAAAAAGAATATTCAGGACACACATTTTATATATACTAAGGCCATCATTTTCAAATGTTTGATCTACATTTACGCTTGAATTTGGCCTGCTTAGTACGCCTTTTTTCATCTTTGTCCTGTCTTCCTCCCCCACCCCCGTTGTCTGGCTGGCACTCAGATGCCATCTTGCTGTCGTTGCCAGAGGCACTGACTACAAACCGCAACCCACAAGTAGGGGATGCTACTATCTACTGCCAAGTCTCCCTGCAACTACAGTTTGCAATCCCCAAAGGTAAGCTTGTTGTCACCTAGCCTCACTGCCACCACTGGCTGCAATCCCGAGGGGGAGGCAAACATTGAACTCTGGGCTCCCACATGGCATACAAATGTTGTTTTGCTTTGATCATGTTATTTTGTTTCTAAGGTATATAGATAGGTAGGCTAATTTGGGCACAGGATAAAGAAAATCCCACTTTCCCCACAGAACCCTGCTATATTCTTACTTTCACCTCCACGGAGAATCATAGCTATGCTACTGCCTGAAGTGCTTTCCTAGGAGTGCCTACAAAAGTTCAGTAAAACAGAAAAGAATTGCATGAACTGTATCACTTTCACTGTGCTCAGTAAATGCTATGCACAAATCACAACCTTCTGCTGGTGGTGCTTGGAGAGACTGGGAATGGATAAAGGGGGAGGAGCAGAGAAAATGGAGGTAAGAAGAAACATAGGAGCAATATACAGAAGGGAAGGCACAAGAAAGGAGTTTTACTGACAGGCCATCCATGTTCCAGACTGAGATTAACCACGTGTTCTCTCCTCCAGTAGAGTCTAGAGCTGTTCACCCTTCTGCATGATGGGAGGAGGACTGATTTAATGCAAGCAAAAGCAATTTGCACTGAGGATTTAATATAAGCAAAAGCAATTTGCACTGTTCTACACAGTTCATGAACCAAGCAAATTTCCCTTGACTAAAAAGTATGTAACTGACAGGCCCAAGAAGCCTGAAATCTAAAGAAAGATGATGATGATTTTGGGACCCTTAAAGTAAAAAAGCAAGTAAGTATTTTAAAAATAGACAGTTCGCAAACCACTGTAGGTCATATTAAGACTGTAAATAATTCCGTATGAAAAGCTTTATTCCCAATGTCTGCAAATTTAGTATAATTTTGTATGAACTAAGATGAAAAAAGATGCACAAAATAAGAGATAATAAATATATTGAACATATATTAATTATGACAGTGAATAAAAATAGTTTTTTTTAACTTTTATCTAAAGTCACATTAAATATTTTTGAGGGCTGGATTTGAAAAAATTTGAACATTTAAATTAGCTTCTAGTTTTATTTAGTTTATTTTTATAAGTTGTATTTTGTTAACACTTCTGTATAAATCATATTGCTGTTTAATTGAAACTTAGCACAACACTGTATGAAGAAGTTATCCATACACCTGTTCTTAATATTACAATCTGTTCTGTGATAAGACACAAGTACATTCAAGCATTCTATTTACTAACATGTAATTTTTAATTAAGTATATTTTTAGTGTGATTCAAAATTTTAAACATGTTTAAGGTTTTTTTTTCCTACTGACAAATGCACCTAATTCCATTTATTCAGAATTATTTTAACTACTGTTAGCTGTAGGCAGCACTATAAAATAGAAATCTATTAGGAGAACTGAATTTTTCATAAGAAAGTTACGTTATATTTTGGTAAACTACTTTTTAAAAATAGCATCTATATGAATGTAAACTTGTATTACATGGATGGAATTACTTTACATATCTGTGTCACGTCAACCAATTATAAAGTTAACCACAAGTTGTAAAACAAGGCAAGCTTTTCAACAAATATACTTTGGGAATTAGAATTTCAAATCCAAACATGTTTACACTCTTAAACATTTATAAATTGAACAATTTCCTCTAGGGCTCCTAAAACATCTACATATTTTACAGGATATTGAATAGTTCCCAACACAGTAAGCAACAGTTCAAAAAAAGGTTTCTCAAAGATTCAGTGTTTTTCTTACAACTGAAGGACATGAAAATATAAAACGTCTTCTGTACTAAAAGACTATTAAATTCAGTATATTTTTTACAATGTCATATTAGAATATGTATCAGGTTTTTTCTGACTATGCTAATATTTTCAATGGAAAGACCTGCTCCAAATAACAATGAGAATTCCACCAATTTAGTGCCTTAATTCTTTTTGGGCCACTTATTTCTCAACTACCAGCCAAAACAACTCCAAAGCTTCTTTCCAAGTTAGTAGAGGACACATATTTACGCAAACGAATAGATAGATGTACAAAAGGAACAAAATTAAATATTACAATATGATCTGGGTAGGAGTCCCAATGAGTAAAATACAAATATCACTGCCATGAATATTAAATTAATGAGGTCATATTCATTAAACATGGTAGCCTGCTGACTTCAGGTACCTCAGTAGGATGCTAGTAAAAGTCACTTAAGCAGCTGATTTATTCGACCCTTGTGAATTTCACAGAAATCATAATCTATTGGGTAACTATTGTATTTTACTTTTTTGGAGCATGGATTGGATGATCCTGAAAGCCTTCAGATGGTTTTAAATCAGATGATTAAAATGTGGCCTGTGTGTGAGGAGATTTATTCTACAATAAAATATTCAAACTGGTCTATAAATTGATAAGCTGTAAAAAGTTTCATTGAACTGTGTTTTGTGGATTTCAAAGATACACAAAGCAAGAAAAAAAAATAAGGAGTATGTACTAGCATTAAAGCAAAGCTTTTTCTGGTTTCCTTGTGCTGATATCAATTAGATGGCCTACGGCAGATTTTATCCCAAAGCAGGAAGAATGTATTCAGACAACAATCTTCTCAATAGTAGGCTGGAGTGTAAGGTTCTGGGAGCATATTCATAAAAGCCAGTGACATAAGGAACTGATTATAGGCACATTTCTCTGCTAGCAAAAAGGAAAAGCATTAGCACGGTACCAAAATGGATAATCAGCAAGGGAAAAAAAACAATGTAGGAAGACCAAAGTAGGTAGATAGCTGTGGGTGCATGTTTTCTCTCTCTAAATAAACTGGGATGCTGAAAGAAAAGAAATATCTAAAAATATCTTTCTATGATATTTATTATTTATCTGACCATGTCTGGGCAATTGTGTAAATCAGTCGTTTTCATTATATAACTACTCTAGTATGCATTTTGTACCATTCTTCCATACACAAATAAACATGGCAGCTATAGCAACTTAAATCAACTACCCCAGACAGCTGTAAAATAAAAATGACAGTTACACACACTGGATATCTAATTCACGAAATAAATATATTTTAACACTAACAGAATATGTCTATACAGTTAGAATTATTTTATTATTTTATTTTCTTAGGCACATTAAACTAAAAGGCTACAAATGGCATAGTTTTCTATATCTTGCTAACGAAAAGATCCAAGGGTTTTTTTCCTCTTAAGTGACTGACACTTTTTCCCAGTTTCCCTTCACATAAGCTGTTGGCTAATCAGGAAAGTTTTCAGGACATATAATATGCCAACTCAGACATTTAATGGCAAATACATTAATGCTGAAGCTAAATAGGAAGCGGAAGCTCATTTTCTTAAATACATTATTTCTTTAAACAAACATTTAAAAACTACACTACTTTTTCTCTGCTATATTGTACCCATTCTTGTTTTCAAATGCAAAGCAAATTATTCTAAAGTAACATTCCCCCACTTCTTCTCTCTTTTAGTTTTGATTTCCTCCCCCCTCCTCCCCCGCAAGTTGTCCATTTGAGAAGTGAGTGATATAGTAATACAATGGGTCTTGTCCTGCTAAAAATTAAATCAATAGACATTTTGCTGCTGATTTCAGTGGGAGCAGAATTAGACCCTTACAGATACTACTTAGATTGTAATAGCTCCAGAGCAGGGGCTGTCTTTTTGACCTGTTTGTACAGCATCTAGCACCTTGGGGTCCTGGTCCATGACTAAGGACCCCAGGTAATACACAAATAATAATAATAGACCCTAATTAGGAATCAGTGCTCCAGCAAAACTTCATGGAAGAGGTTGCTATCCTTCTCCCTCACGTTCCTCTTACTTTATAAGAAATCCCAGCAAAACTAACATTTTCTTTTCAACAGGCAGCAGGTGATATGGGGCAAACATACTAGCCCTGTATGAGGTACTATTTTTAAAACTGGAGGGAAAATACACCACAACACCAATCAAAAACTAATGCATCGATCTCATGAAATGTAAATATGAAATAGAGTGCAAACAATGTTACCTTTCCCTGAAAAGGTATTATAGTTTATTCCACACCTATGTAATCGGTTTCATCTTCTCAAGTGTTTAAAAGCATATAAACCTAAGTAAACATAATAAATAAAATAAAGTATCAGAGCGGTAGCCGTGTTAGTCTGGATCTCTAGAAGCGACAAAGGTGCCACAGGACTCTGTCACTTAAATAAAATAAAGTTATCCAGACACAAGGCCAAATTCTATCCTCTGATACTTGCACAATTCACACTCGGTAAACATGACTACCTGGGGGCAGAATTTGGCCCTTGTTT
Source organism: Macrochelys suwanniensis (assembly GCA_033296515.1). Taxonomy (NCBI): domain Eukaryota; kingdom Metazoa; phylum Chordata; order Testudines; family Chelydridae; genus Macrochelys; species Macrochelys suwanniensis. The sequence goes on along the minus strand of CM065780.1, from coordinate 27,047,220 downwards.
GTAGTCTGCTGGAAAAATGTCAAAATATGTTGATTAAAAGACATGTTTTCAAGATCAGAAATCCTGAAATTCCAATGAAATTGTGAACACGGAGTCATCGTGATTTCCCAACACCAAATGTAGTTTATTTATCACAAGATAGGCTACAAATAGTTCTGCATTCTTATTAGTAGCTCCATCAAGTTCTTCAATGTCAGCTTTCATGGAGTCTCTCCTACAAACATTCTGCCTGCAGGCACCAACATGGGGAACAGAGGGTGGAGAAGGGTTTTCTTTTTTAGCCAAGTGGTTCAAAGAAAAATCACCACAAGAATTTGGGGAAGGATTTGAGCATTCTTAGGTTCATCCACTCACTATAACTCAACGCAAAAGGTTTTTTCAGATTCACCACACATGCAGTTCTTCTTCCCAGCAGACCTAGAGCACCCTGCAAATGCTGTAGTAGTAGGACTGATCATTTGGGCGGAGGATGCGCCTCATAACCTGCATTCTCACCTTTCTGTCTGCTCTAGGCAATTCGACGTGCAACATGTTCATTGACCCCCTTAGAGCGGAGCTCAGACTTTACCATGTTGAATGAGGGGAGAGGGGGGGAGCTGACTAACACAAGATCGTTTGCACAATACCAAATTAAAAACAGGGTTCGTGCGTGCGGAGCCCACGAGGCGGGTGGGGGGGGGGGGGGGTCTCCGGTCAGCGCGGAGGGGTTACAAGCTGCCCACGCCAGAAGCTACTTGCAATACCCAGCGGAGACGTGGCTTTTGTTTACAGCGGGATCTCTCCCGGCCCAGGCCGGCGATGGAGCAGCAGTGACCAGTATCCCTTCGCCGCCTCCGGGGACGCGCCCTTAAGAGCCCAAGCCAAGTAAACATTGGCGGCAGAGCATCAGTCCCAGGTCCTCCCCGGCGCTGTCCGACAGCCCCGGCCGGGTCTAGCGAGCGCCAGCCGGGCTCGCGGCAGCCTGGCACGGGCGCTGCACGCCAGCCAGCCGCCCTGAAGCTCAGGACAGAAGCAACAGGCTCAGCCCCCCCCCCCCCCCCAGCCGCAGCGGCTGCTTCCCCGGTATCGGCGCAAGGCCTTGCGGCGCCCTCCCCTCCTCCGAGCAAAATCCAGGGGCCGCCACCCCCCGCCCAGGAAAACTTTACCGCGGGGGAGGGGGGCCGGGTTATGGCTAAATCCCCGCTTTGGGGTGAGAGGGGAACATGCCCGAACCCCTCCCCGCATCCTTTTACCGTGACACCCAAGGGGGCCGCCGGGGGGGGGGACAAAGGCAGAGCCCCCCCCCCCCCCGCGGGGGGGCAAAGAGCCCCAGGCGCCCCCCGAACGGAGCGAGCGCTACCCTCCGGGGCAGCCCCCCCGGGCTCGCCGCCGCCCCGCCGCGCTCAGCTTACCCGGCTTGCCGCTCCAGGCACCCCGCAGCCGAGCCGGGGGAGCGGGGGAAGGGGGGGGGTGAGGGGAGGGAAGACCACTTGCAGCCCTCGCTTGCTGGCTCTGCAGCCCTTCCTGCCCCCCCCCCCCCCGCCCCCAAGTAACGGCCCCGAGAGGAGGTGCGGGAGACACACGCAGAGGCGACCATGAAACTTAATCCTGGCCAACCATCCGGCGGCTAGACGGCGAGCCGCCCCCTCCCCCTTCCCTCCCAGCTACCCGCCGTCCTTAAGCCGAGCCCCGCAGAAGTGGGAGTAGGAACCCGCTGCGGAGAAGGAGCCATGACAACAGCAGCCAGCAACAGGAGGGGCCCCGCTTGCTGCCCTCGCTGCGTCTGCCCTGCGCCCTGCCTGCCGAGGGAAGATGCGGGAGGGCCTCGGGGCTGCTTTGCTCAAAGGCACACTTGCTTGCAAAGTGGCGGCCTCCGCATTCGCATGCCACAAGCGTGTCTTCTTGCGGGGGAGGGACGCGATGGCTCCTGTAACACTAACACACACACAAACGGTTTGTGGAGACAGAACGCTGCGTAGTGCCGTCCCGCTGGGGGCTGCAAATTCAGGCCCCGATCCCGACCGGCAAACACACAGGACTACACTAGTCAGTAAAGTAACGCACGCGGTTTGGCGCAGGAGTGGGGCTTTAGTGGCCTTTTAAAAACACCGTCCCAGCTGGTCTGGCCCCACGCAGCTTTTAAGCGTTATTCCCTGTAGCCGATTACCTAGTTCTCTTTCCACTCTAATTTTAAAGGGACATCAACTTGCAGTGCAATCATTTTTTAGAATGTGTTGTTTCTGATACTAGACCTGACCCGCCTCCTCTCCTGCCAGTTTTTGTGGTTTTGCGGTCACCTTTTCCTGTGTTTTTAAATGTTTTTCTCTCCCGCTTACTGTGAGAAAAGCACAAGAAATGACTGTGCACACGGGCACATTGCAAGTGACCATACCAAGTGCGATGAAATGTATAAAGGAAATTGAAAAAAATAGTGCTAGAGTGATTGTCCCCCCTACTTCCTCTGAGAAACTGTTACACCATCAAATGGGTGTTATCACTAGTACATTTGGGCCTAATCTTGTATCTCTTACTCAGGTAACACTTTTATTAATTCAGGAAAGACTGCATAAATGACCCCTCCCCACTACAGTTTTCTTGTTACTGCTAGCCCTTCTAAAACTGACTGAATGTGAAGAGATTTTTCTTACAGAGAAAAAAATGGGGAAGATGTATTATACTGTACAAAGTAAATAAGGGAACCAAGCATCCTGCTGTTTCTTCAGGGAAAGGGATATTTTGTTCAGGGTTTGAACAGAGAAGGGAAGGAGAAAACTCCTTGAAATAGTTTTTTGTTATTAAATAGGATTGTGGGGCTAAAAGAAAGGGGAGGTTTGGGGGGGGGTTAAACCTTTATTTGAATTTGAAATAATATCCAAAAAACACAGATGGATATCACTGTGTACCCCCACACACACACCCCTAGAGTAAAATACAACTACTATGTAAGTGGAATAAAAGCAATGACAGTGAAATTTATTTTCAGCACAAAAAGGAATGCTAATGCTTTTTTTCTTATGTTTGCTGAGCATTTTGCTTCCTATCTGATGTACTTTTTTATTTAGTAACCATCACTAGTGTCATTATTTTCCTTTATATTGCCAAGAAATCACCTCTTGTTCCCTGTTTACTCAGGCAGCTCTGTTGTGATAGCATCCTTAGTACCAGAAAGGAGGCAGGCTCACCCTGCTGAATATGTCATGTTGCAGTTGACTGGGGCCTGGTACTGTGTGTTGATTTGCTTGTTTTTGTTTTGATTTGGTTTATTTTGTCAAAATGTAACTGAAATGTAAACATTGCCACATTAGGTCAATAAAAGACACCATTGTGTTCTTCAGCTTAAATACAGTAAAAACATTGTCCTTTAGCTAAATGGGATTGTACTGGACTGTATCGGAGCAGAGATCCTACTACTACAGCCATGGTATTAAACTCAAACATATACAACCTGGAGGGGTTCTATTTTGTCTCTTAGTCCATTATGTTATGGTTTGTCCGCTGATCTTTTAAACTAAATAGCAGTGTTATATTTGTTACAGTGATAGTTCTGTATTCTACTGGGCTTCTCTAAGTTCCCCAGTAATTTTGCAGTTTGCGCACACATTTTTGTACCAGCCCAAAATTTAAAAAGTAAATTACAGCTTATTTGCTTGTGTAATTACTAGCTGTAATTAAATAATCACATAAATCACATAAAATAACCTGCAGAAGAACAGAAACACAGGAGCAGACTATGTGTGTTAGTGACTGCTCCATATTGGGGGAGTGGAAGAGCTACAAAGCACCTGTGGCCAGGAAGCACTGTGCTTTGGTGAAGCGGAATGCTTCCTGGAGCTCTTTGACACCCATTTTACCATCACTTATAGGATGTAGCATGTACTCCCCCCTGCACCTACCCAGCTCCATTGATCAGTAGAGGGAATAGGGGTAGGGACACCACCTCCATAGAAAATTTGGAGTCACTTGCAGCCCGGGTTGTGCTAACTGGGAATGGTGTTTGTGCTCTGGGGAGTGTAGTTGTCCTCACACAGAAATTAAGCACCACCAAATTAAGCAGGGCCAGCAGTCTTAGGTCTCATCAAGTAAATGCCAAAATCCTTCAGACAATATTACAAATTAAATCAATGGAAGTTTGGGTGTTCAGGCCTTTAGAAAACTCTAGACACTTTATTTAGGAGCCTAGCTGATGCGTGGAGACTTCTTTGTTTTTAATTCTTAGCCTAGGAATTTTGGTTTTTTTCCTCTTAGGAACCCTTATCAATTCATTGCAAATGTGAGATGTGGTGGCACATGCTATATTACGTTGTGTAGCAAAGCTTAGGGTTTAACAACAAGACTTTTAAGTTTTCAGCAGAAAAGAAAGTATTAACAAATTGGGAAAGTGAAGGAAGCCAGCCCCATACTGGAAGGGCACACAGGTGGAATGGAGGAATCCCACCCTTAGCTAGGGCATACCTTTTAACGGATATAAAGGAGGCTGATGCTTCTTCATACACTGATATCACTCCTGGGAACATTAACGTTGACAGAAAAACAGGCTGTGGTGATAGGAGTTAGATCATTAGGACAGACAGACAGTTGGGAATGTGGTGGTGACCATGAGAACCAGTTAGTGATCTCTGCACGCCAATTTCGAAGGTGGTTGGTAAATACAGTAGTACAAGTAGAATGCATTACAATTCATTCAGTACTCTGCACCAGCTAAAGGGGGGGGGGGGGCATGTGTCCTCCTCACATGACTCCACATGACTCCTTATGCCCCGCGTTCTCTCCCTCCCCATGATCCATCCCACGTTACCTGGGGAGGGGGTGCTCTGTCCTCCTCCCGCTGCACTGGAGACTTCTGAACTGCAGGGCTCTCCCGGGAACTGCAGCAGCGAAAGGAGCAGAATGTGGTGCCACTAGGCGGCCCCCACTGGCAGCTCATTCAGCGTGGCTGTACCACCCTCAGCCCCGCCTCCAGCCCTGTCCTCCTGGGAGGCTGCTGTACAGACCCCAGACAGGAGATGCAGCTGTGTGGAAGGGCTGGGGGCCGTACAGCTATGCTAGAGGAGCTGCTGGCATGGAGCCGCCCAGAGGCCCCACGTTCTGCTCCTCCTGTGTCTTTCCGGTATAGAGCACCAACTATAAATATCTTACTGGTATGGCATACCGGACTGCCCTATTTGCAGATCATAGATACTACACCGTTTTCATTGGAGGGAAAGATGTGAACTACTTAGCTTATAATGGTCTAAATTAACCGTATCAACTCAGGAAAGCAATCTGAGTTCATTGTAAACAGCTAAATTAAGGTCTCTGGTCAATGTGCAGCTTTGGTTAAAAAAAAAAAAAGAAAGAAAACATGTTAGGAGCATGAGACTTTGGTTGGGGGTAGACTATCCCACGTCTGCCTCTTGTGGAATTCTGGTTCTCTCCTCTGAAGCGGCTGCTGCTGGCATCTGTTGGAGACAGGATATTGGACTGAGTGGACCACAGATATGATACAGTATGGCAATTCCTGTGTTCCTAGGAAAATCAATTAGAGCTTGATTTTTTACCTAGAGCAAAGTGACTTAAAGTGCTTACTGGAAAAAACATTAGTTCAGTAAGGTCAAGTTCTAGTCTTGTTTACACTCCATGACATCTCACAAGTCAAAGACAGTGAAGTCAATAGACTTACAGGAAATGTAAGGCAGGCCAGAATTAGGCCCACAAGGTAATTATCCATGTTAGGTATATAAAAATATCTACTGTATAACAACTTCCAAGTGTGCTGTGTAGTTGTAGTGGATCTATCTTTTTAGTGTGTATAATATTAGGTGAGGCATGTTCCTTAAATTCTCAAGTAAAATGACATTTACATCATCTTTCGCCATGTCTCTTGATTTATACATTAGGCAGGTTACATCTATTAAAATTCATAAAAAGTACTCAGCCCTTGCTTATATTAACTTGCACTGGCATAACTATACCCATTTAAGCACACTGTCTATAGCAGGTGTTTGTGTGATGCAAGACCTACTTCACACCACTTCAACAGGTCTAGATTAGAAGTTTATACAAGTGTAACATTTTTTGTTATACGAGTATGGGTTCTCTTCAGCCTTTGTAAAGGAAAATATGCAGAAATAAATTACATAGATCCATTAGTAAATGGGGATAGTCTAGGGGAGTGGCTAGGAAGACAGTTGATAAACAATCTGATGGCTGAGTAATTAGCTAGTTTATTCTGTTTTTCCTTTTTAGATGAGGTCCTACCACAGAGGGCAGAAGAATGAAATGATTCACTCAGATTCCTTCAAGAACAATGATATCTCCCCAACCCAACCCTTCCTCAGAGAGAGGATGACACTCTTAAGGCTTTTAGGGATTTGTTGGCTGTTGTATGAAACAATGTATTTATTTTCTCAGGTCTTTTCTTGTTGTTGTAACTGTACTGAAGAAAATATAAATTTGAGCTACTGTATTTTCCCCCCAAAATCAAGGACATTAAACTCAAAATATGTTCAAATTTTAACCAGAAAATAATACATAACTATAAACACTAAACAGTTTCATAAGCCATGTGAGTTTTCCTAAATTACAGAGTATTGCCCCGCCCGACCCCCTAAAGGGCTTGCCTAGCCATTTGAAAGGTTTGCAAACAATGATAGTATAACTGTCCCTATAGAAACATACATTCAAATGCAAAATAATGTTCCCCTATATTTTCAGCATAAAAATAATGCTTCAAAATCAGAAGGCAAAACAAACAGCAATGCAGCTGGTGGTAACACCCTTCATGTTATGATGTAAAGTTAAAATTAGGAACTCTGTCAAGGTTGGTGTTTGGGATTCATTCCATTTTTGGATTATTGTACTGGCAAGTACAGAATATTAGTTTGATTTATTAGAGCATATATTTTGGCAAGAGTATTGCATAGATTTGCATTTAGGGGGGTGAGGAGGGAGGACGATCGTCTCCCCTGGAGACATACTCTAAGTGTTATTACTATTGGTGGTTACACATTGCCTGAAGGGTAGAGTATGCCTTAAGGTAGAACAGAATCAAAAATCTCATAAAAGGTATGTTAATTATTTATAACTACAGAACAAATTATTTGAAATTACAGCAAATTAAAAGGGAATTTATTTATATACAAACATGATGGTTTAAAACCGTAGGCCTGGCTCTTGGTAGAATAGTGTAGCCAAATAAGTGACAAAGCACATTAACCTTATCATAGATTATTCAGATGCAGAATACCTACAAGGAAAAGCTGGTTTGGTTAGATTAAGGCTATTTTAAGAACTGCTGTACTTTCTGCAAGGTGACCACAGATTTGACAGACCCCAGTCGCAGACCACTAAGGTTAATGACTCTTTCAGAAATGCTGCAAGGGATGCAGTCCAGATACAATGCGACATGGAAGACTCATTTATACAACAGTTTGTTCCAGGATTTAAAGAGGCAAGATGTCTTTTTAATAAAGTTTGAATTAGAAAAATGGATAGTGCCTAGATTAGGACTGTGGATTTAAAAGAAAAAGAAAGGGAGCTGACCAATTCTGTGGCTAGTTATGTTGTCCTGGGTGTTAACATGGTGTCACGTGGTTAAGTGACATTGTATTCCTTTGTTTCCATTCTCTGTCCTCTCATCACTCAGGAGGATACATTCAGCTGAGAAGAGTCCATGCTAAACCAAAAATGTATTTGCGAGGGAGGGGAACCATATTTGCAAGGACATTTCTACAGCAAAATTTATTTATTTTTAGAATAAACTCTCTTATGGTAGATCAGTGGCACTAAGCTGAAGCAGTCCATTGTAGTAGAGCTACAGTTCATCACATGGATATCACCACCTCCATGTGTGATCCAAAAGCAGTTAGTCAAATAACTTATTTAATAAAAAAGGCAACATTTGACAAATCAAGGTTTCTGATGTTCAGTCAGCACTGTGATCGATCTTCGATTACACAGTACGTAAATATGGAACCTCAGCCTTCTTTTAGTTATAAATGCTCTCTCCTCACACTATGCCTACTTCCCCCTCCCTCCAAAATTGGCGGGGGTGGGAGGGGGACTGTTTTGTTTGGATTTCCTGGTATAGCCTTTTTGTCATACCTTCACTAAAAGGCATGTGGTCAATTGACTCTCCATTCACTAACATGTATGCATCGTGCCACAGAATGCTGACACCCTATCACACATTTTAGATAAGCAGTTTCCATTCCTTGGAGCATCAGAAATATAATTTCCAGTTCCAAGCAAAGAGCAGCAACAGGACTCCAGGTTGATAGAGCAGGCAATAATAGGCACAAAATGTAAGAAGTGATATCTCAACGTCAGCAAGGCTTTTGATAGCGTCTCACATGACCTTCTCATAAACTAGAGAAACGTATCCTAGACAAATCTACTAGAAGGTGGGTTCACACCTAGTTGGAAAAGTGTATTCAGAGTAGTTATCGATGGTTCATAGTCAAGCTGGAAGGGCATAGCAAGTGGGGTCCCACAGGGATCTGACCTGGGTCTGATTCTATTCAAGATTTTCATAAAATTATGTGGATAGTGGCATATAGAGTACATTTATAAAGTTTGTGGACATCAAGCTGGGAGTTGTTGCAAGTGCTTTGGAGGACAGGATTAGAATTCAAAGTGATCTTGACAAACTGGAGAAATGGTATGAAATAAATAGGATGAAATTCAATAAGGACAAATGCAAAATAGTACACTTAGGAAGGAATAATCAATTACACAAATGAGAAATGACTGCCTAGGAAGGAGTACTGCAGAAAAGGATCTGAGGATTATAGTGAATCACAGACTATGAATTAATGTTGGGGGGGCGGGGGGGGGGAATACTGAGTCCTACCACATCCTCCCTGACATTACAGGAAATATAATAAGCAGGGAGTTCTTTCAATAGACCCCCTTCTATTGAATAGACCCCACATGGTTTGACTTTTGATAAGCAGATTCTCTTGTGGATAAGAAATTATCCATTAAGTAATATTGGTGTGAAGCCACAGTACCCACTGAAGTCAATGGAGTTGCTGAGGATTTACATGTGTGTAACAGAGCAGAGTTTATCGGTCTCTGCAATGCTCAATACATGCTAGAAATTGTACTTTATTTTTTTTAAAAGTTAAGTATACTACAGAAATACAAGAATTTGTTGGATAATCTGTACCCTGGCACATTATTTTCCCAACAAATGTCTGGGTAGTTGAAGTCCCCCATTACCACCAAGTCCTGTGCTTTGGATGATTTTGTTAGTTGTTTAAAATATCCTCATTCACCTCTTCTTCCTGGTTAGGTGGTCTGTAGTAGACCCCTACCATGACATCCTCCTTGTTTTTACCCCTTTTATCCTTACCCAGAGAAGCTTTCAACAAGTCTGTCTCCTATTTCCATCTCAACCTCAGTCCAAGTATATACATTTTTAATATACAAGGCAACACCTCCTCCCTTTTTCCCCCTGCCAGTCTTTCCTGGGCAAGATGTACCCTCCTATGCCAATATTCCAGTCATGTGTATTATCCCATCAAGTCTCTGATGCCAACTATGTCATAGTTTATTAACTAGCATTTCAAGTTCTTGCTTATTCCCCATACATTTCACATTAGTATACAGACATCTAAGATGCTGATTTGATTTCCTTCTACATTCTCTCGTCTTTCCCTTATCCCTGCTATAATGGCACATGCTTTCCCCAGGTTTTGAACCTTCTCCCAGGTATCTGTGTTTTGGACTTACCTGTGGGCTTTTATCGCCTGTCCCCATCAAACCTAGTTTAAAGCCCACCTCACTAGGTTAGCCAGTCTGTATCCAAAGATGCTCTTCCTCTTCCTTGATAGGTGGGCTCCATCTCTGCTTAGCAGTCCTTCTTGGAACAGCATCCCATGGTCAAGGAATCTGAAGACCTCTTGGTATACCATCCTTGCAGCCAGGCATTCACCTCCAGGATGCATCTGTCTCTGCCTGGGCCCCCTTACCCTTGACCGGGGAATGATCGAAGAGAGCACCACCTACACTCCCAACTCCTTCACCCTTGCTCCCAGAGCCCTGTAGTCACTTCTGATCTGCTCAGGGTCATACCTCGTAGCATCATTAGTGCCCACATGGATGAGTAGCACGGGGTAGTAATCAGAGGGCTGGATGATCCTCGACAATCCCTCCATAAAGTCTCAGATATGGGCCCCTGGCAGGCAGCATATCTCACAGGATGCCATGTCAGGGCAACAGATGGGTGCCTGTGTCCCCCCTCAGAAGAGAGTCGGTAACCACCACTACCCTATGTTTCCTCCTGGGAGTGGTGGCTGCGATCCTCCCAGCGTTAGGGGTACATGGCTTCTCCTCCTCCCCCTTTGGGGGTGATTCCTCGTTGCATGTTGCCAGGGCAGCATAACAGATTTTCATCACTATGGTGGGTGGGCTGGGACTAGGGGTGGAGCACTGCCAACTGTCAGAAGTAACAGGCAGCCAGTGTCCTCCCCGTGACAGAGCTATATCTCCTCCCCCGGTGGCATGACAACAGTCCTTTCTAGCTGGATAGCTTCCTCAACCTGGGACATCTCCATATGAATACTCTCTATGAATTCCTCATGGGCACGACTGCTCCTCAGCCTAGTCACCTCCTCCTGTAGCTCTCCCACCTGCTTCTTGAGAGATTCTGCCAGCAGGCACCTTTCATACTGGACTGTCCCCCTGCCTGGCTTTCTGAGAGTGGGAGATGCAGGCCACAGTCTCTGCAAATCCACACCAGGGTCTGGGTAGAGGTATCCATGGTTAAGTTCTCTGTTTGGATGCAGGTGAAGGAGACAGGGACAGTGTTAGCTAGCTATGTTTCAGCACCAACAATGCCAATAACCAACTCCATCCACCAATCAGTGCCTGTAAGAGTCCTTATAGCACTGAGAGCAAAGCATAGGGTTCTGGGTTCCTCATAAAACATCTTTTCAATTTTCTGGCCTGAGTCAATAATCAAATCTACAGCCAGTAAGCTTCTCAATGTGCTATGAAAAGAAAGCCTCCACTGAGCTGTGATTTCCCCCACCTCTATCAGATGCTTGCTTTTAGGTTTGTCCCCTTAGCAAAAAAAAAAAAAAATAAAAAATGAAGAGGATGTGGATTTAAGGATTGCAAAGTGATGAATTTTGAAACTGATGTTACTAATATTTTAACACCATATAATTTATGAGCAGAGAGAAAATAATACAAATTCTGTTTGACACCTACATCATTTTGGGAACTTTGATATTGATTTTGCAGGTCTAAATTGCAAAATAGTATTAAAAAATTGAAAAATTAATGTCACTAAACACATGGGGAGAGAAAGAATGCCAAAAGGTAGAAAATACAGACAGATCTTAGCTCCTGAGAGATATAACCCTATATTGCAGTAAGATATGAGTTTCTTAAACAAGTGGTACCCAATTCTGGCCCCCAACCCACACCCTATATGTTACTCTGCTGGCATATAAGAGTTGTACAGGTGCTGAAGCCCGCTGCAGAATTCCCCCAGTGCAAGAGCAGTGTGGGGTGCTGTCTGCCCCCCCTTCACACACACAGCCCTCAGCATAAGAGATGTGCCAAGGTAGATCCAGGAAGAAGCATGTTAGGGGCAGAAGTTGAATATCAATAGTGCTGAGCATTATGGCAATTCTGGACTGCTCCAGGCTGTGGTACAGCCTATGGATAGCCTAGATCGGGGTAGGCAACCTATGGCACGTGTACCAAAGGTGGCACGCGAGCTGATTTTCAGTGGCACTCACGCAGCCTGTGTCCTGGCCACCAGTCTGCAGGGCTCTGCATTTTAATTTAATTTTAAATGAAGCTTCTTAAACATTTAAAAAACCTTATTTACTTTACATACAACAATAGTTTAGTTCTATATTATAAACTTATAGAAAGAGACCTTCTAAAAATGTTAAAATGTATCACTGGCACGCGAAACCTTAAATTAGAGTGAATAAATGAAGACTCGACACACCACTTCTGAAAGGTTGCCGACCCCTGGCCTAGATAAGGCTGCCATAAGTTAGAGCAGGGGCTGCAATAGCCCGCAGCCAGCCCAGAATCTTTTTCCTGCACTTCCCCTGGACTGCACCTTCTGTGCCGTGCCTATTTTGTGACAGTTCATTGTTCCACACTGGAATAACTGGGTCATATTCTGATCCCAGTTACACTGGTGCAAGTCAATGAGCTACGCGCTAGTGTAAGTGACAGCAGAATTAGTCCCTATACAGCTTTTACTAAAAATAGAGACAGGCACAAACTGGAACTGCCAAATCTAAAATCTGTATCCACAGCCAGAACTTGTCTGTATGTCTTGTGTCCATGTCTGTAGTAGTCTCAAATTCTTCTTCAATGCTTAGCCAGACAGTCGGCCATAGCAATTGTTCGCTATTTGGTCCGTTCCTGCACAACCGCAAAGATTTGATGGCCTGAGAGTCCAACTGGGGAATCCAGTCTCAAACTGGATTACTTAATTCAAACAACCCTCCAACGTTTGGAAAAAAATGGATGTGGATCTAGTTCAAATTTATAAAGGAAAACCAAGAAATAGCTTTAATTGGTAAACCAGTGTCCATGGCAGTTGAGGCTCTGTTGACAGTATGCGGAGAGTAACTTACTCTGTTTTGAGTCAGATACAGGAACTTTATCTTTCCCAGCCCTGCAACAAATAAATTTGGAGAATAACTTCATGTGTCCATTTTGCCTACTCACTTTCAGATGTCACTAACTTCTTCTAGGCATCAGCAGTCAGCTGGAGAAGCAAGAACTAAGTATGGGACTAACACTTATGCATTGCTTACAAGAGGGTCTTCCATAAAAGCTCAGCATTAGTCACAGGGGGTAAGTGATTTTTCACTCTTGATGGGAGATTTGAGAAATCACATTTTCTGTGCGAACATAAAAGTCTTGTAACCCAGAGTACTGAAGGAACTCATTAAGACCAGGGGGGACTTGCAAACTCTAGAAATTAAAGAATTTGAACATCTGTTAAAGCTCAGTAAGTGTTTCTCCAATGAGAAAAATAATAAATCGGATAGACTTTCAGAATAGAAGCTCAAACAAAACAAACAAAAAAAGATAGATACTTCAAATTAATTTGGCAGATGGCTCAGTAAACTAGGATCTGGGACAATTCTCAGAAAGAGTCTTAATTTCTCTTCAAAATTGTGAATACATCAACTGAACACCCCCAGAAACACTAAGAAATTTAAGGATTACATTTACCAGGACTGTCAGATAAGAAGAAGCGTGCACTACAGGCAAACACTCATCACTGGAATTCACTACATCTATTAGAGAATCATAAAATGGGAAAGGCAGCCAGTCCAGATTAGCTTCTCTATTTAATCAGGCATCCAGCATGGCTTAGACATAGTGTAGGGTTTATCCTGCCTCTTCATAGTCAGAGCTATTATTATCTAGCACTAAATGTAACATTAACATTTCACTAATTCACTGGGGAGAAACCCTTGCAGCGCGTGGAAGCTACTGACATTTCCCATTGTTAAATTACACTATGATAAAATATTGGTAACATTTCTAACTGAAGATGAGATACACAAAATAGCTGATCGGGACTGGCTTTAATAGTTTACCTGAGCCAGGTGCAGAAATAGTTGTCACAGTCTTTGTTTGTAAAGAGTTGAGGCTGACTGAAGGGATGCAAGAACATTCTGTGTGCTCTACATTTTTGACTCGTATAGTAAATGCATTATCAAATTCAGCCCTGGCATGAATAACTGGAATGCCCATCAAAGTCAGTGGAAGTTGGCTCTTCCGCCAATACTGAACTTGACCCTAAATCCAGAGACAGAAAAAGCCAGTGTCTGACACCAATATGTAGCTAACTCAAATCAAACCAGCTGAAGTCTCTTTCAACAGCATCAAAGGAGAAGAGCTAGTATGAATGCTTTATATTTACAAAGCACCTTTCATCAAGAAGAGCCAGACCCTAGAGTGATTAAGAATAATTAAACTAATAAATTGACCAAGACATCAATTCCTGTGTTTATCAGTGCTGTTATTTAAATGATAGAATAAGATAATACATTAGATAGAATAAGATAAAACAATATTTTATATTTCCAGTTGGAAGAAGGTGAAGCCAGACAAATTCAAAACAGAAATAAACAGTGAGGGTGATTAACCATGGGAACAAACTATCAAGGAAAGTTGTGGATTCTCCATTTCTTGACGTCTTCAAGACTGGATCCCTTTCTGGAAAATATGTTTTAGCCAGACACAGGTTATTGGGCTCAATACAGGAGTAACTGGGTGAAATTTAATGGCTTGTGATGTACAGGAGGTCAGGTTAGATGATATAATGGTCCCTTCAGGCCTTACTCTCTGAATGTATGAATACAGACTAGGAGTCCCACTGAAGCTACCTCCTCCATCTTCTCTCTCTGCATGTCACTAAGGCCTGGTCTACACTAAGAGTTTATATCAAATTTAACAGCATTAAATCAAATTAACCCTGTACCCGTCCACACAACAACACCATCTATTTCGACATAAAGGGCTCTTAAAATCCATTTCTGTACTCCTCTCCGACGAGGGGATTAGCGTTAAAATTGATATTGCCATGTCGAATTAGGGTTAGTGTGGACGGAATTCGACGTTATTGGTCTCCGTGAGCTATCCCACAGTGCACCACTGCGACCTCTCTGGACAGCAGTCCCAGCTCGGATGCTCTGGCCAGGTACACAGGAAAAGCCCCGGGAACATTTGAATTTCATTTCCTGTTTGGCCATCGTGGCGAACTCAGCAGCACAGGTAACGATGCAGAGCTCTTCAGCAGAGGTGACCATGCAATCCCAGAATAGAAAGAGGGTTCCAGCATGGACAGAACGGGAAGTGTTAGATCTGATAGCAGTCTGGGGAGATGAATCCGTGCTATCAGAGCTACGATCAAAAAGATGGAATGCAAAAATCTATGAAAAAATCACCAAGGCCATGACGGACAGAGGATACAGCAGGGATGCAACGCGATGCCGCGTTAAAATTAAGGAGCTGAGACAAGCGTACCAGAAGACCAAAGAGTCAAACAGACACTCCAGGTCAGATCCCCAGATAATGCCGCTTCTACGCTGTGCTGCATGCCATCCTAGGGGGGGCCGCCACCACTACCCCACCCATGTCAGTGGACTCCGAGAATGGGGTATTCTCATCAGTCGCTTCCGCTGATGTTTTTGTGGACGGGGAAGATGATGAGGGGGATGATGAGGACGAGGTGGTCGACAGCGCTCTGCAGGGCGATTTCCCTGAAAGCCAGGAACTTTTCCTCACCCTGACAGAGATCCCCTCCCAACCCTCCCAAGGCGGTACCCCGGAACGTGAAGCCGGAGAAGGCACATCAGGTGAGCGTATCTTTTGAATTGAAAAAACATGGTTGTAAAGCAATTGGTTTTTAATGGTTACTTTGCCCTGAGGACTTGGGATGCATTTGTGGCCAGTAGAGCTACTGGAAAAGTCTGTTAACATGTCTGGGGATGGAGCGGAAATTCTCCAGGGACATCTCCATGAAGCTCTCCTGGAGGTACTGTGAAAGCCTTTGCAGAAGGTTTCTGGGGAGAGCAGCCTTATTGCATCCTCCATGGTAGGAAACTTTACCACGCCAGGCCAGTAGCAAATACTCTGGTATCATGCACGGCAAAGACTGGCAGCATACGGCCCCAGTGTTTGCTGGCATTCAAGCAATATCCTTTCTCTGTCTGTGTTATCCTCATCAGAGTGATATTATTCATGGTATCCTGTTTGAAATATGGGAATTTAATTACGGGGACAGTCAGAGGGGGCCGTTTCTACTGGGCTGTTTCCCTGTTCCTGAAAAGAAATCCTCCCCGTAGTTTCCAGCCAAGCAGTGGGGGCGGGGGACCCTTCACGCTGAGCGGTTGGTGTTCGGATAGCAGGGATCTTACCTGATATGAGCCACGCGGCAGGGGAGGGGAGGGAAAGGGGCCGTTCATGCTGGGCAGTTGGCGTTCAGCTAGCAGGGACCTTCCCTGGTCCCAGCCACGCGGTGGGGGCGGAGAGGGGTGCCGTTCAGGCTGGGTAGTTGGCGTTCAGCTAGCAGGGATCTTCCCTGGTTCCAGCCACGCAGTGGGGTGATGGCGAAAGCCAGCATCCCAGAGAATGGGATGGCTGGAGTTACTTTGTTTTGAGTTACTTGGCTTTGAGCGTGAAAGGAGGGCACTGCTGTTAATTAAGGTTTCCGAAGCCGAAAGTCTACGGCTTACCATGGCCGCCCACTAGCCAAATTCCGTTGCCCAGCCCTGCGTGTGTGATCTGTACACCAAAGCCCCAGGCACTCAATATAAAGATGCAAAATGCGACCTTGTACTGAAAGTATATTTGGTAGGTACTGTGAATGGTGCTGTTCACCGCGAAAGAGTATATGCATCGTTATGTAAAATGTATCTTTTTAAAAAATTCACTCCTTTTTTTCATCCCACAGCTGCAACTGTTCCTAAGCTTCCCCCGGCATCTCCCTCCCAAAGGCTGTTGCAGATAAGGTGGAGAAAGAAACGCACACGCGACGAGATGTTCTCTGAGCTAATGCAGTGCTCCCGCACTGAAGTAGCTCAGCAGACTGTGTGGAGGGACACAATGTCCCAATACAAGCAAGCAGGGAGTGAACGGGAGGACAGGAGGGACGCTCGAGCTGAGAGGTGGCGGCAGGAAGACCAGAGGGTGACAGAGGTGATGCTTGGGCTACTGCAGGAGCAAACCGACACGCTCTGGCGTCTGGTGGATGTTCTGCAGGAACGGAAGCAGGATGACAGACTGCCGCTGCAGCACATCTGTAACCGCCCTCACCCCTCCCCAAGTCCCATAGACTCCTCACCCATAGTCCCCAAAACTCAGGGGGGAAGGCTACATGCGAACAACCACTCCACCCCAGCGGATTGCTCAAGCAGAAGAAGGCTGTCATTCCCCAAGTTTTGAAACAGCCTTTCCTTAACCTCCTTCCTCCACCCGCACCCCACCCTGGCCACCGTCCCAGTTCTCTCCCTTTCTTCCCAAATCTTGAATAAAAAATTGTTGTTTGTGAAACAATGGTGCCTTTATTTCCTTTCAAAGCAAGGTGCGCTCAAAGAGGGGGATGGGGGGTTGGATGGGGGTTGGTAATTAGAGAGGATAGGCAATATAAACAGAGTAAACAAACGGGGGCAGGTTCTCATCAAGGAGAAACAAACATAAGAGAGTCACTGGTTACCCTGGTCAGTCTGGAAGCTAGTTTTCAAAGCTTCCCTGATGCGCACTGCGTCCCGCTGTGCTCTTCTAATCGCCCTGGTGTCTGGCTGCGCGTAAGCTGAGGCCAGGCGATTCGCTTCAACCTCCCACCCCGCCATAAACGTCTCCCCCTTACTCTCACAGAGATTGTGGGGGAGCAGCAAGCAGCAATAACAATGGGTATATTGGTTTCGCTAAGATCTGAGCGAGTCAGTAAGCTTCGCCAGCGCCCTTTCAAACGTCCAAATGCACACTCCACCACCATTCTGCACTTGCTCAGCCTGTAGTTGAACAGCTCCTTACTACTGTCCAGGGCGCCCGTGTATTGCTTCATGAGCCAGGGCATTAAGGGGTAGGCTGGGTCCCCAAGGATCACTATAGGCATCTCCACATCCTCAACTGTTATTTTCTGGTCTGGGAAGTAAATACCTTCCTGCAGCCGTCTAAACAGACCAGAGTTTCTGAAGACGCGAGCGTCATGAACCTTTCCCGGCCATCCGACATTGTTGGTGAAACGTCCCTTGTGATCCACCAGTGCTTGCAGCACCATTGAAAAGTAACCCTTTTGGTTAATGTACTGGCTGCCCTGGTGGTCCGGTCCCAAGATAGGGATGTGAGTTCCGTTTATAGCCCCACCACAGTTAGGGAATCCCATCGCAGCGAAGCCATCTACTATCACCTGCACATTTCCCAGGGTTACTACCTTTGACAGCAGCAGCTCAACGATTGCGTTGGCTACTTGCATCACAGCAACCCCCACAGTAGATTTGCCCACTCCAAATTGATTTGCTACTGACTGGTAGCTGTCAGGCATTGCAAACTTCCAGAGGGCTATCGCCACTCGCTTCTCAACTGTCAGGGCTGCTCTCATCCTGGTGTCGTGGCGCTTCACAGCAGGGGACAGCAAGTCACAAAGTTCTAGGAAAGTGCCCTTACACATGCAAAAAAGTTTTGCAGCTACTGGGATTCATCCCAGACCTGCAGCACTATGCGGTCCAACCAGTCTGTGCTCATTTCCTGGGCCCAGAATTGGCGTTCCACGGCATGAGCCTGCCCCATTGCCACCAGGATGTCTAATTTGCGGGGTCCCGTTCTCTGAGAGAGGTCTGTGTCCATGTCCTCGTCACTCTCATCACCGTGCTGACTACTCTCCTGATTTCTCAAGTTTCGGTTCTGGATAAAGCGCACGATAATGCGCGAGGTGTTGACAACGACCATAACTGCTGCGATGATCTCACCAGGCTCCATGTTCGCCGCACTATGGCATCTGCGCTTTCAATCCAGGAAAAAGGGCGCAAAATCATTGTCTTCCATTGCTTTCCCGGAGGGAGCGGGGGAGTGACGGTTCAATGATGACATGTACCCATAACCACCCACTACAAATTTCTTGGCCCATCAGGCATCGGGAGCTCGACCCATAATTCAAATGGGCAGCGGGAACTGTGGGATACCTACCCACAGTGCACCGCTTGGAATGTCAACGCTTGCCCCGATACTGTGGCTCACACCGCCGATTTAATGTACTTAGTATGGACACACACATTCGACTTCATAATATCGGTTTGCAAAAATCGATTTTGGTAAAATCGGACTACTGTCGTAGTGTAGACATACCCTAAGATGCTGTCCTTCGCAGGTAGGCCTAATACCATTACTACTTAACAATATACCAATTGGCCTCATATGCTGGAATATTAGTCACTGAAATAAATTCAACATATGTACTACTGCAGTGTATTTCATTCTCATTTGTAGTGAATGATATGAACCATTTCTCAAGTTGTTATGCCACTTAGCAGTTCCCAGTATCCTCATATGGTGCCAAATCCAAAGACCCACTGAAATCAGCTGAAAGATTTCCAGTATTTGAAAGAATGCAAGCTCAGATTTAAAGTTGTTTGTGGAAAACTTAATTCTGAGTTTCCTCAATTTCAAACATTTGAATATTTCAATAATGTTTTGAATTAATCATGTACTTGCACCCTTAACTCTAAGATTCGTCTGTCCCCCGTCCCCTCCCAATACTTATTGGATTTATGGAAAAAAAAATAAGTGTACAAACAAACAAGTTTAGGTTAAAGCACAGGACTAGCACTCAGGAAATTGAGTTCTAGCCCTAACTTCCCCAATTTGCTTTGTGAATTTAAGCAAGTCATTTAATCTCCCTGTGTCTTAACTGTAAAATGGGAATAATACACGTCTACTATATAGGTTTAGTTGGATGCTTAATTCATTAATGTTTCTAAGTGCTTTGAGATCCTCAGACATGCAAAATATGATTTTAAGGAAAAATAATAAGCAGGACATCAGGTCTTAGTTTCTTTTTTTCAAATTAAGTTCATAATCACTTGTCAGGACCACTGATTTTGTTATTATGATTCTGTAGCTTAAACTTATTTTAGTGTTTTGTTAAAATCCAAAAGCGGAGATCAAAAATTCCTAATGTACCTACAGTCAAGGAGTATATGTCCAGAGTAATTCTTGTTTAGTTCCAAGACAAGCATAAATCATCCATTTAAAGGGTAGTTCTGTTCAGTTTAACAAGGGTCCCTAGTATGTTATGTTTATTTTTTTTTGTACTACTTGTTTGAGGTAAATTTTATGAAGATAATAAACAAAATCAAGCAATAGCTACTATCAAGGACCCACAACTTATTATAAAAGGGCTGTTAAGACCATTCCAAGAGCCCCACATTCACATTATAAGTACCTTAGGTACACATCAACATATAGTTCTTCATTAAATCAGAAAGGGATCTAATTTCTTATTTTTGCTTCTCCATTCTTAATGGAATTGGCATGGCTACGGTCATGCCTCCCCTCTCCGGAGAAGATTAAGAATATTGTTTTACAGTCTGGAGAGCCTCAACTAAAATTAAAGAGAACATTACTAACTTTAAACATTTTGTTTCACATTCCTGTGAAATCTAGTAATGAAACATTTTTTAAAGGTAGCACAATTTTAGATGTATTTCTCTGTAAACTACGGTGAAAGTTAGATGTTAGGAGTCTGCAGACTAGGCTTTTTTAAAAAACTAAAACAAAAGCCACCAATCTCCTCCTGGGAATGTTTTGGCCAAATTCAACCCCGCTGTAACTCCACTGATGTCACAATGTATTTGGCCAGCTAAGAGTTAAAAATCTCCTCCTTCAAGCAGCATTCAAATATAACAGTTCAGGGGGATCAATGAAGGGGTAGGAGGAAGTACTTCTCTCTTCAGGTCAAAAGTCAGGGTGTCGGGCATGTTCATAGCCAATGAGAAGACGACACATCAGCTGTGGCTCACTAGGGTCCCACTTCAGCAAGGTACTTAAGTGTGCGAGTGGTCTCTTTAACTTCAATGGGACTCATCATGTGCTTTAATAAAAGGCACGTGCTTAAGAAGCACCTTGCTGAATCAGGACCTAGGCCTCCCCTACACACAGGGTATATGACCAGTAGAGCCTACATTTTGTAGACCCACTAAGCACTGCCCTGCCACTTCCCTAGCCAATCCATAATGTAACCCCACTTTCCCACATGCTCCTGTTCCCAGAGGTGTCACCAGCTTTTTTGCCACCCTAGGTGGCAGGAGAAGCTGCCGCCGAAGTGCCGCCGAGAACCCCAGCGGCCGAAGAAGCTGCCGCCAAAGTGCCACCGGAGTCCTCAGCAGCAGCTTCTTCGGCCGCCGGGGACCTTGGCGGCATTTCGGTGGCCGCCTCTCCCACCGGCGGCTCCTGAAGGACCTGAGATGCCGCCCCCCAAATCCTGGTGCCCTAGGTGACCACCTAGGGTCGCCTAATGGTAGCGCTGGCCCTGCCTGTTCCATGAATCACCATGGAGATTGTCTCAGCAATATATTGTACAGTTTTGCAGAATTCATAGAAGGCCCCTATGCTGCCTGATTACTGAGCACTGCAGAGCCACACTGTTCAGCTGCACTTAATGCCTTTCCTTCCGCAACCCCTCTTCATCTGTGAAGTTTTCTCCAGAAAAACACCTTTTACCATTGCATTTTTCGGAGGGCAAAAATTTAAATGAATTATTAGCAATTAAAGGCAATCGCGGAATTAAGTACTACGTTGACTGGGGCTGGTGGAATGAGGGCCTCAAATGACCTATTCTGTCAAATCAGAGAATGAGTTATGCTAGCCACACCTTTAAGCAATTTTCTGTGAGGTGGGGATCTGACAATCATCACCATTTAAGGCTGATGACAGAGGGGTCAGATAAATTTAACACAGAATGACCTCATTTTGCCTGAACCCTAAGGATACATCAACACAGGGATAGAAGACTTGTGGCACAGCTGCAGCTGGCCCAGTTCAGCTGACTTGGGCTCATGGATCTTTTATCCCTGTTTAGACATACCCTTAGCTACAGTAGCATTGCATTTTCCTTTGCTAGCCTAAGTGAAGTTAACAAGAATTACCCTACAGAATTAAGAACATACATTTCTTCTCCACTTTGTTAAAATACATGCAATACTACAGTGGTGCGTTTAATGTTAAATCTTCTCAAGTAATAAAATTGCTTGACGGTACGTTTCATTTAGAACAAAATGTTAATTATATTAAGTTATTTTTTAAAAAATAAGTGATTTGCCAGGGGCAACATTTTCTGTATTCCTGTTTTTTTCTGGTTAACAAGTTGGTCATATTTTGTCTCAAAAATTATGTATAATAGTTATAAATATTATTGTACCAGTAGGTGTCACTACAGTCATGGAACTCAATTACTAGACTTCGTAAAGTGGTTTCCTTATTTAGTATTGTTTGCATGAAATTTATTCAGACAATGAGTATGATCATGAGCTAACATTGGTTAGTTTTAGTGGAACTTGTTTTAGGTCAGATAACTGGTTGGGGCTTGAGATGATTTGCCAAATATACCTCACTGAATTTGAATGACATTTGTCTAGACATATAGTGTGTGGTTATTTCAGAAGTTTTGCTAAATATCGTGTAGCTCCCCCTGTTCAGATGTACTCAGTTTTACTAGAAGCCTTAATCCTTCAAACACACAAAAAATATAAACAGCCTAAATATAAATAAGGCTCGCTGAAAGAGCAGGGAATGACCATAATTCTCAAGCTATTCTCAAAATCATTTAGCTGTAAATTTGGTAATGCACAACAGATGCAAAACATATTTGGCTTATTTGTTATGAAAACATTAGAAATTGCAGCTATTTTGAAAAGCAACATTATCTTTTGTAAGACATGAGAAACGACTGAGTGTGACTGACCTATTCAGCTATCTAGTAACAAGACCAAATCAAGAGGTCCTTAAACTTGGATTTTGTTCAGTCTCTAAACTACCTCCCACTTACTTCAAAGGGAGGCTGTCTGAGTAAAGACTGAGCAAAGTCTGAGATAAAGAATGAGTAAAGCCTTCAGAATTTGACCCACAAAGAGTGAGATGGGGTGGGAGAACCTTCTATTTTTGCAGCCAGGGAGCTAAAAGTTTGACAAAACTCAGGGGTAAGTTATGACTTTTAAGCCAAGTCTGGGTAAGGGGTAGTGCAGATCCACACCACCATCACTGTGCCTTAAAGGCTTCTCTTTAGTCACAAAGGGAATGCATTCTGCTCCATTCATTACAGTGCACCAAATTTTCTCCCCATGGTATGTGGCCATGGCCTCACCTCTTCCCACCCCCTTTACAGCATCCTACTCCAGGGGGAGCAGGAGCAACTAGTCTCTACATTCCTCAAAGCATAGGGAGCTTAGAAATTGCTATTGTGAGTGGCTTGCTTCCACATAATTATGCAAGGAAGGGGAAGATTTATTCTTGCCCTTGCACAGCCAACCAGGGCCAGAGCTCCTAGAGAGAGCAATAACTTAGCAGAAGTTAATCTATTACATAACTAAAGAAGCAGTATGGCATTCACATAGGTGTATGGTGTGAATCATAGGCCTGGACCCAAACCCTGGGTCTCAACAAACCTTAACTTCAGTGATGTTTGAAATCCACCCACAGATCCAATTACACAGGTCCCTTCCACTTAAAATGGGCTGAATCCCTGATCTGAACACCCGCAGGCTGTGCAGTGCTTAAGAGCTGACTACTGATCCAAATTTAGCAACTTGAGTCCCTTTCTCATAAAAACAAAACTAAAATATACATGCTACCAATAGTGTCGATTATTGTGTAGAACCTAATATAAGGTGTTTCTTTACAATGCACTGTTTTAGCCACTGTATGTAGAATATTAATTTCTAAGGACTCCAATGAGCATTTTGCCCAAGTAAGGAGTAGTAAAAACAGATATTACTGAGTACTGGGTCACAGTCTCTCTCAGGTACTTATATAACCACCATTACACTTGCTATCTGAACGCCTCTCTGACATCCTGAACACCTAACGCAGAACACAGCTGCATTCTTTGCACTGATTTGGGTGTTAGTGATGTCATTAACTATTGACAGAGGAACACAAAACCCTGAACTCACATCTTGGCAGACTCAGACATTCTCACTCCATGAACTGGGGTCCATGATGGTCATGAAAAATGACAACTGTGGAGGTATGTTCTTAAAGCCAAATGAGGGGAAGAAAACCACAGATGAGTGTGTGAACTATAAAACAGCCATGTTAGAAGAAGATCGACCGTATACAAGGTCAAGTTAAACAAAATCAAGGTCAAGTTAAACAGCTCCCTGAAGGTCAAACTCACAACACAAGGGCTCTGAATTCAGAAGTAGAGACCTCATTAACCCTAATGGTGTGATCTCCCGCTTTGTTTCAAGAGCACTATTCTGATACTTAATTGGTATCCCTGACCTCAACAAGCCCCAGCCCATGCCTCAAGCCAAGTCATTATGTTGAGGAGGAAGGTTTCAGAGATGTCAGAGAAATTCACAATCAGTCACAAAAGAGGCCAGTATAATCAAATGGTGTGCTTTAGCACAGAGTTGCCAAAAGAGCACATGGAACACTTCAACTCATGATGGATATCTTTTTCCTGGCCCCATCTACTCTGGCAAGCTTATCTCTCTTTGAAACTTAACATAGTGAGAGTTCAGACCATACTAATAACCTGGTCACAGCTGTAAACGATCTCCTCAGGACAGTCCATTTGTATGTCACTCAATAACCAGCCCGCTCTAGTGGGCATTATTGGCTCATTGTCATTAATATGTAGAGCGATTGCATCTAGTACAGTATGGCAGTTGCAGAGCTTGTGGACAATGGGTCCTGATCACATTTAGCTCCCTAATACCTGGACTAGGTGAGCTGGATCGGCCAAACAAGAAGTTAATTTGGAAACAGTAGCATTTACTAGAGGCTTACTTGAATGGCCAATGTGTGGTGCCATGCCCATGATCCAGTCAGAAGAGATGAAGGAGATAAGCTTCCAGGACATATGGATGGCACGGGGGGGGGGGGGGGAGATGAAAGCAGGTACCAGAGACCTTGAGGCAACCCATGGGGATGGGCCATATTAGAGCAGGGATTAGACCTAACATACTCCTGAAAGGAAGTGGAATGCCATGTATCTAAGGCCTGAGGCTCACTAATCAGGAACCCAGCAAATGTCCTGATTCAGGTACTCCAGCATCTTGAACAACAGAGACAGGAACTGATACTGTGTGGGAAGGACAAGTCTCTGCGAAGAAACACAAAGCCTCATTGTCTAGAAAGAAATGCCTCTGGTGCAGTTACCAGACAGACCAGATCACCTGGTGACCTACATAAGGGAAACAGCCTTTGCAACATCCAGATTCATTTTAGAGAGAGAGAGAGAGAGAGAGAGAGGTGCAGGTTAAAACTACCAGGCAAAGGTATGTATGGCAGAGGAACATGTCCTGAGCAAGGAATGCAGGCCATAAAAAATACAGAGTGGGCCACTGTATTCTGAAAAGCAGTGAGTCTGAAAAGGATTTAGGGGTCAGAATGAACAAGCAATTCAAGGTGAGCTCCCACAGCAGTGCTGTGGCACAAAGGGCTAATGCAATTCTTGGCTATATAAACAGGGAGTAGCAAGTAGGCATACGGGGATGAATTTTACTTCTATAGATAACATTGATGAGATGGATACGGAGTACAGTGCCGTTATCCACATTTTTAAAAGGATATTGAAAAATGGGAGAGGGTGCAGAAAAGAACCACAAAAATGATTTGAGAGCTGGAGATAATGCTTTACACTGAGAAACTTAAGAAGCTCAATCTGATTAGTTTAATCAAAGAGAGATTGATAGGTGACTAGATCATAGTGTATAAGTACCTTAATGGGGAGAAAATAATGGATATTAACTGGCTATTTAATATAGTGGAGAAAAGGACCAGTGACCGGAAACTGAAGCTAGACAAATTCAGATTGCATATACAGCACAAGTTTTTAAACAATGAGGGTGATTAACTATTGGAACAAACTACCAAGGTAAATGGTGGATTCTCCATCTCTTCAGATCAAGACAGGATGCCTTTCTGGAAGATATGCTGTAGTCAAGCAAGTGTTTAGGCTCAATACAGGAGTAACCAAGTGAAATTAATGGGCTATAATATATAGGAGAAGATTAGAAGGTCAAATGGTCCCCTCTGGCCTTAAACTATATGAATCTATGCACATATCTGGGACAGATTTATTTTTGAGGTCATAGAATTAGGGTGGGAATTAGTCAATTTCCCAAAGAAAGGAGCACAGAAAACCACACAGAAAAGTAAAACTGTTGCTCCTGAAACTTGCTAGCCTGTGTGGGACTATGTAATGGATTCTTACTTCCCAAAGATCTGCCAGAATGGCTTCCCTCTTGTGCTGCCTACCCCAGGCTGGTAGATGGACATGGTGTCCTTTGAACAGGAGTTTTCAGTGCTTTGCTGACACTGAGGTGACTTAGCCTAGGTCTACACTAGGGGCAGGGGTCGATGTAAGGTACACAACTTCAGCTATGTGAATAAGGTAACTGAAGTCGATGTACCTCGATCGACTTACCGCACCGTGAGGATGCCGCAGGGTCGACTACCACCATTCCCCCATCGACTCCGCTTCCGCCTCTTGCAGGGGTGGATTGCCGGAGTCGACAGCAGAGCAATTGGGGATCGATTTATCGCATCTACCCTAGACGTGAAAAATCGATCCCCGAAAGATCAATCGCTACCTGCTGATTTGGCGGCTAGTGTAGACCTGCCCTTATCCTTCCAACTAGGTCACAAAGTTCACCCCTTGTCGCATATAATGAAATCTAATGGAAACAAAGTCTTTCACACCGGAGTGGACCGAGTACCTGGCTTCTCTTATATATGGTCATGTGACTGCCACCTGATCTCTGGACTCTGCATTCCTATCTCCTGGGAGGCAGATTAAATCTGGCACAGATGAGGCTGAGCCCCAACCCCCTTAAAGACCCAGCTCATCCTCTGACATGCTGCCATGACAGCCTACTGTCAAAAGACGGAAGATGTTTAGGTGGTGACATCACTCACCAACACATGCAACTTGTTTAAAACTTCTTTCATCCTCCTCACTGCAAACTGCTTCCAGGGATCCAGATAATACCAAGTACTTATTCTGTGTAGATGCCAGATAGGAGGATACTGCTGAGGGAGCGAAGTCCACTTTCTCCAGCTCATGATTTGCTTGACATGATCTGAAGGAATATCTTGACTCGGAGCTCTGAAGATATTTGGAATTCAAGGAGCCGAATAAAATTGCCTTGGTAAGACTTTGAGATGAGCTTTTGCACACTATTAATTGGTGCTCACCAATTACATTCTTTACATGTGTAAAACCCATTTGTGTTTGAATTGCACATGCAGGTTGGGTCCTTTGTTCAAATTCTATCAAATTTGTATGTGCAAGTGATTGTGCGTAAACATTAACAAGTGCACTAATAAAGGCCAATGACCATCTTTCAAAAAAACTTAGATATTGTCATCCTATTTCATGATGGCTACCCTACATCTCGTCTATACTACTCTGTCTGTAAAGTCTGTCTGGGTGATCATAATGTCAGATGTCTGACCTCAGTTGCAATCAGCACAGTAACAGAGATAGGGACTAGAATACCATTTCCCAGCTGTATGGCCACAGCAGGAGGGGGGATCCACTATTGACAAGGCTACTGTATATGAGATAATGCTGCTGTCATTGTACAAGAAAGGTCCACGGTGGTGTGCCACTTGGCACCGAAGGGTAGACCCAAGGTGTTACACCGATTTCTCTCCTTGATGAGGCTCCATAGAGAGCCAATACTCATACATAAAGTCCACTTCCCCCCCCCCGCACATGTTGGTACCCCACGAGGATGTCCAGTGGGTCTGGCGTAGACCTCAAGCACTGAGAAAATTTCTACTGGGTCATCTGGAAGTGGAGAGAATTGGGCTGACGAGAGGTTTCTTGATCTCTGTGTTGTATGCTGATATCATACACTGTAGAAAAAAGTAAGGTGGTGGCATGACAATGCTGCAGCAGCAGGAACAGCCTCAGCTTGGAGAGCCGCAAGGCCATCCAGCTAATTGGACAGGATCTTAGACATCTAGGGTTGCAAGAGACCCTACAAATGGGGCATCTGAAGCAGCCTAAGCTTGTTGGCTCTTTGCAGCACCAGAAGTAAGGGGCAGCAGCATGTCAGTGGCAGGGCTCACAAGGGAAAGCAGCTTGTATCAGAGGCAATCGCTTCACCATCCCAAGCAGGAGGCACTAAGTGGCAGCGGCAGAAGAAAATGGGTCATGTTATGAAGGCACAAGATATGAGCAAGCAGCAAACAAATGCTGGTGATTCTGCCTGTTGCACCCTCTTGTCTAGGTGCTAGCAGGTATCCAGTTGATCAACGCTAGTTCTTGCAAGAGTGGGAAAGATTAGCTAAGGACAGCCAAAGTTTCTGTGCCATTGGCTAGAACATTGGCAGCACTATTTTTGGAGTCCTCTGGCAGCATCCCAGCAGCTTGGCACCAGGTAAGAGGCTGAGAGCATTTCTAAATGCCTGGGATTAAATAGTATGTTTTGCGTTAGGAAAGTAATAGAAATTCATCTCTCTTTGGGCCAATGGAGAAACATTATTAGCTTGACTGCTGATGCTTACCAGGCATGCAATGAAAAATGAACCTAGGAGAGCTGACTGAAGCACAGATTATAGAGTTCATGTACCTGATAGAACTGACTGAATTTTTCATAGAACACTGCCACAGGAGAAAGAGCATTACCATAACTATCTAAACCTGACAAAAATGATTACACTTCCTTTTTTTTTTTTTTTTTTTTTTTTTTTTTTTAACAGGGGAAAGAGAAAAGTCTTCACTGTATTTTGAGGGAAATGAGGTTTTTAAATAAAGATGGGGCAGAACCAAAACCACATATGATCTGTACACACCAGAATATACACACACCTGAATTTGGGGATTGTTCAGAGTCACAACCACAATGCAAATTTCACCCTTCTCTCTATAATGGGCTGAATGAAATGCCAGGATCGGAATGCTTTGGACTTATGGTCCCATCTACTTTTAAGGATATCTCCACCTTTGTGTGGACAGTGTGCCTTTTGGAGACCTATATGATTTTAAGAATGACAGTACTTCAGTTCTGCATAAATTAAAGAGCAGCACCAGATAAAGCTTTCCCTTTTACATTATGTCTCAGTTCCAAATCCATGGGACAGCAATGAGATCAGCATAGGTCCAGAAATTGGAAGGTGGTGGGACTTTTATGTACACAACATAGGAGCAAGTGGCTGTCCCACAGATGACAGAGTATGTAGTTGCATCTCCCTATTACGGATGTCAATGCTCAGGAAGATGAAGCCATAACCACCCCCAAGAAGTCTTTGCTGGCTAGCGTATCTAGGACAGATGCAAAGTCTGCACAAAGGGTTTGCAAGAATCAAGCCTTTCATCTCTTCTTGAGCTCTCCACTTTTAGAGCTTCTCTAGATGGAAAAATTGACCAGCACAGCTCTACCAGAATAACTATTCTGCTATAGCTATGCTGGTATAACTCTCCCCTGTGGACACTTCTTTATTCTGGAATAATTACGCTGCTTTGGAGTTTCCATTTCAATTGATAATACAAACAACAAACCCAAAGGTTTTCGTCTCTGAAGATTCCTTAGGCACAAAGTTGCAAAGGAAGAGACAGAAATATGAGAAATCACTTCCATACCCTATATTATTACACAAGCATAAGTTATATAAAACACTGTTAGATCTGACATGCATGCAAACAATTAGACATAACCAGCAGAGAGAATTTTATTTAAGGGAGAGTAGGGAAATTTTTTTTAATGCAGGATCCAGGACATTCCCCAGACAAATTCTGAAATACCAAATGCAACTGCTTGCAGAAGACATTTAAAACCAAACATTTTACACTGAAACATAGAATCCAATTGGTATTTATCTGAGATTCCATGGTAAGTTTTGTTATAATGATACATTAATAAAACTACAAGGCCTCCAACACATTGGCATATTTCCCGTCAGATGCAAACAAATACATATATACAAATATCACATCATCATCACAAGAAACATATATGAAAGCATTTCATTTTAAATAAAAATATCAGCCTTTCCCTACTGAAGCAGGGGACTTCATACGTAGGAATCTAGGGCCCTTGGCCCATTTCCCCACTCCAGTTGGGTCTCCTAAACTACCTTCAACCCCTGCCTTCTTCATACACAATCATGTATCTTGACCTGTCCAGATGTATTTCTGAGTGCTTTTAGTGCACATGCTGCTTTCACTATCGAACTTCAGTGGCACAATTTTAAAAAGCTAGTATGTTCTCTCTTTCTCCCCTTTTGCTTTCCTTCATTCAAATTCACTTTTCTTCTTATCACCACTATGTTACAGATCGGTAAACGGAGGCATAGAGCACTTAGGTGTTTTGTCCATGGTCACACAACAAGTCAGTGGCAGAGCAGGTATATTGTGATGTAACTTATTCTCTACCTTCTTCTATGTTTGCTTATGTTAGTCTAATTTTTTTATAACATCTATTCAATGTACATTTGCATTTCATTTTACTAAGAGCATTCATCTTTCATCTCTTTTCTGAGCCCAATACTCTTCCTCTTCTTTTTCTCTTCTGCATTTCCATATGGCTACTTATTCCCCCCACCCTTGGCTTTTTTCTTAAGCACTCTGAGACATAACTGACAGTAGTATCTCTGTATGCAGTGTTATTCTAGCTGTGTTGGTCCCAAGTTATTAGAGACACAAGGTGGGTGAAGTAATAAAACAAGATATTACCTCACCCCCCTTGCCTCCCTCATAGTTTCTCTGTCAAACTTATTTCTTCTCTTCCTTGTCCACCTCACTCCCCTTTCTGAAAACCCTTTAGATCAATTCCTCTCATCTTCCCCTTCCACTCTCTTTCAGACCCCCCTCCAATACCTATGTTTAGTTAGCACTATTAATGTTAATTACACAGATCCTCAGCCAATTATACCAATGGAGATTATTTGTTGTTGGAGTTTTTTTTTAATCAAAATCTACTAGCCTACGACCTGGACACTGCTGACAAAACTCCTCATTTTATTTTTAAACTAAGTTTCTCTACTGGCACAGGAGACAGTGCTGGAATTCTGCCAGGGGCTGAACCCCAGTAACTCAAGAGGTGAAGAGGTGACGCTCACTGAAAGCGGCACCCTTCCCTATTCCTGTCAGCTGAGTTCCAGCACTGCACAAACAGCCCTTTTCTGTTTGACTGTAGGCAACCAGACCCTCCTCCCAGGTTCTGCCTTTTTAAAAACTTTTTTCATGAAGGTGGATGGGAGACTCTCTGCAGGCTGCTCACATACAGGACAGCCCTCATCAATCAGCCCTGGAGTGCCCTCTCATTTCTGCTGACTTAATTGAATGCTCAGTTGAGCCCCTATGATAATGGGCCACCTTCCATCTTTGAACATGACTCATAGAAGACATGTCTCAAAGGTCTTGGAAAGGAAATACAGTGAAATAGACAGAAAGGGGCAAATTTATCCCTGATGTATCAGTGGAATGACACCAAGGAGAAATCTGGCGCAGATTTTTATTTATTTTTTTGTCAATGGTCAAAGACTTTAAAAAAGGAGATGCTGTGCAGGAGGTACTTAATGCACAAAGTACAAGTAAAAGCTTTTTCTATTTTTAAAATTATTTGATATTAGACTAATGTCTGTATTAAGAAACCAAATATTTTACTGGCATTAATTCCATAAAATGTTGCCTACATGCAGATCCAGCGCTAGGCATAAGTAGACTAAGCAACTGCTTATGGTCCCAAGTAGCTCAAGGGGACACCCTATTCACTTTTTAAGTATGTGCTATGTATGTGTGGGGGGGGGGGCAAATATTCCTACTTAGGTCCCCCAGTGGGCTAGCACTACCTCTGCATACATACAGCCACACACCCACCCTGATAGGAAGGGCTGCAGTGGCATAGTTAAGGGTTGAAATTGGATGTGGAGAGGCGGGTATCAAGTGTAGTGGTAAATTCTCACATATCACCAACATATTTCCACAGTAAAAAAAGGCAAAAATCAAAAGGAGGGCACTGTTGAGCACTCATAGTAAATTTCCACAAAGAACCGAATCCCATTTTCAGTTACACTGGTGTAAATCCAGAATAACTATCCCTATTTTAGGAGAATTTGGACTGAGACCTTTATATTGGCCTTTTTTTGTCTCACTGAAAAGACAATAATAAAGCAAATAGCTTATAAGGCAGCAAAAATCAGGCAACTCCTTTTTTAACACAGAAAAGTGTCCTCTAATGTCTCAACTGGAGAAAAAAAATTCCTCTTGCCATGAAATATAGTAAACTAGCACTTGGCTTTTGTTATATTTCAAGTTCCTTGGTTTAAAGTTGACCTATTTATTGGCACCCAATGCAGTTACAGAGGAATTTTATTTGGAAATTCAACTGAGTTTTGGCCACATTAATTTCAGTTTAATTTTGGGAGATTTTCACCTTTCTTGGCTCTACAATGGCTGGCATTGTCCCAGCTGTAATCTACGAGAACTATGTGATCAAGTTTTTTAAAAGAAAGTTAAGTAAGAGTTTTTCGAAACTGCTCATGTCACTTTCTCTCTCTCTCTTTTTAAATATAGTATCATAATTTTTGTTCACATCTGCAGAACTTCATAACCTGAAAAAGTATTTCCAGTCGGCGTGCAGCACACCTTACAGATAATAGGGAAATCCCAACAATTTGGGAAGTGTATGGCCCAAACCTGCAAGGTGCTGAGCACCCCCAATTCCGATTGAGATCAACCTGTTCACGAGCAATTTGCAAACAGAAAAAAAGTAGAAGCGACAAAGGTCCTGTGGCACCTTATAGACTAACAGACGTATTGGAGCATAAGCTTTCGTGGTTGAATACCCACTTCATCGCTTCTACAGATCCAGACTAACTCGGCTACCCCTCTGATACTTGACACCAGAAAAAAAGTAAAATCTGTTGATATTATTGTTAATATTTATTCAGCCAGTTCTACCTACAACTTGTTAGGATCCACAATGGGTACCATAATTGCACCTCATTTTCCACTAGATTTTTTTATTTGGGGTGTTTATTTTAACACGCTGCTCCCTAAATATTTTGTTGTTTTTTGTGTGGGACTTTGCCATGATACTCATTAAAATTAATAAAGACCATTAGCTCAAGCCCTATATCTCTCCTTGAAAAACTACTCCTAAAAGCCTGGTGAAGGAGCATCTGTACTGTGTGAGCAGAAACATGGAGTATCGCATGAGTATGTAGTTAGTTTTTTTTAAGTTTGTGTTAATAAAGATATACAGGCCAGGAATGCTTATGGTACAAGAGCCTTTTATCTCTAGGTAACTAATTTGAATCCAGAGTAAGCCCATGAATGAAAGTCAGATAGCTGTCCAGTGGCCTATGTGAAATGATCTTAGTCCAATTCTCATAGACAGGATTTAAAAAAAAACAAAAAACCCCACCCCAACACAAATGGCATATACATAGGCTTTCTCAGCTGGGAGTTTAAGATGAGGATGTTCTAGGCAAGAGCACTATTTCCTTATTCTGAGCATTATTCCTCCAGGAAAGTCCCAGTAGGTTAGTGTGGGTTGTCTGGCTCCTAACCATACTGGAACTGCTCTGTAGGGAATCAGAGGACTTCAGTTTAGAGTGCCATCAACCTCATCATTCACAAGCATAAATAAAAATATATTTTTTTTTAAAAGCCACTTGTGCAGTCCACTAACTTACTGAAAGTCACATAAGAAAAAGGAAACCATCTTAAGGAATTACCTGACCGAGGCAGAAAGCTAAAATGAGAGCTCTGTGCTTAAAATAGTAAAATACAATTAATATGCAGACTTTATGAGAATAAAGCAGCTAATAGAGTAAAGTTGTAGGGCATCAGTTAATGGCAAAGGCATTATCATGTGTGCAATAAATCCATCACATATGTACTGGACCATAACATAAAAACAATAGGAGGAAATATAGTGCACTGGACTAGATGGGTCTTTGATGCTATAATATGACATTGCCTTTCATTTACATATAGACACACTGCTTACGGCAGCATGGTAAATGATTTGGCTCTATGCAAAACTAATTAAGAATGATAAACTTTCAATCACCCAAGTTAGGGAAGAGTCATGCTATGACAATATTCATAGGATAATGTAGCCCGTAGTGCAAGTTTTCCCTATTATATTCACCAGCTTGCCTTTTATTATATTCAGTTGTAACACAAGAAACCTACAGTCCTGTATCCTGTAAGATATTAGCTGGAGTATAAGTTTGCATAAGTGTGGTTAAGTAGGCCGTAACCCTTGGCACAGATCAATGGTTACCTTTAGATTTTGGGAACTAAGGAGAGCTTGCTCAATGGTAGGAGTTAAAATATTCCAGTCAGTGCGACCGCAAGGAACATGGAAGTAATGATCGCCAATCCGCTTAAGTGAGGGGTGACCGGTATGATCGTGTGCTGAAATGTTAGTACTCGTATCGATATGATAACCTATAGAATAAATACACCTCAATATTATATTTGTGAAAAGGATAAATATGGGCATAATAATGGGCATGGAGGACTGAGTATGAGCAGATGATGCTCAGGCCCCATAACAGGGTAGTCACCATGTGGTCTGGGGCTGTTCTTTCCTGGGCCTCTTCCATTGCTGTCTGCTTCTTTTCTCTCTGACCCTTCAACTCACTGGGGAACTTGTGCCATCGGAGACAGGGACGGTGCTCAACTAAGAGTGTGAGTATGCACTTCTAAAAGCTTATGTATAGACGGATACCACAGATTACCCCCAATCCTGTATTATCTTTATCTTATGTGGCTTGGAACTTTTCTAGTTTCTGCTATTATTTTAATAAAGGTACCTAAGGTTTTACTTTGCCCTCAGTGTGAGTGTCCATGTTATCCACCCCGAGACTCCCCACAAGATATTGAACTCCACAGTGTGAATTCAGTGTAGCCTGATTTTGGGGGGGAAGAATCTTATTGTAGTCAGATCAATTGGTCATTAATCCAAACAATATCAACCTTAAAAAGGGTTAGGCAACAACATGCAGAAGTGGGAGTGGGAGTGCTGTGAAAAAATCTTCATTTTCAAATCTCAAGTCTCCAAAGTTAACTGCTTCTGTTGGGTGTTACCTGTCCGGAAATAAAAGTTCCCCACCCAGAAACATACTTTACTTTGATATACTTCAGGAAGGAGTGTACTTTGGAGAGGAGGAAAGCAGGAAATGAATGGGGAAAGAGTGATAAGCCTTGAAATCAACCATCAAAACACAAACACTCTCTCTCTCTCTCTCTCACACACACACACACACACACACACACACAAAATAAATAAATTAAATAAATAAATACCCAGTGTGAGATCAGGAAACAGGAAATGTGCAGTGTGTTTATTACCACACAGTAGTGAGCCCAGCTGGCTACATGTCCTGGAATGGCCAGGATAATCCTGTAAGTAACATTCATGCCATACTGGTAAAACACAACTAATAGTCTGACTTTCTTTGGGAGAGGAGGCAGCCAACATAAAAAAGGCTAGGAATTTTTGTTGTTAGGAATTTTAAAGGAATTCACTCTATGTGGTGTTGAAATTACTGTGTTCCTGCAGATAGACTCATTGCCTCCAGAAGTCTGGAAAGTTTCTAAGGAACTAGCATCAGGATGTCCTGTTTCTTAAATACAGAAATGCAAACACTATTTCCACAGCAGTGATCTCTTGGCTTCCAAGGTTAATTTAATTAGAAAGAGAATTCTGCCAACACTTGGAGGTGACTGAAAGTTATTAGCTATTACTGCTGTTCTTTATTAAAAACAAAAGAAAATCAAATAACTGGTTCCCCAGTTACTGGCAGTCATATTACAAAGACCCCATGGACTGAGATTGCTAGAGTGTGGTGCTGCTGATCCTGTTCTCCTTAAAGGCAATGTACAAATATACACACCTAATACCTTTGGCCAAAAAGCTGGAGGTGACAGATACATTCCTTTGCAGCACCTTGAGACCACCTTTCTTCAGTGAAACCCTGAAAACATGCCAACCTATGTTCCTGTACTAGGGTGTGTGGAGGTCTGGGCAGCCTGGTGGTTGGTGTGCCTGACTTCTGGCCCCTTGCTTCCCTGGCAAAGGTACCTTGGCCCCGCTCGCACACCTCCATAAGGACTCAGACTGTCCCTTCCAACCAGGTCCCAGCCCAGGGCCCCATGTGAAACAACACTGGCAGGAGTCTCTCATCAGAGGGTCTAAGTCCACTGCTCTGAGCTACCTGTTTCTTCAGTTTGGGGCAAGTAGTGACTCAGCTGGACTAGCGCCTCCTTGTGGACCTTTTGCAGCATCCTGCCACAGCCTCAGATCCCTCGGGGCAGGGCAGATGCAAGACTGGAAGGGTCTAACTCCACAACATCTCTACAGTTCAGTAACAGAGTTCATTCACTGCTGTGCATCCCGGAGTCTCCCTCAGTCAGGGACACAGTGCTTCTTCCCTGGTGGCTGCCCCAGCTGTCAGGCTCCTAGTGATTGCCTTCCTATGTGAGGAGGGTACCAGCTCCTGCACCTTCACCAGTCAGCCCTGAACTGAGCCAGGTTCTCTCCTTTTGTTCCCCCTCCAGGTCTGGCATTCGCTGCAGGGTGGGGTTAACTGGGTCCCATAGGCACTCTTTAACCCTTTTCATGCTGGTGTGATGTTTCTCAGCCTCACTACAGTTCCCTTCTCTCCAGTCCCCTTAAAATACATAAAATATTATTTTGGGAAGTGGTTAGAGTTGCTACATCCATAACATAAACCCACAAAAAGGAAGGAAATGATATATTAAGCCTCTTGCTTATTCATACACTGTTCCTCCTCCCAGAGGCACACACCTTTGAATTACCACAACTGCCATACACCGCAGACCACAACCTCAATCTTGGCCTCCCCGGCCCATCCGGTACGCACTCATTGACCTGATTATTTTCCCCTACATCAAACTGCTACATTTGGTGTAGCAGCTGATTGTGTTGAAAGGGTAATTGGGTAAGCATATGTTTGCAGAAGGCTAGGCAGCTCCACAATCAGCTGCATTTCAATGGTTTGTAGGCTGAACCTTCCTGTTGCATTTGCTTGCTTGTAAATAAAATTTAAGATTGTGAAGAAGTTGATGCTATTGATCACACCCACCTGAGGAAGCTGCCTCCTCTTGCAAGTGTTCTCAGTGTTCTGCTTCTAGAAGGAGGTTCATCTCACTGTCCCAGAAGGCATTTATGCACATCCATAATAATAAAATGCAATAGTAATTATTAATTATACAGAATTATGTAAAATATGAACCCAACCTCTTGCTTCCCCGCCCACCACATGTGCAATCTGAATACCTCTAACTTTACAGTGCAAAGGGGGATAAAGATTCTGAACCTGGATTTTAATTTCATACCTGTATGATGGCTTAACCAAGGTCCCATATCTTAATGGAGGGGCCATGGAGAAGGAATCATACCATCACCAAAGGCACAGAGCAGCTGCAAAACTGCTCTGTGGACGCTACTTCAGTCCAGTGACTGCAATGCATCTCCATAGTCTCAACAATCCCTCCACACAGAGTGGCAGAAGTAGGGCGTAGAACTGTAGGATCCAGACATCAGCTGATCCTCTGGCCCTGATGTTCCTCAGTTCACCCGTACAATATCCCAACCTACCCAATGGAAAATGTTGCATTCAGAACCCCTGCGAAGACAGACCCCAT
Organism: Macrochelys suwanniensis; assembly: GCA_033296515.1. Lineage (NCBI taxonomy): Eukaryota > Metazoa > Chordata > Testudines > Chelydridae > Macrochelys > Macrochelys suwanniensis. Next base: position 27,009,902 of record CM065780.1, on the reverse strand, counting down.
AGTGAGGAGTACTCCCACCCATACACACTCTAATCCCCTTTCTCCACTCTCTCCATCCAGTACAGCAGAAATGCCTAATTTCTGCTGCTAGTGAGACTGCCCTGGGTTTTGTATTGTCCCATAATGCTCATGTTGTGAATATTGGAGGGAGAGCACATGATCATCACTATAAGGATGAATATCAAATGAATTACTGATGACGTCTCACTTACAAACCACACTTTGGGGGAGAAAAAAATGTTACGCAATGTTTTGCCTCTAGCTCCCATTGGTTTCAATGGGAGCAGAGGGGCTAAAACCCCAACCCCAATTTAATAGGTTATTTCTTCATCTTAAATCTCCATTAGTTCACCTGTTTCTCACCCCAAAGGAGCTACTTGAAAACATGACACTCTTCCCTTCCCTCCCTGATTTAAATCCCCTCTATCCACATCAGAGCCATCATTCTGCCAGCCAAGGAGAATGGATTGTGATTACCTTTGGAATCCATCTGCGCTGCTCCTTAATTGGCTGCCTTTGAGCAATGTGAGGAGCTCTGTCCTCTACAGGGGCTGATTGTGCTACCGCCACAGAGCTCTCATTACCTACCAGCCAGCAGAGATTGAAGCCAGCCTTGGTCATCATCAAATATGCATCTTCTGCATAGTTAAACACAACATGTAATAGAATTCATATGACATCCACATAAATATAACAGTAATTCATTGGTTTTATCGCTATTATACTTAGTACAAGGCATGAATCAGTAGTTGGAATAAAGTGTTCGTGTCCTGCATGGATTATAGTAGATAATAAATATCCATTAAATACCACCAGCTACGTAGGGGTGTCAAAAAGAGATTAAAATCAGGGCATATAGAGAAAGAGGCAGCTCTAGTGATGAAGTTGAGACTCTGGGAGACCAGATGCCAGTTCATGCCAAGGCCCCTAGGCCAGGGCCGGCTCCAGGCACCAGCTAAAGAAGCAGGTGCTTGGGGTGGCCAATACCATCTGCTATTGGGGCAGCACATCCGGGTCTTCGGTGGCAATTCGGTGGCAGGTCCCTCAATCCCTCTCGGAGCGAAGGACCTGCCACCGAATTGCCGCCAAAGAGTGGAGCGGCACGATTGCGCTGCCGCAGCTTTTTTTTCCCCCTCCGCTTGGGGTGGCAGAAAACCTGGAGCCGGCCCTGCCCTAGGCGCACTGAACACTGACAAATGCATAGCTGGAAACCAGTCTGGCGCACCTGTGCATTAGCATTGTTAAAATAGATGTTAAGCTGATAAGAATATGTTTAGACTTGATGAAATGCTAGCAGGATGCTGCATATATTGATCTCACTTTTAACATCTGTGGCCCATGGTACAAAGTTATATGAGTATTTGCATTGTAAAGCTCTAGAATTGTATAACTTGCCAAACAGGAAAGAAATGTGAAAAAGTGCTCATCCTGCACACAAAAAGACCCATTGAACAAAGGACAAAGACTTTGTTCATTGCCCCCTTTCACACAGCCCTATGAAGAGGAGACAGGTGCCAACACTTGTCCCATGAGTTTGAACTCTGGGGGAAGGAAATAAAAATCCCTGATCAGTAGGAACTGGATTACTATGCTTCTTAGAATTTGGAGAGGGCAATATTTCTAAGCATAAGCAAGGGATCTCCAAGCTCTTTGGCTTGGGTTAGTCCTAAAAGAGTTTGTATATTACAGCAGCATAATGGTACCTTTTGGAATTTAAGACTGGAATTCATTTGTGTGTGTATGTTTACCTGCTTTAAACTTGTAAATAACTCATTTCTTTTTCTTGCTTCATAAATCTTTAGTTAATTTATTATAGGATTGACTACAAGTTTGTCTTTGATAAGAAATCTAAGGTACAATTAACCTGGAGTAACTGACTGGTCCTCTGGGACTGAGAGTAACCTGAATATTGTAGTGATTTTTGGTGTAAGGACCATCTATCACAAAGGCAAGCTTGTCTCAGTGGCAAGATAAACTGGAGTACCCAAGGGGACTGTCTGAGACTCCATGTTAATGGCTTATTTGGAATCAGGTTTCCAGTCAAAAGATCCACATTTTCAGATTCAAGATTTCTCCTTCTACAATTACTTTGAAGTATTGTCTTAAAATGTGTTACTTCCCCCACTAATCCTAGCTGGAATATCCCCCCCCCCCCCCACACACACACACACAAAAGACACTAAACGGGTTCATATGATGAAACAAACTCATTCTGATATTGGTGGTAAATGTTTGTCTTATTGACTGTAACAATCGAGTCCTTCCTTATTTTTAAACTCCAAGTTTATCTGTTCCTGCTTCACTCTAGTGGCTGCAGTGCATCTCCATAGCCCCAACAACCCTTCCACCGGGGGTTGGAGGTGGGAGAACTGGAGCTCCCACTTCCCCAGGTGATGAATACTACACATTTCTTTCTTTCACCTCCTGACACAAAATTAAGAGCTCTGCAGAATGGCTTCAGAATGCCTGAACAGGACCTATGTGCTACTTAAGCTCCCCTCTGAAAGGTTAAGTGACACTTAAGTGGAGCAGGGGTCCTGTGTGGGCCCTCTACATGGGTGAGAACGTCACCCTAAGAGAAGATGGAGTGTGAATGTGTGTGTGTGGGAAAAACGACTACTGTATTCTGTTCACTAAATTTTAAGTAATTCTGTAGAATCTCAGGAGTCTGGCCAAAAGAAAATTAATTATGTTTTCTTTTTTAACCAAAGAACTTAATGTCTTCACAGATAAGGTTTTCAGACATGAAAATATATTGTTGGAACAGGGTGTCTTGAAAGATGAACCCTGTCTAATTAAAAAGGTGTCCTATAGCACTGAAAGAAATATTTGCTGGACCTAGCCCTGCCAGCTGAGATGCAAAATCTTTTGTTAGAGGTTAGGAGAGGATATGCCCACAGAAACGCCTCATTACTATAGTCAGAGGTGACACTTATGGCCCCAATCCTGTAAAGACTTATGCAGGTTTAATTTTACACAAGTTGCTTGCAGGAAGTGGGACTACTCATACAGCATAAAGTTAAGCACTTAGATAGTTATTTTCATGACCATGGCCTATATCTAACTGAATCATTATACTCCATGATTAGGAGGCAGCTGTTAAGGAATTAAAAATTAGGTAAAAAGAAAGCCCCTCCCCTTCATTCTATGGAAATAAAAAATAAGGCAACTATGCTGTTAAAATGATGAGTACATTATTGTGAAATATTTTCCTTCTTCCTTCCTTCCTTACAGCGTCTGGAGTTGGTGAATGTATTTAATTTATAAAGACATAGAAAGATATGTCTAATAAACATAATAGGAAAGAAATAATGTAATACAATAGCATAATTCGACTGAGAGGTCCTGGTGGAATGATAAACCATGTGAGTAAACCCCCTACCAACCCACCACAATCCCTTTTACAGTATGCTACAATATTCATAGAAAAATCCCAATTGTTCTGACTTCTCACTGCACTGACTCACTGCCTGAACCATGCCAGCATTCTTGTACAGACTGTGCTAGACAGAGTCTTGATCCAAAGTTGTGTTGGCCAGGTCTCTTTTGTAAGTTGGATCTCTTTTCTGTGTTTCCTCTTTAACCTTCACCAGGCAAGTATTTCAAAATGATCAAAAGGTGTAGTAAGAGAGATACTAATATGTTTTGCTTACAGTTTAAGAAAATAACAAAAAACTGTTGCAATTGTATTGGGCTTATGACATCAAAGGTGAAATTCTGGCCCTATTACAATCAATGGGAGTTTTGCCAGTGATTTTAATAGGCCCAGTGTTTTAACCCAGAACTTTCATTTTAACTTTTTCAGACAAAGCCATAGTACTTTTCAAATATAACCCCGAACTCCAGACAATATTTTGTATTATATTCATGTACATCTATAACAACCGCATTTTCAAACATGGGCACCTACACAGGCTGGCCAAATCCCACATTTGGATGACCCCACTTAGGCATCATAATGACCATTTTAAATACCTGTGGCTAGTGCTAGAGTGTCTAAATGCAAGATTTGGATAACGGATTAAGATGCTAACATTTGAAAATTGGGCTGACGGGATAAATAATGCTATGATTTCAGCCAATTCAGATCTGTATCATAAATTCTGTTTTTGCTTTATGATCATACTGTAGAATATTTGAAATGACTAAAAGAAATGTTACTTCTTTTTTTAAAATATGAAAGTTAAACATCCTAAACGCTTACAAATATTTATATTTTGCTGTTACTGTCCATTTTCACTTCTAAAAGTGATCACCTTAAGTAGACAGACAAAAATGACTCATTTCCTTTCCAGTTCCTAGCCTATGATTCAGGCTATCACTTAAGCACATGCATAATTTTAATCAAGTGAGTATTCCTATTCACTTCAATGGAACCTAAGCATCAGTTTATAATTAAGCACACAGTTAAGTGCTTAACTATGATGAATAAGTATGGACATAAGCATCTGCTTACATTCTTTAGAGCTTTGTGGAATTAGAGCCTTACTTCTGACACAGCACACTTGACAAGTGAAGTAACATGGAAAGACAACTTAATAATATACTCACAAATATAGAAGTTACAGCACGTGTTGAAAGAATAATACACAATTCTTTTTAAAGCATATAGTAAAGAGTCAGTAAAGAAAGTGCTGAGCACCTTACCTCTGAAAACTAAATCCCTTTAGGATGTCTTAAATTGGGCACCCAAAATCACTGGTCACTTTTAAAAATTTAGGTCAATGCTTGTACTCATTACAATATTTGTGAATTAGGTTTTTTAAATAATTTGACCAACTTAAATTGTTTCCATCTGATGGCAGTTTGCAGGCCTAGGCGAATGAATCTGGTGGTGTCAAACCACTTCCAGGCAATAGATATCCATTGTACAAAAAAATGCAATCATTTTAGCACTAATTGATACAATCATGGGCAGTTTCAGCCAAGGGCTGAATGGGCCTGGAGAGTGAACAATCCTGAACCTCTTAGAAATGGTCACTCCAGGTCAGGAAGGAGGCACATTAGCGTGACAACGTGGGGAATCTGTGCAATACTTTTCTGTGGATATAAAGACGACTTTAGACACCAATTTAACAAAGTACTGAAGCAACTTTGGGACTTAAGCTCTGGCTTATGTCCTTTGCTGAATAGGAGTCGATGTAAGCACATTCTTAAAGTTAAGCATGTTCTTAAGGAATTGGGGGTTCAGTCTCTAGGGCTATAAGTAACAGCTTTTATAAGCACTAAATTTACTCAAAAAGTTTTTAGAAAACTCAATGGTCTTTAGTTGCTGATATTTCAAAATTTCACTTTACTGGCATGAAATTGAATGACCAAGTACTAGTAAAATGAGAGTTCTGCTGGAATGCAATACCCACTACTACAATCAAGGATAAATGAAAAAAATATATACTATAAGCAAACCAATAGTTTATTTCACTTGCCTGGTTTCTCCTCCAGTTGCCCATAAGAACTTGTGATAGTCACTATCTGAAATATTGATCACACAAAGACTTCATGGGGCTTCAAAGGGCAAGGAAAGTTTTCAGTTACTGAAAAGAAAAAAAATGACAGTGAGTCAAGAACTAAAAATGATATTTCTATAATGCAACTCTTTAAGCTAAATTATTTCTGCTAACAGCTATGTAGGAAAATGTTAGCAAGTACATCAACTGTTGTGCCAGACTCTGTGTAAGGTTAATCCTTATTTGATTTCAGACTCAGTTTTAAATAAAAGAGTAAGGAGGGTGGGATATTGGATGAGAAACACAGGGAATAAACACTCTGGAGTAGCCTTCATAGCCATTGAAGGTTACAAAAACTTATTGCAAGATCATATAGAAGTGCTTTTATCTGTCTGTAAATAAGACTGGTCTTATAAATATTATTTCAAAGTGACACACATCAGAGATATGTGCTGATTATCCTAGGATAAGACAGAATTTCTGTCTTTTAAACCAAATGCATCCTTTAAAGACACAGTCAACTTCAAATCTAGCCAAATTTAAAAAAAAACAAGTTAAAAATCATTTAGAGGATTAAATTTTTATTTAGTTTTACAATCACTTTTTTTCAGGTCCCCCCCCCCCCCAATGTTTCTCTCTCCCCAGTTGCTTTGTGCAAAATTCACAAAACAAAAAGGGAAAAATTATTTGTAGTGTCTTTTGCTCTTTACACAACAAAATAACATGAAGAAATCACATGGGCACCGTTGAGTCCCAAATAGCCATATTTACTAAATATACACACACAAATATACAAGGCCTTGCTACATACGTACTGCTGTTCTAACAGGTGTTTTGTGGCTTCTAAAACACAGAATGCAGTGAGCACCATTAGAAAGCTCACAGACTATTGAAATCCCTATTCTTAGACACTACCCAGGGATAACAAGTAAACTGACTATAAGCAAAATGTTGTCAAATGAACAAAGTAAACTGAAAAAAACATAGAAAAATATTTTTTCTCTAATCTTTCATTTGCAGTAATCTTCGGAATTATTTGCAATATTAGTAAATAAAACTTTCAGATGAAGTATGATGTTTAAGTTGACATTGTCCCTTCCAAACAGGAGTTTGGAAGTGGCAGTAGCATTCGTCTCTCATGCCTGGTATGTCATCATCAAAGGTTGCAAGATATCAATAGCACCATAGATTCCTGCAGGGAAAATGAATGGGTGCTTTCACTACATGGCAATTCTTGAAACAGTTGGAGGGGGCAGCAAATACAAACTTGATAGAGCTCCCAGAGTCTAATTTTAACGGCAATAGTGGATGCTCAGCACCTCTGAAAATCAATGGGAGTTGTGGGTTCTCAATACCTCTAACAATTAAACCCACGGTCTTCCTCAACATTACAATTGCTACTTGAGATAATTATTTATACGCATGCACACCATTCACTCGAACTGTGAGAATATTTAGCCTTAGAGGAAGAGAGATTGATTGCTTAGGTGATCATGACTGTACTAGTTTATTGTACATATGTAAGCAGGGGAATAGTCCCGCTCTTGTGGGGAACTTTCCTTGTCTCTGCACTACCCCGGTGAAATGGGCTAGCGGAAGGATCTGAGTCCCCGCTCCCACTTCCTTTACCCAGAGGCCTCCCTGTCCTCGAGGACTCCCCTTGCACTCTCCTGTCTGGCAGAGTCCTTGTAACCCCAACAAGGCTGGGCCCAGGATTCCTGGGGGGCTCGACCCCCAACCTTGCTGTGGTCACCTAGGTCAGGGGCTAGGGTGTCCCCACTCCGGGGTACTCTCTCTGCATTTCCCTAACCCACAGATCATTGCACACAATTTAAAGCAAATGCAAATTATTTAATCAACAATTCATTTTAAAATGAATAAGGAAAAATGGGAAAGGCTAATGAAAACACATCACCCCGCTCTGTGGCAGGGAACATCACAACAGTGTCTCTGCAATGTCAGGGCAGTTCAGTCTGTTCCTGTGTAAGTCCCAGGCTCCTTCTCAGGCCCTGGCTGTGCTGCAGGGACGCTGTGGGTTGGATACTTGCTCCGGCGGTGGCCACACGCTCGCAGGCTCTGGGTGGCAGGACCCTCTTCCCAGCGTCGCCCCCGCCCTGTCGGGGTTTAGATCCCCCTGCAAGTCTGGCCTGCAGGGCCTCTTGGCTGAGGCGTCTCCCTGCGCTGGGCCCACTGCCCAGGGTCCCCCTCGCTCTCCCCAGCTGCTCACCGCACCCGGCTCCGGACTCCTCCAGCCCCAGCTCCACCCTCTGCCTCAGCTCCAGCTCCTCTGCCCCAGCACGGCTGCTGCTGCTGCTCTGCCTCCAGCCCCCTGGGCTGCTGCAGCTTCTCCCCCCAGGGCAGGTCTGTCTCTCTGGGCTCTGCTCTGGCTTTGGGGCTGCACCTCTGCTCCCAGGGCAGGTCTGTGTCTCAGGGCTGCTTTTCTGGCCCCTCTGGATCTGGCCCAGCTCAGCTCTGGGCTCTGCCCTCTCCTTAGCTCGGCCCCACTCACTCTGACTCGGGCAACTTCAGCTCACAAGGAGGATGGGATCCACCCTGACCTCCTGACTCCCTGATTCGCCTGCCCGCCCTGTCAATCAGAGATGACCTGGAGCACTGGCCTCTCCCCATTGCCCCTGGGGACTGTCAGTCCCATCGACCCTTCCCCTTTTGGTACTGGGAGCTCTGAATGTTAGTAAGGGGATAACAGTCCCCTTACACATATAAAATAAACAGACCTGAATTTTTCCCTTTGAGGCATAGTGTGAAGTAAAGTCAAATTGCAGGAAACCATCAGAATATAGGTCAGGACAGAGTGCACCCGAAGTGGGAAGTCCTTGGTGTGTTCCTTCTCTGCATATACTTTAATTTTTAAATTGTGAAATTTCACCAAAAGAAAATTCGACCACTTTGCTCATCTCCAGTACATGGTATAATGTGGATAAGAAATGCTCACTTACGGTACTATGAGTATTGCAGGAGCACCTGTGAGCCTCAGTCATAGACTAGCACCCCTTTGTGCTAGATGTTGTACAAACAGAACAAAAATGGTCCCTGCCCCAAAGATCTTACAGTACATAGTATAATGGATGTTTCAATGGTTGTGCATGTAACTAGGGTATATGCTGATGGCATCAAATTTGCGGACACATGAAAGCACCAAAACCAATAATAAAAATTGTCGATGTCATACTATATAGCACAGAGAATACTGAATATATCTGCATGGAATCTATAAATGTATTTGTGGTGAATAGTCTTTTCCCACTTCACTCTTCTTCCAGCACTTCCAAGGAGTCGTTCTTCACTTAATTGATCCATCTGACCTGTGCTCTTCCTTTTAGCCTAAGGATTATCCATATCCCCCTCTGCTACATCTCTTATCTTGGCAAACCCTGCTCCTTCGTCCTAACCCTTTAGCCCATCAACTGGAGTTTCCTGTTTTCCACCACTGCTTACAGCAATCTCTGCCTTATCTCCCTGCTGGTTTCGCTCTCAGTTCCATCTGTTCATTTATGAACCTCATCAAGCATTTGTTTTCAAACCCATCCACATTTAAATACCTTCCATTGTATTTGTGCTTGCTCAGGTCTCCCATTTATCAATGGGATGATAACTGTGCTGAATACCCTAAATTTGGTTCTGACTTAGACTTCCTTCCTTTCCAAATGCCTGCTGTGCTTTCAAAGCCTCACAGTTAGGTCCCCATGGCTAATGCCATCCCTTTTTTGTTTTCTCTGCCTAACAGACATTCTCCAGACACACGAACTTCTCATGGAAATAAAGCACCTCATCCTGCCCCCATGTACTTTCTCAGCAATAAAATGTGTTTCTTTGTCTTTATATATCATCAGATTTAGTCACATTCCCTCTGAGTTACATATATTTAGTGTCTGATTTACACCCTGTTGGACAAGTTTTACCCTCTCAGGAACTGATCTTGCTTTCTCTGAACTTCCTGGGAAAACTCCCCCTCACCATTCTTCCTCCTCAGGAGGGTCCTTAACCAAACCTCAAATATAATACTTGGGTTTGGGTCAAGGGATCTGGACAGGTTTGAGGAGAGAGGGATAGTTCAAATAAACTAATTCACTCTTGTCTCTCTCATCTGCTTTGTTCCCATCTTAAATTTCCTTTGTTTCTCCACCAGTCTTAGCTGAAGTAAAGAGTTACATAGATAAAGGCATGAAGGAGACATTGCGAGTTTATTTTTATTTCAGATAAATCAGACTTAAATCCCTCAGTTATTGAACACGCCTCATTCCAATCATGTGATCCTTGCAGGATACTCAGAGATGTGCTGGAACCTAAAACACCAGCTCAAAAAAAAATAAATAAATAAGTAAAGCCCTCGATTTTGGCACATGAAGACCCAGATTATGATGTAGATTTTGTGGCTCAACAAATGAAAAGCCCTGGATTGCAATCTCCTGCACTTTGAGGGAGTTTGGAACTCCAGTAGATCCATACTTTACAAATCAAACCCATCTCTAGATATTCATAGAAAAGGCCTATTTTCGTCATTCTAGTAGATCTCTGTGTCAGGAAGTTTTACTTGATATTCAGTCTAAATTTTCATTTTCTTAATTGCATCCCGTTACTCCTGCATCCCGTTACTCTAGCAGCACCAAAAAAATTCCCCTCCCTCCTTCACACATCTATAGACACTTAAATTCTCTACTGCTAACAACTCAATTCTTACCAAACTAATCCAAACATACATTTAGCTTTTTAGGTGCTCAGATACTATAGTAATGTAATATAAATATCTAGATAAATAAATTTGGAGATTTTATCATAAGTCAAGTGCATTATGAGTTTTATTGCTGTTCACTGAACCCCTTCTATTTTGTCTACAATTCATTATTTTCTCCAGAATATTCAGCACCTCCATAATATTCTGTAATTTATAATGGACATTCAACAAGCAGACATCTTATGACATTTTGCACTGAAAAAGAAGTTTACTAATTTCTGCCACTTTGCAGCTTACTATAAAAAATGATCAAGACAAAAACAAGAAGTTTTAAATCAGCACTAAAAATCAGGTGATTGTCAAATTGCCATAAGCTTTGAAGCAGAGTGATGTTGCCAGCAGGTTTTACTATGTTCGCATAAAATACTAGTACATTTTATTAAGGGGAAGAAGTCATAAAACAGTAGCCATTAATGAAAGTATCCTTGTAATAAAAAATAAGGCAAAGAACCAAAATTAAGCTCAAAAGGCCATAGCTTTGTACTCAGTACCTCATTAGCAATATGTGATTAATTAGTGACACCTGAGTGAATAGTGTATCCATCCTAATGTTCACTTTTGACTCACCAGGGCATAAAATGGGGGCAACAGTGTACACTTGAGTGGTTAAAGGGCAAAAATCTGTGCTGACTTTTAAAGACTATGTACTCATCCTATTAAACAAAGCCCTAAGGTTTCAAGGGTCACTGCCTAAAACCAGCACCGGTCCTCCACCTCTATTACATGCAGTTACTTTCTTTTTTTGGACACTGCGCTACATACTTTATTATATTTTAGATGTATTTTAAAGATTAAAAGCCTTTTAAAGATTAGTAATGTCTCAATCTATTCTGTTTGGGAGGGGAGAGAAAGAAACGGATTGAGTCTATAAGTGAGAAAAATGTCCATGCAATGTATGCCTGTACCAAATTTTCCCCTTCCCCACTCTGCTTCCTTATTGGAAGTTCCTGGATGTGCCTCTAGACAGCTTGAAGTACTCAAAAGCCCAATTCAAAGTTTTCCAGAAGGCTGTCCACCAGTATGTCAAGACACCTATGACTACAAAGAAGTGTGATGAAACGAAAGGGAATGTAATAACGAATCAACTATTCATTAGGACAGGGCAATAACAAACTTAGCAGACAGCTCTGCCACAACTTTACTTGGCACTTGAGCACACATGAGGTCTCTGGCTAAAGACTGCCTGGCACAGAACAATGCAAACTCAACATTAGGATTGAGCACACTGCATAGCTTCTGACTAGACACTCCCATGTGCTATTTGTTATGCACCAGCTGTACTGTCCCAGCATGCACCAAACAAACAAAAAAAACCCACACACATACATTTTGGGACTCACAGGTGAGGCAACTGCCAATGGCTGCTTCCCTGCGAGCAGATACGTAATTAGAGGGATGGGGCTTTCTGTGTACCTGCACAGCAAGCATGCAGTATGACACCACAGCGCAACTGCAATAAAGAACAGAATCTGGATACTGTACTGTACCCAGGGGTATATTTATAATCACTGGCAGCTAAGAAATTATCCAGATGAGCATCTCTCTACACATCTTGCTCATATACTGGAAACAAGTACATGATTTCACTATGATTCAGTCTCTCCGTTGCTCCCTTCACTGCTGACAGCAGTTAAAAAATAATAGTTTTTAAAAAATGTCAGATACCGCAGGCGTCTGAAAGGGTACAGAGCCACCTGATTTTAGGGTACTTTCTCCTTGTAATAAAGGTGTGACCCACTGAAGTGCTAGCAAGAGGAAGAACTTTATTTTTTGGCTCCCAATCACCTGACATGGCTCAGGGTTACAAAAAATATCCCTGTCACAGTTTGTGCTGACGCCACTGGCTACTGTTACACTGCTGACTGAGTATTTGGAATGGGAACTGATCTGTATTCAGCTCACTAGGCTTGGCCTAGGCAGAGACCAGGTACAGGAATCTTCGCTCTTAGCAGTTGGCTTTCTCCCATCTGCCTGGGAACATGGAGCTAATCTGAAAATACACCTGCAGCCCTACTCACTCCGGAAGAATGGATGTAAGAAAGGGACCCAGAAGTGAGAGAGAACAACTGGGACTCAATCCACCCGGCACCCCCCACCCCCATGTGAGACACTAGAAATCACTCCCATCCACCATGCAATACTAGTCCCTTTCAGTGACCTGGAAGGATTGAGACCTGAGAACAGGGCCAGCTCCAGGCACCAGCCAACCAAGCACATGCTTGGGGCGGCACCTTCTAAGGGGCAACTAATCTTGGGGCAGCGCTCGGGGGGGGGGGGTTATTTAGGCGGGGCGGCGATTGGGGGGGGTTGTTTCGGTGGGGCGGTTTGTTTCGGCGGGGCGGAGCTCGGGGTTATTTTTTTTGTTTTGGCGGGGCAGCACTCGGGCTTATTTTTTTTGTTTCGGTGGGGCAGGGTTGCTCGGGGAGGATTGTTTCGGCAAGGCAGCACTCGGGGTTTTTTGTTGTTGTTGTTCCGATGGGGCAGCGCTGGGGAAAGGTGGTTTTTTTGTTTGTTTGTTTCGGCGGGGCGGCGCTTGGGGTTTTGTTTTTTTGTGTGTGTTATTTTTTTGCTTGGGGCGGCAAAAAAGTTAGAGCCAGCCCTGCCTGAGAATAAGAATGTTTTGTTGTTGTTGTTGTTGTTTTAACTCCTCACTCTGTGAAGAGAAGGGGTTGGGGTTGGAGACAAAAAGAGATCAGGTTGGGACATATTAGGAGGGCAGGAAGGAAGAAGAAAGCAAAACTGGCTCTACCAAATAGAAGAATAAGCAATTCACCTACAAAAGGACAGCAAAACAGAAAGAGCAGCCTAAGCCAGTGGTTCTTAACCGGGGTCCAGGGCCTCCTGGGGGGTGGGGGGCATGAGCAGGTTTCAGGGGGTCCGCTAAGCAGGGCCAGCATTAGACTCACTGAGGCCCAGGGCAGAAAGCCGAAGCCCTGAGCCCCACCACTTGGGGCTGAAGCCAAAGCCTGAGCAACTTAGCTTCACAGGGCCCCCTGTGGCGTGGGGCCCCAGACAATTGCCCTGCTTGCTACCTCCTAATGCTGGCCCTGGCCTTAATATGCAGAAAAACAGTTGTTGTGGCACATGTGGGCTGTGGAGTTTTTATAGCATGTGGTGGTGGGTGGGGGGGGGAAGGAATCTCAGAAAGAAAAAGGTTGAGAACCCCTGGCCTAAGGCATCTAGTCACTTCTGACACTAGGCGCCAATCTGCTTCTTTTGGTGCCTAAATATCTGTAAAAATCTAAATGTCTAAATGCTCATTTCACCTAGGCCTTGTCTACACAAAAACTAAAACTGAAATAAATAACCCTGTAAATTACAGCCAATTTAGTTATGGCAGTGCAGTCTGTGTATGGACCCTCTTATTTCACACTAAGAGCAGCCTACTTCAACATAATTTAAGCTGGCCTGCACAACTCGTAAAGCGGCGAGGGCCATATTACTTCAAAGAAAACAGCTGAGGGCCAAAAAAAACCCTGGCCCCACGGCAACACCCACCCCCCCACCCCAGTGCTGCCCGCCCCGCGGAAACAACCCCTCCTTCCCCAGCACTGGGGTGTGGAAGCCTGTAGAGGGGGAAAGAAACAGCGCACATAGGGTGACCAGATCACAGCAGTAAAATAGGACCCACCCCCTCCCCACCATCACACCCCTCTTCACCCCCCGCAGGAGTCACTATATTACTGCACACACAAGTCAACCAATGCAATTATAGATAAATCTCTGCATTATGCATTTTTGTATAACTTTTATATGACTTTGTATTGAACCTTGGTAATACATTTTCTGGCTTAAGGATGGCTTAGCAGAAAAGTAACATCACTGTGTTTTATCTGAAAGCATCCACCACCCCGGAGAGAAGAGACACTCGGCTCGTCATCCCCCACCCTGCCCGGCTTGCCTACTCACCCCCCACCACCTGCTCGCCTCCTCAGCCCCCACACCGCCAGCTCCCCCCACTGCCAGCTCACCTGCCTGCCCATTGCTGGCCTCTTACCTTCTGCCGCTGCCCCTGCCGCTGGCTCACCCTCACTCCCCAGCCTGCCACTGGCCTCTTTAGCAGCCCGCCCACCCGCCGGCCGGCCAGCCAGCCAACCAACCGTTGGCTTGCCCCACCCCGCCGCTTGCCTACTCACCCCCACGCGGGCCGCACAGTGAGCCCACGCGGGCCACATGCGGCCCCCGGGCCGCATGTTGTGCAGGCCTGATTTACGGTGTAAAAATTCAACTTAAGATATAGCATAAGAGACTGCTCTTACTGTGAAATGAGTGTCCATACACAAGCTTGCACCCAGATAACTAAAGGTGTGAATTACCACAGAGTTCGCTATTTCACTTCCAGTTATGATACAGTTTGAACATCCAAATATAGGACTTGGATTGTCTCTCAAAGAGCTGAATTTGAATACTGAGCCCACAACTTACTCTAGTGTAAAAAATGCTGACTGAGTTGCTGGTAGTCTGGTCCTTTTTAGCCTCCACATTTTAAATGGGATCCTATAATATGAGACTTACTGGCATTAATTCATATTTTTCCATTCTGGATCTCATTTACCTCAATAATATTCCTTCATGTCTCATTTTTGCCTACAGTATTCAAGCCAGGGCTGGCTAATCTTGCTTCATTTTTTTAATTAACTATATATTGCATTTTTTTTAAATAAGCATACATAAAACATATCCATACATCTGTGTTTGACAGGAAGAATGTGATTCTGCCTTGCATTCACAAATAATACTGTTATATGAACATCATACAGCCTGGATCCTAACATTCTGTTTGTCTTCTGATGAACATTTGCAGTCTCACCAGTGATCAAACTGCACGCAGCAGTATTCCCAGCGAGGTCTCACTTAGTGCCCTCTCTGATGCCAAAACAACTTCAGCTCCATACTTCTAGGATTGTATCCAATGATCTGCCTTGCACTTTCTTTTTAACTGCTGCCAAAGTTAGCAGATTGACAGCCTTGGAAACTGAAGTCCTCTATTTCTCCACAGAACAGTTATAAGCACAGGCAGCAGTGCAGGTTTTCCCACATTGCCCCACCAACGTGTCTCAACCTTCCATTGATGGGACCGCCTCTAGCGGTGGGAGTGTTCTTCATTTACTCAGACCATTCAGTTCTTGAGCTCTCTGATGAGACTGCCTGCACGGTGAGGTTAGTTAATGCCAATTATGGTGGTATTACACCTGAGAAGAGCTGGAGTGTGGCCACCAACTTATTCCAAGTTCTGATTTCATTCATTCTGCTCAAACTACAATTATGCTCATCTGCAGCCTAGAATCAAAACAATTTTGAACCTTTAGCTCCTTAGTTTCCTCCTCCCTTCCCTAGTCCTTGACATCAAATCATCCTTCCCACGGTCACAGATATAACCATTTTGGAGCACTGCAAGTACGAAGCCTGTTCAGGCAGTTCTTCCACCCCTGGTTAATTTGAAAGGACCCAGAATGCCACTTGATTCTGATACATTAATGAGAATGGTTTGTCAATCCTCAGTCTGCTTGACAATGCTAATAAACCTCCTGATCACTGGGAAGGTTGGACCATATTTCATCTTATCCTGTTTGAAATATGTGCCATAAAATTAAATTAAATAAATATTGCCTATGTCAGTAATACAAGAATTTAATGGTACACTTAACGAATACTGCAGTATAATTGAACATCAATGGAGCACTTACAGAACCCACATTACTATGAAGTAAATTCATAATGATGTGACACTGAATCCCTCAGCTAGGCTCCTCCTCCCATTCATTTTTCCTATCTGAATAATAAGAACAAGCTTTTTGTAATTTTTCTTGCTTTTCATTTCTGTGTGTGCTGTCAAAATTAATGGAAAGGGTATTTAGGCCACTCTCCATCACCACTCCTGACATCTTAAACCCACGCTTTAAAGGAATTAGGCCATCAAGATTCATGCCTATTTTCCTCTGCTGGATACCATTGAAAACTATATGCAACCGATTAAAACCAGTTAGAACTCCCACAGTTACCTAGCTATATTTTGGCAAGTTATATTTGTATGTGTGTGTCCCACAAACTCTTTCTGATCAGAGTGACCCAGTGTACAGCAAGGCATTAAAACCAAGCCCTGCGAGAGAGGGTGTTGGAGGACTGCTAACAATGAAAAAAATAATAATTTATGAAGTCTGGCTGAACGTGCTGTCCTCCTGATGGAGATAGTTTTTCCTCTTTTTTCTCCGAACTACCATAGTCTAACCTTTTGACCCCTCATTTACGGGAATTGTAGTAGTTCAAATCATCCACTGTTTTCATAAATGCTCCCATAGGTAATGACACAATGTGATCCAACAGGAACTAACTGAAGAATTGTGATTAAAACCCAGTCCTGGAAGCTATACATGAGCTGACCTTCACAAATTCTTATTTGTGAAGTAAAGTTTCTTAAATCATAAGGCTTCTAATATTTTCCAAGGAATGAGACCACATTAAAATCTTAATTAGTCCCTTAAGCTTAAGAATCATTCACTTACAGACATTATTTTATTTTTATGCCTGATGCCAGTTTAGCACAAAGTACTTTTGCAGTAATTTTCCTTTGGAGGTTGTTTTTTCTTTTCTTTTTTTAAACTTCTTTGAGGTTTCCTTTGAGGTTTATATAAAATGTGTGTGGGGACCACAACTGTTATATCAATCATATTTAATCATACTTTTTTACAGTGTTATGCACGCACTGCAAACAAAGAAGGTATTGATACTAATGAAAGTAACAATTACTGTCTGCAAACTATAAGGGGATTATTATTTTACCTGTGGAATACATAACAAAGGATTTATTCATTGTTACAAGGTTGCAGTACTATTTGTGTTTATAAGGAGATATATTGTTTCATATCAAACAAAGCAGGGTGGGTTTTATAAAAGGATATTGCACAGTTCTTTTATATTATCCCTTCCAAGAGATATCAAAATACTAGATGGGTACCATGTCTTTGTTATGAGATAGTGGTTTGTATTTTTCAAATATAGATAGATAGATATAGATAGATATAGTAGAGCTGTTCTTTCTTTTCATCGACTGTCTGAGACTGGATGTTTATACCATATTAAATCATTTCCAATCTATTAATATACCGTATTGATCTACAATTCATCTGATTGTTGAGAGGACATTAATGGCTCCATTAGTCCATTTTCTAATTTCCACATGTTCTGATGATAATAAATCTTTACTTCATCCATTTACAAGAAGCAGCCAGTTCAAGCAGGATTGACTGCACTGCAAATGATGGAGATTTCTAGAAGAAACAAAACAGATTTTAGAGTAAGGCAGAAGAGCACAAACTTCAGTAAGGTCTGCCCAAGATAAAGAAGACCGTCATTAAGCTAAACAAAAGATGCTGGATACAGTGTGTATTTGAAAAGAGTATGTCATCATCCGGGATCTTAGAAGTCCATTTGCCACAGAAAAATGTAGCAATATTTTTACACAGAATCTTTTGTTTTTACATTTTGTAAAGAAATAAATAAAAACACGCAGTTGAATCCCATTTATCTGAGCCTCCATTATCCATATTAACCAAATCACCGGTTGCCTGGGGCTGACAGTGGTGGGGCCTGGGGGCAGAGAGTCCCCTGCAGCTGGTGATTCAGTTCATACAGAGAGCCAGATAATGGAGACTTGGATAAACAGGGTTCTACTATATATCAATAAAATGTGTTCAACTGATATCTATGTATATTGTGGCTAGGAAAACTAAAGTTCAGCCTTTCAGGGGGGGGAAAAAAAGATTTATATTGTTTTTTTAAAATCAGAGAATTTTGAGGGATTTTTTTAAGCACAGAAAACTAGGATCCCTGGTCATCAGAAACCTTGTAAAGTCAGTGGGAATGTTGCCTAAGAACAGGATTCTTTTTGCATTTTCACCACCAAACCCTGAATATATGCATGGTTTTGCACTTGCATCTTCCCAGAATAATATTTAATTTTGTATTATTAAGCTAATGCTGTTATACAACAGAAATATGTTCATCCAACTCCAATGTTTTGGCAATGTGGTTTGAGTAGCTAGAGAGTTTAGACAGAGATTTAAGTGAACTATATATTCAAGAAAAGTACAAAAATTCACAGGGTTGAAGAAGGAAGTCCTTAATTTATCCACCAACATGATACAAAACAGTTAGCAGCAGAAAAGTTTTCTTGCCTCAAACCTGCTCCAGATCCATTCAATCTCTGATTTTTCTGTTAAGACGGCTTCAAAGGTGTTAAATTAGCACCCAATTATGATGGTGGGTTTTGTACTCTATATTTCATCATCATGTTACTTTACTGGTGCAAATCAGGAGGAATTCATTGACGTCAATGAGGTTGCAATGGTGTAAAAACCAGCATGAGTGAGATTGGAATCATGCCTGGTGGGTATTGCTATTTTATTGTTCTGTACATTTACCAGTTGTAAATCACATAATATCGTGTGCGATGCAGAGTTCATACAGGGTTCTGCAGCACTCTAAAAAGGTAAAGAATGATTATGATGATAGCATGGAAATATGCATGATTTACACATAGCAATTACTATCCTTCACGCATCACATTTGTCCACAGTAGAATATCAGAAAATACTAGATACTAATGCACTGTTGCCTCAGTGCATGTCCATACAGCCAATTTTCAAAGAAAAAATCATTGTTTTATGGGTCCGCTCTAGTCTAGATTTGATAGACAAAAGCCATCCATGCTTCATTTAGTTTCACAACAACAACACTGCACCACAGCACCACTAATAAGAATGAAGTAGGGTGACTGGAGTGGCTAAAAGGTAAGAACAGTAGAAATATCACTCCGCCTTTAGCAACAGACAGCCATAAAACCTCAAAGTTGTTTTCACTGTCAAGAATTCAAGCATAAGTCTCTAAAACACAGCATCAATTGCCAGCATCTTCCTAAGTCACACATACACAGAGCATTTGCCTAATTTTGAACCCATTTTCACATCACTGGTTTGAAATCTGGACTTCAACATTACTGGGATTACCTTCCACTGGGAAAGACTATGGGGAAAAAAAGAAAACAATTCAACCTTTAAATGAATTGAAAAATAGAGTAAGGAGTGAGCAGAATGAAAACTAACACAGAGATTGTGACGTAAGAAGCAGAGAGAGAAAAATCTAATGAAAAAATGTTATATAAGCATCCACTATACATACATAGGGCAAAATCTGAGTCAGGTTTCGTTTTGGAGTATTAGTCTATCCATAATACGCGCATAGCATGTTATCTTCAGATCGTTTTTTAAAATTGAATCTAATTAAAAAAATTAAAAAAACCCCACACAATCAATCAATCAGTTCCAGGAGAAAAGAGTTCATGAACTCCAGTAAGTTTTGCAATCTCTTCCAGCCCCCCGAAAATAGCTTAAAAGATTATTGAAAAGTCTTCCAAACATCATGAGGCCTGCATATGAATGATGCTGAGAGAGATTTTTTTTTCTTCAAAGAATGAGCGAGAGCTGAATCTCCTAAAGAAACAAATGGCCATTAAATATTTAAGAGTATACTATTTCCAGGGAAGCTGAGAGCTTACAGACAGCAACTAGTGCAACTTAGGCCTTGGCTACACTTGCAGATGTACAGCACTGTGAGTTAAACCCGTCTTAGTACAGCTGAGTAGGGAAAGCGCTGCAGCCTGTCCACACTGGCAGCTGCCAGCGCATTAACGTGGGTACATTTGAGGCATTTGAAGCAGTATTGGGAGCGGTGCATTATGGGCGTTCAAGTGGCTGCAACATGCTTTTCAAATGGGGGGGAATGAGGGGGAGTGTGACAGGAAGTGTGTGGGGAGAGAGTGGATTTTTGGGGTATCCACAGAGTGTCAGCTCATTATCTCCTAAGTTTACACACCTCCACATCCCCTGCCTCTCTCTCAATCACTGAAAGCAAACAGCAGGGGCTTTGTTTGTTTTTAAAGAGCAGATAAAAGAACTCGGGGAAACGGAGCCCGCCCCTTCCCCTCCCCCGCGCCGTTCTTTCCGACCCCCCACCCCCCGCCTCTCTCCAAGCCAACTTTGCTGCAGCATTCCTAACGGAGGGCCCCCCCGCCTGCAAACAGTAGCTGTTTGCTTTTTTTTTTTTTTTTTTAAAGCGAACGGAGCTCTGAACTCCAACCCGGAAGTGCCGTTTCAAAACAAAGGGAGCTTCCGGAGGTAAGTTACTACGAATTCCCTGGCTACATTGAAGCACCAGCGTTCCACCCACTGCGCAACAAATGTTATTCCTCTCAGGGAGGTGGAGTACAAGCAGCGCTGTATCTGAGGAGATACAGCGTTGCACGTGCCTTGCAAGTGTAGCCAGTTAGTGAGTTACAGCGCTGCAGGCAGTTTTATTGCGCTGTAACTCGTAAGTGTAGCCAAGGCCTTTAAAGTGCTACCAACTATAAGTACAACTGAAAGCGTTGACGTGGTATGAGCAAGCTCTGTTTTTTATGAGCTATACATTTATTTTTAAAGCTTTTTTCAATGTATTTCCACTTGAACTACAGCTGTGGGGTCTTGCAAACCACAGTGCATGTTGGAGAAGTATATACAACTGCGAGTATAGAAATGATCAAGAATCCTTTATGAAAAAGTCCTATACAATGTAATAGATGATAACCTTCTCATACAGCTGGTCCTTTCAAAGCCACCCTATAGGATTTAATAGAAAATTATATCTCTGCTAAAGAATGGTATAGGATGGTTACAAAATAACTGTAAAAAGGATCTCTCTTAAATGCAGTAGTTAAAATAGACTGAACAAGAAAGGAGAGTTCTCACTGCACCAGTCAAGAGGGGGAGCAGTTGGAAGAGTGCTGTTCACCCAAGCCAGGGAGAGAAAGGAAGGTCCCCTCCACTTTTAGCAGAGGAAGAGAAGCCCACACTCCCTTTCCCTGGTTAAATTCTACAGGTTTTTAGAACAGTACCTATTAACTGTCAGTAGAAGTCTATTGATTTCACCCTACTATATTCTATAGGAGTTTCTATATGGAATTATGCTGTTTGTTTCACCATAAATCAATCCCCAAATGAAACTATCAGCATTCACCAAAGACTGGGCTTTGAAGGAAGAGGTTAACATTTGTTTTGCCAAGCTGGCAGGAAAGTGTGTAGCTCTGCAAATGGATGATCCCGTTGAGCTGCTGAAATCAAATAGCACATTGCAAATTAGATTACTGCACCAGAGTCTCCCTTTGAGCATGATTTTTGTAGGGGTTGCAGAAGAAGGGAGGGAGTGGAAAGTCATACCTGAGAATGCAGTGGTGACATCAGTGAACAGGACCGAAAAGAAGAAAGGAAAACAGTGGGTGGAGGTAGGTGAAGGAGGGTGCGTATGTGGAATCAATAGGGGAGATTAGTACTGGGAAGTGAAATTCCTAAAAGAAAGCTTAAGATCTTCATTTTTTTCCCAACATCCCAGAGCCTAGAAAAGGAAATAGTAGAGCAACATCTCCATGTTGCCCATTGGACACCAGCAACATGCCAACTTCTTCACACATTGCCCCACTGATGGGTCTATCATCTGTGCTGAAACATGCGGTGGTTTTGTGGAGCACGAGAAGGAAAACTCTAAACTTCTATGGTTATCAAGGACTACAGTCTCACTCCTACTAAATGAGTGAGGGCAGACTCCACTCCTCGGGACACTGGGCACAAGAGTCCTCAGGATTGGTAGGTCTAGTCCCTGATTCTGATACAGAGCTGCATGAGGTTTATGAATTCTTTATGGCCATGTAACCAGGAGCCAGGATTTGAATCCATCTCTCCAGGTCTGAAATGGCTGGTGCAATAACCCACTGTTGAGCAAATTCTCAGCTGGCTATTTTCATATACGTTTCCCATTTCTATTAACTTAGTCATTAACATTTTTCTCCTTTCATTCAGCTGCTGGGTAGTAAATACCCACTATAGATTTATTCCAACAATAAATTCTGACTCTGACCCTTTTAGAAAATGAGGCACCTTGTATTATTTTTTCCAGGCTCTAGAGATGCTATCCTTATTCAATTGTCTGGATACTTAGGGAAAACAAAACAAAAACCTAAAAATGTAGCTGTGGGATTACGCCATTACCCTGTCCCTGCCTGGGCTTTATTTTTTTAAAAAAATCAAGTCTGCAGAGTTGAGGGGACAAGGGAAATAGGCGATTCTGACCATAAATATTCAAATTAAAGGTTTTACTTTGGAACAAAGAAGGAATGAAAAAAAAAAGAACACAGTCCCTGAATCTCAGCAGAGCTGATTTTACAAGAATATAGGAAGTACTCGGTACAACTGATTGCAGTAAAACAATGAGGGGAAAAATGGGAAGGAGCACCAGAAAGTGGTCACACACGCACTAAATTAAGTGTGGTCATAGCAAAGCCTGCCACTCCCAAGTCAGGGAAGGGTAATCATGTAGGTAGTAGCGCGATAGAGTCTTTTTAAAGGTTCAGGAGGTATGTTTTTATTGTTTGTTTTGCATGTTTAGAATCCATTTGCCTCCTGAAAGGTGCAGCAAGAGGAATGGGGGCAAAGGTGGTTTTATGCTAACATTTTGTCCTCTGGATTCTGCCCTGCTGCAGGGCCAAAATAATCCCTGTCATACATTAGAGTATCCCCAGGTCTGCTCAGTAGCCCAGAATCCCCACTGCACTCAACGCTATGGGCACAATCACTCCCCTCAACAGCCCCATCCATACACCATGCCCGATGCTGTGGCTTGCAGGGGAAACAGTGTAAGGCTGCTTACATTATCCCTATTTCAGCATAAGCTTTCGTGGACTACAGTCCACTTCGTCGGATGCATGGAATGGAACACTCAGTGAGAGGATATTTATACAGTCAGAGAAACATGAAAAGGTGGAAGTAACCATATCAACTGTAAAAGGCTAATTAATTGAAAGGAACGGTTATCAGTAGGAAAGAAACTTTTGAAGTGGTAAGCAACATGGCCCATTACAGACAGTTGACACAAAGGAGTTAAGGGTATTTAACGGGGGGGGGGGGGGGGGGATAAATTCAATTAACGTAATGACCGAGCCATTCACAGTCAATATTCAGACCTAAGGTAATGGTCTCTAGTTTGCATATTAATTCCAGTTCAGCAACTTCGCATTGGAGTCTGTTTTTGAAGTTTTTCTGTTGTAAAATTGCTACCTTTAAATCTGTCACTGCGTGATCAGGGAGGTTGAAGTGTTCACTTGTGGCTTTTGAATGTGATGATTCCTGATGTCAGATTTGTGTCCGTTTATTCTTTTGCGTAGAGACTGTCCAGTTTGGCCAATGTACATGGCAGAGAGGCATTGCTGGCACATGATGGCATATATCACATTGGTAGATGTGCAGGTGAACGATCCCCTGATGGTGTGGCTGATGTGATTAGGTCCTATGATGGTGTCACTTGAATAGATATGTGGACAGAGTTGGCAACGGGCTTTGTTGCAAGGATATGTTCCTGGGATTTTGTTTTTGTTGTTGCCAACAAAGGACACCTGAATTATACAGTCATTTTAAAATGAGGAATAGAAAGGATTGATAAATGAGAGATCATGCTTGACACCTTATTGTTTCAAGGAAGTAGAAGAGAGATCTGATGGAGGACAAATGAGTATGATTTCTCTGTTTTGGTAAAAGCTTCTAAAAAGGTGATTCACCAAAAGATTGATCTGCAAGGTCAATAAGTATAGTACTTGAAAAGAATTGGTTTCCATATCAAAGGCACATGGTACTTGTGAGTGAAAGCAGCTTGTTGTAGAAGAGGTATGTGTCTGAAAAAAGGCTACAAACTGAGAATTAGGGTGAATTAGTTTAGCTTTTTATAGCAATAACCTTGAGGAAGGAACATGCAATAATGTGATGAAATTTCATCTTAATGGGAAACTGTGGTAGGGCAGTCAATACAAAGGGACAGGGCAATAAAAATCAACATGACTTAGATAGGTGAGGAGCAGGAGCCGATAAGTGGCTTATCCTATTCATGGTAGAGAAATGTTGGTAAATGATTCTAGGGACAGAGAGGAAATTGAAAGTATCTGCCTTGAATGATTATATACTACCTAAGCAGGAATGGTATCTAATAGTGGTATTAATACGCTCTGTTCTCTTTTAGTCCAAGATATTTATATGTTCCTACACTATGTAGTAAGTCTATAAGGTGTGGGAACTATATAAACTGCAAAGTTGTAACCGTGTATTCTAAGTAACCAATATCTTTTTCTATATTATTTTCATACAGTTGACGGACAGATGGATAGTGCTCAAGAATCAAACCTTATACTAAACAAAGCAGCAATTAAGGACAAGTTAAACATTTTTTAACACACACACCCCTTCCCTCATGAAATACCCTATTTCAGGCTGTCTGGATGCCTTCAGTGGCTTCGCAGTACAGATTGTTGATTCAGTGTAATAGCCTAAAATCACTAAATGTGCAATTATTCACATGGAGTTTGGATGAGAACGACATTAACAAACTCACTTCCCTTGAAACCTGAGTCTGTATTTTAATATGGTCCAAAAGAATGAAAAGAGCAACACCTCATAAGTTACACACAGGGTTGTAGTTCCTCCCCTGCTCCAGATATATCTTGCATTTGTGCTCACATATCATGATGGGCACATTAAAAATAAAGAGCAGCACTCTCTGATGTAGGGCTGAAAATTGATAAATTGGTATTTGTAGGCAAAGTTTATGGCTGTCACATATAAAAAAAAGCCTTCTCCTAATGTTAGCTATTATTAGTGGGCCAAATCCTTAAGTGTCAATTCAGTTACTCAGCCAAAAGTCAATGGGAGTTTTGCTTAAGTAAAAAAGTAAGAACTTCCAGATTATAATGATTACAAACGTGCATTTCTTCTGTAGTGCCCATCTCTGAAATATCTGGGTGCATTTTACACATCAGGCTACTAGAAAGGGGAAAACACTCTCCTCCTTCTCAGATGGATCGGACTTCCAGAAGAGCACTGCCTGGGTGACTCCAGAAGCCTGTTATGGGAAGGTGTGCACAAATAAAGTAGTTACACCAAAGTGAAATGTCAATATAGTTATTTAATATTAGGAATTATTCTAAAAGACTGGATATCATTGTGGGCACATATAGTAGTAACCTATACTAACCATTGTGACCTTTGGACTGCAATCCTGCAGTTGTCACTAATTCAAGGCAACACTCCAATTTGTTCATGAAATCCACAAAAGCACTGCAAGGTGTATAAAACCTTGAAAGGCCATTAGGGACAGTTGTGCACCTTGCTGACAAAAGGCAGCAAGGACTGCAGGGGATTCCTTGGAAGACCTGGAGGATGAGGTGAATGTGATTTTGCACCTCTGCCTGGAGGAGTCAATTGAGGAACCCCTCCCCCCCCGACCCGGATGAACCCGAGGAGGATACCAAGCGGTGGCAGAAGACCGCTGAGGCTAGTAAGTTACAATGGACTGCCAACTTCCCCTGCCAATATCCTTTCTTGCTCTGGTGCTGCATTCCTGATTTTAAGTCCATCCCCTGCTCCACTCCACCCCATAATGGTCTCAGAGCAAGACACAACATAAACAAACTATGTTATTGATTTCCGATGAACCACTACTATGTGTTTGGCTGATTGATGGGTTGCCCCCAGGGTGCCATTTGGAACTGGGGTACCACTGAGCGCCCTGTTCCACCAGCCTGGGCTCCCTTACACTCTCCTGATGAGCCAGGCCCTCAAGCCTCCTCCAGCACACACACACAGGTAGGGACACACCCAGCTGCAGAAAGACACAGACACTGAAATCTGCTCTGCATGGGAAGGCGTCAGCTAGGGAATTGCCCAGCACTCAAGCGCACGTCCCCTCTGGAGTGTAAACCCAAAATTGTATCATCTTGCGCTGCACAGATAACCGTACAGCGTAAGCTCCTTGAAATTCACACACACACACCCCCATATGAAGGAAGATGTGCACAGCTTTTGCACACCCCACTCCGTTATGAATTCCACAAACTGGTTTTAGAGAAAACAAAAGTTTATAACTACAAAAGATAGATTTTTAAGTGATTATAAGAGTTAGCAAACAGATCAAAGCAGATTGCCTATCAAATGAACCAAACACGCAAACTAAGCTTAAGATACTAAAGAAACTGGTTACAAATAGTAATTTTTCACCCTAAATGTTGTTTTAGGGAGATTGCAGAGATTCTTGAAGGCAAGTTGCTCTTGCTTGCAGCTTAAACCTCCAGGTATTTCTTTCACAGGCCAGACGCCCTTTCTTCCCCAGTTCAGTCTTAGGGCACATCTTCACTAGCAACGTTAAAATGCTGCTGTGGCTTGTGTAGTTGTGGAAAAGCGCTGGGAGTGAGCTCTTCCAGTGCTATAAAAAACCCCACCTCCATGAGGGGCGTAGCTACCAGTGCTAGAGCACTGTCTACACTGGCATGTTAGAGCGCTGAAACTTGCAGCGCTCAGGGCGGGGGGGGGGGGGAAGGGTTTTTTCACACTCCTGAGCGAGAAAGTTGCAGCGCTATAAAGTGCCAGTGTAGACAAGCCCTTCGGTTTTTAGATGTTCACAGCAATCATCTTGGCTGGGGATTCAGTGAAGAATGAACACTGATTATGTCACTCCCCTGCCTTAAATAGGTTTTACATATGGCAGGAATCCTTTGTTTTCCAGTGTCTTCCCCCCACCCCCCCAGTGGAAAAATCCTGGTATTCTATCATGGAGTCCAGTACCAGGTGACTTGATCACATGACACTGCAGTGTCAAAGAAACCATGAGTCAGAGGCTGTTTGTAGCATCCCAGGAAAGATTCTCAGGAAGGTGGGAGATTGGCATATTCAAAGACTATTGTTCTCCCTAACGGTCCATGACGAACTCCCAGCTAGCCAGCCAAACTGATTGCATTCTGGCTGGTGGGCGTTCCCCAAGTGCAAACACTTTTGTAGTACAGATGTATAGTCAATATTCCTAACTTTGGATACAAAAATGGTATATGTATGCAAATAGGGTAATCGTATTCAGTAAATCATAACCTTTCCAAAGATACCTCACATGACCCATCTTGCATAAAATACATTATGATTATGACACAATATCATAACATTACTATGAAAAATATGGAATACAGTAGCACATGTCTTAAAAATAAATTAATGAACAATCATTGTACCTCTGTGTCTGCTGGCTGAGAAATGCATAATCAGGCAGTGATAGTCCCAGGGGACAGAAGAGTGCATGCTAGAAAGGTCCTGGTTGGGGATGGAACAGTAGTAGAGAACTTAGAGTTGTTTGTCTAAAGTTAGTAATAGCTGTCCTTTGTCCCTTAGAAGATTACATAGTTTCAACGCTTCTGCTACCCACCCGCTTGATCTTACCAATCCCTTTCAAAGAGGAGCTGTTCAAAATGTGGGGGATGGCTGAAGTGGAGGGGAGGGCAGTTAGCTCCAGGAAGGATGGGAACACTTCGGTTGTCTGAAGAAAAGCTAGTCACAGCAGTCTTTTCTCCCTTGGAAGATTGCAAAATTGTTACAAATCCCTGTCCCTGATGTCTAGCGTTTCCCTGCACCAAGCCATGCTGCACAAGTTGGGGGGAAATGGAGGTGGGAGAAGGATCTGGTCTGGCAGCTGCATAAACACTGAACAGCATCCCTTTGCAGCGGAGAGGCGCAGGGCTTCTGGTGCTGATCTGAAACATAAGGGAACCAAATAAAGTTTTCGCATGTCTCCTTCTTCCACTGTCCATTTCAGCTTTGTTAGGCAAGCACAGGGGCAAGACTTCCTGGTGATGCTGGGGGTGTGTAGTTTTCATGGTTCTCCTCTTCCTTTGCACAGAAATGGGTGCATCCCCCCCCTCCCCACGCAACTGTTAAGGTCATTAAGAGAGATTGAGTCCTACAGATAAGAGGTTTGTAAACAAGTGTGAACAGCGAAAACAAAAACATTGCACAATAATCTCATAACTCAGCCGCCACCCTTCACAGCACAAACCCAACCCTAAAGTGTTAATCCAGTGGAAGTGCTCTGGTATAAATTGTCTTTAATGTGTGAATTGTGCCACAAACAAATGGCTAATGACCATCCCGCTAGGGGGGAAAAAAAAACCCTAAAGCTATGTAATCCTACAAGTACGTGCCAATGTTCTGTCGTGCTTTCCAGCAGCTGTACGGCATGTGAAGATGTTCCTCGACACAGGAAAATGTCATCCTCTGCCTCTCTGCTATGCCAAGATGTGCACATATGGCCCTGATTTATCTGGCTCACTAGAAACCAGCAACCAATGTGTATGTGGGTGGGATCTGGCTGCCTGTACAGAGTTTGTAAGCCAGCTTGAGCCCACTCAGGATGGAAGCACTCCGCTATCCTCACAAACGTTATGGAGCGTGCAGCAGGCAACGATTATATGAACAGCGCTCACCACATTGGCATCCAGACAGATGCCTAGGCAATGCCAACAAGATTTCAGTCTACTAAAAGCGCATTCCACAACCATTCTGCAGCTACTGAGTTTGTAATTGAATTCCCTTTTTCCAGGGAATGTCCTGGGGTAGTTTCAGGAACCAAGTTAGGAGTGGATATGCAGGATCCCCCAAAACAACAGTTAGCACAGACACTAGACAGAAAAATATCACTTTTGGGGAACAAAGTCCTCCCCTTCAAGTATAATCCTGATCTCCTCAGTAGCCGGGTGTCACAAATCTTTCCAACGTTTTCCACATTTGTATTCATGAATCTGCCTCTGTCATCCACTAAGCCTTGCAGAACGATTGAACGGTAGCCTTCTTTGCTTCACATACACACTTGCCCCTTATGGTGATCAAAGTGTTGTAATATGGATGCCATAAATGACCCCTGCACAGTTCAGAAACCCCATCTTCTCAAATACTGCTATTATTTCTGAAACGTTTCTTATGATAATTGCACGTGGGTGGAGGATAGTGTTAATTGTCTTGCAAACGTGCAAAACTACAACCCTGACAGTGGACTTTCTAACCCAAAGTGGTTTGCACAGATCTGTAGAAGTTCACAGATTCCACAGGGTATTCCACAGGGCAATAGTCACCCGCTTCGGCACTGGTATGGCTTCCTTGAATTGAGTGTTCTAATCCTGGAGGTTTGGTGCAAGATCCTTACACATCTCCATGAAAGTCTGTTTCCTCGTTCAGAAGTTCTGAAGCCACTGTGGGTCATCCCTGCACCAGAAGCAATGGCCTACCAAAGTCATACCAGGCAATATTGGCATTCACCATATCCGTACCATGTGAGTTGGTTGGCAATGAGTTGGCATTGACCCTCACGGTCAACCACCTTCGAGGCATCAGAAAGTTCTGCTCAAATTCCATCCAGGATCTCGTTCGTTGCCTAATCCATTGTATAAGCATTTGTCTGCAACAAGGAGCAGGGGTAGAACCATTGCTCTACATTTTCAATCCAGTTTGGCAGGGAACAACAAGAAACCGCCATCAGACACCACCGTCGGCAAACGTGTGATGGTGAGAGATAGTACCAACACCTCATAGCAAAGCGGTTTTTCGTGTACCTGTGATGCACAGAACCCTGGTATATTGTCCAAAATGGCAGTGCTAACATCACACAACAACAACAGTGGTGGCGTGGACATGGGTATACACGTGTACAAAGCATCTTACCCATGTTCTGCACAGCATATGTGGACACTAGTTGGCACATTATGGGGAGCATGTGCAAGAATGTACACAGTCCAGTAACCAAGTATGCATGCCAGTGTTGACAGAGCCTGATTTGTGGGCCCAGTGTTTTAGCCTGAGACCCCTTTATGTCTGTTGCTACTGCTCCTATAGTGCCTTTTTACTCTGCCTATTCACTCAATTCATGTTTCCCAAAGGGAGTACAGGTAACAAATGCCATTACAGAACTAACCAGTTTTCAAGTAGCTGTGTAAATGTATTAACCCATATCTTTTTTTAAAAAGAGTCATTAGTCCATGCTATGGGTGTATTTAGGCATTTTCTTGCTTATAGAGTGCATACTTCAGAGACAGCAAAAATCAGAGAATTTAAGGCCAGAAGAGGCCAGTCTGACCCCCTGTATATCACAGAACACTAAACCACCATCCAGCCGCCTCCACACCAAACCCAGCAAATTCTGTATATGAATAAGATTATAGCAACTGTATATGTATTCCATATGTAGTGTTGAAATAATTATGTTAACTGTTCAATTCTGATGTAGATATTACACCCAAATATATAGGCTCACAAAAATCCCCATATTGCATCAGACCAGCGATCCACCTACTCCAATTTCCTGTTTCTAACAATGACAAGTAACAGATGCTTCAGAGGAAGGAGAAAAAAATCCCAGGAACGGAGATACAGGATTATTTTCTTACCTCTGATACATGTGGCACATCCACTAAAATCAATGGGATTTGCACAGAGCATCTATCTAATCTATGTGGGTTTTTATAAAGCACTGATCACTGTAAGTCCGATGCTAGAGGCTCCTGCAAGGTGTTGAATGTCCTCAGTTTCCACGGAGGAGTGTGTGCATTCAAGAGTAGAAGTTGGCCCATCATAGTTAAATAGTCAATATTTCAATAAAATATACTTTAAAACTTAAATCTATAGTAATAGACATGTACTTTGTTACCTGAGGATAATTTCTTCCCTCACATAAAACATGCAACTGACCACAAATTTCTGTCATTGAGTTAAATATAGCAATTGAAAAGTTGTACTCCTCAAAGCAAGGTTACAATTGTAGTGAATCAGAGTTGCTATATCTTCTGAGTTGGCATTTCACAGATATCTTACTTCCCTTCCATACATTAACACAAATCTACCTCTCTGTAGACATTGGCTTTTGAATCTATTAGACCTGCTAAAGTCTGTGACCAACAACAGCTATAATCTATTGTCATTACTAATCCTATCCACAAATGCCTGCGCCAATAAAATTGCTTCTATATACCAGATCTGTGGCCACAACAAATTGTGCTAATCTCTTTGGAAGGTATAGTCCTGTCTGTCACACAGGTTTATTTAAATAATTCAAAATCCTATGACTGAAGTTTTAAAACGTGGATGCCTAAATTTAGGTTCTAAATTCATATTTCGGCATCTTTTTTTTAAAAAAAAAGGCCTGATTTTCAAATATGCTGCTCATCTTTAGTTCCCACTGACCTCAGTTGAATTTATGGCTGCTTATCTCTTTTGAAAATCAGGCCACTTATATTTAGATATCCAACCATGAATTTAGGAGCCTAATTTTAGGAATCTAGGTTTGAAATTTTTGTCTTGTGTCTTTAAGACTAATGAAGACTAGGATTAGCCAGTATCCAGGGGACCTATCCTTTTACAATGTGTATGACTATTTTTCCATCTGGTCTACCTAACCATCTAACATAGGCTTTTAAAATGCTGCTCAAATCACCATAGTCTCTGACCAAAGAGTTGAAAATCAAATCCACAAATGGCCCTTGACTTCATTTTCCTCCTTTTTTTGCTTGAAGCAGTTGGGTGAATTTATTTTAACCTTTTTTTTTTCTTCCCTTCTGCTCTCTTCTTCCCTGAATTTGAACAGTAGTAACCAAGATGCTCAGTTGTACTGCACCTAATTTGATCATTGTATTCAACCTTCTTTAAACGTGCAAGATAGAGGCATTACTTTCGGCTCTGTGTTACTCTTGGGAAATTTCCTGTGTGGTAAATCATATCTTTATAGTGGATGTGTCATACAATGTTTCTTAGAAGAACCAAGATTACTCTGAGGTTAGCCGAGATTTCCTTTGAAGGGCTTCCCAATGTAGCAACTGAATTTATCTATTAATAAGGATTAAAGTCTCACAGTGGTGCAGGGAGAGGTAGTTTGTACACAACTGCTATTGTGACAACAGGGGGACAATGAAAATTAGGCCCCTTGGAATTTAGTTTAAAGAAAATCTCTTCTCTTGTGCTGATGCAGAAGATTCTGAGAGAACCGCTATCACCTTACATTACCCTGCTCAAATAATCTTCCCCACCATTACAATAACCCCTACCACCACTCTAAAAATAAAGACTCCACCAATGTAAGCAAGTGTTCTTGTAAAACACACTTACCTTGGGGTTAAAAGTGACAGGCTGTTCACTAAGAAAGACTCCATTCTCTCTCAGTTTGATGCACAATTTTAGACCTTCATTCCTAAAGTTTAAAGGTTTCATTTCATTGTGCATTTAAGCAAAACCTTTGAAATCCCTCATGTTATTTTATCATATCAGACTAGTCAAGTCACACTCATTTGAATGAGTGAAATGTGAAAAATTTGGAGTGTTACATTACTTTTTCCATTGATATATGCAGTGAATCTTTATGGCTGCTTGAAAATGATTCCAAAATAAGAGGAGACCGCTCACTTCAAATGAGTGAGGCTGGATACGTCTGTCATATGTTGTTTCAGGTGCTCAGAGGAGAGCAGTTCTAAGGAGAGGTGAGTGATGCAGTCAGAGCTTTGCATGGATTTGCCCATGAAATTCCAAGCCTGCTCTCCAGGCCAAAAAGATTTAGATAATGAGGGAAAACTTTATTATAGAGAAGAAACCAAACTTTTTGGATGAATATCTACAGTGAACTAACCCCCATGACCTTTAAGGCACAAGCCCATGCTGAGGGAGACATATTCCTGGAAAGCTCACTGTCCCTCAATAAGACAATGCTTTCCGGAGCTCCCCAGAGCATAGGTGGAGTACACTTGCAGTGTAGCCCTTAAAAGGTGGAAGCATATGCTCCCCTCCATGGCAGACCAGCTCTACTGGCTGCTGAGTAGGAGAGAACCCTGGCTCAGTAGTGCAGCCAGGTCCGGAGCGCAGGGGGAGCGGCGCTATAAAAAGGCGCCTCCCCCTGTACTCACCCGGCGGCGCTCCGGGTCTTGGGCGGCACTTCGGCGGCTCACTCCAGGTCTTCGGTGGTACCCGCCGCAAAAATGCCACCAAAGACCCGGAGCGCCACCGGGTGAGTGTAAGAAGCGGCGCTTAAAATGAAGCGGCGTTTTTTTTAGTGCTGCTAAAAAAAGGCACCGCTTCCGCTGCTTCTGCTCAAGGGGGAGCGGCCGCTCCCCCTGCTCCCCCCCTGGCTACTCTACTGCCCTGGCTCCACATTCTTCCCATCCCCTTTGCAGTGGCTAGGGTCTCAGAAGGTGCCAGCAGTAAGCAGTCACTGCACTCAAGAGAGTACAAAGACTACATCTAGGCCTGGCCCCCATGTGAGTTGCAAGGGTAGAATGCTAGTGATATCAAAACAATTCACTACACAATTTAGTCTAAACTTGAACCAGTTTTTTATTTTCAAGGTGCCTCATAGTTGAAAATAAGAGTTGCTCTCTCAAAACTACAATTATTGTTTTTCTCTTCCACAGCCAGTAGAGGGAGATGTTGGCATTTGTTTTGCTATACCAATTGACTTCGTTGTTCTTTGCCACTTAATTAATTCAATGTTTGAAATCAAACAACTGTTTAAAATGTAATGGTATTAATATGCAAGGGTAGACACATAAACGTGGAGGAGAATTTCCATTAAAACTTTCTACACAACCGCAAATTTCTAGTACATTTGTGGGACATTTTTTGGAAAGTCCAGGCAGCAGACATGTTGGCTCTTATAACTAAACCATCACAGAAATGGATTCATGCTCTGAGGCACTGGTTCAACATTTCTAAGACTGAACGCAAATCTAAGAAGATTTTTTTTTTTAGGAAGAAAGGATCTGACTTAAAGCAGCTTATACTTAGGTCAAGAATGTAAAAAACACTAACTAATTTAGAGGGGTTTTGTTTGTTTTTTTGGCGATACTAAGATACAGTAGCTAAAATTTAGGGCATATTCAAAGCCAGACTTGTGGTGAGATTAAGCATATCTGGTCAGCATTTACCTTTCCAAAACAAAACAAATCTTTGGTCAGTTCCTCAGCTGATGTAAATCAGTGTAACTCAAGGGAAGTCAAAAAGAAGGAATGCCAATTTATACCACCAGAGAATCTGGCTCTTTGTACCTATTACCTTTTATTGTGATTGTCTTAGAAATCTAGACTTTGGATGTAGTTTTCTAGTTTGTAAATTTTTAAATTAAATAACGCTACTGCTAAAACTAATGCTATTTCTTTTTATTTCCTTAAAAAGAACAAATGAATGTTAAACTTGGTTATAAACCTCAAGCTGAAATGGACGCACAGGACTTGCTTTGCTGCTGATTTTACTTAAACCAGATTTACACTGGTGTAACTTCACTGAAGTTGCGTCTCATTGACACTGATGTTAAGTGAGATCAGAATGAGGCTCACATGCTGTACGAATCCCTAGAAAACATAGTACTGTTCCTGCAGAAAAGCTGTGTTGATAACTCATCTTTCTCAGCCACTCTGTAGATCTTCATACCAGTCAGTTAACCTCAATTAAGGTTAATCAAGGAGAGATTCTCACTCTCTCTCTCTCTCTCATCTGGAATTATTTTGCTTCCAGAGCTGGAAACTACATTTGAAGGAACCAATTTTTCTAATTGCGTACCCTTAGATCCTTCAAATGGATTTCCTTCAACTGCAAAAAAGAGCTGAATGGACAAAAGATTTCTTCCTGTTACCACTGCCATTAAAAAGTGATTTGAAAAGTACAACTATTACCTGCGATGCAAACACTATATATAGATAGTGATCCCCTAATTGAGCAGACATAGTTAAATATCCTTGATCATGGGGATACCACCCATTCAAGCTCGTGCTATTTCCTACACCATTTCTTTTTGCCATATGGCAGTACTTCTGGATACCTGTGAAACACAGAATTTATATTATGCTACTCACAAGTAGCTGGTATTTTACAGAGGTATAAAATTAGCCTAATTCTATTCCCCTTTATACCAATGTTAAACTTGAGTAACTCAGCTAAAGTCAATGGAGTTACTCCAAGTTTACAGTGGTATAACCAAGAACAGTGTTTGATCCAGTATCTCTATGTGCAAACACGTTTTGATATGAGCGAGATCAGTTTATATATTGAATGATACTGAACCTCTGGATCTGTCTGCATCACACAGTATGTTGGCGGTAACAAAGTGACACAAACACAAGTTGTTTTGGGACAGTGTTTTTCATATTAGAAGCAAGCAGCTATAGCATGGGAGTAGGGAGAATAGAAAAGAAACAGCTGTACTGGAAGAGTTTGTTCACTGAGTTCCTGAATTGAATTATTTTTTGAAAGGAAAAATGTTAAATATATGACTTAGGGGTGGGAATTAGCTTTATGTGAAGCATTAATTTTAACTGAAGCTTTAGATTTAAGATCTCTTTTATATTATTATTCAAAATTAAATTTAAATTGTAAATAGTGTCCAGATTCTAGTCGTTTCCTGGCTCAGATTCTTCAGCACATATGGCATTAGCATAAGCTTATGCCAGTCTGCCTACTCTGGGTAATTTTGCATGCGAATAGTTTAGTGCCTATGTTGAGGTGCTAGAACATGTTTAGTACACTTGAAAATATTTGCATTGCAAAAGGAGAGCTAATCTCCTGAGGAAAATCAAATTGATATTTTGTATTAGGAGGCTACTCTGAGCATTGTGTGGCACTGTTCTATGGAAAATGATGTTCACAGTAAAGCTTGCATTTTCAATTGATCTTCATAAGATGCACTATGGCTTTGCCAAATTCATCTGCTATTGGAACATCCTCTAGCTGTCATTCACAATGGTGCGCTTGTGCTACTTTTGAATCTTTCCTCTGATAATTTCATCTTTCTGATAAGACTATTCCCTATAAACAGGTTTAGCAGTGATTGCAACATTTAGTAAGTACTCAGAAGGCAGATAGGTGCTGGTTCTTCTTTCCAACCAATTAGTGGCATGAATAATTAGTGCAGCTGGGGCTGCTCAGGCTTCTGGAAACACCTCTTTCACATTGGAATGGTTAGAGGCTCAACCCATAGCCACTCCAGTGCTTCCCTAATATTGTCTTATGATCCTGCTAGGGGGCAAGACGGGTAGTACAGAGTTGATGGAGCTTTATTTGTGGTTGTCATAGAGTTTCCCTTTGCTATTCACTAAGGAGGATGCACATCTGTGCTATGGCCGCTTTGCAGCAGAATAACTATAAATCTGCCCCAAATCTTTGCGGCGTCATCATCTTCTATAGGATTCCAAGGGTTTTAAAGACAAAGATAAAATAAAAACAATCCACCTCACAATCTTTCAAATAATTTATAATCAATTTCTACCATGCATTTTTCTTTCCTCATTTTAATTTACACACAGGCGTGTACTTATAGACAACCAACTGCAATTGATAACATGCCTTTCAATTTGGACATCGTTTCTTCCTGCTTTGTTTGTGGATCTTAATTGAAATACAACTGGCTGCACTTGCTGCTTAAGAAATGTACCTGGGCCCAAGTGAAGGCTGCTCTGTTGGGCTGGCATAAATAGGCAGTTAAGGCAGGGTGTAAGCACGGTAGGAAATACCCCTGCGGCAGCACCTCCAACTGCAGGGGACATTTGAGGTCAGGGCAGAAGGAGATATGGCCCCCACCAGCAGCTCAGTCCCCCCGCCCACGGCAGCCTCCCGCCCGCCCGCGGCACGCCCCCAGCTCCTGGCTCGGCCGCGGAGCCGGGAGGGCAGGTGGCAGCCGTGGTGAGCCACCCCTGCCCCCCCCCGGTCTCCCGGTTCAGCCATGGAGCCAGGAGGGCGGGCGGCAACCGCGGCAAGCCGCTCCCCAGGTCCCGGTTAAGCCATGGAGCTGGGAGGGCGGGCGGCAGCCACGACGAGCCGCCCGCACCACCATCTCCTGGTTCAGCCGCGGAGCCAGGAGGGCGGGAGGCAGCCGCAGCCAGCTGCCCTCCGGCACCCGGAGCCCTAGGCGACCGCCTAGGGTCGCCTAGTGGGCGTGCCAGCCCTGCAGTCACAGGATTCACAACCCTGCAGTGGTCCATAGGGGCCACTGAAGCAGCGGTATAAGAGAGCAGCATTCAGGGAGCCTCCCTTCTGTGCTGGTCTGTCCCTTATCCCTTCCTTGGGCATCTGAAGATGATCTAAATGATTTAGTTAAATCTTGCATTTTAAAACCGGTCAATTGATACCTGCTTGAATGCCTGTTTATTTAATAATTATGCAGCAATTTACCTACAGGCTTGTTGGCTATCAACATACTTAGAATTTGTCGTAATATTTAAACTATCCTAGTGATACTCAGACTGAGGCTACTGAACCACAAGTGGCTCTTTAATGTGTCTCCTGCGGCTCTTTTCAGCACATATTAAAACACCGTGTGATTTAATTATTAAACAATCTAAGTTATTATCCAGTCAGGAGGCTTTTACTATGTTATTAACCAATTGTAGTTGGTAATATAAGAATACATGGCCATTTTGCTGTGGGAATAATATTTCTATATAAATAGTAACCGAAACAATAAATTCACATGACTATGGCTCTTTGGGGTAATGTTGATTGCTAATATAGCTCCTGAACCACTAAGGTCTGAATATCACTGATCTAAGACCATAAATCTGTGCAGATCCACTTTACCTTGTGCAGTTGGCATTTGAACAGTTGTTTTTACTTAATCTGAACTAGCAATTCTTTGTTCAATTTATGTCCAAGTACAGATAATGACTGCTTCACCAAATTCAGGACTTTTAAAAATTCGATGACATGAGTTTGCCTATACAAAACTTTCTGAAGTCATTCATTGCTCTTTACGACCCACAGGCCAAATTAAATCATCATCCATTACCCTTCAGCACTTTGTAATCCTTAAAAAATCTGGGAAATTATTCTTTAAAATATCTCAGGAGCAGAATGAATACCAAATAGCATTTGCTTAAACTTAAAGCCTCCAAAATGGTATATTAAAGTCATCTAAAACTTGACACTTTGCCAAAATGCAATCCTATATCTAAAACTGTAAATATTTAGAGATTAGCTGGTACTTCATCAATTTTCAGTGGATAATGCTCTCATCTTTGTTTTGATATAATTTCTGAGACCATGTAACCTTAAGACTTATTACCTGCATGACCATCCAACTAAGAATATCCAGCTTTAGAATATACAGTCCACACTGGGCATGCTCAGAGGCCTTTTGGCCTATGCAAACAAGACCTAAATTAGCTGGCAATAGCCCTAGAATGATGCAGCAGGGACTCCGGAATTATGCAGCATTTCTTCTCAGGAAGCCCTCTGCTCCTCACAGAACCTCCTAATACAGTACAATCAGTGCAGTATTCCATATGTTATTTATTTTTTGTTAATGTCCTTTTTTTTATACTGGGAGACATTTCCAGTTGTCAGTAGCTGTAGGGTTGGGGTTGTTTTTTTTTTGTTTTAAATACTACAATGTGAAACTATAGTAGAAAATGTCAGCGGGAAGCTGGAGATTTTGACTTCTGAGTTGTAGGGGGCTTTTGGCACTTAGGAAGGCATGAAAGCCAAGTTTGGTTTTCAGTGGCAGTTGTGGAGTTTGGTAGTGGTGATTCTTCTCCAGGTACTGCCCCCTTTTGATGGGAGACGGAAGTGAAGGGACTATATCTGGGAGATGAAAGTTTAATTCTACCTTACTCACACAGCAGTTCTTGACAACAAACCTTTGCTGGACTACAACAGCCAACCACACTGATTTAGCTTGTGGGATTAATGTTTCTGTTAAACAGGCAACAGTGTTGACATTTAAATGATCATTATTAAGCTTTTTGAAAAAAAAAATCTATAAAGAGAATAATGGAGGCAGTTCAAAGTTCTCTCAAAACTATTGGTTTGGGCTGTCTGCAAACTCAGGCAGGCATTACTGAAGGGGTATACACTCAGTTCAGATTTTGAAATTTTTCTTTACCACCATAAGACAAGAATCAAATTTTTTTAAAAAATAAAGTGAAAGCTGATCTTCCAAAGCACAATTATTCAACAACTAATGGGAAAAAAATTAAATATGCATCCATGTGAGCAGGTACATAATGACATCAAAGGCCTTGATATTAATGCATTTATTGGCATAATTACTATGGAAATATCATTACCTCAACATTGGTATATTCAGTTCCATACTCATATGATATCTATCCTTGCTGCAAGGTGCCAAACTAATAACAAAGAGACTGATGTGGAACAGCAGTTGTTCATTTGGGAGCCCTCAAATGCCCTTTCTGATTTTCTGGAAACCAGCTAGTTTAGAATCTGAACTGAATCCAAACAACATGCATTTCTGATATATGCAATCAGCTGTGCTGGTCACTGATGCATTACTTAAGGTTAGGGTTCATCAAAAGATGATGAGAGCCAGGAACTCCTGGGATCCAATTCTGGCTCTAACGCTGACTTTTCTGTTGCTTTGGGCAAGTCGCTTAACCTCTGTGCCTAACTTGTCCCATCTGTAAAATGGAGATAAAACTACTTGCTTTATAGGCAGTGGTGAGAATTAATTAGCTCATCTTTGTATAGTTCTTTAAATATTAAAAACTGCTGCATAAGTGCTACAATTATTGTTATTTGTGGGGAAAAGCAAGAGGTAC
The DNA here is from genome assembly GCA_033296515.1 of Macrochelys suwanniensis. Lineage (NCBI taxonomy): Eukaryota > Metazoa > Chordata > Testudines > Chelydridae > Macrochelys > Macrochelys suwanniensis. The sequence continues at coordinate 26,970,247 of CM065780.1, read as the reverse complement.
ATGTAAAAAACCCCAGGCACATTAGAGAGAGTTTTGTATACACATTTCTATACAGGGTTTGAAAACCTGAGCTCCTTCAGCATACATTATAATTCACCACAAAAAGTGACAGAATAAGTAGTGAGGCACTGTAAAGAAATGAAGACAGAGAATCCTTTCCCCTCCCTGTCCCCCCAGTCACTACCTCTATCAGTTCTGGCAGTGAATATCCAAGGAAACGGGTTGGATAGTCCCACAAAGCAGCAGATAAACTGAAATCTCCATTTTAGTAAATCAAATTGTGGACTTCTTTGCCTGCACATTTCTCATCTGCTGATAAATGATGCCAGATGGAATTGTAATAACTCCCATTGTTGTGGAATGGCTCTATTACTTTCAGGAAAGCACAGTTGAAGAGAACTGCTTTTTTGTAGAGGGTGCCTATGTTGGCTTAAAACTATTGCCTATGTTCTAGGGCTTTCTGCCGCAGCCAACCACGTGCCTGGTGTAGGATTCTGTTTCAATGGGTAGTCAGTGACAGGTACTTTACATGGGCCAAAAGGAACTCATTATAAACAGAGAACAATAAGGAAGGTCTGATTTAGTGTGTTTGTGAAACTCCTGTCTGTTAGCAATTGACTTCCTTTTAAAAAACAGAAACAGGGGGCCTCTGCTGCCTGAGGGATGCTGGCACATCAATCAACCCTTTAGGTAAGTAAATAAAGCAATAAACTAAAGAATAAATCATTTCTGAATTCCACAAGCAAAAACTTGATACATAAATTACCAGACTGAAATGACTCATGAACAGTTTGGAGGTTGCAGTGCATTTTCAAAGAACTGGGGGAAAGTAGGGGAGAAGAACAGCAGCACTTACCGTGAAACATTCATCTTTCTTTGATCCCCCAACTTTTTCTCATTTACACCCTGTTTGCGGGGGGAGGAGGGGATCCTGCAGCACATTTCCTCTAGCACAGAGGGTGGGCAAAACAGCTGCATCCACAGCTGATGCCACTGTTAACTTCCTGTGCTTGCTCCACTAACCTGAAAGCACACACACAGCCCCTGGCTGGCACACAGCACTGTACTTCAAGCAAAGCGCTGAGCTTTCCTGGTGCTGCAGCATTCAGTGTTTTTACCAGCAGACAATAGGCATATGAAATTGGGCCTCATGAATAATTCATCTCTGCTGTTGGACAAAACAAAGAAACGATACTTTTGCTGGTTGGTAACTGTGTGGCGGTATTTATAAACATAGCCCAGTTTGGTGTTAGAATGCTTCTGTTTCAGTGGATTAGTATGTTCATTTAAAAAGTTTAGGAGATCAGTATTACCTTGTAAATTTAAGCCAGCTGAAATCTCACACACACACACACACACACACACACACACACACACTTTTAAAAAGCAGGCCGCAAGATTTTAAGGTACTGAGCATTCCCAACTTCCATTAACTGCTACCAGACTTGAGGCGGCTCAGCCCTCTGAAGATGTATAGAGCAATGCACTGCTTACTTAGCATTGTAAGACACTTCTCAGCAAGGTGATGTATTTTAATTGTAGGCAACTGGCATCCTTTCCAGGACGCGTACTAACAAAGTGGCATTACTGTTGATTAGAAAACAATGATGAATTGAACAGTACACTAAAGTGCAATTTTTTATTTGCATTTAAATATTACTAGAGTTGATACTTTTGTGAATTGGTCCCTAAATTGTTTTATTGACACTTAAATACCCACTAATTTAACACTAGTTAAATTGGCAATAAAAGCACCCCCAACTGTGTTAAGCTGTCATCCTATTTATGTAAAATAGCTTTGAATCTTAATACTAACCACACAAAGCAATGCCACTGGGATGATATTGATGATGCATGTGCATAGCTTTTTTTTTAAATATACTATGAGGCTGCCAAACCAAGTTTGATTATTATTAATTATTATTATTTTAAAATAAGTTTGCTTAGTTATTTTCCTGAAAACAAGCACTGGAGGGGAAAGTGATATATTTTTCCACTGTCTTTGAAATAAGTCTTCACAGACTGGGGGGAGGGATAGCTCAGTGGTTTGAGCATTGGCCTGCTAAACCCAGGGTTGTGAGTTCAATCCTTGTGAGGGCCACTTAGGGATCTGGGGCAAAAAATTGGGGATTGGTCCTGCTTTGAGCAGGGGGTTGGACTAGATGACCTCTTAAGGTCCCTTCCAACCCTGATATTCTATGATTCTATGAACACTTTCCACCTCACCCCGTTCTCTGCCAAATTTTAATTAGTGCGTCTTTCCTACCTTGTAGTTATGCACCTTCCTCAGTAATCAAAGGAGCGGCTTCTAGCATAATGACCTTTAATATCTGACTTGCAAGTTAACCATGAATTGTTTCATGTTCAGAAGGTGAAAAGTTTAGTGGGTAGAGCAAGGGACCTGGAGTAAGAATTCCTGGGTTCTATTCCCATCTCTGCTGACGAATCACTGTGTGACTTTGGTAAACTCATTTAACTTCCTTGTGCCTTTGTTTGCCTATTTGGAAAACAAGTGTAATGATGGTTACCTGCAGTACATGGCAGGTGTGTCTTGAAAATTTAGCAATTAGAGATGAACCCAAACCAAAGCTTTGTATCTGATCAATATGAATTTTGCTGAAGTAGTGTCCAAATCTAAACTTTGTGGACCCTTGTATTTTGCCTGTAATAGGCTGAATCAAAACCACTGATCTGAATCACCCTGAACTGTGATGAAGTTTGGATCCAGATGCAGATCTGAATTTTGCAGCTCAAGTCCATTTCTAATATTAATCCTTGTGAAGTGCTTGGAGATCTTTGAAGTAAAGGTGTGAAAGTGTTAAGGAAACATTGTATGCACTACAATTACAAATGCAATTGTTAATTATTAATAATGTTTATGATTATTCAGGTTCCCCACACGGATGCATTTTGCATAGGGGAAGCTGATTTTGATGCTCCTGCAAACAAATAGCAGTATGTAAAGAGCTCATCCATTGCATCTTTGGCTAAAGCAGGGTTCTTTCTTGCTCTGAAGAGACTGTAGGTGCTCACTATACGTAGCATTTCAGGTCAATGAGCACACTTCGTTATTAATATTCTTTATCCCAAAGCGGTGGTCGGACTCATGTCAAGTTTCCCATTAGCGTGGGGAATTAAAAAGTATGAACAGCTTATGAATGAATTCCCACTTTGACTAGAATAGTTAAGGCATCAATGACTGAGGTTGTTCTTGCTCTGCTGTAGCAGATTTGTAGGCACATTTGGATGATCAGAGAGAACATAAGTAGTGACAGAGCCCTGGGAATTCTTTAATACAGAGAGAGAGCGCGCATGCACTTACTGCACATGGCTAAATCCCAATTTCTCCCCACCCCAAACTCAGAATTTAACCTTTCTCCTAGTAGAAGCCAGTAGAGGTTGCTAGTGTACAGGCAGCTATCTCCTTCCAATGGAAGACTAGTTCTCATTTTAATTTTGTGTTACATGCATGTTCTGCCCATCAGCCTGAGGACAGAGAAGTTCCAGGAGGCTCTTATGATTTCAGTTCTTTACCTATGGTATTATTAGGTTGGGCTACCAACACTGTCAGGGTTGGTAAATTGCAAACCTCACCTGCATATCTTCTCTGCCTTTTACATGAGGGCTAATCCATTGGGTTCATTGTATCCAGGTATGGTGTTTAAGGAAAAACAAACAAAGCAAAACACCTTAGCATTGACTCACATAGTAATCACAATTAAAAGGGATTTTTTCCCCTTTAAATAAAATAGTGTGAGCAGCTCCGTATTCAGAAATATTCTGACTGTAACAAAGCATGGATGGAGTTAAAAAATGGTGGCAAGGAAACATTTAAATTTCCAAGAGGCTGTTAAATACAACCATGTCTAAAGCAATTCTTTTAGAAATTAGGATAATGAAATCTTGAGAAAGTGATATCTTGACATGGGTGTTTTCAAATGAACCTGAAGCTCTATTTCCCAGAGGCAGGGAATGTCCCAAGGGGCCTCCTTGCTCTGGAATTCCTCTTGTATGGAGTGGTCAGCATTTTCAAGGGGACAGTCTCATAATTTCACATTACATTGACCCTTCTGTATCAGCTCTTTGTTCACAGTGCCATGGCCCAAAAATGGTTCACTTTTAGGGTGGAGGGTGCCTGAGGAGATTTATTAGCAATAACCTACTTGGTAGAATTCAATCATGCTATTTACCCTCACTCAGTCACTTTGAGGGAAAAATCCGAGCAATTTACCACAGCACACAGTTACAAGATACCATACAAGTACGTTCATGTTTTTAACTGCAACTTTAAAATATATTTTAATAATTAGCAACAATAAACTCTAATTGGGATGTAAGCCATTCTTGCATCAGCCAGAAAACTATAGGTTTACTTCTGCACACCCACACTCAGTCAAGTGAAAATTACTTCAGTGCGTATCTTGTAATTACTGTGCTTAACATTCTTTGGAACTGTTTGTGATTAATTGATTTTTATTTTATTCTTAACCTCTGAACCTGTATCCCGAACAGCAAACATGAGTTTGCTGTTTATAATGAATTGTATGTAGACACACACAGAGGTCAAAACAAAGGATCAATTCCTTACCTGCCAGTTTTGTTTCTCAGAGTTCTGCCATACCACATTAGAAAAACACTGTTTAACGTACTTTCTACTATGTTCTTGGTTCTGCTGACTACTCTATGTGCTCATGGCCATATTTTTCTTTCCACAGATCCTTTCCCTGAATACTATGGATAATATTCAGATCCAACAGATCAGATAATGTGTTGTAGATGGGCATGTAAGAAAATAACAGGCCAAATTAATCTCAGCTGTAATTCCACTGACTGCTGTATTCTGCACTGTCGTAAGTGGAATTAGACAAGGGATTTATTTGGCCCCAGGGATTCTAAATTTGCCCATATAGTTTTCAGGAAAACAACATTTGTAAATACATCCACCTTTTTGCTGTATGTGGTATTTTCTCACAAAGATGCAGCCTTTGTCAACGGGCAGAAGACCAGGAATTGCTTTTATTCACAGTAAATGATTCAGAGACAGGTCTCACCACCAGTTTACCTGTGTTGATATTAGTAGGTGGATTAAGGGACACATTCTGGATCTTTATAGACTATGAGGAAAGCCAAGAAGGCAAGTGGACAATGCCTCTAATAACATCACCATCATAACGGAGTTCTGCACTCTGCCATATCACTTTCAGCACCCGCAAGCTTGGATTTTGCCTCTGTTTTCTCTTTCAGGAGCATGTGGGCAGGAGAACAGCAGTATCAGTTCTTAAAGCAGATAAGGATTTGCAGTATAAAAGGAGAAGAAAATTTCTAGCACTCCTAGGAAGAGTTACTCTATCATCCAGCAACCACTAGCACCTGGCCTACCAGGCCAGGCCTTGCCTGCGTGGCCACTGGAGGATTTGGGGTGGTTCTGGGGGCCAGCAGCAGGGTAGAGGGGGACCGAGCAACTCCGGACAAGTCTGCCCAAGGGCCAAAGGTGCCTCCTGCATTTTGTGGGGTTCTGGGTCCTCCGTGGAGGAAGCCGGGGGGAGCTGGACACCTGCTACCTTGGCCTCCCAGACTAGCACAGTGAATTTTCCATTTCTGGTTGATGGGGTTTTTATAGTTCTCTTGGGATGGAGTAGAGGTTTTTTAAAAAGTATAATTACTGCTGGAGCAAAATACATTAGCCAATGACACATGGTAGTGGAATCTTGAAAGATGATTTGTCTCCTCAGACACACCCAAAACGAAAAGCGTGTGTGTGTGTGTGTGTGTGTGTGTGTGTGTGTGTGTACGTACACGCGCGAGGAAGAGTATGGAACTAGATCTTTTCTTCAACTACACTGGGAGAACATTTGAAGAGGGAGTGGGACTTTCCTTGAAAAGGCCATGATAAATTGTTGGCCAACCAGAGGCAGAGCGAGAAGAATTGTGTAATAAAAAGACATACCCTTAGGTACAAGGTATGTCTACACATTGCAATAAAATACTGAAGCATGGCCATAGCTGACCCCAGGCCAGATAGCTCGGGCTTGCGGGGCTAGTGTAGACATTAAGGTTTAGGCTGGAGTACAGGCTCTGAAACCCTATGGGGGAGGGAAGGAATTCAGAATTTGAGCTCCACCTCAAGCACCTACACTGCAATTTTTTAGCCCTGCAGCCTGAGCCCGGGGATCCAGAGTCAATTGACCCGGGTTCTGAGAATTAGTGCCGTGGGTTTTTGTTTGGTTTTTAATTGCAGTGTAGCCATACCCTATGATACTGGTGAAAATAGTTAAAAATCGGTAAAGAAAAGTTCCATTGCCCTCCACTACAGCCTTCTTTAAAGTCTCCTTCTGTGTTATCTGTTACTACTGTTTAATATTTATATTAGAGTAGCACTCAGAGGCCTTAAGGGAGACTAGCTCCCATTCTAATGGGCACGGTACAAAGGAAGAAAGACATGGTCCCTGCTCTGAAAAGTATTGTTTGCTGCTCATAATGCTTTTCTCCCACTGCAGAACCACAACAGAATTATCACAGCACAAGAGACATTACAGCAGGAACACTATGCTCTAGAGAGGACTAATTGAAAATGCTTTTCCTCACTGTACTTTCCCCCAATGCACTGTGGTGTCTTGATCCAGGCCTTTTTGGCAAGATCTGAAAAGGAGATCTTGTTTTGAAAGATGACAATTCCCTCATCAATAGCATAATGTAGTAACTATGTGCTAGAGGGGCTACATATTTTTACTAACCACTGGAATCTTCAAGGCAAAAACACACTGTCTGTGCTACTGTAACTAGAGGGTACCACTTGACATTTCATTTACTTCAGGAGAATATCAGTGGGGAACAATTCATTGGGTAGAGGACAAACAGCACCAAAGAGAATTTAGTGGGGATACCATTGCACAAATATACTGCAAAGGATATATAATTCTATATCCATAGCCATGCACACATACCAGTGACAAGTTTAATGTCCAGTATCTCTTGATCCAATGGTGCTAGAAATGGGAGCACTATTAGTGTTGGACACAGCAGTTTCCCAGTAGGAAACAGTACTAACTAGCTAGCTCTCGAAGAGCCCAGACTACTACACATGATAGGAGCACATATGAAAAAGCTGGTTTTGATAATTTTTGAGAGATACCTTTTCATTGCTGGCACAGTATTAATTTCTAGCACTAGGAGGATTCTGGTGAGATATCAGTCCAGAAAGTGACAGCATCCTGATTTATAGAGAAACTATTCCAGAAAGCTTGTAGACATTCCAAAAAATTATAATAATATTTTTCTCTGTCTGTAGAGTTGGACTCATAGCACTAAGGCAATCCAGGTATCCATGGGGAGGAATATGAAAAAAAGGAGAACAAACATTTTAAGAGCTAAATAGTACTAATATTGCTTCTCTGTAAAATGCACTGCATTAAAAGAAAGGTTTGGCATGGTATAATGGTGTTATTGGCCCTCATTTGTATAATTCATAGGAAAGGGGCTGGACGTAAATATGGCTACCCAAACATATGCCAGTAAAGAGCATCATCATGTAAGAAAAAGATTAGGATCTTTCCAAACGTGAAAAATATTCATATTCCTTAAAACTAAGCAAACCCTAAAATTAAAGCAAACTCTGAACAAAAAATTCAGCCCTAGTATTAACAAACAACAAGCTTACAACAAGCTAGAATAGGAGCTCTCCTGGAGGCAGCTTCACTGGTATTAGCATTGAAACTGGTCTGAAAAACAAATTCTGAAAAGTTTAATAATTTTCAAGTTGTTTCCATTTCAGAAGATTCAAAATGGAAGAACTGTTCCATATTGTTGTAAATATATTAAATATATTTTCAAAAATCTTACAAATTAAAAAAAAATGTACTCCCCCCGCCCCGCTTTGCCATTGAGTACAATACAAGGAACGATATCCAAGGTGGTGTCTCTCTCTCACACACACACACACACACTTTTTCCCCACTCTAACTTTCCAAAACTTCCCAACTTCAGAAAAATTCCAGATTAGCAGAATTATACAGTGTCATTTTTTAATTTTGCCACTCTAACTTTTCCAAAGTTTGAGACGCTTTGGAACATTTCAGAATGCAAAAAGGAAAATAGAAAAAATTGAGGTTGCATATACTCATCCCTGTGGTGAATCACAAGAGATATCTCCTTCACGGAGAAAATAAGTCTGTGCAGTCCTCCTTTGCAGACTCTCTGCAGTTCTTACACACTGCTCTGATGACCACTGCTTTTAAGTCTTATGTGTAGGGCCCTACCAAATTCATAGTAGATGTTGTGTCAATTTCACGTCATAGGATTTTTAAAATAGTAAATTTCATGATTTTAGCTATTTAAATCTGAAATTTCACTGTGTTGTAATTGTAGGGGTCCTGACTCAAAAAGGAGTTGCGGGGAGGAGGTATCACAAGTTTATTGTACGAGGTGGTTGTGGTACTGCTACCCTTACTTCTGCGCTGCTGCTGGCGGGGTGCTGCCTTCAGAGCCGGGCGTCTGGCCAACAGCTGCTGCTCTCCAGCTGCCCAGCTGTGAAGGCAGCGCAGAAGTAAGGGGGCAATACCACAATTACCCCTAAAATAACCTTGTGAACCCCTGCAACTCCTTTTGGGTCAGGGCCCCCAATTTGAAAATGCTGGTCGACCCCCATGAAAATCGGTATAGTATATGGTAAAAGACCAGATTTCATGGGGATAGACCAGATTTCACAGTCCGTGATACATTTTTCATGGCTGTGAATTTGGTAGGGCCCTACTTATGAGTGCTCATGTAAGGTGTCTCAGGATTTAGTTCATGATCCTTACTGGACCGTCTCATGGCATACACACCCCTCCCCTCCCCCCCCCCCCCCCCCCCCAATGGGAGCGCTGTGAAAAATTGATTGGGCACTCTGCACCCAATCCGTCCTATTGTGGGTATTGAAGTAAGCAAGTCAAACAGTTAAAATTCAGAATTAGACTGTTACATTTTTTTGGTATGTGTATTTACTGCTTAACTGGAGAAGAATTGGAATCGGCCCTTTGAAACACTTATCACTATGAATAATTAGTACCAGTGGATAGGGAATGACTGTAGCTCCCTAATCACTCTTTCTACGCACCGATTGCTTTTCTGAAGAAGTTTGTTGTGTTCACAAGATAATGGCACGGAGAAAGAATGTTTGTAAAGAATCTGCAAGCTCAACGCAGACTGCTCCACTTCAAGAGTATTCTGCGGGCCTTGTTTTTAATGATTTTTTTTTTTAAATGGACTAGCTTAAAGTGTTCAAAGGAGGTTTCCTTTTTTAGGGAGCAAACTGCATATCTCCAAGGTAAACTCTTTGATCTGCATGCTTTCTGACTTTACAACTTCTGAAATCAAGAGTCACTGTACTGATCTCTGGCTTTCTGTATTGTTTGTATTGGATATCAAACCTGAATGCTGCACTAGGAGATTATAACAGTCTCACATGACCAGGTCAGCCTTACTTTGTGCTGTGGCACGGCATCATAGGTGAGGGAAAACAAAGCTGAGATGGCAGAACCATGTTTGAAAATAGTCTTTATTGCCTTTCTTCACTTACTTTTACGGTTCTCTCTGTTCTATTGCATCCTTGCATTTCTCTCGTCTTCTCACTCCTCTCCATTTCATTGGTTACTTTGATTAAAAGGTGTATTTAAAATTTGGCTCTCATATTAGTCTAGTCCTATTCACTCAGGATACCCTCCCATAAGTTTCAATGGGAATGTGCCTAGAAGGAAAGCTTAGAATGTGCCTAGAAAGAAATCCAGCCTGTATCCCAGCTATTGTATGGCTACCCCACACTCCTCCTACACAGCTGACTGTGCCTACACGCAGTGCAGTTCTGGATAAGGAACGGAACTCAGGATTTTATCCTTAATTAGCCGCTATATAGAAGTTTGTAGAGATGAAGGGCTGAATTCTGGACTTATCTACATAGTGAATCTTTCTAGTGAATTCAATGAGATTTTAGGGAGAGAGAAACCAGAGTCGAATTTATATAGCTTGGTTTGACTGAATGTTACTGATCGGTCAGTTCAAGTATCTGCTGAAGTTTTATGTACTTTTTAAAAACAAATGAGAAAAATTACTTGGCAGACTGATCCTGATGTTGTAAATGCTGATTTCTGGCTGTGTTGGTGGGGCATGTGATTCCCAAGGGAAAAATCAAGCGTCTTCGACCCCAGAACATGATCTTGTACCAAAATAATGCACTTGGATTTTATTCTATCATGACACCAGATATGGGTCCTTCACACAAAACCTTCTGTACTTTCTAGTTAAACAACTCGAAATATGAAGCATTTACTTTGTTTGGGGCCTGATTTCCTCCTATCGAAATCAATGGGAGTTTTGCCATTGAAATCAATAGAAGTCAAGAGGTTTGGCACATACAGACCTGAGGAGCATACCTTGCTATTTTCTGTCCATTGATTTCACTAATCTGTGCTAAAGGCCCAATCCTACTCCACCGTAATGTACAGCAAAAGTCCCACTTGCTGCTATGGGAGCAGGAGCAGGCCCCAAACAAGTACAGTCCCTCTACTTAATCTTTTTAAAGGGAAAGAAGCACAGAAGGTTTTGTGTAAAGAACCCATAACTGGTTGCATATTAGAATGGAAATGGGATATCGTGCTTTAGGGTTTTTGCTCAGGTAACTGGGGATATGCAAAGTTAAGGGAGAAAAAAAAATCTGCTCATGCTAACACAGGCCATTTGTATGAAAACATTGAGTGCTAGTGTGGTTATCAAACTTCTGTGGTTTTCAATGAGATTCATCCTGGCAAAGTTAAACAGCAAAATACCCCTCCACTGACTGCCTAGGCATCCATCCCCCAAAGAGATATAATCTATGCATAACAATGCTTAAATCAGCATGACATTTACATTACATATTAAGTGGTTTGTTACTTATTTCGAGATTTTAATTGGCACAATATATTAATAGCATCCTTGCAACAATTCCACTTAAGGGCTTTTCCCTCTCCTCCCCACCCCAAATACAAAAAATAAATAAAACCAACCAGAATTACGCTGTAACCTTTAGCACAAATGAACTGTTTTAAAAACTATCCACATATTAGAATCAATTCCACTTTATTGGAATCAGACTTTTTTTTTTTGCTTGACATTTTACATAACTTGTTATGAGCTTTTCCCAAGGGGAAAAAAAGAGAGAATTTTTTTTCCCTCTTAAATAGCTTCTTATTGTTCCATTTTTGTTGCTATTTAGAGTAAAAACTCATTAAAATATTATGAAGCACACAGCATAATTATATGGCAGAATTTGCCAATGAATAACATCTGCAACAATGTGCATGTATATTTATATTACAGTAAACTTGAACCTGCTCATTTATTTTCTCTGTTTTGCCTCTGTTTTAAAATTCTTTGTCCCAAGTAAAGCACTAGGCAATTGTGTAAACCACATAGGCTACAGTGCAGCCATTGTTGCTGAGTTGTATCTGCTGGCCAGTGCCAAATGTTATTATTCCATCATTAGACTACAGTTCATGCCAGGGTAAACTATACTGTGTTAGATGTCTGCAAAGTGTTATTTGCTCTTTTTTATTATTCATATTATTATTTTAAACTTATCTACATTGGGGTTGTGTGTGTGCGTGCTCATGCGTATTCGCTGTCTGTGTATTGTATCCCACAGAGAACTGCGTTTTTGAAAATCTGCAGACACGCTCACTGTTCTCTGGCCCTCTCTTACAATAACAAAAATGGAGCCCCTCTTGTAATGAAAATATTGCGAGCAAACATCTCACACATATTTGCCTAAACACACTACCAATTTTGTCTGACTATTCTTATTTGTTAACTCAGCTTAACAGCAACATGATCCAAAAACAAAAAACAAAACAAAAAAATAATAAAACACCCAAAGACTGCCATTTGGGGAAGGGGGAAGGAAAAACCTTGTAACACCAGAGAGAGATAATTAACACAATCTGTGTGACAGAGACAATAGAACACAAACTCTTTTTAGCTAGACCCATGAAGCTAGCTAATCTATAGCATGCTGTATATGTGGGTAGATTATTTTTATTTTAAAAAGAGCTATATAGACATAACAAACAAGCTTGGGGTAATGGGTTGTGAGTGGAATTTTTGTGGTGCTGAGGTCCTTTCAGGACTGTGTTCTCTCTCTCTCCCCCCCGACACCACCCAAGAGCTGCAGTACCAACCGTTTGCCAAGAATCTGACACACACCTACCCTTCATTTAAATCTGTCAATCGTTTTCATGCTTATAAATAAAACACATCTCAAACAGAATTTAGATCTTAGGACAACTGATAACAGAGTTAAAAAAAAGTGCAGTACAACTCTGGTTTATGCCTTTCATTCTACTATATTATCCTTCCTATTGTTGCAAATATTGTCCTTTGGGAATATTCTTGGAGACTGGACTGTTCCCAGTTTTTCCTCTTTTGTCTGCCAGTTGTTTCTAGATATAAACCATTTTGCTAGACAATTACAACCATATGCATTTTTTAAAATAATTCAATAAAAAAACCTAAGTGTACAAAAAAAAATCCAGAAGTATCCCAAAGAGCTTTGTGTCCCCTCCACAACATGTAGTTAGAATGCTTCAGTAAACAGGGGGCGGTGGGGGGGGGGGGAAAGAGTGAGCCATCAACAATTCCCTATCATATAGATTTAGAAGCAATGAACCTTGCAGGTCTGACCTAAGCTTTCTGGTATGTTTCAGCCAAACCCAGATTACAGACTGTTCATTTTGAAAGTTCCATCACCCAACTTTCTCAAAAATCACCACCACAATTCCCTGTTTGAATTTCATCTGGACTGTCTGGGACAGCCCTAGCTGACCCCAACCATTTCCTTCACTTATTACAAACATGCCTCTCCCCACACGCACAGATGGTATGATCCTTTTCAGAGGGAAAGGCTGAAGTTAGAGGGGGGTTCTCTTTTGTTCCAGGTGTAGAAATTTTACAGGCAAAAGAGATTTAAAAGGACACAGAAAACTAATCTTGTAGAACTCTGTATAAAAAAATTTAACTTATGAGAAATAACTGGTGAGAGCAGAATTATGGCCTGAGGCCCTCTGCTGCTTGAAGCAGCCAGGGTGTCGGAGCTGGTTATGGTCCATGGGGCTGGGGAAGGGAGCGTGAGTTACTTTATTTCAGTGTGAGAATCCTAAAAAAAAGGAAGCGCTGGAATACACTTCTGGAACTATCACTCAGTATCGGAACACCTTTTTGGCTCCCCAGAAAAGTTCCAAAACAGCGTCCCAGGGCGTTCTGGTATGACTCGAGCCTGCTTTATATATCTAAAATGTATGTTGCATTTCTATAGTACTGTCCCTCTAAGGAACTTTTAAGTATCAATTAAGCCTCATTACCATCCCCCTTATAAGGCAAGTGGAGAACATATAGCGATCACTGCAAATACCACTGCTGGCATGGAACACAGCAGCTTCCAATGTCACAGCAATAATACCAAGCAAGGTACAGCACAAAGAGGAGAGGAAAGCCGTTGCTGATGGGAAAAAAGCATAGGTGGAAAGTAACCAAAGTAAAATGAGTCCAGAAAACCAGAAAAACCACCCTTCGTCTTAGACAAAGAGCTATGGGATCTTAATGGTCATACCATTGGATGCGATTGTTTATAAGACATAAAACTAAGGTTATGGTGGTGTATCTTAAAAACAGTAGAACAACCCTACAACCAAGCTGTAGCATGTTGTGCAAAGGAGGAAAGATCAAGTACAAGTAGAATAATAGTCAGGATTACTGCTAGTGAAAGCAGTAGCGGCACCAGGGTTTTTGCCGCCCTAGGCAGCAGTGCTCCCCCACCGTAATCGGCGGCGGCTTTTCTTGCCACCGAATCACCGCTGGGAAATTAGTTGCCACCGAAATGCCGCCCCCCAAATCCTGCTGCCCTAGGCGACTGCCTAGGGTCGCCTAGTGGAAGCGCCGGCCCTGAGTGAAACTCAAAAAGGTGAGAGCCTTGAATTAGTTTGGATAAGCCTCCAAAATGTCTGATGCTAATCTGAACCCCTTGAAGTCTACTTTCCTCTCCTCTTTATGATGTCTTTCATGACTACCCAAGGGTTAAAAGATTGGAAAACATCAGCTGGCCCAACAGAAAAGGCTAGGTTTCCTGAGGTTCCACAGTGGGAATAGTAGGAAATATTTGCTGGGGGCGGGAGGATCTATCAAGGATGTGTCACACTTTTTGGTACTTGGCTGAGTCACAGGAAGTGAGATTGAGAAAAATCTTGAAAACAGACAGGGAAGGACCAGAATCAGAAAGATTTTGGGACCTCAAAATAAGGAAGTGGGGGGGGGGGGGTTGAAGACAAGAGACAAAAACAAAACAAAACAAAAAACCAACCAACCAACTTTGGAGGAAGTAATCCTAAAGAGCATTATCAAAGGATGTGGTGCAGTGAAGGGTTAATTCTCAGCAAAATAAATCTAACCTCCTCTATTTTCTCCCTTGGTCTTTTTAAAATGCAGAGAGAGATAAAATAATGTAGTTACTGAGGAGAAAAAAAGTAACACACAGGATTTTCCTTTTTTCTACTTTTGCATTCTGTGCGCTTTCCCTTTGAAACATGCAATGTTGCCAGAATGCATGCAACACTGCACATTCACCAGCTTGGGAGGAATGCCAGTAGAAAAGTTTGGTGAGGTTCTTCCACACACCTCACTTTCTAAACAAGTGAAAAGCCAACTTGCCCCCAGCATGTTGGCATGAGTATGGTAGAAAGGAACCCTTATCTTATCGGCCTGCTCAGCAAATTGAAAACTCCTGGAGATTACATTTTATGATTTTTTTTCCTTTTACAATCATAATAATTTGACTTTACTGCTCAGGTCTTTCTGTTGGGCTGTAACCCAAGAGATAATTGGACAATTAAGGAATGCGTAATAAGAATTCTTTTAACAGCCATAATAATGTTTGTGCTCTTCATTGGCTACAAAAGGACCATTCTGTAAAACTCAGAAGTGGCTGGCAGCGTGAAAAGTCTGCATCAAGATCTGGTTCCCAATTTTCCACAAATTTTGATTCTGGGGAATTGGTTCTAATCAAAAAAAGACACTGGATCAACATAGTAAAACAAAACAAAACAAAACAAACAAGAAAAACAACCAACAGGAGGTGGAGAAAAAACAGTCATAATTCTCTAGGGAACTGGTGAGAGAGTGCCCTAAAGTCAAATTGAACAGTTATCACGGTCACACGAATGACAACCTATCAAAAGAAAAGCATCGGTGTTCCCTCTCCTTATATTAGCAAACTCTATTACAGCACTTTTTAGAAGAAAGCAACATACATAGGTATGATTCTGTGCTGTGCCAAACTCTCAGACCAGGAGTAGAAGGGCTACGGTGGCTTTAAGTCTCTTTTGTGCCTTCCTCAATTGTGGACTGCTCCAGAGGCTAGAGCAGGGCCCCCAGAACAATTAAACAGCCCTGGGGACACAAGTTACAATAACCTCCCAGGGTTTCCCTATGGAGCACAGCGCTGAGTGTGAGGTCATGCCCCAGCACACGTCCTACGCCAAGGTTTGTGAGGGAGTCCTTGGAAGACGGCCATACAGAGAAGGAGTAAATAACACTTCCTTATTTACTTTCTACACCATTCATGACTTTATAGACCTCTATCATATCCCCCCTTAGTTGCCTTTTTTCCCAAGCTGAAAAGTCCCAGTCTTATTAACCTCTCCTTATGTGGAAGCCGTTCTATACCCCTAATAATTTTTGTTGCCCTTTTTTGAACCTTTTCCAATTCCAATATATCTTTTTTGAGATGGGGCGACCACATCTGCACGCAGTATTCAAGGTGTGGGCGTACCATTAATTTATATAGAGGCAATATGATATTTTCAGTCTTATTATCTATCCCTTTCTTGATGATTCCCAGCATTCTGTTTGCTTTTTTGACTGCTGCTGCACATTGAGAGGATGATTTCAGAGAACTATCTACCAGGACTCCAAGATCTCTTTCTTGAGTGGCAACAGCTAATTTAGACCCCATCATTGTATATGTATTATTAGATTTATGTTTTCCAATGTGCATTACTTTGCATTTATCAACATTAAATTTCGTCTGCCATTTTGTTGCCCAGTAACCCAGTTTTGTGAGATCCTTTTGTAGCTCTTTGCAGTCTGCCTGGGACTTAACTATCTGGGGTAGTTTTGTATCATCTGCAAATTTTGTCACCTCACTATTTACCCCTTTTTCCAGATAGTTTATGAATACGTTAAATAGGACTGGGCCCAGTACAGAGCCCTGGGGGACACCACTATTTACTTCTCCCCATTCTGAAAAATAACCATTTATTCCTACCATTTGTTTCCTATCTTTTAACCAGTTACCAATCCATGAGAGAACATTCCCTCTTATCCCATGACTGCTTATTTTGCTTTGTGTGATTCACTTTATAGTACGGTGATGGGAGAGGAATAAGCCATTCTTTTATCTTAGTCATCAGCTGTACAGTACTGAGAAACGACTTGCTTTAGAAGCAGAATTGGCCAGTGTATAGTGAAGGGAAACCAGTCCTGTAGATCTAGGAGTTGGTATATATTTAAAACCAAAAACCAATGCCTGCATTTCTCTTTTCATTTTACTTTCAACTTTCTACTTAGATGGTGAAGTTGGGATACAGATTAGCTATGTCCTCTCATTTCAGATTTCACACAGTAATCCCATCAATTCAACTGTATGTCTAGTCAGAACAGATTGCACAAGATTCCCAAAATTCACAACACTACTGCTTTTAATTGAAAGTAACTAAAGATTTTATATCTTCCTAATGAATTTCAGTTAAAAGTTGTGTTTGTTGTTTCAAAATGTATCAGAATCTGGTGCAACTGATTCCTATTTTGCGAGTGATTGAACACTTCAATAGGGGAGCCATAGAAACCCCTGGATGCTCTGTGGTCAATACCATAAACAATGGAGCTATTGTCTAAACAGTCTACAATGAGGACTTTATAAACAAGTGCACAATGTACTATATGACACAATGGCTAGAAACTTTATTAGCCACCTGAGTCAGTTCTAGTACACCAGAATCTATATGTCAATGGCAACTACAGTAAATTTGACAAGCTGATTTAGAGCTAAAACATTCTAAAACGATATACACAAACAAGGAAAAACCATTTTGCTTTGCTGGCTTAAAAGGCTATAATACATTTTGCTCTCTCAGTGGGGTAAATCAGGGCTGACTCTGTTCATGTCAATAGAGTTAAAAAAGCATAAGCGACAGGAGAAGCAGGCTCTTTGTGTGTAATTTGTTCCTTTCCCACATCAAAAATATGTCACAGTGAGTCAGTTCACCACAGTTACAGGAAAACTGTCTGAAAGTGGATAAACCTGGCATGATGCACAGCACCACCACATCAGAACCGTTGAGAAAACTAAGAAAGGGAAAGTGATAGCCAACTGACACCACTGGAGAGATTCATTCCAGAGGCTGTACATCTGGATCCTACAGCTGCCACGCTCACAATAACTGACTCGTTCTAATGCTAGAGGTAAAGTCATAGCAGCAACATGTCCACAGAAGACATTGAAAAGATATGGGTCTGACTGTTTGCTGCTGTATTCTGTGTATTCCAGTATGCTTTGGAATTGTGAGAGTGCATGTTTTTTCAGCACACCATTTGTGAGAAGAGACTGAAGCTATGTGCCAATACACAGAAGTCTAAACTCCTAGAATCCAGACGAATAAGAGTTTGTCAGTAGCCATTTTCTACGACAGAAAATGTCATTAACATAATAAGAAATGTCAGTTAGGAGGATAGTGATATGGGGCCTCATTTGAATTCCCATTGCTGTTATTAGCTCCATTGATAGAGCTGGTCCAAAAA
The DNA here is from genome assembly GCA_033296515.1 of Macrochelys suwanniensis. Classification (NCBI taxonomy): domain Eukaryota; kingdom Metazoa; phylum Chordata; order Testudines; family Chelydridae; genus Macrochelys; species Macrochelys suwanniensis. The sequence goes on along the minus strand of CM065780.1, from coordinate 26,952,391 downwards.
TGCCCCCCTCTCCCCCCAATTTTTTTTTCTTTTTTGTCAAAACTTTCAGTGGAAAATTTTGACTGTCAACCCCCCACCCCAAAGATTTCCCCCCAAGTTGGAAACCACAACTTTTCAGCCAAAAAAAAGTTTTTTTTTAAATTGAAAATTTGCATAACCTCAGTTGTCCAGCCAAAAAAAAAAAAAAAAAAAAAAAAAAAAAGTTAACAGGAAATTGTCAGCTAGCCCTACCCATTGGCTTCAGTGGAGTAACATCTGATTTACACTGGTGAAAGATCAGAGTCAGGACATGATAATGATCTTGCAACTATTTTCATGATACCGAAGTTCTGGGAGGAGATAAGATGACATAATATGGAGTTTATGATGTGGTTTTGTTTTAAACCTATAGTAGCTACCTTTAAAAAAAAAAAAAAAAAAAAAAAAAAAAGATAAAACCTTTATCTTGTCAGGTAGATATAAACATATTTTGATTACAAGGCATGTACTTCTGCAAAATAAATATGCACTCTCAATGTTTGTGGCTTTCATATTCCCAAATGGATAATAAGTACTTGGAGGCAGATAAGTGTTCTCAGTGATTGTTATTGAAACATTCATCCCAGTGCATTGTTTGAGACTGAAAGTGAAATGAATGTTTTGAACTGAGGTTACAGCTTCCAATAACTTCCTGAAGGATGGTGGGTACCTTCAAATTGTCCTTTTGTGTCATAGCTGCTGCTGTTTCAGTTTGTGGTCAAGATTAGGGGAATGGCATATGCCCAGCACGATTTTGTCTAACATGCAAAATGGCTTTCTTGTGGGTTGTAGGGGGATGGGGTTGTTCTTTTCTTTTTTTAAATTGTGTATGAGGCAATGGCCTGAATTACAAAACAGATACAAAGCAGTAGTTTGTGAAAAATGCTTCTATTGCAAGGTAGTCAGAAAAAAATGAAAATGGACATCAAAATACAGCCTAATTGTTAGTTATTCCCAATTTTATTTAAATGCCATTTTCTCAATCTTTTTCTCACTGACTTCAGTGAATGCAGGATCTGGCCCTAAGGATTATATTTATTGGCTCTAGCTGTGTTTGTAATGTTCCCTGGTTTATACTATTACATTTACCATGCTGCTTACATACACACTGAATAAGACTTAGCATCATTATTGCACTTTATGTGTTCAGAGCACTGCACAGACTTCACAACACCCCTGAGAGGTGAGTGTATAATGCATAATGCTATCGAAGAAACAGTCAGACTGGTAACTATGTCTTAACCAAGGCCACACAGGGTCAGTGGCTGAGCCAGGAAGAGAACTCAGGATATACAACCTGGAGAATGGAAAGCTAAATACTATTTACACAGAACTGTAGAAGTCACATGTAGAATAGTCAAATATTAGTCTGTGTGCCAATATAATCCTCATCACTTTAGTAACTGAGCACCTCAGTCATTGCATTACTTTTATCCTCAACACCGCTATCAAGTGGGGGAGCATTATGCCCCAAAAGTGAAGCACCGGGTAGATTAAGTGACTTGCCGAAGGCCATAGAAGAAGTCTGTGGCAGAACTGGGAAACCCAGCCTCTTTAGAGTTCAAGTCCAGTGACTTAACTACAACATTCTTCATCCCTATTGTTAGGCATGGTACAAAGCTCGTTTTCTTTAATATTTGGGAGAGAGGGTGAGTGCTCTTTTGAGAGCTGGAGGGATAAGGAGATTTTGAGTAGGCTGATATATAACATTTGGCTGGGAACAAGGTGTGGGAGGAACCTTGCACAAAGGTGCTAGGATGAGGAACTGTCCATAGGAGCAGAATCCAGACTGCAGCTGGACCAACAGCATAACAAGATGGTAGGAAGAGGACACAAAGGAGCACCTAGTATGATCACTGGGAGATGCTTAGAACACCAGAGACTTAGCAAAACTATGGGCTTTGGTCTCTCTCTCTCTCCCCCCTACCTAAAGAGGGATGTCTTAAAGAGTGAACTTGGATCCTAGACCCCTGAGGGTTATACCTTGTACTTTTGGACTACCCTGTAGGACCATAACTTGGATATTCTTTATATTCATACTGTAACTGAAGTCCAAGTGTAGTGCCTAGGGTATTTGCATTCTTTATCTCCTGCCAGCCCTCATAAAGAATAGTTTTTAATTAAGTGAGTGTTTATTGGGAACCCATCAAAGGTTAGGAAGTCTGTAGACCCTAGAGTCTGGAGTGCCTACAGCACTAGCCTGGGAGCTCATGGTACTCAGAGCACATGGCCAAGATCAAAAAAGGGCTGCTTACTACAACATTCATAGCGACATTTTATTGTGGGGTCAAGTTACCATATTTTGTATACTGTATGAATCGCCAACTGAGTGTACTGCTGCTATAGAAGTGGATAGAGAAAAATTCCTCTACCGTATCTCTAGCTTTCACATTTCATTTTTGCCATGTAGTCACCCATTTAAATCTATGTAGCCAACAGCTGGTTTTGATTAAGAAAGCATTAAAAGTAGTCTGACTCCACAAATTCAGAACTACCTTTCTCCACGAACCATGGAGCATAATGCACCTAATTGCCTCGCTCATGATTTTCTTTTTTTCAAAGCCAATCAGGTTGATCCATCCAAAGTTATCAAGTATAACAGACTCTCTCCCCCTCAGATCAATATTACGTTCTCCCATTTTTCTCTCTCCTTCTGAGACTATCAGTTATTATTACTACTACTCCAGTGCCCATATCCTGTGTTTCTGTTTCCATTCAGAAATGGTAATTAAAGAAAGATATGGTTTATTTTTAAAATGTGCTCCTGCAGCAGGCTGCAAAAAAGAATAACTGATTTGAAACCAACTTGTTGAACTCATCGCCACCTGGTTTATATTTATCATCAACCCCTGAAGCATGGAGGTCTTATTCTAACTTCAGATACACACAAGCAACTTCCACTGAAGCCTATTAGACCTGTGCATGTGTATCAGAGATCCTAGTTTAGCTCAATGGCTAGAGTCTCAACTGACTTCAACAAGAAATAGGTCATCTGTCCTTTTTATTATATGGTTCAATTTACAACTTTGCTCTATAAATCACTCATTAATTTGCATCTTGAACAGCACTGCTGGTGAGAAAAGTGACTATAAAAATGGTGCCCATAGAACAGAACTGCTCCCTGTTTGTACTTAGTCATATATTTTTAGTTTTCGGACATAAATGACTCAATAGTTTTCCTCCTTCCATTCCAGTTGAGCCAACCCATCTATGGGAGAATGAACTGGTTTCTTTTCTTATTCATTCATTACCAATAACATTGTTAACTGAGCACCAGTTGCAGAATCTTTGATTTATTACAGGTAATGGAATAAAGTAAGACAAAGAATCCAGCTTGGCTTTCAGATTTTGGTTGATTTAGCAAAGGTGAGAGCTAAAAATAAATAAAAGCATCTTTAAAAAAAACAAACAAAAAACCCCACATCCTTTTTACTTGCCAGCTGAACAAATTTTACTTGGAAACTAGTGAGAGGTTAAAAAGTAGTGAAATCTTTTCTTGTCACTGAAGTGAGCAGGCAGATGTGACTGAATTCAAACGGAGCGGATTTGCTAAAATTAAAAGCAGCACTGTTTTCACAATCCACTTTTTTATTAGTATTTGCTGAGGAAGGTTTATGAACATGAGAACTACCAGACTAGATCAAACCAACAGTCCATCTAGCTCAATATCCTGTCTCTGATGGTGGTCAGTATTAGAGCTTCAGGGGAGTGTACAGAACAGGGACATTGGAGTGATTCACCCATCTTCTCCTCCTATGTTCTGGTAGAGATTTAGTGTTGCATCCCTGAATCTCTTGGCTAACAGCCATTAAATGACCTATCCTCCATGAAATTAGCCAGCTCTTCTTTGAATCCAGTTATACTTTTGGCCATGGCAATGAGTTCTACAGGTTTGTTGTGGACTGTGTGCAAAAGTGCTTCCTCTTGTTTGTATTAAACCTTCTGCCTATTAATTGCACTGGGTGACTTCTGCTTTTTGTATCGTGGGAAAGGGTAAACAACACTTTTCTATTCACTTTTTTCCACACCATTTTACAGACCTTTATCATATTTCCTCCTTCCCCGACTTGGTCGCCTCCTTTCTAAACTGGACAGTCTTTTTACTATCACCTTGCATGGAAGCTGTTCCATACCCTTGATCATCTTTGTTGCCCTTCTCTATACCTTTTCCAGTTCCACTATATTCTTTTTGCGATGAGGCTACCACAGCTATGATATTTTCTATCCCTTTCCTAACACTGTTAGCCTTTGTTGACCAGTACTGCACTTAGAGCTGACGTTTTCAGAGGCTATCCACAGTGGACTTCAAGATCTTTCCTAAGTGGTGTAACAGGGCACAGCTTCACTCCTCACAGAAACTGCACAGACTCCACTAGGTGTGCACTCACTGACCTGTTATTTCAAGTTCCCTCCACCAATATCATTACAGCCACAAGGCAACAGTTTGTTTACAATATCTACAGTGCGTTTGGCTCTCTCTTCAGGACCCAAGGTCTCCCTTCTCTAAGGCCTCTGTGTGATTGGGCTCAGCTAGCCCTGTTCTTCTCTCCCCATGTCCTTCCCATGCCTCTTTATTAGACTTGGGCTGATGGGTTAACTGAATTGTTATTCCACCCAGCCCACTCGTATAATTAGATAATTACCCCACTCAGCTTGCTCTGGAAGCAAGTAGCATCTAAGTGATCAGAGTGCAGGCTCACGTGTTCACTCGCTGCACTCTGTCACAAGTGGTAACTACTAATTTAGAACCCATCATTATATATGTGTAGTAGGGCTGTCGATTAATCACAGTTAACTCATGTGATTAAAACTGCAATTAATCATGATTAATTTTTTTAATCGCAATTAATTTTTTTGAGTTAATTGCACGGTTAAACAATAGGATAGCAATTGAAATATATTAAATATTTTGGATTTTTTTCTACATTTTCATATGTATATTGATTTCAATTACAACACAGAATACAAAGCGTATGTTTTTATTTAAAAAATTTGCACTATAAAAATGATCAGACAGTATTTTTCAATTCACCTCATACCAGTACTGTAGTGCAATCTCTTTGTCGTGAAAGTGCAATTTACAAATGTAGATTTGTGTTACATAATTGCACTCAAAAACAAAATGTAAAACTTCAGAGCCTAGAAGTCCACTCAAGCCTACTTCTTGTTCAGCCAATCACTAAAAGAAACAAGTTTGTTTATATTTACAGGAGATAATGCTGCCCTCTTCTTATTTACAATGTTACCAAGAAGTAAGAACGGGCATTTGCATGGCACTTTTGTAGCCAGCATTGCAAGATATTTATGTGCCAGATATGCTTAACATTCGTATGCCCCTTCATGCTTTGGCCACCATTACAGCGGACGTGTTTTCATTCTGATAATGCTCGTAAAAAAAAAAATGCATTAATTAAATTTGTGACTGAACTCCTTGGGGGAGAATTGTATGTCCCCTGTTCTGTTTTACCCGCATTCTGCCACATATTTCATGTTATAGCAGTCTTGGATGATGACCCAGCACGTTGTTCATTTTAAGAATACTTTCACTGCAGATTTGACAAAATGCAAAGAAGGTACCAATGTGAGATTTCTAAAGAAAGCTACAGCATTTGACCCAAGGTTTAAGAATCTGATGTGCTTTCCAAAATTTGAGAGGAAAGAGGTGTGGAGCATGCTTTCAGAATTCTTAAAAGAGCAACATTCCGATGCAGAAACTACAGAACCTGAACCACCAAAGAAGAAAATCAACTTTCTGCTGGTGGCATCTGACTCAGATGATGAAAATGAACATGCGTTAGTCTGAACTGCTTTGGTTCGTTACCAAGCAGAACCCATCATCGGCATGGATGCATGTCCTCTGGAATGGTGATTGAAGCATGAAGGGACATGAATCTTTAGCGCATCTGGCACGTAAATATCTTGCAACACCGGCTACAACAGTGCCATGCGAACACCTGTTTTCACTTTCAAGTGACATTGTAAACAAGTAGCGGTCAGCATTATCTCCTGCAAATGTAAACAAACTTGTTTGAGCGATTCACTAACAAGAAGTAGGACTGACTGGACTTGCAGGTGCTAAAATTTTACATTGTTTTAGTTTAATGCAGTTTCTTGTACATAATTCTACATTTGTAAGTTTATAATGAAAGTTGAAGAGATTGCACTACAGTACTTGTTGGGTGAATTAAAAAATATTATTTCTTTGTTTTTTTACAATGCAAACACTTGTAATCAAAAATATAAAGTGAGCACTGTACACTTTGTAGTCTGTATTGTAATTGAAATATATTAAATGTAGAAAAATTCAAAAATATTTAAATAAATGATATTCTACTATTGTTTAACAGTGCAATTGATAGCGATTTTTAAAATTTCTTGACAGCCCTATTGCATAGTTTAGGACGGTCTGATCACTGGAGAAGTCTCTTTAACTAGCTATTGGTATTAGGTTGAACAAACATATAGGGGTATGATTGCTCTCTGTAAATTTATTGTGGTAAACACAAGGGAGAGGAAAAGTTATTTAAACTAAAGGACAACGCTGGCACAAGTACTGGCCCTGAATAAATTTAGGCTTCAAATTAGGAGTTCTGGAACAGCTTTTAAAGAGGAGGAGTAGGGGCAAACAATCTAACTAGTTTTAAGATGGAGCTTGATAGTACATGACAGGAACTGGCTGAATGATCCAGTCCTATGTTGCTAAATAGAACTAGTCTACCCTCCAGGTCTACCTATTAGTTTAATCCAGTAGATTGGATTTTCCCTGTTGCTCTCTTGTACTTCAAGATGGCACAATGTAGAACAAAGACCAGACTGAAAATCAATAGGCTGGTATTAACAAAGTTTCACAGGATGATATGCAAACACATCTAGCAGCTTTCTCTGACAAGGCAGGCAGTTCAGAATAACCAGGCAAGGACATCTCATTCAGTTTCAAAGAAGACTTCCTTGCTGTTCAATACTCATGGTAGAGAGAAGTCACAAGCAAGATCTAATACTACTTAATCACTCAGAACCAGCAACCTGCTTTCACATTTTCCTCCATCCCTGGTCATCTCTCTTTTCCACTGTCATTGCCCTCTGTAGGAGGCTAAGCTAGGTGGAGCACAGTATGCAAATTTAGCACATGCCATCATGATTTATAACAGATCTGCAACTAGCCTAATTTAAACCCACCATCAATAAAGGCCTTTGTAATTGACACCCTCAGTGGGGCGGCTACTGAGCCACAGCGCTGTGCTTCAGTCATACTTTAAGATGCTGAGATTGGATTATGGCCCAGTATATAGATATTTTCTCAGTGCTCACTTTAAAATTGGGAAAACAAGTATGCCTTGTGATTTCAAACCATCCCCTGCCCTTCAAAAATACCTTCCCACAGGCTACTCAGGAAGATTCGGTTTGAAGTACATGCATTAATAAATGTAAGCCATTTGCAAAAAAATAACTTTTTGACAATTTACACAAATCAATCCCTCTCATGCAGTGGTTTCAGCAGTCAAGATTGAAAGATTTGTCAAAAAAGAAAGGACCATGTGCTTTTTAGTGCTAATTACTAGCTTGTCAGAATAACTGACTGGCTGAAGGGATAGTTTTCCAAAGTCAGTGGTTTTTTTAAAAGGATGTGTACTCTGGATCTTAAAGCCTCTAGCATATGGTAGAGGTGGGGTGATTCCTGGCCTGATTAGGTAAAGCTTTTACCTTTAGGCAAAACTGTTAAGTGTGCGTGTTACATTTGCTTCATGGGGTGTAAATATCACACCCTGTTCCTTTTCAACCTGCATCTTAATTGAAGAAATAAACCATCTTCCAGGAGGGAGGAGGACTGGATGTTTATCTCCAAGTGATATCTTCAGAAACTTTGTGTACAGATTAAAGAATGGAAAGTTACTAAAACAAGCACTGTTTCACTGAGGCTTCAGGTAGCTGAAAATAACCATTGTGTCAATATGTCAATTTGCCCTTTTCTCTTCAAATTGATCACAATTATGTTTTTTTCATTATTTGAACAATTACAAAGTGTTTTTGTGAATGTTTGGGCCTCAAGGTATTCACAATCTGTTCACAGCAAGCATTCCCGCAAGCAGTTGGTATACGGAATCCAGTATTCAGGGTACGTCTATACTACAGAATTAGGTCGAATTTATAGAAGTCGATATTTTAAAACCCGAATTTATGGAATCGATTGTGTGTGTCCCCACACACAAGCGTTAAGACCATGAGGTCGATTGACTGTGTCCACAGTAGCGGGGCTAGCATCGACTTTCGGAGCATTGCATTGCGGGTAGCTATCCCACAGTTCCCGCAGTCTCCGCCGCCCATTGGGATTCTGGGTTGCGATCCCAAAGCCTGATGGGGCAGAAAACATTGTCGCTGGTGGTTCTGGGTACATGTCATCCCTCCCTCTGTGAAAGCAATATTTCTCGCGCCTTTTTTCCGGGGTTTCCGTGTTTGCTACGGAAGCCTGCTCAGCTCACAATTACCGTACATCTCCAGCGTACGCCTGGACATTAGGTCTAGTGGGGATTCAGTCACACTATAATACGGGCAGAGGGATAGCTCAGCGTTCTGAGCGTTGGCCCGCTAAACCCGGGGTTGCGAGTTCAATCCTTGAGGGGGCCATTCCGCCTGAGGCTGGTAGTCGCGGGACTACACAGCAGGAGCGCCTTGCCTTCTAGCTGCAGATGGTGCAATATGCCATAAATGGTCGTGGTCGCGGGACCACACAGCAGAAGCTCCTTTCCTTCTCGCAGCAGATTGTACAATATGATTGGTATTCGTGTGCTCCTGGCCGGCGGCCTATGGTGTGGCTGGCCGGGGGCGCTTGGACATAAATGGGAGTGACCAGAGTGACTCTGGTCATTCTCTTTTTTACGTTTTGTTTAAGGGGGATTCAGTACTGCCTGGAACACGGGCGGAGGGATAGCTCAGCGGTCTGAGCGTTGGCCCGCTAAACCTGGGGTTGCGAGTTCAATCCTTGAGGGGGCCAGGAGCTGATGATGGATATCAAGCATATTGTACCATCTGCTGCTAGAAGGGAAGGCGCCTCCTTGCTCACCGCATATTGTACCATCTGCAGCTAGAAGGAAATGAGCCTAACCCTTGCTCCCCCCTCCCTCCGTGAAAGCAACTGAGGGGGGAGCAAAAAATCCTTTCGCGCCTTTTTTCATATGGGCGCCATATTGCTGACTCCATTGTTATCCACCCGCTGCTTCTGCTGCCACTCTGCTGTCCTGCAAACAGCATACCAGGGAAAGCATGGAGCACGATCAGATCACCGCGGCTGTTCTCGCCGTTATGAACACCACGCGCATTGTCCAGGAGTATATGCAGAACGAGAACCAGGAGCTGCTACAGCTACAGCAGGCGAGGAGGCGACAGCAGCGCCCTGAGGACAGTGATGAGGACATGGACACAGACCTCTCTCAAAAAAGGCCCCCCCACAAGGTGGACATCATGGTGTTAATGGGGCTTGTTGATACAGTGGAACGCCGATTCTGGGCCCGGGAAACAAGCACAGACTGGTGGGACCACATAGTGCTGCAGGTCTGGGATGAATCCCAGTGGCAGCGAAACCTTCACATGCATAAGGGCATTTTCATGGAACTTTGTGAGTTGCTTTCCCCTGCCCTGAAGCGCCAGGACACCAAGATGAGAGCAGCCCTCACAGTACAGAAGCGACTGGCAATAGCCCTGTGGAAGCTTGCAACGCCAGACAGCTACCGGTCAGTCGCGAATCAATTCGGAGTGGGAAAATCTACAGTGGGGGCTGTTGTGATGGAAGTAGCCAGGGCGATCACCAAGCTGCTGGTACCAAGGGTTGTGAGTCTGGGAAATGTGCAGCTCATACTGGATGGCTTTGCAGCAATGGGGTTCCCAAACTGCGGTGGGGCGATAGACGGAACCCATATCCCTATCTTGGCACCGGACCACCAAGCCAGCGAGTACATAAACCGAAAGGGTTACTTTTCAATAGTGCTGCAAGCACTGGTGGATCACAAGGGACGTTTCACCAACATCAACGTGGGATGGCCGGGAAAGGTACATGACGCTCGCATCTTCAGGAACTCTGGTCTGTTTCGGCTGCTGCAGCAAGGGACTTTCTTCCCAGACCAGAAAATAACCGTTGGGGATGTTGAGATGCCTATAGTTATCCTTGGGGACCCAGCCTACCCCTTAATGCCATGGCTCATGAAGCCATACACAGGTAGCCTGGACAGTAGTCAGGACCTTTTCAACTATAGGCTGAGCAAGTGCAGAATGGTGGTGGAATGTGCATTTGGTCGTTTAAAAGCTCGCTGGCGAAGTTTATTGACTAGGTTAGATCTCAGCGAAAACAATATTCCCATTATTATTACTGCTTGCTGTGCGCTCCACAATATCTGTGAGAGTAAGGTGGAGACGTTTATGGCGGGGTGGGAGGTTGAGGCAAATCGCCTGGCCACTGGTTATGCGCAGCCAGACACCAGGGCTATTACAAGAGTACAGCAGGGTGCGTTGCGCATCAGGGAAGCTTTGAAAACCAGTTTCATGAATGGCCAGGATGCTGTGTGAAAGTTCTGTTTTTCCCCTGTAATGAAAAGCCCCGCCCCTTCATTCACTCTACTTCCCTTTACCCAAACCGCCCTACCCTCCCCCCCTCGATCACCGCTCGCAGAGGAAATAAAGTCATTGTTGCTTAAAAATCATGCATTCTTTATTAATTCGTAAAACAAAGAGGGGGAACTATGGGGCTAACTGCCACAGTCTCCCGGGATAGCTGGTGGAGGAAGGGAAGCACCAGGATGGGTGGTGGAGGAGGGGATGAGGGAAGGACAAGGACACACAGCACTTTAAAACTTATTGAATGCCAGCCCTTTCTTGCTTGGACTGTTCTCTTGACTTGAGTGGTTGGGTGCACGGAGGCCGCCCAAACGCGTTCTTGGGCGTCTCGGGGATGAGGTTATGGGACTCGGGAAGGAGGGCTGTTGGTTACACAGGGGCTGTAGCGGCGGTCTGGGCTCAGGCGGCCTTTCCTGAACCCTACGCCTTTCCTCAGCCATAAGCCGGAGGATTTCCGTTTGATCCTCCAGTAGCCTCAGAATTGCATCCTGCCTTCTCTCTGCACGCTGACGCCACCTACTCTCTTCATCCCGCCAGTCATTCTCTTCAGCACGCCACCTGTCCGCACGATCAAATTCTGCCTTCCTGGACTCCGAGAGTGTCTGCCTCCACGCATTCTGCTGGGCAGCTTCAGTGTGGGAGGATTCCATGAGTTCTGAGAACATATCGTCTCGATTCCTTTTTTTTTTACTTCTAATCTTCGCTAGCCTCTGGGACGGTGATGAAAGGGGTGGCGTTGAAACATTTGCAGCTGCGGGAGGAAACAAATGGGAGAGGAGTAGTTTAAAAGACACACATTAGAGAACAATGCTCCAAACATTACATATCACATATGCATTTGGTCCAAGGTTGCACTTTGCCTGTTATATTGAGGGTCTGCCGGTTTGGTGTGAGAGATCACACAAGCAACAAGTTGGTCCGGCGGGCAACAGAATTCGGCTTGCAGGCAGCCATGGTAAACCACAGTCTATAGGCTTCTTTAACCTTCATAACAGGTGGGAATGTTTTCAAACAGCAACCCCCTCATTTCCCATAACAAACAGCCTTTGGGCTGGCAATTTAAAACTGGTTGGCAATTGAAAAGGGAGGGGCGGCGGTTTTCGGGTTAACGTGCAGCGCGAACCTAATCGAACCCCCCCCACCACACACACAGACACACATCCAAGATGTTCGCTGTTCCCCCTCCCCCCACCGCGTGGGTCACAGCGGGGAAGATTTCTGTTCAGCCACAGGCAAACAGCCCAGCAGGGACGGAGCCCCTCTGAATACCCCCTTAATAAAATTCCCCTATTTCAACCAGGTGACCATGAATGATATCACTCTTCTGAGGATAACACAGACAGATAAAGAACGGATGTTGCTTGAATGCCAGCAAACACCGGGACCATACGCCGCCATGCTTTGCAAAGCAATGATTCCAGACTACGTGCTACTGGCCTGGCGTGGTAGAGTGTGTTACCACGGAGCACAGGATAAGGCTGCCCTCCCCAGAAACCTTTTGCACAGGCTTTGGGAGTACATCCAGGAGATCTTTCTGGAGATGTCCCCGGAGGATTTCTGCTCCATCCCCGAACATGTTAACAGAGTTTTCCAGTAGCTGTAGCTGTACTGGCCGCGAATTGATCATTAAACACGCTTGCTTATAAAACATGTATTAATTCACAGAGGTACACTCACCAGAGGCACCAGAGGTCCCTTCTCCTGCATCGAGCACGCCTTGGGTGGGTTCGTAGGGTACTGGCTCCAGGGTGACAAAGAGTTCCTGGCTGTCGGGGAAAAGGGCTTCTCCACTTCCTTGCTGTGTCTGGGCACTATTTTCAGCATCATTATCATCATCATGCTCCTCTGTGGTTTCTGATGATCCACATACGGAGTCATACCACATGGGTGGGTCAGTGCTGGGTGCACCCCCTAGAATGGCATGCAGCTCATCATAGAAGCGGCATGTCTGGGGCTCTGACCCAGAGCGTTTGTTTGCATCTCTGGTTTTTTGGTAGGCTTGCCTGAGCTCCTTAATTTTCACACGGCACTGTTGCGCATCCCTGTTGTAGCCTCTGTCCTGCATGCCCTTGGAGACTTTGGCATATGTATTGGCGTTTCTTCTTTTGGACCGTAGCTCTGCTAGCACGGTTTCGTCTCCCCATACAGCGATCAGATCGCGTACTTCAACATCGGTCCATGCTGGAGCTCGTCTTCGGTTCTGGGACTCCATCATGGTCACCTCTGCTGATGAGATCTGCGCTCACCTGCAGCTCACCACGCTGGCCAAACAGGAAATGAAATTCAAAAGTTCGCGGGGCTTTTCCTGTCTACCTGGGCGGAGCATTGGAGCTCAGACTGCTGTCCAGAGCGGTCAAATGTTGCACTGTGGGATAGATCCAGGAGGCCAATACTGTCGAATTGCGTCCTCACTAGCCTACATCGATTCGGCAATATCGCTTTAAGCGCTAATCCCCTCGTTGGGGGTGGAGTGGCGAGATCGATTTTAAGAGCCCTAGAAGTCGATGTTAAGGGCTTCGTCATGTGGACGGGTGCACGGATCAATCGAAATAACGCTAATAAATTCGACCTAAACTCGTAGTGTAGACCAGGGCTCAGTCTGTGCAAATGGCCACCTAAGTGACATGTTATGGTTTCTCATCCCTGACTGGAGGACTTAACCTTTATAAGCAGGAGCAGTGGCTGAAGAAAGTATTGGGGCACTGAATTTCTCAGGAAGAGAGAGTATACTTTAAAGAGAGGCATAAACAGATTAAACAAATTTTAGAACATTTAAAATATTTTCCAGTCCATTTTTGCTCATGAAAGCTCTCTATTTGGCTACATATATGGATGCCAGATTTAAGAATACCTGTTTTCTTTCCTGACTAAGGAAGATCAGATTTATTGGCTACCTAGTATGCTTTAAAGGTAGTTTTCTTGCCACATTCCAACCAAGTATTTTTGCATGCATGCATGTAGATTAGACTCAGCAAGTGACTTCATGAAAAAACCAAACAACCTATTTTATTCCTTTTTCCAAATATTTATGTGAATAAAAAAAAAATCACTTCATGACTATTCATGGAAAAATAAAAAACCGTGATTTGGTGCAACCAAATTTGTACCAGTCAGATTTAACAAAGGTGTATACAAATAATTTTTTCCCCACTATTCACCCAAGCTCTACTGGAAATCATGATCCAAATTTTTAAACTTAGGCTATGTCTACATGGCCTTGCCATTTGGACTACGAGGTACAAATTGAAGTGTGCACTAGTGTGCTATGCTGTAACTCCCAGGTGGATGCTGTGAGTGAAAACTAAAAAGGTACCAAGCTCACATCAACATAGTTCTCTTTAAAAAGGACTAAGTTAAAGGTATCTAGTTTGTCCACAGCGCTGCAATTCGCACCCTCATAATATGAACGGCGGGGCCATGTAGATAACACTTTGGGTTCCAAAGGTAGGCATCAAACTTGGTATTTGAGTACTTAAATAAATTACCAGATTTGAGGAAGCACTGACCACCTACAATTCCTACTAAAATAAAGTGGAAGTTACAGATCGTCAGCACTTCTGAAAATGTATTAAATATTAGCACAGCATATCATTGTTAAGAACCTCAAAATATGAATCACCAGAAAAAATATTTTTGAAAAGATGTGGACTCGGAATACATCATTGTATGACTTTATAAAAAGGCACAATATTTTCCTGGAGACTGAAGTCCATAACAATAAGGAAACATGAAGAATAGCAGTATGCTCAACCCTAATCATTCATAAATCACGAATCAGGTCCTCCAAAATCATGAGGTTTTTTTTTTTTTTTTTTTTTTAAATAAAAAAACACCCTCTCAGGCTTTTAAAGCCACATTTTAAGTTCTATTTATTTTACTTCTTTTTTTGAGACTTGAGCATGCCCTTGTGTCACATTTTCAAGTTCTCTCTCTGCAACCAGGTGGGCTAGAAATGTAGTTAAAAAAAAAAAAGCTGAGATTCTGATGGAACCCACTTGTCTTCAGGAGCTGGATCTTTAAGTAAAATGGCAAATATTGTGAGACTTGCAGTAAAGTCACAAGAAGCAGCACTGGAATAGACCTTTTCATCAGTTGCTTCACAGTGTCACGGCTAGAATTTTTGTTGTTCTATTCACTTTGAATCTCAGTGTTTGTGTTTGATTTACTAAGAAAAGCTGGTTAATGTTGAGGACCTCTTAGAAATGACACTTCGTTTTATAATAGAATCAGTGCAATGTATTACAGTGACCGGTCAGCTTCTAGCATGTATCTGAAATCTATTTCTGATATCTAGTTTTGGGAGGTATTTTATGTGCTCGGTTTTGTTTCAATGGGAGTGACTGTATATTTAAAGCAGTGAGAATTTTATCGATCTGCAGCTTTTTTCTACATTCCCTGTTCTCACAAAACTCATGGAAGCCATTTGAGGCTGGTGAAAAATGGACCATGTTAGCAATGTTAATATCAGACTGTTTTTTGAACAGTTGAAATGGCTCAGGGATTTGAAGTTTTGCAGAGGGATAGTCTTCAGATCTTAAAGGTACCTTTTGTTCTCGTGAAATTCCCATCCAGATTTGACAGAGATAGAAGCCGTATATGCCCATGTCCAGTAGAACCGCAGACTTGTTCCTTAATTTTTGCCACATTTCATCTTTACTGCATGTACTCCCAATCTGACTCCCATAGGGCACAAAGAAGTAGTTGCTCACTGAGTGACACTATCTTCTCAACTAGGGTGACCAGATGTCCCGATTTTATAGGGACAGTCCTGATATTTGAGGCTTTTTCTTATATAGAAGCCTATTACCCCAACCCCCTGTCCCGATTTTTCATACTTGCTTTCTGGTCATCCTATTCTCAACTGCATTAAACAAATCTGAGAAGAGAGAGAGGTCCTAGCGTGGAGTGCCTGCCTTCCTTTTCTACAATTATCTCTGCAAAAGTGTGAGTTAATGCTCATCTCCACTTTGCCCTGAGAGACTGGGGGAGGGGAAGAAGAGGGATCTCAGAGTTTCCTGCAAAAGCACTCAGTTAGTACTTTAGTATAAGCAGGTCTGAACATTAACTATAGCAGAGCTAGCGCTCCACTATAATTGTTACATATTTATTTTCTTGTTACATCTGTACCACACGGAGACCCGTGCGCATGTGCACACATGCACAGAAACGTGTTAAAATATGTTGTTTTTTTAAAGCATTTCATTGCAGTGGAGAGGGGTAATATTTCTGAAAGTCAACTAATAGAACTGGCTAGTGCTAACCATACTGTAGCACAGGTAAGTTGTATGGGAGATCTATGATGTGTCCTGTATTTGGTGTGTCCCTTTAGGAATTAGGGGCTAAGTCCACTAATGGCGTGAGGTGCATAAATCCAATGTTTAGGCACCACTGAGATCCTCATCCCCCTTGCTCAGCTGCCACCTAACCCCATAGGCAGCTAAAATCCGTAGGTACCCAAGTTTCTACCATTAAAGTTCCCTAGGTGCCCAAGTTTCTGCCAGTGAGTATGCAAGCAGCCATTCAGTCTAGGCATCTGATGCCTGAGTGCCAGCATGATCCTCAAACTAGGTGTTGCCCCATCTATCTTGCCTGTGGGCCTGATTCAGTAGGCATGTTCTGAGCACACCTAAACTCAAACAAAACAGCCAGGGAGGACACAATAGCCTCCCTTTATAACTTTTAGCATAGTGCTTAAGGAACTCACCCAGGTTGTGGGACACTTGGGTTCAATTCCCACCCTCAGACACCTGATGTTGAGAGGGTATTTCAATTTAGGTTTACCACCTCTTAAGCAAGTGTTGCAACTACTGAACTGTAGAGTCAGTCTCTCTCTCTCTCTCTCTGGACCAATTCATAATTTAATTTATAACAGTGGAACAAAATTTAACAGGAGAGAGATCCACCTCTCTGGTGATTGTCCTGCCACTGGACTATGGGATCCCTTGAGGTGGGACACCCAAGTTCAAATCCCCTCTACACATCAGGTAGAGGGAAGAATTGAACTTGGGTCTCCTATCTCTTGGCTGGGTGCTCTATCATTCAGGTAAATGTTTCAGAGAGGACACCTTTCCCTCCCCACCAAGCATTTCTTGTAAAAACAAACAAACAAACAAAAAAAAAACCACACACCAGTTTGGGCACCTCTCTCTAGGTGAGGCCTGGTAGCTCAGAATCCCAAACAGACATAGGTATCTAAAGTCAGCCTGGAGGGAGTTGCCTAACTCCCTCAGAAGGGCAGGAGTTAGGCCACACCCCTCTCCTACGCTTCATCTGCTATTGATTAGCATAGCTAGTTCCCTGCTCAGCATGTTGGCTTTTTTGGATCCCATTCTCAGGCACTTAATTCTTTCATATATTATATAGGGAGCCTAAGAGCCTAACTATGGGCCGTGGATTTGTTGCATCAGTCAGGAAAGGTACTAACAAGCTTCAACAGGACTTTATTTTCAAAGTGGAAACCTCTTTACCAAGCAGCTGCTGCACCCTGTGTGGCTCTCCCAGACTCTCAACTCCCTCCTCCCTGTTTCCTGTGCTTTTAGACTCCCAGCAGCCAGTGCTCCCAGTTCTAATAATTACAAGCAACATCTAAACACCACAGGATTCCACTGGGTGGCAAGGCACTTAAGTCCCTATGTGGATCTAGCCCTAGAATACTTATTGCCTTCTGCATTACTTAACCCCCAATATTGACTCCCATTGGTTACAATAATGACTGTCATATCCATTATGTACCTTCATGTAATGGTATGTTATCTGTCAGGACCTACACCATATGTGAACATGTCATCATACAGAATTAGGAGATTGTTTCAAGCTGACCATAGACCTGTCCACTGTGTTCTTATATCATACAACTGCTTTATTTCTTTTGGACTCCTTTACTTTCAAATACTTAATGTCTGCTCAACATGCATCCAATTAGTAGAATTCAGTTAACATGCATGCACACGTTTTTCTTTTTTTAATTAAGCACTCAGACTCATTTCAGAAGTAGCATAAATATGCAGTTAACTTTAAGATTAATAGGTTTAGATTCAAACACTTATTTTTGGTCTTCATGGACAATCTACTATTTCCACAGAGATTCCACACCTCCCACCCCACCAACAACTTTAGCTGTATTTAAAGTTAATGAACTTTTTCAATTAAAACTTAGTCTTTGGATAACATTTAGATGAACCAGAATGTATCTAATTATGTTGGGTGAATTTTAAGGCTCTGCATATACTTATTTCATAACAAGCACATGTTAAATTGCAGGCATGTACAGGACATCATTCTAGGCTGAATCCAAATCACCCTTCTGAAAACAACATTACAATAGGTCTGAGTTCGAGGAATGACTGCACTAACAAATGCCTTTGAGAGTGTGTATAACATCAACTGTTCTGGATGGCAGGAAAACTGGGATTTCTATCAGGTCCAAAACCAAATGAGGAAAAGGAGACTGGGCAAATTAAGAGAACATTGCCTAAACTGGGCAAAACGCCTCAAGAAGATTGAAAACTTGCTGCTTGCTTAGATAGTGGTTTCAATATTAATCTAAGGAGATTAAACTGAAAAGACCATGCAAACATTAGCAAAGGGAAGGAAAGATGGTCTTGTGGTTAAGGTCCTGGACTGGGATTCAGGAGACCTATTCCAAGCTTTGCCACAGACTTCTTGTTCAACCTTGGGCAAGTCACTTAGTCTCCCTATGCCTCAGTTCACCTGTCATATAATTGCCATAATAGTACCTTGCTACCTCATAGAAGTGTTGAGAGGATAAAGCCAGTGAAGGAATAAAGCATTGAACAGTGATGGGGGCCATATAAGTATGCAAATAGGTAGAAAGCCACAAAATGCATATCCAGACCAGGATTCTGAACACTTCAAAAGTTGGGGGCTGTTGAGATTCAGAGTTTTGGTTCAGCCCCATCATAAAGATAAGAAGTTGGACAATTTGGAAAGTTAGGCTAGAAGTTCAGGTTTCAAGCCCCACCACGTAGCGCAGGGATAGTCAATTTTGGGTTCAGTGCCATCTCTAAAAAAGCATGGAAACTCTTTCAAAGAAACGACAGGACAGTCATTTAAAGTGTCCTATATTGAAAGGGGATTATAAAACTGCCTGAGTGAGAACATTCTATTTGTCTCCTAGATTCTGTGTTCTTACAAGTAAAATGTAATGAAAGACGACAACAAAGCATATTTTTAAAAAGTCAAACTGTTGACACCCTAGATTTCTGATACTGTGCTGCATACGAATGATACTTTCAAATTTGTCTCACAGGTACTGTGAACAGCAATATAATTCCTCTAACAGCTGTATTTCTATTTCAAACTTAACAATTGTTGCTTTTTTTCCTCCATACAATCCTATCTACTACCTAGAACCAACCTTCTGTCTTAAGATTTATCTCCACTGAAGTCATGTTCATTACCTTCTGGACAGTATACTGAGTTCCATTTAGAAAGACTGCAATTTTCACGTCTGGTTGTGGTAACTGAAAGCCATATTTCATGTGGCAAACAATGGCTACAAGTAGTAACTCACAGTGACAACCTGGTGCGTTGTCTCACATCATCATATAAGATAATGCAAATCACCATGGTATTTGTGCTCTGTTCTTAAGAATAGCTCTAATCAAGTTTCAATGTAGAGTGCTAGAGGGGGTCAGCTGTCAGAAAGAAATTCCATATACAATTATATTTGAGCAGCAACAGGCCTTCATTCATAATCACAGATTGGCTTTTTGAAACGTTTTGTGTGATTTGATTACTTGTAGTGAGCTACTTGGCTTTTGCTGGCTGGTATATGGACTGGAAACAGAAATAAACAAACTAAAATACAAGCACAGTTGGAGTAACAAAGAATTGAAAAAGGAGCTTTAACAACTTACCAAGATACCTTTGTCATTCTTTTTGGGCTCTTGTCCCAATGATTTCAGCCTGAAAGCATTAAAATGAGTTCCTTATACATGTTTTGCAGGTGAGGGTTTTTTGAGCTTTAATTTGCTGTTTGATTCGCCCCAGGATTTTCAGGTGTTGCATGAGGGAGTAAAGAACAGAAAGTACCTCAGTTCTTGGTTGTGAGCCATTGGATGATGGCCATAGCATTATTAAACCATCTAAGCATGCTGGGTCTCAACCACAAAATTTAATTTTCCCTACTGCAGGGACTAATCAACTACCACAGGCTTTAAGACCTGAGGAGGCTGTTTTTATCTTTTTTGTTTTCTTTCAAAGACCGAAGTGGAGTTAATTTTACAGTTTTGACTATCCTCAGGGTTACTAACAGTGACAGAAATTTAGCTTGATGAGAAACAGATAAGAGGTGGAATTTATGCTTATGCTATGTCATAAATAAAGATAAAAGGGGCTATGTAATTAATAGCACCTCTGTAAGTATGGTTGGAAGACCCCACTTCCTCTTGAATGAAGCAAAAAAAGACCAAAGGAAAGCAAGGCATGCTGAATGGCGTCAGCAGTTACCTCCTTCACTGGCTGAAAATGGGGTAAGTTGGTTTCTGCTTCAATAGCCTAGTGCTCGGAAAAAGCCACCTCCAGTGAAAAAGCTAAATTACAGCCCTGTGGATTACTGAACACCAGAGTATGCATACAGCATTATTTTTTCTATTCAAAAGATCTTTGTACTGTGGAATTCACTGAATAACTTCCCATCTGCTTTTTTAAATGGCTGCTGACATTTTCCTTTGCAGAAACTCCATTTGTATGGTCTCCACCCTAGCAGTACAACTCGGAAATTGAACCATCCAGGTTTCACTTACTGAGCTGCACAGATTTTTATACCAATGAGTGGGGAGGGGAGAGAGAGAGAGAAATACTACAGCTCAGCACCACCACAATATTAATCTACATTGTTTTTAATCATGGGAGCTGTTTCTTGGAGTTCTCCCAAGACGGAGGGGGGTGGGGGGAAGGAAGAATCCACAATGAAATGATGATAACTTAAAATGTACCAGTCCTGGTGATAAAGGCTGAACTACACACATGCTAAATTTATCAAAAAAAAGGGGGGGTTTCAAACAGCAGTTCATATGATTAAGATTCTTTCAAAATGACGGTTGCTCAGGCTTTATAGGAAACATTAGCTTTAAAAGAAATTTGGAAATAGAGGTTCCTACCAACGAAAACAATTATAAATATTCTTAATTGTCTGGAAATAATTTGTCATTCAGAATTGGACTGAGATACGTTTATACAAACGCTTCAGATACACTGATGTTGTAATGCCTGTTAGGAGCCCAGCGTATTTTTTTCACAGAGTGTTTCAGTAACACGTGAAAGAAAAGGATATGACTCTCACTTTTATCTTCTGCCTCCCCACCCTCCCCCCCTTTCCTCTCGCCACCCCTCTTCCTTTTTTTGGGAGCATAAAATAACTGGAAGACTTAGTAACTGCTACTCAGTGTATTTTATTATTTCAGGAATTCATTCCAAGCTGGGCTGCAGTTACATTTAAAACTGGAGAATAATGGGCTATTGACATGTATATGGGTTTAGCAATATAAGGCTTCATTTTCTCAGCTGGAATTTCCCCACAATGTGCATTTGCATTACATTAGAGATGCTCTTTTTAAAAAGAGCATCGCATGCATTCAGACGTTTTGACATTATCTGGGTCAGAGGCAACATTTAAAAGCAATAGCCCTACATCTACTGTGAATCTCTTAGAGGCAAGCACAATGCATTAGTGAAAATGAGGGAAACACTGAGAGGTTCTCCATATTAAGCCATAGTTTATGACAAACCTGCCTGCACCAGACATTAATCTACAGGAGAGAGATTGTCATGGTCATGGTCCTCTGCTCCACTCCAACTGCATATACATTACCTAAATTGAAATCTGCACTTCTTCACGCCATGTGCAGTTTGATGTGACTGTACTAGAAATGGTAGGGTGCATAAACTAGCAGTTTTCATGGTGCATATAATCTTCTCCATTTTCCATGTATTTACCTACACATATAGCAGCTGCAGGCTTTTCCTTCTAGCTTGACAATGAAGGCATTATTCTCGGTTGCTTAGCTGAAGTCTAACTAGCCTGTCAGGCTCAGAATTGCACGGCACTGGCCAGGTATGTAAGCAGCTCAACATCTTTCCTATTCCCAGAAGTGCCTAAGACATAATGAAAAAGGAATGCAGAAGTTCTTCACCTGTTATAAGCGTTTTATAAAGCCCTTTACAATGAATTCTTTGTCATCTTCCAAGAAGTAATCAGTTGTGAACGGCAGTGGTTATGAGTGTGTGCTTTATATGAATAGAAAGACCTGTATAACTGGTGTGATATTGCAATAAAACCCTCACTGAGATTGCACAAGACATCTAGAATTCTCTAATCCACCACTTCCTACATTTCCAGATATCATTTACCCTGCATTTACGCTTCCTTTTCTGAATGGACATGAGTTCCTCAATTGTATTATCCCATCTGTAATTACTGTGATAGGAAAGTATTTAACACCCCATCTTCTGCTTCTTCTTTTATGTTTCACTTCTCCCCCTTCCCTCCTCCAAGTTCTCTGCCCTCCACTCCACCATATCTACCTTTCCCTCCTCCCTTATCGGCTTCTGCTCCACACACAGCTCTCTCCTTTTCACAAGCCCAATTCATTCTTTGTCTCCCCTTGACTCTGGAGACAGCTTTCCCAACACTGACCAACCCCTCACCCAGAACACATCTTTACCCACCCCATACTGGCTCCATACCTAGCAGCCTCATTCACATCTCTGGTCCTCTCCCCTTCCTTTTTCCTGGGTCCTCTTCTGTATCCGGCTCCAAACAACTCACCAGAGTCACCAATCTCTCTCTCCCACCCTCACCGACACCTGGCTTTCCTCCTCTGACTTTCCACACCCCGTTGATTAAAAGTGGAAGTACCCAGCTCTTGCTTTCCTATTCCTGGCACTTCTACTACCTTCCCCCTCCCACTACTCCTCCACTTCCTTCTTTGAAGACCTGTTGATGCCAGATAAACAAGATGAAGGTGCTAAGCTAGTAACCTCCCAACAGCTCTGCAACAGTGGCCTCAAAGAAGACTTTGGTTCATCACCAGCCCAGCAGGTTAGAGATGCTGAACAGGGATTGAAGCAAGGGGGAGTATGAGAGAGTGTAAGCTCTTCCCTGCTGAAAGCATAAGAAAAGGTCTCTCTCCTCCCTCTTCTGGCCTTGGGATCACCTCAGCTCCCTCACTTCCTTCCTCTTCACTTGTTGGTGAAATGCAGAGAGGATCTGAAATGGGAGCAGCAGGAGGAGTTGGTGCTTGGATGATGATGTTTATGGAGCTTCAAGACTTCCCACCAGTAGGTGGAGTAGCACCCACATCTAACTGAAGATGAATAATTTTTCAAGCTGGGAGTCCCCTACATGCCTTTTTTCCCCCCTAGGGGGAGATCTGTTCTCTTGCTGTTTCCCCTTTTGCTGCTGCCTCCAGCATTTTCTCCCTGGCACCACCAAGGGAAGCGAGGCCTTGCCATTGGCTTCCTCTCCCTTAAGCACAATCCAAGTGAAAGAGTGCCCCTGATAATTCCCCCCTCCACCCCCGAAAAGCACACCCCACTCTGGGGAGCCAAGAGCACAGAGGGAAGGGGATGGGAGCTCATAGGATGTTCCCCTAAGCCACAATCTGTATGTGTGTCCAAGCATACAGGCACAGACACACTTGTCTGGCTCTGAGCCTACTTGTGGACATGGACTCCTCTCAGATGCATTTACTCCCCTATCCCCATTCTATTCTCTGTACTATGTCCCATCAAACGAGATGATGCAATTTCACCTTGTCACATGACATCAATACCCATGACAATATACACCACTCGTATTGCTGAGCTTCCTCTTCCCCCATTTTGATTTTCTTCAATCACTGATCCAAAGCATTACCTGACAGGCCTGGGTGAAGAAAAGTGACCCTGGTATCAATGGTACTTACACCACAGCCTTTGTGAAAGGAGAAAATCCTATTGAGCAGCGTCCTAAAGCTTTTAAACAGTGGCCCACAGTTTTAAGATTTGATAATCCAAGTTCTAAATATTAATTTCCACTAAAACCTATTTATAGAGGGAAAATGGGGGAGAGGAATGAGGATCTTTGCACTGTTTCTTTAAAAACTAGCAGTAAGTCAGGCAGGCAGCAGCAAGGAAAGGGTTAGGCAGAAGCTCTACAGTGAAGCAGAGAAAAAGCAACTGCAGAGATGACACGGCTTTCCTTTCTTAGCCCAGGGCTACACTAGGGGAGGGGGTCGATCTACGATACGCAACTTCAGCTACGTGAATAGCGTAGCTGAAGTCGGCATATCGTAATCGACTTACCTGGCCATGAGGACGGCAGCGAGTCAATCGCTGCCACTCCCGCGTCGACTCCGCTTCCACCTTTCGATGAGGTGGATTTCCGGAGCCAACGGGGAGCGCGATTGGGGATCGATTAATCGCGTCTTAACGAGACGCGAAAAATCGATCCCCGATAGATCGAGTGCTACCCGCCGATCCGGTGGGTAGTGAAGACAAGCCCTTAGATAAAATTCCTTGTTCAGTGTTAGAAGAAAGTGACTCCTGGGATTATTTACCAGTGTCACATGACAATAGTGTCTTCATTTTTTTCATTTAACAGCAAAGCAAGAGGGGGAAAAGCCTTCAGAGAAGTATATCTAATGAAACACAATGAAGCAAAATGCTCCCATGGAGCTGTTAATGTCTGTCACTTAAAACATGCATTGGAAATGTCAACAAATATTATTTACTAGATTAGAAACAATGATTTATCATTCAGCATGGCACCTGGGCATCATGTAACTACGGATTTAAACAATTTAAGAGCACTAGACTTAAAGAGAATTTTACATCATGGAAAATGAGGACTTTGGCACATACGCCATACTATATATGCCTACACAACTCCTGACCAAAGGGAGTTCTTGTGCACATCAGATAGTCTCTCTGAAAGCTAAATGGTGGTATTTACCCACGGTCCTAAAACATGAGGCAGTGGTGTGCTCCAGCAGCATTTGCACTTCATGGAATAGGATGTAGTGCGCCCCTCTGTTGCCTGTCAAGCTCCTAGGCGTATGTGGGGCATGGCTCCCTCTCATTTCTATACCCCCTGGGTTTCATAGACAGTCTCTTCACGCCCTTAAACACAAGGACTGGTAGGGATCTTCACAAAAGCTAGGATCAATAACTCTTGCATCTTTCCATTCCTCCTCCTCCAACATACTGCACAAGGTCCAGCAACAATCTTGCCTTACGTACTTCAACTGGTTTAGTTTGGGTTTCCCCCACCCACTCCCAAAAATCCCAAAAGCCATTAGGGTCCACAGATGAATCTTTGAGCGTTTGGAATTATGCAAAGACAAAAATATATAAATGCCCTCTGTCTGCTGTTGGGTAATTTAAAATGCCTTGTAAAATGGTTTAGGACAGTGTAAATCATGGGCATTGAAGATCCAGTAAGTGTACTGTAGTCTGGGATGTTCTGGCAATAATTAAATGTTACTTAATACTATGACTCAAAGCTGCTTATGTTCGAATTTCAAAATAGCAACTGCTGTTACTTCAAATGCAAATATTGTTAGGGTGTGATGTTTAGAGAAAACTGGAGGATTTGACTCATGCTATCCAACTTCTTAGCATTATAAGTGATGGTGTTGCTGGGACCAGTTTTTGTTTTGGATTTTTTATTTATTGTATTTCTAAATATTTGTCACCTAGAATGTTCAGATATAATCCTAAAAATAATGAAATGCAAAAATGACTCAAAGTGCCTGATCCTGGTCCTATTAAAATCAACAAAACTAAGACCCATAAGTTTTAGTCTAACGTTTAGCCAGATTTATATTTAGCATAATTAATCTGAAAATTATTGTAACACACATACAGCATAGTACATGTGTATAAATTATAAATTTAAGTTGTCATAAAACAGCTGACATCCCCTTAAGAGCAGTGTTGACTTGCTTAGGCAACACCTTTTACTACATCTCTGAGGTATCACCCAGACGTTTTAAGAAACTACTGGTTCAGAAACACATTGTTTGGGGACTTTGTCTTCCAAACATAGGCTACATCATGCTCTGCAATGTAAAGAACCATCAGTTCTGTGTAGGGGAGAGGCAGAGAGATTTTGCTGAGTCATTTCATCAGGGTAGCAGAGCTGGCCTTCGGACAGAGTGAAAGCCTGTGGGACTTTGGGAATCTACTTAGAGCAGATGCCTGTGTGCTACTTATTTCATGTGCTACATCTCTCAAGAGAAGCATGGCTGGCATGGAGGAAAGTGACATGAGCCCATGAATGAGATTGTGAGATTTATTAAAAACTTTGTTTTAGTCAATTAAAGATTGATATGTATGTACACAAAGTACGGTAGAAGGCTCCCCTACAGCTTACTTTTACTTTCATTTAAGAAAGATAGCAAAAAAAAAAAAAAAAAAAAACCACAATCAAGGAGAGCGGTCATAATAAATATTATTTTACAATAATAGCGGATTGGATTCAGAGTGTCTTTTCTCTATTAAAGGTAGCAAGATTAGCATGTCTCCTCCTTTGTCTAGACGGTCCATTGTGCTGCAGACTTTCCTCTCTTTCTGCAGACTCTTTGGGCCTTATCATAGCCCATCAAAGTCAGGAGTCCCATCGACTTCAAAGGGCTTTGATTCACGTATTTTGAAATGAGACAGGTTGTGCTTTCCTGAGTCTAGGAATACAGGAGCTGCTTTGGTCCCCAGCCCTACAGGGCTCCTGAGAACAGGGAATTGCCAGGATGCAAGACCGCTCTGACCACATCTACCTGCCCTCTTTCCTCCAGAATGCCCCTGACTTGGAACTCTTTCAACACCAAAGCCTTCTGCACCAAAGGCTCTGCATTGTGGCCCTTTTGCACCAGCATAGGCAGCACAGAAAGGCAGTGAGACAACTATGGATCAGTCCTTTTGTTTCTATGCAATATGTCTACCAGCCTCAATGGGACTCTACAGTGGTCCTCACATAGTTACCTAGGCCATGCTTTCCTGGAACATGTCAAAAGATTAATATCAACCAAACTAATATTTTTATTAAATGGGAGGTAGCACCCACAATGTGTTGGGTTCTGTATAGACATATAGCAAGACATAGCTCTTTCAGGCAGGGAGTATCTAAATAGACAAGGCAAACAAATGAAAAGCAAAATGTCTGAGATTACAGTAGGATCACATTGGCTTTTCCCCCCCTTTTCTTCCCCCATATCATCCCTTTCCTTCTTCCCCTCTCTAAGTGCCTCAACTAGCCTGCTTGGCCACTGTTGCCTGAAATGGACCTTCCTTCTAGTGCCACCTTGACTACCTCAGCATCAGTTCATGCTTGGTATGGTAGCCTCAAAGGAACAGCCAGTCAGATGGGTGCCCATGTAAAGAAAGAGTCTGAAAGAGGGCGTATACTCTGCAGGCAGAGGCCCATTTGACTTCCTCTGCCCCTACAGACACTAGCAGCTCTTCCGCTGACTCACTCCCCCATATGGAGTGCTTTGGTGAACCTTTCTTGCTCAGTCATCCTAGGGACAGAACTCCACCTGCCCCCTGCATTTCACTAATTTTATTTTTTTTAAAAAATTGTACAACCAAAAATGTTCTGAAATTCCTCTGTTTTGCACCAAGCCAAAAGTTACTTTCATAAGTGAATAACCTTAATTTCAAAAGCATGTTTAAGTTTTGTGGAGGAAAAAAAAAGAAGAAGCTGTTTTCCATGTAGGGCAAGTAGGTGGGAATTCAGCATTTGTTTCAGGCTGCAATTTTACTGTGTTTCAGAACACAAAACATTGTATTTGCTGCTGGAAATTGTGGGATTTCATCTTTAACTAAACTTTCAAAATCTTGTTCAAACTGTGAATCCAGTCCCTTCACGAGTAAAAATTCTGGATAGATAGTAAATGAGAGACCTGAGGGAAATTATTGTTGATAGTGAATGAAATCCTGGGGGCCACAAAAAGCAAACAGTAATACATCATACCCTCTGCAGCTCTGCTGCTTAAGGAACTGGAATGCAGAAGAACCTCTAATGGCAAATGCGTAGCCCTTTTTATTCTGAAGAGCTTCTGCCAAGTCCACGGGAGCACAGTGTGCAGGGGTGTCACAGGGCGCACCACTCACTGGTCTGGAATCTCCCGATGGCTCTGGGGATTAGCTCCTGCGATAAACACCCCTTTCCACAGTTTGCACGCCATTACTCCATGTCTCCTTCTGGACTGCAGCACCTCTCTCTCCCCGGGGCCCTCAACTTCTCCTTCATAACTTAGCTCTCCGGCTAGGTCGCTCAGCATTCCCCCTTCCGGGGTACAGTGCATCAGCAACTTTAAGCAGTCTTCCCATTCACTGCCTCAGCTCTATGCCACATCCTTGGTGGCTGTCAGAGGAACCTGGGCCTACTCTCTTCTCCAGCTGCCAGTCCAGGGACCCTCTGTTCAGGGCTTTTTCTCTCTGCCCTCACTGCTCCTTCCCTGGACTCTCCTCCTTTTGTCTCTGGGTGTACCAGCTCCAAGAACATCTCCAGGTGCAGCCTGTGGAGTTAATTGGCCTACCCAGCCACTTTAACCCCAGTCAGTCCTGTGTGGGGTGGATACCCCATCACAGGTGCTCAGGAAGAAACATTATGAATGATGGGGGCAAGATAGGGGTCCAGAAATTCAGCAGGTCCAAAGATTTGTATGTGCAGAGTAGCAGCTCTGAGCTAATTCTCCTACCTGTTTCTGGCCACATTAACTGCAAAGCAGCTTCCCGAGAGTTATTGTAGATTGGGGACACTGAATTCCACTGATGAAACAGAGTGAAATCTGGCCTCACTGAAGTCAATAGGACTTTTACCATTGACTTAAATGGGGCCAGAATTTGACCCCGACTGTAAGGAATAGGACTTATCTGTCTCTAACATCTATGATTCTGTTCTTTCCCATCTGTGGTTTTGGAGCAACTCTTCCGTCAGCCGCAAATGGCTTTTTGTTCCCCAGCTGCACTACAGCTTCTGGCTACTGTCCTTTAACTCTGCGCCTCCCACTATACCTTGCTGATTGCTCTATTGTGGAAACATCTTTTTATTGACCCTCCTCCTGGGCTCATCCATCACCCGCTTCCCATTCACTCAGCTAGAGCAAATGTTCCCCTGGTGGGATGCTGTCTTAATTAATAACTTTAACTAAGAGTTCTTTGTCTGGCACTCCATTCATGAGTCCTTCTGTTGGGAAGGTGGAATGGAGTGCAAGCCTTCCTCCAGTCCACCCCTCAAGTCTAGATTTGGCTCCTGTAGATCTAACTTCATTACTTAATTTTGCTTTTAGCAATAATTTCAATTTGGATGAAGTTCATATTTCCATGAGGAATTAGCTAACCTCAAAAGCCATAGCTGCGGTCCCATCAAGTCTTGAGAACTGCCACACAGTTTTAGATGAAACAATGAGGCGTCCTTGCAGCACTTTAGAGACTAACAAATTTATCTGGGCATAAGCTTTCGTGGGCTAAAACCCACTTCATCAGATGCAGGGAGTGGAACATACAGTAGGGAGGTATAAATACACAGCATATGAGAAGTTGGAAGTAGGCAATTCTCAACAGTTGACAAGAAGGAGTGAAAATCACTTTTGTAGTGTCACTGAGGCCAATGTAAACAAGGTGGCCCATTTCAAACAGTTGACAAGAAGGTGTGAGTATTTAGCAAGGGGAAATTAGTTTCTGTAAAAACAACGAGGAGTACTTGTGGCACCTTAGAGACTAACACATTGATTTCGTTTCTGTAGTGACCCATCCACTTGGCTGTAGATAATGGATCATGAGTTGTGTCAACTGTTGAGAATTGCCTACTTCCAACTTAAATTGAATTGGCTCGTTAGCATTGCCCCCCCACTCAGTAAGGCAACTCCCATCTTTTCATATGCTGTGTATTTATACCTCCCTACTGTATGTTCCACTCCATGCATCTGATGAAGTTTGTTTTAGCCTACGAAAGCTTATGCCCAGATAAATTTGTTAGTCTCTAAAGTGCCACAAGGACTCCTCGTTGTTTTTGCTGATACAGACTAACATGGCTACCACTCTGAAACAATTTTAGATGTGGTCACAAAGAAGGTGAAGCATTTAACAATCACAATCTAAAAAAAATTTTTTGTTTAATCCATCTTTCTTCAAGGAGGGTAACTCCAACTCTGAGCATCTTATTCATGGGTGACAAGTCCTCAGGAAGGAAATAATCCTTTCCTGGGGTAACCAGGAGTGATCCATCAAAACAGGATGACACTTAACAGCACACTATTGTTCAGTGAGAGAGTAACTACTAATTCTGAGGGCTCCTTCCCTTCTTGCAGTCACTGTGTTTTTCAAGTGAGCAATTTGGCAATCCTGGAACTTCAGCCTTTATTTCTAGATATAAATCACCAGGCTGTCCCTTGGGTTGACAGTTTCTGTATAAAA
The DNA here is from genome assembly GCA_033296515.1 of Macrochelys suwanniensis. Taxonomy (NCBI): domain Eukaryota; kingdom Metazoa; phylum Chordata; order Testudines; family Chelydridae; genus Macrochelys; species Macrochelys suwanniensis. The sequence goes on along the minus strand of CM065780.1, from coordinate 26,922,349 downwards.
TCTGAGTCTTTCAAGTTTAAGTGTTCCAGTGTATGAAATTTAAGAAATTGCAGAACACATAAATCTAAACTTTTTATATCCAAGTCAATTACTTGCTTTTAACATAATGCAGACAGGATACAAAGGTGCCAAGAGTGACTGGATGCAGGGAAAAGTAACAGAGCTATATTAAAAAATAAATCGCATTTTTTAAAGCTACCTAATTGCTGAAAGACAGCAACGTAGAAGGATTGTATAGATGTGCATGGTCAGCTTCACAGGGTCTATTGGAAATCTAATTGAAGAGAAGGAAACATTCAAATATAAGATCCAGCTGGAGACGGGGAGGGAGCTGAAATATGTATTTGCCAATGGTTTCAGCTACAACGCTCCTAAGAGCCACACACTTCCCGCTTTCTGTGAAATTTCCACCAGTGCAGAAGGCCAACACCAGGCCTATGCACCTCTAAGTGCCTTTTAAGTCCTCAAAATAGTACTTAAGTGAATTTAAGTGGTGCATGGGCCTTGTACCCGCTCTCTGCACAAGGATGAATTTCACCCTGTATGCTAATGGGCCTCCCATTCACATTGGTAGGAATTGTGTGCATCTACACGGGGTAGAATATATCCTAAAAAGTATATAACCTAACCAGGACCAAGAGAAGTGCAGGACAGAGAAGAAAGCCCTAAACAATACTATAGGTCCGTGAATGTTGCTGGTGTATTTTGTGGGCAAGTAGGTATTTTGATAACCATATCTCTGTCCTCTTTTTCCATTTGATCTCTCTGCTGCTGCAGTCCTGACTAGGAGTCATGCTTTTATTGATCAGTTAGCATGTAATTACAAGGGGTTATTGTTCTTCCTTGTAGACTGTTTATTGGGGTTTTTTTCAGGTAGCTTTCTGAATTCTGCTGATGCAGCATTTGGGGAAGAAGAGACCAATTCAGTTTGTCACGAATGGAGAAAGATGGTCTGTGAAATAGAGAAGTTTGAATCACACAGTGCCTATATAGTGTTGTTCAGACAAAACCGTCAGACATATTTCCACTGCTGTGATGATCCCCCATAATACACCTTTCAGGATTCCTGGGTCCTATATATGCCTATCACAATATGTGGTGTACCTCACCCAGTGCACTAAATGCCCCAGCAACAAGTAAGTGGATGAAGCCAGACAATCACTTTGCTCCTGCATAAATTCTCATACAGAAGGGATAAAAGACAAAAAAAACAAAAACAAAAAAAAACCCCCACCACATCACCACCTGTAGGCGAACACTTTTTGAAAACTGATCACTCTCTGTTCTCATTCTCAAAGGAAACCTGTACAACATCCTCAAAAGCTGAGCCTAGGAACTTAAATTCATAACTCTGCTAGACACTAAAAACCATGGACACTCAGACATTAGTTTTGAGTCTCCCTACAACAATTTGTACCATAGCCCACTGCCTGCTTACCCTGAACTGCCCTCTTCTTTTTAAGTGGTCTCCTACAGGACATGTAAACCCCTTATGCTTACCAACCTCTCTCAACTGGTAATTAGTTCAGACATTGTGGTTTCCTTCCCTAAACCTGAAGAGCTCTGTGATGCTCAGAAGTTTGTACCTTCCACCAACAGAAGTTGGTCCAGTAAAAGATATTACCTCACATACCTTGTCATTCTCATAACCTGTGACCAACATGGCTACAATAACACTGTAAGCAACTGAAACGCCATTTCATTGCTGTATCCCATTTGTGAACACACTCTTACCTCTTGTCTCTTGGGTCATCTCTTAGAGATATACCTACTGTTCTTTCACCAGCATTACATTTTCTATAACCAAAAGTTTTATTTATTGGTTGCTAGTTATGTGCACCTCTTTTCCAGCCTGTTCTGACCTTACTGCATGTGTTGTGTTTTTCCACTATAAAACCCTGGATCTGAGAAGTTAATAAATCAGACCATTTCCTTCACTTCAGGTTAGTTTTCAGCCTGAAAGTTCTGATCTTCAGAGGGTTAATTGTTTTGGAGTGATTGTTTGGTTCCTTTTGAATAAAATTAGATTGGAATTAGTTTGGGCAGCATTCTAGCTAGGGACAGAGTGGGAAATATTTTCTGGATAGATTTCAGATGCAAAATGTTGTAGGCTCTTAACACAGAATGGCGTCAAAGTTCTTTTTATCTTTGAAGTTAACTGATTGAATTACTTCCTATGAAGTGTATCACCTACTGCCTATGCAACATAACTGTTTATAAACACATAATTACAGTATCTACGCTGTTATAATATAAAGCTGCTGGACAACAGTCCAAATCCCCTTAATTTCACTGATAGTATACTGGAAAGTATATCTTAAAGGCCGCAATACAATCTCCCACTAAACTGGGAATCAAAGTACTTTTTCTTTGAATAATCCAACAATGTATGGCCCCATTATGATGAAAATACCAGTGAGTGTAATTAGACTGCAGTAAATTAAGACTAGTTTCTGAGGGCCTGATCCAACTGTCATTTAAGTTAGAGTGTCTCATTGATTCCAATGGGTGTTAGATCAAGCTCCAAACGATCAATACCCCATATCAAAGCACCCCTAAACTTCAGGGACATTAAAAACATGAGCTAAAGTTTTGATTTGGCACCAGCTCTAGATAACTTTAAAGCATATTCTTGGTTCTCTCTTAGATAGCAGTGTGTATTCTAATTATGCAAAATCTCAGCAAAACAAAATAAACCTCAGAGCTTCAGAAGGAGTTAGTACTGTGTCAGTAGAAAATACTGTAATATTACCAATGACAATTTATCTTTGAAGGCCCTATAGATCTGTTTTGATATCACTAGATGTTTCCTTCCAATTTTAGTTTATTTCATTTTTATACTGCTAATAAGTGATATGAAGGATGTCACAGGTCAGGTCTTCTCCCCAGCTTCCAAACACATGCTGCCCTATCCAGTCTCCATTAAGTAGATATATTTTCCAAACATAAGGAAACCAAACACAAACATTTCCTCAGCTCACCTTTCTTAGCAGCTCCCTTCTTCTGGAACACTTGGCCCATTACTCCAGGGCCTAACCCCAGAAGTTAGTGCTACATCTCTACAGCTGCTTTTTCAGCATAGCCTGCCCCAGCATAGCCTGTCCCAGTCACTCATCCCTTTCCTAAGTCCTAGGTGCAGCCCTGCCCCCTTTAACTGGCTCAATTGTGAGCACCTACTCGGATGTAAGTGAGCTGGGTCTGGTCTACTCAGAGGGATGAGCTGCCCTCGGACAGACATTTTATACAAATAACCTGAATAATAAAACAATTAGTTATTTTTCAAAGCAGCACCACATTGCCGATGTAAAAACTGCACTTTCTTCCTGAGTAAATCTGCTTCCTGTGCACTTTCAGGGTCATAGGCTCATGCCAGTGACAAAAAAAAAGTTTCTATGTTTTTATCTTCTATTAGCCCTGGAGAGCCAGCACAGCCCAGAGCTTGAGATTCTATCCCTTCATCAACAACAAAATTGCATGCTAGATGCCAATCAACTGCACATCTCTGCAAACCTGTATTGAAAGCAAGAATCTGAAGACAATGGTGTTGCAGAGGAGTAATTAAGGGCATGATTCAGCCTGCTGAGCATTTATGACTAATAATGATGTGTGAAGAAAAGAGCCCAGCTTGGTTCTCAGATCCCAGGTTAAGTTTGCAGGAATGTGCAGTTGAAAAAAAACAAACCCCTAGCATCTTTTTACATGAAAACTGAGTATACTTTGTAGGGAAATCATTGAGAGGGAATTAATATGATCCCCATACCACCATTTTTACTGAATCAATTTTCAGAGCAGAACCAATTTTAACAGAGAGTTAGCTGAGAAAAGGGAAGAAATCTATCCTTACCCATTGTGCAGAATCACTAAGCAGATCTTGTTGTACATATGGTATGTAGGATCACACTCTGGGCCAAATTCAGACCTACAGTAAGAAGGCAAAAGCTGACAGGAATTCTGCCTTCTTAGAGCAGTCTGGATTTGACCCATTTGTCTGAAGTTTTGAATCCACTGTAACAAGAAGGCACAATGGTGCAAGTTCAGGATGAACTGACATTCTGGCAACTCTTATTCTGAATTCCTTTGCTTTTGTCAGCAAACCCAAATCCTTAATGCAAGTGAGCAGGCATGGGGGAGGGGGGATTATTTTTGCCTCACTTTAGTTCTCATTCTCTTTTGAAGTCCTTGTAAGAGATCATCACCTTCGTTTTTGAAATGAATCTGTACCGCACTCTAAAATAATGCGATTGCTGCCATAATATCTAACATTTTACCCTTGCACATGGTTTACATTTCCGAAAATAAATGATTTCTAGTCATTTATGATCTGTGGCCAATTAAAAACCAATGCTATGCAAGTACATATAAAACCGCTCGTGCACACAAAAACAAAAAAAGCTCACTCTCATTTTCTGTTCCCTTATGGCACACCCTCTACATACAGTGCACGAGTTAGGCTCCTGTTCGGAATTTGGTTGTTTTACAAATGCAGAAATTTTTTCCTAACCCTATCAATTTGATATTGACCACAAAGCTGTGGTCAATATCAAATTGCATATATTCCAGATTAAACCCGGCTATTTAATCTCTCTTTCTTTTCTGCTTTCATTTACCAGGTTTTGCTGCATTCCAAATCCCACATAAAAGTAATCTACTTCCAATTAAACCTTAGAGTAGCACAGCAATTTGATAGATTTTATTTAAAAGTAGAATTGGAACTGTTACTTAGCATTTGTATTACTATACCACCTATGGGCACCAATCAAGATTGCGCTAGGTACTATACCAATACACAATGAAAGCTCATCTCTGCTTTTGCCAGGCAAGTGGCACCAATTTGGGCCTGGTCTCTATGACAGATGTTTAAATTGCCAGCAGGACCTTTTTAGAAATACTTTTGTCAATGGACTGATAAAGCTGAAAGCATGTGATGGACCTGAGAAAAAACGATGGTTAACCAAAATCAGGTCATAAATTTAATCCCTAATTTTGAAGTTTATTTTTGTCCACAAATGTACTATTAATCTCTGTGACCACGTTTCTCTTTCCAGTACTGCCTGTACTTGCTTGAGCTCTTGATCTGTCTTACATTGTTAACTCATGCCTTATGAGGTATGAGTTTTGTGTAATTCATCTGTTTAGTTATTTTTATGAAGAAGGATTTACAAAGTTTATGAACCTCACTCAGAGTGCAACTAGATTCTACACGACACAACAAAACTTTCATTATCTTGCACATTACATCTCTGTTTTATCCTGTGTTCACATGTTTTTAAATAGAAGCATGTTACTTTCCTAGTTCTGGCAGGGCCATTACCATGACTCATGTTTGTTTGTTTATTTCAATTTTTAAAATGTACAGTTACCCTTCTACAAACATGACAGCCATTTAGGTCGACAGACTGAGGTCTCCAGAACCAAATTTCTCTCACCATCCTTACCCGCCTTCTCATCCATATAGGCAAAGCCTGGGAGAACAAATAGGTTTTGAAGTATAACTTTGAAGTTCAGCCTGACCATCAACAAATGTAGGCTTTGGTTAGGACTTCTCACTAGCAACCTGCTGCCTCTACAGGTCCTTGTGATTAAAACAGCATGGTTCTTAGCATGAGCTCTTCAGATTATCTCAGGAGCTGAAGTATCACATGGGAAGATAAGGTGTCTGTGGTAGCCAGGAATGAACCAGTTTAAGGCATTAAAGGTTAAAACCTTTGTTTCAGTCTTGTGGTTTAGGCATTTTCTGTCAAATTTTCAAAGTGGGAGGGCGAGGAACGTTTTTCTGCACATACATATCCTCCACCTCAGCACGTGGAATCAGTTTTTACTAGCGCAGCACTGGTACACTGATCACATAATGGTGTTTTTATTTGCAGATGTCTGGAAAAGAACTGGAAACTATTATGTTACCCCTAAACTTTTGTGGTTTGGCTAAAATGGGACTGTATTTGTCTCTATGTGACTAGCCACATCATCTTAAAGTAGTTAGTGCAGAACTGACCCCAGAGCTGAACATTCTGTCATTCTAAGTCAGTGTACCCTCTTCATCTACACAAAAATACTCTATCCTAAAGCCACTTGGTCCTCAGACTTGTTCCTAACCTTCCCACCAGAATGTGCCATTGAACATCCATCTGAATCCATGCAAGCCTCATTCATTTTTCTATGTGTCACTGCACCAACAACACTGCAGCTGGTCAAAAAAAAAAAAAATAGGTGTGTGGTGGGAGGGGGAGGAAGATTTAATTAAAAGTTTTCCAAAATTTCAATCATTTGAATTCCAGAGGTTTCAAAAAGAAATGATTTGTTGTGTCTTCAGAATTATCCATTTCGAAAATGCTCAGTTATTGTTCTTTTGAAGGGATGGGTTTCTTATATTTAGTGGTATGATTTTTTTTTTAAGTTTAATTTTGTTTTCCCCTGCTTTTTTCTTCTTTCCTTTTTTGCTATGAAAGAAGCATAGAGGAAGGAAGATGAAGGGAGGAAAGAGGAAAACCAAGAAGAGTCTACGTTATTTGTTTACCATTTTAAAAAAAAAACCCAAAACTAAAGATTTTTTTTTCACTAGAATATATCCAATTTTTAAAAACAAAGGCCTTTTTTTAAATGAGCATTTTGCATTTGAAAAATTGTAACCAGTTCTAAATACCACTTAAAAGACAGATGCAGCATTTTCTCCAGTCCTTCAAAAACCAGAAGTCAAACTCATTTAAATACTCTAAAACTTTTCAAGCTGCCTGAAGCCAAATCCCAGGAATTTAAACAAGACATAGATGAAGTTGAAATTAGTGAGCCTAAAAAATTCTTAGTTGTAGGAATTGCTTGTGGTAACAGAGATTTATAAAATATTTGCCATAAACATTAACCTTCTCTTTGATACATCTTTAATTAATTACACACTGAAAAAGCTAATGCACCTCATTAGATGACAATAAAGTACTATGCTTCAAAGTGAATACATGCCAGAAGGTTGGTCTATTTTCATTAGAAAAGATCTTTAATTCTGAGTACTTGTTTGGCATATTGAGACACATGAAAATTGTGGAGTCCGGTGGCACCTTCAGATTTATTTGGGCATTAACTTACATGGGTAACAAACCCCACTTCTAAGAAGTGGGGGTTTTTACCCACGAAAGTTAATGCCCAAATAAATCTGTTAGTCTATATCCACAAAAACAATGAGGAGTCCGGTGGCACTTTAAAGACTAACATGGCTACCCCTCTGATACATGCAAAACTGTGGTACCCAAATGTCAAGTGAGTTTTATAACTGGAAAGCATGGCTCTAAGAACATCAGGTTGTTACTCACGTCATTGGCCAAACAGAATCTGTGACTTACAGTGTCCCTGGTTCTGGAGAAAGCCTTTGACTGAGTGGAGTGGCAGCACCTTTTTCCCTTCTAGGAAAGCAGGGATTGCGGGGTGCAGAAATGTTTATGGATACTACCATTGTTCAGAAAAACATCCATTTTTATGATTGTGAGAATCTCTTCAAAAATAAATAGTATAATTAAAAAGATTTAAATAATAAACAGCCTTGATTTTGATGAAGCATCCTATATGGTCCCAAACAATAGCGGAGAGGGAGAGGGGGTTGTTAGTGTCAACATTTGGCTCTCTCACTGGTGACTGTACACCAAAACAGAGTACTGCAGTACATTGAGTGGACATAGAGAAGCCTTATCCAAAGCAAATCTCTAAACCAACTGAGCTTTGCTTTGGGGAAAGACTAGAAGCAGACCTAAAATTTGTGGTTCTGAGTCATCTCTAATGTATATGAATTATAATTCATAAAACGAAGAAAAAAAATCAAGGATAAAATGTTGCATTTTTGTTCTCATCCTGAGAGAGAGAATTTTTTTCCCCAGATCTGAAACATAACTGGCCTTTTTATTTATTTAAGCAAGACAAAAAAGTCTCTTAGTTGGTAAAGTGATAAGTGTTATAGAAAAAGCCTAAGAATCGAAAAGGTAATTGAGATCAGCAAGACATTTTGGAAAAAAAAAAAAAAGAAAAAATCCTCAGCCTGATTTCCAGAGGTGCTCAGCCCTCTCCCCGCCCCCCACCCCCATCATCTCCAAAGGAGTTCCTCTGGAAAGCTGAATGTCTCTGAAAATCAAGCCCCAAGATTTTAGCCACAAAAGTCAGGGGCATAACAACAGCTTTAGCAAGGAAGTGCGAGGCGAGTTATTTTCAGAACTGATATGTATAATGTGTCCTTCACAGATAACATTCACTTTGGGCAGAGCAAAGCCTATGCACCACTTAAGTCTCCTTTAAGATTAAATGGGACTTAAAGAGCATACTGGCTTTGTACAGGCTATCTGCAAAGGTGAGTTTCATCCCATGATGTGTAACTTTACCATATTATCTACCTCTTCTGTTTTACAACTCTTCCTTATATTTTGGACTTCCTTGCTCAGGTTTCTTCCCCAAAAGAAAAACCCATCTTGCCTTGTTGCTATTCAAAAGCCATGGCCTAGCAGCATGAGCACAGGTCCAAGAGCCAGGAATACTTGAGTTGTAGTCCTAGCTCAAACAATTATTCCTAGTATGGCATCGACAATTCATTTAACCTGTCCACTTCAGTTTTGCAAGATTGGGTAATTCTTCGGCAAAACTCTTTGGTAATCACAGCAACTAAAATTCTGAGCTTGATGGAAAGGAAACTATAAAAGAAACTGAATCAAACTTTGCTTGCATTACCAAGAATGGGCGCACAGGGAGTGCAAAGAGTGTACAGTTTAGAGAGGATCATTGTTTTAAAGGGTTGAAATTCACCCCTATGCAGAGGGCCTGCACACAGCCTGAGTCCCACATAGGCTTTGTACCTGCACAGGGGTGAATTTCATCCACTTCATACAACCATTTAAAAAAGCAGTAGATGCATGGGCCTGTTCATAGGTATGTGGGCCCATCCCCCACCCACACACTTTGTCCATAATAGCAACAGCTGTAGGCCAAAACACTCATCGATATGCACACAGATCTGAGAGCAGGATCAGCCCGTAAATGCCTAAGTGAAAGTATGCATTATTAATGTAGGTTACCTTACAGCATTTATTTATGTGCAATGAAGAGTTATGCAACCTTTTTGATTTCAGTTGCCACTTTCATTAATGCAGTAATCTTGAATGTCATTATTTATTTCCATTTGGCTTCTCACCAGTTGAAACTAGGACTCTAGTTCTATATATCTTGGCTAACAGGAGATTCTGGCTTTGTAATTTATACATCCTGTTTGTGTTCTTTCATTTTGTTACTAGACTTCCTACATGCTTGTATAGTATACTCTTTTTTTCCATAACTATATGAAATGTTACAAAAACACCAGGTGTTGATGAAATTCCATAGTCTCAAAGAAACAAATGTCAAATTTTAAAAGTAAAAGTAACAAAAGAATTTTAACGGAACATATGACATGTAAAACTAGAGAGCCTTGTTGCACAAAACATGCAGAATTAGAGTCACATTTTCAGTTGGTCCCAGGCAAAAAAGAAACGTATTGTAAAACTTTAATATTGAAGACTTAGAGTCATTTCCAATTCCCATTCTCTCTCACTCTGCACTCAAAATAAATCAATGGACAACACTGCATGGTTAAATGACTGTATCGGAACCCATGTCTGCTTCCCCTAATCCTCCTCACCCCACCCGCTCACCCAAAAAAGTGTTTTCACAGAAAGGATAGCAACAAGGGAAATTAAACAACTACTATCTCACTTGAAGCAAAATCTTATCACTTTGGTGAAACAGACTGCTCTCCTGCTGCAATTTACCACAATTCAAAAATTTAGAGTTGCGTTTTAGTTCTTATAAAACAAAAAGCTATCACAAAGTTCTAAAGACTTTAATATTGATAATGTAAAGCCCTCTCGAAACTAGGCCCTGAGAACTTAAGGGCCTCATGCTGCAAGTTGCTGTGCATCTCTATAGTAGAGCACCCTAAAATCCCCCTAACTCCAAAGGGAGTCAAGCTCAGTACTTTGCAGGATTAAGTCCCACTTGATCTCCTTTCATTTTATGCCCAACCTGCAATATCATGTTTATTGTAACATTGCACCCCCAAAAAAGTTTGTTTGTAGACTATTTTTCCCCTCCTCCTTTGTGTTAATTGGGAATTATTCCTGTGTGTCGACTGGATGGTCTGCTTGAGGATTATTGGGTTTGCCCTTGTGCCAAGTCATTTGGTTTTGGTTATGGTCAGCTGAGGCTGGCTGGATCTTTATCTTCATGTTTGGTATAAAAATTTTTATATGGCACAGATACCACCTGAAGAGTGCATTACAAATGTAGTAGATACTTTATCATCATCATGCTAAACAGCATTATAGATTGAAAATCTGGAAAACACACAGACACAGAAAATGTAAAACCCCTAAAGCGCACAAAGTTTCAGTGTTTGTATATGCAGTACATCATGAATGTGGAAATATGAAATAATTTACTCTCATTCAGAGAGAGCACACGTTTCCTGCAACATAAAATGGCAAGGCACAGTTAAGGGCTTGATTTTGTCAAACACTAACCTTTGCAAAAGGATTCAAAAATGAAAAGAAAAAAAAAGTCATTTTCCAGGGGGAACATGATACAGCATGTGATATATTTACAGTAGGATGTGAATGTTTGTGGCTATAAGTTTGTAATGGGGAGACCATTTCTCCTTCTCCAGTGCTATAAGATTTCAAATGGTGGATTATAATTTTTGGAGGACGTTCAAAATGTACAAAATTCAAAGACTGATGACATAAGTCCCCTCCGTCTACAGTTTCATTTAATAGGTCTTGGCTGTATTACTTTTTATAGCTATATTATTTGCTGCCTTATTACTGTATTTGCTAGTCAGTTCAGTTTATAGAAAATGTATCCTATTAGCAGTTTCATGACTTTATTAATGAGCTATTGTGCTTTGGTTAGTTTTTTTTAATATATCTTAGACCACTCATTGCTTTAAGCTTTTAATCACACACAAAAATTGCAAAGTGCTTAGAGTTTCAAATGCTTTCTTGAGTACCACAGAAATAAAATCAGATAAGTTATGGCAGCATTTAGCAATCAGCAAGCCCTTAAAGGTACAGTGTCCCAAGATTTGCTGGGATTTGGTATATTAACCCTTTAGAACATTGGTGCTCTATTTCAGACTGCCAGTTCTATTCAATGTTTAGGAGAACGTAAGTATAGGGATTGAGGTTAAGGGGATAAAACTAATGGCAGAGGGAGTGTTCTAGCTCTTTAGCTCCAGGAAGCCCTGATCCCTCCTCTGTGGCTCAAGGAGCCTACATCACCAGAAACAGCCCTCCCTAACTCCCACTTAGAGCGCAGACCAGGAAGCTGCACTTCTTATTGTGCACACTTGAATGGGAATAGAATTCCTTCTGCACCTCTCCCTCCTCAAGTGCTTAAGATTTTCACTAACAATATAGGTGTATGCTGCACGTTACAGTGTGATTTAGCACAGATAGGCATACCCATGCCATCTTTAATCTAGCATGGATGACAACAGTAGCATAGATGTGGCAGCATGGTTCAGTATGGGATAGCCACCAGAGTACAATCCCCACCCCAGAGCCTGGGAATATATTCAGGCTGCTAGCCTATGCAGAAGTCTGTGCCACCACATCTTCACTACTACTGTTACCTGTGCTAGTTGGAATAAAGAGATCTCCATTCCAGTTTGGCTTAGATCACAAATGAAGATACTTTTGATGGTTTCATAAGGACAACCCCAGAACTGATTTAGCAGGACTGTTTCTGGGCACATGGGTAGCTCATGTTTGCATTGGGCTCAGTCCTATAAGGCACTGTAGCCACTCTTGGAGCTGCTGAGTCAAGGAGACTTGAGAGAGAGCTCAGCACATCCAGGAACTGCTCCACATTTTGTAGGATTGGAGTGTTGTGCACTCTTGCAACGTTGTCACGCATCTTGTGATGTTTGGTTTTTTTTTTGTTTTTTTTTTAAACTGCAGTCATTTGGTTAGGTGAGGATCTCTGCTTTCATTTGAGATAAAAAGTTTCTAGTTGTCATTGTGGAAAAGAGATTGAAAACAAAAATGTAGCTGTTTGTAAAAATCTCAGGATTTCTAAGCCAATTGCATGATTTTGGAGGTGCCCACTTCATGATTTTTGAGAAATTCTGGGACTGATGCCATTATGCAAAACTTGTCCTAGTGCTACATGTATTGTGCATTATGTGTGAGCCTAGTCTTAAGACAGGCTGAACATCTTAAATTCCCATTGATCCAAAGGAAGGTGAGGCCGTATAGCATTTCCCAGTAGGCACTCAGCATCTTGCAAAACCAGGGTCCATATCCACCTTTACAGAGAAACATACGTTGTCTTAAAGTGAGAAGTGTTAAAAAAACAAACCCCAAAACCTTAATGTAGTATGCATAACAAAAGGAAAATGTTTAAATATACCCATGTTTTTTATATAAAAAACATTTTCTATCCTGGCAGTTTACCTTTATATGTTCCCTGTCATTTTTTACAACACGGCAGTAAAGCGAAGTAGAGGGGCAGATTTTAGCCACTGATTAGAACATTTTGAAGAGTGGAGTATAAATGGATCAAAATCTACAAACTTAGGTGCCTAATAAATAAGTGATTAAAATAAGTGAGTGCCTCATTTTTATTTGATCTATGGGAATTACAAGGACTCAGCATTTCTTAAAATCAGGCTGCTTATTTAAGTGCTTAAATACAGCTTTAATGGCCTAATTTTAGGCAGCCACATTAGACATGTTTGGCCTTAACATGGTTACAGGTGTGACACGGGATAGTTTTTCATTTCAAAGGAATTTACTGTGTCCTTGTGGTATACCATCATGGGAACCCAGAGATATAGATTTCTATGACCGAGCATCTTGTGCAGCATGCCCCTCTGTGTGAGTCCACGCACTAACGTGCACGTGCCTGTCTTTCCCCGCTAGCTCTGGGTACATCTACAGTGTGAGAGGAGACCATGGCTGACTGGCTCAGGCTGTGGAGCTAAAAAATTGCAGTGTAGATGTTTAGGCTTGAGCTGGAGCCTAGGCTCCGAGACACTGTGAGGGGGCGCGTTGGAGCCCGGGCTCCAACCCAAGTCCATATGTCTAAACTGCAATTTTATAGCCCCACAGCCCAAGCGCTGTAAACCCAAGTCAGCTGACCCAGGCTCTGCAACTCGGGGCTGTGGGTCTTTTATCACAGTGTAGATGTACCTTCCTTTTATGTAACTTATCTGAGGTTAAGGGAAAATACAGAATCCCATTTCACTACAATGTGAGTGGCACATCTCATCAGTGTCGCTAAGAAAAATGTAAATTCCTGGCACCACTGTTTCCTGCCTTGTTTCTTATCCGAAGGCAGAATACTACAGGCCTGAACTGGTGACATGGCACGGTAGAGACAGAGACTTAGGTTGGGAAATAGGCTGTGTTCCCAGGCCCCTGGGCTAATGGAGGTGGGAATCTCCAAAGGGGTTTGCTTGGGGGGTGGGGCGAAGGGGCACATTAAGAAGCAGATGCTCTCAGTCTCAGAAGGAAAGCTGCTATAATCAGCATACAACATTCTCTCAGACAATCCACAGCTTTGCAGGGGGAAAAAAAAAGTCTTTTAGTTCAGTGCATAAATGTAAGAGGATTGTCAAACTGGGCATGCAGGAGTCTATCATGCTAAAAATATTATTCAAGTTTAAAGTAAAGCATTGTTTAGGTTTTAATGAAGGCAACAGAATTTTAACAACAGAAGTTCTGTTCTTTTTTTTTCCACATTCAGTTTCTCTGCCCCTGCACCTGCTTCCAGTTTTGGCTTCTTGGCAACGATGCTTACAGAGACATCAGCTGGCAGTGGCAAACTGCTAAAAGCTCCCCTGCAATGCAGCTTTGCAAATGCCAGCCATTTATCCACTGGTGCATGCCAGCTTAACACAAGGTCTGTCTCCCTCTCCCTCCTCTCCTCCGAGGTTTCACTTCCAATTGACAGTAAAGGATCCAAGTAGTGGCCTAGCTCTTTGAGTACCCATTTAATGTGGTCACTTCCATTTACTATGGTTGTAATATTTTGATCCAAAGAGTGTTGCAGAGAATTTGAACTGTTGTACTGTTTCTCCTATGCAGAAATAGCTATTGGGCAAGGGTTTTTGTTTTGTTTTCTTTCTACCACATGGTGGGATAGTGGAGCTCTGAGTTTTCCTTTTTCTTTTTTAGTTTCTTGAGAGCTGGGTGCCCAAAATACTAAACAGAAAACCTAGAATAGTTAGGGACAGAAAGAGTAGTCATGAACATATCTATGTAGCACAAATGGGCTGTTCTAATGAAGCCTCAGATACTGCTGGCCAAAATGCTGTTCTCTAATACATTGGTGTAAGTCCATAGTATCTACCTGCCTCAACTTCATTGGAGTTGCCCTGGATTTATACAGATGTCACAGAAAACAAAACTGGCCCCAACTTTACTTTTACAATTTATTGCATTTTTTCAGCAGAAAGAAAGGATTTGCAAAGAATATGTATATTTTTCTTGGAAATTGGAGGATATCTTCACAGTATACAGTCTCAAGGGTTGTGTTTGGTTGTGTTGTGTTTCTAATAAACTAGACTATCTAGGGAGTTGATGAAGAATGTGATTTTCGCAAGCTGAGCTAGCAAAACCTCTCACTAAATCACAAACTTTCAGGCAGCCTACAGATAAAGCCAAGTGGGAGTGAATTTCTCCAATGCTCTTAATACGGGTAGGTTAAAAAGCAAGGGGCTGTAGAAACATGGCATGGTGCTGCACTGCTAGAGAATCAGAAGTATACTGGGACTTCTGCCTTGTAAGTGACTGGGCCAGTTCTTATTAAACTCAATGGAAAGACTCCCATGACTTTAATAGGAGTTGGATCAGGCTCTACATTGGTGGCAGCCAAACATGTCATGGAGGTGATGCACCACATGGGATGAAGGAGCAAGCAAGAGCAGTGTTTCTTGTGTTTTGGGGTGCATCAGAAGAGCCACTGGAAATCAGAGTCTGAGGAAGTCTAGCAAAGTTGAAGGAAGGAGAATAAATGGCTCAGATTGATGAGGTGAAGAATAGCTCTTGCCAAAATGCTTGGGAGGGGCCATCACTAATTCTTCCACATTGAAACTGTATGAATGTCATGAATATGCATAGGTGCAATCAATAGTGTGTGTGATGGTGAAGAGGATCAGTAACTGTGAGCATAAGAAACTAACAGAGCTGCCTAGAGCTCAGAAAGATGCTCTGAAAATAAAATAAACTTATTTACAAAAGCTGTCCCTGTATCTTAATCCTGTAACATTCTTGTGCCCACTTTAGTCAGAGTTTGCGAATGATGCAGAGTTTTGTGCACATTTTATTGTAATGTCAGTTGTCCAGCTAGAAATGAGGGTGAGATGATTAAACACATTCCTACTTGTGACCTAGATTTAAACCTGGGTCCCTAGTCATTAACCCTGACATTACAAGGGGAAAGGGCGGGATGGGAGAGAGGGTGTAACATTGGAGAACAGATTTCACTTTATTTGTTTACTGGTGTGTGGGGGGGAAAATCAGATTAAAATTAGGTAAAAAGAATGGAGCATTTGTACAAATCTGTTAAATTCCAGTTAAGAGTGCAGTAGTAAGTATGGTGAATACCTCTTTTTTTGGTAAAAAAAATTTCATAAGACAAAGCAGATAAACTTTGTGCTGTCTTTGACTGGGCACTGATTTTTCAAGATGAAACTTTGAGATTTCGTCTAGGATTTATATCAAAGCCATCTGGTCACGTATTGAGTCTCCCAGGTCAAATAAACCCTTCAGAAATTTCTCAAAGCAGGGAGAACCTTTGCAAACCTAAATGCAGTACAGGAAGGTTGAGAGAATTGACTGGTTTCATTTTGACTTTTGCCTTCACCCTTTTGGATTGAAACATAATATAAGTGTGCAGTGAAATTCAAGGAGTGTGAAACCCCATGAATACAATGATGAAAAAAAGTCAGTAAAATCCCATGTGGACCAAGACCAGCAAATTTCACACAGCTTTAGTTTCCTCAACTATCCTGCAATGTAGTCATACAGTATATGCATACGGGGTCCAATTCTGATCTTACACCTGAGTAGGGTGACCAGATGTCCCGATTTTATAGGGACAGCCCTGATTTGGGGGGCTTTTTCTTATATAGGCACCTATTACCCCCATCCCATTCCGACTTTTTACACTTGCTATCTGGTCAGGTCACCCTACACCTGAGTAAAGTCTGGAATAACTCCACTGAAGCCAGCGTAGACTCACTGGCATAAATGAAAACTGAATCGGGCCCATAGTGTTTTGACTGTCCTCTAAGGGTTGTTTGAGTAGTAACATTACTTCTAATAGCAGTATTTATAAAGACACAGGAAATGGCTGCCCAGAATGCCTTTTGGGGTACATTACCCATTTAAAGATTTTGTCTCCTTTTTGGAGAATGAAAAATAAAACATGGTGGATTGAAATTTCACCACCACACGAACTATTCCATGCACAATCACATTTAAATCCTAATACAGTATACACACACACACACACACACCTACATGACTGACTACATGATCTTTCTTAATCTAGTGTATAAAGTAGCATCATCTGAAGCATTCAGATTCTATTGCAGTAATATAGAGTACAACTGAAGGTAAAATTGCTCAGACACAATATTTTAAAGTTTTTTAAATGCATGTTAACCTTAATAAAACTAAATATCCTAGCAGAAAATTCTCTTAACTACCAAGGAAACTTGAAGAGAAAGGTTAAAAAGGAGGAAGCAGGCAGGCAGATTCCATTAGCTCTGATAGGCTAAAGAATGAAGAAACTTCAGGAAAAATAAATTTCTCAAAAGTGAGAGACCACACAGACACAACCCACTGAAAGATGACATTCAAATGCAGTCAGTTGCGCCTAATTATGTCTGGTACTGTATGCACAGGATATGCAGTAATATCATAGGAAAACAAAAATCAGTGTGTGTGTGTCATACACACACATTATACGTATAAAGCCTTGGCAAAAGCTATAAAAGAATTTGCAACTCCTTCCAAGAAGCAGTGTGTCTTATCTGCACTATTACTCAGAATATTACTGGACTAAGGGAATCAGCTATCCAGATTTTCATTTATACATTCCTGTTAACATGAAAAAAAGATAAATTAAGGAATTAATTGTAATTAATTTGTATTAAATAAAATTTTTGGAAGACATGGTGTACCTTTAATCCCCAATCATTACATTTAGATATAGAAGAGTACAAAATAACCTGAGTCAGTGCAGTCTTACAGAGTAATACTGATTTCCCAAAGTGGTTTCAGGACAGAAGGACTCTATAATAAAACACTTCCAGCATAACCCTTTATGGCACAGTACAAGGA
The DNA here is from genome assembly GCA_033296515.1 of Macrochelys suwanniensis. NCBI lineage: Eukaryota > Metazoa > Chordata > Testudines > Chelydridae > Macrochelys > Macrochelys suwanniensis. The sequence goes on along the minus strand of CM065780.1, from coordinate 26,904,998 downwards.
GACTGGGATTTACAGATATAAACATATATAAGTGCTCTCATCTTATTAATGTGTATTTAAAACCAAGTGCATTGCTAACTGGCCTTTGTGTGGAAAAGTCAGAAGATAATTGGGGAGGGACACTGAAGAACAGAGGTATCAGGAACATGAGAACACAGGGGCAATGTAGGAGAGTCCATAAACCAGGAACTGTAGAGCTATTATATTCTTGGAAAACAAACACGGTTTTCAAAACAGAATGGTTATAGATGGAAAAGGCTAAGCCTAGATGGAGTATATGCTATTTTCCAGGCCTTCAGTGTAGCAGCCTTAGCCCTGGGGTGACATCCTGGCTTCACTAAAAATCAATGATAAAACTGCAATTGATTCCAAAGAGGCTAGGACTTCACCCTGCTCTCTTGGTCAAATTCTAAACAAAGTAATTATATTTCAGCTATCTACAATTCCATTGTAGTTTCAAATTGTATACGGTATTCTTCACTTTCTATCAAACAGTGATATAGCACCACTGTGTACCACTAAGCAGTTGCTACATTTTACTAAGAGGTGGTTGCACTTCAACAGTGGCTACAGAGTTTTTAAACAAGGGCTTTTATTAAAGAACATGAGAATATACAATAGACAGTGAATCCCCTTTCTGGAGATCTAGTGGGTACCTTACAATGGACACCAAATTGCTTGGGTAGTTTAGCAATAGAGACATCACTAATATTTGGAAAGCTGTTCAGAGCATGTTGACAAGTCACATTCCAAATTTGCAAGCGAGAACATGTTCATTTTATTCCAAACACATTCAGGCTATTTAACTTGCACGTGTATTCAAAGAATTTTGCTAACTGTCTCACATTTACACAGCTTTGCATCTTGAAAGGCGACTAACTCAGGGCCAACTCACCTTAAGGGGAGCTACACAAATAGATCTCCCTTTTTCCAAGTGGAAGTTTGTGGGGGGTTCAGCCAACTCTGCAATACTAGTCTCCCTTCCTGGAACACGGAAGAAAGTTCTCCACTAGGTCCAGCATCCATGCCTGGAGAGAGGGCAACGGGAATGTACATTCTGCTGTCTACCACATCTGCAGGAAATCCACTCTGTAGCTAATGGTGCCTTGGGTTCCAGACATGGCCTCTCCTTGATTTTTACCATATGTCCTGTTTTCCCCCACGCAGAGCTGGTCTGACAAGTATGCTCCTGGTTGAAAGAGCAGGCTGGCACACCAGCAGGCCTCCCTCAAACTACCACTAACGTGGCTCAACACATCAGCCAATAGCTTCCTCCCCTGCCCAGTAGGAGTCAAGCAAGACCAGAAATGATCCAATTCTATCAACTCATTCTTTCTGGGAATAAATCTAGAGAGGAGGAAGAGAGGGGGAAGAGAACTATTTTCAGTAGCTCACTGCTAGATTCACTGCTCACATACCTCCTCATACTGGATGTCATTAGTTCTCCAGACCAAATGCCTGTAAGCCCCCCCCCCCCTTTTTTTTCTTCAAGTTATAGATACTGTATCTGGCATTTTTAAAGCTTTCAGACTGAGTAGCATACAGTACTCTGCAGTGGCCTCTGTGAAACCTCACTTAGCACGTGGTTAGAATCTCAAGGCAGTTTGAATTTCCTTTGACTGTTTTTTTTCCCCCCTCCTACAGGAAATCAACAGAGGCTGCAAAACTGCTAACATCATATTTTTTGGCACAGCATTTTTAAAGAAGAAGAATTTATCACCCTTTTTACTGGGGTCTGAAGGGCCCAAAGATAATCTTCTTTCAATATGTATTTTATATAGATCCACGAAGTGCTGCATGTCTATATGAAACCCCGGCCATTCCACAATTATTTTCATTTATATTTAACTTTCAGGCACTTCAGTTCAACTGTAAGCAAACAATCTATCATTTTTCATGTAATAAAAACAAAGCAACACTGTAGAACTTCACTGAACAAATAAAATCCACTGCTCACTGAGATGAGGTTTTCTGCTCTCATGTGTATCATATGCATTAAGAAGTTATCCCACTTTAATCTAATTTTTTTTAACCTGACCTACTCAGATAAGTTAGATTTTACAGTATAAACACTCGTTGGTTCACAATTTATCATTGACAGGACACTTCAGATCCACCCACAAAAGAAAAACCCACCACACCCTTTAAAAATAAATATATAAAATGTGAAACTCCCCTCTATAACAATCTAGACTCCTCTGCCCTATCAAAGCCAATACTTCAGTGTTAGGAGTGTGACATAAGCAAAGCCTTTCTCCTTCTAAGGACAATAATTAAACCACTTGCCCCAATCAATGTTGCAGTTGAGCTCCCACAATTAGTCTCACCCTCTGCATTATAATTCTACAGGAAGAACTCAGTTCCACACAGCTCTGGCAGTATGCTCAGAAATGTCCTTTGAAAGAAATGGTAGCAAAATATCTTAATGGTAAATAACCAAGGGCCAATTTCCATTCTTTGTTACTTTGATGTTTATACCATGGTTCTCAAACTATTTACCCTTTGTTGGCTGCATATGCAACTCTCTATGGGTTATATGGGCTGCAGCCACACAATATATATACTAGCTGTATGTCCCTGAGGACGTCACATGGGCCGCAGTTGTGTGCTGATTGGGCCACTAGGGGCCCATGGGCTCAGAAACTCTGGTTTAGACCAATACAACACATCAGAATCTGGCTCAAAATACATGTTGATTTTGTGTCCTCAGATTTTTTCTGTAAAGACTTTCAAATGACATCAAGTAGGAAGACTTTTCCAATTCCATGTATATAGATTTTGTTTTTCCTCTGTCTCCTTTTAAAAATCCCTACTTATAATGCACAGGTGAAGGCCATATTCCTACAAACCCCAGCAAGACAGCACTCTTTGGTCTGGTGTCCTCTTATTTAAATTCCAAACATTGGTCAGGATCATCCTGTGGAGTATTTCATCCAGAGCAGACCCTTGAGGTATAGAAGTCCCCACACATTTCCCTCAAGGAGGGCATGTCACCATCCCCTCACTTCTTTGCCTCAAACAGATGAGGATTCATATAACAAGGGCAGGGCCACATAGGCCTCGAGGATCTGTAAGACACAGGGGCCCAAAGCTCTTGATCATTTTCCTCGGTGGAAAACCTCACCTATTTGACCAGCTGATCTGACTGAAATGCTGTGAGGGGGAAATGGTCAGTGTTTTCCTTTCCCCAGCCTTCTACAAATGACACTTGTACCTCAGCCTACTCACTGCTCTTATTCTTTCCCAGGGAGGAAAGGGGGCAAATGCTCTACCCTATCAACTGTTCACACAAGACCCAATTTGAAGCCCATTAAGGCAATGGAAAGATTCCCCCTTACTTCAACAGGTTTCTCAGGCTTAGTTACCCTTTCAAACAGTTGATTTGCATATATGCTATCAAACCACAGCATCATGTACTTAATCCCTGATGAAAACAAGGCTATACAATTTTTGTTTCAACTTCTATATAGAAGCAACAGTTTGGTATGAAATATCACTTCAATCCAGCACAATAGAGGACATTATAACAACACAGCCATCAAACAGTAGAATAATTGTCCCTGTGTGAGGCCTGTCTCATTCCAGATTCATTGAGAAAGGGAAGCATTAAACAGTAACATAAATTGGGGTAGAGAGGATGCAATCATTTACTAGCATTATTCCTTTAAAGGAGGTTACTAATATGAACTGTAAGTAGATTTTTATATTGTGCATGGACAGGATCTGAATAGACCAGTATGCAGAAGGCAATAATCTATATTCATAGACTGTCTTTCATTGTGAATGATCCCAAAGTGCTTTAACCATATATAGTTTATATATAACTTCGTTGAAGGACACCTGGTCAAATCCCTACTTATATTATATGTCAAGAGATCTTTAACTTCCATACAGAGCAGACAGAAGGACCTTGACTTTTCCAGTCTTCTCTGAAATATCCTATCACCATAAACTATATGAAACACAATTTACCTTCTTTAGAAAGATGAAAGACTAAGTTGATCCTGTCAGCAATTGAGCTTGTAGTCCCAAAGCACCTAGATCTTCCAAGTCCGATTTTTAGCTCACTAAAGCTATCACCTGGTGCAAACTCCCCTTTGCACACTAACTAAATTCCAGCAATCCCCTTTAGGCTCCATCCATCAGGCCTAGGAGTCAATTGACCAGAGTGGTATGATGGCACATGTACCTCACACAGGTCCTGAATAAGTTAATGTGGGCCTGAGAGGCCAATTAACATACCTGACAGCACCTGCAACAGAGAGAGGGCGAGAGAGCCAGGCTTAATTGATGATGAAGCCCAGCTGAGGAGAGACTGAGTGGTGATTATAAAGCCAGGAAGTGGACAGCAGAAGGGACCCCTAAGGCAGTGAGTCTGCAGTCACTCTGTAGGAATAGAGAGGTTGTGAGGCGGAAGCCCAGGGATGGGGGTATAAGCCCTGGGATCCTAGCTTGCTTGGAACAGGGTAAGAAGCAGCTGAGGAGACATAAAGCAAAAACTGTGGTGGAGCAGGCAAGCTTTGCACTGCCAGGGGGAGAGAGACCCCTGGAAGGAGTGAACTAACTTGTGAGCCACCCCGCGGGCTGTGTTATGGGAAGAGAGATTGTTGCAGCAACAGAATAACTGTTGGTATGGGGCAGCAGACTGAAAGTGTGCAGTGCCTGGCCAGAAAGAGATGTACTGCAGTGAGTGAACCCTTCAAAAAGGGTCACTGGCAAATGAAGCAAAGCCCTCCTTCCTTCCAGGCTGGGAAACACTCCTTGCACCTTTGATACCCAGGAGCTCGAGATCAGGAAACTAAAGATGCACCACCCCCACCAAGTGCAGAGCACTGGCCCTACGTGCTTGTTAACTTTACCACTTTGAAACATTAAAGGTTTCTTTCTCTTATCAAATATTCCAGAGAGCGAGAGCCTTTGCCTGTGAGATGAAGAAAGACCGAGTCAGAGGGGAGAAAAACGTCCCCTAAGAGCCACGCTTAGACATACTCAATAACAGAGGAACATCTATGCATTCACTACCTGTTCCTGTCCGCATTTTTTATTTTATTTAATCTGATGTGTATATTTACTTGGAAAGTGCTGCAGGCATGCTAATGGAGTCGCTACGGATGGTGGGGAAACAGATGATAATGTGAAAAGCAACCAGAAGGGATTTCAAGAGGGAAGGAAGAGAACATCATCACCAAAACGAAGGAGGGAAGGAGACAGGAGATGTCCAGGAGAGGTGAGGCAAGGACAGTTAGTCTGCACAGAACTGACTGCTTCATTAGCAGAAGCTGGATGGGTGCCAAACATTCCAGAGCAGTATGTTTGCCTTTAGGACCTCCTTGGTTTTAAGTTTTTTTTCTCCCTCTCATTCCCTTTCTTTCTCTTAGCTGAAGAGAAGGCGTATAATGTCATTTTTCACACCACTGTGAACCCTTTTCTAAAAGAGGGGGTGTGCCCGAAATGAAATTTACACACACACACTTCCCTCTCTCTAGCAAGTCAAAGTAAATTTTCATTTCAGCCTTCTCTGCCCCCCTTCCCCTTCTCAGTCCTGCACCAAGATTTGCAAATTTCCATAGTCATTTCAGTTTTGTTTCCTCCCCCCGCTCCATGCACAGTATTCAGGAGATTCAATAGGATCAGACCAAAAGGATGCTTGTTCTTTTCTCTTTCCTAAGGGCAGTTTGTTCAGGGTGTTTCTGTGTACAGTCTGTGTGTATCTTGTGTATGTGTATCCTGTTTTGTAACAGTAAGCTTTGCTGTTGATCTGAACTGGTAGTGCATTGATTTCCCTTTCTTTCCCCCACCTCCACATTCCCTTTCCTTCCTCCTCTTTCTCTCTCCCTCCTTCTTCCCACCCCTCCCCCCCCGTGTGCTTCCCACAGAAAAAAAAATTGCCTCCAGGACTCCATAAGTCCATGTTGGCGGGACTCCTTGTTTGTGGTGCAGGTGTGCCGGAGACCTCCTCCGTGTCGTCGCCACAGCAACCCGCCTGTCTAATCTGCTGAATATAAAAAGAAGAAACAGAAAGAGAAAAGCCATCCACCCCCTTCTGCTGCATCCATGAGCCCAAAAGAAGGATATCGTCTCCAAGCATTCCTCATAATCCCCCAGCCATTGCCCAGGCAACAGCCACAAGGAACTGGCGGGCCCTGGGGAGAGAAAGCAGTCCCTGTCTCAAGTTCATTCCACCACCATCACCTCCTCTCTTCCCCCCCCCCTCCCGCCCCACCACTTCTAAGTTTCACCCCTCTCCTGCTATTCCACACATACATCCTATACCCCTCTGCCTCACTCACCCCTGGCTTCTACCCAGCAGGTCGCAGACAGTGACTACGTACATTTCATCACTCCTGACTTTGCGTGACCCCCTCTTCCCAGAACACACACACGAAGAGACTAACAGAACATTTCAAAACTGTTGCCCCGCTTGTATGTTTGCTCTAAATTGACCCCATGTCCCTTCTATTGTGGCTTATTTAATGATTCGCTGTTGGCAATAACAGTGTAAATGTTAAGTCTGACTTTGCAAAGTTCAGTTTCCATAGCAAAAACCAAGAGAGATTTATACTACATGATAATTGTTGAGTTTATATGGAACAGCAGCCAGATACTATGGTGATAGGTGCTTTAGAAATGCCAGCTGAGAACCAGCTATAAGAAAAGAGGGAGGTAGAGGACAGAAAACTTTAAAGATATTTAAATCTTCAGTCACCTTTCAGATGAGCTCTGTGTTGCTACAAGTGTGTTTATGTGCTAGAGAAAGGGTTGGAGAGAGAATTCTTCTTATCAAAGCCAGTAGTTTAAAAGGCAGGCCCTTGCAGTTTCAGTTATGACAGCTGTTTCTGGGATATGAAGAGGTTTTTCAGAGCTGTGGGCTCTCTGTCCCCTGTATCCAGCAGTGAAAGCTCTCATTTGTCTTCCCACCATCATGTTGATGCAGCTGGGTTTGACACTGCTTACCTCAGCACTTTTTTTTGTTAAAAGACAGAAGGCTTCCTTGTGATCCCAGCCTTTTCCTATCAAATGACACTCAGCCAGTGGTTTTGGTGACTTATTTACTGGCACCAGACCAGTAAAAACAAAAATGAACGTTCACAACTAATAAATCTTTGAGTCTAGATAGCTTCAGCTTCACTGGTAGGATTACATCAAACTGTCCAGACTGATACTAAAGTGTTCCCTGGGAATGTGAATCCTAGTAAATTGGGGGTGGGGTGGGGTATGCAAGGGGAAAGATGCCTTTTTTTTCATACATCACATCTTTGATACATTCAAATATGCTGTACTTTGATCATGCAATATACTTTATGGATGTGGGTATATCACTAGAATGGGAGTACACATGAAGAGCTCCTTCTCTCTGGTATGGTGGAGTCATATGGACCCCTACACATATTCTGTATTGTGTAACAAGAGTAATCAGAGGAATGACATGGCAACTGAGAGGAGAAACTACAGCTTTCTCCACTGAACTGAAGGATACCATTTTACCAAGGACTAAAGGTCAAGAAAGTTTATCTAACGCAACTGTATGCTGTACCCTACTGGATACTGGCTGAGATCACAGCCCCCACCCCATTATTAGAACTGAATGCATTCCTGTGATGCTCTGGTGATAACATTATTTGGCATTACATTTCTTTCTTTCTGGTCATTGTAACTTCATAACAGGGCAGAAGTATAACAACTCTATCAGTGACCACGTTTCAGCTCTCCACGTCTCTAACACGGCTGGCCATACAAAAATTTCCACCTTGTATTTGTTCTAGCTCAGGAGGGATGGTGCATATTTTGATAACATTGGCCAAGCATGTTTACACGGATACTACCATTTCTATTACCTTGCAGCTACAATTCATCTGATGATGCGTTAAACTGCCTGGAATTTGGCGGACAGGGAAGTGGGCCTCCATGCAGGGTGTCATGTTTTAAAATAGGGAACTGATCTTTCAGGTCAGCGAGTATGTTTTATGAGGCGGTTACTCCCTTGGCAGTTCATCAAATACAGACTGGGATTGCTTGCTGTCTCACAGGGTTCACCGGTTTCTTGTGGCTCTTGTTAGGTCAATGGTAAGGAGGACATTAATAACCAGGTTAACCTGGGTGCCAGCAAAATAGTATTGGGGGAGTCAGGTAACCTTCCCTACACTTTACATAAATCCCTCCACAAAATGTTACCTGAATAAATTACTCCTTATCCTCCACACAACAGCCTGGCACCGGACAGTCTATTGTCTCCTGAGCATTAGCCCTGGTACCATGGAATGAAGGAGAAAAGCTAATTATGCCCTTAAGACACAGTCATGAGGAAGGGGTACACAGGAGGCTGCACTACAGTGGAAGCCCCAGGAAGAATTCTGGGTTCACCACAATTTCTCAGGGTGAGTGCATGATATAGCTGGAGTGCCACCACCCAGTGCACATACAAATTTTTTAAAAAATTGCTGTGGAGCTTTTCTTAGGTCAGGGGATATTTCAGGTGAATCCCAGGAAGTTACTTTGGGAGAATGGTTTACATTGGAATGTTCAACCTTCACCAAAGCCTCAAGGCCTTTAGTAGATGTGCAGCAAAAGGAGCCCTTCACACTCAGACAATCAAATTATTATTTAAGTAAATATGCATTTTTACATGCAGAGACCTTAGGCAATGAAAGACAAGTCTCAAAACTGAGGAAACGCTGAATCCAAAGGCCAAAAATGTTCACCATTCCACCACTCATTTCCTGGCAACCTAAGGAACCCTTTGTAGTTTGCAAAAATGCTGGGGAAGACCTTGGTTAGGTCTCCTTTTGCAAGGACATATTCTTTAGTTCCTCAGGACTGCCCAGTGCCAGGCATTTCATGTGATGCTCACTTATTTAGCAGCCCTGTCACACTTCCCCACATTCCAGCCATAATTGCCTACATTCAGCTGGGCTGTGGAATGAAAGCTGCAGTTCCTCTTCCTGGCAGCTAGGGTTGCTGTGGTGCCCAGTTTCAGGCAGTCTCTCTTACCTGACCAGTGAGAAATGTCACCCAGGGAACTGCAGGACAGATGGAAGTTATGCTTAGTGTTGCTTTTAGGACACTCAGGCTGTCCAGGCGGAAATGCTTGGTTTTCATTAAAAGCATTCCTGAAATGACTGACAGCCCCCTTTACTGCTTCTCTGGCTAAGTGGCCACCTGCCAGAAGATCCAGCTCCAGCTGAGAACTTGGAGACAGTGTTTTTAAGTTAAAATGATGGGCTCACTGGTGTTAATGAGCTCACTCAGGGCAGGGGGCAGCAGAGCCCCAAGTGACCTCTCTAACCCACCATTTATTAGCTTTTTAGGGGACTCATAATAATTCCATCTATCCCCAGCCCCACAGGTAGAAAAGATGCAAAGCTGCAAAAGTCTCCACAGATGAAGCAAAGGGGCAAGGCTCTGTAGTTATCCAGTAAAGGGAGAGGGAGCTCATTAGCCTGAACTCTCCATCCCCTTTTGGGCATCCACATGTTCCAGTCTAGGAGCAAGTTGTTCCATAGCCCCATCTTGCTAACTTGACTGCCCCAGAAGCTCATCAGGCTGGCATGGAGCTTCCACACATTAGAACTTGGAGCTAATGCACCTGTCGGGATTAGAATGGGATTAGTGCTTCTAATATGCTCATTATGCAAAAGTCACTGGTGAGCAAACTCAATCAATGTGCAGAGATGACATGTATGTCTAATTGGTGCATCACCTTGCACTGCATACATGCCAAGTGAACCAAGAAGAAAAGTGAATCTAATCTAGATCTCAGTACCTTAAACTCAAACAGTTCCAGTTCCAGAATCCATACGCTTAAATAAATGTTGGCACTGAACTTGATTTAGAATTATAATTCAGTACCTAAAGTCAGCAGAGGTCAATGAAATGTCCTCACTGCCTGGAAGCTATGTTTGCTATCAATCACTGATAGCAAGTGCCGCATTTGGTCCTAAAGTGCTTATTCAGCATGAGTGTAGCCACAAAAGGAACTAAGAGTAGAAACGTTCAGAAAGAAATCAGGGAAAGGAAAAATTCTAAAAGGATTAAATCTAGAAAATATAACATTTGCTTTATACATTTAGCTTCCCAAAGAGCAATGTCCCCTGAATAGATTATACACATGTAAAAACCAGGATATGTGTGTGTGTGTTTGTACACACAAATATATCTTATGTAGTTTCCACAAAGCCAAATCCTTGTTCAGTGCACAAACAGAATATAAATAGTGCTTATGCAATTTACCGAGAGACTGTTAGAAAAAGCCCTCCCAATCTAGAAGTAAAAAACACACCAAGAGTAAAACGGAGTTTAGGATTTTAGGTTGGTTTTTTTTAAATTTCTTTGTATGGTTTTCTTTGTACCCAGATAAGCAATCTAATCTGAGATCAGTCACAAGAGACATTGCAAATCTATAGGCTGCAATTCCCACCATCTCCTGCAGATGAAAGGATGCCAACAACAACAACAACAACAAAGATAAGCAGTGAGCTGGTGTCTTTGAAAGAGTTATACAGCATCTCCCTACCTCTCAGCAAAAGCCTCCACTACAGGGTACCTGTGTTAAAATTTTCATAATGGGAGGAAGTAGGGGCTTGTGGTTAAGGCAATGGACTATGACTCACAAGATGTCAGTTCCATTTTCAGTTATGCCACAGACATCCTGTTTAATCTTGGACCTCTTGTGCCCCCGTTGCCTCTCTGTCAGAAATGGGGATGACAACACTTCCTTTCTCCTGCTCTTCATCTGTCTTTTCTATTTAGACTGTAAGCTCTTCAGGAACAGTGTCTTATTATGTGTTTGTACAATGCCTAACACAATGGGCCTTGATCTTGGTAATACAAATTATTATTAATAATAATAAAACCCAGCTGCACCCACAAATGTTGAATGCTATTGCTTGCTGATGTAGGCAGGTTCCATCCCACCCCAAATGATTGCCTTTACTTTGTCAAAACAGGTGCTGAACTCGGTTGATGGTGTCTACACAAGTGCAGCAACAAGGTTCAAATGCTGGTTGGGGGGTGGGGCAGGGGTGAGCCATGTCTGACACCTGCCATCAAATACAGGAAATTCTACTGTACACGCTGCCTAAAAGAAAACTCACTAGTCCTTCAACATACATTACAAATATAAATTAAATACATCTTCCCATTAAAGCTGTTCAGAAATATTTGTACAATTTTCAAACTTTTTTTATTATGTTTCCCCCTTGCTGTTTCTACCTGTCTCACTGTGGGAGGCAAACTGAACAGCTACTGGCAGTATTAGGAAGGCCGAGACATGGCTCACCCTAAGCCACTAATGTCAGTGGGAACCTTCAATGGGAGGAGATCATAAACAGGGAGTGCACATGATGGTGTGAAGTTAGCAACCCATTCCATGACTTCTAAGTTCATATCAGCATTGGGAAGAACTTGTGTGGGGAAAATTGGCAAACAAGTAAATCTCCTTGCAGTCAGTGGAAAGTTGGACTTTGGATCAGGCAACTATAAAACCAGAGAGAACTATCAGATCTGTGTTTCTGGCAGCCTCAAAAATCACCTTTATATTCCCTACAACAAGAGTCACTATGGGAAGAGGAACACTCAAAGAAATCACACAGGGTGTGAGGCTTCTGGGGCAAAGGGAAGCCATTTTCTTAAACTAAACTCCTGCACAATTTGGACCAGGGCCGGCTCCAGGCACCAGCTTTCCAAGCTAGTGCTTGGGGCGGCATCGAGAATGGGGCGGCAATTCGGCGGCAGGTCTGCTCTTCCCGCCGCCAAATTGCCGCCGCAGGACTCGGACGGCCGCCCCATTCTCACCCGCTGCGGCAGCAATTCGGCGGCAGGTCCGCCGCTCTTCCCTTGCCACCGCGGGACCTGGACTGCCTGCGTCGGGGTCGGGGCCGTGGCCACTGCTTGGGGCCGCAAAATGGTTAGAGCCGCTCCTGCTTTAGACAGATATCTGTTTATACCCAGGCACCATTAACATGTTAGTCTACTTTACCCCAAGGTCACCTATGTTATGTGTAGGAGCCAGTGAGCCAGTTCAGATAAAAGAATATGTCTGAAACTTTTCCCAATCTTCTAACCACATCCTCTTTCAAGATATGATAATATTTGGTTATCCTTCCCCCTTTTGTCACCCACCCCCCACCCCTGTAGCAGGAGCCAGTGCCTCTCTTCTGGGAGTGGATGTCTTCTTCAAGGGGATGTTTAAGGGACTATTACCCATCCACTCCAACATACGATTTTCTTCAGGGGGAAGCCTACTAACTACGATGCTAGGGCTTGCAGGTCTCTGAGACTCCCCTAAAAGAAAGGGGATGCACCAGAGTGGGGTAGGTGATAGCTGAGCCTTCCTCAAGACAATACAAGTAGAGGAAACAAGTGTTTGTTGGGAAAGGGAAGATTATGAGGAGGAGGAGGAGGATCTGATTGAGAAGGGGCAAGCATATGGATATGCATCAGATAAGCATCTGAAAGTTTGGGTACAAAACTAAACCAACCCCCTGAACCATCTGATGTCAACACATCACTAAATCAGGATACTCACATGTTTTCTCCATTTGTGTTTGGCTGCAACTCTATTCAGTAACTAGAGGTCCAAAATGAAGATATCCTTGCTAAGAGTTACAAAGCGGAACAGTCCAGTGTTGTCAACATTGTCAATGATGTTCTCCTTATCTTTCCAGCAGTCACAAAAAAGATGAGACATCTCAAATGGCTGGCCAGTGCCCTTCTGATACATGTGGGCAATTCTCAGTGAAGTCCTTTGGGGAGGCTTGTGTGCACCCAAAGGCAAAATTTGACTCAGTTAAGACTTTTACATCACTGCAAGCTGTCACAAAATGTTCTACTAACACCAAGAAAATAAGCTGTATCCAGGCATGCTTTGCTAGCCACGATCACACTGTACTAGTGGAAAATGTAAGAAGGTGAGAAACGCAAAGAGATAGTTTTACTGGACATACTACTCTCCCTCCTCCCTTCCCTTTCCCAGAAGAACAGATAAAGTTTATTTTCTATGTTATTGTTTAGGGCAGCTGATAAAACAAAAAATGTAGTCACACCCAAGTTGTCTCTGCTTTCTGTTGAAAGGACTTTCACACTAGAGTAAATTTGGACAAGAAGATTTTTATACAAAATATGCCATAAGCCAGTATTTTTCTGTGTTCCCTGTGCTGTAAGTGAAGACCAATTTACATTTCAATAAGTGATCTCTCCCTCAGGGCTGAGCTTCTCCTCCTGCTTCTTCCTGCAGTACAGTTATACCATAATGTATTTATTAAATCTGTCTCCGGTTGCAAAGGATTGTTGCAACAAAATGGGCAGGGCAGGATCAAACAGGAGATGGAAAGTGAAAGCCTGTGTCTATGCACAAATAAAGGGACAGAATGTGCTCTGAAGGCAGGGCCGGCGCTACCATTAGGCAACCCTAGGTGGTCGCCTAGGGCGCCAGGATTTGGGGGGCGGCATTTCAGGTCCCTGGGCAGCTGCCGGGTCCTCGGTGGCAGTCAGTGGCTGCTTCTTCGGCTGCCGGGGACCTCAGCGACAGATTCTTCGGCTGCCGGGGTCCTCGGCGACATTTCAGCGGCAGCCTCTCCCCCCACCGCCTAGGGCGGCAAAAAAGCTGGCGCCGCTCCTGCCTGAAGGCACTGGCCTTTGATTGGGGTAATGTAGTCACATCACCCCATTGCGAGGCACAATCTTTCCTGAAGACACAGGGAATGCTGGGGTCGTGTGCATGCTACGCCATGCTTAGGATAATGCAGCCTGCTTGTATTCTCTGTACCCAGCCTTAACAGATTTCGCAGGTTTCAGGGGTGGCCCTGCCTCCTCCCCACCCCCTTTTTGACTGGATTACCACTCTGGGGATGCTAGGATGGAGCAGTCCCTGCTCTACCCCTCCCCGCCCCCACCTCCCAGGGTTTGCAAATGGTGCTTGGCCTCTGTGCACTGGCACAAGGGTCCGAAACAATCTACTCCTTGCTAATTAGCAAACAAGGTAAGCAATGTTATGGCAAAAATGAGTGATTTGGATAGTTAGTCTGATCTATCTCCGCAGTATGCTCACCACTCTTTACGATAGAAGGGAATTTTAGGCAGAACTGTTTTACACACTCCTAAGGCTGCGACCCACACCCTTCCATCATCTCGCCCAGTGCCAGTAATTGGGATTTTTGGGGTGGGAGCAGTAGAGAGGGTTTTCAAATGTATGCTCACAACACCTCTTCACTGTTCTCTCCTTTGTCCATTTTTTAACAGCAAAGCATCATTGTGGCTAGCAAAATATACCAAGGTATGAGGTGGGCCACTCACCTCGATTCCCAAAGCACACGTTCAAGGATTCCCCCCCGCACCCCCCATAAAACAGACATTTAGCCATGCCAATGCAGTCACTGGAAAAGATGCTTAGACATTTAAAAAGGCATGAGTCTAAGTCCTGTTTACTGAATGGTGAAAAATCTATTAGCAACAACAATGCTTAAACATAAGGACGAATAGTACAGTTTCCCTGGCCATCTTGGACAGGAATCTATTGCCCCCTGCTGAGATCTGTACCAGTCAAATTGTGCTTCAGTTCATGGATCTCAAGAAAAAAACCGTTACAATGGTCAGGGAAACTATGCTTGAGCTGTACTAGTGACAACTGATGGGACAAAGACAGTGCTCAGACTGATTAGTGTGCAGAACAGAAGTTAAATAAGGGCTAGGACTCAGATTCACATTTAAACGGTACCAAACTTTCATGGGCAGGTCTTTCAAGGTTGTGGCCACATCCAACCAGAGCCCCGAAACTGGTTGGATCTGACCTAGAACCACACCTGGAGTGGCAGGTTTGGATATGGGGCTTCTAATCCAACCACCCACCCTACTACCTCCCACACCCAAAACATTCAAAGGGGATTCTAGGTTGTGATCTTTAGTCCCACTCCATTTGGAACACAGTTGTTGTAAGCATGATTTTAACCATACTGCGGAGAGGGCCTTTGTTCCAACTCCTGGAGAAAACCTGAGTTAAGGTTTCTAATTTCATTTATGACTCTTGCCCTCTGGCTCTCTTTGCTTGCTTTTGTGCTGAGTTATGCTTCCTCCTGATCACCAGAAATGGAGCTGAAATAATAAATCTCCGTTAAGGAAAGGTAAATCAAATGAATCAAAAAAACCCTGCACTGACACTAATAAAATAACCAACAGCATCAGGAATGTTCATTAATTAGAAGTAAACGTGGACACCAGTAAATCACGTGGAGAAAGGTAATGAGGGATAAATTGAATACATCTCGCCTGTGCTTTGTAACACTATATGCTATTAAGATAGAGGCGTATATACTACAGGCAGGTTTGTACTTTTCTTTTTCATTTGATATAATTCCTTGAATTAGCATTAGCCTTTATGATATCTACTCCTCACAGCTATGACTAACTTTAGAGTCTTCCCCCCATTAAAGCATTTTACAGTCAGAATGAAAGCTCAGTTCTGTCCCGAAGGTAAGTGACATAATACTTCAGTTTCATCATAAATTCCTCAGAACTGTTCTTCTTTGGAAAGACTGTAGCAGCAAGTGGCTAATATCTCAAATCCAGGACAATCACTGCCTGCACTCCCCTCTGAGAGTATGACTACATTTGGAAACCAGCTCAGCATACTAAATTTAAAGTCAATGTTTGGCAGGTTCTGCAGAACTCGAGCTTGGCAGGCAGAGTATAATAAACAAAGGGGCATTACTTTTAATTATATTTAAAAATATAACTCCTTGCAGATTAAAGGACGCTGTGGGGAAAGAGGCCCTGTGTTTGTTTGCCCTTTTCACATGGGGGGAGAACCCCCGTTATACAAACAAACTTTGTTTTAATTAGTGCGGCAGCAGTCCCGTTTTGACTCTGATGTTTCAATTGTCTGTGTCTCCCTCAGCTAAAACTGTCCCTAAAAGAAAATTCCACACCAAGGCAAAGAAAAGGGGCTAGTCAGTGACTTCACTTTCAATAGGAGCTTTTCCAGACGGACTCTGCAGAGCTGTCCGCAGGGAGTGAGCTGTCGAGCTATTATTACTTGAATGGTTTTAAGCTCCAGTGATGTCTCCCAAGATTAACAAGATAGTTCAGTTAAAAATAACATTAAATACAAGGAGGGGGGGAAATCCAGCATTTAAATACATCAGGGGTCTGGCTTAAACTGACAATAGCCAGGAAATTCAAAGTTAAGGCTAAAGCTCCATCCTCAACTCATGCCATTAAGAGGGAAAAAAATACAAGCACAATGGGATGAGTTAAGGATGAAGTACCGGCCTTAACACTGATTTCCAAGCTTTTGGCAGTTTAAACCAGGCCCATCATGATATTTAATCAGAGGGGTTTTTTTTTAATAGTGTCTTGCAAAGAAAGAAAGAAAATGGCATATTATTTACACAGCTTACATTTCAGTCTCTCAAATAAACACATGTGTAAACAGATGTTTAGAACTCATTATTTTCAATGATTCAGACGTAGGGAGGAGCCAGGGATATTCACACACACACACACACACACACACACACACACACACACACACAATTATGGGCTCTCTCGTTATAACACTGAGACTTCCCAGCCCCAGGGAATTTACTTGTCTTTTGCATTTGTATTTCCTGCAGTTTGTATTATAATTTACTAGATATGCACCTGATTTTGCTCCCATTTAAGTTATTGGAAAAACGCTGATTGACTTCAACATATAAAAAATAGCTAGCACTTCCATAATGTTTTTCATCTACAAATCTACAAAAGTGCATATCATTATACCCATTACAGGTGGGGAATCGGAGGCACTGATACTTAAAGTGATTTGGCCAAGGTCACACAATGAACCAATGGCAGTGACAGGATGGAATCCAGATCTCCTGTCTTCATGGGCAGTGCTGTATGTATAGAACAACAGGAGGATAATCAGGCCCTACATTATGTCACATTATTTACTTTTGTTCACATCGGCAAGACTGTTATGCATGTGCCCCTTCATATCATTTCTCCCCATGTCTCCTACCCAGCTTGGAACTTTGCTTGTTTTGCAGTCAGCTTAGCTTCTATTTGATGTCCCTCCATATATTGCTTTAGTGATTCAAGCACCAAAAAAATGTATACACTACATGAAAAATAATGCTAAAACACACCGCATAATGCCATTTGCTTTTATGAAGTGGTTATTCACTTCATCCCCTATCATCTGATTGATCAAATCTGCTTCCTCTACCTTTCTCCAGTCACATTCACAATTTGCATTCTTTCTGATCCCAACTATGATATTTCAGCTTTAAGTTATTAAAGTGCAGTCAAAATGCACAGCACAGCTTGTTAGACTGACTGGCTTCTGGAGACACATTGCAGGACTCCTTAAAAATAACTCTATTACAAGAACATTAATGTTGCAAGGATGAGCACTAAAGAGTCAGGAAATGCCAAAGTTATGCTCATGGAACACAAAAAATGCACACTTTCTGCACTTTTTTTTCCATATGCAGCTATGTTAGTCTCAGTCAGCATGGCCTTCATTATCTGCACACCATGAAGGTGCCGTGCTATTCTTTGAAATTTACTGCACATGCGCAAAGTGCAACTTTCAATGGGTCATAATTCAGTCAAATCAAACCCAATTTCCAATGGAATAATCAAAAGCACTTCTCCATGAAAACTATTTCTGTGCCAGATTTTAACTCTGACCCACAGACATTTTGCACTAAAGCTCTTCAAAACCAACACTGAAAAAAAAAAACGTATACTGGAAGAAGTGCGTTTTTCCACTGTCCTGTACCAAAGTACAGCTAATTTGTTATTTAGTTCAGACATTCCTAAAAAAATGGCCAGGAAAATTTCAGCCGTGGACTTCAGTGGTATTACTCCTGATTTACACTGGTGTATGTTAAAGTATGGCTCACACTGTGTTTATATTTTCATTGGAAGTTTTCTCACCTCCGCATGCCTTTTTTTCACAGTCTCTCTGTATTTGTTTTTCACTCAGCCCACTCTTGGTTCCTTCCCAGCCACCACATATACAGTCACTCCTAAATTAAATGTAAACCCAAAAGCATTCAAGTCAAACTTTCTTATCTAGAGCATGTCTACATAAACAGCTTGCCACGCGGTAAAATCTACAGTGCTCCAGTATGCTGTACACTAACTGGGTGTATGGACGCTGTTGGTCCTTGCACTAGGGAACTTTTAGTGCACATGGACAATTAGTGCACAGTACACGGCAGCGCTGTAGATTATGCCTCAGTTTGCCTTGCAGGAAGCGTTCATGTAGACATGCCATCTCACTACAGGAGTGGTCTTCTAAGCCAAAACCCAATTCTCTCTCTCTGTCTTAGATACTGTGGTAATAGGAGCCCTATAAGTGACTCTCAATCTTTTATGTATTTATCCTTTGACTGGACAGTCCAATATCCTCATTTTGCAGATGGTGAATTTAGGTACTGCGAAAACTAAGGGTATGTCTACACTCCCCCACCCTTCCCCAAAAGCACCAAAAACCAAACCCGTAACAGCATGTCTCAGAGCCCAGGTCAACTGACTAGGGGGCTAAATTTAGCAGTGTCGACATTCCTGCTTGGGCTGGAGCCTAGGCGCTGAAAACCAGCAAGTGGGGGAGGGTCTCAGGAGTCTAGCTACAGCCTGAGTGGGAATGTTTACACTGTTATTTTTAGCCCAGTAGCGTAAGCCCGAGTCCATTGACCCGGGCTCTGAGACTCACTGCCGCAGGGTTTTTTGCAGTCTAGACATTCCCTTAGTGACTCGCCCAAGGTCACAAAACAGTCTTCAGCAGACCAGGGGACTGAACCAAGTCCCAGACTAGTGCCCTAAGCACTGGACCATTCTACCTCTCTCCAACTGAAGGCAAAGGGAGCCTTTCCATGAACTCCCATGAGCTTTGGATCAGGCCCTCAATTAGGCACAACAAATATGCTCAGATCTATTTTTAAGCAATAAAAGCTTAGGTCACAATTTTCAAGTTTGGGTGCCTAAAATGAGGTAACTAAGGCTATGTCTCCGCTGCCTCGCAGTTTGAACTGTGATGCGGGGGGGGCGGTGTGAACAGCAGCACTACTCCTCTTCAAACAGGACTACATTAATGCAAACTATGAACCTTTTGGGTCTCACCTGCAGTGTCCACACACAGGGGAGTTACAGAGCAGCACTTTGATGCAACTGCTCTTCACCCGCCACCACGGTAGTCTGACCTGTAGGGCAGTGTAGACGAGCCCTAGGTAAAAGTGACTCAGCATCTCTGAAAATCCGGCCACTTAAAACCTGAAAAGCCTTTGTGTTAAGTAGCCCCACACAAAAAAACCGCATATGAGCCTCACAAAGAGTGAAGAACGGGGCAGGCATGGTAGAGCGGCATCAAGCTCCATTTCCCACCACTAAACCACAAACACAAAATGACTCAAAAGACAACATAACATGCTCTCTATCAAAATACACCATCTGCACTGCTGTGAAGAACATAATCTTATTTTCAAGCATTGTATTGTTCTCTAAGGAATGTTCTTGTTTCTACTTTACGTAACAGTATCACGAACTGACAAAAATATTTCCAAGAAAAAGGCTGCACCCATTTAACTTAGCACCATGCTCAGAACATTTCCAGGGTGGGAGGAACTTCCTCTCATGTCTCAACTCTGAAATATTTTGGATAATGAAGCCTGCAATTAGAATTAGCACGTCTGAATCTACTCCTTTTGGAAGCCATCTTGCTGAAAACTGACACCAGTGGTATTTACTTTTGATCATCACACTTATGCAGCAGCAAAGGTAAAAGCCTGAGACATTTACAATTGGAAGGCCAGATTCTGCCACCCGTATGCACAATGAATACACCTTACTTTACAATTTGCCCAGTTCATTTGTACCAAATGCACGTATGGGGGATAGATGTGCCACCAAAATTAGACATACTATAGAGTAGGATGACAAAGGGTTGGAGGAAGAGTATAGGAGGACGTGGATTACAACAGTGAAGGATCATTAGATATAGTATTGGTACATACACATCTTGTTAGTTTCCTTTATTATCTTAAAATGTAGTCAAAGTCAGGATAGAGGCAAGGCAGGAGGTCAGTGAGGGAAGGCTAGCCAAAAGAAATCTCCTCTGGGAGGGTTTTAGAAGAAAGGGAAGATTGCCTAACGAACAATAAACCAATTTCCAGCCAGCTTTGGATAGTGGTTTAATAAAATAAAAGATCTTTGTTTGTGATGGTGGGAAGGACAGTTACATTCTGGCTATTCAAAAACTTGCACATCTGTTTTAACATGCACTACTTCAGGATTCCAGCAATCGTGCTGTGGTGAAGGGTGGGCATACGTCATTGAAACCATAAACCCGGGGCACATCCTGAAAAAGAATTATGAGCACAGGAATACGAGCGGCAGGCAGTGGTGCTGGTAATTTCCAGATGACACACATGTCCTACAAAGGGTTCACTGAAGGTTAGAATCGCATCCAGTCTGGTAAAATGTATTGGTGGAGCCATTAGCTGAAAGGGGCATTGCTTATGAAATTTCACAAAAGCATGTACCTTTCTATCAGCTTCTCCCATTTCTACTAGTCCATGGCCACTTGGAGAGTAATGCCAGCTGCAGTGCAACCTTCCCAGGGTATATAATTTATGACTGCAGAAAAACATTTCTATAGTCCATACAGAAATGGTAATTTGCAAGCAAGACACGAATTAACATCACAGTGAATTCCCCTGGCCTCCATGTCATCTTCCTAAAGTACTGTAAATGCTCCACTTACTTCCAGATTACAGCGCTCATAGATTGTACAGTTAGGTAAACATGCTGTCTGGGGTTACCCTGAAGGAATGTGTAATTAAATCCATCCGGTAACAAATTCCCTGATTCCTTGCTAAAACTATCACTACAGCTGGAAAGAAGGTGCTTTATTACTGCAGCTCGATATTGCTGACCAAAGATTCAGTTATTGGTATGAGTATGTACATTTAGGTTTCTCTTATTAAGTTGATTTAAACAACTGCTGGCTTTTAGATGGAGGTTTCCTGTTGTGGAGTTCAACTAAGAGGTCATTAGAAAACTTCTCCACTGAAACTTAGTGCTCCTCGGTTCTATAATAACCACAGTTAAAGGAGAGAACACTGTATAATGATAGCATAGTTTGATGTACCTCCTATCTCGGGACGGGGTGGCGGGGAGGAAATACATAGCTCAATTACAATGAATTAAGAGACTTTCAATACACAACACTTTGGATTAGATCATGTCTAGATGCAGAGCTGTCAGGGCAGATCTTCAGCTGATGTCAGTCAGTATAGCTCTGTTGACAGCTGAAGAGCTGACCCATAATGTCTATTCTTGTTCTGTGCTAAGCATACATCCAATGATAGCCTTCATAATGATGTTATCAGTATTGCCATTCCCAAGCATTAAAAAAACCCCACCCCACCAGACTGGATTAAAAAGCATAAGATTGAAAAAATACTGCATCTGGCATTTTTATTTACCGTCTCATTTCTGCACCTGTAGTATCACATTTTTAAACTATTCTCTACAAGCAAAAGGGTAGAAATGTACTTTTTTAAAATGAGAGCTGAGATCATGATATAGTCACATGATTCCAGTCTCAAATGCTTTAAAGAAGGACACCAAATAGTGTGAGACTTATGATTAATATCATAAGGGTTGGCAAAACTCTGTTATTGAACCTATTGACTTATTAACAGATTAAACATTTGACATGGCGCATTGCAAGAACAACCCTGTGACTTCGCTTTCTAAGATTTTGTGTAAATGCCTAACTATTATATTTGCAATGGTACAAGAAACCTTGTTTCACTGAGTTTTGACACATCTTTAGATAGGGCCAAGGAGCGGGTTTGTTGTCCTCTGCTGCCGGAAGGTGCTATTATTCAAAAGTGAATCAAAATTGTGTACTTCAGATTCCTGGACCCTATTGCTAAAGAAGCAGATCCCGCCCAATGTCAAACCTAATGGTTTCTGTTGTCTTGTATAGGCAGGAGCAAGGAACACGGAGAAGGCTGTGTGGTTATGACAGAGATGAACACTGGCACAGCGACATTACTCAGCAACATGGCACAAAATTCAGACCTGGTGATAAAGACATGGGGCCAGGTCCGGGACCCTTCTCTGTCCTCTTTGTGCTGTAGCGGCTAGCTATCCTGCCACCCCACTGCAGCCTTCAACATAAAAAGCATGTCAAGAGCAGGAAGGGAACCTCAGTGGGAGTACGCTGTGCTCCAGCTATCTCCAGCAGGCAGACAGCTCCGTGGGAGCCATTACCAGCTGGCAGAGTTTAGAGTAGAGCCCATGTTGCTCTAAACTCAGCCAAGGCTGGCGTAATATCAGCCCCCAGATCAGAGAACCATAACTCGCTTCTTGATAGTTTCCCCCTCCCCTGCTGTGCTCCATGGAGACTGAGCACAGCAGAGTAGCTGGCCCACAGCAACCAACAAACTGCAACATTATAAACACTGCAAACTCCCAAATGTTTGTGAAGAAACAGAATACATCCCCCTTGACACTTCAGACAATAAGATCTTGCATCCTTACTGCCCATTTGGAGCAGTGTGTTTCCAATCAGTGGGTACGACCCAATGGGGGCTCATGAGGCAGTGGCTATTGTGTTGCATTCTACCTAGAAAAATAAAAATAAAAATGAGCACAATTCCTGAGGCACTAGGACCCAGCAAGAGCCAGGAAGGGTGGAAAGAAAAAGCTTGCTCCTTTGCTCTCACTGCTGCTCTCACTACAGGGTGCCGCTTCGGTCATATCTGCAACATACTCTCCTGCAAGGGGAGGTGCCTCTGTCAAGGAGTTGTGGGGATAGCTGTCTTGTGCCAGCATTTGAGGCTCAGTGGGAAGCCAGCTTCCACGGCATCCTTGAGCTACACCCTTCCCCAGAGATGCAGTATGGTACAGGTGGGAGCCAACACCCCAGGGATTGAACTGGGGACCTCCAAAGTTAAAAGTGTAAGCTGCTATGCCTTGAGCTGTTGCTATGCGCTGTCATTCATATCCTTTCTGATCAGCACAGAGGGGCCCCTGTAACCAACACTCATCAGTTATAAAGGCACCTACTGCACCCCCACCCAGCACCCCACCCAGCACCCCCCAAAACTAGCTCCAGTCCAGCCTTAAAAGACTGCAGGATTGGGACCTCGCAGGTAACCATGCCTCTTTTTAGATGCTAGGTTGGGGTGGGGGGGGGGGGGGGAATTGAGAACCAAACTTCTGAAGTGACCTGGTAAGTTTTCTCCACTTCCAGATTCTAACCAGAATCAGAACCAAGGGTGACACAATACTGTGAGAAAGTTTGAATTTCCACCTTAAATGGAAGAAAAGGTGCCAAAAAAACTAGTAAGAGAGGCAAGGTGGGTGAAGTAATATATTTTATTGGACCAACTTCGGTTGGTAAGACAGAGAGACAAGCTATAGAAACACACAGAGCTCTTCTTCTTTGAAAGTCTCTCTCTCTCTCACCAACAGAAGTTGGTCCAATAAAAGATATTACCTCACATACCTTGTCTCTCTAAAATCCTGGGACCAACACGGCTACAGCTCCACTGCATATTAAAAACTAGTGAGTGAAGCCTGGGATGGCAATACTGTGAAAACAATTTTTCAGAATCAAGAGATTTGGATACAATTCAGATAAGCACCTGAAATGTAGGTGCTTGTCTGAACAAAACACAGTCTCTGACACGCTTGAGGTACAGCCCTCGTTATCCTTATGTCCCAGGTCTGTGCTAATTGCCATTGTCTGATTAAGAGAGAAGAGAAGTTTGCAAATTTAGCATTAAACACTGGTTCTGGAATAAACAACAGCCAATTTTCTTTCCTCCACAGTGCAAGTAAAGTTTTATGGCTAAAAGCTGAATTCCTGCACCATTGCTACCACTGTTAAGCTTACAAGCTAAACGAATCCATACACGTAAAGAGGCTCCAGAATGGTGGGGGAGGGCATTCTCAGGAAAGTACACTTACTGGATCAGGAGTACATCAAGCAAAGGGGGCTGGAGGGGATTAGCTAACAGCCATCCTGCCAACTATGTAAACAGGAAGACCAAAACCCCAGCTCCCTATGGGAACCCCAATAGTGTAAAAAAAAAAACCCAAACCAACCCTCATACAATTAACTTAAACATTGCTTTAAAAGTAGATGCTCTCTATTTCAGTTTCAAAATTTGTTCTTACAAACATAATGGCTTTCTTTTCCTATTGAACATTGAAAATGCTGAGCCAGGCATTTTTATCATACTGTTTCTTAAACATCTTCATTGCTAGCGAAATCTAGCATAACGTAGCTGATAATTTTCAGGACAGAACCAATTATAAACTTATCTGCCTGTCTAAGGGGAGCCCAAAGATTCCAGATTGCCAAGGAGAGTGTGGTATGTGCATGTACAGATGTGATGTCAAATTGCTTCATTGCATACTGACAACTACACCAGAAATCCTGCTTTTGATGAGCAGCTGCTCTCAAGGAGGTTGTTTCCAAAAATACCTTCCAAATACCTAGAGGTGCAGTGGCAGCATAAAATGCAAACAACACACGAGGCCCTGGATCAAGAGTAGACTCAAGTGCAACATAGGCACTACTGTGATTTTATCAGGACTCTCACAATATTCAGTGTTTTTCTTAAAAGCCAGCTCCTGGATTCAAGCAATTGCATTAGAATCTCAGCTTACATTTAAAAACAAGTACGTTTCTAGCTTGAAAAAAGTGATGGAAGTGTGGCTCAAAAAAAACAAAGAAGGCAAATAAAAAGGTAAAATGTATTAATTTTTAATATTATGATTTTGGGAGGGGCCTGCTTCAAATTTTTGAATGTTTGGAATAGGCAGGATTACAAGAGTCTCCCCATTAGCTGCAATTGCAGTGCCAGTAATTAGATAGCATAGGCCAGAGAAAGGCTATCGCCCAGCTTCTGGGCTAATGATGAATCAAACACTTCTGCATGTATCATTTGAGAAAGCGTTGTCCAGTGGCTAAAGTGGAAGACTGGGAGTCACCAGTCAGGGCTGTACCAACCTTGCCATGTTTGGTTTGAGGCAGTGGTTTTGATTCACTGGGGAGAGATGGGAATAGTACTGTTCAAGTTCCTTTGGTGCTAGAGTTCAGTGAAAAACCTCGAAGGGAAATCTCCGGATGTCTCTCTGCTAGCCAGTCGCACCTCTTCATTCCACAAACCCTAACTCCATTAGGAACCTCTCTTCTTAATTTAGAATTCTGCAGATGGGGAGGAGGATGGTTGTGGGGAATGAGAGAGGCAGGCTCAGAGGAAGTGGCTTCACCCAACTTTCCAAGCCTGCGAATAACTTCAGTCCATCTTCGCTCAGCTTTTGCAAGCTCAGGCCAAGGTTCATGAACTGATTGAACCCAAAACTCAGCTGGAATGGATTTGAGGTTCAACACTTTGGACACCTTTAATAGTTTGGGTTCTGTCCCCAGCTGTACCTTTGAATCACTCTGTGACCTTAGACAAGTCAATTTCTCCATCTGTAAAATGGGCATAAGAATTACCAACTCATAGGAATGTTTTATCCATTTTTTACAATGTCTCGTGATCCAGCGATGCCAGGCTCTCTAGAATTAGAGTGTTATTACACAGAGTTTACTGTTTTGCTCCCAAATACGAAAGCTGTATACAATGTCCTTGAAAAGAAAAGAAAACAAAGCAATTAAAGCAGAAAATCAGAAACAAGAGAAGAAAAGAAGCCATAATAGATTTGGCTACGCTGTTTTCATCTGTTAGAGGAGGCATATGAGAATAGTACAGAAGGGTCACACTTGCATTAGGTCTCCTCAGTTGTGCCAGCCAAAATGTGTGGGCAATCACACAAAGCAGAGTGATTTGCAGTTTTGCAAACTGAAAAAAAGATGACCCCCACCCTAAGAATTTTCTCCAAAGATGCTAAAGGGAAAGTTTCAGCCGGCAGAGACTCTGGTCCATACATAAAAACATGGATGCAAGTGTCCCTATATCAGTACATATGCTTCCATTAGTTGCACACGAAAATGCATAGTCAGCCTTTTACAAAATAACCCGGGCAGTGAAAATCATGGACACAAGTACAGGCAATGGCATAGACATTTCTGTTCACAAGCCAGTCTCCACCCACTGAATATCTGCCAAAGAAGCTTGCATTATGATCTGCTCCAGCCTTCTAATCAATGAGGAAGAAACAGGAAAAGACCAGACTGAAAGTTGGTTTATTTTGTTTGTGTGTTTTAAGCAAAATAAACACACAATTAAATGAAAAATCAGAACCGTTAGAGGCAGAGGATCTAATTCTCAAAACGAGAAAAGGTTTCTGGAAAAGAAATAGTCCAGAAGATATTTTTTCCAGAAACTCTCACTTCATTATCCTCATAAAAAAGTTAAAATTGCAGAATTACCTTCAGCCATTGTATGTCTGTTTATTTCCAGCTGCAATTTGTATAGAAATGAACAGTGTCCAAAACTTGGAATTTATTAAAAAGTGGTAAAAACAATGTGAACTCCAGCCAGTTGAAAAGAAAGACCATTACACTTGAAAATATCGTTATTGTGACCTCTCGCCGCCCTATAATTTCAGGCCATTTATTTACAGAGGCCTTAAAGAGACATGATTTGAGAAAGATAGTGCTTTGGTAGTGCTGTCAACTATTGTTCTCATCTGGAGAGCAGAACTTTATTGGGGAACATATATCTCTCGTAGCTGTCAAAGGGTGTTGAATGCTCCCCTAGTCCTTGAACTTTTGTGTCTATATGTGAATACAAGAGAAGTATAAAGATGGAAATCTTTTACCCTTTTGTTTAAATAGATGGTGTGTGTGTTTCCCAAGAATAATGAGTTTAACTAAGGCAGCCTTAGCACAGCAATTATAAACCCTTGTTTTATAGGTCCAAAAATATCATATAAACTTTTAGTTTGGCAGTATCATTCTGGAACAGGCTTTACATTAAAAATGTGGCAGTAAAGCCAAGACACTATGGGGGGCTTATTACCTAAATACTCTTGTTACTCTCAAAGAGCCCAACCCTGTGGACTGAACATTTTTAATCCCATTGAAATCCTCAAGTGATTTCTTTTTCTAAACTTGGTATTTAAAGAGATATACATTTTTCAAAGTTATTCTATTCTGTTAATTGCTTTAAATATTATTCACCTTACTCACTCAAATGCTAATACTGTAATCAAGTGTGTACAAGGCAAACCTAGCAACTGACTTGCATCTTCAAAAGCCGGGTACAGATTAAACTCCAAACCCACCAAAACTGCAGGTCTTCCTCAAAGGTGTTCAAAAATGTATCATGTTGCACAGTTCTTTTGTTAGGCAAATAAGTTAATGTGGACACACATGCAGCAAAGTGTAAACTATTGTTTATATGGTTAACATGGCTAAGTTGATGTTGCTATTGTAACACACTCTCGTATATAAGTCTATACGGTATGTAACAGAAGACATGTATTTGTCGTAATATTTTTGCATTAACTTTCTAGGGAAAAAAATATTGCTAGCCGAGAAGTCTCCCTTATTTTTGTTCTTCCCTCTTTCCCTTATTCCTGCCTGCCTTGCTTCAACTTTCTTTCCTTGTACCATACATCTCTTTTCCTCCATCTTTTTCAATGTTTGTTTTCTCTCAGTTTAATTATTCTTTAATATTTTATCTTTTTCATTTCCTTTCTTCTTTGATTTTTGCTCCCCATCCTATTTCTTCTCTCTTTTCCTCCCTCCTTCCTCTCCCTTTCCTTATCTCTTTCTCTGCCTCTTTGCTCTCACTCACACCAAGAACCAGTCTTTATCCTTCCACCTTTGGACAGAGGGGCATGGAGAGTAGCATATTTTCTTTGGCCGGGCCATTCCAATACTGCTAGGAGCACAGCTCTGTACTCTATTATCTCTGCCTGGCCTCAGGAAACTTTGAGACCTGCTGCTGAAATAGATCTGCTACTAGAGGTCCACCTCCGAAGATAAGATCAAGTCCATGGATCCTTGCTTAAGCCACTCCTGCAGGGTACGCTACTTACTAGAAATGGGCAAAATGATTGATTAAGTTAAGAACAAACCAAACTATAGCCCAAAACACAAAACCCCAAATTTTGGAAATGAATGCAATTTCTACTGCAATTTCAGGGTCAAACATCCAAACCTGAACTGAAAATGAATTTTAAGATTTGCAGCATGCAGAAGCAGAAGCCAGAGATTCTGCTGCAGTGCCAAGGGCAGATTCACTATGAAAGGTGCCAGGCTATAGACTAGCCCATGAGGAAGCAGCATCCATCTCCTCACCCCCACCCCTCTCATTTATACCTGGAGTGGGATTAGTGCCAGCCATACTGGTTCTTCTCTCTATCCCCATCATGTGCTCATCCACAGATTTAACAGTCCAGACTTTTTCTCACTCCCTTTAGTACAGATGGATGAGGATTTACTCTGATTTCACATTCTTTAATCTTAATTTTTCACGTGCCTCAGCACTTCGTAACCTGAGCCTGGATCAGTATCACAAGTCCCAGAACACATGCAAGAAAGTCTGTTACGTACTGGCCTGGCCAAAACCAGGAAACTAGGACTCTCGCTGGGAAACCTAATCACGTGAGACTTCTTGCCTGCTTTCCAGACTAAAAGGATTAGATATGATCAGCTAACATGTCACCTCCCTGGTGAGCCTCCAGACCTTTAGAAGTTCACCCATCATCGGATATGCATCTCCCCAACCTGAAACCTTTTAGTGAGTTCATTGATCAATCTAAGTCAAGTACTAGCTGTTTGATACTGCTACATTTATTTGATTATTTAAAGACAAAAAACCTGCACCTAATTTTGGTATATGTTTGATGTCCATGACTATTTGCAAGAATATGATGCCTCTATCCCTTCCATATTCCTCCCCTCACCTCTTTTTGTGTATATGTGTAATTAGTTTATGTGGATTTAAAATTTTTGGACCATATCTTTATTCCTGGGTGATCACCACAAATCCTGACAAATAAGTGACTTCCCATGAATTTACAAATATACTGGATTCTTCTACAAAGAAGAATGCACTGCATGACTGAACATGGAAGAGAAAGACTCATGCAAATGTATATAATTAATGATATGTACAACAACCTATCACAGGGCACTTATTATTTTAGTGTCAGTTCAGCTTATTCATTTGAGACATTTCAATGAAGATGAATATTAACATAAAGATCATGCCATTTTTGTACGTAGCAGAGAAAGCAAGCAACCATGTGTGTGATGTATATATAGAAAAGAAGAAAAAGGAGAATTCTCCCTGCCAAAATACTGAATTACAGTAGGTCCCCTACTGTGTACTGTACATTCATAACTAGAACCACACGTCTTCCAACAAATAGAAGATGACCTGTTAATCCTGCTTTGATTTTTGTCCCTATTTTGAGTAAGAGGAGTCATTTCTATAAAGACCTGGTTACAAATTGTCCAGACCTTATAATACATTAAAAGCGATGAGTCTCCCATGTGATTGATGAGAAAGATTAAAACATTTTCCAATCAGTCCATATGTTAAATGTAGTTCTTCACAGTGGATTCTTTTAAAATAGCGCCAGAGGGAACACTGCATAAAATAGTTGGCAAATCTAACTTTAAATTTCCTTTCTGCAAAGTAAGGTTAGACCGATTTCCACTGGAACACCATGATTAAAATAAAACAAACAGCTAAGGAGAAAGTGAATGTGGGAGAAAGAACTAATTTCAGAATGAAAGACAAGATACATGATAGACAAGATAGTATGAAAGAAAATGACAATTGTTTCACAGAGAGTTATTATTAAATGAACAGGGGTTTTCAGTGCTGCAATACCAACAAGCAATAAAACAATTTCACATACATGCAATATTTAAAATATAAAATGATTGGCTTCATTTTAAACCTAGTGTGTAGATGAGTCTCTTTGGTTTCGTACCTGGATACGGTCAAAGTTTTAATTCACATCTTGATGGGATCTACAATGTGTGTGTGTGTGTGTATGTTGTCTATAACATACGTACATATGTGTGTGTGTGTGTTTCTGCTCATAGTTGTTAGGCAACATTGGGAAATAACCTCCTCTGGTTTGTATCTGCAGCCTCAGGTATGGTGCAGACAGCCGTAATGTGAGTTTGTCACTTGGCCTTGTCAGTGACTCTAAGCTGACAGTAGATCATTGCCACATGGCCACACCATTCTCTATGGGAGTGAAACACATTAACTGTGTCAGTTGCATTGTGCTGTATTAAGTATGACAGTTTTATAAAGCAGCCTGCAATCTACTAGGGAGCTGAGCTGAAAGCAGAAATTCTGCACTAATCAGCTTTGAAAAATACCATTTCAGGTGTAGATCCCGCCCTTCTAAGGCTAAGGCAACCTCACAAGCATTGTGTCACACTGTGCAGTAGCAGACCTAATGGTTTTATTATATGAGTGCCGGGGTTGAAGTTCTGATATGGTAAATTATGGGGAAAATCGTGAATTAGTCCCAGTAAAAATGTCAAAAGCAATGGAAATAAGAAAAAAAAAATCACAAGAAGTCAGAGATATGTGAGATGTATGAGGCCAACCTATCAGTTTAGACCACCTAGGATTCTGATTATTAATTATTTATACAACACAATCCTTATGGCACTATGCAGCTGAATATAAGATAATATCCCTCTTCTGGGGAGTTTACACTTTTAGGTACCAATTTTGGAACAGGACTCCATGCACACACAAGGCGTAAAAGGCAGAAATGTTATTCTTAGATCCATGTAAACCTCAGGTTTCATTCTTCAAAGTTACTTCTGCTGACTCCATGGGCCAGATCCTCAACCCTATTCTAGTGGTTCAAAGTGGATGAAAAATTGGACTGAAAACAGTCAAACAGGGCTTTTCTTTGCATAGGGAAATCACACTTCTCTTAGCACTAGACACCTGTTCCTGGGCATAACAGGAGCATAAATGGGCCTAGCCAGAGCATGCTGCACTCTAGAGCTCTTGGGGCGATAGAACAATACTACCAATGTACTTTAGAGCAGTCTTGAGACTGTTCTAATTTACACCACAGGTCAAACTATATGCTTAGTATCTAGACAGTAGAGGTGGAAGGCCACCTATGCCTCTACACTCAGGTATGCTGAGAGCTGCTCCCATGCATCTGACAATCTGGTCCCAAGATGTTTTAAGTGCCAAATCCTCCGGCACAACTAAGGACCCCAGAAGGCCCTGAACCCAGCGTGAGCAGCATAGTTCCTTTGTGCAAGAAAGGGGGCAACAGTTGAGATGTTTGTGCTGGCAGTCTACAACCCCTGCACCATGGAGGGCCTCACTCTGTCCTGGAATCATGGAACGGCCAGGTGCATCACAGACAGTGGAGCCACAATCGATATACATCTATCAGGTACTCTTTTCTGTGGGGAGACTGTCTTACTGTGGGTCTGGAAAGCACCTAGCATGTAAATAAGAAGCTCTTGGAAGAGGGGGAGCAGCAGCTGTGGTGGCAACTGCAGCCCAGCAGCTGATATAGTGCCTTAAGGGAAAGATTCCTTCCTCACAAGCCTTTCTTCCCTCCCCAGCACATAGATACTTACTGAGGATGTGTGCTAGGGAGAGGATTTGGCTCTAGAAAATGGATCCCAGGGTTTATGAAACATATCCATGGCATCCTGTAACCTGTATGCTAGAGCCTAAGGATATCTCCATACGGCAATAAAACACCCGCGGCCGGCCTGCGTCAGCTGACTTGGGCTTGTGGGGCTCAGGCTGCAGGGCTATAAAATTGCACTGCAGACATCCAGGATTGGGCTGGAGCCCAGACTCGGACTGGAGCCCAGGCTCTGAGATTCACAGTGTCCCAGAGCCCATAGTTCAGCCTAAGCCCAGACATCTACACTGCAGTTTTACAGCCCTGCAGCCCAAGCTCTGCAAGCCCAAGTCAGATGCCACGGGCCTCACATGGGTATTTTATTGCCGTGTAGAGATACCCTAAGTGGCAGCACATGACAAAGTTAATAGACATTCTTTTTTTGGGGAGGGAGAGGGAATGGGCTTGGAGACAAAGTCATTCTAGTGTGAAAGGAGGTTTTGTTTGTTTCCCAAATGAAATTCAACTGAATCCTGTGATTTTTTTTTCTGTTTTAATAGGTTTTCATTACTTGAGTCACGTCAGCATGGGCAAACTCAGGACGATGTCATGCAAATTTGGGGGTTCATGTTCCACATGCCTTTCTTGCAAGAGGTATTCATTTCCTGTTTAAAGATCTTCCCTTAACAAGAAAAACAGTTTGGACAACTGGGACGTTTTCCAGGGCCTTGTAAAAATAGCTTTTGAAAAGAAATGTAGATAGGGGAGTTCTTGGAAAATAAGAACATGTGCTACTCGGTGGGTCTGGATGACCCGTGTCCTAGGGTATTAAGGGCACATTGCTTATGGAAATGAAAGGACATTACTGCATCCTAGGACATTACTGCAAATAAGTTAGCTAATACATTAATCAAAATGGCTTTATGAGAACTGTCCCTTTGACGGAAAGCTACCTGAAGGGCATTTTTGGTGGGAAAGGAGGAAGTGGGACTTCATGCCTGAAAAGTGAAGAGAGTTCCTCACTGATTATCCCCATGAAGAGCAAAAGGGACTTTCCTCCATCTGTCTGATAGAGAGAGCTTACGTAGTCTTGCCCGTCCCAAACATTCCAAGAGCATGGATCAAGCTCCCAGAAATAATTAAATATGCTTTTAAATCATGAAATTTCAGATTCTCTATTTGCTTCCTGGTTTTTGAGCCTTTAAGGTTCATGTTTTCAAGTTTTTCTGTGCAAGCATGAGACCTAGAAAATTACTGGGTGTGTAGAGCTTTGGGGTTTTTTTTGTTTTGTTTTTTAAATAGAAAGCTGAGATTCTTGCATCATTACTCTGGGAACTGGCGTTTTAAGAAAAACACCAAATATCACAAGTCTCCTGATAAAATCATAAGAGCCTACAGCATTGGAGCTGTTATTTGGGGAAAGAAGGGCTGGTGTCTCGAGGAGAGGGACAGGTGTTCTTCATGGGAGAAGAAATGGGTCTTTGGTAGCCTTCCCTTGCTCCTCCACTCCTTTCCCCCTCCCACCTAAACAACGCTGCTGTTTCCAGACAGTAAGGAGACTTATCCACATCGCTGCTGCAGCAGAGCCTGGAAGGCACAAGCCACCTCATGCACAGTATACCTTGCTCATTCTTTGATTTGCTATGTTTGCAAAGCTGTTGTGCTTAACTACAGATATTTATTCATTTAATCTTCTTAAAGCCCTGATTTGTTTTAAAAGCTTCTTCTTCCTGAGTATGTAGTGGTACCCTTGGGCATTTATGCATGTTCTCCCACTCAGTGCTTAGTCCTGACATGAAGGCAAGTTCAGACAAGACCATCAGGTCTTCATCTGAAAGGCCATCCACTCAGGGCCGGCGCTAGCACTAGGCGACCCTAGGTGGTCGCCTAGGGCACCAGGATTTGGGGGGCGGCAGGCGGCTGCCTCCTGCCTCCCAGCTCCACGCTCAGCCACTGAGCATGGAGCTGGGAGGCAGCCGCAGCGAGCCGCCCCCCTGCCTCCCCGCTCAGCTGCTGAGCCGGGAGGCAGCTGCGGCGAGCCGCCCCCCACCTCACCACTCAGTCGCTGAGCGGGGAGCCGGGAGGCAGCCTCAGCGAGCCGCCCCCCTGCCTCCCGGCTCCACGCTCAGCTCCTGCGGCCCGCGGGTGGGGGGGCAGGCTGGGGGGGGCGGCGTTAGCTGGGGGGGGCACAGGGCTGGTGCAAGGAAGTTTCGCCTAGGGCGCGAAACTTCCTTGCACCGGCCCTGCATCCACTTCACCTCTTCATTTGAAAGGCCATGCTTTCCCCTTCTTTACTCTCAAACACCCTTTCTTCTAGAAGACAGGAGAGAAAGGCTAACAAACTCCATTCCCTGAGAGTTAAATTAATGCCACTCTGTCAGCTGGACAGCAGGCAGTGCTCAAAATGTAGAGACGCATCATGACCTATACCCCTTGAACTCAAGTATCAACCCTCCAAACTCTAGGTCACAGTGCCATACAGCAAATGGGTAGGTAAGGGAGAAGAGCCAAGACACAGCAGGAGGAGCAGAAGAATCCTATAAGCAATGAGCAAGCTAGTCAGTCTGGAATTATCTCCCTTCTTTACTCAGCTACCCAACAGGGGCCTTGAAGGGAAAACAGTTAGCCCGAGAGGGAGACCTTCATGTGGCTTAGAAGGAGAAAACCTCTGAATGTTTAGAAGTTCAGTTTGGTTCCACACTCAAAAGTCTATATGCTTTATCCACATTATCCAGACTTCTCTGTTGTAGAAACTGAGCCGCAAATCTGAGCAGTAAAGTTGTGAGAGTCCCAAGATTTTGGTTAAAGTCAGAGCAGCAATAGTACAAGGACATTCTCCATCCAGGTACTTCTACTTCCAGTCCTGACTAAAACCAGGACATGGGCGGGTTTGTGACAGTTACCTCTCAAAATGTTCTCATAGACTCATAGACTTTAAGGTCAGAAGGGACCATTATGATCATCTAGTCTGACCTCCTGCACAATGCAGGCCACAGAATCTCACCCACCCACTCCTGGAATAATCCTCTCACCTATGTCTCAGCTATTGAAGTCCTCAAATCATGATTTAAAGACTTCAAGATGCAGAGAATCCTCCAGTAAGTGACCCGTGCCCCATGCTGCAGAGGAAGGCAAAAAACCTCCAGGGCCTCTGCCAATCTACCCTGGAGGAAAATTCCTTCCCGACCCCAAATATGGCGATCAGCTGAACCCCGAGCATGTGGGCAAGACTCACCAGCCAGACACCCAGGAAAAAGTTCCCTGTAGTAACTTCTAACATCCCATCGTTGACCATTGGTCCTATTTACCACTGATGGCAATTAATTGACCTTTGACTAAGATCATGTTATCCCATCAAACCATCCCCTCCATAAACGTATCTAGCTTAATCTTGAAGCCAGTTAGGTCTTTTGCCCCCACTGCTTCCCTTGGAAGGCTGTTCCAGAACTTCACTCCTCTGATGGTTAGAAACCTTCGTCTAATTTCAAGTCTAAACTTCCTGATGGCCAGTTTATATCCATTTGTTCTTGTGTCCACATTGGTACTGAGCTGAAATAATTCCTCTCCCTCCCTGGTATTTATCCCTCTGATATATTTAAAGAGAGCAATCATATCTCCCCTCAGCCTTCTTTTGGTTAAGGTAAACAAACCAAGCTCCTTGAGTCTCCTTTCATACGACAGGTTTTCCATTCCTCGGATCATCCTAGTGGCCCTTCTTTGTACCTGTTCCAGTTTGAATTCATCCTTCTTAAACATGGGAGACCAGAACTGCACACAGTATTCCAAATGAGGTCTTACCAATGCCTTGTATAACGGTACTAACACCTCCTTATCTCTACTAGAAATACCTCGCCTAATGCATCCCAAGACCGCATTAGCTTTTTTCACGGCCACATCACATTGGCAACTCATAGTCATCCTGTGATCAACCAGGACTCCGAGGTCCTTCTCCTCTTCCGTTACTTCCAACTGATGCGTCCCCAGCTTATAACTAAAATTCTTGTTATTAATCCCTAAATGCATAACCTTACACTTCTCACTATTAAATTTCATCCTATTACTATTACTCCAGTTTACAAGGTCATCCAGATCTTCCTGTAGGATATCCCGATCCTTTTCTGAATTGGCAATACCTCCCAACTTTGTGTCATCTGCAAACTTTATTAGCACACTCCCACTTTTGGTGCCGAGGTCAGTAATAAAAAGATTAAATAAAATTGGTCCCAAAACTGAACCTTGAGGAACTCCACTAGTAACCTCCCTCCAACCTGACAGTTCACCTTTCAGTATGACCCGCTGTAGTCTCCCCTTTAACCAGTTCCTTATCCACCTCTCAATTTTCATATTGATCCCCATCTTTTCCAATTTAACCGATAATTCCTCATGTGGTACTGTATCAAATGCCTTACTGAAATCGAGGTAGATTAGATCCACTGCGTTTCCTTTATCTAAAAAATCTGTTACTTTCTCAAAGAAGGAGATCAAGTTGGTTTGGCATGATCTACCTTTTGTAAAACCATGTTGTAATTTGTCCCAATTGCCACTGACCTCAAGGTCCTTAACTACTTTCTCCTTCAAAAAATTTTCCAAGACCTTGCATACTACAGATGTCAAACTAACAGGCCTGTAGTTACCCGGGTCACGTTTTTTCCCTTTCTTAAAAATAGGAACTATATTAGCTATTCTCCAGTCAAACGGTACAACCCCTGAGTTTAGAGATTCATTAAAAATTTTTGCTAATGGGCTTGCAATTTCATGTGCCAGTTCCTTTAATATTCTTGGATGAAGATTATCTGGGCCGCCTGATTTACTCTCATTAAGCTGTTCAAGTTTGGCTTCTACCTCGGATATGGTAATATCTACCCCCACATCCTTATTCCCATTTGTCATGCTGCCACTATTCCTAAGCTCCTCATTAGCCTCATTAAAGACTGAGGCAAAGTATTTGTTTAGATATTGAGCCATGCCTAGATTATCCTTAACCTCCACTCCATCCTCAGTGTTTAGCGGTCCCACTTCTTCTTTCTTTGTTTTCTTCCTATTTATATGGCTATAAAACTTTTTACTATTGGTTTTAATTCCCTTTGCAAGGTCCAATTCTACATGCCTTTTAGCCTGTCTCACTTTATCCCTACATGCTCTGACCTCAATAAGGTAGGTTTCTTTGCTGATCCCTCCCATCTTCCACTCCTTGTATGCTTTCTGTTTTTTCTTAATCACCTCTCTGAGATGCTTGCTCATCCAGCTTGGTCTAAAACCCCTGCCTATGAATTGTTTCCCCTTTCTTGGGATACAGGCTTCTGATAGCTTCTCAACCACTTTGCTTCTGTCTACTAATTACTCCTCTGCCTGACGGGCTAGAGGAGTAGCATCACCTAGGGAGAGAGAATCTGGAATATCAAAGATGGGTTGAAGGGGATTTTGAAGGAGCCACATCTAGCGTTTCTCATAGGGCCAAATCCTAAGGTTTTTATTCAGTTTTCATTCTCCTCAGTGAAAGTTTGAATGAGAGAGGACTGATTAGAATTGAAATGTAGACCTCAAGATTTGCCTACAGAGGGTTACTGTCATAAAGGGCTTTTAAAGGTCAGAGTAAAAAGGATAAAATTAGACAGAAACACAGGATGGGATGGACACCAAAATAAGCAGTGAGAGAAAAAATGCAGAAAGATGGGGGATGTGGAAGAGTTTAACATGAAAGATGGCAAGAAAACTCACAGAAACAAGAAGGGGGGAGGGATTTTCCCCCCACTAAAACCTTCATTCCAAGCCAAACTGCTATTCTGAATGAAAAGCATATTTTTCTTATCCAAATAATATATTACTATGAAGTTGTTCATCAAGTTCACTCTGAATAAAACATTTTTTTTAAACCCTGCTATAGTCCCGGAGGTTGTCTGCAGCATTCTATTCCAGGATGCTTTGGAATGCTGGCTGAGTCTGGTGAGAGCAATGAGAGGGGAAATTGCTGGTGCTCCCAAAAGTATCACAATATTTTCTCCCTTGAGAAGCTGTTCAGGAACATGCTGTATTGTGAGCACAAAGCCAGAAGTGCTGCGAAATCACACTTTTAATTGTTATGGGGTTTTTTTTAACTAACAAAAAAGTCCACATTGGATTTCCAATATTGAAGACACTTGCATCAGCTGAACAGGACACATAACACAAAGATATGTTTAACTAGTGGCAGACATAATAATATTGTTCCCTATATACTGTTCAGTAATTTAAGAGTATGCCTGAAAATATACAGCTTTGTGGGAAAGTCCACGACACTAAACATGACAAGAAAAGAAACAAGATGAATGTATGTGTTTGCATTTTAAGGAAACAAATGTTAGGAAGATTGCAACATCATTAATTCATTTCTAAATATAGGATATTAAGAGTCCACAAAGAGAGTGAAGAAAGCTACAATGTCAAGTTTTTGAAAAGGCAAGAAAAAGCGAGGGTTCTGCAAAGATTTTCATTTTTGCTAAAGAATTAATCAAACTGTTTTAAAATACCTAGGACTTTATATTAGGGCAGAATACCACTTCTACAACCCGTACACCACTACAACATAGATACCTAGGTTCCCTAGTGGTCCACAGAGAGGCTTAGCCCATTGGTGTCTGGTACTGAAAATGATGAACACTGGTGCCAAAGGCATGGATACAATTCAGCTGCTACGACTTCCATCCTGAGGTAAAATCTTGGACCACCAGCCCTCGTTCATAGACATAGCCTTAGTTTGACCTACCATCAAGAAAGGTAAGGTATTGGGGCTCCATTTTGAACACCCCAGGATCATTCCAAATAGCCCCTGGCAACATTTGAATACTACATGTGCCTTTTTCTAGACTTTCCACTAATGATGGCTAAACCAGAAAGGTTTGATTGGATTGAGATAAGAATCCAAAACTTATCTATGCTAGATGCACCTCCTGCTGCTGGAAAACTGAGCTGGAAAACTTGAGAATAGATTCTCCCTTGATATTTATGATATTTCCTGTTTCCTATGAAGCTGGAAACACCAGGAAAACAGCTTTTCATGCATGATTTTGGCATTTACACTTCCAGTCTCAGTGGAAACCAGGAAGTATGGAAGAGGATGAAATCTCAGCTGTTCAGTTCTGGTTTGAGATTTTTGGCAACCATTAGAGTCAAGTCAGTTCTTTATCAACCAATTCTTCCATCCCTACTTTTCATTTTTCACAAATACATCCATCCCTTTAACATAGGCTGTGTTCCCCCACCCGTCCCCCCTCAAAAAATCACAGCAGATGCTAAAATGGCAAAACTTGAAAAGCCACATGCCTTTGAGCTATGTCAAAGCAAAATATATAGCTTTTCAAAACGCTCACAACGTGCCATTATAGATGTCACAGTTCCCTCTGACCCCTTTGGTCCCCCCTGAGGGCATCCCACGGCTATCTCTGCTGTCACCTTTCTCAAGGTGAGACCCCACATTCTTGGCTGCTTCTGCCCCTCCTGGGGAAACTGAGGCACAGAGCCTATTGCTTAAGCTCGCACATGAAGACTGGCAGAGCAGAGAACAAAACCCAGCTCTAGTCGAGTGCCTTAGCTACAAGACCATCCTTGTAAGAGCCTTTATCACTCTATTGTCCATCATACAAACTTTAGCCCATTTATCTAACAGGAGCTTTATGATTTATAAACATTGTAAGAAACTATAGAAAGAAAAAGTGCAAGAAAAGTACAGACTCCTTTTTGCCTCCAGGTTATACTACCTTGATCCCCCTTTGAATGCCTAGATGCGTGCATATGAATGAAGACTCAGCAGCCAATCTTTCAGAGAGTTCTGAAATGACAAATCACCTAGACCAACTCAGCAGTTTATTATGGATGGCAGCTAGACTTCTTGATGGATGGACTCCCCCCACTCACCAACAAAATACCAGTGATACTGTAGCGAAATTGCAATCTTGTTCTTTGCTTTTCTGTTATCTATTAGGAGGGATGAATATTTTAGGAAAATCTGAACCAGCTGTGTCTGTGTTCAAGCCAGCCAAAATCAAAGGCAGAAGACAGTGTTTTGTCAGATTGATGCCTGCACTGTGGTGTCACATCACGACACCAGAGCAGAAGAGCCTACAGGTGTCTATCTCCACAATTCTGAAAGGAGGAGAGAGCAGGGCCCTTCCTCATGAATCCAGCCTGCTCCTGTCACTCCCACTCCATTCCTGGAACATGAACTGACATGGCTCTGGGGTGGTGTTATGGAGACTTATGTTAGAACATTACAAAACTGAATGGAATTTTCATCATGTCATCTCACAGGGCAGGTTCTGGTTCTCTGGAATTTGTAGCTATCACCCAGGTCCCTAAGCATTTGCTCAGTGTTAGTAACTCTTCAAAGGAAACAGCATTTATTTGTATGTCCTATGGGTCAAGAGTAGACAGAGATTACACAGCCTGAGAAATGTGCTGTGCACTGGATCTCTGCATGGGGGGGGGCAGGGTGGAAGGCTGAAGTAGCTCTCCACAGCCCCAACACTGCCCTCACCATAGCAGGGAGGAGCAGAACATACCTGGCAGATTATTTCAACCTACCCTGCCCTGATCCTCCATGGAAGTGGACTCCCTCACCACCCAAGGTTTGTACACCTTCTGTGCAGCATCCCAATATGCAATCCACAACATCATCACTGCCTGGGAGACCTCCAGGACTGTGGAGATGGGGGATAGATGTGCCCTTATATTTCATTTATGTACTGATTCTCATTGTGCATGTCTCTTTAGAATGATGGCTTAAATCCAAGCCAGCCAATCATGCCAATGTGAATCAAGCAGGAACATGCATATGTTCTATGTCTAAAGGTAGCAAGCTATCCGAGCTTGCACATGTAATGTATTATATATAGTATTGTATATGGTCACCTGAGGTCACCATGGGTCTACCACCACCTACAAATGCTCAGACCTAGACACTTCTAGTTCTTTTACAGGACATTATTTACTGTTTCATAACAAGTTAAGTTGTGAAGAGATATGTAGTTGATGCTGCTCTTAAAGCAATCAATCATCCATACACCCCCTCAAATACAAAACCATGAGGGGACTCCAGAGCAGTTTCATTGAAGAATACGACAAGGAGACAAAACAGGTTTCTATTTTCCTCGTCATTAAAAGGGGGTTCAAGACCCATATCCAATTTTTCCCAAAGTACAGGGGTGTTTTACGTCCAGGATTTGATTTTACTTTTGTCCTCGCCTTCATGGCCCTTCTCTTGACTTCAAGAGTCAAGGAGCTCTACTCCTCACTACAGGCCCTCTCTCTCATTTCACCGTACCTAGGCCGTACCACTGATACCATCCTTGTACATCCATTTGTCTGCTTCTCCCACAAATGCCTCTGTACTTTCTTCTTTGCTGTCCCTTGTGAATGGAGCACTCTTATAAGAAAGGCCCTACCAAATTCATGGCCATGAAAAATGCATCACAGACCATGAAATCTGGTGTTCTGTGTGCTTTTACCCTATACTATACGGCTTTCCTGGGGGAGACCAGCGTTTCTCAAATTGGGGGTCTTGACCCAAAAGGGAGTTGCTGTGCGGAGGGGGTGGGGGGGCGTGTCCCAGTATTGCCACCCTTACTTCTGACCTCAATTCAGAGCTGGGCGGCCGGAGAGTGGTGGCTGTTGGCCAGCCACCCAGCTCTGAAGGCAGCACCCTGCCAGCAGCAGCGCAGAAGTAAGGGTGGTAATACCATACCATGCCACCCTTACTTCTGCAATGCTGCATTCAGAGCTGGGTGGCCGGACAGTGGCGGCTGCTGACTGAGGGCCCAGCTTTGCAGGCAGCAGCACAGAAGTCAGGGTGGCAATTCCCTACCATGCCATCCTAAATTCTGTGCTTCTGCTGGCAGTGGCTCCGCCTTCTGAGCTGGGATCCCAGCCAGCAGCTGCTGCTCTCCAGCTGCCCAGCACTGAAGGCAGCACCGCCACCAGCCACAGTGCAGAAGTAAGGGCAGCAGCACCGCAACCCCCTTACAATAACCTTGAGACCTCCCCGCCAACTCCTTTTCGGGTCAGGAGGACCCCTACAATTACAACACTGTGACATTTCAGATTTAAGTAGCTGAAATCATGAAATATATGACTTTTAAAACCCTTTGAAATTGACCAAAATGGACCGTGAATTTGGTAGGGCCCTACTCATAAGGCTACTACTGTCTCCTTCTAATCTCTTCTCGAGACCCACTCCTAGTATAAAGCGGAGAATGAATCAGCCAGCTCTTGGTGGCTAGTTCAATGTGTAGCCTGGAGCACCTAAGGGATCATGTCCACTTGTACATTTGTACAGCATCTAGCACAACAGAGCCCTGATCTTCATGGGGACTCTTGGGCACTAATGTAACGCAAATATATAATAATGCGCCCATTTCTATTTTTCATTTCATCAGTGACCAAGACATGAGTGTTCCAGGCCATCTCTATTGTAGTAAAACATGGATTTGCAGGTAACCACAGCTTGGAACAATGGATGGGATCACTCTCTTTGTCTATGTCCATTTTTTAAAATTAGATTTTACCGAGAAGCCCGTTCAAAATAGAACTGCATTAAGAGCCCCTTTCAATATCCATTTGAGTCTTTCCTCAACTTCAATCAGGTCTACATACCCTCCCTAGCTGTGTTTGCTGATGGCTATATTACATTGGCTACCATTAAAAAGTCAGTATTTGCCATACAGGGATACCTGAGGTACTGCAATGTTCCCCTTGGGAGATAGTGTGGCTTAGACTGGGACTCAAGAGACCCAGCTCTGCCAGTAGCTTTCTCAGTGATCTTAGACAAATAAGGTGGGAGTAACAATATCACCTTTGTGAAATACTTTGAGATTTAGTGATGAAAAGCCCTATATAAGAACTAGGTATTATTATGTTTAGATAGAAGCTATTTGCATTAATAGCTGGTAAAGTTTGCTGCTCAAAAGATTTCCATTGTGTACAAATCACTCTCTGGGCATATTTACATGGCGGGCTAATGTGCTCTACAGGGGTGTGATTTCTAAAGCGCACTAACATGTTGTGCATTAATTGGTCTGTGTAGGCCCAGGCAGGTAGCATC
This sequence comes from Macrochelys suwanniensis, assembly GCA_033296515.1. NCBI lineage: Eukaryota > Metazoa > Chordata > Testudines > Chelydridae > Macrochelys > Macrochelys suwanniensis. The sequence goes on along the minus strand of CM065780.1, from coordinate 26,862,385 downwards.
TTAGTGTATTTGACAAACTAGTCACTTTCACTGTTTCCCCTTTAAATCAGTTTCCCCTGTTGTTTAGGAGTCCTTCTTTTCTCACATCCATGGGGGAGAGAAAACTTTTTTTAAAATAATAAATTGTAACTGTAAAACTACAATGGGTGGGAGGGTTTAATACCTGAAACTATTTTAACTTGATTTTTAAATTACCTTGATTCCAAGAGGATGGTGTCCTTTTTTAATGGCTTTTACCAGTGATGTGCAAACTTCAACTGGTTTGGAGATTCATTTCATTTATATTGAAAGATCCCGGACATCTAGGAGCAAAATCCCAGCCTTACTGAAGTCAATGGGAGTTTTGCCATCACCTTCAGTGGGGCCAGGCTTTCACACTGGATATTTATTTGAATCTCTTGGGTCTTCACACCTCACAGATATAGGATTCCTTATGGGATTTCTGGTACTATCACTTCCAGTCCTCCCCAAAATAGTGTAGTGGCACGTAAGTGAGAGAAAGAAAGCTAACTAACTGTTATCAAACCTCCAAAAAGATTTCCATCGAGGAGGGTGAAAGTTCAAGTAGATTTTCATTTTGACATGACATGTTCATCCATCCCTAAAATCAGTTTTCTGGTTCCTCAATCTCTGTACATGATTATCAGTGGCGCTTGCAAGAGATCAAATGGACTGCACCTTTAATATAGCAAATGAGACTTGAGCTGCGCTGCCAGTAATAATAGGTCATTGTTTTATCTAACATGCCTAGTTTATTAAAGCAAAAACCAAATGGCTCGCGTGCCATTGTGGCATACTAGCAACAGAAATATGGCTGCTAAAGAGAATCACAGATCCACCTAGTCAGTCTCCCAAACCCTGCTTCTCCTCAGGTGAACCCTGCCTAGCTGATAAATCCAAAATACTGTCACTCTGACAGGAGCCAGTTCTGTGAACCATAATTACCTTAGGTAGTAGAATCTTACTCTGTGAATAGCCCCATTCAGATCAATGGCACTGCTTACACAGTAAAGCAATAGAAGGGGAGCAGATTTATTTTATCTGTAAATTTAGCAGACAATATTATCCCTGGTGTAAAATCTAATGACATCAGTGGAGTTACACCAATGATTAGTTTGGTTCATTAAGATTAGCAGCTCCTACTACAGCATTGGCAGACTGTCCCCCATTCCAATGGCAGTTGGCAAGAATCTGCCCCTTTGGGTATCTTCAGCTTCTTATCACAACTGTCACTTATGGAGATGCTACGTTTGATTTTCTTTCTCATTTTTTGTGCATCTCCATCTCTCATTAATGAAATTATTACAACAAACATTTACAGAACATCTGAAAAAAAACCCACAAAATACTGGCCAGTACCTACTTAGAATTCAAGTGAACCAGAAATTTAATAAAAAACAACTCCTCCAGAATGTAGCCATAAGGAAAGAGTTTGCACAATCTGTTCATCTGCATAATTAGTAATTGAAGACCTGAGAACAGTTGGAACATTGCTGTGGGAGACCCAGGTCACATCACTGATAACATAAATAACAAAGATACAGCTTTCCAAAAACTGAAAACATCAGAATGTAACTAACAACAACCCTAATACAAGCACACAAAACAAACAGAAAGAGGAGAAACTCTCAAAGCCACGAAAGGCTATAAGACTACTGCAGAAAACAATCACTATGCCATAAATTCCATCTGAGCTATAAGAGAATACAAAAAATTAAAAGCAGGAAAAAAGAATAGTCAAATTTAGAAAACACAGCAACTACAGATACAGATTATACACCCAAAGGCACATATGCACACACAGAACACACGAGCCAGACACGTATTTACAAGCATTCCAGTTAAGCAATAAAAAACAGTAATAAATCCCATTATTTTTACTGATGTCTTAGCCGGAGTAATAATACGAGGAGCAAAAATTCTCTGAGTCACAATGCAATCCTCTCCCTTTAGCTTGGGTATCGTTGAAAAAATGTGCATGACAGAGTGCAAGAGCACCTATAGTGCTATGGTGAATGGGGCCTAAGAGGCAGATTGTGCATTACTCCATCTTCTAAGGGGGGAATGATCATGCACAAGCCACTTGTGGATTTGCTTCTCTCCACCACTCACAAGATATACTTTCATTAAAGAGGGGCCTCCCCTGGAACATAGGATCTGGACCATCCAAATCCAGATTCTTATCATGTGTCTTGTCTACCGCTCCCCACTACCACCTTTCTCAATCATGGTGATCAACCACCATCCTGTCTGTCACTCAGGCCCATAATCTGGGCATCATCTTTGACTTAGACCTCTCTCTAGGTCCCCACATCCAGGTTGTCTAAATCTTGCAGATTCTTTCTTGATAACATCTCCAAGTTACGGTCTTTCCTATCCACCCAGACAGCTAAAACTCTTAACCAGGATCTCATCATCTCAATCCTCGACCACTGCAACATCCTTCTCTCTGGCCTTGACATATACAATCTTGTCCCATTCATATCCACTGAGGATACTGCTGCAAACGTTTTTCTAGCCTGTTGCCTTCACCATGGCCCTCCTCTCTTTGCATTCTTCTACTGGCTTCCCCTTCTCTAGCCCATCAAATATAAGATATTCGTCTTCATTTTCAAGGCCATTCTGGGTTGGCTTATCCCCACCCTACCTATCAACTCCCACTCATGCTGCCCCTCCCCACAAGCTTTGAGGATGTTCACTCATTTTTCTCCTTTAAAATTGTCCTTAGAACTCTCCTTTGCTTTGAAGCCTACAAAAAACTTGACAACAGTTAGGCTGCTGGTGTGCTGAGACTACTGCCCATCATGCTGACCAACATTATCTAATTGTCTCCTTGTACTCCCCCATCTGCCTGTATTCATCTGTTGTCGCTTGTTTTATACTTAAATTATAAACTCTTTGGGGCATCTTTTTGTTCTGTGTTTGTACAGCACCTAGCATATTGAGGTCCTGCTCCTAGGCTCCTAAGCATTATGGTTATACAAAGAATTAATAATAGTAATATCCAAACTTCAAACTTGGCCACCCCAGCCCATCACCTCCTCAGAGGTTTCATACCTGATTTATAAAATAAAAGCTTTACCAAACTAAAGTGGCCACCACTATGTGGTTAATCTGTATTTACTTGACTATCTAATTCTGATGTCAGTTACAATGATGTAAATAAGAAATAATCTCTGTGGAAGTCTGTCAGTTTACACCAGCATAAAATTGGTGTGAGATGAGAATTAAGCTGAATGGGGTTGGTTCACAAGGATTAGTTACCTCGAGCAAAATTTGCTTTTGGGGATCCAGCTTTAGACATCTTACGCTTGATTATCAGAAGTGCTGATGATTCAGAATGTCAACAGAACTCAGGAGAAACCAGGGCTGCCTCAGCACCTCTAAAAATCAGGACCAATTTATCTCAAATTGGGCGTCCAAAAATTGAGGCATGGTCACATTGGTGAATTTTGGCTGCGATATGTAGCGTGACACATCATTTCTATGGTTTCCAATGGCACTAACGTTACATTTGCTGTATAATACTTACATACAATATTTATATTTTTGATCCATAGTGCTAAGTAAAGGATAACAGAGGAACTCAGAAATAAAACAAATAATATACAACAAAAGGGGAAAATAAAAACTATACCAACTAGCAGTGGGCCCAGTAATATTTAGCCAAAGGCTATCACAAAATGCTACAGTGTTTTTTTTAAAATAGTAATATATAAATATTTATAAGTAACCACAGTATAATGTATATAATCTCCCTCCCCCCGAAAAGCTGCATCATCAGTTTCAGCTTTACTGCTTCTGGCGAACACTCTTCAGGGCTAAGGGGAAAGTATTTAGCTCCCTCCAGAGCAGAGCATGAGAACTGTGTCACCATTCCAGTGCCTGAAATGGGGACTGAAACTAACCATCCACAAAACAATGACGCTGGCTGTACACAGAATGCTGTTAAATGCACAGAGTGAACAAACTAGGAAAAGGAAGGGAAAAAGTCTCTAATCACTTTCCCTTCTAGTGCTTCAGAGTTACCTGTAATAATGATAGGCTAACACTGTTTCCCTAACAGAGAATGTGAAACTAGGTCCCATAAACAAAATAACTTGCAGAACTGGCCTGCCATAAGAGAAGGAGCGGACAGTAACATTCAAATGCACAAATGGATTTCTCCCTTGGTTTACTGAGCCACATTACCACTACTGTGGACCTAGGGATACATGCCACAATCTAGCCTCAAGTTATTTTTTGAAAGAAAGAAAGAAAGAAAGAAAGAAAGAACAATATGGCTGCTACCATTCTATCATTTTTGCAGTAGGCTGTAAAGATCACACCTTCAGACTATGCAAAGCCACACAAAGAACCAATGAAACACATTTCTTTATCTTTAGTTTAAAATTACCCGGCTTCTGGATGTTCTCTGCACCAGCAGTTGAGTTTGTGTCTGTTTGGAGAAATAATTCAAAATGGAGGTCAGATCACATATAGAATGAGCCCTTCCCACAGGTGTGACTATATTAACTAAAGCTGGGGAGAGAAACAGAACTAGGGTCCTGTATATAGACCTCTGGCTTTTTAAACCGCCAGTGTAGAGTTAGTGGTGAAGAGTTTTCATCCCTCTTCCCTTATTGTCATTGATTTCACTCTTCTTTGCACTCTATAGACACATTTTGTAATAATAAAAAATACTTCATAAATACCCCAAATCTAGCTATAACTATTATTTACCACCTCCACTGACCATCACAGAAGGCAGTGTGAAATGATCTGTGAAGACTGAACCCCACTCTCGAGTATGTGCAATCAAGCAATTAGCTGAGATGTGAATTGGGGAGATGGCAGAGAAAGCCAATGAGAGAGAGTGCATGCAAGATAGCCATCAAGTAGTATGTGCATACTAGAATTAAGCTGTGTGTGTGGGAACTCAAAAGATGCAATGCAGTAGGGAACAAAGTGAGTCTGTAACATACTGGACTTAAGTCGCAGCCAGTATAACTTAGTGCTATGCTTGATAAAACTGGATGAAATACTATTGACTCAGTGCTTCCATGAGATATTATTCCCAGCTGGCCCATCCCTGAAGTTTACCCAGCATGCTGACATCTAGCATGTCTTCAAGTTCTGACAATTGCCTCTCTTCTGCTACCAAAACCCAGCAGGCAACAAGATCTGCAGGCAAATAATACCACTAATGAAATAGTGTCCTCCTTGTTCAGACCTGGGCATTGTAATCACAATTTCTCAACATTTTGAGATATTCACTGAAGGGTTACCAGGTGTCCAGAACACCTGGTCAAAAAGGGACTCTCCCCAGCCTGGTGAAAATGAGTGAGCGAGTGATGGGGGGGGGTGGTGGAGTGAGTGGGGCAGGGCCTCATAGAAGGGGCAGGGCAAGGGTGTTTGGTTAGGAAGTTGGCAACCCCCTCAGCACAGGGATAAATGGGTGTTGCACATGCTTGCTCTTGACATGAATCTGATCTCACTCATACTAGTGTAACTTGACTGACTTCTGTGGAGTTACTCCATATTACACTATTGTAACTGAAATCAGAATCAGGCCCCCGGCATTAGAAGAAATATACAAAAAGACAAAATTAAAAGGAAACATGAACTATAGCTTTGTGGAACCGCAGGCCACCTACACAGTCTGAAGAAATAAATTCAGAGCAGTATTTGATTCTGAAACTCCCATGTGATAGCATGAAGTGTGCAAAAAATAATAATTCACCATTACTCATACCCCAGGAACACGGAAGATTCTATAGAGGGCATATGTGCAAAAATTGCTGAAACATTTACCACAGACAAAACCAAAACCATGTTGCTCAGTATTTGTAAAGATACACCAGCCTGTCTCTCATGAACTTATGAAAGATATTGCTGTGGGAAGCTGCCACATCACCTTCAGTCTTTACCCAGCCCCTCTTATGCCCCGAACAATTGTGGAGGAGCAAAATCAGCCTCTTAAGGCTCCCCTCTCTCACATCACAGCAGTTGTGGGGCAGGATCTGATCATGATTGTGCGACTGTGATAGTGGATTTTAGCAGGTTACTGTTAAAAAAGAAAAAAAAGTAGATCATTGGGAATTTTGAGGGCTACAACCTTCTAGAATTCAGTGTAGATATGCCAGTTTTAATCTACTGAAGATCCAGCCCAACGTCTTGTGAAGGGAAACCACAGCTTGGAATGGAGGGTGTTCTCTTCTGTAGTTTATTAATGGAGTAAAATAAAGCCATAAGTTTGCAAAGTCGTTTGAAGGGAAAGTACCATCTATTCGGACATAAATAATCATAATAATTAGCACTTGCACTGCATTTTTAATATCCAAAGTGCTTTACAAACATTAACCAACTGATCAAAAAGCAAGAAATCATTCCCTCTAGGTAAACTGTGACTATCACTGGAAAGGCTGTTAAACTTGCAAAACAAGTGAGCATTAAAATTAGTTACACTTAAGTGAATATCTAAAGTTTGACCGCAGCCCTCAGTCATGATGGAAACTCATGGGAATGCATTTCAAGAAAATCTAATCTTTACAGCCTTCATAGAGGAACCAGGATGTAAAGTACTTTGAATACTGTGGGCCAGATCCACAGCAGGTGTAAACTGGCATAGCTCCATTGGTTTCCAAACAATTTGAAATCTACTGCTATGAGATGGGCCAAAGCAAAAGCCTGGATCTCAGCATCTCAGAACTTTGAACATGAAATCCAGACTAGATTTTGGAGTTTGGGCTCCTCCCTAATCACAGTCTATTACACTATATAAATTACCAATGGCTCTTCGGACCAATAGTATAATAATAATGACGGTATTTTGACTAGGACTGTCAGCTGTTCTGAGCAGGGCCTGTCAAAGACACCTTATGCACTGTACACAGAGACTGACAGTTATTTAAACAAATGTATCATTCAATAATACATTCTAACAGTAAAAACGTAATGTCCTTTAACTGCAAAGTTAAAAACCGCCATTTAAGTCAGTGATGTCCAGTCTTTTCAGCCTAAGGAACAAACATTATTTCGGAAAGATCAAGAGGCGACAATCAATACATTGAGGCAGATTCTCTTGCCTGTTACATTCCCTTTGTGCCACTGAGGCATTGCAAAAGGAGCAAAAACCCCTGTAACAACCAATGTTCCCTCTAATTTTTGACAGGCCGTGTGCGCAAAAAATTTCTTCGGTGCAAATTTTTGAAGCAGAATTCAAATTTGTGCACCATGAGGCAAATGCGCCCAAGCGAGTAAAATGCTTATACAAGGAGATGTGTGGGTCCCGACCTTCTTGACGTGATCAACGGTCCATGTTCGAAATGCTGCTGGGGAGGGGTACGATTCATTGCCCGCCTTTCCCTTGCCCCCCCTTGCCAGCTAGTAGAATCTGGCTGTGTTGATAGATGACAGGCGACCAATGTCAAAAGTCGCCCGTAAATGATATTTCGGCCTGGCTCTGATGTAGTATTTCATTTTTTGTGCGTGCGGTGTTTCACCGTGTGCATGGGGTTTAGGATCTGTGTCCGCGCACACAGCTTAGAGGGAACAGTGGTAGCAACCCGACTGGCCACACTTTCTACCCTTCTCTGCAATGCGGCAGCCAGCAGGAAGAACTGCTGAGCAGCTGCCGCTGGGATGGAACAGAGCCACTGTTCTCAGAGCACTGTAGCTCACCTGAGAGCTACTCCTGAGGCTGCAGGGGAAGTAGTCGGTGGCAATAGAGGAGGCTGTATCCCAGAATCCTCCCCATGGTGATGGGGCTGATTCAAACACAGTTTTAAAATGGCGAGGCATGGCTCCGAAAGCACACTCTCCATTCATAACCAAATACACCTTTTACTTCTTAACTTACTTGCCCTCAATGGCCAGAATTAAGAGCCTTGATGACCATTTGATACTCCTGATGTGTGGTATGAACAGGCTGTATATTCAGGGCCAGATCCTCAGTTGGTGTAAACTGGCATTGACTCTGTCACTAGAGCCCCTCCCACCCTCTTAGTGTGACTTCTTAGAGCTTTCTTAGAGCCAAACTGTCACTTGAGTTCAGGGAACCCAAGGCTAGGCAAAGTCCCAAAAATCAGAACCAGGGAACCCAGAGTAGACTAATAGAAAGTACCACTGGTCTGTTTTCCCGCACAGTCTCTAGAAGCCTGGGAATGAATGGATCTGATTGGAAGGAATGGGGAACAGAGACAAATAACCGCTAACTGTACATTGGCTAGAGTAACCATTTCATAAGGTTCTACCTGGACACAATTAGTACTTAAATGAAAAATGTCTCTGGATTTTATTGTTCCATTGATTGCAAACAGATTAAGGGTTGGTGACCCACCCATTCTCTGTCACCCTCATCAAAAGCAAATTGGCCGGAAGACTTTCTGGTCAAGTTCTCCATCCCTTGGCAGGATTACTCATCTGCTGAGCCAGTCAGCTGCTTCATTAAGAGTCAATGCCAGGTGGACAGATTTGATGGCAAGGAGATGGTGTTCTACCCAGTTAAGCAGCTTTCACGCCTCAAGCCATAAAGAGGAGCTTCCTGGCCCTCCTTCCTTGTGTGGGCTATTGCAGAAATATTGTCTGCCTTAGGAGTATTGTTTACCTGTAACTAAATTATGGGCCATAGGTTCATGTGTAGGACTTGATGATTTTGCCTGAGTTCACTTACTTTATCAATGGAAATTGGAATAAGAAAAATAATGGAGGTCACTGTAGAAGATAATCCTTGCTGAGAAGTCCACCACCAAAGTGAATCAATTATGTATCTAGTAAAGTTTAATCTTTCGGAAAGGTGTTGGGGAGGAAGCCTGAAACTGAGATTTCTCTGAGATTCCTCTGAGGTTGAGAGGAGGGAGAAATTGCACCATTTTCTCCAGAAAGGAAATTGATTGGCCATGGCAATCACTTTTAGCTTGGAGGTGCAACAGTGAAAAATTCTAAGGGAAATATGTTTTGTTGGCAAAAGAGTGGGGTGAGGAGTGCTGGCAGTTCATATTTTCAGTGCACGGCTCTATTGGTGGGTACCTACTGGATATGATCTGAAGAACCTGAAGTCACACGGGAAGTCCATCACTGCTCTTTAAAACATTGGCTCTTTTTTCTTTAGCAGTTTGTGACCTATTCCTGATTTCTTCTAATGTATTCGTTATTTGTAATAATTTACAGAATAGTTTTGACTATAACTGGTATCTGTTTTTCATTGGAAAACATCTCAAAACTATTTTCCAATCAGCTCTACTTCTAATTGCCTGCTAAATGTTTGCAAAGTGTACTCAATTTTTTTAATCATGTTGTATACTTGGTCACCTAAATCACATGGTATAGTTTCTGTTCCCTGATTGGATGACCAAGTTTTTAAACAGGATAAGAACTGTTGACAAATACTGAGTTTTCCTAATAATTTTTAATAAATTATTTGGTCTAAAAACTCATGCAACTTTTGGGATTCACACAATATTTTTATGGATACCCAGGTGTGATCCATATACTTGCAAACTACTTGATTTCATTAATTGGAGCAAACTAAACTCATCAATTTTATTCACAAAATATTCATGAATCTGGTTTTGGGGTCTGTCTATTTTTTACAGTTCTGCCAGGTCCAGTCATTTGTGATCTGGAAAAGCCATTGGTCTGTATTGATAGGCTCATTATCGATCTATCATATCTATCTATCAAGACATATATGCATACTGTATACACCGTGGAGATTCTGGAGTAGTTTTTTGTTAATTTAGAACATATTCAATTGGTATGTCAGAGATCATGCTGAATATAAAGCAGGTAAGAAAAGGAAACTACTGCACGTTATGTAACTCCTCTTTGCAGCTAGCAAGGTGACAGATCATTTTATTCCCCCCCACGCTGTCTACTCCATACTCACTCTGAAAAGGAAATGCAAGGGAAGTCTACAAGTCATTGAATAGCACTATGCAGTGCAACTCCAGGTAAGGTGGTCCTGAAGGACATTCCAAACCTTTGGAAAAGTCAGGACAGACACAGACTCTGATCTCTGGGAATCTGATTCAAAGCCGTTTTTAATACAGTGGAAAGGCTCCCATTGATATCAATGGCCTTCGGATCAGTGCCTGGGTCCCACAATGTTGGAGTGCAGGTTTCAAAGCCTGATGGACTATGGAAAATGCCCGCCAGCTTGCCCATGGCAAGATGACATTGGTGAGGCCGCAGTCTCCCAAGCCCAGCATGCAGTGAAGACAGGTGGCCATAGTCAGCCAGCTTGCCAGGAGGAGAAGACCACACTCTGGGCGTGGTGGCCCTCGAACACAGTGGAGACAGGAAAACAGTCTAACCCCAAAGGACATAACCAAATTTGGGCTAACCAGCAGCTTTGGTTAGCTAAGGTTTAGCTAATTAATATAATATTTGGAGATATGCCTATCTCATAGAACTGGAAGGACCTTGAAAGGTCATCGAGTCCAGTCCCCTGCCTTCACTAGCAGGACCAAGTACTGTCCCCTGACAGATTTTTACCCCAGATCCCTAAATGGCCCCCTCAAGGATTGAACTCACAACCTTGGGTTTAGCAGGCCAATGCTCAAACCACTGAGCTATCCCTCCCCAATTGGAACTGTACCCTGTGGCAAAATAAACTAGTATTGACTATATGACTTTAAGACTGTTTTTTATATTTAATATATTGTATGCTGGGACAATGGAAACCCGCAAGGTCAAAATGTCAGCGATGCTACTAAAATCCCAAGCTGAAGTGAAGCCCAGGTTAAAAATAATAGTTATTAAAGCTGTAAACCCCTTACTCCCACTGGTGAGCAATTACTCACATGAGTATTCTCAGTGGAAGTCAAAGTAGGGTGACCAGACAGGAAATGTGAAAAATCGGGACAGGAGGAGGGGGGTAATAGGAGCCTATATAAGAAAAAGACCCCAAAATCGGGACTGTCCCTATAAAATTGGGACATCTGGTCACCCTAAGTCAAAGGGGCTATTTTTCTGAGTATCTGCTCACTAATAGGGTAAGAGGTTCACAAGCTGGCCCTCAGGTATTTGCTTATGTATAATATAGGAATCAGCAAAAGAGAACAGACTCAGACATCAATGCACTAGCCTAGCAAGGAGGGCATTAAACTAGGTTCAAAAGGGTCAGGTGACCAAAGCCTACAGGTAAGTATAAAAAGGGCTGGAAGTTGTGGGGGGAAATTACAACAGGGTCATAGGAGCAACAAGAGGGAAAACAGCTGGGGAATCTGTTCAACATCATAGATGTCCATACATAAAAGCAAGAAGTATGGGGAATAAACCGGAAGAGCTGTAGGTCTTAATACAGAAGCTGAAGGATTGCTAACGATGAATACAAAAGAATAATGCAAGCATATACGGATAAAATCAGCACTGGTGAGGCCTCAGCCGGAGTAGTGTGTCCAGTTTTGGGCACCACACTTTAAGGAAGATGTGGACAAATTGGATGGGACATATTGGAAAGAGAGTGTGTCGAAAGCAGAGCAACAAAAATGAGAAAGGGTTCAGAAAACTGGACTTATGAGGAAAGGTTGAAAATACTGAGCATATTCAGTCTTTTTAAAAGGAAGAGAAGGGGGACCTGCTCAAAGTCTTCAACTATGTTATGGACTGTTATAAAGATGATAGAAATCAATTATTTTCCATGTTCACTGAAGGTAGGAACAAGGAGTAATTGGCTTGATCTGTAGCAACAGAGGTTTAGGTTAGATATTAGGAAAAACTTTCTAGCTATAAGGATACTTAAGTACCAGAAAAGATTACCAAGGAAGGTTTTGGACTCCCCATCCCTGGAATCTTTTAAGACTAGGTTGGACAAACACCTCTCAGGGATGGTCTAGGTATACTCGGTCCTGACTCAGCTCAGAGGGGAGGTTAGACTAGATGACCTCTCAAGGTCCCTTCCAGCCCTACCTTTCAATGATTTTCATTATACCTAATGTATGTATTTAATCTAGAATAGAGTTTTGGCATTGATGCCAGCAAATGCCTTTTGGACAAGATGCAAACCTGAGTACCTGACCATTTGTGGTTATTAATGATCCCATAGCCCTTTTTGCAAGAGTAGGGAGTGTTAGGTCTGGTGTCTTGGCCAAATCTCAGTGTGGAGTTTCAATTGAATCACTTATTTTTCATTTCCTCATCCTCAAAACACTGTTTTGGTTTGCTCTAGAACAGAATAGATACCATGTTCCACCTCAGAGCTAGTTGCACGTCCGTGATGGTTGAACAGATCTCTATGTACACACAGTCAGTAAAGAACGTTAAGCTGTTTCTGGATAAAATGTGTTTTATAACTACAAGGTACTATAACAAGTAGAGCACAACATAATGTGTTACACAGAAAGGACCTGATTCTGTTCTTACACCAGTTTTACTCTGGTGTAACTCCATCAATTTCAATGTATTTAATGTCGATTCTATAATCCTTATCTGTACAGTATGTAGCTATTTGTGTATTTATATATTTGCCTGCCTTTTCTCTCATACACACTACCTTGCTCTCTCACTCACACAGACACACACACACACGCTACGCATTAAGTTAGAATGACCTTCTCGATTTAAGAAACAGACTTAGTGGGTGGCAATTTTTAAAGTAGCTTAACACAAAACACACAACAGAACTATAAAAAAATCCTCTGGTTACACTGTTTGGCACTTAATGGTTTGGATCCATCCCAAAGCCAAGCCACTGAAAAATCCTCCCACTCCAAGGGCTGCACAAGGTGACAAAGCCTCCTCTAAGAAACATAAACTTTACTTGCACTGCTCAGCCTGCCAATTGTTCTCATCTCGTAAATCACAAATTCTGTGAACGGGCTTGGGGACTAGTATGGGGGAGGAGGTGTGAAAAGTTAAACTGTGGTTGGTGAGGCAATCACTGGGTCTTGGAGTCAGTGTGCTCAGTACACAATAGAGCAAGCACCCTTTAAACATTTTGCTCAGCCAGGCAAGCAGCACCAGGAAAAATCATTTTCCAATTAGTCAGCAGGTTTCAGCTTCATTAGCTTCTAGATCAGATTTGCTACCATTCAAAAATGCATCAAGAGACAACGCAGGAAGAATTAAATATCTTTACTGGAATCTGAAGTCTGTAAGGAGGTGAAATTAGATTAGCTCCATGGAAATGGGAAGGGTTTACATTACCAGAGGGGCTCTACCTGTCTCTAGGCTTAACAATGAACAACGCCTTTAGCATATGGCATTACAATGGATTAGTGATCAAGTGTGATTAATTCTAATATATCCCCTTTTGAACCTCAGTGGCTTGTTAGGTGGAGAAAAAAAAATCTGCTGTCCCCAATGTGTCAGGTGAAACTCCCATTTGAGGTAGGACTACCATGTGGAGCTGTGCCTCCATCTGGTGACTTCCTTTTGTGAGATTCAACCAGAAGGTGTTCTAATGAGGGTGGGGTTTTTTTTTTGTTTGTTTTGTTTTTAAGCAGACACCACCTGCCACTGATTTTTCTTTTAAAAAAGGTATAATTGAGGGTTGGTTTTACAGTATGGTTCAAATCCTAACCTTGGGAATTCATCTAGAAATGCAAATCTGGGTGGGATGTAATAATCCTGAAATGCCATTTTGGTTTAGAGTGAAGTGGTTATACAAATTTGTGGTTGGCTAATTGCTACCAGTTATATGGTAGCTTCCCCCTTTTTCAGATGGATTAATACATGTGTCATCTCAAAATTAAATATCTAAGCTGATGGTGACCATATGTCTCCATTCAGTTGCTTGCATATGCAAGAAATAGCAAAAACGCAGTCAGTTCATAGGACTGGGAGGTTTGCACAACTAAGGTTTAAATGGTTTTGATTTCATGCACACACTCAATCTTATTAAAGCTGCATTCTAAAACGGTTTTATTAAGTAACTGTAGGAATGGGTGAACTGGTTCAGCTAAAATTAAAAAACCAAATCCAATGGGAATCTTCCCTGAAGTTCAAGAAAATTAATCTGTTTCCCCTACCGCACATCTTCCTGGCAAGTTCTGAGCCTGCTGCTGCTGCCGCCTAGGGGGGAGACTGAATTCATTGGATGCCTCAAATCTTACACGACATGGGATTTCAAGGTGCATGTACATTCTGGATTTTTTAATCAAAGAAACCCCAGAAGTAGCAAAAGAGGTAGCAAGAAAGCACCGGTGCCTGCCGCGCCTTTGGAAAGTGCAATAAAATCTCCTTTCTAAGGGATGGATTGTGAGTTTACAGTCAAGCCTGAGTAAGTGCATAGCTGCACTGTCCCAGAAGCAGGGTAGAACCACATTGTGACTCTGAAAGTCCTCACCCCTGCATCCCCCTTGCTCCAGGATGGAAATATTCCAGCACTGGCAGAGTTTACTTGTCTCTCCCTGCCAACTCAAGGGCTTAGCCAATGCTCCACTCAGTCTCCATCCTTGCCCACTTATCTATGCAATTATGGGAGCTCTGTATAGGTGTGCAGCAGGACTCAAGAGTGAGTCCTAGGACAAGCAGCTACTAAAAAAGGGGCCATATCAAGAAGGGAGGGTGTAGAGCCTCTCCCCGCAAATCAGGGCTGGCTCCAGGAACCAGATGGCCAAGCGCGCGCCTGGGGCAGCGCCCTGTAGGGGGCGGCAGTCAGGGGATTCTGGGGCAGCGTTGGTTTTTTTTTTGCTTCGGCATTTCAGTAGTGGCCATTTTTTTTGCTTCGGCACTTCGGCGGCGACCATTTTGTTTTTGCTTGGAAAAAGCTGGAGCCAGCCCTGCCCCAAATACAGTGCTTCAAGGAGACAGGGTACGCAGCCTTTGTCAAGTCAAGAAGATGCCTATCATTGGAGTACAATAAGTGGAGCATAACCCTCCTTCCCCATCAGATAGGCGTTCCCCTACAATAAAGATAAATGCTAGGGAGGAAGGGTGGTGAGAGCGGAGTATCCTCAAGAAGTCTGAATAAGCTTCACATACATACCTCATTTGTATGATACTTAGCCAAATTACCTCTTGAGCAAGGTTGGGCACAAGTGACCAAGTTGAAATCCTAAGGTGACGTGTCTCAAAACTACTGGGTATTTGAGTTCAGGGTTTTGGTTCCACACTTTTGGAGGTCAGAACCAGCCACAAAATCTGGATCTGGACTTTCCTGAAGTCCAAAAGCAGTATTTGGGTCTGGGAGTCTGGTTCAGAAGCCACCTATGCTTTTTGTTCTTCGCACATTGTTCCATGAGATTTAAAATTTAAAAAAAAAAAATGAAAATCAAACATGATGGGTTCAATTTTTTAAAGTATTTTGTACCTCTGTAACTAGTAAATGATGAAATTGATGTCAGCAGCGTATGAAACCACCTGGATATTTGACAAGAACTTCAGAGTCACCATCTTATCATAATCTTCTAAAATTAGGCCATTTTTTAAATGATAATTTCCCTAAATTGGTGAGGTCATACCCACCTCGTGATATTCCCAGGGTTTGGGTATTCTATGCAAAAGTTGCACAATGAAACCTGAAACTAGGCAAAACATGGGTGATCCCAGGTGTCACTGCCCACTTTGCCTGAAGGTTTGTGAACCTTCTAATGCACTGGGCCCAGCTCCTCAAAGTTGTTTAGGCACCTAACTCCCATTGAAATCGACAGAATTTGGGCACCTAAACACTTTTTAGCATCTGGGCCTAGGACTGTTTCAGCTGAATCTGGGCTTCAGGAGGATGCTATGCAAAACCTGGTGGCCTTGGCAGAGTTTTGCTTTGAGATTTTGGATTTGCTTAAACCAGAAAATTAAATCAGAATTTAGATGACGCTGAGTTTCACACAACATTAGAATAAGTTTACTCAAAGTAATACCTTATACCAGGAGACTAACTCTACCTCCTAACTCAATGAAACTATGGGAAAACTCTGCAAAGGAATACTTGCAGATTTTCCCCTAGCCCATTCCTTGAAGTTTTGAAACAGAAGTGGGCTAGGGCCTCTAAAAATGAATCACGTGAAGCTCCTGGCTCACAGAACTCCACTACACTTTTACTATGCAGCTAAATAATTATTATCACAGGTATGCACCAGTGGCGTAGCCAGGTTTAGAGCACAGGGGTAGCGGAGCTAAAAAAAGGCGCCGGATCGGGAGCAAAAAAAGGCGCCGGGAGCAAAACAAATGCTCCGCTCCAGCTGTAGCGCAGGAGCAAAAGGCGTCAGAGCACAAAAAAGGCGCCGCTTCTGCTCAGTGGGGGAGCGGCCGCTCCCCTTGCTCCCCCCTGGCTACGCTACTGGTATGCACAGTGCTGCCTTCCTTATGTGCGTGTAATACAAGCTTAGCAAGGACTACATACAAAATGAGAAGTGCTGTATTGGAATCCTCAAAGGCTCAAAACGCAGCCAAATCAAAACCCATTTTTCTCTGTAACACCTAAAGGTACTTCCTCAAGGGCTCTTTCCATGCCTAATGTTCCTGGTTAATCCCCAGGCATTGTGAGTGTAGAGCTGTTCAAAGAATGCTTAAAATAATTTCTTTAGGGGAAAGAAGTGGGGTTTCCATCATCACCACACTCCTGACCCATTTCTGCACCAACTTTCCAGTATATATCTCCATCCCTCTGTCAGGCAGAGACAAAGGCTCGAAAAATTCAGCCTGAACTATGTATGTTTCAGAAAGTTGTGACTAAAAACAGAAGTTTAGAATGGAAAGAGTCACACAACCTTAACGGGAGCAGTAATTAATACCTCCAGTATAATATATACTTATGTGGCAGATGCCATTTGTTTCATCTTGCCTGTGAAGGATCAAGCGATAGGTTGTAGCATGGGGATATAATCACTTGATTATGTGCTGCTACTTGGTTGAAGGGGTGAGCTGATTACAAATACAAAACCCAAAGCCATATTCAAAGAAGTGACAGGGCCCTTACCAAATCAAGAGCAAATAAATAAATAAATAAATAAATAAATAAATAAATCTGAGACCCATAGGAATCTACATTGTGTATTTCCTGGCAGATACATAGTGGTCATTCCCTTGAAATTCCAGATAGTTGAAGCAAATTCACGTCTTATAAAATGGCAATAGTACATAACTTGCTCCCAAAGTCAGTATAATATTAAAGTTTTCATTTAGAAAGCACATGAGGACAAGCATTACTTTGAATAATGTTAGTTTCTGTGGTATGTTGCCCAAAAGGCATGAATTTGCATAGCTTTAATGCTGGATTTAACTTGAGCCTTCGGTAATAGGAGTTTAGCCAACTACACCATGGAGCAATCCAAATTACTTTCACAAGGCTCATAATGTGTCATTCATTAAGAGACTCTCCTGGCGTCCAGTGTGGGTGTCCTCTTGCTCTCCCATAGAGCCTGAGGGAATAAAAGAGATGCCAAGCCACTAAAATAGCTGAGCAATAGAAGCCACTGTGGTCACAGGGCTAATGCCAACACCAACGGCATGTACCAACCAAACTGCAGATGTTAACTTTAGCTATGTAACTCAGCATGTGGGCCTTTCAGATTAAATTAGCTGAAAAATTAGAAAAGTTTTCATCCTCTAGCTTGTCTGTCAAAATAGGCCCATAATTCACAATCACGCTACTAAATCTTTTAATTTTTCTTCATTCCCCATTCCCCACACACACCTTTTTAGCAGACTGATTTTTACAGGCTCATGTAGAGTCCAGAGATGTAGTGTTAGGAATAGTCTCCCTTTTGTATGTAAGTACTCTCACAGTGTTGGTAGGTATACATCTGTGGAGAGACGTTATTATGGTCAGTAGTATAAACACAAAAATTGAGACTCAGTGAAATAACTGAACTGCAATCTGTTCTATTAAGTCTTTTTCTACAGACAATTTAGTATTCAAAGACATAAATTGTTTAAGCAGGATGGTGATCCTACTCTTTTCATTTCCCTGAGCCACTTGGGGCCAGGGTAAATTAGAAGAAACCCCACTGAATTCAATGGGGTTTCACCGGGATAAAATCAGTATGCAACCTTTGATACATTGATCTTTAGTGAGCACACAGGAGATTAGAGTTCTAACAAATAGCTAGTGCTGATTGAATAGTTTCCAACAAACTATTTAGCTGCTTAATTTGGCCTCTTTTCTGGCAAGCAGACAACAATTTCCTAAAACTCATGTTATTCAAAATTCTCTTTTTTAAATTTTAAAAATTGATTGCAAACAGGTCTCTGTGAGTATTTGATTTTTTGTTATTTGATTTGTGCTGATTAGTAAGATAAATCATATAGTAGTGTCTCTGTTTCCTGATTGGATGAATGCCTATGCACTGCCAACATGAAATTTCACTTACGTGAATTCCAAATTTTAATTTTTTGCAAATTCCTGTGCACGTGACTGATCCTTGCTTTGTAGTCATACCGCTAAAACCCACTTGCATGAATACTGATTGAAAGTGAACACGAAAAGGGCATGAGAGCCTGGCAAGAGCAAATTCATTTTCAAATGATGACAGCTTAGTAAGAGGTATATAGTATATATCAGGGCTGAAGTAGAGATAAGCTTTCAGGTGACGAGACCCAAGGATTACACAAGCACATACAGAGATATGTTGTATCTATGGGATAATTTCATGATCCATGTTTACAAGCGAACAACTGTATCCTGGGCTAAATAAACTCCAAAGCTGAATGCCGAGTTGTCTGTCAGACCAGGCTATAGTTATTACTGGATTACCAGACAACACCCCCGAGTTATTATTATCCTGAACACTGCTCTTCGTCCATCTGTCACGTTCTCTATCACATAGAAAGGCTTAGTTCCTGTAAAAGGGCCAAGTCAATACCCAATCCTCAAGAGAGCACAAAGGCCCTGAATTCATGTTCAGACTCAATCCCTTCCTGGAGTGTGGCTTTACTGGTAACTCAAAAATAAGAACAACACAACACAAACCTCTGCCTAACTCTTAAGTTTCCTTCTCAAGCCTGACTGTTTCTAAGATTCCCCTCTGGGAACTCATCCAATGGCCACGGGTGGCCAAAATAAGTGGTGGGGGCTGTAAGTCTCCCATTGACCATATTTTCAAAAGTGAAAGACAGGGTCTATGATCAGGAGTGGCAGGGATGTGTTTTTCTGGGAGATAAAGATTAAAAGAAAAGAAAAGGGTCTCTCCTATCTCCCAGCCTTTCCCGCATTCCGAATGAAAACCTGGGACATTCTACTTTAATGGACAGTGTGATGAAAAGATACAATTGATCCTTCTGTGAGCCCTTTGCTGTTCACTCCTAGTTCCAACCTCTCTCTCTCACCAATCTAGGTCTTACCTTACTGCCCACACTACTGTGTCTCCCTCACCACACAGCACCAGTTCACCCATACCTCATTCAACCCTGCTAACTCAGAAATTCCTCCGGTCCCCTCAGCAAACTCCAGCATAATCCTCACCAGTTCAAAAAACCCCACACAACCCTGTATCCCAGGCTAAGACCATCCTTTTCCTACCTAAACCTTCCACGGTTCAGCACTATCTCCTCTCCCATCCGACACCCACAAGCTCAGAATACACACACACAAACACACACACACACACACACACACACACACACAGGCCTACCTCCAAGCTCAGAAAACCAATCCACAGGTTCAGAATTCTTCCCCCTCCTACCTGATACGCACCACCACAGTGGAAACCCCTCTCCACTTCCCCAAAGAAGTCTCCATTCCCTGCGTTGTGCCTCCTCTCTCTGCTGTCTACAGTCTATTGTGCTGCAGTGACCATATTGTCAGTCTTGCAATATTTGGTGCTATTTTAGGTTTCACATAATGTTACAGTTCCTGACTTCAAGTTCTCATTTTCCCTTTTTCAAAATGTCTACAATCACCCATTTTTTTCAATGAGGGTGAAGCCAAACTGCCAAGATGGCCACCATTCTCTACCAGCTTTGCAAATGGTAGCAAAACTATCCCTAATAAAGGCGGTCACCTGTTTCCTCTTCTTTCAGTGAGATTGAAGCTGGGCTGGGCTGCCCTCCAGTAAGATGGTTACCACCCCATGGTTAGAGACTTGATAGGAAACTATGAGACAGGGAAGGTGGCCAGTGGGAGGGAGATGTAAAAAGATGGGGGGCGGGCAGTGAGAAGGTAGGGGGAGAATGAGTGGGGGTGCAGATAGGAAGGGAATGTCGAAGTCATGGGAATAGCAGGTGACAGAGTGAAAACATGAGAAGTTAAGATACTTTAAAGGAAAAGGGATGGAAAATGTGGCAGAGTGGAAATGAAAAGGGAAAGTTGGGACAAAAGACCATTGGGGAGGAAGGAGGGACAAGGTAAGGGTGGAGGAGACTGGATGAAGCAGAGAGGGAGACAGGAAAGGGATAGTGATAGAGGATGGAGAAGGCTAGAATAGCAACAACCCCACTCCACAGATTAAGAGAAAGTAAGTGGAGACTGCCTCAGAGCATCCAGCAAGGAGTCCTGTATTGTTGCATGTGCATTTCAGATAAATCCTTATGCACACTTTGAGGAAGAGCAACTTCCTCCAAATGCTCAAAAACCAGAGAGCAATTAAAAGCCCAGTTTGTTATGGTTTTAAGTCAATCCCAGGTTTTTTGAATTCTTGACATTGACAATGCTGCTGCAGTCTGCTACTGAAGGCATGTCTACACTGAGAGTGAGCCACCCAGCCCGGGAGGACAGACTCATGTTAGGAAGGCTCAAGTTAGTTTGCTAAAAATAGCAGAGTGGATGTTGCAGTTTGGGCTGCAGCTCGGGCTCTCAAGACCACCTTAACAGTAGGCTTAAGGGCCCAAGCCACAACATCCCCACAGCTAGTTGTAGCATGCTAGCTCAAGCCCGCTAGTAGGAGTCTGTCTACCTGGGCTGGGAGGCTCGCTCTCAGCTGCAGAGTACATACACCCTGAAAGGCTAGCCCCAGAGAAGCCTCTATTCCCCAGCACAGTGCCTCCTCCCTGTGCTACAGCAGTCTGCGTGCTGTACTGCCAACATCCCACAGTGGTAAACAGGTATAACTGCAGGGCTAGAGTGGTTCCAGTCCCACCAGGAGCATAACAAGTGGCACCGGCTGCAAGTGGTGAGATTTTTAAGAGCAGGTTAGACAAACACCTGTCAGGAATGGTCTAAATAATACTTAGACCTGCCTTGAGTGCAGGGGACTGGACTAGATGACCGCTCGAGGTCCCTTCCAGTCCTATGATTCTATGATGTAATATTATCAATGAGGTTTAGCCCCCTACCCCCTAATGACCTGCCACGCCTGATCTCATCTGTCCGAGTTCCCTCCTGCTCCTTTTATATGCTGGTTGGAGCTAAATGGACCTGCCCCACAGCATGGCACAGCAGTAGTTATCCTGATTGTCAATGAAGAATTTTAGCATCTAAATCTAGGGTGAGTCAGCAGAAGAGCCCAGTCCCTTACAGTCCAGCACTTTGTCATCAACAAGAAGAGTAAGTTTGTTTCATATTATTAGTTATTTTTAAAAATCCCTCCTGCGCCCTTTGACCCTCCCAACATATGTAGACAAGTGCATCAGCCCCTATTAAATATCACTTTTAAGATCAATGGTAGGGTTCTGTTGTAGTTTCCTCTTCCCCACTCCTGCAATCAGCCCTACTATTATTGAAGTGGGAAGGGAGATGGGGCCAGGCCATCCGTGGGCAGCTCATAGGCACTCCTGAGAGATACTGCCAGCCAGGGCCGGCTTTACAAAGTGCGGGGCCCGATTTTAATGGTTTCGATGCGGCCCCGGCAGGGGCCCTCTTAGGCGCAGGGCCCGATTCGGGGGAATCAGGGGCATCGGCCTAAAGCCAGCCCCGCAGCCAGCAACATCAGCAGTCATCACACTACCTCTTTGTCCCTGTCAGAGCTCCCACCGGGATTCAGGGAATCCTACTGAAGAGCAGTAGGATTCCCACATAGCCCCTCTTCCACTCCCATGCTTCAGTAAAAGCAGAGATGATTGGGGAGACTGGGCTGGGAGTCACACAGGCCTCACCTCAAGCCCACCCTCTTCCCCAACTCACTTTTTAAAATTATATGAGGGGAGAAAAAATTCATTTTAGAGAAATCTAAGAAACATGATGGAAACCCCCTGCTTTTGGACATTTCAAAATAGAGTAAAACAAAAGCCTAGACACTGCAAAATAGGGAACAATCGTGCAGTGACAGGGAGATGGCCTGGATGATCTACTAGGGCATTTTCCATCTCTAGCGTCTATGAATCTGTTGCTGAGGCTTTTCTTCTCTTTTCCTACAATTCATTCCTGTATGAGGAGATGGAAGTTCTGATACAAGCTGGGATCAGCTGATTAATGTCTTTGTATCAAAACATTTCAAAATACTCATTATATTTGTTGGCATGTAGTTTTTTCCTACATTGTGTTCAGAAATATATTTGTTAAATTTCCCTTTTGGGCTCTCTCTCTTTGAGTGTTACTCCTGTCGTAGTTCCTCTTCCCCACCTGTCTCAGTGCTGTATCAAGCAGTTTTCTCTCCTCAAAAAGGGGGCTTCCCCAGCTGATCCTGTATATTGTCCCCATATGGCACAGGGAAGCATTTTCTTGGAGTCAAGTGATAAAGTTGCACTACTGTTTCCAATGGCAGCCATCCAGCACCAACATAAGGTTGAGAATTGGAGTGACAGGACTGTCCAAGTTCTGTTCAGTTGGGTTGCTGCATACAGTAGTGCATCTGGAAAGAGTTTTCTCATTGTTGTGCCCCGGGATTGCGGTCGGCCTCAAATTCCTGCAAATGTAACTAAAAAATGTTTGCATTTTAGCCACAATATCCAGCACAAATTATGCTTCTCTATTCATCTCAAACCCATATGGTGAGGGGTTCCATTCTAATGGGATCCACTCAGTCATCATAAACAAACGTCTCCTCAAACCTGCCATACTGTTTGTGGTATTTTTTTTCTTTGCTTCCCTAAAATGCCATTGTTTGCAGATTCAGCTCCAAGAAGCTTGTGTTGTTGAGCAATGCCCTCTAAAGATTATTGTGACGCTGGTCCATTCATTTGGGGGTGAAATTCACCCCAGGGCAGAAGGACAGCACAAAGTCTGTGCTCCACTTAAGTCCCAGCTAAGCTTTCAAAATAGAGCTTAAGTATGATCTGAGTGGTGCATAGGCCGGAGGCCTTTTATTATTTTTTTTTTTTAGGGTTTTGATGTCACTGAGAAGAGTAGTCTAAGATCCTCATTTTTACACAGAGCCATTTGGTGAGCATATTAAGGAGTAGCATGCTAAAAAAAACCCAACCCTCATCTCCACAGTTATCATCCTTGAAAAATTATCTTTAGAAAAAATTCTCTTTCTCTGTAAAAATTATATACATTCTTGAGGTCACCTTGAAGAAAAACATTGGTACAGAATCTCTTAGCCCTGGTTCACACAGTATGTGTACTGATGTAAGTATTTCACTTCGGAATGTGATTTTCCCCCCCAAATAGTTATAATGGTAAATTCCCTGGTATGGACACAGGTATACTGATAAAAAGATGCTTTGTACTGCTATAGCATATGCCCCTTACCACTGGGGCAGATTTGGTGGAGGTTGTACCACTTTAACTATACCAGTATAGTTAGAATAGTTGTTCCACCCATGTGCAGACGAGTTCTTGGGCATGTTCTTCAGTACTAGAGACTGCCCCAGCCACCTCCCCTCAGTGGGGACATCGCCTTCAAAGCTCTTGTCATCAATATTTTGTAGTCTATTTACATGTGTGTGTTTTGGAGTGAAAGGCATTACGCACCAAATCAAATGGCCAGAAGCCAGGCTGAACGACAGCAGGGTGTGGTGTGCAATTCAGGAGCTCTGGAAATTAATGTAGCTGGAGTCAGAAAAGTGAGAGAATGCTTTAAAGGGCTATGTTGTTCCAGCCATTCTTAAGTAGGCCTCTCCACTGGACTTAAATTTCTTTAGGGAAAGAAATCATTTGAAGATTTGTTAAGACTCATCATGTCCTCTCACTCTATTCAAGACTGTTCACCAGAATGTCCAACTACATAGTCTGGCAGCGGTGCAAGCAGGGCTAGTAGGGCTATTTATAGCTGGTACGGTGTACCGGAAAGACACGGGAGGAGCAGAACGTGGGACAGCCCCACGTGGGCAGCTTCTCCGGCGTGGCTGTACTGCCCCCAGCCCTTCCACACAGCTGCGTCTCCCGAGTCCTGTCTCAGGTCTGTACAGCAGCCCCACCAGAGGACAAGGCTGGGAAGGAGGTGAGGCTGGGGGCAGTACAGCTGCGCCAGAGGAGCTGCCGGCGTGGCCCCACGTTCTGCTCCTTTTGCCGCTGCAGTTCCTGGGAAACCGGAACTGTGAAAGGAGCAGAATGTGCAGCTCCTCCGGCGTAGCTGCTGTACTGCCCCCAGCCCTTCCATGCAGCTGCATGCCTGCGTCTCTGGTCTGCAGGGCCGGCTCCATGCACCAGCCTACCAAGCACGTGCTTGGGGCGGTACCTGGAGGGGGGCGGCGCTCAGGGATTTTTTTTTTTTTTTAAAAATCATATTGCGCCCCATGGCGCTCTGGGAGAGCGGGGCCACAGCCGGGCTCACCGCCCTCTCCCCGGCGCTCCGGCCGGCAGGGAGAGCGGGGCCACGGCCGGGCTCGCCGCCCGCCCTGCGGTGCTCAGGCCGCCCGGGAGAGCCGGGCTGAGGCTGGGCTCAGCGCCCTCCCCGTGGCACTCCCCGCCCGCGCCCCGGCTGGGGCAGCAGGCGCGACGTCCTCCTCGCCGGCACTCCAGGTAGGAGCGGCGGACAGGACGGGGGGGGTGGTACAGCCGCGATGGAGGAGCTGCACGTTCTGCTCCTTCCTTTCACCACTGTGGTCCCCGGGAGAGCCCTGCGATTCAGGGCTCTCCCAGGAACAGCAGCGGTGAAAGGAGCACACGCCAGCAGCTCCTCGGGCGCGGCTGTACCACCCCCAGCCTCGCCCTCTGGTGGGGCTCCTGTACAGACCCCAGATAGGACTCAGGAGATGCAGGTGGGTGGAAGGGCTGGGGGCAATACAGCCGTGCCGGAGGAGCTGCCGACCTGGGGCCACCCGGCAGCCCCACGTTCTGCTCCTTTCGCCACTGCAGTTCCGGAGATCCCTGTGGATAAGTCTCCGGCCCAGTGGGAGGAGGACAGAGCCCCCCCGGGTAATGTGGGATGGATCATGGGGAGGGGAGGAGGAGAGTGCAGGGTCCAGACTGGGGGCAGAGCGGGGTCATGTGAGGAGTACATGCCCCTCTTGCTTTAGCTGGTGCAGCGTACTGGTAAGAAATGAATTCTACTTGCACCACTGTAGTTTGGCCATATGTAGGTAATTTTTGTGGTGTGTGGAGCTTTAAGAACTGTGGTGACTATGTGTCATAACTTTAGGGTTTTGTACATTCTGTCCATCATAGGTGCTTATATAGCCCCCCATCACTGCAGTATCTGATCACCTCACAATTTTCAATAGTTTTACCTCATATCACCCCGTGAGGTGAGTTATATGCTATTATTTCCATTTTACAGAGGAGGAATGGAGGCACAGCAAAGCCAAGTGACTTGCCCAAGATCATAGGACCCGTGGCAGAGCACAAAATTCAATTCAGAGCTCCCAAAGCCTAGGCTAGTGCCCTGACTACTGGGCCATCATTTCCCTGTGTACTGGGATGCAAACTTCAAAACATTTAGAAGTAATTGCAGTTGGATCTGGGTTGGAGACAGACCCCAAGGATTTAGTGGGGTCTGAATGTAGCTGGTAAATAAGGCCACACTCAGTGATTTAGTTTTGTTATTTTATGTTGTTGTTCTGATGTAAGCAATCATTGCAGTTAATTAGAATTAGTTAGTTAATTTAAAAAGGTATATTTGCCATACTAAATTATTGAAGACATGAAAAAGTCACTCGCAAAAAGGATGGGAAACAAAGGTATTAATGTATTAACACAGATGCACGAAAGTGATGGCTTCTGAAAGAAGAGACTCAGAGGACATAGAATTAGCAGAGAGAATCTTTCTTAGCAGATATTCCCATTACTGCAAAAGTGAGCCATCAAACCTAAGAAACAATCTGTATTAGCTAAAGTAATGCAATATACTCTGCTTGGCCAAATCATATAGAGTCTGATTTTCAGAAGTGCTGAGCTCCCAAAACTTCATTAGGAGTCCACGGTTGCTGTGGGAGCTCACAGTCTCTGGAAATCAGGCCCAAAGCAGATGAAAAATATCATCCCTACACCTTCAGAAAAATGGAATTGTCAGTGCAGAATGATTGGTTACTGTGGCTTGCAAGGACAGAAATACCAAGGAGTTGATATGTAGAAGGTGGAGAGAATTACACTAATTTCACCAAGGCACAGTGAAAAATGAAATGTGCAGATAAAAGTTTTTTCATGGCCAGACTCAGACAAAGTCAATGTGAACTCTGTAATAATCACCAAAGCAAGCCACAAATTGGCTCACGTCATCCATAGACGTGGGAGATGCTAAGGCTTGGCAAAGACTACACATTGATTTTGCAGAGAAGAATGAGAAAATGTATTTAACAGTGGGTGATGTTTATTGCAAGTGGGCAGAAGTGATACATATGATACAACACTTCCGTCTGCTGTTCAGAGTTTGTTTTTGAGGAATTTCAGATTTTCCTAGATTGAAATTTCCTAAATTGAGTGAAACACACACTAGGTCAGCTGTTTATCACCGTCAGCTGTGTCAGCAGGACACTTTGTGCAGATACTTGGAGGGAATTAGAAATACATGAGGCTAGAATCCTGTAATGTTTACTGCAAACTTTGATTGCGTAAGTCAATACTGCAGGACACAATACTGAAAAACTCCAGCAGCTATTTCTTAAATGTCACTTACAAATCCAATTCAACTTGATTAGACCAGACATAGCAAAAGAACTAGTCACTTGACAAAGAAAAACAATGTATATTTGCCCATTTCATACAAATAAAGGGCACCAATAAATCTGTAAGACAAATAAGGTCTGGTCTACACTATGGGGGGTGGGCGTCGATGTAAGGTACGTGACTTCAGCTATGTGAATAACGTAGCTGAAGTCGACGTACCTCGCTCGACTTACCTCGCCGTGTGGACCCTGCAAAGTCGAAGGCTGTCACTCCCCCGTCGACTTCGCTTCCTCCTCACGTCGGGGTGGATTACCGGAGTTGACGGGAGTGCATTCTGGGATCGATTTATCGCGTCTAGATTAGGCACGATAAATCGATCCCCAAAAGATCGATTGCTACCGGCTGAATCGGGCGGGTGGTGTAAACAAGCCCTAAGATTCAGATACAAGAAAGAGGAAGCACCAGAATATTTTTCATAAAAAGTGGGAAATCTGTAGTCTAATTTCAAAGTGCTGCTTGCACTCTCCCAGGTTCAGACTGCAGGTATAATTAGTCTTAATCAATGCAGCAAATAGTGCAAACAGAGGGGTTCACAACTGCCATTATATTATGTTTTGCTACCCAAAAGCAGAGCGAAAAAGTTGCATACAGAAAATAATTGCACATTCTCCTCACACTACCACATTCTCAATGCTTTATTAATCTCAGATCCAGTGACCCCACAGAACAACAGATTACAACCAAGATGGTGGCATTTTTGGAGCTTTCATCCTCCATTTGGCTGTGATCCATTGGCCTTAGGAGAGGAGATAAGAATTTACATTTCTTATCAGTCACCAGATGGCTTTTAAAACCAGAGGCTGCCTGCTAGGACTTAAGTTAATGAACAAAAGTGCTTTTATGAAATACTATGTATAGTCAGATATGGCTCTGGTTATTCAAGACAGTGGAAGAGAATATATCCCATAATATTTAAACAACTTAATCTAGCAATTGTATAACAACATTTATGACTCATTTTCCATAAGCACTGTAACTACATGAACAAAAATGGATTTAAGTACAGTGTTTGTAAAGCTCTTGGAATTGTGCAGAGTTTAGGTTTAAACAGAATTTTAGTGCTTTGCAGTGGATGTTGATACAGAATTTTATGACTGGAAAATGTTTTTAAAGAGAATTGAAGACAATAGTTTATTATATCTCTTTTTCACATAAAGGAACCCTGACTGTATTTTTTATAATCACTACAAAGATGTGCAATACCTGTTTCTGGAAGACAATACTACAAATCTTGTAGTTAAGTAATAAATCTACAAAAATGTCTCATTTTGTAGAAGTATTAAGAATTATACTAGCAATTCAAAACAGGACAAAATCCTAGCAACAATTGGTGCCGTACTGAAGGCCAACAGAATGAGTGAAAGAATAACAGGAACATTTTCTGGTGCAGTTCCCTTCATACAGTGTTGGTGAAATTTGTTAAGACCATATGTTAGTCATATTGAGGGAGGCATAGTTTGACTTTATGAATTTTGGAATTCTCCCAGCAAACTTTCAAACTCTGATGTGTCTCAAATTTGTTGAGCTACTCATGTAGGCTGTGGGTGGAGGTTAAAGGAAAAGTAGAGGAACTGATAGCAGAAATAAAAGTTGCTTTACATAAAGTTTGCAATCACCTTCTATTAGAAACCCTACTGTTAGCTCCTTTATAAGTTGTAACAAAGTTCCTCCTCTACCTCGGTGGGTCCTGCACTTATTGGTGGATTCGGCTTGCCTCAGAGATCTTCCCCTCTAGTAGAATCCACAGTCCAGGTTAACTCCTCCTGTGTCTGATCAGGAGTTGGGAGTTTTGGGGGGAACCTGGGCCCGCCTTCTACTCCGGGTTCCAGCCCAGGGCCCTGTGGATTGCAGCTGTTTAGAGCGCCTCCTGGAACAATTGCACAACAGCTACAACTCCCTGGGCTACTTCCCCAAGTAGTCTCCTCCCAAGACCTTCTTTATCCTCACCATAGGATCTTCCAGCAGTACGCCCTCTTACTCTCAGCTCCTAGTGCCTCTTGCTCCCAGCTCCTCACACACAACCTCCTTCTACAGCTCCTGACATGCACCCCTCACTGACTCCCTGGGAGGCTTTTGACTAGTTTCAGCCAGCCCCTGATTGGCTGCAGGTGTCTCAATCAACCTCCCTGCCTTCTGGAAAGTTCTTAATTGGCCCCAGGTGTCTTGATTAACCTGGAGCAACTGCCATAAGGTATCAGGGATTTGTTTAGCCTGGGGCAAACATACTGGTTCCTCACCACTTTCCTATAGCCCTCTGGCTGGGAAGGAGGTAGAGGACTGCTGCTGCTCCTGCTCCTCCTGCTGGGGCTGCTGCTAGGCCCTGGGCCCTCCCAGCTGCTGTTTGCTGCTACTGCTGCTCCAGCTTCTCCCCTGGCTGGGCCAGACACCCCTCCCACTACTCT
The DNA here is from genome assembly GCA_033296515.1 of Macrochelys suwanniensis. Classification (NCBI taxonomy): domain Eukaryota; kingdom Metazoa; phylum Chordata; order Testudines; family Chelydridae; genus Macrochelys; species Macrochelys suwanniensis. The sequence continues at coordinate 26,833,201 of CM065780.1, read as the reverse complement.
ACTCTCCGGTTGCTGGCTGCTTGGCAGCTGAATCCTCCCCCCATCAACACCTTGGTTGCTGCTACTCCTGCTGCTGCAGCAACCCCTTGGGGGGGGAGGGGGCCTGCTGGCCCTCTCCCCAGAGGAGGCGTGTGAGGAGCCCCTACTCCAGCCGCTGCTGTGACCACCACCATCTGTGAGGGGTCCTGCCTGACCACCGGACCACCGCCTGGAGTTGCTGGAGCTGCCCTATTTGCTGCCAGGAAGCTTCTGGAACCCAGGGGAGGAAGAACCAGGAAGACCGTCGGCTGCTGAGGGAGCGCAGAGACTCTGCAGACCACCGTGGAGGGGGCCTCCTAGAACTGAGTATGTTTCGAACTGTGCTCTCGTGGTGGGGGTATTGACTGTGTTTGTAGGGGCACAGGGGGTGTGGCATAGAGCCCGCCCCCTGGTTCATCTGTGCCCCCCCAACCCCCACCACCACCGCTGCCCCCTCCTCCACCACCACCACCTCTGCTGCCTGCTCACCGTCTGCCCTGGTTCCTGCCTCTGGACTCAGCTGCTTGCCTGGCTAGCCAAGCCCGTTTCCACCTTTTGGGCCTGAAGCAGCGGCCAGCCCAACTATTGACTTTGCATGAGCGCACGTGGGTGCACGTGCCCCTCCCCATACCCCTTGGACTGACCCTCCCCCTCCATCAGCACACCCCTTGCTTTGTCCTTTGCCACCCGCCCCATTTCCCCTTGCAGCTATCTGGGCCCCTCTCCTTTTTTGGTCCCAGCCCCTTGCTAGTTTCAGTTTTGCCCGCCCCGCCCCTCTCCCTCTGCAGCCTTGTTTGTTTGCCCTGCCCTAGCCCTGAAACTAGTCCCTTGGTTTTTTGCCCCATTCCCAGTTGGTTGTCTCCCTCCCCCTGAAGCTCCATTTGCCCTGATTAGCCCCCCGCTTTCGTGAACCCACGCCCCCTCCCATGCGCTTGTGCCCCTCCCCTGTTTAGTTTTGCTCCTATCTCACTGCACCCCCATGCTGTTATATCATCCCCTCCCCAGTGCAACAAGAGGAGCCGGATTTCCCATCTTGTGTCGGTGACTGAACCCTACCCCCACACTAGTCCGAGATAACCCTGAACCCTGTCCCCACTTTTAGTGCCCTCCTCCCCTGCCTGCAGCCTAGCAGGGAGGAGTGGTCACCCCAATTCCTCTCCCCGCCCCCTCTCAAGAGTTTTCCCTTCCCGCCCTGTTCATCATGGCAGGCGATATGGAGGGAGAAGCCCCTCCAGATGGCATGGCTGCCCCACCTCCGCCCGTTCCCCCGTCGCCCTCCCTAGCCTCCACCTCGACCGCCGCTGCCGAACCACCTGCTCTCGCCCCCGCTGGGGCACCGGCAGCGGCGGACACTGAAGAGACCTCCGCTGCTGCCACGTCCCTCGCCCCCCATGATCCTGGGGGAGCCCCCCCAGCCGGCAGGAAGGGCCAGGGTAAAAAGAAGGGTAAGGGCCCCGCGACAAAGGCCAGACCCTCCATGGCAGAGGCAGCCACTACTGCTGCGGCCCTGCCACCGGCCGCGGCGCCCTTCCCTGCTGTTCCCTCTACCAGCTCTGCGGGTGTCCCACCCCCGGCCCCCAGAGCGTACGCCCAGGTGGCGGCAACCCCCCCACCTGCCGCAACGTCACCTAACCCGCCCACCGCCTCAGCTACCATCTATAGCGGCCGGGGCCCCTTTCCCACCTTGACCAGGAGGCATGGCGTCCGTTGCCTCCTGGTACCCGCCTCGCCCCACGTAGAAACGTATGTGCGGGCGTTGGCGAGGGTGGTGGGGCCCACGGCCATCGTAGCGGCCTCCAAAATGTACGGGAAGGTAGTCTTCTTCCTCGCATCGGAGGCCGCGGCCCAAGAGGCGGTGGAGAAGGGCCTGGCGGTGGGGGGCGTGTTCGTCCCATTAGAGCCGTTGGAGGACTTGGGCGTCCGCCTAGTCCTCACTTCCGTCCCTCCCTTCCTCCCCAATGCCGCCCTGTTACCTGCCCTCTCCGCCCTGGGGAGACCCATCTCTGTAGTCAGCCCTCTCCCACTGGGCTGCAAAGACCCCGCCCTCCGTCACATCCTCTCGTTCCGCCGGCAGGTGCAGCTCCAAATGCCGCCGGCGGCACGTGACGGGGAGGCGCTCGAGGGGTCCTTTATGGTCCCCTATCACGGGGCCCGTTACCGGGTGTATTATTCCACGGGGGAGGCCCGGTGCTACCTCTGCCGGGCGATGGGACACGTCCGGAGGGACTGTCCCTTGGCCCGGCAAGGAGGAGCATCCGAGACCCCCGAGCCCCGGCAGGGCGTCGGCCCCGTCATCGCCGGCGCCCCTGTATGCCCGGTGCCCAGAGCCGCCCCTCCTCCTTCCCAGTCTACCGCTGTTCCCACTCGGGCCCTGGGAGTACCTCCCCCAGTGAGCCCAGATGAGCGGGAGAGGCCCACTGCGAACAGTCTGCTGAGGCCTGTGGAGGAGGGTGAGGCAGGGATATCGCCGGGCGTGGGAAAGGGCCCGCCCCAGAGAGACTTTTCTCTCCCTTATGCTGCCCCACCACTACCTCCCCGAGTCCCTAAGAAATCATCCCTCCCCCCTGACCCGACCCTTACTAGCCAGCCCCCAGATGATGCCATGGAGGGCTGGGCCTTAGTACAGGGGAAGCGGGGCAAGCGGAAGGCTCGAGCCCCGCTCCTTTCCACCGATGCGGAAGCCCCCCGGAAAACCAGGAAGGGGGGAACTGATGCCGAGCCTTCCGCTTTGCCCCCGAGCGGCTTTTGTCCGCCAGACCCGGCTGGGAAAGACGTGGCAGCACCGGAAGGTATTACCGCCCCTCTCTCGGAAGCCCCTGATAGAGCCCCTTTTGTCGACCCTACGCACCCCGATCCGAGCATCGCTTCAGGTGCCGGCGGGGAGAACCCCGGGGTGGCAGAAGGTGACCTGCCCTCCATCTACGAGGAGATCGAGGCCCTGGGTCTGACCCCAATCACCCAGGGGGAGGACGACCCTTTACCAGCAGGACTCGATCTCAATGACCTCACCCCGGTGCCCCTTTCCCCCCTCTCCCCATGCTCCCTCCCCTTGACCGCCGGTTCCGCTCCCACCTCTGAGGATCCCCTGGGCTCTTCCACCTGCCCGGTCGCAAGTGACACCTCGCTGACGGCCGCCAAGCCTCCTGAAGCGACGGCCGGTGCCCTGCGGCCGGGACCCGAATCCCAGAGGGTACCCCTCATTGGGGTGGGACAACAGTTCTCCTTCCCAGGCGGGGACCCCGCAAGTATCTGTCCACCTCCCGATGCCGTGGCTATAACAGACACCATCATACTAGAGCCCGGCATCGTGGGGGGTCCCCTTCCCAATTCCCAGATCCCTCAGCCACACCAAGAGAGGCCACCTCCCAGTGGCCCAGCTCCTGCGGCTCAGGATCCTCTACCCGTTCCTCAGCCCGGCCCTGCTCATGTCCCGCTCCCTGCCCCTACTTCTGATCCCTGCCCCGCCCCTGATGCCATCCCAATCTCCCACACCTCCCATGATGACACTGCCGCCTCTGGGGCTGTCTCCCTCCCCTTCTCGGAGGATGACCCCCAGGGAGCGGCTCCAGTAATTCCTCGTCCCAACCCACCAGAGGCTGCTCTTCTCCCTCCGCCGCCTCTCCCAACTAAGCCGAATTTCGGGTTGGGCCCTAAGGTGCCGGCCCAGCAGGAGCTGCGTCGAGGCTCCGCCCCTTGCCTATCTGTTTCGGTGGGCCATAGGGCTGTGTCCGGGGCCCCTTCTTTCGATAGCCGGGAGCCAGTAACCCCGCCCCCCAATACGCTGCGAGAGGAGCTGCGGGAGTTCCTGGAGGACGTCCGGGGCTCCCGCAACAAAGTACAGCTCGCTCTCCAGCGATGGGGGGATTTCCACCAAATCCTCCGGGCCGCGAGGGCCCTCATGGGGGAGGGCAAAGGGACTGGGAAGCAGGCCGCCACGGCCTACCAACGGGTCCGCCTTTTCCGTGACTCACTACTCGCCTACGGGGTGGGTCACGGATTGTTACGCGGCCCGATGGGGGCCGTGAGTGACTCTGCCAGCAAGGATCCCCTCCAGCCCTCCTCATGGCATCTCTCCTCTTCGCAACATTGAACACCCGGGGCTGTAGGATGGGTCTCCGCAGGAGCCAGGTGCTCTCCTTCCTTCGGGAGGGGGGGTACTCTGTAGTATTCCTGCAGGAGACCCATACAGATCCAGCCGCTGAAGACAGCTGGCGGCTGGAATGGGGGGACAGAGTCTACTTCAGCCATCTCTCTGTTCGCCAGGCTGGAGTGGCGACCTTGTTCTCCCCCGACCTACGGCCTGAGGTGCTGGGGGTTGCCGAGGCTGTGCCGGGCCGCCTGCTGCACCTACGGGTCCGTATGGAGGGGCTCGTGGTCAATCTCATCAACATCTATGCCCCGACACCGGGCCCGGAACAACTTCGTTTCTATCAGCAGGCATCCACCTTCCTCGGCACCTTGGATCCTCGCGAGTGCCTGGTCCTGGGCGGGGACTTTAACAACACCCTTGAGAAACGGGACCGCTCGGGGATCGAGCAGTGCCCGGCCGCCGCGGACGTCCTCAGGGAGATTGTCGAACATCACTCCCTGGTGGACGTCTGGCGCGACCACCACCCGGACGACAGCTCAACCTTCACCTTTGTCCGGGTGGAGGCCCATCGGTCGCACCACTCCCGGTTGGACCGCATCTATTTATCACGTTTTCACCTTTCGCGGGCCCACTCCTCCAGCGTCCGGCCGGCCCCGTTCTCTGATCATCATCTCGCTACCGTGACGGCCTCTCTCTGCGCGGAGAGGCCGGGGCCGGCCTATTGGCATTTTAATAACAGTTTGCTGGAGGATGTGGGTTTCGTGGCGTCCTTCCGGGAGTTCTGGCTGGCCTGGCGAGGGCAACGGCACGCCTTTCCCTCGGCGCGGCGATGGTGGGATCTAGGGAAGGTACGCGCCCGGCTCTTCTGCCGTGACTACACCCGGGGCGCCAGCCGACGGAGGGATGCGACGATAGGGCAGTTGGAACGGGAGGTCTTAGAGCTGGAGAGGCGTCTAGCCGCAAGCCCTGAGGATCCATCCCTCTGTGGGGCGTGCCGAGAGAAGCGGGAGGAGCTCCGGGAACTCGAAGATCATCGGGCCCGGGGCGCCTTCATTCGATCCCGCATCCGTCTCCTTCGGGAGATGGATCGCGGCTCCTGCTTCTTCTACGCCCTGGAGAAAAAGAGGGGGGCTAAGAAACACGTCACCTGTCTCCTCGCAGAAGATGGCACTCCCCTCACGGATCCGGTGGAGATGTGCGGGAGGGCCAAGGCCTTCTACGCGAGCCTTTTCTCCCCGGATCCGACCGATCCTAACGCTTGCAGAGTGCTCTGGGACGAACTCCCTACGGTCAGCACGGGCGACCGAGACCGGCTAGAGCTGCCTCTCACTCTGGCCGAGTTCTCGGAAGCCCTCCGTCGCATGCCAACTAATAAATCTCCGGGACTGGACGGGCTGACCGTGGAGTTCTACCGCGTGTTCTGGGACGTCCTCGGCCCAGACCTTGTCACCGTCTGGGCCGAGTCCTTGCAGGGCGGGGTCCTCCCTCTTTCGTGCAGGCGAGCCGTGCTCGCCTTATTGCCGAAGAAGGGGGACCTCCGCGATTTACGGAATTGGCGTCCCGTCTCGCTCCTCAGCACGGACTATAAAGTCGTAGCAAAGGCCATCTCGCTGCGGCTCGGGTCCGTGCTGGCGGACGTGGTCCACCCAGACCAGACCTACACCGTCCCGGGCCGCACCATACTCGACAACCTGTATCTGGTCCGGGATCTCTTGGAGCTTGGGTGTAGGGATGGTCTGTCGTTCGCCCTTCTGTCTCTGGATCAGGAGAAGGCGTTCGACAGGGTGGATCACGGGTACCTCCTGAGCACTCTGCGAGCGTTTGGCTTTGGGCCCCAGTTTGTGGGTTTTCTCCAGGTGCTGTACGCCTCCGCAGAGTGTCTGGTCAGGCTCAACTGGACCCTGACCGAGCCGGTCAGCTTCGGGCGAGGAGTACGGCAGGGGTGCCCCCTCTCGGGCCAGCTGTACGCTCTGGCGATCGAGCCCTTCCTTTGTCTCCTCCGCAGGAGGTTGACGGGGTTGGTGCTCCGAGAGCCGGAGCTGCGGCTGGTCCTGTCGGCATACGCCGACGATGTGCTCCTCGTGGTCCAGGACCCGGGCGACTTGGTGCGGGTGGAGGCTTGCCAGACGATCTACTCGGCGGCCTCCTCTGCCCGGGTCAACTGGGTCAAGAGCTCTGGCCTGGTGGTAGGGGACGGGTGGCAGGCGAGCTCTCTCCCACCCGCGCTTCAGGCCATCAGGTGGAGTGCGGGTCCGCTGCTCTATCTCGGCGTTTACCTTTCTGCCACGCATCCATCCCCGCCGGAGAACTGGCAAGGTTTAGAGGGCAGGGTGATAGAGCGGATCCGGAAATGGACAGGACTGCTCCGATGCCTCTCCTTTCGGGGGAGAGCACTGGTAATCAATCAATTAGTCCTGTCCATGCTCTGGTACCGGCTCAACACCCTGGTCCCGGCCCCGGGTTTCCTGGCCAACCTCCGGACGTCGATTCTGGAGTTCTTTTGGTCAGGACTGCACTGGGTCTCTGCAGGGGTTCTTCATCTTCCTCTGGAGGAGGGTGGGCAGGGCCTGAAGTGTCCACACACTCAGGTCCATGTCTTCCGTCTCCAGGCCCTGCAGAGGCTCCTTTATGGTGCAGGTAGTCCGGCGTGGAGCGTATTGGCGCACGCCTTCCTGCGCCGTTTCCGAGGGCTCCGATATGACCGGCAGCTCCTTTATCTCCATCCGAGAGGTCTTCCGCGAGACCTCTACGGGCTGCCGGTCTTCTACCAAGACCTCCTCCGGACCTGGAAGCTATTCTCAGCGACCAGGTCCGTGGCGGCCACCGAGGGGGCAGATCTCCTCGCGGAGCCCCTGCTACACAACCCCCAGCTCCGTGTGCAGGTGGCGGAGTCCCCCTCGGTGCGCCAGAGGTTGGTCCTGGCAGAAGTCACTAGGGTCGGAGACCTCCTGGACTACGACCGGGGAGACTGGCTGGATCCCCTGACGCTTGCTCAGCGCATGGGGCTCTCCAGACCACGTACTCCCCGGCGCGTACTTCAGGAGGTGAAGGCTGCTTTGCCGCCCGCTGCTCGGGCTTACCTCGACCGGGTCCTGCGAGAGGGTACGCCCCGCCCTCCCTTCACCCCAACCCCTCCGGACCTTTTTATTGGGCCCCTGCCCCGTGGACCCAACCGGGTCCCCTGTCCCTTCACGGTGAGCCGGCTGCACAAACTGCAGCCGGTCCGCTTCCAGACCGCGCCAAGGAAACATCTATACACGCTCGTGCTCCACACCCTTCATCTCCTCACCCTCACGTCCCGCCCCGATACGAAATGGCGAGACCTCCTGCCACCTCTAGAGGGTGAGAAGCCCCGGTGGGCCAGCCTTTACTCCTCCTTAGTCCCAAGGCCCGCCGGGGATGTCAGTTGGCGGCTCCTTCACGGAGCCGTGAGCACGGGCGTGTACTTGGCGCGGTTCACCCCTATCCCCAACACATGTCCCTTTTGCGGTGTGAGGGAGACCCTGGCGCACATTTATCTAGAGTGCGCCAGGCTTCAGCCCCTGTTCCGGCTCCTCTTAGACATTTTGTTGAGGTTTTGGTTGCACTTTTCCCCTCACCTTTTTATTTATGCACTTCCAATCCGCGGCCCCACAAAGTCACGGGACCTCCTGGTCAACCTCCTCCTGGCCCTAGCTAAACTGGCCATCTACAAAACCAGGTTGAGGAGGCTGGCCGATGGAGGCTCCTGTGACTGTGGGGCCTATTTTCGATCCTCTGTTCGTTCACGCATCCGGGCAGAGTTCCTCTGGGCAGCATCCACTGGCTCCCTTGACACCTTTGAGGAGCAGTGGGCGCTGTCCGGGGTTCTCTGCTCGGTGTCCCCATCTGGTTCGCTTTGTTTGACCCTTTGACCGCACTCCCGTTCCTGTTTTTTTCATTTTTTGTCCCCCGGACTCACTTGGTATCCAGGTCCTGTGGATCCCTCCCCTTAGGCTGAAGGGGGGGATCCTTTAGCAGTGGGCGGGCTTCGCCCGCCCACTTCCCGGATCCCAATAAGAACATACTGGTTCCTCACCACTTTCCTATAGCCCTCTGGCTGGGAAGGAGGTAGAGGACTGCTGCTGCTCCTGCTCCTCCTGCTGGGGCTGCTGCTAGGCCCTGGGCCCTCCCAGCTGCTGTTTGCTGCTACTGCTGCTCCAGCTTCTCCCCTGGCTGGGCCAGACACCCCTCCCACTACTCTACTCTCCGGTTGCTGGCTGCTTGGCAGCTGAATCCTCCCCCCATCAACACCTTGGTTGCTGCTACTCCTGCTGCTGCAGCAACCCCTTGGGGGGGGAGGGGGCCTGCTGGCCCTCTCCCCAGAGGAGGCGTGTGAGGAGCCCCTACTCCAGCCGCTGCTGTGACCACCACCATCTGTGAGGGGTCCTGCCTGACCACCGGACCACCGCCTGGAGTTGCTGGAGCTGCCCTATTTGCTGCCAGGAAGCTTCTGGAACCCAGGGGAGGAAGAACCAGGAAGACCGTCGGCTGCTGAGGGAGCGCAGAGACTCTGCAGACCACCGTGGAGGGGGCCTCCTAGAACTGAGTATGTTTCGAACTGTGCTCTCGTGGTGGGGGTATTGACTGTGTTTGTAGGGGCACAGGGGGTGTGGCATAGAGCCCGCCCCCTGGTTCATCTGTGCCCCCCCAACCCCCACCACCACCGCTGCCCCCTCCTCCACCACCACCACCTCTGCTGCCTGCTCACCGTCTGCCCTGGTTCCTGCCTCTGGACTCAGCTGCTTGCCTGGCTAGCCAAGCCCGTTTCCACCTTTTGGGCCTGAAGCAGCGGCCAGCCCAACTATTGACTTTGCATGAGCGCACGTGGGTGCACGTGCCCCTCCCCATACCCCTTGGACTGACCCTCCCCCTCCATCAGCACACCCCTTGCTTTGTCCTTTGCCACCCGCCCCATTTCCCCTTGCAGCTATCTGGGCCCCTCTCCTTTTTTGGTCCCAGCCCCTTGCTAGTTTCAGTTTTGCCCGCCCCGCCCCTCTCCCTCTGCAGCCTTGTTTGTTTGCCCTGCCCTAGCCCTGAAACTAGTCCCTTGGTTTTTTGCCCCATTCCCAGTTGGTTGTCTCCCTCCCCCTGAAGCTCCATTTGCCCTGATTAGCCCCCCGCTTTCGTGAACCCACGCCCCCTCCCATGCGCTTGTGCCCCTCCCCTGTTTAGTTTTGCTCCTATCTCACTGCACCCCCATGCTGTTATATCATCCCCTCCCCAGTGCAACAAGAGGAGCCGGATTTCCCATCTTGTGTCGGTGACTGAACCCTACCCCCACACTAGTCCGAGATAACCCTGAACCCTGTCCCCACTTTTAGTGCCCTCCTCCCCTGCCTGCAGCCTAGCAGGGAGGAGTGGTCACCCCAATTCCTCTCCCCGCCCCCTCTCAAGAGTTTTCCCTTCCCGCCCTGTTCATCATGGCAGGCGATATGGAGGGAGAAGCCCCTCCAGATGGCATGGCTGCCCCACCTCCGCCCGTTCCCCCGTCGCCCTCCCTAGCCTCCACCTCGACCGCCGCTGCCGAACCACCTGCTCTCGCCCCCGCTGGGGCACCGGCAGCGGCGGACACTGAAGAGACCTCCGCTGCTGCCACGTCCCTCGCCCCCCATGATCCTGGGGGAGCCCCCCCAGCCGGCAGGAAGGGCCAGGGTAAAAAGAAGGGTAAGGGCCCCGCGACAAAGGCCAGACCCTCCATGGCAGAGGCAGCCACTACTGCTGCGGCCCTGCCACCGGCCGCGGCGCCCTTCCCTGCTGTTCCCTCTACCAGCTCTGCGGGTGTCCCACCCCCGGCCCCCAGAGCGTACGCCCAGGTGGCGGCAACCCCCCCACCTGCCGCAACGTCACCTAACCCGCCCACCGCCTCAGCTACCATCTATAGCGGCCGGGGCCCCTTTCCCACCTTGACCAGGAGGCATGGCGTCCGTTGCCTCCTGGTACCCGCCTCGCCCCACGTAGAAACGTATGTGCGGGCGTTGGCGAGGGTGGTGGGGCCCACGGCCATCGTAGCGGCCTCCAAAATGTACGGGAAGGTAGTCTTCTTCCTCGCATCGGAGGCCGCGGCCCAAGAGGCGGTGGAGAAGGGCCTGGCGGTGGGGGGCGTGTTCGTCCCATTAGAGCCGTTGGAGGACTTGGGCGTCCGCCTAGTCCTCACTTCCGTCCCTCCCTTCCTCCCCAATGCCGCCCTGTTACCTGCCCTCTCCGCCCTGGGGAGACCCATCTCTGTAGTCAGCCCTCTCCCACTGGGCTGCAAAGACCCCGCCCTCCGTCACATCCTCTCGTTCCGCCGGCAGGTGCAGCTCCAAATGCCGCCGGCGGCACGTGACGGGGAGGCGCTCGAGGGGTCCTTTATGGTCCCCTATCACGGGGCCCGTTACCGGGTGTATTATTCCACGGGGGAGGCCCGGTGCTACCTCTGCCGGGCGATGGGACACGTCCGGAGGGACTGTCCCTTGGCCCGGCAAGGAGGAGCATCCGAGACCCCCGAGCCCCGGCAGGGCGTCGGCCCCGTCATCGCCGGCGCCCCTGTATGCCCGGTGCCCAGAGCCGCCCCTCCTCCTTCCCAGTCTACCGCTGTTCCCACTCGGGCCCTGGGAGTACCTCCCCCAGTGAGCCCAGATGAGCGGGAGAGGCCCACTGCGAACAGTCTGCTGAGGCCTGTGGAGGAGGGTGAGGCAGGGATATCGCCGGGCGTGGGAAAGGGCCCGCCCCAGAGAGACTTTTCTCTCCCTTATGCTGCCCCACCACTACCTCCCCGAGTCCCTAAGAAATCATCCCTCCCCCCTGACCCGACCCTTACTAGCCAGCCCCCAGATGATGCCATGGAGGGCTGGGCCTTAGTACAGGGGAAGCGGGGCAAGCGGAAGGCTCGAGCCCCGCTCCTTTCCACCGATGCGGAAGCCCCCCGGAAAACCAGGAAGGGGGGAACTGATGCCGAGCCTTCCGCTTTGCCCCCGAGCGGCTTTTGTCCGCCAGACCCGGCTGGGAAAGACGTGGCAGCACCGGAAGGTATTACCGCCCCTCTCTCGGAAGCCCCTGATAGAGCCCCTTTTGTCGACCCTACGCACCCCGATCCGAGCATCGCTTCAGGTGCCGGCGGGGAGAACCCCGGGGTGGCAGAAGGTGACCTGCCCTCCATCTACGAGGAGATCGAGGCCCTGGGTCTGACCCCAATCACCCAGGGGGAGGACGACCCTTTACCAGCAGGACTCGATCTCAATGACCTCACCCCGGTGCCCCTTTCCCCCCTCTCCCCATGCTCCCTCCCCTTGACCGCCGGTTCCGCTCCCACCTCTGAGGATCCCCTGGGCTCTTCCACCTGCCCGGTCGCAAGTGACACCTCGCTGACGGCCGCCAAGCCTCCTGAAGCGACGGCCGGTGCCCTGCGGCCGGGACCCGAATCCCAGAGGGTACCCCTCATTGGGGTGGGACAACAGTTCTCCTTCCCAGGCGGGGACCCCGCAAGTATCTGTCCACCTCCCGATGCCGTGGCTATAACAGACACCATCATACTAGAGCCCGGCATCGTGGGGGGTCCCCTTCCCAATTCCCAGATCCCTCAGCCACACCAAGAGAGGCCACCTCCCAGTGGCCCAGCTCCTGCGGCTCAGGATCCTCTACCCGTTCCTCAGCCCGGCCCTGCTCATGTCCCGCTCCCTGCCCCTACTTCTGATCCCTGCCCCGCCCCTGATGCCATCCCAATCTCCCACACCTCCCATGATGACACTGCCGCCTCTGGGGCTGTCTCCCTCCCCTTCTCGGAGGATGACCCCCAGGGAGCGGCTCCAGTAATTCCTCGTCCCAACCCACCAGAGGCTGCTCTTCTCCCTCCGCCGCCTCTCCCAACTAAGCCGAATTTCGGGTTGGGCCCTAAGGTGCCGGCCCAGCAGGAGCTGCGTCGAGGCTCCGCCCCTTGCCTATCTGTTTCGGTGGGCCATAGGGCTGTGTCCGGGGCCCCTTCTTTCGATAGCCGGGAGCCAGTAACCCCGCCCCCCAATACGCTGCGAGAGGAGCTGCGGGAGTTCCTGGAGGACGTCCGGGGCTCCCGCAACAAAGTACAGCTCGCTCTCCAGCGATGGGGGGATTTCCACCAAATCCTCCGGGCCGCGAGGGCCCTCATGGGGGAGGGCAAAGGGACTGGGAAGCAGGCCGCCACGGCCTACCAACGGGTCCGCCTTTTCCGTGACTCACTACTCGCCTACGGGGTGGGTCACGGATTGTTACGCGGCCCGATGGGGGCCGTGAGTGACTCTGCCAGCAAGGATCCCCTCCAGCCCTCCTCATGGCATCTCTCCTCTTCGCAACATTGAACACCCGGGGCTGTAGGATGGGTCTCCGCAGGAGCCAGGTGCTCTCCTTCCTTCGGGAGGGGGGGTACTCTGTAGTATTCCTGCAGGAGACCCATACAGATCCAGCCGCTGAAGACAGCTGGCGGCTGGAATGGGGGGACAGAGTCTACTTCAGCCATCTCTCTGTTCGCCAGGCTGGAGTGGCGACCTTGTTCTCCCCCGACCTACGGCCTGAGGTGCTGGGGGTTGCCGAGGCTGTGCCGGGCCGCCTGCTGCACCTACGGGTCCGTATGGAGGGGCTCGTGGTCAATCTCATCAACATCTATGCCCCGACACCGGGCCCGGAACAACTTCGTTTCTATCAGCAGGCATCCACCTTCCTCGGCACCTTGGATCCTCGCGAGTGCCTGGTCCTGGGCGGGGACTTTAACAACACCCTTGAGAAACGGGACCGCTCGGGGATCGAGCAGTGCCCGGCCGCCGCGGACGTCCTCAGGGAGATTGTCGAACATCACTCCCTGGTGGACGTCTGGCGCGACCACCACCCGGACGACAGCTCAACCTTCACCTTTGTCCGGGTGGAGGCCCATCGGTCGCACCACTCCCGGTTGGACCGCATCTATTTATCACGTTTTCACCTTTCGCGGGCCCACTCCTCCAGCGTCCGGCCGGCCCCGTTCTCTGATCATCATCTCGCTACCGTGACGGCCTCTCTCTGCGCGGAGAGGCCGGGGCCGGCCTATTGGCATTTTAATAACAGTTTGCTGGAGGATGTGGGTTTCGTGGCGTCCTTCCGGGAGTTCTGGCTGGCCTGGCGAGGGCAACGGCACGCCTTTCCCTCGGCGCGGCGATGGTGGGATCTAGGGAAGGTACGCGCCCGGCTCTTCTGCCGTGACTACACCCGGGGCGCCAGCCGACGGAGGGATGCGACGATAGGGCAGTTGGAACGGGAGGTCTTAGAGCTGGAGAGGCGTCTAGCCGCAAGCCCTGAGGATCCATCCCTCTGTGGGGCGTGCCGAGAGAAGCGGGAGGAGCTCCGGGAACTCGAAGATCATCGGGCCCGGGGCGCCTTCATTCGATCCCGCATCCGTCTCCTTCGGGAGATGGATCGCGGCTCCTGCTTCTTCTACGCCCTGGAGAAAAAGAGGGGGGCTAAGAAACACGTCACCTGTCTCCTCGCAGAAGATGGCACTCCCCTCACGGATCCGGTGGAGATGTGCGGGAGGGCCAAGGCCTTCTACGCGAGCCTTTTCTCCCCGGATCCGACCGATCCTAACGCTTGCAGAGTGCTCTGGGACGAACTCCCTACGGTCAGCACGGGCGACCGAGACCGGCTAGAGCTGCCTCTCACTCTGGCCGAGTTCTCGGAAGCCCTCCGTCGCATGCCAACTAATAAATCTCCGGGACTGGACGGGCTGACCGTGGAGTTCTACCGCGTGTTCTGGGACGTCCTCGGCCCAGACCTTGTCACCGTCTGGGCCGAGTCCTTGCAGGGCGGGGTCCTCCCTCTTTCGTGCAGGCGAGCCGTGCTCGCCTTATTGCCGAAGAAGGGGGACCTCCGCGATTTACGGAATTGGCGTCCCGTCTCGCTCCTCAGCACGGACTATAAAGTCGTAGCAAAGGCCATCTCGCTGCGGCTCGGGTCCGTGCTGGCGGACGTGGTCCACCCAGACCAGACCTACACCGTCCCGGGCCGCACCATACTCGACAACCTGTATCTGGTCCGGGATCTCTTGGAGCTTGGGTGTAGGGATGGTCTGTCGTTCGCCCTTCTGTCTCTGGATCAGGAGAAGGCGTTCGACAGGGTGGATCACGGGTACCTCCTGAGCACTCTGCGAGCGTTTGGCTTTGGGCCCCAGTTTGTGGGTTTTCTCCAGGTGCTGTACGCCTCCGCAGAGTGTCTGGTCAGGCTCAACTGGACCCTGACCGAGCCGGTCAGCTTCGGGCGAGGAGTACGGCAGGGGTGCCCCCTCTCGGGCCAGCTGTACGCTCTGGCGATCGAGCCCTTCCTTTGTCTCCTCCGCAGGAGGTTGACGGGGTTGGTGCTCCGAGAGCCGGAGCTGCGGCTGGTCCTGTCGGCATACGCCGACGATGTGCTCCTCGTGGTCCAGGACCCGGGCGACTTGGTGCGGGTGGAGGCTTGCCAGACGATCTACTCGGCGGCCTCCTCTGCCCGGGTCAACTGGGTCAAGAGCTCTGGCCTGGTGGTAGGGGACGGGTGGCAGGCGAGCTCTCTCCCACCCGCGCTTCAGGCCATCAGGTGGAGTGCGGGTCCGCTGCTCTATCTCGGCGTTTACCTTTCTGCCACGCATCCATCCCCGCCGGAGAACTGGCAAGGTTTAGAGGGCAGGGTGATAGAGCGGATCCGGAAATGGACAGGACTGCTCCGATGCCTCTCCTTTCGGGGGAGAGCACTGGTAATCAATCAATTAGTCCTGTCCATGCTCTGGTACCGGCTCAACACCCTGGTCCCGGCCCCGGGTTTCCTGGCCAACCTCCGGACGTCGATTCTGGAGTTCTTTTGGTCAGGACTGCACTGGGTCTCTGCAGGGGTTCTTCATCTTCCTCTGGAGGAGGGTGGGCAGGGCCTGAAGTGTCCACACACTCAGGTCCATGTCTTCCGTCTCCAGGCCCTGCAGAGGCTCCTTTATGGTGCAGGTAGTCCGGCGTGGAGCGTATTGGCGCACGCCTTCCTGCGCCGTTTCCGAGGGCTCCGATATGACCGGCAGCTCCTTTATCTCCATCCGAGAGGTCTTCCGCGAGACCTCTACGGGCTGCCGGTCTTCTACCAAGACCTCCTCCGGACCTGGAAGCTATTCTCAGCGACCAGGTCCGTGGCGGCCACCGAGGGGGCAGATCTCCTCGCGGAGCCCCTGCTACACAACCCCCAGCTCCGTGTGCAGGTGGCGGAGTCCCCCTCGGTGCGCCAGAGGTTGGTCCTGGCAGAAGTCACTAGGGTCGGAGACCTCCTGGACTACGACCGGGGAGACTGGCTGGATCCCCTGACGCTTGCTCAGCGCATGGGGCTCTCCAGACCACGTACTCCCCGGCGCGTACTTCAGGAGGTGAAGGCTGCTTTGCCGCCCGCTGCTCGGGCTTACCTCGACCGGGTCCTGCGAGAGGGTACGCCCCGCCCTCCCTTCACCCCAACCCCTCCGGACCTTTTTATTGGGCCCCTGCCCCGTGGACCCAACCGGGTCCCCTGTCCCTTCACGGTGAGCCGGCTGCACAAACTGCAGCCGGTCCGCTTCCAGACCGCGCCAAGGAAACATCTATACACGCTCGTGCTCCACACCCTTCATCTCCTCACCCTCACGTCCCGCCCCGATACGAAATGGCGAGACCTCCTGCCACCTCTAGAGGGTGAGAAGCCCCGGTGGGCCAGCCTTTACTCCTCCTTAGTCCCAAGGCCCGCCGGGGATGTCAGTTGGCGGCTCCTTCACGGAGCCGTGAGCACGGGCGTGTACTTGGCGCGGTTCACCCCTATCCCCAACACATGTCCCTTTTGCGGTGTGAGGGAGACCCTGGCGCACATTTATCTAGAGTGCGCCAGGCTTCAGCCCCTGTTCCGGCTCCTCTTAGACATTTTGTTGAGGTTTTGGTTGCACTTTTCCCCTCACCTTTTTATTTATGCACTTCCAATCCGCGGCCCCACAAAGTCACGGGACCTCCTGGTCAACCTCCTCCTGGCCCTAGCTAAACTGGCCATCTACAAAACCAGGTTGAGGAGGCTGGCCGATGGAGGCTCCTGTGACTGTGGGGCCTATTTTCGATCCTCTGTTCGTTCACGCATCCGGGCAGAGTTCCTCTGGGCAGCATCCACTGGCTCCCTTGACACCTTTGAGGAGCAGTGGGCGCTGTCCGGGGTTCTCTGCTCGGTGTCCCCATCTGGTTCGCTTTGTTTGACCCTTTGACCGCACTCCCGTTCCTGTTTTTTTCATTTTTTGTCCCCCGGACTCACTTGGTATCCAGGTCCTGTGGATCCCTCCCCTTAGGCTGAAGGGGGGGATCCTTTAGCAGTGGGCGGGCTTCGCCCGCCCACTTCCCGGATCCCAATAAGAACATACTGGTTCCTCACCACTTTCCTATAGCCCTCTGGCTGGGAAGGAGGTAGAGGACTGCTGCTGCTCCTGCTCCTCCTGCTGGGGCTGCTGCTAGGCCCTGGGCCCTCCCAGCTGCTGTTTGCTGCTACTGCTGCTCCAGCTTCTCCCCTGGCTGGGCCAGACACCCCTCCCACTACTCTACTCTCCGGTTGCTGGCTGCTTGGCAGCTGAATCCTCCCCCCATCAACACCTTGGTTGCTGCTACTCCTGCTGCTGCAGCAACCCCTTGGGGGGGGAGGGGGCCTGCTGGCCCTCTCCCCAGAGGAGGCGTGTGAGGAGCCCCTACTCCAGCCGCTGCTGTGACCACCACCATCTGTGAGGGGTCCTGCCTGACCACCGGACCACCGCCTGGAGTTGCTGGAGCTGCCCTATTTGCTGCCAGGAAGCTTCTGGAACCCAGGGGAGGAAGAACCAGGAAGACCGTCGGCTGCTGAGGGAGCGCAGAGACTCTGCAGACCACCGTGGAGGGGGCCTCCTAGAACTGAGTATGTTTCGAACTGTGCTCTCGTGGTGGGGGTATTGACTGTGTTTGTAGGGGCACAGGGGGTGTGGCATAGAGCCCGCCCCCTGGTTCATCTGTGCCCCCCCAACCCCCACCACCACCGCTGCCCCCTCCTCCACCACCACCACCTCTGCTGCCTGCTCACCGTCTGCCCTGGTTCCTGCCTCTGGACTCAGCTGCTTGCCTGGCTAGCCAAGCCCGTTTCCACCTTTTGGGCCTGAAGCAGCGGCCAGCCCAACTATTGACTTTGCATGAGCGCACGTGGGTGCACGTGCCCCTCCCCATACCCCTTGGACTGACCCTCCCCCTCCATCAGCACACCCCTTGCTTTGTCCTTTGCCACCCGCCCCATTTCCCCTTGCAGCTATCTGGGCCCCTCTCCTTTTTTGGTCCCAGCCCCTTGCTAGTTTCAGTTTTGCCCGCCCCGCCCCTCTCCCTCTGCAGCCTTGTTTGTTTGCCCTGCCCTAGCCCTGAAACTAGTCCCTTGGTTTTTTGCCCCATTCCCAGTTGGTTGTCTCCCTCCCCCTGAAGCTCCATTTGCCCTGATTAGCCCCCCGCTTTCGTGAACCCACGCCCCCTCCCATGCGCTTGTGCCCCTCCCCTGTTTAGTTTTGCTCCTATCTCACTGCACCCCCATGCTGTTATATCATCCCCTCCCCAGTGCAACAAGAGGAGCCGGATTTCCCATCTTGTGTCGGTGACTGAACCCTACCCCCACACTAGTCCGAGATAACCCTGAACCCTGTCCCCACTTTTAGTGCCCTCCTCCCCTGCCTGCAGCCTAGCAGGGAGGAGTGGTCACCCCAATTCCTCTCCCCGCCCCCTCTCAAGAGTTTTCCCTTCCCGCCCTGTTCATCATGGCAGGCGATATGGAGGGAGAAGCCCCTCCAGATGGCATGGCTGCCCCACCTCCGCCCGTTCCCCCGTCGCCCTCCCTAGCCTCCACCTCGACCGCCGCTGCCGAACCACCTGCTCTCGCCCCCGCTGGGGCACCGGCAGCGGCGGACACTGAAGAGACCTCCGCTGCTGCCACGTCCCTCGCCCCCCATGATCCTGGGGGAGCCCCCCCAGCCGGCAGGAAGGGCCAGGGTAAAAAGAAGGGTAAGGGCCCCGCGACAAAGGCCAGACCCTCCATGGCAGAGGCAGCCACTACTGCTGCGGCCCTGCCACCGGCCGCGGCGCCCTTCCCTGCTGTTCCCTCTACCAGCTCTGCGGGTGTCCCACCCCCGGCCCCCAGAGCGTACGCCCAGGTGGCGGCAACCCCCCCACCTGCCGCAACGTCACCTAACCCGCCCACCGCCTCAGCTACCATCTATAGCGGCCGGGGCCCCTTTCCCACCTTGACCAGGAGGCATGGCGTCCGTTGCCTCCTGGTACCCGCCTCGCCCCACGTAGAAACGTATGTGCGGGCGTTGGCGAGGGTGGTGGGGCCCACGGCCATCGTAGCGGCCTCCAAAATGTACGGGAAGGTAGTCTTCTTCCTCGCATCGGAGGCCGCGGCCCAAGAGGCGGTGGAGAAGGGCCTGGCGGTGGGGGGCGTGTTCGTCCCATTAGAGCCGTTGGAGGACTTGGGCGTCCGCCTAGTCCTCACTTCCGTCCCTCCCTTCCTCCCCAATGCCGCCCTGTTACCTGCCCTCTCCGCCCTGGGGAGACCCATCTCTGTAGTCAGCCCTCTCCCACTGGGCTGCAAAGACCCCGCCCTCCGTCACATCCTCTCGTTCCGCCGGCAGGTGCAGCTCCAAATGCCGCCGGCGGCACGTGACGGGGAGGCGCTCGAGGGGTCCTTTATGGTCCCCTATCACGGGGCCCGTTACCGGGTGTATTATTCCACGGGGGAGGCCCGGTGCTACCTCTGCCGGGCGATGGGACACGTCCGGAGGGACTGTCCCTTGGCCCGGCAAGGAGGAGCATCCGAGACCCCCGAGCCCCGGCAGGGCGTCGGCCCCGTCATCGCCGGCGCCCCTGTATGCCCGGTGCCCAGAGCCGCCCCTCCTCCTTCCCAGTCTACCGCTGTTCCCACTCGGGCCCTGGGAGTACCTCCCCCAGTGAGCCCAGATGAGCGGGAGAGGCCCACTGCGAACAGTCTGCTGAGGCCTGTGGAGGAGGGTGAGGCAGGGATATCGCCGGGCGTGGGAAAGGGCCCGCCCCAGAGAGACTTTTCTCTCCCTTATGCTGCCCCACCACTACCTCCCCGAGTCCCTAAGAAATCATCCCTCCCCCCTGACCCGACCCTTACTAGCCAGCCCCCAGATGATGCCATGGAGGGCTGGGCCTTAGTACAGGGGAAGCGGGGCAAGCGGAAGGCTCGAGCCCCGCTCCTTTCCACCGATGCGGAAGCCCCCCGGAAAACCAGGAAGGGGGGAACTGATGCCGAGCCTTCCGCTTTGCCCCCGAGCGGCTTTTGTCCGCCAGACCCGGCTGGGAAAGACGTGGCAGCACCGGAAGGTATTACCGCCCCTCCCTCGGGAGCCCCTGATAGAGCCCCTTCTGTCCCTTTTGTCGACCCTGCGCGCCCCAACCCGAGCATCGCTTCAAGTGCCGGTGGGGAGAACCCTGGGGTGGCAGAAGGTGACCTGCCCTCCATCTACGAGGAGATCGAGGCCCTGGGTCTGACCCCAATCACCCAGGGGGAGGATGACCCTTTACCAGCAGGACTCGATCTCAATGACCTCACCCCGGTGCCCCTTTCCCCCCTCTCCCCATGCTCCCTCCCCTTGACCGCTGGTTCCGCTCCCACCTCCGAGGATCCCCTGGGCTCTTCCACCTGCCCGGTCGCAAGTGACACCTCGCTGACGGCCGCCAAGCCTCCTGAAGCGACGGCCGGTGCCCTGCGGCCGGGACCCGAATCCCAGAGGGTACCCCTCATTGGGGTGGGACAACAGTTCTCCTTCCCAGGCGGGGACCCCGCAAGTATCTGTCCACCTCCCGATGCCGTGGCTATAACAGACACCATCATACTAGAGCCCGGCATCGTGGGGGGTCCCCTTCCCAATTCCCAGATCCCTCAGCCACACCAAGAGAGGCCACCTCCCAGTGGCCCAGCTCCTGCGGCTCAGGATCCTCTACCCGTTCCTCAGCCCGGCCCTGCTCATGTCCCGCTCCCTGCCCCTACTTCTGATCCCTGCCCCGCCCCTGATGCCATCCCAATCTCCCACACCTCCCATGATGACACTGCCGCCTCTGGGGCTGTCTCCCTCCCCTTCTCGGAGGATGACCCCCAGGGAGCGGCTCCAGTAATTCCTCGTCCCGACCCACCAGAGGCTGCTCTTCTCCCTCCGCCGCCTCTCCCACCTAAGCCGAATTTCGGGTTGGGCCCTAAGGTGCCAGCCCAGCAGGAGCTGCGTAGAGGCTCCGCCCCTTGCCTATCTGTTTCGGTGGGCCATAGGGCTGTGTCCGGGGCCCCTTCTTTCGATAGCCGGGAGCCAGTAACCCCGCCCCCCCATACGCTGCGAGAGGAGCTGCGGGAGTTCCTGGAGGACGTCCGGGGCTCCCGCAACAAAGTACAGCTCGCTCTCCAGCGATGGGGGGATTTCCACCAAATCCTCCGGGCCGCGAGGGCCCTCATGGGGGAGGGCAAAGGGACTGGGAAGCAGGCCGCCACGGCCTACCAACGGGTCCGCCTTTTCCGTGACTCACTACTCGCCTACGGGGTGGGTCACGGATTGTTACGCGGCCCGATGGGGGCCGTGAGTGACTCTGCCAGCAAGGATCCCCTCCAGCCCTCCTCATGGCATCTCTCCTCTTCGCAACATTGAACACCCGGGGCTGTAGGATGGGTCTCCGCAGGAGCCAGGTGCTCTCCTTCCTTCGGGAGGGGGGGTACTCTGTAGTATTCCTGCAGGAGACCCATACGGATCCAGCCGCTGAAGACAGCTGGCGGCTGGAATGGGGGGACAGAGTCTACTTCAGCCATCTCTCTGTTCGCCAGGCTGGAGTGGCGACCTTGTTCTCCCCCGACCTACGGCCTGAGGTGCTGGGGGTTACCGAGGCTGTGCCGGGCCGCCTGCTGCACCTACGGGTCCGTATGGAGGGGCTCGTGGTCAATCTCATCAACATCTATGCCCCGACACCGGGCCCGGAACAACTTCGTTTCTATCAGCAGACATCCACCTTCCTCGGCACCTTGGATCCTCGCGAGTGCCTGGTCCTGGGCGGGGACTTTAACAACACCCTTGAGAAACGGGACCGCTCGGGGATCGAGCAGTGCCCGGCCGCCGCGGACGTCCTCAGGGAGATTGTCGAACATCACTCCCTGGTGGACGTCTGGCGCGACCACCACCCGGACGACAGCTCAACCTTCACCTTTGTCCGGGTGGAGGCCCATCGGTCGCACCACTCCCGGTTGGACCGCATCTATTTATCACGTTTTCACCTTTCGCGGGCCCACTCCTCCAGCGTCCGGCCGGCCCCGTTCTCTGATCATCATCTCGCTACCGTGACGGCCTCTCTCTGCGCGGAGAGGCCGGGGCCGGCCTATTGGCATTTTAATAACAGTTTGCTGGAGGATGTGGGTTTCGTGGCGTCCTTCCGGGAGTTCTGGCTGGCCTGGCGAGGGCAACGGCACGCCTTTCCCTCGGCGCGGCGATGGTGGGATCTAGGGAAGGTACGCACCCGGCTCTTCTGCCGTGACTACACCCGGGGCGCCAGCCGACGGAGGGATGCGACGATAGGGCAGTTGGAACGGGAGGTCTTAGAGCTGGAGAGGCGTCTGGCCGCCAGCCCTGAGGATCCATCCCTCTGTGGGGCGTGCCGGGAGAAGCGGGAGGAGCTCCGGGAACTCGAAGATCATCGGGCCCGGGGCGCCTTCATTCGATCCCGCATCCGTCTCCTTCGGGAGATGGATCGCGGCTCCCGCTTCTTCTACGCCCTGGAGAAAAAGAGGGGGGCTAAGAAACACGTCACCTGTCTCCTCGCAGAAGATGGCACCCCCCTCACGGATCCGGTGGAGATGTGCGGGAGGGCCAAGGCCTTCTACGCGAGCCTTTTCTCCCCGGATCCGACCGATCCTAACGCTTGCAGAGTGCTCTGGGACGAACTCCCTACGGTCAGCACGGGCGACCGAGACCGGCTAGAGCTGCCTCTCACTCTGGCCGAGTTCTCGGAAGCCCTCCGTCGCATGCCAACTAATAAATCCCCGGGACTGGACGGGCTGACCGTGGAGTTCTACCGCGTGTTCTGGGACGTCCTCGGCCCAGACCTTGTCACCGTCTGGGCCGAGTCCTTGCAGGGCGGGGTCCTCCCTCTTTCGTGCAGGCGAGCCGTGCTCGCCTTATTGCCGAAGAAGGGGGACCTCCGCGATTTACGGAATTGGCGTCCCGTCTCGCTCCTCAGCACGGACTATAAAGTCGTAGCAAAGGCCATCTCGCTGCGGCTCGGGTCCGTGCTGGCGGACGTGGTCCACCCAGACCAGACCTACACCGTCCCGGGCCGCACCATTCTCGACAACCTGTATCTGGTCCGGGATCTCTTGGAGCTTGGGTGTAGGGATGGTCTGTCGTTCGCCCTTCTGTCTCTGGATCAGGAGAAGGCGTTCGACAGGGTGGATCACGGGTACCTCCTGAGCACTCTGCGAGCGTTTGGCTTTGGGCCCCAGTTTGTGGGTTTTCTCCAGGTGCTGTACGCCTCCGCAGAGTGTCTGGTCAGGCTCAACTGGACCCTGACCGAGCCGGTCAGCTTCGGGCGAGGAGTACGGCAGGGGTGCCCCCTCTCGGGCCAGCTGTACGCTCTGGCGATCGAGCCCTTCCTTTGTCTCCTCCGCAGGAGGTTGACGGGGTTGGTGCTCCGAGAGCCGGAGCTGCGGCTGGTCCTGTCGGCATACGCCGACGATGTGCTCCTCGTGGTCCAGGACCCGGGCGACTTGGTGCGGGTGGAGGCTTGCCAGACGATCTACTCGGCGGCCTCCTCCGCCCGGGTCAACTGGGTCAAGAGCTCTGGCCTGGTGGTAGGGGACGGGTGGCAGGCGAGCTCTCTCCCACCCGCGCTTCAGGCCATCAGGTGGAGCGCGGGTCCGCTGCTCTATCTCGGCGTTTACCTTTCTGCCACGCATCCATCCCCGCCGGAGAACTGGCAAGGTTTAGAGGGCAGGGTGATAGAGCGGATCCGGAAATGGACAGGACTGCTCCGGTGCCTCTCCTTTCGAGGGAGAGCACTGGTAATCAATCAATTAGTCCTGTCCATGCTCTGGTACCGGCTCAACACCCTGGTCCCGGCCCCGGGTTTCCTGGCCAACCTCCGGACGTCGATTCTGGAGTTCTTTTGGTCAGGACTGCACTGGGTCTCTGCAGGGGTTCTTCATCTTCCTCTGGAGGAGGGTGGGCAGGGCCTGAAGTGTCCACACACTCAGGTCCATGTCTTCCGTCTCCAGGCCCTGCAGAGGCTCCTTTATGGTGCAGGTAGTCCGGCGTGGAGCGTATTGGCGCACGCCTTCCTGCGCCGTTTCCGAGGGCTCCGATATGACCGGCAGCTCCTTTATCTCCATCCGAGAGGTCTTCCGCGAGACCTCTACGGGCTGCCGGTCTTCTACCAGGACCTCCTCCGGACCTGGAAGCTATTCTCAGCGACCAGGTCCTTGGCGGCCACCGAGGGGGCAGATCTCCTCGCGGAGCCCCTGCTACACAACCCCCAGCTCCGTGTGCAGGTGGCGGAGTCCCCCTCGGTGCGCCAGAGGTTGGTCCTGGCAGAAGTCACTAGGGTCGGAGACCTCCTGGACTACGACCGGGGAGATTGGCTGGATCCCCTGACGCTTGCTCAGCGCATGGGGCTCTCCAGACCTCGTACTCCCCGGCGCGTACTTCAGGAGGTGAAGGCCGCTTTGCCGCCCGCTGCTCGGGTTTACCTCGACCGGGTCCTGCGAGAGGGTACGCCCCGCCCTCCCTTCACCCCAAGCCCTCCGGACCTTTTTATTGGGCCCCTGCCCCGTGGACCCAACCGGGTCCCCTGTCCCTTCACGGTGAGCCGGCTGCACGAACTGCAGCCGGTCCGCTTCCAGACCGCGCCAAGGAAACATCTCTACACGCTCGTGCTCCACACCCTTCATCTCCTCACCCTCACGTCCCGCCCCGATACGAAATGGCGAGACCTCCTGCCACCTCTAGAGGGTGAGAAGCCCCGGTGGGCCAGCCTTTACTCCTCCTTAGTCCCAAGGCCCGCCGGGGATGTCAGTTGGCGGCTCCTTCACGGAGCCGTGAGCACGGGCGTGTACTTGGCGCGGTTCACCCCTATCCCCGACACATGTCCCTTTTGCGGTGTGAGGGAGACCCTGGCGCACATTTATCTAGAGTGCGCCAGGCTTCAGCCCCTGTTCCGGCTCCTCTTAGACATTTTGTTGAGGTTTTGGTTGCACTTTTCCCCTCACCTTTTTATTTATGCACTTCCAATCCGCGGCCCCACAAAGTCACGGGACCTCCTGGTCAACCTCCTCCTGGCCCTAGCTAAACTGGCCATCTACAAAACCAGGTTGAGGAGGTTGGCCGATGGAGGCTCCTGTGACTGTGGGGCCTATTTTCGATCCTCTGTTCGTTCACGCATCCGGGCAGAGTTCCTCTGGGCAGCATCCACTGGCTCCCTTGACACCTTTGAGGAGCAGTGGGCGCTGTCCGGGGTTCTCTGCTCGGTGTCCCCATCTGGTTCGCTTTGTTTGACCCTTTGACCGCACTCCCGTTCCTGTTTTTTCATTTTTTGTCCCCCGGACTCACTTGGTATCCAGGTCCTGTGGATCCCTCCCCTTAGGCTGAAGGGGGGGATCCTTTAGCAGTGGGCGGGCTTCGCCCGCCCACTTCCCGGATCCCAATAAGAACATACTGGTTCCTCACCACTTTCCTATAGCCCTCTGGCCGGGAAGGAGGTAGAGGACTGCTGCTGCTCCTCCTGCTCATCCTGCTGGGGCTGCTGCTAGGCCCTAGGCCCTCCCAGCTCCTGTTTGCTGCTACTGCTGCTCCAGCTTCTCCCCTGGCTGGGCCAGACACCCCTCCCACTACTCTACTCTCTGGTTGCTGGCTGCTTGGCAGCTGAACACCCCCCCACCCCCAACACCTTGGTTGCTGCTACTCCTGCTGCTGCAGCAACCCCTTGGGGGGGGAGGGGGCCTGCTGGCCCTCTCCCCAGAGGAGGCGTGTGAGGAGCCCCTACTCCAGCCGCTGCTGTGACCACCACCATCTGTGAGGGGTCCTGCCTGACCACCGGACCACCGCCTGGAGTTGCTGGAGCTGCCCTATTTGCTGCCAGGAAGCTTCTGGAACCCAGGGGAGGAAGAACCAGGAAGACCGTCGGCTGCTGAGGGAGCGCAGAGACTCTGCAGACCACCGTGGAGGGGGCCTCCTAGAACTGAGTATGTTTCGAACTGTGCTCTCGTGGTGGGGGTATTGACTGTGTTTGTAGGGGCACAGGGGGTGTGGCATAGAGCCCGCCCCCTGGTTCATCTGTGCCCCCCCAACCCCCACCACCACCGCTGCCCCCTCCTCCACCACCACCACCTCTGCTGCCTGCTCACCGTCTGCCCTGGTTCCTGCCTCTGGACTCAGCTGCTTGCCTGGCTAGCCAAGCCCGTTTCCACCTTTTGGGCCTGAAGCAGCGGCCAGCCCAACTATTGACTTTGCATGAGCGCACGTGGGTGCACGTGCCCCTCCCCATACCCCTTGGACTGACCCTCCCCCTCCATCAGCACACCCCTTGCTTTGTCCTTTGCCACCCGCCCCATTTCCCCTTGCAGCTATCTGGGCCCCTCTCCTTTTTTGGTCCCAGCCCCTTGCTAGTTTCAGTTTTGCCCGCCCCGCCCCTCTCCCTCTGCAGCCTTGTTTGTTTGCCCTGCCCTAGCCCTGAAACTAGTCCCTTGGTTTTTTGCCCCATTCCCAGTTGGTTGTCTCCCTCCCCCTGAAGCTCCATTTGCCCTGATTAGCCCCCCGCTTTCGTGAACCCACGCCCCCTCCCATGCGCTTGTGCCCCTCCCCTGTTTAGTTTTGCTCCTATCTCACTGCACCCCCATGCTGTTATATCATCCCCTCCCCAGTGCAACAAGAGGAGCCGGATTTCCCATCTTGTGTCGGTGACTGAACCCTACCCCCACACTAGTCCGAGATAACCCTGAACCCTGTCCCCACTTTTAGTGCCCTCCTCCCCTGCCTGCAGCCTAGCAGGGAGGAGTGGTCACCCCAATTCCTCTCCCCGCCCCCTCTCAAGAGTTTTCCCTTCCCGCCCTGTTCATCATGGCAGGCGATATGGAGGGAGAAGCCCCTCCAGATGGCATGGCTGCCCCACCTCCGCCCGTTCCCCCGTCGCCCTCCCTAGCCTCCACCTCGACCGCCGCTGCCGAACCACCTGCTCTCGCCCCCGCTGGGGCACCGGCAGCGGCGGACACTGAAGAGACCTCCGCTGCTGCCACGTCCCTCGCCCCCCATGATCCTGGGGGAGCCCCCCCAGCCGGCAGGAAGGGCCAGGGTAAAAAGAAGGGTAAGGGCCCCGCGACAAAGGCCAGACCCTCCATGGCAGAGGCAGCCACTACTGCTGCGGCCCTGCCACCGGCCGCGGCGCCCTTCCCTGCTGTTCCCTCTACCAGCTCTGCGGGTGTCCCACCCCCGGCCCCCAGAGCGTACGCCCAGGTGGCGGCAACCCCCCCACCTGCCGCAACGTCACCTAACCCGCCCACCGCCTCAGCTACCATCTATAGCGGCCGGGGCCCCTTTCCCACCTTGACCAGGAGGCATGGCGTCCGTTGCCTCCTGGTACCCGCCTCGCCCCACGTAGAAACGTATGTGCGGGCGTTGGCGAGGGTGGTGGGGCCCACGGCCATCGTAGCGGCCTCCAAAATGTACGGGAAGGTAGTCTTCTTCCTCGCATCGGAGGCCGCGGCCCAAGAGGCGGTGGAGAAGGGCCTGGCGGTGGGGGGCGTGTTCGTCCCATTAGAGCCGTTGGAGGACTTGGGCGTCCGCCTAGTCCTCACTTCCGTCCCTCCCTTCCTCCCCAATGCCGCCCTGTTACCTGCCCTCTCCGCCCTGGGGAGACCCATCTCTGTAGTCAGCCCTCTCCCACTGGGCTGCAAAGACCCCGCCCTCCGTCACATCCTCTCGTTCCGCCGGCAGGTGCAGCTCCAAATGCCCCCGGCGGCACGTGACGGGGAGGCGCTCGAGGGGTCCTTTATGGTCCCCTATCACGGGGCCCGTTACCGGGTGTATTATTCCACGGGGGAGGCCCGGTGCTACCTCTGCCGGGCGATGGGACACGTCCGGAGGGACTGTCCCTTGGCCCGGCAAGGAGGAGCATCCGAGACCCCCGAGCCCCGGCAGGGCGTCGGCCCCGTCATCGCCGGCGCCCCTGTATGCCCGGTGCCCAGAGCCGCCCCTCCTCCTTCCCAGTCTACCGCTGTTCCCACTCGGGCCCTGGGAGTACCTCCCCCAGTGAGCCCAGATGAGCGGGAGAGGCCCACTGCGAACAGTCTGCTGAGGCCTGTGGAGGAGGGTGAGGCAGGGATATCGCCGGGCGTGGGAAAGGGCCCGCCCCAGAGAGACTTTTCTCTCCCTTATGCTGCCCCACCACTACCTCCCCGAGTCCCTAAGAAATCATCCCTCCCCCCTGACCCGACCCTTACTAGCCAGCCCCCAGATGATGCCATGGAGGGCTGGGCCTTAGTACAGGGGAAGCGGGGCAAGCGGAAGGCTCGAGCCCCGCTCCTTTCCACCGATGCGGAAGCCCCCCGGAAAACCAGGAAGGGGGGAACTGATGCCGAGCCTTCCGCTTTGCCCCCGAGCGGCTTTTGTCCGCCAGACCCGGCTGGGAAAGACGTGGCAGCACCGGAAGGTATTACCGCCCCTCCCTCGGGAGCCCCTGATAGAGCCCCTTCTGTCCCTTTTGTCGACCCTGCGCGCCCCAACCCGAGCATCGCTTCAAGTGCCGGTGGGGAGAACCCTGGGGTGGCAGAAGGTGACCTGCCCTCCATCTACGAGGAGATCGAGGCCCTGGGTCTGACCCCAATCACCCAGGGGGAGGATGACCCTTTACCAGCAGGACTCGATCTCAATGACCTCACCCCGGTGCCCCTTTCCCCCCTTTCCCCATGCTCCCTCCCCTTGACCGCCGGTTCCGCTCCCACCTCCGAGGATCCCCTGGGCTCTTCCACCTGCCCGGTCGCAAGTGACACCTCGCTGACGGCCGCCAAGCCTCCTGAAGCGACGGCCGGTGCCCTGCGGCCGGGACCCGAATCCCAGGGGGTACCCCTCATTGGGGTGGGACAACAGTTCTCCTTCCCAGGCGGGGACCCCGCAAATATCTGTCCACCTCCCGGTGCCGTGGCTGTAACACAAACCATCATGCTAGAGCCCGGCATCGTGGGGGGTCCCCTTCCCAATTCCCAGATCCCTCAGCCACACCAAGAGAGGCCACCTCCCAGTGGCCCAGCTCCTGCGGCTCAGGATCCTCTACCCGTTCCTCAGCCCGGCCCTGCTCATGTCCCCCTCCCTGCCCCTACTTCTGATCCCTGCCCCGCCCCTGATGCCATCCCAATCTCCCACACCTCCCATGATGACACTGCCGCCTCTGGGCCTGTCTCCCTCCCCTTCTCGGAGGATGGCCCCCAGGGAGCGGCCCCAGTATTTCCTCGTCCCGACCCACCAGAGGCTGCTCTTCTCCCTCCGCCGCCTCCCCCAATTAAGCCGATTTTCGGATTGGGCCCTAAGGTGCCGGCCCAGCAGGAGCTGCGTCGAGGGTCCGCCCCTTGCCTGTCTGTTTCGGTGGGCCATAGGGCTGTGCCCGGGGCCCCTTCTTTCGATAGCCGGGAGCCAGTAACCCCGGCCCCCAATACGCTGCGAGAGGAGCTGCGGGAGTTCCTGGAGGACGTCCGGGGCTCCCGCAACAAAGTACAGCTCGCTCTCCAGCGATGGGGGGATTTCCACCAAATCCTCCGGGCCGCAAGGGCCCTCATGGGGGAGGGCAAAGGGACTGGGAAGCAGGCCGCCACGGCCTACCAACGGGTCCGCCTTTTCCGTGACTCACTACTCGCCTACGGGGTGGGTCACGGATTGTTACGCGGCCCAATGGGGGCCGTGAGTGACTCTGCCAGCAAGGATCCCCTCCAGTCCTCCTCATGGCATCTCTCCTCTTCGCAACATTGAACACCCGGGGCTGTAGGATGGGTCTCCGCAGGAGCCAGGTGCTCTCCTTCCTTCGGGAGGGGGGGTACTCTGTAGTATTCCTGCAGGAGACCCATACAGATCCAGCCGCTGAAGACAGCTGGCGGCTGGAATGGGGGGACAGAGTCTACTTCAGCCATCTCTCTGTTCGCCAGGCTGGAGTGGCGACCTTGTTCTCCCCCGACCTACGGCCTGAGGTGCTGGGGTTTGCTGAGGCTGTGCCGGGCCGCCTGCTGCACCTACGGGTCCATATGGAGGGGCTCGTGGTCAATCTCATCAACATCTATGCCCCGACACCGGGCCCGGAACAACTTCGTTTCTATCAGCAGGCGTCCACCTTCCTCGGCACCTTGGATCCTCGCGAGTGCCTGGTCCTGGGCGGGGACTTTAACAACACCCTTGAAAAACGGGACCGCTCGGGGATCGAGCAGTGCCCGGCCGCAGCGGACGTCCTCAGGGAGATTGTCAAACATCACTCCCTGGTGGACGTCTGGCGCGACCACCACCCGGACGACAGCTCAACCTTCACCTTTGTCCGGGTGGAGGCCCATCGGTCACACCACTCCCGGTTGGACCGCATCTATTTATCACGTTTTCACCT
Organism: Macrochelys suwanniensis; assembly: GCA_033296515.1. Lineage (NCBI taxonomy): Eukaryota > Metazoa > Chordata > Testudines > Chelydridae > Macrochelys > Macrochelys suwanniensis. The sequence goes on along the minus strand of CM065780.1, from coordinate 26,803,462 downwards.
TTCGCGGGCCCACTCCTCCAGCATCCGGCCGGCCCCGTTCTCTGATCATCATCTCGTTACCGTGACGGCCTCTCTCTGCGCGGAGAGGCCGGGGCCGGCCTATTGGCATTTTAATAACCTTTTGCTGGAGGATGTGGGTTTCGTGGCGTCCTTCCGGAAGTTCTGGCTGGCCTGGCGAGGGCAGCGGCACGCCTTTCCCTCGGCGCGGCGATGGTGGGATCTAGGGAAGGTACACGCCCGGCTCTTCTGCCGTGACTACACCCGGGGCGCCAGCCGACGGAGGGATGCGACGATAGGGCAGTTGGAACGGGAGGTCTTAGAGCTGGAGAGGCATCTGGCCGCCAGCCCTGAGGATCCATCCCTCTGTGGGGCGTGCCGGGAGAAGCGGGAGGAGCTCCGGGAACTCGAAGATCATCGGGCCCGGGGCGCCTTCGTTCGATCCCGCATCCGTCTCCTTCGGGAGATGGATCGCAGCTCCCGCTTCTTCTACGCCCTGGAGAAAAAGAGGGGGGCTAAGAAACACGTCACCTGTCTCCTCGCAGAAGATGGCACCCCCCTCACGGATCCGGTGGAGATGTGCGGGAGGGCCAAGGCCTTCTACGCGAGCCTTTTCTCCCCGGATCCGACCGATCCTAACGCTTGCAGAGTGCTCTGGGATGAACTCCCTACGGTCAGCACGGGCGACCGAGACCGGCTAGAGCTGCCTCTCACTCTGGCCGAGTTCTCGGAAGCCCTCCGTCGCATGCCAACTAATAAATCTCCGGGACTGGACGGGCTGACCGTGGAGTTCTACCGCGTGTTCTGGGACGTCCTCGGCCCAGACCTTGTCACCGTCTGGGCCGAGTCCTTGCAGGGCGGGGTCCTCCCTCTTTCGTGCAGGCGAGCCGTGCTCGCCTTATTGCCGAAGAAGGGGGACCTCCGCGATTTACGGAACTGGCGTCCCGTCTCGCTCCTCAGCACGGACTATAAAGTCGTAGCAAAGGCCATCTCGCTGCGGCTTGGGTCCGTGCTGGCGGACGTGGTCCACCCAGACCAGACCTACACCGTCCCGGGCCGCACCATTCTCGACAACCTGTATCTGGTCCGGGATCTCTTGGAGCTTGGGTGTAGGGATGGTCTGTCGTTCGCCCTTCTGTCTCTGGATCAGGAGAAGACGTTCGACAGAGTGGATCACGGGTACCTCCTGAGCACTCTGCGAGCATTTGGCTTTGGGCCCCAGTTTGTGGGTTTTCTCCAGGTGCTGTACGCCTCCGCAGTGTGTCTGGTCAGGCTCAACTGTACCCTGACCAAGCCGGTCAGCTTCGGGCGAGGAGTACGGCAGGGGTGCCCCCTCTCGGGCCAGCTGTACGCTCTGGCAATCGAGCCCTTCCTTTGTCTCCTCCGCAGGAGGTTGACGGGGTTGGTGCTCCAAGAGCCGGAGCTGCGGCTGGTCCTGTCGGCATACGCCGACGATGTGCTCCTCGTGGTCCAGGACCCGGGCGACTTGGTGTGGGTGGAGGCTTGCCAGACGATCTACTCGGCGGCCTCCTCTGCCCGGGTCAACTGGATCAAGAGCTCTGGCCTGGTGGTAGGGGACGGGTGGCAGGCGAGCTCTCTCCCACCCGCGCTTCAGGCCATCAGGTGGAGCGTGGGTCCGCTGCTCTATCTCGGCGTTTACCTTTTTGCCACACATCCATCCCCGCCAGATAACTGGCAAGGTTTAGAGGGCAGGGTGATAGAGCGGATCCGGAGATGGACAGGACTACTCCGGTGCCTCTCCTTTCGAGGGAGAGCACTGGTAATCAATCAATTAGTCCTGTCCATGCTCTGGTACCGGCTCAACACCCTGGTCCCGGCCCCGGGTTTCCTGGCCAACCTCCGGACGTCGATTCTGGAGTTCTTTTGGTCAGGACTGCACTGGGTCTCTGCAGGGGTTCTCCATCTTCCTCTGGAGGAGGGTGGGCAGGGCCTGAAGTGTCCACACACTCAGGTCCATGTCTTCCGTCTCCAGGCCCTGCAGAGGCTCCTTTATGGTGCAGGTAGTCCGGCGTGGAGCGTATTGGCGCACGCCTTCCTGCGCCGTTTCCGAGGGCTCCGATATGACCGGCAGCTCCTTTATCTCCATCCGAGAGGTCTTCCGCGAGACCTCTACGGGCTGCCGGTCTTCTATCAGGACCTCCTCCAGACCTGGAAGCTATTCTCAGCGACCAGGTCCGTGGCGGCCACCGAGGGGGCAGATCTCCTCGCGGAGCCCCTGCTACACAACCCCCAGCTCCGTGTGCAGGTGGCGGAGTCCCCCTCGGTGCGCCAGAGGTTGGTCCTGGCAGAAGTCACTAGGGTCGGAGACCTCCTGGACTACGACCGGGGAGATTGGCTGGATCCCCTGACACTTGCTCAGCGCATGGGGCTCTCCAGACCTCGTACTCCCCGGCGCGTACTTCAGGAGGTGAAGGCTGCTTTGCCGCCCGCTGCTCGGGTTTACCTCGACCGGGTCCTGCGAGAGGGTACACCCTGCCCTCCCTTCACCCCAAGCCCTCCGGACCTTTTTATTGGGGCCCTGCCCCGTGGACCCAACCGGGTCCCCTGTCCCTTCACGGTGAGCCGGCTGCACGAACTGCAGCCGGTCCGCTTCCAGACCGCGCCAAGGAAACATCTATACACGCTCGTGCTCCACACCCTTCATCTCCTCACCCTCACGTCCCGCCCCGATACGAAATGGCGAGACCTCCTGCCACCTCTAGAGGGTGAGAAGCCCCGGTGGGCCAGCCTTTACTCCTCCTTAGTCCCAAGGCCCGCCGGGGATGTCAGTTGGCGGCTCCTTCACGGAGCCGTGAGCATGGGCGTGTACTTGGTGCAGTTCACCCCAATCCCCGACACATGTCCCTTTTGCGGCGTGAGGGAGACCCTGGCGCACATTTATCTGGAGTGCGCCAGGCTGCAGCCCCTGTTCCGGCTCCTCTTAGACATTTTGTTGAGGTTTTGGTTGCACTTTTCCCCTCACCTTTTTATTTATGCACTTCCAATCCGCGGCCCCATGAAGTCACGGGACCTCCTGGTCAACCTCCTCCTGGCCCTAGCTAAACTGGCCATCTACAAGACCAGGGTGGGGAGGTTGGCCGATGGAGGCTCCTGTGACTGTGGGGCCTATTTTCGATCCTCTGTTCGTTCACGCATCCGGGCAGAGTTCCTCTGGGCAGCGTCCACTGGCTCCCTCAACACCTTTGAGGAGCAGTGGGCGCTGTCCGGGGTTCTCTGCTCGGTGTCCCCATCTGGTTCGCTTTGTTTGACCCTTTGACCGCACTCCCGTTCCTGTTTTTTCATTTTTTATCCCCCAGACTCACTTGGTATCCAGGTCCTGTGGATCCCTCCCCTTAGGCTGAAGGGGGGGATCCTTTAGCAGTGGGCGGGCTTTGCACGCCCACTTCCCGGATCCCAATAGGAACATACTGGTTCCTTACCACTTTCCTATAGCCCTCTGGCCTTGCCCCGTCACAAAGTGTAGCAAATAAAATTGCCTTGGCATGGAAGTGACTAGGTGTACTCTGAAAGCAAAGCATAATTTCTCTGCAAAGTTTGGAGAAGTTTAGTCAAACTCTTTTTGGATTCTGGTTATTACCCTGATTTGAAATTGCGGTCTCTCTGTCTCTCTAGCAAAAAAAAAAAAAAAAAAAAGCGGGGGGGAGGGAGGGGCTTGCAACTATACCTTCAAACTTTCAATATACTTACATTTCCTTAAAATGTGTGTGTAAACTAGATTTGAAAACAAGTTGCAACTAAACACAAGTTATTCATGACTATTGCATTTAATTGTAACAGTTACAGACTTACCTTAGCAGGTTGCTCTCTAATGGCTGGTTGTCTCTCAAAAAGAGAACATAGGCTTCTTCCATTCTTTACCCATGTAACAGAGATTTCCCCTTAGCTTAAGTAGAGACCTGTAGACTGCAGTAGTGGGATTCTGGAATTCCAAGGACAAAATAAAATGGGTCCTCTTTTCTTTAGGTTAAAAAGTAGCCTCCATGCCTGAAGATCTTCCAAATGCCAGCAGCCACTGAGCCTTGTTCTGCATGGACTACACTTCTGATTTAAGTTTCTGAAATCTGTACACATTTTCAAATTAGACTAAGATTAAAAAATATGTGTAAAAGTAGGAAAAATAAACACATTTTTCCTTTACTACTGAAGGATATTCAACAAATGCTTTTTATGGTGAAATGATATATCCAAAAAGCATTTTTAATCATCCTTTATTTGTATTTCTTTAAACATTTTTGCATCAAAACACTCCAGGTCTAGAACTAAAGTGTAATAATTCATGCCTAAGTGCTGCATTGGTGTTTGGCTTTCAGCTCTGTGCTGAATAGCACATCAGGAAATATGGCTCATAATTCACTTCTTGTTGCTTAATTTACTTCCATATCATGGTAACAACTTTTTGCATCAGCAAATGTGATCCCAATAAAATGACATAAAATGTTACCACCATTTCTCTTATATGCACAGAAAGACAGCAAGATAATGATATTCCTATCGTTAAACTACAGGGGAAAAATTCCAAAAGTAAATGCTGCTTGAGTGAGGTTAACTTGTCTTGTGCATTCTGTGCTATTTTATATGTGAATAAGGGTGTGTGTGTTCTTTACATTCAGTAATGGGGAAAGGAATAGAAAATATGACACGCATACAGCTTGGCTGCACTAATATTGCCAGAGCAACCCAAATTTGGGGAATTTCCTGACGTTTGAGCCCTTGAGCTCACAACCTTATCATTGTATTCCCTACTCCAGCCCCTCGTCTCTCCCTAATTCAGTCACCTAGAGTTTTTTCTCTCTGCCGCTGAAATACAGAAAATCTGGAGGTAATCAGTTTCCACATCTTACATAAGAGCCATAACCTCTTGCTTCATTGTTATTTGCTGGTTCAGTTTGCACACCTCCGCTGCCTTTTCCTACAGAGCTTTCACATTTCTTTCTTTGCAGCTATTCTCCATACAATAGTTGCGTATCAAGCTTTACTGACAGAACCTGACCATCCTTTGAATCTGCACAAGTAGGATCCAATCCTGCAGCCCTTTATCGAATCAAGCAGGTGGAAGAGGCCATTAACTAGTTTCCCGTGCATATGCAGAGTATCTGTATTTAAGACTCAAATCCTGGGGAGCAGCACATAGCCTGAGAACCAAGCTGTGCACTGCTTTGCTACACCAGAGGTGGGGGAAGGCATTTTTTCCCCAGTGGAGAGTAGGAATTTGCTCCACAGCCATTACTTCAGCAACCTTCACTATTCCAACCTGCTATGCAGAGAAAAGAATGGGAGAATACTTTTAGCAGTGGATCTTCTCTGCACCTGGACCCACCACTCACATATCCAAGTCCCACTTGCCTCTGTGTATGGATCTGTAGGAAACCCTCTCGCCACTAAGCACATCATGCGGGGGGGTGCGTCACTCTCCACAACCTTGACCTAGTGCCATTATGGAAGGAACCCCAGATCTGTAGAGGCAGGACTTGCCCTCAGGGGCACAACTGTAGTCCTAAGGAAATGTTCAACTGGACAGGCTCTGTATACAAGTTTCAACCTATTATATTTTTGTTACATGTTAAACCATTTCATTTTAAACATGCAAAAGCACTTCATCAATGGAGACTATGATCTATGCCAGGCTTCAGGCTATTTTGCTATAGCCCTGGTAAAGTGCGGTTAGAATATCTTCACATGAAAGCAAGAATATATTTTCACCCTCCCCACACTCCAGAATGGCTGAAGAAATACTGCTCAATTTTTTTAAATTCAGCTTAGAGCAGACACGAAACCTGGACAATTTCAGTTCAAAAGAGGAATGTGCCAGAAAGTGACTAACATGTGAAAACAGACAGTTGTAAGTGAAGCTGTTTTGCAACGTTAAGCTTTATAGAGTACATGAGGGTGTGTGGAGTCAGACAAGGATTTTGTCTTTAATCCTGCATGTGGGGAGACCCCTGCCCTGATTTCAGTGGGGCTCTGCATAGAATCAGTTTCAGAATCAGGGCCAGAATCCTTATATCACCACAGACCAATATATGTTCTAGCAGGCTTGGGACCTCTGTTGGCATTCATGTGGTATGGCTATTATCCATGACCAATCAGATTATGAGGGCTATCCCAAATGCGTGGCTAACTTTACATCATTATGCTCCATCGCATGTTTTGCTTAAGTATTAATTTAGAGAAAAGCATTTATAGGAAATTCTTTTGAATATTTTAATGGTGTTTTATTTTTCATATTCCTGTGCCTTGTAAAACCAAGCTTCCATATTTAAAGCCTGGGGGTGCCAGAAAAAGTGAATCAATTTTTAAAACTTGTAAAAAGATCAAAAATAGCTTTTCTGTATACCATTGGCTTGAATTTAAACATCAGTATCTCGTGAAACACCAACCAACAAAGGCTACATAGTCACGGAGCGCGTCACTCACCACCGGACTGGCACCTCCTCCAGGTTGCTCTGAGGATTAGCTCGAGGTTGACACCCTGTCCGCAGTCTGCACACCATCACTCCTTCTCTGCAGTCTACCAGCAGCCCCTCTCACAGCATCAGGATCCTCAGCATCCTCTTCGAGGCTCAGTCCTGTGGCCTGGTCACTTTCCGTGTTCCCTCCTTCTGGGGGAGGCTTAGCTCCTCAGTAGTCCTGCCACTTCCCCAGTGGGGAGTGGGCACCTTTCTTCTTTCATCCTTAAATAAGGAAAAGCTGACTGGCTAAACCCAAAAATATCCCTGAGCGGGCAGAGAGAAAGAAAAGCCAATGAGGAAAGCATTGATGACAATCCGAGCTTGCTGCACCTTCCGTAGCTAAAAGAAAGTGGAAAGCTTGGTGCATCTCTGGTGGCTAGAAGGAGGGAAATGGCTGCTAGATCACTCCCTCTTTTATACCCTCAGATTCCCCTACAAGGAGAGGTTAAGGGATGGACAAGTATCCCCATCAGATGTTGCTTTTCAAGAGATTTCATGGCTTGATGCCAGGGCGTGCCAATTCCATAAGTGGAAAAAGCAGAGGCAACACTCTCAAACAACATTATTAGAACCCTCACATTGGGGGCAACTCCACTCTCTACCCTGTACCCCATGTACTGTGACTATATTGAGTGCATACGATACATGTACACACACACACACACACTGTGCATACATATAGTAGCTATGTGTGTAATACACACACAAGGTGATATTCCTTAAAGAATTACCAAAGTACAAAGATTGCTAAACTGGTGATATTTTTGGTCATTTTAGTAGTACAAGAATAACTTTCTGGAATCTGAACAAATAAAGGGATGGCTTTTCTGCCCCATCCTCATGCACGTTCAAACTTGAACACATCTGCCACCCCAATTTTTCTTTTTAAAAAAAACTGTTTTAAGTCCTGCAGGTGTGACTCATGGGGATAGAACATCTGTGATTCACAGGAGAAAATGGAGAAGAATATATGCAAAGCTAGCAGATGATATCAGCTGCTAGCATGTAACAACCATTGCACTGCTTAGCAAAGCTTCACAAATTCACAAATTATAAATATGCAGCTTAGAGACCAGTACATTTTTCCAGCTGCACATGCCTAGCTTCTGCAATCTAATCTGGACATTTGCTAACTGCACATACTGTTTCCTATACATTGAGAATTATTCTACAATCTACCAGCATGTTCTTCATTTACTGTTTGATATGATCTCCAAACCAGAGAGAATTCTTTGGTATTTAGACAAGAGAGTGCCAATAGTCTTCCTTATCAAAAAGATTATAAAATTAAACTTAAAAAAGATTAACAAGCTTTGATAGTGTTACCTATATTGTAAAACAAACTGTAAATTACTGTACACGAGCCAAAAATCTGCTGTTGGTTACACCCATGCAATCTTTTCGCATATTCAGCACTTCTAACTCAGCCGAAAATCATGTTGGTGTCAATGGGACAGAGCCCGAAGCCCTTCCTCAGGCAAAATGGCTATTAATTTCATTGTGTTCTGCCTGCAGAATGCTGCAAATATCCTCATGTATAACTCGTTAAGTGATATGCCCAACATTTAAACACCTAAATAAAATGATCTGATTTTCAGAAGTACTGAGTACCCACAACTGCCACTGAAGTTAATGTTAAGCACTTTTTGAAAAATCTGGTCATTTATATTTAGGTTTCTACATTTTAGTGTTAGGATATGGTATTCAAAATAACCTAACTGATTTAGGAGTACAAGTTCCACTGAAAGTCAGTGGGATTTGTGCCTCTATAGCACTTAAATGCTTTGGAAAATTCCACTCTTAAGCATTTAACTTTAGATCATCTTTTTTGAAATGCTTGGCCTATAATAACCTACAGCAGGCCTGCACAACATGCGGCCCGTGTGGGCTCACTGTGCGGTCCGTGGTGTGTGTTGGGGGGTGAGTAGGTGGGCTTACTGTGCGGCCCAAAATCTGGGAAAGTGTCCGTTGGTCCTTTTTGCTGCTTGTCTCTGGGCTGGGGGTTGTCCCAATGCTGCAAAGAGGGTGTTCCCAAAGGAAGGTGCTTGCTTCTAACCCCCGAGGCCATCAGTATGTCTGCTCTTCTCTAGTCAGCCCACTTGACAAGTTTGATTGTCCTTGGTCTGGTTCCCATCCCCTCTCCCAGGGTTGCAGCTGTCTGGAGGTGCCTGCCTTCCACACCTTCCTCATTCACATCCGATTCATTCAACAGGGCAATTGAATACAAAGTGGGGGGAAGATCTTATTCTACTTCTAGCAAAAAGACATTTTTCTTTTACCTTAATTATACTACCTTAGGGGCCCGCTATAACATATTACCAAGGTTCAATACAAAGTCATATAAAAGTTATACAAAAATGCATAATGCAGAGATTTATCTACAACTGCATTGATTGACTGTTGTGAACAGTAATATAGTGACCCCTGGGGGGGTGAAGAGGGGTGTGATGCTGGGGCAGAGCAGGGAGGGGGCGGGTCCTATTTTACTGCTGTGATCTGGTCACCCTATGCGCGCTGTTTCTTTCCCCCTCTACAGGCTTTCACACCCCAGCGCTGGGGAAGGAGAGGTTGTTTCCGCAGGGTGGGCGGCCCTGGGTGGGGGGGGGAGAGGTGTTTCCGTGGGGCCGGGGGGTTTCGGCCCTCAGCTGTTTTCTTTGGAGTAATATGGCCCTCGCCGCTTTACGAGTTGTGCAGGCCTGACCTACAGTGATAAACATTTAAAAAGTCAACAGTGACCTCCAAGATACCACAATTACTCTTTTTAAAAAAATAAGATATGGGAATATTGCAATACCCAAGATATTACAGTGTGATAACTTCTGGTAACTGCTGGTAAATGATGAGTTTTTGATGGTAACCATTACATCAATAATCAGACTTTCAGAACTGATTACGTATGTTTCATGCCCTGTATGTAGAGTGCTGCTGTAAATATATTAGACATTAATATTTAATCCTCAGCTTATTTTTTCCTTGAAACTTAATTTAAGTAATTGAAAATATACAAATGGTGTTGAAAACCTAACTTCCAGTATGTTAATATCTGTAACAGCACTGAGTATCTAGGAAATAATACTAATTTAAAAAGAGGTATTAAAAGATTGTCAGTTTAAAAAACTCTTTTCTATAAGTGGATGTAATTCCACTGGAGCCAGATGAACTTGGCATTAAAAGTACTACATGGTTATCTATTTTCTTAGCTCCTATTTTGTCATTTTATGGAATTCAAGAAAAAGGGTCTTGCAATTATTATGCATGAAGGCCAAAGCTCCTTTTTTGTAATAAAATAGCAAATCTTGGGGGTTTTTTTCAGCAAACTGTATTAACCACCCCACTTCTGAGTTATGCATAATTTTTGGATGGGATGATATCAAGAAAGCCTACAAGAATTATACTGCTAAGAGGTCCCATTGAAGAGAGAAAAGACACCCTTTTGGGAAAGATGAAGGGCGCTGCAGTACCATGTGCTCCAGTTTTTGTAGTAGCTACTCACAAAATACAAAAAGTGTTCAGCAAGCTTTCCCAGCCCTTTTTGTCTGACTACAGCCACATCTCTCCACTCTTTGCAAATTTCACCCAGATTCTTAGGCTTAAGGAGCCACTGATGTAGCAAAATCTAAATGACTCCAAGTGCTGATTTCAGGTGGCAGAAAATGACTGCTCCTGAAAGCTGAGTAATTTACCATCCATTTTCTGTAATAAGTTGAAGTCTGCTGCTTATGTGTGGTAGCATACATAGTACTTTGACATTACCTTAACTCTTAACATATTTCTTCTGATGACACTTCCTGTTGGGAAATCTGTGGATCTTCTGCACACATCCATATGGCAATGGACATTGGCAATGTAGCGTAGCAAGGCCATTGGGGCTACTCACATGCTTAAAGTTATGCCTGTGTTTAAGTAGTTTTCTGCATCCAGGCCAGAATGCTCAGAATGGGCAGCTGTTATTCACATGAGTAGTTTCATGGAATTCGGTGGAATTATCCATGTGACTAACTGTTCCCCAATGTGAATAAGGGGTTTCCAATAGTGCACAATGTACTATAATTACAGTGTAACACTGACATGCAATATTAATCCCGTAATATATCAATGTTGCTTCACAAAAAATCAACAGTAACTGATAACTTTTATAATGTCAATATTGATAGTGTTTATACGTTTTTTTTAAATGTGGTGAATTAATTCAGACTATTCTGAGAAGGCATACATGTGCCGACAGTTCTGATGCTACTCCATCTTTGTGTTTATTCAAAACTACATTCATTCCGCTTTAAGTTTAGGAGGTTTTAAGGGCTTGTCTGCATGGTGCAGCAGTGTGCCTAGAGGGTTGTGAATTCTAAAATGCACCAATATGCGGTACACTGACTGGCCCCAGTAGACCTTATGGGCACACATTAGAAGCTCCCTAGTATGAACAAACATGGTGGTGCACTTTAGAATTCATGTCCTTCTGGGGCACATTGCCACACCGGGTAGACAAGCTCTTAGTTTATAAAATCAATGGCTCCCATTTGCCTCTACTTAATGTAGGAGTTGGACCTTAGCACTCATCTGAAATCCAACCTTGCCTCACTTTAAAAATCCTGCTATGCTTTTTTTGACCCATACACCATGAATTACAAGAAGCTCCACATTAGCATATGATAAGGCTGTGACAGTTTTAAACAGATTGCTTTCACGAACACTAATAAGAGCTGTGTGTGCTGATCAAGAAAAAAAATATACCTCCTAGTTGTGAGCATCCCAAGAATGCATCTCCTCTGATTGAGGTGAACACTTGAAATATTTCTGCTGTCACTTGCAGTCAAAAGAAAACCTTCCAGAAGAGGGATATGTTCCCACTCTACATTGCTATTTATTAAACAGTCCTAGCAAGATGCATTATATCAACTTTTTTATGGTTATTGTATTTGTAACAACAGTTTTATATCATCATACTAACCCAAAATTGTTTGGGTTGTAGTTTTTTCTGTCTGCTTAAAATATTTTAAATATGAATCAAACAGATCATAGATACTGTGCAATTTGGGCATAAAGAAAAACAGTTCAACCGAGAAAAAAATCCCAATGCAGAGCTGAAGTGGAGTCCCACTGTCAGTGGTCTCCCAGGAAACAGAAATGACAGTTTCTTTGGGTTGGGAGTCTACCAGAGCATTGACACTGATGGGTGAATTTCACCCAAAATGTACATTTCAGTTCTGAAATTGCACCCTTCATTGACATTAATTACACTCTTAATATGGGCCCAAGTGTTATTTGGGAAGCATTAAAAACCACATGTAATATGTAATGGCTAAAAGTGCGGTTATGGTTAGAAAATGACTATGTGAAACTGCCATCTTTTAAGTCAACAGATCTTCTCACTGTGAGCGTTCTGACTTATACTGCTTTGTGTTCTGATCATAGTATGTTTTTACTTCTTTTTTTACTATTGTTCATCCTGCCAAGCCAATCCAGCTATGGGAGAATGAGCTGGATTCTAGCTAATTTATCATTTGCAGAATGCTTAATTTAGTTTCAACTGCAGAATGCATTATTGAGCTGCATGAATAAACTAGAGAAAACACCAGTTGACTTTCAGATCCCAGGTTGAGTTTCCAGAGATGAAAGTTAGGGGGAAAATTGTTTTAAATTAAGCAAATTTGATCTGAAAGTCAACAAGGAACTGATATGGACGTCAACAGCCATCTTTGCAAAGTTTAACTGCACTTTACATTTGTATGATGTTATCAGCTCTTACAGAAGAAAGACAGAACACTACAATTTGAAGTCTTAGGATGTAAGAATTGATATTAGGATGCATGGAACAGGCACTGTACTCTTCTACTGACTCACTGTGTGATCCTGGGCAAGTCACTTAAGTTATCCCAAGGTGAGCACAGACAAAATTTCTAATCACTCTTGAAAATGTTGGCCTTGAACTCTGTATACCTCTGTTTCCCTATCTGTAAAACAGATGATCTCTTTGTCTTTGTAAAGTGCTTATGGACAAAATAAGCAACATACACTGACCTTAAACATTTCTTTCTAGTTTTAAAGACATTACAGCTTTCAGAACCATTTGCTGCACTTAAAGTGGAGAATACTGCTAGAAGCAGTGAGATCTCCAGAAGCAGAATGAACATTTTAAGCACACCTACTGTGAGTGCTAACTATATAAAGGTGAGTAAAACAGACTGGTTTTCAATACAAGATGCATCATGTCATTTTAGATTCTGTAAGCCTACATTCTGTTGATCTGGGATCTTTAATAGTTTGTTAATTTAAACAATTTTTTGAAAGTTTTGGGTCACCTTTATAACAGAACTCCACCTTTAGGAAACCTTAATACATGAATGCATATACAGTTGTTGACCCAAAAGAGGCAAACATTTGCCTTGTTGTGATATTGACTTTAATACGATAAGGTGAGATGTTTCCCTATTCCTACAATGAAACATTGTGGCAAGGTGACCTCAGTGCTCTACTGTAAATGTTTACATTTAGTAACTGCTAGAGCTGTGTTAATTCTGCAAAACATTTTCAGCTAATATTATCAGATCATATGTTAAAAGAAATTCGCCTCAGCTATACTCATGCCCCTTTTGTGTGTGTTATCCATGTGCACTCATGTGACTGAGTTTTGCTGGCAGTAATATTCACAGAAAGTGAATTTCAGCATTGCCTGCATATAAACTTACAGAACAGGAATTTTAAATGTATATCCAATGTGCATGAGTATTCATACTTATTCAAGTGTTTCTGTCTACATCCAATTAATAAGGAAGCCAACAGAGTAGTGCAGAAGGAAAGCCATCCTTGCAAGATTGCTTCTGCAGATCAGGTTTCTCCGTAGAAAGGGGCAATCAGGCCCTATGGGTGTGTAAAGTATATAAACACTACCAGCTTTCCAGTCTGCCAGCCAAAGGAGGTCTAGGATGCTGTATATAGATCTACAGCATCCAAATTATTAATTATTGCTTGAAAGGACGGAAGTACAGAAATTCTGAGTTAATGAAACACCAACAGTTCATCAAACTGTTACTCTAAGTTACTGCAGAGGTCTTTTAAGGGTATGCAACCTGGTATACAGGAGTTTAGGTGCATGTGATTCCCATTGATATCAATGGGGAATCACTCAACTAAACAGTGATTACCAAGGGTTAATGCCTCAAACAGTGCTTTGATGGATTTCATTTTGAATTTGCCTTGCTTTTTTCAAATGGAATTACATTCTTATTGCATATTTATTTTACTCTTGACATACTAATCTATGCCTATCCTGACTACATATTGGGCCAAATGTATTCCTGGTGTAACTCCACTGGTATCATTGAGGTTACATCAGAATTTGGCTTATTGGATTTAGGTAGAAGATTTATTTCTTAAATGTCCTCTCTTGAAAAATACGCAAAAATAAATCTCATCTGTCAAAATCAGTAAAAATAAAATTCCTCAGGTTATTTTTGTGAGTTCTCTAACAATGAAAGCATTTCTGTGCTGGCTAATCTTTTTTTCAAATCACATCAAAAAGCCATATAGAAAAAACCTTCATTTCACTGCAAAAATCTGTTTTCACAAGAAAGATAGAGAAACAATTTTTTCTAGTGAAAATTCTCAGTTTGGCTAGTGGCTGGTACATAAAACAAAAAAAACATTTGCAAAAGATCTAACTTGCAAATGCATGCGAATCAACATCGATCATTTTGCACAGCTCGAATCTCGCAACACTGCTGTGCTCAGATTTCAAACTCCATTGTAGTCGAATATTACCTCCCCTGCACACACACGGCATGTGCCTCTCTGTAAAACAAAGTCATTGGCTTCTAAAGCAAAGCCATTTTGAGTGAGAGTCAGATGTACATGTGGTCAAATTTTAGCATGTTTTGTACCTTTGAAAGCTGTGTCAGAAATTATGCTATCAAAAGACAAAAGGGGTAATGAGCAGACCTCAGTTTGTGAAGCACAGAATTACACATTCATTCAGTTTATGAAAAAAAGAGGAAAAAATGTTCTCTGGCAGATAGAACCCCGTGAACCTCCTTAATACCATATAGCAAGAGTACAGAGCATGCCATATGAGCCTCGCTGGGGAAATTCAAATAAGGAGCTCTAGCAGTGTAACGTGATTTGGCAAGAGCTGGATATGAATGCGGTTGTGAGGTCCCCACAAGCAACATATGCTTTTACTAAGCTGCAGTATTCCTTTCTTTCACAGTCTGAGCTTTTAAACCATTACTTTATATTTTCTAAGATTATATAGTTCTAAGCCAAACCAAAGTTGTTAACTCTGGATAAAACCATCATATTATGAAATTAGAGTTCATCCTGAGGAAGATAGAAAAAGAGGATATTTAAATCCGACCTCTAGAAAAAGAGGAAAGAAGGAGAAAAGTAAGATGGGGGGAAGGGGGAAGAGGGAGAAACAGACGTCTGCTTATGATTATGAGGTGAACTTTGAACTTTTCCTATTGTTCTGGCCAAGGATTTTTGAAAGTTAATGGAAAAAAAATCTGTTAAGGTATTTTAAAGGGTGTACTGGAATATACAATCCTTTTCCTTACTTCGCGGTTGAGAATAATGTGCATTTAAAAATTATAAGAAAAAAAATTCCTTCCAGATATAACTATTTTGAAACATGTCTCAAAACAACAGTTGCCCGTCTGGAATTTGAAAACAAAGAACTTTCTTTAATCTCTTCAGCTTCCCACCTGATGAGTGGGATGACGGTGCCGTCCGGTGAAGTTCAGACACGTCCTCAAATTGGTCTACATTTTTTCATTTCCTGTTTTCTTCATCAGGTGGAAGCTGACAGCCTTTCCTTTTTAAAATAAGATTAATTTTAACCGTGTAAATAATATCAGTTCTTAGGTTTTTTATTCATCCCCGCTCAGAAACATGCCAAGACAGGAGAGGCCTCTTTAAAGGACAAGCTGCTAGTATTACTGCAAAACCAGCAGAACAGTAACACTACCTCCATTTTCCCTTCCAGTGAAAATATCAACCACAGCTTTTATTCTTTAGCAGAGGGATAATATGCTGAAATGATGTACCCCAGTATGATCACTTGAAATTAAGACTGTGTTTCAGGAATAAGTGTCATGGGTCTTGAATGATGATCTGGGGCAGGTTTGGACATAGGATAAGCAGGCAACCCTATTGGGTGTCACAGAATGGACTGGGACCAGAGTGTTCCCTATGGCACCTGTACAGTCTTGCACCCAGTGTGGTCACTAACCCACTGGCCAGTCCTGTATCACTCTTCTCCTGTGGAGTTTACGCCTACTAGTCCCTTCCTGGCCCTGAAAGAAATGCCCCTGTTTCTTCTCAGTCATGTGTGGCAGGTGATTTGGGTCTCAAAGGCACTCCTGAGTCCTTTGTATTGCTTGTTTCAGCACCTCCTCTGACACATTGCCCAACCCGGTCCCACTGATTCTAGAAAGCATTTAGGAACTGTAGACAACTAAGCAGAAATAGGGACATATTTTAGAAAAAAAAATAGTGACAGATATGGGACTAAGTAGTTTGGTAGGAGGAAAGGAGCAGGCAGTGATGTAAGAAAGGCATCAGACTCTGTCTTTGCCTAGGATGCTGATACACTTATGGGCAGCCCCAAGTGCAATCTAAATAAAAACAGAAAACTTCCATATGGTAGCGTTCTGCACAGTCTCACACTGCAGTTGTTTTGAAATGAAAGAGAAGACAGACAGTCTGAGGACAATATGACGGACTCTTGATGTATCCAGTACCTAGCATACCTGTGGTAATGTTCTTCCAAAGAAGGGTCTGGCGTAAGCAATGATATGGCAGATTGCACAAGGGGGACGCTTACACGATGGAATGGGTAGCAAGCTCCTCATCATCTTACAAGGGTGAAAGGTAACCAGCTCTGTGTGGATTTAGTTATGTTTTTGTAATTAGAATACTACCCATGTACTGATGAACCAGCTGTTTCCCCAACTGGATATAAGATCAAAGAGAGAGATCTAGATAATGATTACAAAGCCTGTAGGTTGAGACACTGGGAATAGAACTTTTTTGGTACGGAGGAGTTGCCTAAACACAAATCATTTTAAAGGGGCTGTCACCGCTACACAGAGAGCTATTACATACAAGAAGTCCATCCCAGTGCCCTAGTCAGCATTGAATTTGGAGGATCACTTTGAAGCACAGCGGTCTGAAAAGCCACCAAAGGTAGCACTTTGCCCTCTAGTCACCATTCATAATAATGGAGGTGTTAACATCCAACTCTATTGTGACCACCTAGATGCCTCCACTTTAAAAATCCCCAGAATGAACACCCAACTGGAATCTTGGCAGCTCAATCTTAATAACCATGAAGGTCCAGTTTGTGCATTTGATTAAAAGCCCATGATGGAAAACACACTCAAACTATGTGTTTGCATTTCCATATATATAACCAGATATGGGCCTAAAAATAAAAACCTGTACCTGAACACTCCTAACTGTTGGGAAACTTCAGATCCACATCTGGAGCCAAGCTGGCCTCTTTCTCTACAATGAGCCTACGCAAGGCCTTGAATTCAAACACCCCAAGCTTTGGGAAAGTTCAGATCTGAGTCCAAAACTGGCAGCTTATATTCATCTCCATTTATAATGCGCATCCCTATCACATAGCCTGTGGGTGCAGTTATCACTTTAAAAACAAAATTAATTAACACAGATGCAATGAACTGCCAACAATTAACAGTAAACAACAATCCCCAAATTAAATGCCAACAACCACTAAGAATCGGGGGAGTGAAAACCGCAATCAACAAGTCATTTAGACATGAGACACCTCCCCTGAAAACTCATGCTTTGCTTAACAGCTGGGGCAATAAATGGGTCTTGCACTGTGCCCTCACAGTCAGCAAACTCAGGTAAATGATATGTTGTGGAAGCAGACGATTCAAGTAAATAAATCCTCAAAAACCCTATCTGTAAAATTTTGCGCTGCTGCTTCTAACCCTCTAAGTTTAATAGTTATTAGTTCAGCTGATGTGCAGGTTAGCTGACCCAACCCTGCCCTCCTTATACAGGCAAATGGTAAAACAGAAGTGGATATTGTATCTCTACACATTTTTCATTCCTTCTACAGATGTGGATTGCTCCCTAGTTACTGGTCAGGGATATTAGAAGAGGGACAGATTAACTCAAACATGATTAGAGACCAAGATTTTCCCTGCATTGTCCTCAATAACCATAGCTGGTGGAGAAAAATGTACAGAGAATACAATCATAGCTGATGCTGCAGACTAGCCTCTTTAATCTGATACATTGCTGAAATTGTTCAAGAGCAGTTCATCCATGGGAAAATATAGCTCCTGTAACGCTGCCAAGCTCAGTGAAACCAGAGCAATGATCTGTACAGCAAGTTGAAGATTTGCACATTGAAAGGACAGTATTAAAGTATTTTGCATATTGTTTTTCTCTCCATTGCTTATAATGTCCTGTAATCATATTTCTTGCCTTTTATTATCGTATCCTTTTCTACATAGCACACCCATTATAAACTCCACATGGAAAATGTATGTGCTTTTTTTAAAATTATTTTTACTGTCTTCATTATCAGTCAGAATCATCATGTTGATTTCAGCAACAGTATGGAAATAGCATGTTAATTAACTGGTCCAGTGGTCTGAGCCCAATACTGGGGATCATCTGAGCGGAGTACTATTCCTAGCTTTAAAGACTGTTTCACTGTATGACCTTGGGCAAACCACAAACTCAGCTAAATGAGTTTCCGCATCTATAAAATGGGTTAATATTACTTTACATCACAGGGGTGTTGTGAGGTTTAATTCAGTAATGCTTATCAAGTGTTTTGAGATTCTCAGCTAGAAGGGGTGTAGACGTATTGCAGATAACTGTTGCAAAGGCCAATGACAGTACAAAGTAGCTTGCTTGACAATTAGGGAATGTAATTTGTTTTTCATTTTTTGTTTTTTAATTTGCATGTTTTTTATAAACCACATTTAGAATCAGAGAACACTCCCCACCAGATTGGACATTGTATAAGACACTGTAGGACTTAATGTGCCTCCAAAAAATTCCTTTCAGCACTCATACCAAAGTTTCTGAAATAAAATTTAAAAGCGTGTCCAATATTATTCACTTTGAACAATTTATCTGACAAATTTCTGCAATTGCTTAATTACTCAGCCAACTCTACACAATATGCAACTCTCTAATTTGGATTAGTTTTCCCTTTTCTGCCCTTTCTAACCGCCTTTATTAACATGAGGTCTGTGAAGATATATATTGTTTCTTTAAATCTGTAGCAGGAGAGTGGGGGAAATGTTCTGGGCCAAAGCTCTGGAGTGAAGCAGAGAGAGGTAGAGTTGATTTATGGAGAATCTATTTTTCTTATTCTCATAAAGTTCTTTGTTTGGTGTTAGACAAAAGCAATTCTTTCTTTGATTCTTTAATATTATCATATGGCAACTTTCTCATCCTTTCCTCTTGCACAAAACTGGCAAGCCTTTGCAGGATTAGATTCTTAAGATGAAGAATACTGCAGAAATGAATTATTGTGCAACTCAAATGAGAGGCATATTATATTTTTTTTCATTTAAATTATGTAAGACAAAAAATGAGATCAAAATATCTCCTTCACTAGACACAAGGCATACAATGGTAGTCTGTTTAACAGTGCTGCCAGGCAGTGGTACACTTACATAATATTTTTGTTCACAGATTTTTGAAGTAATAATAAAGTAGTTATTTCCTAATTCAGAACAGAATAGCATCTACATACTACATATGTCTGGTTAAAAATCTGAACAAAAGGTTGTTCTTAGTGTGGAGTTTAAATGACATTTTTTCCTTTCAGTTGTGTTCTTCTTACAAGTCAGCAAATAACTCTCAACTTCCAATATTGTAGATTTGACCTGAGATCTGAAAGGCAAGCTGAATGTTCTGGCCCTCACAGTAGTACATTACCAGTAACAAAGACTCTGCAGTCAAACTTTGCTAACAATTGTTCATCATTTGAGAGGCAGAATAGAATCCAACTCCCTCTCTTCTAGATCCCAGTGCTGGACTTCAATGGGACTTACGTGTTTTGTTTAATAGAGATGGACTTAAGCACATGCATAAAGTGCTTTGCTGAACCAGTGCCCCGTAGCATTATTGGTTTTACCAGGAGCAAAGCCATTTTTGATTAACAAAGCAAGCATATATGACTGTCTGCAAGACACACAGGCAGTACATACAGATTTAGATTTTTACAGTCTTTTTTTTTTTTTACTCCAACCACTCTTTAATCAAAAAGAACAATGCTCACCTTCTTTGTACTACTTCAGACCATAGAGCGACACAATGGGAGGAGAAAAAAAGCTATTCTACTACCAGAGATGAAACCACTGACAACCACAGTGAGGGGGAAAGTAGCAGGACACAGGCAATAGAATGACACTAAGGAATTTCCTAAAGTTTGTGTCACAGCTGGGTCATGAGTGGCCAGACTTAGTAATCAGAGCCAGAGTCTGTGGTTACAAGACAGGAGTGTCAGGACACCAGGCGGTCAGAAGCAGGAGACAAACTGGAGGTCAGAACCATGAATCAGATGCCAGGAAATCAAGTCGGGAGCAAGATCAGGAAGCACACAGTCCAGAACAGGGTGGAACCCAGTTGTTCAAACAGCTTCCTGTTCCTTCTGCTGGCTTAAGTAGGGCCAGCAGGCCAATCAGCTACTACGGGACTCCACCAATAGGACTACAGGGGCAGAGCCTCAAACTGGGATTGGGCTTCATGGCTCCCAGGTAAGCAAGCAAGAGCAGGCTGGCAGATGGTGGGGTGGAGCATGGCTGCTCCTGCAGACCCAGGTTCAAGATCTTGTGGGTCATGACAGTTTGGCCCGTGCTGCAGATATTCTAATCTTAGCTACTGCACCTCATGCCTACAAAACAAATCAGAAAAGGGGAGGGGTCATGAGCCAGGTCTCTCATTTGTTGGTAAATTTGAGGCTTCTGCTCAGATCCAAGATGTTGTCTTTCTCCTGCCATTGCTGAGTAAAATACAATTGGTAACACTTAATTAAGGTTCCCATTCAGATTATATAGTCACAAAGCTAAGAACAGGGCTTTAGCTGCCCAACTCCCAGTGGCATGGTTAAAGCCCCGTATACCAAACTGGGAACAGAACCCTTCATTTAGATTGAATATGGAGTTTTAGTGTAACTTACACAATTATCAAGTGATTATTAAAATTTACCTAAAGATTAACAAGCATTATTAATTACATAGTTCTAACCCTCCATAATTATGTCTTTTGTAGTCAGTTGGCATTTATTCAATTAGTCTTACGCAGTGTTATTATAGCTTTGTACATAGTGTCTATTACACAATTGTTTAGCCTCATTAAGGATGTTTTAATAGTCTTTTGTTATTTATATTATGTGAAATAACCATCTTAATTAATCTGCATTTAATGCACTTTGGGGAACCAAAATTCAAAGTGCTGCCTACAAGCCACACAGCATCACATAAAGTTAAATAACAAGATGCATATTAGGCCAGAGCACAACTGTTGTAGCGTTTGTTTTGCACAGAGAGACATGGTTTATAGCCCTTGTTTATAAAAGCATGCATATGGGAAAACGTTTTACAAGGCGAGGGTCAGATTTAGCTGACGCTAGATTGTGAAACACCAGATATTGAATGCAACAGTATCTGGTGTTTCACCATTTTATACTGTGGACTTGATCTGGCGCAGCTCAAGCATGGAGTGTTGCATGTACCTGTGTAAGTGCAACCTAAGACGTTATGACTAGTATGGGGAGTGAGGCAGTCTGAACCTGCATTCAGGTAAGCACTGCAGCATGGCCACCAAGTTACTCCTGGTTGGACGTAGGAGTGAGGATACGAGGATATCACTGAGCACCTCACTTGTATGCTGGGGATCCCAGACATACCTATTCTCTGTCCAAACACCACACCCTCTTGTCCTGTTCTGTTTTAGTAAAAGAAGCAATATGCAGACTTCCTCTCAATGAAGAGAGCCCACTGCTCTCCATCATGGTGCCCATATTTGCACTGGACACAACCACCTTGCACTCCCTCCTGCATATTGCATAATGCCTTGCAAGATCCTGGCATACTAAATCCTACAGCGCAGCCATAGCTTTCACTTTGGTGGGTCACCCATGGCTGGAAAGCGAGACAAACTGAAAGAGAGTGCGCGAGCGCAAGATGCCTCTGCGGAGGGTCAGCCGCTGGGAAGAGTTATGGGGCAACACAGAAATGTCTGAAATCGCACAGCCCAACTGCAAAACAGAAAAACACAGCATCCAGTGTCCCCTTCTCTGACTGTTTTCTTTCTCTTGTAGAGCATAATAATGCTTATAGCACCAGTACTATAAATGTACCCATCTGGGATAGAGGTGTACGAGCTGGCTACACCTTGAAAATTATTTATTGTATAAACCAGGGGTCTCAAACACGCGGCCCGTGGGCCACATGCGGCCCGCGGAGTTATTTCCTGCGGCCCGCCATAGGCGCCGACTGCACTGGCAGCCCAGCTCCAAACATTACTGAGTGTTTATATTTTATTAAAACCCCTCTTTGCATTACAGTTTTTAAAAAGTTAATGCATTTACTTTTAATAGCATACTATATTACTCTTCATTTTTTTCATTTTTGACTATACTTTTGTATCATTGTATGAAAAGGTTTCAGTGATGCAGCCCTCGGGCCAATTTACTAGTTCTCCTGATGATTTGAGTTTGAGATCCCTGGTATAAACATAACACCCAGGGTCCCCAGCCAGGATAGGGGCCCCATTGTTCTGTGCATACATATAGTAAATAATGGCCTACTACTGGTTTTTCCCCCTTCCTCTCAATCATCTGGTACTGGCCACTGTCAGAAACAGGAACCTGGACTTGATGGACCTCATGTCTGATCCAGTGTGGCAATTCCCGCATTTCTAAAAAGACAGTACCTACTCCGCAGAACTTAAGTCTCATTTTACCTGCACTTCATGTTGAAAATAAATTTCAGGAGTTTAATTTAGTTTAGCTTCCAGAATTTTTTTTAAATCCTTTTACTCTTAGTTTGTCAATCCTGCCATTTGTCATACATTATTTAGTATGTCCATCTACACTGAATCAGTATGCTAGGTCTATCCCTGTCTTACCTCTAAGTGGGCTGATGTGGACTGTGAGGCACCTATTCATACAAAAGCAGTTGCATTATGCTTTTGCTACCTATGATTAAAAAATAATTCCTATATAAAAAATAGAAGTGTGTGTACTCAAGCAAGTTGTTCCAGCCCTAGAATTTTGCTACAAACTAATGAAATTACATCATCGGACACTTGCACTTCTTGGAGACTGCACTAAGCCCTGAAGCAGTGTAGTTCCTCCAACACAACTGTCTCAGAGTACAGGTAGTGACAGTTTGGAAGATTTAGAGGGTGAAAAATAAATACCTCTGCTTTCATTTGGCACTAAAAAAAACCAGACTAATATTTTAAAAAAAAAAGAATTTCAACGTAACAACTGAAAGTTATATTTTCTCATTTAGAAAGACTTTCCATGCAGAGCTAGCTGACTGATTAACGGGCATCGTTAAATTACTGTATTTTAAATGTTGTAATGTACTCAAGTGTTGGCTTGCCTTCCTTTCAAGAGCAAGGATATGAAACACATTTGAAAGATTGTAAAGATGCTTCTAAAAAAATAAAGTAAAATAAGTTGCAAAGGACACATGGCCAGATCATCTTCTGGTTGTAGGCCTGGCTTGACATGAGTAATTGGAAACGCTTGAGGCCTCATTTTTCTGAGAGACAGGATTAGAGAGGTAAATAAGTTAGCAGGCTGAAAACAGAATATTCATACTAGCTAAGATAAGGGGGAACACCCAGGGAACCATTTACAACACACAAGCTAATGGATTAAATAAGTCCAGATCATAAAAATGAGATAAAAGAGTAAGTCATACATGGAAAGTGCACGGAGAGAGCATGCTGTACAGGGATTGGTTCCTACAAAAGTAACCAAGCCAATCCCAAAATGTGTAATGCATTGTAATGTATTGTAATGTGTAAATGTATATAAAGGAAGAGGTTTGCTGTGTACACTTTGATGCGTGGTATACCTTATACCCAACCCCTATGCATGAGTCTAATTGACTTAGGGTAGCTTTGCTGTATGCCAAATAAAGTAATGAGACTGAATAATGAGACTGGAGTCGAATGAGTTCTTGGGGAACTGAATGGAAGAGGTCTTGGGGGAATCCCACCACTGATGTAAATTGGGGTATTTCCATTGATTTAATCAGAACTAGTGTGATCTATATAGCAGGGATCTAGCCCACAGTACGTATTTCTTAAAGAAATTCAAATAAGAAAGAGAGGAAGGAATGTTCTAGAATTACTGAACCAGAAGAGAATAATCAGTGATAGTCCCACAGGTAACATATTTTAAGTCCATCTGACACATGCATACTGGTTTGACCAATTACATACACCTGATGATGAAAAGCCAGGTAGGTTTTCCTGAAAGGATTGGATTGGCATAACCACATAAGGGCAGCCTGACTTGATAGAAGTACAAGTGTTAAAATTTGAGGGATTGGAATTGACCGATAGATAGATAGATACTTTGGAAATAGTTGTTTGCACTTGGAAAGTTAATCATTAATAGATTGCAAACCTGAAATCCCTCATTATGCAGTATGTTGATTTTCAACACATTAAAAATCTCCAAAAGTCATAAAATAACGTCCGATGTATTTGGGAAGTCATTGTGAGGTTAGCATATAAAGTGGACCACCTACATAGGAAAACAGCCATAGCTCTTTACCATTTACTTTGTCAAAAGAAGGACAAAGGAACTGTTTTAATGAGGTGTTTTTCAGTTGTTTTTTGTTTCATATTTTACACAGGAAAATGGAAAAAGTGCTTTTCAGTTCAGGGCATCTGAATCATATTTCCAGAGGGACAGGCACTTTTAGGACAATAAGTTCTGAAGTATAAATAACTTTCAATAAATTAAACTTTAGTCATTTACTTTTTTCATATTTAGGAACATTCAAGCTTCAAAAGCTCTAGTTGTTCTCTAGTTAAAAATCACAGTTACATCTAAAACAAAGATTTTGGGGCATGTTTCAGTTCAGGAATAATAATGAGATAATGGAGTACATTATGTATTGGTGAGAAACTCTGCTGTATCAATGAATGCAAATGTATTCAAGCTTTCAACACACTGTTAGCCTCCCTGGTCTATGTAAACTGCGCAAGTCTTCTACTGGTCGTGTGAAAACCCACAACAATAGCTAAGTGTTGATTCTGAACAAGACTGGAAAAAAGTTGAGGTAACTCCTGGCTGAAGAGATCAGGATGCCAAATGCTAAAACCAACACACATTAATTCTCTGCTCAGAGCTTAGTCATATGATCACCAGCAAAACACTAGCCCCCATCTTACTCACCACCTTCAAAGGGGCACTTAAAATAGCTAGAACAGTATGCATAATATTTTTGTTCTCTGATGTTTCTACATGCAACAACTATTCTATTAGTTAGACCCCTACAGGAGCTCTCCTCATACTGGATCTTTAAAATCTCCATCTAGCAAGTTGCTCTACTTATGAAACTATGATGAATGTAGCCCCAGTCCTGAAAGCTGTTCCACACAAACCCTAACCTTATAACTGCACAGAGTCACATTTAAAGTAGCTTGCAAGATAAGGGACTCTGGTTTCTGTGCACTTCACTTTAAGTTTCTAAGATCTCTTCAGAGACAACAACCATTTTGTTCTTGGAGTTGCTGCAGCTTGTTATGGAGGACACACACATATACACGGATACTGTTCTGTCATAAAAAGTTTATTTTTGTTTTTTCTTGTTCTTTTCTGTAACCTAGAATAAGCCATTTCAGATTGAAGGTATATGGCTGGCCATAACTCTTGCAAGCTGGCACCTCTCAAATTTCTTTTATATTGAAAATGGCTATATTTGGGGACTATGACTATGCAATACAGACCAAGAGTGATACATGTGCATCATGACCCCAGAAAACTAGAGAATGTTGGCACTGTATCAACTAAACTACAGAGTTCACAGGGCTTAAGTCTATTTCTTATTAAAGCATCACTAGTTTCCAGCTCAGAAGTGATAGTTATGCTGCATAACAGACATGCACAGTATAAGGATAAGTTATCTAAGCACATGGTTTATGCTGAGTAAACTGGCATACTTGATAAAACTTAAGAGCTTGAAGTTTTTCATATGTAAAACTTTCCTCTTATAACGGCTGCTACTATTTGGGTTAGGAAGTGAGGTTGAGGAGGAGGGAAGGAAGATGCATCAAGAAGTCTGAAGTCTCATAGAGGCTAACAGACTCTCCAGAAGCTTGGATTTTGAAATACTACAAATCTAAGCTTAATTGAGGAATATGTTTTAGTTTTTGGACCCAGGGAAAAAAAAAAGAGATATAACTACATTTGTTCCTAAAAATCAAGTTAATTTTCTAAAATATCCAGGCATTCTACATTATATAGGATTGTGCAGCTCAATATATGTATAAGCTTATTGTCAATCATCTTCAACCCACAGTTCTAGTGGGTTTGAAATTGTAAAACACAGTGTGAAGTGCTGGATCTCTCTTGCAAATAATTAGAGGATGTCCGTGTCGAGGGCTTTCGGTCTAGCAGCTTCCATAAACACAACATTCTCCCTCTCTCACACATGCACACACAATGAATCCCGAAAGAAACCAACAAGAAAATATGCAAAAGCAGGCCAGAATATCCAATCAGTCACCCTTACTAATTTTGATTGGTGTTCTCATCTTGTGAGAATGGCCCCAAACCAAAAGGAAGTGGCTAGCTAAAAAGAAAGTGGATCACATATGAGATATTTTACATTTCTCAGTGATTCCCTCATTACAGTGGGATTTTTTTAAATTTAAGGTCAGAATAGGGGCACAGCTAACACAGGAATTCACCTCATACAGAGGTCATGTCCATGGGAGGTACTTACAGGTATGTCAGAGGTGGCCCTTTAAAAACACCTTGCCTGATGAAGTCCTTGAAATCTTAATGTAGATTTGCTTAAAGCTGTGACATTAATGATACAGAAGTAATGTTTTGGAAGAACCTAAAATTATATCATAGGAGTGTCCATATCAAGCGTATACACTAATTTAACTCTATGGATTAAAAATTGCTACCATAGGTTTTTACCACCTAGGAAATTTTTGAGCTTTTTTCAGCACCAGGGCCCAGTTCAAATGCTTAACTTTAAGCATGTGGCTAGTCCCAATGGCACTACTTACTTGCTTAAAGTTAAGCATGATCTTAAATATATTCCTGAACTGGGGCCCAGTACAGTTCCACCTGTGCTTACCTGTTAGAATAGTGCACCAGAATAGTGACATCAGTGCCTGGTCTACCCTGAAGCATACAACGCCAGTGGCACCAGAGGTTAAAAAACGGCTACAAAATAGCCCATCTGTAGACTCTTCCCTACTTTCAGTTCTTTACAACTGGCAACAGCTATTTCTGAGCTCATCTCAAAGCTTGTTTAGATGATAGCCCTTCTAGTAAAAATGATGAAGAGCAGGCATGGACAGGTGACAAGCTAGAAACCAATTTAATTGCAATTCCTGACAATAAAATGAACAACAATTAAGCATTTTATAGCACTTTTCATCTTCAAAGGTTTTTTAGGGGGGAAGACAGGTTGGTTAGTTGTTCTCTCCCCCACCCCCACCCAGTCAGCTGATGCTCACATGAATCTTGAATAAGGAAAGTTACTTCTCCCAGATGGGGAGCTGAGACAGTGGTTAAAATGAATGGCCAACGTCATAAGAGAAGTCAGAGTCAGGATTAGAACTTCCAGCTTCTGATTTTGTGTTGAAACCATTCCTGTCTGTTACAATGATTTCAACATGCAGCTGGATCAATTATCTCAAGCTATATGTGCTAAAGTGTGTTTTTTTCAGGGAAAAAAAAGTAATGTAGCCACACTGAGTTGGTTTAGTTGAGCAGGCTTCAAAGATGCTGTCCAAAATTTTGCATCCTGGACCAAGTTTATACAATCCTTGAATCTTTGTTTGACTGTTTTTGAGCCAGTTCCTCCAATTGAATAAACTGATGCAGATTCACACCTTCTGGGGATCTGGCCCACGACTTTTAGAGACATATACTCTCCCATCATCCTCCCCATCCATAGCGACAAATGGGGACTCCAAATGAGAAAGTAAACAGAAAGCTCCACTTTTCATGAATGTAGAGGGGGAAAATCCCAAATTTCTGTTTGCAGCCTTCTAATGAGGTGTCTGGAAGCATTATTTACAGTGCTTAGAAATAACTGTTAAACACAGCCAAGTAGGGAAAACGGATGTGTCTTGTAATTAAGATAAATCACTGAACGTATTTGCTCCCTTCAGT
This sequence comes from Macrochelys suwanniensis, assembly GCA_033296515.1. Taxonomy (NCBI): domain Eukaryota; kingdom Metazoa; phylum Chordata; order Testudines; family Chelydridae; genus Macrochelys; species Macrochelys suwanniensis. The sequence goes on along the minus strand of CM065780.1, from coordinate 26,775,610 downwards.
TTTACCTATGGGCTATGTACTTTTCACAGAATTGGGCCACCCAGCAAAGAAATCCACTTCCCTCCAGTGAAAACGGTTTATTCAAAATCCCTCTCTCCCCCTCCCCCAAGAATAAAACCGTTGCTACTTCTTGACAAGTATGGTGCAAAGAGCCATAATTGTTTGGTCTCACATAACTTACACATTTTCTACTCAGCCTCAAAAAAAATGTAAACTTTGGTTCGCTTTTCCTCTCCACACTTTTGATGTTAGATCAAACATGACAACCCTTATCAGTCAGCAAAATGAACTGAACTCATTCAGAGTCAAAAGCCTCAAGGGTGAGGGATTTTTAAAATCATATTCAGGCCAATTATGACGATTTCAGTTACATGCGGTAATGTGGTTCAATATTAACTGTTGCAATTTAACAGCTCAGAAGCAGGGGAGGAGCCCCTCCTCCCCTTTCTACAGAAGAGAGAGGGATTAGTGAAACTCATGAAAATACATCTGCACACAATTGCACCAGTTTTCTTTCATTTAACGCACCCAAAGTGACTCCTACACTGTGGCCAAGCGTACCCAGGGACTTGTATACAAGGGATCCAAGAGTAAACCACATTACCAAAGTCTCTATGTCTGCAGAACAGGGTCTGTAAGGATTGCTTGGGGCCCATTGGTCTTTGATTATGCAATTCTCATCTCTCTTGGAACCCAATGGACAGTGGAGGAAGCACAAGCAGTTAAAGTTGCCATTGTTGTTTTGAGGCTAACAAATCGCCAGCTACAAGAGCTCCTGAAATCCAGTAAACACAGGGGAACATAGCTGTGTTCTGTTTAAGAGATCCATGGAGTTCACATTGCTGCTGGGGTTGTACCGCTCGTGCGGTAAGAAAGAGTGCATTCAATGGGCATGCTGAGCTTAACTTGTGAGAACAGGCAAAGTACAGCTGACAGAGCAGTGAGGGTAAAAAACAGTGTGAGTACAGCCAAACAGCTGCTGTGGGAGGAAGCGGTCCTCTAGGGCTCCCTGAACAATGCACTGAACAGAGCCAGAGCTTTAAACATTCTCTGATCCCCTAAGAGGACACTGCCAACATGATCCTCAGGCCAATCTGCACTAGGTGGGCTGCACTGCTGATGCTGGGATAGGAGGTGGGTATAATCATTCTGTCCCAGCTGCAGTTAATATACAGTAAACAAATGTATCAGACAATGCCCCACAAAAAAAGTAGGCCCCATGGATCTAAAATAACTGTGGAGCAGCTTAGGATGACTGAGAAGCACTAGCAGAGGAGGGGATGGCTCAGTGGTCGAAGACTCAGGTGTGAATTATTTATTCTTCCTAGAACCATCTTCAAATCACAGCTGGATGGACTTTGATCTGGATGAAAGTGATCATGAAATGATGATTTCATCATCCCAAGGAAAGGAAGGTGTGAGAGCAGCAGAATAAGGACAATGGACTTAAAAAAAATCAGACTAACAAACTCAGAGAACTGGTCCCATGAGAAGAAAATTGAAGGGAAACAGGAATTCAGGAACTGGCAGTTTCTCGAGGAGAGAATATTAAAGGCACAGCAGCCAACTATCACAATGTGAAAGAAAAGCAGAACATAGTAAGATGCCTGAGTATGTACCAAGAGAATTAGGCAGGATTATATTCGGGGTGGCTATCCAGAGCGGTTGCCCATGGTGCTGTGGACACACTATTTTTAGGTGCAAGCTCGAGCAAAGCTGGCACAGGTATGTCTATGCAAGCTGAGAATCACACCTCCCAGCTCAAATGTAGACATACCCCATGTGTCACATGGCAGAAATAAATCTTTAGAGAGAATATGAATGAGAGAGATTAATCAACTCTCCCAGCAAGATCCCTACCTTCTGCATATGTAATCTCGTCTCTGGCCACACCGATGTTCCATTTTGATTCTGGCATGTTGGGTGGCAGTTAGAGCTGGTCCGGAAACAGTTATCCCATGAAAATTTTTGAGATAACTAAATGTTTCCTATTCTGCAACATGACAAAACCAAGATCTTCTGTTTCTTCAAGAAACAGCTTTGGGGTGAGGAAGAGAGAGATTCCCCCCCCCCACTTCCCCTCAGAATAGCAAATAGCCAGTTGATTATGGTAATCACCTGGTCTGTGGGAGACCCAAGTCTGAGCCCTTGCTCTGCCTGATTCAAACCAGGAACAAGGACCTCTATTTCCTACATCCCAGGTGTGTGCTGTAAACACCAGGCTCTAGGCTGTTCTGAGTGAGTCTCTCTTGTTGAGGCTGATCCACAACAGCATGGAAGCCACTCAGGCTAGCCTCCCCAAATATAATCCTGCCTAATTCCCTTGGTACATACAGTGCTCAGCTAGCTCTCACTGCTGTGGACACACTGCTTTTTTAGCCACTAGCTCAAGTAGAGCTAGTGTGATACATCTACACAAGCTAGAAATAATACTTCCCAGCTCAAATGTAGACGTACCCACAGACACCAATCCACATCAGTTAAATTCCCAAAACATCATAAGGCAGGAAGGGGATAAATATTGATAAAGTTTCAAGTAAACATCTCCTGTGAATCTCCCAATATGCTTTGCCTTATGTGTATAATACATTTGAATATAGTAAACTTCTGGGCACAGTGAATATATTTGTATCAGATGCAGCACTGAGTATATTTTAAATATTTAAATAATGTGATTAGGCTGAGGAAGAGGGAAATCATGGCCTGATCTTAACAATATCATATACAATAACATGTTTTTTTCCATATGCACTGGGACTTTCATAGACTAAACTATAAAACTAAAAATGTTTCCTGTCTCTGGGACACAGACAGGAGAAAGTAGATCCTTCCTACAGGCTGGTTTAGGTGTCATTCTGGCAATAGAGCACGGAGGGTAAGAGTACCTTAAATGCAACCAAAGAGCAGCTGAAATGGAGCAGTGCAGTACTCTGCCACAGCCCCCTGCAGGAAGAATCTGGCCACTCTTGATGAGGGCAGTGGAGTGCAACTATTTGAGAAGATGCCTCTAAATTGCATCCAGATAGCCAAACCTGAAAGTCTGGGGACTCCCTTCAACAACATCAAAACCTTTATTACTCCTCCATAGCTGGTCTATATGTAAAAACAAGCAAACAAACAAACAAACAAACAAACAAAAACTCATCCAAATCTACTTTCTAAGAATAGCTTGGCATGGATATCTGGCTCATTCCAGTTAAATCTTCCCAAGACACACCTATAAGATCACATGGTGAAGCAAAACAAGACTCCAGTTTGTGAATGATCCGGGTGCTTAGTTTTAAAAACTAGGTCATCCAAATCTTTCAACAGACATACTGACACTTCCTTAATCTGAGGATATGCCAGCTAGTTTACTTGAGGGTGTGCACTAGCAATAGAGCCGGCCACAAAATGGAATTTCTGTCTCATGAGAAATTCCAACATTTTGAAATTTGTTTTTCCAAATTGGGAAGTCAAAAAGTCAAAATTTACAGTGAAATGACCATTCAAAAACATTATTCAGAAACATTTCAATGTTTCATTTTCACAAGGTTGAAATAGTTTAATATAATATACTAAGTAGCCACAAAATTAAACAAAATGAGTTGAAACAATTTGTTGTGACACTTTTCCATCTAAAATTTCTTAGAAATGTACATGGTCCAGTGGAACATTTTGATTTCCACAAAACTGCATTTTCTGACAGAAACCTTCCATCCAATTTTCTTTGACCAACTGGAATTAGCAGCTTTGCACTTGGTGAGCACTCAGAGTGCTGAGTACAAACTGGCTCAGTTCTGGGGCAGTCCTTTGGAAGTGGAGCAAATTGAATGTTACCTTTTTGAGTGGTTATTGGTTTAACCAACTGAATCAAGTGTTCCCAGTACTGATTGGTACTCTTCTGGCTACAAACTGAGCCTTAGGCTATATCCTGCTAACCGCCTCCTTTTAAAAAAACCCACTTATTTAAAAGGAAAATTATTCAGAATCCAGAAAAAACATGTTTAACCTAGATAGATTAATAATTTATATATTGTGGCATGAAAAAAAGTCAGAGTAAAATCTCAGTTTCATAGGCTGGATGGATTTAAGTGTTTGATCTTTTTTCTTTTCTTCTTGGGGGCTTTCTAACTTCAGGACCAGCCTGCCCTCTCGCTCACTCCATCTGTGTTGCTAGAGTCCTGCTTCTCTTTCTGCTGCAATGTAAGTGGTGCTGAGGCTGTAACTAACTAATCAAAAGTGAGCCACTCCCGCTGTGAACTGAATGAGAAATGAAGTGGTGCTTGGCTTACAGAGAGAGGGAAGATGACAAGCACAGTCTCCCATTACGTATGGAGTCTTATGACTTTTCCTTTTTAAAATAAAACACATTTTTGGTTTTCTCGTGCAATTGCATCCTCTGCTTCAAGAAGAATATTTGGCCCAAACAACTAGCCAATATTCAGGGTCTTGTGTGTTGTTTCTGTTAGAAGGTGAAATTGATGATAGAGTCAGGTATTTCTTAGTGTAATAAAATTTACCAAAACATGCTTACAAAGTCCTGTTTGCCAGAACACAGTAGAAAAACAAACAACAGGAGGCAGTTTCTTTGCTCACAGTTCCAACCTTCCTTTCAGTCAGCACTCTGCCCCGAAAGGGCCATGTTTCCAGTCCGATTCTTGCTGTCTGCTGCCCCCCCCTTTTTTTTGCGCTTCTCTCTGGCTATTTCTACTCACAGACACACACACCTCCATCAAACAATACCCAGCAAAACCTCTCTATCCACATCACTGTTTCACAGTTTCTGACCCACCTTGCATTTGGCCTGTGTTTTGGGTGGTGGCTCCTATGGGTTCAGCTATCTAACTCCAAAAAGGAGCTATTCTATTTCTGACATTTATCTTGAATGAAGGGTAGCTGTCACACCCACCAACTTCAACACAGTTTTATTCAACCACCTTCATGGCCATATGATGAAATACAAGTCCAGCCTATTATCCTGGGGGCAATCCCCTCTCCCCTCCCCTGCCTCCCACCTCCCTGGTGTAGCTTCCAGGTCTTAGTTCAGTAGCTACTAGGACTTCTCCATTTCTGTTTCCAGGCTCCATCTCTTGCTCAGTCTGCTAACTCTTCTGTTTTCCCAAATCTTTCTTATCTCCTAGGCTTGTCAACTGCTCATTCTTGCTGGCCATACTACCTTCCAGTGCCTCTGCTGTTTACTCTTTCATCCTCTTCATAATTTACATTATTTAAACAGAATAAAACACCTCTGAGCTCTGTACCTACTCCCTTCTATGATAGCTGGCTGACAAAGAACACAGAGTACTTTAGTTCTTTCACAACCCTGCCCAGAAACTTTCTGCTTGTCCCGGGAGGCTACCCTCCTTAGCAGCATTTCTGTGGAATACCTCTGAGGTGAATAGTGGCATATAGATAAGGAGAGTGGCATATTAATAAGGACAAGAGGCCAAATTAGCTTCAGCATTCCTGTTTCCAAGTACTGCAATAACAAAACAAAAAGCAAGCAATTTTTCAAGCTGATCCAGAACTTCAAGCTGATGGCAATGAATCAATGAATTCCTTGCAAGCAAGACTAACAGCAACAACATACATTTCAACATTTTATTTTGTTAATTTCTTGGGATATGTCAAGAGTTATTTTTTTATAAATATCATTTGCATCTGGGAATTTCTACTTCATGGCCTGCAAATTAGGGGCAAATTGGTACAAATGCACAACCCTCCCAGAACCAACAGCAGCAAAATGTTTAAAAAGAAAAACAAATTTGAATGTGTACAGTTAACTTGGAAAGAGACTACATGATCTTGTGAATCTGAACATGCTTAAAAGGATTTCTTCCCTAATAGAGCCCAATATAAATATAATCTGTTTATTTGCAATGCACAAAGTGTAAAGGATGCATATATGTGTACTCAAATGTGCTGGATTTTTTTGGCATCTGGAAAGTAAAAATGAGTTAAAAATGGCGTAGCACTAGGATAATGTTACTATATGAAGTAGCAGGGAATTAAACCACTTCCCTTGGATGATAGTCACAATGGGTTATAATATCCTGATGACGTCCACACAGTAGGTATAAACAGGGTGATGACATCCAAACAGCAGGTATAACTTCTCTGTAAACACATCTTTGCAGTAGGTTTTTTGGATATGGTATTTCAAACATAGGTAGAAAGTTTCACTTTTTTTTTTTTTTTAAAGCCCAGCACAGGAAATTATTTGAGGTGGTCAGGAGGGACTCTGATCTACCAAAAATGAACACTTACATCATTGACAGTTGTTACTTTTAGCTTGGGTTTAGAGCATGGAAAAGAGATTTGTATCCCTAGAAACATTAACAACAACAGACTACTTAAGTCTTCAAGAAAGAATTGCAAGAGGCAGCACCACATAGCCATATTGGTTTTAATACATCAAGACGAGCTGCGGGCCTGTGGCAGATGCCAACATGGCAAATGTTGGTTCCCCCTATAATTTTCTTACCATCTGAAATCTTGCCATTCAAAACATCCCCTTGAAAATCCTCCATACTGAACTAACTGAACAGGAAAGGGACCCAAAAAAGGATCTCTGCAAGTTGCTTGACTCAATGACAGTAGGCAGCACAATTTTGAGGTGCCGTTAGCAGACGTGCCAAATCTACTGCTATTCCCAGCCGGCTGCTGTTGTTTGGCTCTTTCTACTGGTCAGATTTCCCAGAAAACCTATCAAGAGCTTTTTCTGGGGCAAGCTCGGTGCAGGGAGATTTCATATGAAATCAGAGAATGATTTGTGTGTTTTAAAAACAGCCCAGCAGTAAAATATTTTAAAGCAATATTCCAGTTCCGTGACTTCTCTCAGTTTAGATTATCCAGATCCAGATTCTGCAGGCTCTTTCACAGTGCATAGTCTTAAGAAAATACTGGGGGTTTTGTTTCTCTTTTTAACATCCACATTTTTCATATTTCCCACTTCAAGTGGAAAACATTAGCTATGAGAACTTTTGGGGGCTACATGGGATTTACTAAGTTTGTTCCCTGTGGGTCAAAGAATAAATCATCATTCTAATCACAAGTACAGAGATGTTGACATGGTCCTGACATTTCTCTATTTCCTTTTGAGTTATTTTTACCTTAATTAACCCAACATTTTAAAAAGTGGCCACTAATCTGGGGTGTCTTGATTTTCAGGTACCCAACTTGAGATACCTTGGATGGATGTTCAGAAGGACTGAGCACCCACAAGGCCATTCAAAGTGTTCAACACTTCAGTTAAGCAGGCCCCAAAAGTCTCAAGTTGTGCACCCTATAAACTAAGGCATCCTTGTCAGTGTCCACCTTTGAAAATTTGGGCCTAAGGACAATATCCTGGAACCCTTACTTATGTCAGATAGTACCTTACTCCACTGAAGTAAATGGACCATTTGTGGAGGAAGGCGCTACTCAGAGTGAGTAGAGGTATCAAAACTAAGTGAGTATGTTACAGGAAGTGCTAACAGGCATTCACTCGCATCATTCCCCACTCTTTTAGCATTTGTCACCATGGTAAAGAGAATAGGAACAATTTTGGAAATATGGCAGGGTAATGTATGCAATGACCTCCCTACATTGGGGTTTGTTACAGTTTAACATTAAAATGACAAAGCATTCTAATGGTTTTTGCCTGCATATATGTAAATTTTCATCCTACTGTTTGTTTGTTTTGGTTAGTTTTTTGTTCAAGGATATTGGCGGGTATCTAATAGTTAAATTCATTCAAATCAAAACTCTTGTCCCTCTCAGCAGGGTGTAGAGCAGACCTACATACATCCTATTCCTGTAAACCAAACAGAGCACATAAAAATTTAATTGGGAGACCAAACATTTAGCACGGAAGTCAATACTTGTCCATTGCTCCTTGTCAATGCCATCATGGGATATGCATATGCCTGTAACAATGCTCTTAAATTTATCCCCAAATACTCTGTTTAGAGACAATCTTGCATTGCCACCAGTTTCAAAGAGGTGTTATGATATGTGGAAATAAGCCAAAGCAAAAATATACCTACTGCGAAGTGTGCTTGCAGGGGCCACTAAAATATTCTGCCTGCAGAAGGTGTTGCCTTATAGAAGCAAAGTCCATTACATCCATCCCCAGCTAATCAGCATGTTTGACACTACAGATATCCAACCTAGAGATAAGTCCAACCCCTGACAAACCTGAACCAGAACCTCTCTACAATGTGGGGTTTCTTCATACCTGGGGGTTTGGTTTGGGCCCACCTGTAACCAAGCCTCAAAAGAGATCCCGAGGTTTGATTTGAGGCTGGGATACAGATACAGTTTGACTCTAATCCAAATAATTTGGCCCATTCCTGGTTTGAGATATGTGATACAAAATTACTGAACACCGACTGTCCTGAATTCTGTACAACATAGAATGATTGAACCCTTTCTGAAAAAATGCATCCCTAGAGATTAACCTAAGCCATAAAGCTTGTATGCGAAGCTAAACTCTCCCGTTTTGGAGGTGGCTCATGCTGGGAGTTCCATTTGGGGCCCTATAGCTTAAAAAAAAAAAAAAACCACATACAAACTGCTTCTTCCCTTGTCGGGCCCACTTTTTTGTTATTTCACCTCAGAGTGCAGTGTGAAACATGGTCTCTTTTGGGGAGTGAGGATGGGAGTGGAGTGGGAGGGAGAGGAGGAAAATTTAATGCCAACAGGAGAAACACACCAGAAACACTCCAGAGGTATGTTGAGTTATAATTAATGGCATGAGGTTACAACTTGCAGCTGACATTGGTAACAGTAAAAGGTCAGCCTCCTGCTGCACTCTGAATTTACTATTTGGAAGATAGTCTGAAATTATCTTCTCCCACACATACACACACAGTCTCTCCCCTGGGCTTTGCTGTCTAGCTGATAGCTGCAGCATTTTTTTCTTTATTTAACTGTTTTACCCTTTCCAAGTTTTAACCAACAGGCAAAACGGACAACAAAAAATTAATTTGATGCACTTCATCTCTTTGTGCCTCTTTTTCCCTTCCTTTCCCGTCCCCACCCCATTCCTTACGTATTGTCTACCTTGTCTATTTACATTGTAAATGTTGGGAGCAGGGACTCTCTTTTACTATGTGTATGTACAGTGTCTAGAACAACAGGGCCAGATCTCAGTTGGGGTCTCTAGATACCTCCATAATACAAATAAATAAATAAATGATCAGCAATTGCCTTTTGACTGACCACCAGGAGGGCAAAAAGAGGCAATGTTAGCATGAACGTCTTTTTCTTTCTAATAGGTAGGATGTTCACTGTCAGGCTTCAGACAGCAATTTCAGTGTCAAAGAGCTTCCCTAGAAGAACAGAAACTGAGCCTTCAGTTCCCATTCACAGGTATTAAAGTTTCCACAGCACAGTTATATACACTTACCTATAACATTACTATTATTATGTCAATGCCTGGGGGCCCCCAACCAAGAACAGGGGTCATAAACAGTAAGGGACAGCCCCTACAGTAGAGTAAATAAATAAGACAAACAAAAGGTAGGAGAAAGTACGTATTACGAGCTGTATTTAGAGATGGGGAACTGAAGCACTAAGAGATTGTGCGATTTACCCAAGGTCATACAGGGAACATGAGGGAGGGCTGGGAACTGAACCAAGATATCCTGCAGATATCTCTACCTATTACTTTAACCACAATCTCCATTAGATGGAGTGAGCAGGACGTGGCTTCTGTGGTTGTTCCCTTATTTTGACAGCAGTTTTGCCTTGAGCCTGATGGTTTCACAGGCAGTTTTTACATACTTTGGATGGACATGGTGAATGCATGCCATGAGTAACAAGTGTCACTCTCTGCTTGAAATTCAGGACAAGGCCATAGTAATGGGAGCTTTTTATTGAGTTCAGCGCTACCAATTTTAATAGCAGATATCAAACTTATATGGCATCCTTACAAGAGCACATGTAGTATATCAGAAGCACCACCAGTAAAAGCAATATCTGGCTGATGTAGAGCTGTTTTGTAGCATGCTGTTGTGCTATGCAACATAGCTCATAAAACCTATGAGCCATGTACAGCGTGACCCGACTGAGGTTCCGTTCAGCTTCAGTAACAGGATAATTAACAACAATGTGTACTTGGAAAGATAACACTTTTTATCCATGGTGTATTATAAGGGGCACTCCTCGATTACATTAAACACAGCACACTTCAGCTACCTTCATCTTTAATACAGAAGTATGGCTGAGAGAGCCTACAGGTCCCAAAATGCAATGGTTCTGGATGGAGCATTGCTTGCTAGAACCTGTAGTCTCTCTGGGCTTTATCTCCATATAAAAGATTCAGGTGATAATAGGTCAAATTACTAAGGATTGCCATTTTACAAAATAACAAGGTTCATTGATAATTAGGAAAACATTTCCTCTGCCAAAATTATACAGTTTCAGGGAAGGGACACACTCTAGTTCAGTTTATGTGCTGGAGCATCAGAGATGAGCAGGCCTCATGTTTCAGGACAAAAGCTGATCATTAACTGGGAGCAGGAATATATTTCTCACATGTTACGCTACTCCAGGATTTTGTTCACTAGAAGTAATTTATGCCTTCTACTGAGGTATTTGGAAATTGTCTAAGGGTACGTCTATACTACAGAATTAGGTCGAATTTATAGAAGTCGATATTTTAAAACCCGAATTTATGGAATCGATTGTGTGTGTCCCCACTAAAGAGCATTAAGACCATGAGGTCGATTGACTGTGTCCACAGTAGCGGGGCTAGCATCGACTTTCGGAGCATTGCATTGCGGGTAGCTATCCCACAGTTCCCGCAGTCTCCGCCGCCCATTGGAATTCTGGGTTGCGATCCCAAAGCCTGATGGGGCAGAAAACATTGTCGCTGGTGGTTCTGGGTACATGTCATCAAGCCATCAAACGTCCCTCCCTCCCTCCGTGAAAGCAATATTTTTCGCGCCTTTTTTCCGGGGTTTCCGTGTTTGCTACGGAAGCCTGCTCAGCTCACAATTACCGTACATCTCCAGCGTACGCCTGGACATTAGGTCTAGTGGGGATTCAGTCACGCTATAATAGGGGCAGAGGGATAGCTCAGCGTTCTGAGCGTTGGCCCGCTAAACCCGGGGTTGCGAGTTTAATCCTTGAGGGGGCCATTCCGCCTGAGGCTGGTAGTCGTGGGACTACACAGCAGAAGCTCCTTGCCTTCTAGCTGCAGATGGTGCAATATGCCATAAATGGTCGTGGTTGCGGGACCATACAGCAGAAGCTCCTTGCCTTCTAGCTGCAGATTGTACAATATGATTGAAATTCGTGTGCTCCTGGCCAGCGGCCTATGGTGTGGCTGGCCGGGGGTGCTTGGACATAAATGGGAGTGACCAGAGTGACTCTGGTCATTCTCTTTTTTACGTTTTGTTTAAGGGAGATTCAGTACTGCCTGGAACACGGGCGGAGGGATAGCTCAGCAGTCTGAGCGTTGGCCCGCTAAACCCGGGGTTGCGAGTTCAATCCTTGAGGGGGCCAGGAGATGATGATGGATATCAAGCATATTGTACCATCTGCTGCTAGAAGGGAAGGCGCCTAACCCTTGCTCACCGCATATTGTACCATCTGCTGCTAGAAGGAAATGAGCCTAACCCTTGCTCCCCCCCTCCCTCTGTGAAAGCAACTGAGGGGGGAGCAAAAAATCCTTTCGCGCCTTTTTTCATATGGGCGCCATATTGCTGACTTCATTGTTATCCACCCGCCGCTTCTGCTGCCACTCTGCTGTCCTGCAAACAGCATACCAGGGAAAGCATGGAGCACGATCAGATCACCGCGGCTATTCTCGCCGTTATGAACACTATGCGCATTGTCCAGGAGTATATGGAGAACGAGAACCAGGAGCTGCTAGAGCTACAGCAGGCGAGGAGGCGACAGCAGCGCCCTGAGGACAGTGATGAGGACATGGACACAGACCTCTCTCAAAAAAGGCCCCCCCGCAAGGTGGACATCATGGTGTTAATGGGGCTTGTTGATACAGTGGAACGCCGATTCTGGGCCCGGGAAACAAGCACAGACTGGTGGGACCACATAGTGCTGCAGGTCTGGGATGAATCCCAGTGGCTGCGAAACTTTTGCATGCGTAAGGGCACTTTCATGGAACTTTGTGAGTTGCTTTCCCCTGCCCTGAAGCGCAAGAACACCAAGATGAGAGCAGCCCTCACAGTACAGAAGCGACTGGCGATAGCCCTGTGGAAGCTTGCAACGCCAGACAGCTACCGGTCAGTCGCGAATCAATTCGGAGTGGGAAAATCTACAGTGGGGGCTGTTGTGATGGAAGTAGCCAGGGCGATCACCAAGCTGCTGGTACCAAGGGTTGTGAGTCTGGGAAATGTGCAGCTCATACTGGATGGCTTTGCAGCAATGGGGTTCCCGAACTGTGGAGGGGCGATAGACGGAACCCATATCCCTATCTTGGCACCGGACCACCAAGCCAGCGAGTACATAAACCGAAAGGGTTACTTTTCAATAGTGCTGCAAGCACTGGTGGATCATAAGGGACGTTTCACCAACATCAATGTGGGATGGCCGGGAAAGGTACATGACGCTCGCATCTTCAGAAACTCTGGTCTGTTTCGGCTGCTGCAGCAAGGGACTTTCTTCCCAGACCAGAAAATAACCGTTGGGGATGTTGAGATGCCTATAGTTATCCTTGGGGACCCAGCCCACCCCTTAATGCCATGGCTCATGAAGCCATACACAGGTAGCCTGGACAGTAGTCAGGACCTTTTCAACTATAGGCTGAGCAAGTGCAGAATGGTGGTGGAATGTGCATTTGGGCGTTTAAAAGCTCGCTGGCGAAGTTTATTGACTAGGTTAGATCTCAGCGAAAACAATATTCCCATTATTATTACTGCTTGCTGTGCGCTCCACAATATCTGTGAGAGTAAGGGGGAGACGTTTATGGCGGGGTGGGAGGTTGAGGCAAATCGCCTGGCCACTGGTTATGCGCAGCCAGACACCAGGGCTATTACAAGAGTACAGCAGGGTGCGTTGCGCATCAGGGAAGCTTTGAAAACCAGTTTCATGAATGGCCAGGATGCTGTGTGAAAGTTCTGTTTTTCCCCAGTAATGAAAAGCCCCGCCCCTTCATTCACTCTACTTCCCTTTACCCAAACCGCCCTGCCCTCCCGCGATCACCGCTCGCAGAGGAAATAAAGTCATTGTTGCTTAAAAATCATGCATTCTTTATTAATTCGTAAAACAAAGAGGGGGAACTATGGGGGTAACTGCCACAGTCTCCCGGGATAGCTGGTGGAGGAAGGGAAGCACCAGGATGGGTGGTGGAGGAGGGGATGAGGGAAGGACAAGGACACACAGCACTTTAAAACTTATTGAATGCCAGCCCTTTCTTGCTTGGACTGTTCTCTTGGCTTGAGTGGTTGGGTGCACGGAGGCCGCCCAAACGCGTTCTTGGGCGTCTCGGGGATGAGGTTATGGGACTCGGGAAGGAGGGCTGTTGGTTACACAGGGGCTGTAGCGGCGGTCTGGGCTCAGGCGGCCTTTCCTGAACCCTACGCCTTTCCTCAGCCATAAGCCGGAGGATTTCCGTTTGATCCTCCAGTAGCCTCAGAATTGCATCCTGCCTTCTCTCTGCTCGCTGACGCCACCTACTCTCTTCATCACGCCACCTGTCCACGCGATCAAAATCTGCCTTCCTGGACTCCGACAGTGTCTGCCTCCACGCATTCTGCTGGGCAGCTTCAGTGTGGGAGGATTCCATGAGCTCTGAGAACATATCATCTCGATTCCTTTTTTTTTTACTTCTAATCTTCGCTAGCCTCTGGGACGGTGATGAAGGGGGTGGCGTTGAAACATTTGCAGCTGCGGGAGGAAACAAACGGGAGAGGAGTAGTTTAAAAGACACATATTAGAGAACAATGCTCCAAACATTACATATCACATGTGCATTTGGTCCAAGGTTGCACTTTGCCTGTTATATTGAGGGTCTGCCGGTTTGGTGTGAGAGATCACACAAGCAGGTCCGGCGGGCAACAGAATTCAGCTTGCACACAGCCATGGTAAGCCACAGTCTATAGGCTTCTTTAACCTTCATAACATGTGGGAATGTTTTCAAACAGCAACCCCCTCATTTCCCATAACAAACAGCCTTTGGGCTGGCAATTTAAAACTGGTTGGCAATTGAAAAGGGAGGGGTGGCGGTTTTTGGGTTAATGTGCAGCGCGAACCTAATCGACACCCCCCCCACACACAGACACACATCCAAGATGTTCGCTGTTCCCCCTCCCCCCACCGCGTGGGTCACAGCGGGGAAGATTTCTGTTCAGCCACAGGCAAACAGCCCAGCAGGGACGGAGCCCCTCTGAATACCCCCTTAATAAAATTCCCCTATTTCAACCAGGTGACCATGAATGATATCACTCTTCTGAGGATAACACAGACAGATAAAGAACGGATGTTGCTTGAATGCCAGCAAACACCGGGACCATACGCCGCCATGCTTTGCAAAGCAATGATTCCAGACTACGTGCTACTGGCCTGGCGTGGTAGAGTGTGTTACCACGGAGCACAGGATAAGGCTGCCCTCCCCAGAAACCTTTTGCACAGGCTTTGGGAGTACATCCAGGAGATCTTTCTGGAGATGTCCCCGGAGGACTTCTGCTCCATCCCCGAACATGTTAACAGACTTTTCCAGGAGCTGTAGCTGTACTGGCCGCGAATTAATCATTAAACACGCTTGCTTATAAAACATGTATTAATTAACAGAGGTACACTCACCAGAGGTCCCTTCTCCTGCATCGAGCACGCCTTGGGTGGGTTCGTAGGGTACTGGCTCCAGGGTGACAAAGAGTTCCTGGCTGTCGGGGAAAAGGGCTTCTCCACTTCCTTGCTGTGTCTGGGCACTATTTTCAGCATCATTATCATCATCATGCTCCTCTGTAGTTTCTGATGATCCACATACGGAGTCATACCACATGGGTGGGTCAGTGCTGGCTGCACCTCCTAGAATGGCATGCAGCTCATCATAGAAGCGGCCATGTCTGGGGCTCTGACCCAGAGCGGCTGTTTGCATCTCTGGCTTTTTGGTAGGCTTGCCTGAGCTCCTTAATTTTCACGCGGCACTGTTGCGCGTCCCTGTTGTAGCCTCTGTCCTGCATGCCCTTGGAGACTTTGGCATATGTATTGGCGTTTCTTCTTTTGGACCGTAGCTCTGCTAGCACGGTTTCGTCTCCCCATACAGCGATCAGATCGCGTACTTCACACTCGGTCCATGCTGGAGCTCGTCTTCGGTTCTGGGACTCCATCATGGTCACCTCTGCTGATGAGATCTGCGCTCACCTGCAGCTCACCACGCTGGCCAAACAGGAAATGAAATTCAAAAGTTCGCGGGGCTTTTCCTGTCTACCTGGGCGGAGCATTGGAGCTCAGACTGCTGTCCAGAGCGGTCAAATGTTGCACTGTGGGATAGATCCAGGAGGCCAATACCGTCAAATTGCGTCCTCACTAAGCCTACATCGATTCGGCAATATCGCTTTAAGCGCTAATCCCCTCGTTGGGGGTGGAGTGGCGAGATCGATTTTAAGAGCCCTAGAAGTCGATGTTAAGGGCTTCGTCGTGTGGACGGGTGCACGGATCAATCAAAATAACGCTAATAAATTCGACCTAAACTCATAGTGTAGACCAGGGCTAAGACAAAAGACTGGTCTAGGTATGTCACTTGTCTGTTCCAGTTCAACAGTTCTTACAATTCAGTTATAGAAACATTCTACTGATTTGTGAAAATGTACACCAATCCAGTCACTTGTCACAAAAGTGACTTTAAAAAAAAAAGTGTGTTGGGACAATATAGGGTAGTGGTTAGAGCAGAGGGCTTCTCTTCTGAGGAATCATGAGTTCTACTTCTAATTAATCAAATGACCTGCAATATGATGTTGTGGGTAGGAACTAAGGATTTTTAAAAGTACTTAAGCACCTAGACATGAAGATAGGCTCCCAGTGAGACTTCCAGATATGTCTAGGCACTTGACTTCCATTTGGTGTCTAAAGATATCTAAGCATCTTTAAAAATCTGGTCCTTAACCGCTCTGTGCCTCGGTTTCCCCACCTGTAAAACAAGGTTATAATACTTCCCCATTTCACAAACTTTCCATGTCTTAATTAGGTTAGTACATAAAAACACTCTTGTACATCAGTTAAGGTTGCTCCATATAAAATATATCTAACCCAAAACTTACATAACACTGATTTTTTTAAAAAAAAGGCTCCAGAGGTAAGCTAATATAATGTTGATTTTTAAACAAGACTCCAGAGGCAATCCTGGTAATTACATGTTAGTAAGCCTAACTTCAGTACTACGGAAATTAATTGAAAAAAGACTAGACTTATCAGCCACGTAGATGAACATGCTATGTTAAGAAGGAGTCTATGTGGCTTTTATAAAGGGAAATCATGCTTTATCAGCCTATTAGAATTCTCTGAAGGGGTCAACAAACATTTGGACAAGCCTTTGACAAGGTCCCTCACCAAAGTGGGCAGTATGCAAAGTAGGCAGTCATGGGATAAGAGGGAAGGTCCTTTCATGGATCAGTAACTGCTTTAAAGACAGAAAACAAAAGGATAGGAATAAATGGTCAGTTTTCACAGTGGAGATGAGTAAACAATGGAATCCCCAATGATCTATACCGAGACTAGTGCTGTTCAACATATTCATAAATGATCTGTGAAAAGGGGTAAACAGTGAGGTAGGAAAGTTTGCAGATGATACAAAGTTACTCAAGATAGTTAAGTCCAAAGCAGATTGTAAAGAATTACAAAGGGATCTCACAAAACTGGGTGACTGGGCAACAAAATGGCAGATAAAATTCAATGTCCATAAATGCAAAGAAATGCACATTGGAAAACATAATCCCAATTATACATACAAAATGATGGAACCTAAATTAGCTGTTACCACTCAAGAAGGAGATCTTGGAGTCATTGTGGATACAGACAATTAAGGAGATATATGATAGAGATCTACAAAATCATGAATGGTGTGGAGAAAATGAATAGGGAAGAGTCATTTACCCTTTCACATAGCACAAGAACCTGGAGGCACCTAAGGAAATTAATAGGCAGCAGGTTTTAAAAAATCATAATGCAGTACTTCTTCTCACAATTCACAGTTAACCTGTGGAACTCCTTGCCATGGGATGCTGTGAAAGCCAAAAATATAACTGGGTTCAAAGAAGTAGTAGGTAAGTTTGTGAAGGATAGGTCCATCACTGGCTATTAGGCAAGATGGTCAGGGATGCAATCCCATGGTCTGGTTGTCCCTAAACCTATGACTGCCAGAAGCGGAGACTGGACAATAAGGGATGTCGATAAATTGCCCTGTTTTTTCTTTCCCTCTAAAGCATTTGGTGCCAGCCACTATTGGAGACAGGATACTGGGTCTGACACAAAATGGCCATTTTTATGTTCTAAAAAACAAAGACAGGAAAAGTTAAGGAGACCAATGCCATGTACCTTCTACTGTACCCATACATAGATATGCATCTCATCGCTAGTTCCGCCACCATAAACACCAGAACACACCACAACATTAATATTGCCCTAATAGAGATACCAGCCATCTAGCACATCCTTCTGTAAATTTCACCCACTCCCCTCTACTACAAACAGACAAGAATTCTTCTGCCACCATCACCCCCCGTCCCTTCTATACAGCTCTGTGAAACTAGGCATGCTCTGATTTGGGGCAGGGCATGTGGGAGGGTTATCAGTCATTTTTTTCTTTTTGATAATTAACCAATTAAGTAACCCCAGAGGGCCAACCAAACTATGCACATTTTTTTTCTGCAGTTTGTAGTTTAGGTTAAATAGGCCCCAAAAAATCACAGTACTCAATGTGAAATTTTGGGGCAGCTGAATTGAATTGATTAGACCTCAAACCAATCAAGCAATTTTCTTGAAACTCCTCAGAAAACTCAAACTCAGAGATTATGTGGTGAAAATTTGAGGCAAATAAACTATGCTTTTCATATATAACAAATTGTTTGAACTCTCACTTTAAGTGCAAAATAGAACAAATTAATTATGGCATTACAACAGCTCCTCTATTATGTAAAGAGCATTAAGATTGTTGGCTGAAAGACACTATACTAATGCAAAATGTTATCACGGTTAATGGCTCTGATCATATTTTAAGGATCTCTAGCTGATCCTGTAATGTACACCGACTTAATCATTAATATTAGTCAGGGGTTGAGTGTTGCAAAGGCAGTGCACAAAGAGCCTGATCCAAAGGCTTCGCACTGGCTTTAATGGCTTTGGATCAGGCCGTACGTTCCTGGAGGGGAAGTCCTCATCATTGCACAGCTACGCCGCTCATGGTCAAGTAAATGAGCAGCATTTTCAAAGATTGAAGTTCATCTCTTCTAATGGTGGTTGCCACAGGGGTTCTACATGGTACGAACAAAAAGGGGAAGGGAAAACAAATGGATCCTAGAAGTCAGAGGAGTCTGTAAGGGGGAACGTTATATCTGTGTTTGACCAACGTAGTGGAAATCAAATATGGTACCAGCTCATTTATCCAAAGCATTTCTCAGGCATCAAAAGCATGTGAATAAATGGGGTCCTGAAGGAGCAGGGAAATAAACCAGCAGGTTGGGTGCAGGGCCGGTGCAAGGAAGTTTCACGCCCTAGGCAAAACTTCCTTGCACCAGCCCTGGGCCCCTCCCCCCAACTAACGCCCCCCCCCCACGGCAGCCAGCTCCCTCCCCCACAAAGGGCTCCCCACCCCCCTGTGGGCCGTGGCAGCTCAGCCCCCCGCCCGCAGGCCGTGGCAGCCTCCCCCCTGCCCACGGCGCCCCCCAGCTCCCGGCTCAGCTGTGGAGCCGGGAGGCAGGAGGCAGCCGCTCGCCGCCCCCCAAACCCTGGCGCCCTAGGCAACTGCCTAGGGTCGCCTAGTGGGCGCGCCGGCCCTGGTTGGGTGACATGTCTGTGTTTTAGTGTCCTAGGGTTCAGTACAGTGGGGTTCATTACAGGAACAGTGTAATGGGATCATTAACTGTACCTTACCACAGCTGAGCCTTTCAAAATCTTGCACCCCACAACTTTCCCACCTCCTCCCCACTTTTTACATCTTTACATCTGCTGTGCTTCAGTTCTGTTCTAACTTAATTAGGACCTTGGAGTTGAGCAATGTGTCACACGTTCTGATAGTTGGCCATCCCTGTTTCCTCCGCCCTCCCCCCCATGTGGAAAGGCTAATTGTTTTGTTGAGGTAGTGTCATGTGCCAGTGGCTGAGAAGGAGTCAGATAATTAACTAGGCTCCTGCTGAGAATGTAGACCTTTCCCCCTTTCAGTAGGGTTTTTTTTTTCCTCCAGAGCCATTATTAACTTTTACTTAACTGTAGTAAATTGCAGGGAATGGACAACTTCAACTCTAACATGTGGAAAAGCAAAGAAAGAAAGAAAACTCCCCTGTGAAGAAGAATTCTTTTAAAAAGTTTTCATGTACCATAACAGAACATTAAAACGACAGAGGGTCCCTCACAATGAAAACCTTGTGTTTTATTAAAAAGAAATCTTGCTCAAGGCATCCATTACTCACTTCCGGATTAAATGGCAAACCTTCAAGTTTTAAAAGACTAAGGGCCCTTCAGCTGAACTGTACCTGGGAGCTCTGATAATATGGCACTTTTTGGATATCCATCTTATGATTTTTGCAGGTATTTTTTTGGCTGTTTCCTATTCTTTGCACCAAATCCTTAGAGGAAAACAGTAGAAGTGGAAGCTGGCCCTTAGTAAGATGCTGTTTTTCTCCTTGCTGCTGGGTATTGCCACCACATTTAAGTAAAAAGCTGTCCTGAAAGGTGGAGACTGAAAAAATCTTTGCTGAAGGTAACTGATGGAATAGCTGGGCAAAGAGAGACAAAGTTGCCTTGCACGCCCAGATTTCCTCCCAAACCAAAACTTTGAAATGAAAAATTATGACAGCCTTCCAAGTCAGTCTGCAGAGACATGTGGGAGACTCCAGGTAGCAAACAGGAAGCCTCATGCCAGTTTCTCATTTAGACTGTGGAACAAGCACCTGGTCTTCATTAACATCACTGCTATAGTTAATGCGTTGCAGGTGTGAAAGTGTGTGGCTGAAATCTGACAAAACACCTGTCTTTTGTGGCACCATTATATCTGTCTAGTGTGGGACATGACCCCCTCGGGTGTGCTTTATCCTGCCTTGAAAGCCACAGTAAGCATTGTCCTGTAATTACAAAATCAGAGTCATCATTGCTGGGAAAGAATTCTTTAACAAATTATGCCTAATTAGTCTGAAATTACCTTTAATTCCTGATGAAACCATAGGCTTAACTCTCTTCTATAACACCTTCCTTTTTATCTTTATGCAAATATGATTATACACTATCACACTGGCACAACTAGGCATAAAACAGCTGCAGCTAGTTCTCTGGCTATTAAATGGGAACTGGATGTGTGCCATTTATGATGTTTTCTGGAATGCTGCATCAAAAAGTATCCAGTTTGTTCCCAGAGAACTCAATTTTTCCCTCCCACTCAAAGCAGGGGTGCTTGGATCTGAGATTTTGGTTCAACCCATTATACAGAGACAAATCAGCCGAAAATTTTAGATCTAGATCCAATTTTTTTTTCAAAGTCTGGGTGGTGTCTGGAACTGGAGTTTTGGTTTGGGTCCATATCTAGACTTACTGTCACAGGGAGCCAAAGCATAGTCTACTAATTTTCCTTAAGGAGTTACTTGGTGCATTTGATGCAAGTTTGTAAATGTCTCAGGTGCCCCAAGTTCCCACCTGTTTTATGTAACCAACTTTGGCCCTGGTATGCCTGCCACAGGACATGCTTTCATTAACTCTTTCTGTGCCACACAGGGTTCTGCCTTATGTATTAGACAATTGTGACAAAGTTCCTCCTCTACCTCGGTGGGTCCTGCGCTTATTGGCGGATTTTTGTTTGCCTCAGAGATCTTCCCATCTGGTAGAACCCACAGTCCAGATCAACTCCTCCTGTGTCTGATAAGGAGTTGGGAGTTTTGGGAGGAACCAGGGCCCGCCCTCTACTCCGGGTTCCAGCCCAGGGCCCTGTGAACTGCAGCTGTATAGGGTGCCTCCTGGAACAGCTGCCCGACAGCTACAATTCCCTGGGCTACTTCCCCAAGTAGTCTCCTCCCAAGACCTTCTTTATCCTCACCACAAGATCTTCCAGCAGTACGCCCTCTTACTCTCAGCTCCTAGTGCCTCTTGCTCCCAGCTCCTTGCACGCAACCTCCTTCCACAGCTCCTCCCCCATCACTGACTAACTGGGAGGCTTTTAACTAGTTCCAGCCAGTCCTTGATTGGCTGCAGGAGTCTCAATCAACCCCCCTGCCTTCTGGAAAGTTCTTAATTGGCCCCAGGTGTCTTGATTAACCTGGAGCAACTGCCATAAGGTATCAGGGATTTGTTTAGCCTGGGGTAAGTTCCTTACCACTTTCCTATAGCCCTCTGGCCTTGCCCCGTCACCTATCCGCCCCCTCTGCTCAACACCATAGAGTTGGGCAACTTGGGATGCCAGGCAGTGTGCTTTTCACAGACCATCAGTGTTGCCATGGTGGCATCCAGCCCTGTGCCGTATGTGGAACTGGAATGGTTGGAGGGATAAGAACCACCTGGTGACCCTTGCATTCTTTTCCTTATTCCGCTGCATCCACTGGAGGGGTGCATGGTCCGTCACAAGAGTAAGTCGCCGGCCCAAGAGGTAATGACGTAGGGTCTCCATAGCCCATTTGACAGCAAGGCATTCTCTCTCAACTACTGCGTATTTCTGTTCTCTTGGGAGAAGCTTTCTGCTTAGGTAAAGGATCGGGTGTTCCTCTTCTCCCACCATTTGCGACAGAACCGCCCCCAACCCCACCTCAGAAGGGTCTGTTTGTAAAATAAATTCCTTGTTAAAGTCCAGGGCTATGAGTACAGGGTCATTACAAAGGGCCGTCCAAAGGTCTGTGAACGCTCCCTCTGCTGCATCGGTCCACTTCACCATGTCTGGACCTCGGGCTTTCACCAGGTCCGTTAGGGGACTTGCCCTAGTAGCGAAGTGGGGAATAAAACGTCGGTAGTAGCCTACTACACCTAGGAACGCGTGGACCTGCGTCTTTCGGGTCGGCTGGGGCCAGTTTTGAATCGCCTCTAGCTTATTCATTTGGGGCTTCACTATGCCCCTTCCTACAATATATCCCAGGTATCTAGCCTCTGCTAGCCCTATGGCACATTTAGCGGGATTAGCAGCAAGGCCAGCCCGCCTTAAGGTGCGCAGTACTGCCTCAACTTTCTCCAAGTGGGTTCCCCAGTCTGGCGTATGAATGACGACATCATCTAGGTATGCGGCTGCATAACTAGTATGGGGGAGCAGCAGCTTATCCATGAGCCGCTGGAATGTGGCTGGGGCCCCATGTAGCCCAAAAGGGAGGACGGTGTACTGGAATAGCCCGTCCGGCGTGGAGAATGCTGTCTTTTCTTTAGCTTCTTTGGTCAAGGGAATCTGCCAGTACCCTTTTGTCAGATCCAGTGTTGTCAAGAATCGAGCACTACCCAGTCGGTCCACCAGTTCGTCGATGCGTGGTATGGGGTATGCATCGAACTGGGATACTTCATTCAGTCGGCGAAAGTCATTACAGAATCTTGTGGTACCGTCAGGTTTAGGCACTAGAACGATTGGACTGGACCACTGACTGTAAGATTCTGCAATCACCCCTAATTCTAACATTTTCTTCACTTCGGCCTTGATTTCTTCTCTTTTGGCTGCTGGGATTCGGTAGGGTCTCAATGTTACCTTGGCTCCGGGGAGCGTGCGGATATGGTGATAGGTCTCAGTCATCCGCACTGGTTTTGTAGAGAACACATCTCGGTTGCGATTAATCATGTCAGTTGCCTCAATCTTTTGAATCGGCGTCAAATCGGGTGATATCCTTACTTGCTCTTGTAAGTTATCCTCCGGGGGAAGAGTCTCCTGGGTGACTAAGCATGCCTCTCAATCGTGCCAAGGTTTTAAAAGATTGATGTGATAGATTTGTTCTGGTTTCCTGCGGCCTGGCTGCCGCACCTTATAGTTCACCTCTCCCAGGGCTTCAATCACTTCGTAGGGTCCCTGCCACTGGGCCAACAGCTTACTTTCTGCTGTGGGCACCAGGACCATCACTCGATCCCCTGGTTGGAACCGTAAAAGCTTTGCTTGGTGGTTATAATGGGTTCGTTGGGTCTCCTGTGCTTTCTCCAAGTATTCTCATACAATAGGCGTAACTCGGGCTATCCGATCCCTCATCTGCAGTACATGCTTGACTATGTTCCTTCCTGGATTTGGCTCCTCTTCCCAGGCTTCTCTAGCTATATCCAATATGCCCCGGGGCTGGCGCCCATATAATAGTTCAAATGGAGAGAAACCTGTGGAGGCTTGCGGAACCTCCCGGATGGCGAACATGAGGTAAGGTAATAGGGTATCCCAATCTTTCCCATCCCGGCTCACCACTTTCCTGATCATGGCCTTGAGGGTTCTATTGAACCTTTCCACAAGGCCATCTGTTTGTGGGTGGTATACAGAGGTCCGTAGGGCTTGTACATGGAGTAACGAACAGAGATCTTCTTTCATCAACTTGGACACGAAAGGTGTCCCTTGATCAGTCAATATCTACTTGGGTAGCCCAACTCGGGCAAAGATCTGCACTAACTCCTTAGCTATGGTTTTGGAAGCCGTGTTGCGTAGGGGAACGGCTTCCGGGTACCGGGTAGCATAGTCCAGTACAACAAGCACATGTTGGTGGCCCCGAGCTGTCTTCTCAAGGGGCCCTATCAGATCCATGGCTATGCGTTCAAACGGAACCTCTATTATTGGAAGAGGTATTAAAGGAGCCCGGAAGTGCGGGCGAGGACTATGTAACTGACACTCCGGACAAGAGGTGCAGTATCGCCGGACATCTTCATGCACTCCTGGCCAGAAGAACCTCCGCAGGATCCGTGCCTGGGTTCTCTCTACCCCTAGGTGTCCTCCAAATAGGTGGCTGTGGGCGAGGCTCAATATGGCTTTTTGATGTTTTCGTGACACCAGAAGTTGATGTCGCTCTTGCTCCTGCATTTGCACCACACGGTACAGGAGATCTTTCTTCACTATAAAGTAAGGTCCTGGACCCCGGACCTTCCCATCCACAGGTATCCCATCTATCTCGGCCACCTCTTTCCTGGCGTTATCATATCTAGGGTCCTCTGCCTGGTCCCGTCCGAAAGTCTCTCTCCCGGGACTAGCCTGCCCGAGCTCCCAAGGGCTGGCTTCTGTTGCTTCCAATGGCTCACTTCCATCATGGCTGGGGCCAGCCTCCGGCTCACCTTCCGTGGTGGTAGTTTCTCTGGCTGCTCGTGTCCGTCTGCCTACTAGGGCGATCTTCTGGCCCTGGGTCAGGATCCGGGTTCCCAAAGCTTTTGCAGCCTTCCTCTCCTTTTTTGTCTTCCGGGTCTTTTGAGGGGCTGAGAATAGATCCTGAGAAATCTCAGTGAACATCGGGGGTTGACATTCCCCCGGTGACAAGTTGCTGCCCTCAGGGTCCCCACCTCCCCCCAGCCTCTCCCGGGGGAGTAAATTATCAAACCCTGGATAGTGCCTCCCAATGACTACAGGATACGGGAGTTTAGGAACTACACCCACTGTCACCTCAATGGGGCTCCCCTGAACCTCTATCTCCACCTGGTTGGTGGGGTAATGGCTTACGGCCCCATGTACACATGTCACTGCTATGCGTTTGGCTTGTAGCAGCTGGCTACTTTTTACTAGCTTACCCGATATGAGGGTGATTGCTCTTCCGGAGTCCACAAGCGCTATAGTCTCTACTCCGTTTATCTTTACCGGTCTGGTGTAGTTATGCGGGGCTAATGCAACGCCCGCAAGGTGGATAAGGGAGCATGGGACCTCCCAATCCCCCAAGTTACATTGCATAGGCGCCTCAGTGCTAGGACACTGTGCTGCTATGTGTCCCCACTCACCACATGCATAACATCTATAATTGCTTCTAATCACTCCCCTATCCCTGGGGCTTGGGGGTTTAGTTCCAGGATTCCCCCCACTCAGGCCAATCCCTTCTTTCTGGGGTCCCCGCTGGTTTTCAGCCCTCCCCTTCTTCCACCTAGGTCTCCCCGGGGGTTTGGGAAATCTAACATCACAAATTTTCTTCCCCCTCAGTGCTCCAACTCTTTATGGCCTCTGGTGGCCCAGTCACTCGAACTCTAGGGCTTCGTGCTGCTTGTTTAACCCAGGGTTCCACTTCCTTAACTGGTCGGGTCAGTTCCCTCGCCGTCCTTCGCCTCTCTACCATTGCCACAATCTCGTCATAGGTGGAGGATTCGTTTTGGCTTACCCATGCATGAAGGTCTGGTGGTAGTCCCCTCATATATCGGTTGATGACCAGAACCTCTAGTATCTCTTCTGGACTTCGGGACTCAGTTTGCAACCACTTTTGTGCGAGATGGATGAGGTCATACAATTGGGACCACGTGGTTTTGTCTTCCTGGTACCTCCACTCATGATACCGCTGGGCCTGCACTGCGGTTGTTACCCCAGATCTGGCCAGGTAGTCTGCTGCAGCCTCTTCAGGCAGATCATAGTAGGCCTTCTGGGCTTCCCCACACAGGAATGGGGTGAGGACGCCAGACCACTGATCTCGAGGCCAGGCCTCCCGTAGGGCTGTCCTCTCAAAGGCCAGCAGATATGCCTCTATGTCATCGTTCCCCATCATCTTCTGCAGGCAATTGCTGGCCCGTATGTGCCACGTCCCATCATGGCCATGGTTCATCTCTGTAAGGGCCTTCACTTGGTTTACCAGTTCCCGCAACATAGTACGGTCTTGAGCGGCCTGGTCCATCAACAGGCGATTGGTCTCCTGGTGCAGCCGCACTGCCTCCTGTTGGGGGGCTGCCTGGACACGGGTAGCCTCCTGCTGGGCAGCCGTGGCTTGTATCAGTGCCCGTATTACATCTTCCATTGTGGTGGGGAAAAAAATAAGCCCGCTTCCCTTTTTTTTTTTTAAACACTCTTCCGCCGCGCTGTGCACAC
The DNA here is from genome assembly GCA_033296515.1 of Macrochelys suwanniensis. NCBI lineage: Eukaryota > Metazoa > Chordata > Testudines > Chelydridae > Macrochelys > Macrochelys suwanniensis. Next base: position 26,749,566 of record CM065780.1, on the reverse strand, counting down.
CAATCCCACCCCTGACACCAGTTGTGACAAAGTTCCTCCTCTACCTCGGTGGGTCCTGCGCTTATTGGCGGATTTTTGTTTGCCTCAGAGATCTTCCCATCTGGTAGAACCCACAGTCCAGATCAACTCCTCCTGTGTCTGATAAGGAGTTGGGAGTTTTGGGAGGAACCAGGGCCCGCCCTCTACTCCGGGTTCCAGCCCAGGGCCCTGTGAACTGCAGCTGTATAGAGTGCCTCCTGACACAGCTGCCCGACAGCTACAATTCCCTGGGCTACTTCCCCAAGTAGTCTCCTCCCAAGACCTTCTTTATCCTCACCACAAGATCTTCCAGCAGTACGCCTTCTCCTCTCAGCTCCTAGTGCCTCTTGCTCCCAGCTCCTCGCACGCAACCTCCTTCCACAGCTCCTCGCCCCTCACTAACTGGGAGGCTTTAAACTAGTTCCAGCCAGTCCTTGACTGGCTTCAGGTGTCCCAATCAACCTCCCTGCCTTCTGGAAAGTTCTTAATTGGCACCAGGTGTCTTGATTAACCTGGAGCAACTGCCATAAGGTATCAGGGATTTGTTTAGCCTGGGGCTAACATACTGGTTCCTTACCACTTTCCTATAGCCCTCTGGCTGGGAAGGTGGTAGAGGGCTGCTGCTGCTTCTCCTGCTCATCCTGCTGAGGCTGCTGCTAGGCCCTGGGCCCTCCCAGCTGCTGTTTGCTGCTACTACTGCTGCTCCAGCTTCTCCCCTGGCTGGGCCAGACACCCCTCCCACTACTCTACTCTCTGGTTGCTGGCTGCCTGGAAGCTGAACCCCCCCCCCCCCCCAACACCTTGGTTGCTGCTACTCCTGCTGCTGCAGCAACCCCTTGAGGGGGAGGGGGCCTGCTGGCCCTCTCCCCAGAGGAGGGGTGTGAGGGGCTCCTGCTCCAGCCGCTGCTGTGACCACCACCACCACCATCTGTGAGGGGTCCTGCCTGACCACCGGACCACCGCCTGGAGTTGCTGGAGCTGCTGCTGCTGCCCTGTTTGCTACCAGGAAGCTGCTGATACCCAGAGGAGGAAGACCCGGAAGACCGTTGGCGGAGACTCTGCAGACCACCGTGGAGGGGACCTCCAAGAACTGAGTAATCTTTCGAACTGTGCTCTAGTGGTGGGGGTATTGACTGTGTTTGTAGGGGCACAGGGGGTGTGGCGCCGAGCCTGCCCCCGGTCCACCTGTGCCCCCCCATAACCCCCACCACCACCACTGCCCCCTCCACCACCTCTGCTGGCTGCTCACCATCTGCCTTGTGCTACGGCCTCTGGACTTAGCTGCTTCCATGGCCCGCCACGACCTTTTAACATCATTTGGGCCTGCAGTGGCAACCAGCCCCACCCATTGACTTTGTGCAAGCGCACGTGGGTGCACGTGCCCCCTCCCATACCCCTTGGACCGACCCTCTTCCCCCCAGCAGCACGTCCCTTGCTTTATCCCTTGCCACCTGCCCCATTTACCCCTTGCAGCTGCTTGCCCCCTTTTTTTTTGGTCCCAGCCCCTTACTATTTTCAGTTTTGCCTGCCCCGCCCCTCTCCCTCTACAGCCTTGTTTGTTTGCCCTACCCTAGCCCTGAAACTAGTCCCTTGTTTTTCTGCCCCATTCTTAGTTGGTTGTCTCCCTCCCCCTGAAGCTCCGTTTGCCCTGATTAGCCCCCCGCTTTCGTGCACCCACGCCCCCTCCCATGCGCTTGTGCCCCTCCCCTGTTTAATTTTGACCCTATCTCACTGCACCCCTATGCTGTTATATCATCCCCTCCCCTAGTGCAACAAGAGGAGCCGGATTTCCCATCTTGTGTCGGTGACTGAACCTTACCCCCGCACTAGTCCGAGATAACCCTGAACCCTGTCCCCACTTTTATTGCCCTCCTCCCCTGCCTGCAGCCTAGCAGGGAGGAGTGGTCACCCCAATTCCTCTCCCCACCCCACCTCTCAGGAGTTTTCCCTTCCTCCCCTGTTCATCATGGCAGGCGATATGGAGGGAGAAGCCCCTCCAGATGGCATGGCTGCCCCTCCTCCGCCTGTTCCCCCGTCACCCTCCCTAGCCTCCACCTCGACCGCCGCTGCCGAACCACCTGCTCTCGCCCCCGCTGGGGCACCGGCAGCGGCGGACACTGAAGAGACCTCCGCTGCTGCCACGTCCCTCGCCCCCCATGATCCTGGGGGAGCCCCCCCAGCCGGCAGGAAGGGCCAGGGTAAAAAGAAGGGTAAGGGCCCCGCGACAAAGGCCAGGCCCTCCATGGCAGAGGCAGCCACTACTGCTGCGGCCCTGCCACCGGCCGCGGCGCCCTTCCCTGCTGTTCCCTCTACCAGCTCTGCGGGTGTCCCACCCCCGGCCCCCAGAGCGTACGCCCAAGTGGCGGCAACCCCCCCACCTGCCGCAACGTCACCTAACCCGCCCACCGCCTCAGCTACCATCTATAGCGGCCGGGGCCCCTTTCCCACCTTGACCAGGAGGCATGGCGTCCGTTGCCTCCTGGTACCCGCCTCGCCCCACGTAGAAACCTATGTGCGGGCGTTGGCGAGGGTGGTGGGGCCCACGGCCATCGTAGCGGCCTCCAAAATGTACGGGAAGGTAGTCTTCTTCCTCGCATCGGAGGCCGCGGCCCAAGAGGCGGTGGAGAAGGGCCTGGCGGTGGGGGGCGTGTTCGTCCCGTTAGAGCCGCTGGAGGACTTGGGCGTCCGCCTAGTCCTCACTTCCGTCCCTCCCTTCCTCCCCAATGCCGTCCTGTTACCTGCCCTCTGCGCCCTAGGGAGACCCATCTCTGTAGTCAGCCCTCTCCCACTGGGCTGCAAAGACCCCGCCCTCCGTCACATCCTCTCGTTCCGCCGGCAGGTGCAGCTCCAAATGCCCCCGGCTGCACGTGACGGGGAGGCGCTCGAGGGGTCCTTTATGGTCCCCTATCACGGGGCCCGTTACCGGGTGTACTATTCCACGGGGGAGGCCCGGTGCTACCTCTGCCGGGTGATGGGACACGTCCGGAGGGACTGTCCCTTGGCCCGGCAAGGGGGAGCATCCGAGACCCCCGAGCCCCGGCAGGGCGTCGGCCCCGTCATCGCCGGCGCCCCTGTACGCCCGGTGCCCAGAGCCGCCCCTCCTCCTTCCCAGTCCACCGCTGCTCCCACTCGGGCCCTGGGAGTACCTCCCCCAGTGAGCCCAGACGAGCGGGAGAGGCCCACTGCGAACAGTCTGCTGAGGCCTGTGGAGGAGGGTGAGGCAGGGATATCGCCGGGCGTGGGAGAGGGCCCGCCCCAGGGAGACTTTTCTCTCCCTTATGCTGCCCCACCACTACCTCCCCGAGTCCCTAAGGAATCGCGCCCCCCCCCGACCTGACCCTTACTAGCCAGCCCCCAGATGATGCCATGGAGGGCTGGGCCTTAGTACAGGGGAAGCGGGGCAAGCGGAAGGCTCGAGCCCCGCTCCTTTCCACCGATGCGGAAGCCCCCCGGAAAACCAGGAAGGGGGGAACTGATGCCGAGCCTTCCGCTTTGCCCCCGAGCGGCTTTAGTCCGCCAGAACCGGCTGGGAAAGACGTGGCAGCACCGGAAGGTATTACCGCCCCTCCCTCGGGAGCCCCTGATGGAGCCCCTTCTGCCCTGTTTGTCAACCCTGCATGCCGCGACCCGGGCATCGCTTCAGGTGCCGGCGGGGAGAACCCCGGGGTGGCAGAAGGTGACCTGCCCTCCATCTACGAGGAGATCGAGGCCCTGGGTCTGACCCCAATCACCCAGGGGGAGGAAGACCCTTTACCGGCAGGCCTCGACCTCAATGACCTCACCCCGGTGCCCCTTTCCCCCCTCTCCCCATGCTCCCTCCCCTTGACCGCCGGTTCCGCTCCCACCTCCGAGGATCCCCTGGGCTCTTCCACCTGCCCGGTCGCAAGTGACACCTCGCTGACGGCCGCCAAGCCTCCTGAAGCGACGGCCGGTGCCCTGCGGCCGGGACCCAAATCCCAGAGGGTACCCCTCATTGGGGTGGGACAACAGTTCTCCTTCCCAGGCGGGGACCCCGCACATATCTGTCCACCTCCCGATGCCGTGGCTGTAACAGACACCATCATACTAGAGCCCGGCATCGTGGGGGGTCCCCTTCCCAATTCCCAGATCCCTCAGCCACACCAAGAGAGGCCACCTCCCAGTGGCCCAGCTCCTGCGGCTCAGGATCCTCTACCCGTTCCTCAGCCCGGCCCTGCTCATGTCCCGCTCCCTGCCCCTACTTCTGATCCCTGCCCCGCCCCTGATGCCATCCCAATCTCCCACACCTCCCATGATGACACTGCCGCCTCTGGGGCTGTCTCCCTCCCCTTCTCGGAGGATGACCCCCAGGGAGCGGCTCCAGTAATTCCTCGTCCCGACCCACCAGAGGCTGCTCTTCTCCCTCTGCCGCCTCTCCCAACTAAGCCGAATTTCGGGTTGGGCCCTAAGGTGCCGGCCCAGCAGGAGCTGCGTCGAGGGTCCGCCCCTTGCCTATCTGTTTCGGTGGGCCATAGGGCTGTGTCCGTTGCCCCTTCTTTCGATAGCCGGGAGCCAGTAACCCCGCCCCCCCATACGCTGCGAGAGGAGCTGCGGGAGTTCCTGGAGGACGTCCGGGGCTCCCGCAACAAAGTACAGCTCGCTCTCCAGCGATGGGGGGATTTCCACCAAATCCTCCGGGCCGCGAGGGCCCTCATGGGGGAGGGCAAAGGGACTGGGAAGCAGGCCGCCACGGCCTACCAACGGGTTCGCCTTTTCCGTGACTCACTACTCACCTACGGGGTGGGTCACGGATTGTTACGCGGCCCGATGGGGGCCGTGAGTGACTCTGCCAGCAAGGATCCCCTCCAGCCCTCCTCATGGCATCTCTCCTCTTCGCAACATTGAACACCCGGGGCTGTAGGATGGGTCTCCGCAGGAACCAGGTGCTCTCCTTCCTTCGGGAGGGGGGGTACTCTGTAGTATTCCTGCAGGAGACCCATACGGATCCAGCCGCTGAAGACAGCTGGCGGCTGGAATGGGGGGACAGAGTCTACTTCAGCCATCTCTCTGTTCGCCAGGCTGGAGTGGCGACCTTGTTCTCCCCCGACCTACGGCCTGAGGTGCTGGGGGTTGCCGAGGCTGTGCCGGGCCGCCTGCTGCACCTACGGGTCCGTATGGAGGGGTTCGTGGTCAATCTCATCAACATCTATGCCCCGACACCGGGCCCGGAACAACTTCGTTTCTATCAGCAGGCGTCCACCTTCCTCGGCACCTTGGATCCTCGCGAGTGCCTGGTCCTGGGCGGGGACTTTAACAACACCCTTGAGAAACGGGACCGCTCGGGGATCGAGCAGTGCCCGGCCGCCGCGGACGTCCTCAGGGAGATTGTCGAACATCACTCCCTGGTGGACGTCTGGCGCGACCACCACCCGGACGACAGCTCAACCTTCACCTTTGTCCGAGTGGAGGCCCATCGGTCGCACCACTCCCGGTTGGACCGCATCTATTTATCACGTTTTCACCTTTCGCGGGCCCACTCCTCCAGCGTCCGGCCGGCCCCGTTCTCTGATCATCATCTCGCTACCGTGACGGCCTCTCTCTGCGCGGAGAGGCCGGGGCCGGCCTATTGGCATTTTAATAACAGTTTGCTGGAGGATGTGGGTTTCGTGGCGTCCTTCCGGGAGTTCTGGCTGGCCTGGCGAGGGCAACGGCACGCCTTTCCCTCAGCGCGGCGATGGTGGGATCTAGGGAAGGTACGCGCCCGGCTCTTCTGCCGTGACTACACCCGGGGCGCCAGCCGACGGAGGGATGCGACGATAGGGCAGTTGGAACGGGAGGTCTTAGAGCTGGAGAGGCGTCTGGCCGCCAGCCCTGAGGATCCATCCCTCTGTGGGGCGTGCCGGGAGAAGCGGGAGGAGCTCCGGGAACTCGAAGATCATCGGGCCCGGGGTGCCTTCGTTCGATCCCGCATCCGTCTCCTTCGGGAGATGGATCGCGGCTCCCGCTTCTTCTACGCCCTGGAGAAAAAGAGGGGGGCTAAGAAACACGTCACCTGTCTCCTCGCAGAAGATGGCACCCCCCTCACGGATCCGGTGGAGATGTGCGGGAGGGCCAAGGCCTTCCACGCGAGCCTTTTCTCCCCGGATCCGACCGATCCTAACGCTTGCAGAGTGCTCTGGGACGAACTCCCTGCGGTCAGCACGGGTGACCGAGACCGGCTAGAGCTGCCTCTCACTCTGGCCGAGTTCTCGGAAGCCCTCCGTCGCATGCCAACTAATAAATCTCCGGGACTGGACGGGCTGACCGTGGAGTTCTACCGCGTGTTCTGGGACGTCCTCGGCCCAGACCTTGTCACCGTCTGGGCCGAGTCCTTGCAGGGCGGGGTCCTCCCTCTTTCGTGCAGGCGAGCCGTGCTCACCTTATTGCCGAAGAAGGGGGACCTCCGCGATTTACGGAATTGGCGTCCCGTCTCGCTCCTCAGCACGGACTATAAAGTCGTAGCAAAGGCCATCTCGCTGCGGCTCGGGTCCGTGCTGGCGGACGTAGTCCACCCAGACCAGACCTACACCGTCCCGGGCCGCACCATTCTCGACAACCTGTATCTGGTCCGGGATCTCTTGGAGCTTGGGTGTAGGGATGGTCTGTCGTTCGCCCTTCTGTCTCTGGATCAGGAGAAGGCGTTCGACAGGGTGGATCACGGGTACCTCCTGAGCACTCTGCGAGCGTTTGGCTTTGGGCCCCAGTTTGTGGGTTTTCTCCAGGTGCTGTACGCCTCCGCAGAGTGTCTGGTCAGGCTCAACTGGACCCTGACCGAGCCGGTCAGCTTCGGGCGAGGAGTACGGCAGGGGTGCCCCCTCTCGGGCCAGCTGTACGCTCTGGCGATTGAGCCCTTCCTTTGTCTCCTCCGCAGGAGGTTGACGGGGTTGGTGCTCCGAGAGCCGGAGCTGCGGCTGGTCCTGTCGGCATACGCCGACGATGTGCTCCTCGTGGTCCAGGACCCGGGCGACTTGGTGCGGGTGGAGGCTTGCCAGACGATCTACTCGGCGGCCTCCTCTGCCCGGGTCAACTGGGTCAAGAGCTCTGGCCTGGTGGTAGGGGACGGGTGGCAGGCGAGCTCTCTCCCACCCGCGCTTCAGGCCATCAGGTGGAGCGCGGGTCCGCTGCTCTATCTCGGCGTTTACCTTTCTGCCACGCATCCATCCCCGCCGGAGAACTGGCAAGGTTTAGAGGGCAGGGTGATAGAGCGGATCCGGAAATGGACAGGACTGCTCCGGTGCCTCTCCTTTCGAGGGAGAGCACTGGTAATCAATCAATTAGTCCTGTCCATGCTCTGGTACCGGCTCAACACCCTGGTCCCGGCCCCGGGTTTCCTGGCCAACCTCCGGACGTCGATTCTGGAGTTCTTTTGGTCAGGACTGCACTGGGTCTCTGCAGGGGTTCTCCATCTTCCTCTGGAGGAGGGTGGGCAGGGCCTGAAGTGTCCACACACTCAGGTCCATGTCTTCCGTCTCCAGGCCCTGCAGAGGCTCCTTTATGGTGCAGGTAGTCCGGCGTGGAGCGTATTGGCGCACGCCTTCCTGCGCCGTTTCCGAGGGCTCCGATATGACCGGCAGCTCCTTTATCTCCATCCGAGAGGTCTTCCGCGAGACCTCTACGGGCTGCCGGTCTTCTACCAGGACCTCCTCCGGACCTGGAAGCTATTCTCAGCGACCAGGTCCGTGGCGGCCACCGAGGGGGCAGATCTCCTCGCGGAGCCCCTGCTACACAACCCCCAGCTCCGTGTGCAGGTGGCGGAGTCCCCCTCGGTGCGCCAGAGGTTGGTCCTGGCAGAAGTCACTAGGGTCGGAGACCTCCTGGACTACGACCGGGGAGATTGGCTGGATCCCCTGATGCTTGCTCAGTGCATGGGGCTCTCCAGACCTCGTACTCCCCGGCGCGTACTTCAGGAGGTGAAGGCTGCTTTGCCGCCCGCTGCTCGGGTCTACCTCGACCGGGTCCTGCGAGAGGGTACGCCCCGCCCTCCCTTCACCCCAAGCCCTCCGGACCTTTTTATTGGGCCCCTGCCCCGTGGACCCAACCGGGTCCCCTGTCCCTTCACGGTGAGCCGGCTGCACGAACTGCAGCCAGTCCGCTTCCAGACCGCGCCAAGGAAACATCTATACACGCTCGTGCTCCACACCCTTCATCTCCTCACCCTCACGTCCCACCCCGATACGAAATGGCGGGACCTCCTGCCACCTCTAGAGGGTGAGAAGCCCCGGTGGGCCAGCCTTTACTCCTCCTTAGTCCCAAGGCCCGCCGGGGATGTCAGTTGGCGGCTCCTTCACGGAGCCGTGAGCACGGGCGTGTACTTGGCGCGGTTCACCCCTATCCCCGACACATGTCCCTTTTGCGGTGTAAGGGAGACCCTGGCGCACATTTATCTAGAGTGCGCCAGGCTTCAGCCCCTGTTCCGGCTCCTCTTAGACATTTTGTTGAGGTTTTGGTTGCACTTTTCCCCTCACCTTTTTATTTATGCACTTCCAATCCGCGGCCCCACAAAGTCGCGGGACCTCCTGGTCAACCTCCTCCTGGCCCTAGCTAAACTGGCCATCTACAAAACCAGGGTGAGGAGGTTGGCCGATGGAGGCTCCTGTGACTGTGGGGCCTATTTTCGATCCTCTGTTCGTTCACGCATCCGGGCAGAGTTCCTCTGGGCAGCATCCACTGGCTCCCTTGACACCTTTGAGGAGCAGTGGGCGCTGTCCGGGGTTCTCTGCTCGGTGTCCCCATCTGGTTCGCTTTGTTTGACCCTTTGACCGCACTCCCGTTCCTGTTTTTTCATTTTTTGTCCCCCGGACTCACTTGGTATCCAGGTCCTGTGGATCCCTCCCCTTAGGCTGAAGGGAAGGATCCTTTAGCAGTGGGCGGGCTTCGCCCGCCCACTTCCCGGATCCCAATAAGAACATACTGGTTCCTTACCACTTTCCTATAGCCCTCTGGCTGGGAAGGTGGTAGAGGGCTGCTGCTGCTTCTCCTGCTCATCCTGCTGGGGCTGCTGCTAGGCCCTGGGCCCTCCCAGCTGCTGTTTGCTGCTACTACTGCTGCTCCAGCTTCTCCCCTGGCTGGGCCAGACACCCCTGCCACTACTCTACTCTCCGGTTGCTGGCTGCCTGGCAGTTGAACCACCCGCCCCACACCTTGGTTGCTGCTACTCCTGCTGCTGCAGCAACCCCTTGAGGGGGAGGGGGCCTGCTGGCCCTCTCCCCAGAGGAGGGGTGTGAGGGGCTCCTGCTCCAGCCACTGCTGTGACCACCACCATCTGTGAGGGGTCCCGCCTGACCACCGGACCACCGCCTGGAGTTGCTGGAGCTGCTGCTGCTGCCCTGTTTGCTGCCAGGAAGCTGCTGGTACCCAGAGGAGGAAGACCCAGAAGACCGTCGGCGGAGACTCTGCAGACCACCGTGGAGGGGGCCTCCAAAAACTGAGTAATCTTTCGAACTGTGCTCTAGTGGTGGGGGTATTGACTGTGTTTGTAGGGGCACAGGGGGTGTGGCGCCGAGCCTGCCCCCTGGTCCACCTGTGCCCCCCCCCATAACCTCCACCACCACCACCGCTGCCCCCTCCACCACCTCTGCTGGCTGCTCAACATCTGCCTTGTGCTACGGCCTCTGGACTTAGGTGCTTCCATGGCCCGCCACAACCTTTTAACATCATTTGGGCCTGCACCGGCAACCAGCCCCGGCAACCAGCCCCATCCATTGACTTTGTGCAAGCGTGGGTGCACGTGCCCCCTCCCATACCCCTTGGACTGACCCTCTTCCCCCCAGCAGCACGTCCCTTGCTTTGTCCCTTGCCACCTCCCCCTTTTACCCCTTGCAGTTGTTTGCCCCCTTTTTTTTGGTCCCAGCCCCATGCTATTTTCAGTTTTGCCTGCCCCGCCCCTCTCCCTCTACAGCCTTGTTTGTTTGCCCTACCCTAGACCTGAAACTAGTCCCTTGTTTTTCTGCCCCATTCTTAGTTGGTTGTCTCCCTCCCCCTGAAGCTCCGTTTGCCCTGATTAGCCCCCGGCTTTCATGCACCCACGCCCCCTCCCATGCCTTGTGCCCCTCCCCTGTTTAGTTTTGACCCTATCTCACTGCACCCCCATGCTGTTCTATCATCCCCTCCCCTAGTGCAACAAGAGGAGCCGGATTTCCCATCTTGTGTCGGTGACTGAACCCACCCCCTCACTAGTCCGAGATAACCCTGGACCCTGAACCCTGTCCCCACTTTTAGTGCCCTCCTCCCCTGCCTGCAGCCTGGCGGAGAGGAGTGGTCACCCCAATTCCTCTCCCCGCCCCCTCTCAGGAGTTTTCCCTTCCCCCCCTGTTCATCATGGCAGGCGACATGGAGGGAGGAGCCCCTCCAGACGGCACGGCCGCCCCTCCTCCGCCTGTTCCCCCGTCGCCCTCCCTAGCCTCCACCTCGACTGCCGCTGCCGAACCACCTGCTCTCGCCCCCGCTGGGGCACCGGCAGCGGCGGACACTGAAGAGACCTCCGCTGCTGCCACGTCCCTCGCCCTCCCCGATTCTGGGGGAGCCCCCCCAGCTGGCAGGAAGGGCCAGGGTAAAAAGAAGGGTAACGGCCCCGCGACAAAGGCCAGGCCCTCCATGGCAGAGGCAGCCACTACTGCTGCGGCCCTGCCACCGGCTGCGGCGTCCTTCCCTGCTGTTCCCTCTACCAGCTCTGCGGGTGTCCCACCCCCGGCCCCCAGAGTGTACGCCCAGGTGGCGGCAACCCCCCCACCTGCCGCAACGTCACCTAACCCGCCCACCGCCTCAGCTGCCATCTATAGCGGCCGGGGCCCCTTTCCCACCTTGACCAGGAGGCACGGCGTCCGTTGCCTCCTGGTACCCGCCTCGCCCCACGTAGAAACCTATGTGCGGGCGTTGGCGAGGGTGGTGGGGCCCACGGCCATCGTAGCGGCCTCCAAAATGTACGGGAAGGTAGTCTTCTTCCTCGCATCGGAGGCCGCGGCCCAAGAGGCGGTGGAGAAGGGCCTGGCGGTGGGGGGCGTGTTCGTCCCATTAGAGCCGCTGGAGGACTTGGGCGTCCGCCTAGTCCTCACTTCCGTCCCTCCCTTCCTCCCCAATGCCGCCCTGTTACCTGCCCTCTCCGCCCTGGGGAGACCCATCTCTGTAGTCAGCCCTTTCCCACTGGGCTGCAAAGACCCCACCCTCCGTCACATCCTCTCGTTCCGCCGGCAGGTGCAGCTCCAAATGCCGCTGGCTGCACGTGACGGGGAGGCACTCGAGGGGTCCTTTATGGTCCCCTATCACGGGGCCCGTTACCGGGTGTACTATTCCACGGGGGAGGCCCGGTGCTACCTCTGCCGGACGATGGGACACGTCCGGAGGGACTGTCCCTTGGCCCGGCAAGGGGGAGCATCCGAGACCCCCGAGTCCCGGCAGGGCGTCGGCCCCGTCATCGCCGGTGCCCCTGAATGCCCGGTGCCCAGAGCCACCCCTCCTCCTTCCCAGTCCACCGCTGCTCCCGCTCGGGCCCTGGGAGTACCTCCCCCAGTGAGCCCAGACGAGCGGGAGAGGCCCACTGCGAACAGTCTGCTGAGGCCTGTGGAGGAGGGTGAGGCAGGGATATCGCCGGGCGTGGGAGAGGGCCCGCCCCAGGGAGACTTTTCTCTCCCTTATGCTGCCCCACCACTACCTCCCCGAATCCCTAAGAAATCGCGCCCCCCCCCCGACCCGATCCTTACTAGCCAGCACCCAGATGATGCCATGGAGGGCTGGGCCTTAGTACAGGGGAAGCGGGGCAAGCGGAAGGCTCGAGCCCCACTCCTTTCCACCGATGCAGAAGCCCCCCGGAAGACCAGGAAGGGGGGCACTGATGCCGAGCCTTCCGCTTTGCCCCCGAGCGGCTTTAGTCCGCCAGAACCGGCTGGGAAAGACGTGGCAGCACCGGAAGGTATTACCGCCCCTCCCTCGGGAGCCCCTGATGGAGCCCCTTCTGCCCCGTTTGTCGACCCTGCGTGCCCCAACCCGAGCATCGCTTCAGGTGCCGGCGGGGAGAACCCCGGGGTGGCAGAAGGTGACCTGCCCTCCATCTACGAGGAGATCGAGGCCCAGGGTCTGACCCCAATCACCCAGGGGGAGGACGACCCTTTACCAGCAGGACTCGATCTCACTGACCTCACCCCGGTGCCCCTTTCCCCCCTCTCCCCATGCTCCCTCCCCTTGACCGCCGGTTCCGCTCCCACCTCTGAGGATCCCCTGGGCTCTTCCACCTGCCCGGTCGCAAGTGACACCTCGCTGATGGCCGCCAAGCCTCCTGAAGCGACGGCCGGTGCCCTGCGGCCGGGACCCGAATCCCAGAGGGTACCCCTCATTGGGGTGGGACAACAGTTCTCCTTCCCAGGCGGGGACCCCGCACATATCTGTCCACCTCCCGATGCCGTGGCTGTAACAGACACCATCATACTAGAGCCCGGCATCGTGGGGGGTCCCCTTCCCAATTCCCAGATCCCTCAGCCACACCAAGAGAGGCCACCTCCCAGTAACCCAGCTCCCGCGGCTCAGGATCCTCTACCTGCTCCTCAGCCCGGCCCTGCTCATGTCCCCCTCCCTGCCCCTACTTCTGATCCCTGCCCCGCCCCTGATGCCATCCCAATCTCCCACACCTCCCATGATGACACTGCCGCCTCTGGGGCTGTCTCCCTCCCCTTCTCGGAGGATGACCCCCAGGGAGCGGCTCCAGTATTTCCTTGTCCCGACCCACCAGAGGCGGCTCTTCTCCCTCCGCCGCCTCCCCCAACTAAGCCGAATTTCGGGTGGGCCCTAAGGTGCCGGCCCAGCAGGAGCTGCGTCGAGGGTCCGCCCCTTGCCTGTCCGTTTCGGTGGGCCATAGGGCTGTGTCCGGGGCCCCTTCTTTCGATAGCCGGGAGCCAGTAACCCCCGCCCCCCATACGCTGCGAGAGGAGCTGTGGGAGTTCCTGGAGGACGTCCGGGGCTCCCGCAACAAAGTACAGCTCGCTCTCCAGCGATGGGGGGATTTCCACCAAATCCTCCGGGCCGCGAGGGCCCTCATGGGGGAGGGCAAAGGGACTGGGAAGCAGGCTGCCACGGCCTACCAACGGGTCCGCCTTTTCCGTGACTCACTACTCGCCTACGGGGTGGGTCACGGATTGTTACGCGGCCCGATGGGGGCTGTGAGTGACTGCCAGCAAGGATCCCCCCCAGCCCTCCTCATGGCATCTCTCCTCTTCGCAACATTGAACACCCGGGGCTGTAGGATGGGTCTCCGCAGGAGCCAGGTGCTCTCCTTCCTTCGGGAGGGGGGGTACTCTGTAGTATTCCTGCAGGAGACCCATACGGATCCAGCCGCTGAAGACAGCTGGCGGCTGGAATGGGGGGACAGAGTCTACTTCAGCCATCTCTCTGTTCGCCAGGCTGGAGTGGCGACCTTGTTCTCCCCCGACCTACGGCCTGAGGTGCTGGGGGTTGCCGAGGCTGTGCCGGGCCGCCTGCTGCACCTATGAGTCCGTATGGAGGGGCTCGTGGTCAATCTCGTCAACATCTATGCCCCGACACCGGGCCCGGAACAACTTCGTTTCTATCAGCAGGCGTCCACCTTCCTCGGCACCTTGGATCCTCGCGAGTGCCTGGTCCTGGGCGGGGACTTTAACAACACCCTTGAAAAACGGGACCACTCGGGGATCGAGCAGTGCCCAGCCGCAGCGGACGTCCTCAGGGAGATTGTCGAACATCACTCCCTGGTGGACGTCTGGCGCGACCACCACCCGGACGACAGCTCAACCTTCACCTTTGTCCGGGTGGAGGCCCATCGGTCGCACCACTCCCGGTTGGACCGCATCTATTTATCACGTTTTCACCTTTCGCGGGCCCACTCCTCCAGCGTCCGGCTGGCCCCGTTCTCTGATCATCATCTCGCTACCGTGACGGCCTCTCTCTGCGTGGCGAGGCCGGGGCCGGCCTATTGGCATTTTAATAACAGTTTGCTGGAGGATGTGGGTTTCGTGGCATCCTTCCGGGAGTTCTGGCTGGCCTGGCGAGGGCAGCGGCACGCCTTTCCCTCAGCGCGGCGATGGTGGGATCTAGGGAAGGTACGCGCCCGGCTCTTCTGCCATGACTACACCCGGGGCGCCAGCCGACAGAGGGATGTGACGATAGGGCAGTTGGAACGGGAGGTCTTAGAGCTGGAGAGGCATCTGGCCGCCAGCCCTGAGGATCCATCCCTCTGTGGGGCATGCCGGGAGAAGCGGGAGGAGCTCCGGGAACTCGAAGATCATCGGGCCCGGGGCGCCTTCGTTCGATCCCGCATCCGTCTCCTTCGGGAGATGGATCGCGGCTCCCGCTTCTTCTACGCCCTGGAGAAAAAGAGGGGGGCTAAGAAACACGTCACCTGTCTCCTCGCAGAAGATGGCACCCCCCTCACAGATCCGGTGGAGATGTGCGGGAGGGCCAAGGCCTTCTACGCGAGCCTTTTCTCCCCGGATCCGACCGATCCTAACGCTTGCAGAGTGCTCTGGGACGAACTCCCTACGGTCAGCACGGGTGACCGAGACCGGCTAGAGCTGCCTCTCACTCTGGCCGAGCTCTCGGAAGCCCTCCGTCGCATGCCAACTAATAAATCTCCGGGACTGGACGGGCTGACCGTGGAGTTCTACCGCGTGTTCTGGGACGTCCTCGGCCCAGACCTTGTCACCGTCTGGGCCGAGTCCTTGCAGGGCGGGGTCCTCCCTCTTTCGTGCAGGCGAGCCGTGCTCGCCTTATTGCCGAAGAAGGGGGACCTCCGCGATTTACGGAATTGGCGTCCCGTCTCGCTCCTCAGCACGGACTATAAAGTCGTAGCAAAGGCCATCTCGCTGCGGCTTGGGTCCGTGCTGGCGGACGTGGTCCACCCAGACCAGACCTACACCGTCCCGGGCCGCACCATTCTCGACAACCTGTATCTGGTCCGGGATCTCTTGGAGCTTGGGTGTAGGGATGGTCTGTCGTTCGCCCTTCTGTCTCTGGATCAGGAGAAGGCGTTCGACAGGGTGGATCACGGGTACCTCCTGAGCACTCTGCGAGCGTTTGGCTTTGGGCCCCAGTTTGTGGGTTTTCTCCAGGTGCTGTACGCCTCCACAGGGTGTCTGGTCAGGCTCAACTGGACCCTGACTGAGCCGGTCAGCTTCGGGCGAGGAGTACGGCAGGGGTGCCCCCTCTCGGGCCAGCTGTACGCTCTGGCGATTGAGCCCTTCCTCTGTCTCCTCCGAAGGAGGTTGCCGGGGTTGGTGCTCCGAGAGCCGGAGCTGCGGCTGGTCCTGTTGGCATACGCCGACGATGTGCTCCTCGTGGTCCAGGACCCGGGCGACTTGGTGCGGGTGGAGGCTTGCCAGACGATCTACTTGGCGGCCTCCTCTGCCCGGGTCAACTGGGTCAAGAGCTCTGGCCTGGTAGTAGGGGACGGGTGGCAGGCGAGCTCTCTCCCACCCGCGCTTCAGGCCACCAGGTGGAGCGCGGGTCCGCTGCTCTATCTCGGCGTTTACCTTTCTGCCATGCATCCATCCCCGCCGGAGAACTGGCAAGGTTTAGAGGGCAGGGTGATAGAGCGGATCCGGAAATGGACAGGACTACTCCGGTGCCTCTCCTTTCGAGGGAGAGCACTGGTAATCAATCAATTAGTCCTGTCCATGCTCTGGTACCGGCTCAACACCCTGGTCCCGGCCCCGGGTTTCCTGGCCAACCTCCGGACGTCGATTCTGGAGTTCTTTTGGTCAGGACTGCACTGGGTCTCTGCAGGGGTTCTCCATCTTCCTCTGGAGGAGGGTGGGCAGGGCCTGAAGTGTCCACACACTCAGGTCCATGTCTTCCGTCTCCAGGCCCTGCAGAGGCTCCTTTATGGTGCAGGTAGTCCGGCGTGGAGCGTATTGGCGCACGCCTTCCTGCGCCGTTTCCGAGGGCTCCGATATGACCGGCAGCTCCTTTATCTCCATCCGAGAGGTCTTCCGCGAGACCTCTACGGGCTGCCGGTCTTCTATCAGGACCTCCTCCGGACCTGGAAGCTATTCTCAGCGACCAGGTCCGTGGCGGCCACCGAGGGGGCAGATCTCCTCGCGGAGCCCCTGCTACACAACCCCCAGCTCCGTGTGCAGGTGGCGGAGTCCCCCTCGGTGCGCCAGAGGTTGGTCCTGGCAGAAGTCACTAGGGTCGGAGACCTCCTGGACTACGACCGGGGAGATTGGCTGGATCCCCTGACGCTTGCTCAGCGCATGGGGCTCTCCAGACCTCGTACTCCCCGGCGCGTACTTCAGGAGGTGAAGGCTGCTTTGCCGCCCGCTGCTCGGGTTTACCTCGACCGGGTCCTGCGAGAGGGTACGCCCCGCCCTCCCTTCACCCCAAGCCCTCCGGACCTTTTTATTGGGCCCCTGCCCCGTGGTCCCAACCGGGTCCCCTGTCCCTTCACGGTGAGCCGGCTGCACGAACTGCAGCCGGTCCGCTTCCAGACCGCGCCAAGGAAACATCTATACACGCTCGTGCTCCACACCCTTCATCTCCTCACCCTCACGTCCCGCCCCGATACGAAATGGCGGGACCTCCTGCCACCTCTAGAGGGTGAGAAGCCCCGGTGGGCCAGCCTTTACTCCTCCTTAGTCCCAAGGCCCGCCGGGGACGTCAGTTGGCGGCTCCTTCATGGAGCCGTGAGCACGGGCGTGTACTTGGCGCGGTTCACCCCTATCCCCGACACATGTCCCTTTTGCGGTGTGAGGGAGACCCTGGCGCACATTTATCTAGAGTGCACCAGGCTTCAGCCCCTGTTCCGGCTCCTCTTAGACATTTTGTTGAGGTTTTGGTTGCACTTTTCCCCTCACCTTTTTATTTATGCACTTCCAATCCGCGGCCCCACGAAGTCACGGGACCTCCTGGTCAACCTCCTCCTGGCCCTAGCTAAACTGGCCATCTACAAAACCAGGGTGAGGAGGTTGGCCGATGGAGGCTCCTGTGACTGTGGGGCCTATTTTCGATCCTCTGTTCGTTCACGCATCCGGGCAGAGTTCCTCTGGGCAGCATCCACTGGCTCCCTTGACACCTTTGAGGAGCAGTGGGCGCTGTCCGGGGTTCTCTGCTCGGTGTCCCCATCTGGTTCGCTTTGTTTGACCCTTTGACCGCACTCCCGTTCCTGTTTTTTCATTTTTTGTCCCCCGGACTCACTTGGTATCCAGGTCCTGTGGATCCCTCCCCTTAGGCTGAAGGGGGGGATCCTTTAGCAGTGGGCGGGCTTTGCCCGCCCACTTCCCGGATCCCAATAGGAACATACTGGTTCCTTACCACTTTCCTATAGCCCTCTGGCCTTGCCCCGTCACACAATGTATTCCCAGAATGTAAGATGGAAAACTAATTGTGCAAGATATTTCCCTCTCATGTCTACATGCAATAAGTGATCCTTCATTGAATGCACATTATATGTCCTAGAATACAGATAAGACTAACTCATTGCAGAGATAGACTGTTATCTTCCTGGAAAATGAAGATATGGGTAAATTACTTTCTCACTCTGGATTCTCTTCCCGAAATAGTCCTTTTTTTGGGTCTATGTTAGATGACAGTTATGAGGTAGCACATTGAAGAGATGATATTTCTTTTAATCTGGCAGCTTCATATTATTTCAATAACTTGAAGTCCCTATCCAAGTCTACAAACACTGAGGTTGACTTTTTATTCATATTCTTTTATATAGCATACAAGCCCCTTGCCATGGGGATGGCCTACTTCAGTAATTAGGAGGTTGACAGCTTGGCTGCTAGTGTACCTGGTAAGCATTTGGCAAAAAACTGTATTATCTGTTTATACAGCATCCAGCAAGATAAGGTCCCAATCCTGACTGGGGCTTCTGAGCACTACTGTAATACAAATAATATCAGATATATCATTTTGAGGCACCACTGTTCCACTGGAACTTTGATGCTTAAGAGTAGACCCTTGGCAGCTTTGTGGACTACAGCAGCAAAGCCATTACAATGAGGAATGGCAACTAGGCCTCGACTTACTGTTATTTCATTGTTCACTATTTAATTTTTTTTTAAAAGACATTAGCTTTTACATGGCTCTTTGCACTACACACTGAACTCACTCTAGCAATTTTATTTATGGGGTTTCTTTTTTCCACCATGAGATACAGTTAACCAATAAACTATACATCAGATTTCAGAGTCTTCTTAATGAAAACACTCCCTTCTCATTTAATGCCTCCAATGCAGGATCACATTCCCTTTTTGTATAGCAGAAAATGTCTGGTAGTTAAAGTCAAATACACTGATTCCTAAGTCACCATAATCATCATATCTAACCTGCCACCTAGATAACTTGACAGTTTCTCACTAATTAAAGGATGTTGTTAGAGAGAATGAAAGTTCATTGTACTCTGCCTAACCAGAATTAGAGAGAGAAAAAGAGAATGAGGTTTTCAGGGGCCTCAGTCTTTTTATATAGCCCCAATGATGAGCACATCACTGAGCAAAGAACATACCTCCCCATTCCTTTTATTGCACCTTACAGCACCTCCTTTCACATAAGTCTGGTTGAAGAACCATTACTCCTTTGCCAAGCAGCAGCAGCAGCAGAATTCAGGAACTTGCAGGTCAGTTTCCAATTTGGAGCAGAAATCAATGGTGAGGAGCCAACATTTTCTTAGTGTAATGTGTTTATTTACAAAGTGTACACCAGTCCTGTTTCCTGGAACTGAGTGGGAACAGAGTACACATAGAAAACGGTCTCTTACTGAAACTTGAGGTAAGGCACCTTAGCCTTGTGACTTTCTCTCAGTCTTTCTCCAGGACCTCACGCAAGTTTAATCACGTAACAAATTCTGTGCCACCATCCTTTCTTCCCTCAATTCCTGAACTTTTTCACCACGGAAATGCTTAGTCCAAGGCTATTTGCAGAGACCACATGTCCTAGAAAAGTGAGTTTGGATGAGACCTGCTGTTGTGTCACACAAACAAAGCTCAAAAGGGTTTAAAGGCCCAGACAGAGAAAAGTGCTTTCACCCTCACAATTCCATGAATGAGTCTCTGGGTTTAGTTACTGCATGGCATCTTTAGCTTTTTCTATGGAGGGTTTCGATTCTGGGTGCTTATACGGTACTGGCCACTGACATGGAAGCCACTAGCACCTTTTCCCACAACAGAACTATCCATCACCCATTCAGAAATAAGCAAGTACTGACCAGGATTTATGGATAGACCAAATGACTCCAAAAACACAATTGCCTCTGACCCCTACCACCTGCCCAACAATTTGCCCATATCTAAAACCCAGTTCAAAGACAATGTTCTCACCAGGTTTCCAGCCTAGAATCAGAAGTCCTAACACACCACAAGGAAGGTTACTCTCACATACTTCCAGACATCACTAGGATCAGAAATGCTACAAATCCTATGAGAAAGCTTTTCTGAATCCAACTTCAGCTCTATCGGATGCTTATGCATGTCCAAAATCTGTTCCTTTTAAAGTTCACCTATCTCTAGAAGAAATGTTCTGGACTGGCAGAGCATGCTTGTCTCAATTCATGTATCTTGAAATTTGTTCAAAGTCCTGCCTCAGATAGCACTGGCCTTTTCTTGCCTATGTGGTATTAGTCCTAACCAGGGCATGCCCCCATTTTGTTTTCCAGTAATGCCAAAAAGTTCTAACCTGGACAGTGGTTCTTTCACAAGGTTGAAAAGTGCACCCTGGCTGGCAAGTGTGATGCCATTTTCCTCTAGCAAAGAGTTGGCGGGACCTCTGGGAATTAACTCATATTACATTTCTCCCAACACACACAACTAGTTTTAAAGTGCCCCTGGGCAGGTAGGGTACTTAGAGGTTCCAGTTATTTTGGCCAGGTTAGCGTTCAGGCCCAAATATCTGTTAGCCTATGGACATCCATGACATTTGAGAAAGAACAGAGCTTTGAGGACTGAGCTCATCTCTAATTCTGTCCTACCAATCTGTGCCTTTTCTTTCAAGTCTTCATCTTAATCCTGGAATGTTTTCTGGTTGCTCCCATAACAGCAACCATTACAAATGTGATAAATGAGAGGTAAAACATGGTTCCTTTCCAAAACCATGCCCATGGTACTAAAATAACTTAGGACCCCGCTCTATTATCCCAAGGATTAATTTTCTATGGTGTTCTCTCTCTCTCTTTTCTTGGTAATCCCAAATTAGTCCTGACTGACCTCTTCCCGGACACTATAATAAATGCCTAATGTTACTGACTTTTCTCTGATCACCGCAAGCATGACAACCTGCCACATCTATTTAAGTATCCATTGTGTATTATAGTCAGAACTTGAACACGAACATATCCAGATAATAGCAAAGCAATTGATTCTGGTTATAGTATAATGGATGGGCTTTTGAATAATTCATTTATTAAGTAGATGAAGATAGCTTAGAAACATGTCAATGAAATGCATATTCTCCTAAGGCAGAAACAATTGACTTGAACAGCCCAGTGCACCGTAGCAATGACAGGACTTCCAGGCAATGTGGACAAATGTAAGAAAAAAAATGCGAGAGATTATGAATAAAATATAGTAATTTGTTCTGCCATCGTTTTAAACAATGAAATTATCTTTCTTTCCAGTTGTAAGAGGGAAGTTGTGGGTGAGAAGGTATGGGGATATGTGGGGTATAGCTAAGGATGCTACCAAGATTCTTCCGTTCTTACTCTGAAAAATAATTATTAAGTACTGATTATTAGATCTGAATGGCAGTCAGTTGTCCACAGAACTATTGCAGGGACCATGCAGTTATGAACTAGTAAAGGTAAGAGCGCTTATAGGATTCTGTTCTCTGGGTTCTGTACCTTTAAAGCTATTCAGGCTGCCTGTCAGTCTCGGTGGCAGTGCTGTCATCCAGTTCAAGATGTCTATTAGCATGTCTCCTTTGAATTGTATTTGTTCTTCCTTTGTTTCTCATTTTCCTTTACGCGACGCGAATGTCATCCAGACTGAAAGTTCATGTTTTGGTTTTGGGGGGCCATAATACTTTTTTTTGAGAACCCATTGGTTCCTTTAACAACCCAAACTACTACACTGGTAACTGGGACTCAAGACGTTATGTTGACTTCAAAGTGAGCAGTGGCATTTTAATCAGAGTAAATTTACTTTCAACCCAATTCTGTTTGGTGCTAATTTGACACCAAGGCTCTTCCATCTTCTGGATGAGGGATCCATGTGGGGACAACTGCCCCTATAGCCAAACATTTTAGCACACATCCTAGCAGCTCCAACAGGACTACGACAGAGTGATGAATCCATTTCACTGAATAGTATACCAGGCAAAGTGAAGAACTGGGCAAAATTTTCCTAAGTGTCCTTAATTAATGACTGGATGAGACCCAAGTCAATTACATTAGAGACATTAGTTCTATTCTTAGATCTGCCTGCAGTGACCTTGTCCAATCTCTCTGGTGTTTTACCTGTATAAAGAGTGAATTTTCATTGCCTCCCCTAAGATAGGAGGTATGAGGACTTATTCATAGATTCTAGGGCTGGAAGGGACCTCGAGAGGTCATCGAGTCCAGCCCCTTGCCCTCATGGCAGGACCAATTACTGTCTAGACCATCCCTGATAGACATTTATCTAACCTACTCTTAAATATCTCCAGAGATGGAGATTCCACAACCGCCCTGGGCAGTTTATTCCAGTGTTTAACCACCCTGACAGTTAGGAACTTTTTCCTAATGTCCAACCTAAACCTCCCTTGCTGCAGTTTAAGCCCATTGCTTCTTGTTCTATCCTCAGATGCTAAGATGAACAAGTTTTCTCCCTCCTCCTTATGACACCCTTTTAGCCCTGGGCTACACTAGGGGAGGGGGTCGATCTACGATACGCAACTTCAGCTACGGGAATAGCGTAGCTGAAGTCGGCGTATCGTAATCGACTTACCTGGCGATGAGGACGGCGGCGAGTCGATCGCTGCCGCTCCCCCGTCGACTCCGCTTCCGCCTCTCGATGAGGTGGATTGCCGGCGCCGACGGGGAGCGCGATCGGGGATCGATTAATCGCGTCTTAACGAGACGCGAAAAATCGATCCCCGATAGATCGATTGCTACCCGCCGATCCGGCGGGTAGTGAAGACCTGCCCTTAGATACCTGAAGACCGCTATCATGTCCCCTCTCAGTCTTCTCTTTTCCAAACTAAACAAACCCAATTCCTTCAGCCTTCCTTCATAGGTTGAAGACTTGGTTGATAAGAACTGTGAAGTGTTGAAATACTAAAAACAGTTAGAAGAAGACTGGGCTCTTGGCTTGTAGCTCAGTGTGCCTTCCCCTAGGCTATAAGTTATTGACACTCACAAGATGTGTGACACTCGACAAGCCTTTCCTCCTGAGGGCAGCTGAGTTCTAAGCTGCCCCTGCCAGGAGAAGGCAGGCTCAGAGGAAAGAAAAAAAATATCAAAAAATTGCACTTTTGAATATTAGCTCTTTTATATTAGAACATTTATATTGTTATCGGTTTTATCAGCTTTCCTTAATAGGTCCTATCAATGCTAAAGTGGCTCTGCAGTAATGCAAAGTTGTTGATCACTGGTTTAGTGTGCTATATGAATATATACACACATGCACATACATGCGCAGTGTAAATGTGTGTGTGTGTGAATGCACGTATTTTATACACACACGCACACAAATCACACAGATTCTGAGCTATGAAGCTATGATACAACCATTGCCTCTCCTATCTTATACTTCCCAACACATTCATTTAACTTTTCTGTGGTTCCAGGAACGACTTGTGCCAATAACAGCTTAATAACTAGAGTTCCGATTAGCTGGAACCTCCTGCTTGAGCTGATGTTTGGCAAGTTGTTTTCATGCTCCAGCTGAGTCAGGAAGATTTTCCAGACAGCTTTTATACAAAATAAACAGTCCAGAGATTCTCAGCAGAGCACCCCGATGCAGCTCCAATATTTTCCTTACCCTAAAAGGATCCTTTTACCCTAAAAGGGTCTGCTCCAGGATTCATTTCTTTTCTTTTCTATGTGTCTGTCCCAGGTTCAAAGGCCCTGTGTCTTGTCAAGGTGTGGCTCACTCCAGAGCCTGTCAGCCAACAAAAAAATAAAAATAATAATTAAAAAAAAAAGTGCAGCCAAGTATTCTGCTTTCCCAGAACTCCAGCCTTGGAATGAGGGGCTGAGCTCTGCATACTAGCCAAGGTAAGGTAGATAAATTTAGCCACCATCTACAACTTCACATGTTGGCACTCGGCACCATTGTCTGACACAAGCAACCCAAGTGTGAAGTATTGGTAAACCACATGCCAAGTTGTTACTGCATCTCCTTCAGCACAATAGTTTAATTGCATTGTGGTCTTTCTCAAAGCCTTTAATGCAAAGTGCCATGGATGCTTCCCTTTACTATGTGGTTTGGAGCTAAGCAGAGGGCGGAATGGAAAACTGCCCAGAGTTCTGTGACAGACGTGTGATTAAGGAATAAGGCATGATAGGGCATGTGTTATACTAGGTTACTGTCCACACCTTGTGTGTCACGGCTAAGGCAGTTTCAACAGTTTGAGATGTGAAACTCTCTTAAAGAAACAGGCACTAATTCTCTGTCTTCTTTCTAATACACAATTATTAGATACAGGACGGTTAATATAACTCTTAACATTTTTATTTCCTGGGGTTAACCCTTAGAGAGTCCCATCCTCAGAATTCTAAGGTAAGGCATTACCTTTTTACTCCTCTTCCATCTCACTGCTATTCTACCTGTTCCTGCCCTTCCTCTCAGATGTACAAGAACCTCCCCTTGCCAAGATGCCCTCATCTCTCTTACTAATGTCTTCAGCTCAGAGCTACTCTGCCATACTGATTCTGTCTGCTGCTTTCTGGCCTTTAAGAGGTAGTGTTGTGCAGTGGCTTTGGCACTGGGCTGCGGCTCAGAAGCTCTGGATTCTGTTCCTTACTCTGCCACTGGCCTGCTGAGTGATTCTGGGCAAGACACTTTCCTTCTCTGTGCCTCAGAGCTTGGCATTATTACTATGAGACTGGACAGATGAGTGGGACATGGCAGATTGTGCACAGCCAGAGGGCAAGCTCTTTGCTGTATGGGAGCAGGACAAGCCAACCCTAGAAAAGGTACAGAGAAGGGCAACAAAGATGATCAAGGGTATGGAATGGCTTCCATATAAATTCAGACTGAAAAGATTAGGCCTCTTCATTTTATACAAGACAGGATTAAGGGGTGATATGATAGAGGTCTATAAAATCACAAATGGTGTGGAAAAAGTGAATAGAGAAGTGTTATTTACCATTTCCAGCCATACAAAAACCAGGGGCCACCTGATGAAATTAACAGGCAACAGGCTTAATATATAAAAAAGAGGAAATACTTTTTCACACAAGGCACAATTAATCTGTGGAACTCATTGCCATGGGATGTTGTGATGGCCAAAAATATAACTGGCTTCAAAAAAGAATTACATAAGTTCATGGAAGATAGATCCATCAACAGCTATTAGCCAAGATGGTCAGGGACACACCCCCATGCTTGGGGTGCCCCTAAACCTCTGATTGCCAGAAGCTGGGAAGCAAAGATGGGGTGGATTTCTCCAAAATGGCCCTGTTCTGTACAATCCCCTGAAACTCTGACACTGGCCAGTGTTGGAGACAGGATACTGGGCTAGATGTACTATTGGACCCGAGCAGTTCTTAAACCACAAGTGGCAGAATCAAGCTACAAGCAGTTTCATCTCACGTCATCCCTAAAGAATGAAAATCAAAGTATATTCCATTGTTCTCAGTCACTTGGGAGAGCTGTGTCATGTTTGAAGGATGACCAGATGAAATTCAATGTTGAAAAGTGCAAAGTAATGCATACTGGAAAAAATAACCCTAACTATACATACAAAACGATGGGGTCTGTGTTAACTCTTACCACTCAAGAAAGAGATCTTAGAGGCATCATGGATAGTTCTCTGAAAACACCTGCTCAATGTGCACCTTCAACCAAAAAAGCTAAACAGAATTTTAGGAACCATTAGCAAAGGGATAGATTACGAAACAGAAAATATCATAATGCTGCTATATTAATCCATAGTACAAATCCACACCTTGAATACTGAGTGCAGTTCTGGCCATCCTATTTCAAAAGAGATATTAGAACTGGAAAAGGTTCAGAGAAGGACAATGAAGGACAGCAAGTTAGAACAAACATAAGGAAATACTTCTTCACACAATTCACAGTCAAACTGTGGAACTCATTGTCATAGGATGTTGTGAAGGTCAAAAGTATAACTGGGTTCACAAAAAAAGTTCATGGAGGTCAATCAATGGCTATTAGCCAAGATGGTCAACGATGCAACCTCATGCTCCAGGTGTCCCTAAACTTCCAACTGCCAGAAACATCTAGCACTGGTCACCACTGGAGACCAAGGGTATGTGTTCACTAGCAATGTTAAAGCTCTGTAAAAAAACAAAAACAAACCAACAATGGGAGTAGCTCCCAGCGCTGGTGCACTGTCTACAGTGGCACTTTACAGCGCTGAAACTTGCAGCGCTTGGGGGGTGGGAAGGTGTTTTCACACCCGAGTGAGAAAGTTGCAGCGCTGTAAAGTGGCAGTGTAGACAAGGCCCAAATAGTGGGCTAAATGGAGAATTGGTCTGACCCAGCATGGCTATTCTTATGACAGCATAACAGTCGTCATAGGTATTTCCTCGTGGATATACAGTGTTTATAATAAGTTGTGTTGTGCATATTTAGATAAATTTTCCACTAGTATCATACTTGTATGTAGGAGCTATAATGGAAAGCAAAATCGTGCTCCCGTATACCATGGTATATCTGGAGTAACTATTGACTTACCGCCAGATTCTGACTTCATTACTCATGTTGACATCTGCACATATAGTCCCTCACTGCACATATAACCCCACTGATTTTAATGGACCAGCCACATCGTAAGGCACTGATCAAAATGAGTAAGGTGGATCGAATACATGCCCTAGAATGAAATAGTCTAGATTTACACTGGTTTATCTGAAAGGGGAAGTAGCCCACAGCATAAGTCTAAGATCTAGCCATCCAAAAAGGATAGATAATACTCCATACATGTAGGTGTCTTGTCTGTAATTAGTTTAAAAATAATAATAAAAGTGAAAAAAATCATTTTAGCACAAGCACAAATGAATAGCTCCTTCATTAAAATATTTTTGTTTTAATTTGTTTACATTTTAAATACCATGGGCTCAAGAAGCCCGACAAATCCTGTTTCTCACGAGAGGAGAGAGAAAACCTATTTGCCTGACTTATTTGGGAGGAGCGAGGTTAGTGAAAACAGCCCATCGTTTTCCCTGGATACTCGTTTCAGAGGCAGCTGAATTAATATTTATCAGTTTCAAAGGCTCTGTGGAGTCACATTAATACAGACTTTATTAAACTTTTCTGATGCTGTTGTAAGTATATGGATATGAATGAGAGTAAAATGAGAACTAAATGAGTCCTGCTCATGTGAGTGTATTGTGATTCCTAGCAGAATCCTCTTTTTATCCAGGCGCTTTATCGTAACTGAGACATAGGCTAAAAATGGAGGAAGGTACTGCTGGGCTTGCCACACCACAGGGGCATCACCAGCCAGGAAGGCCTTTAAGAATCACCCTGAGGTTCAAAGACTACAATACATGTTAGTTTTTTCCATGCGCAAATCTGAAGCCTCCCCCACAAATGGTAAGACTACTAGTGTATAGCTTCACTGAACACTACCATTTGTTCTCTGGCAATGGATTTTGAAAGAGATACAAAGAAATGATGAACTGCTACGTCACTAGCCATGCAAGTATACACAGGACAACTCAAAGAAAAATGGAAGTGGGATTTTCCTAGCTTGGGACATCATAAAGTCTAATTATGCCCTGAAGAAAAAAAAAAGCAATGGAAAAAGAAAATGTCATGTTTCGTAAAGGAAGGCATGAGTAATCCACTGGAGAAGTTGTTCAACAACAGTTTATCCTCGTGAAAATATTACTTCTGTAATTCTGCCAAAGTCAGTGTCAGTTTAGGTTATCTGCTGTGGAGTGCCAGATATGAGTGTGAGATTTCCCCAACAGAGCTAAACTGACATGCACTTAACTTAGCAGAACATTTTCATAATGGCAAGGTCCAGCTTCAGGTTTTATTTGCTCATTTGTACCAGTTCTACTTTTTTTCCCCCCTTCATACCCTTCCCTCTGTTCTGTTTGCATCTTTCCTCTGCCCATCTATTATCTCCTCAACTCCTGTTG
Organism: Macrochelys suwanniensis; assembly: GCA_033296515.1. NCBI lineage: Eukaryota > Metazoa > Chordata > Testudines > Chelydridae > Macrochelys > Macrochelys suwanniensis. The sequence goes on along the minus strand of CM065780.1, from coordinate 26,722,343 downwards.
TCAAGCATGAATGGAAAATAATTTGGGCTGTGACCAGGATCATTTTTTCCTATAACTGAAATGATGGTGCCTAAAATCTAATCTTTTTTCCTACAGTCAAAAGCCGGGATCAGCAACCTTTGGCAGGCCGGGCTGGTTTGTTTACTTGCCATGTCCACAGGTTCGGACGATCGCGGCTCCCACTGGCTGCGGTTCGCCGTCCCAGGCTAATGGGGGCTGCGGGAAGCAGCGGCCTATACATCCCTCGGCCCGCGCTGCTTCCCGCAGCCTCCATTGGCCTGGGACAGTGAACCGCGGCCAGTGGGAGCCACAATGGGCCAAACCTGCGGATGTGGCAAGTAAACAAACCGGCCTGGCCCGCCAGGGGACTTACCCTGGCGAGCCGTGTGTCAAAGGTTGCCGATCCCTGGTCTAAAGCACAGCACACAAAATCTATACTAGACAAAATATTCTTCTACGGGACCCATAATGTTCCCAGGTATAAATTAACTCCCACATTTGCATAGGATTCAGCCCCACAGCACCCCTTGACCTCACATTGCTGTGTAACCAAATTCCATGAAAGTTCAGGAGCAGAAAGTGAATAGTTTCATTTTTAATACAGCACCAGCACATAAAGCTCAGTTGTGCTTCCACTTCTGCTGGCATAAATCAGGAGTAACTCCACTGATGTCAATAGAATTACACCAGAGTAAAACTGACATGAGATCAAATTGAGCCCATAGTCCTTGGATTGCTTTCCAGAATATGTAATTACAGCCTCAAGGGTGCAACAACCTCTCTACTTGAGAGCTGGTGCCTCCTGCTAGTAGACTAGCTCCTTCTATTCTTTAATATATATATTTAAACTCTGACTGGCGTGATATTCTATAGAGTTCCCTAGTACTTGGACATACAGTGTTCAAAAGGCATATGTCCTGACAACACTGCTAAGTTTCAGGGAACACATTTTCTTATTTCTACATTTATTAGTTCAGCAGAAACCACTCTTTACTGCATCATCACCCACCTGGGAGCGCCACCGTACTGAGAGGGAAAAGGGATATCTGCAGACAAAGAATGGGAACACTAGCAGAAAAGTTAATAAAAGTTTATTATAACTGCAGCCTGGTCAGCAATCTTGAAATTCAGTTATTCCCTCCGAGAAACGGAGGTGTAAAGATTATTTCCTGCTCTCTCCTATAAGCTCTTTCCAAAAACCCCTCCCCCCAATCAAGTAAGTAACTTTTCCTTTAATTAATTTGGTGTGGACTGGTTAAGCAGCACATCAGTGGGAATAATATATCCCCTAACATAGATAAAGGGTCTGAAACTGCAGTTCAAAAATACCCTCATAAAGAAAAATGGATCCTGATGTGCTTGCACTATCTTTTGGGGGAGGGTAAGAGAAGGTGGAACAAGGGAGAGGAGTGGATCAAAACCAAGACTGGACCAGGAGCAGCTCTAACAATTTTGCCGCCCCAAGCAGTCGCCGCCGAATTGCTGCTGCGGCGGGTGAGAATGGAGCGGCAGTCCGAGTCCCGCGGCGGCAATTCGGCAGCGGGAAGAGCGGTGGACCTGCCACCGAATTGCCGCTGTGGGACTCAGACTGCCGCCCCATTCTCAATGCCGCCCCAAGCACCAACTTGGAAAGCTGGTGCCTGGAGCCGGCCTAGGACTGGACCTACCTGGCCAAGCCTGTTGCTTAAATTCTTCAATACAGGAATGGGCATATATTCTAGCAGCAGTTATTTAGCAGCATCTATCCATTTTCCATTGAATGGAGGCTGAGAAGGTGCAAAGTAACTCAGGAAGCTCTAGATATGTGCAATAGCCACTGGCATCTGGCAGGATATTCAGCACTGAAACAATTTATAGTGCTGGCATTTAATTAGGTGATCTTCATTAAGAGTTCAGGAGGTACTTTTTAGTTAGATGTAGGTAAGCATTTGGGATATTTATTCGAAGTTCTAGACTGAGGTCTTCTGCTTCCCTACAGCAAGCCTAACCAGCTCCTTTCCCCCAGACTCTGATCCCACTTTCTTCCTTCCCATTATAGCACCAAGACCACACTGTTTTCTCCATAAGCTACCCCAGAGGCCCAGTGCATGCTCACACCTGGAAAATAAATGGAAGTTCCTAAACCACTTCATTTGACTGAATCCACTGAGCTGGCACTAGTGAGTTTTTAGAAAGGTGAGTAACGCTAGGTTAAAAGTCAACTCCAAGCCATGCATATACCTTGTGGTTTGCACAGCCCTCCCCCAAGTAATTACATTATAATCCTGATCTCCTCCCCCTATCGCTCTACTCCCACTTCTGTTTACATAGGTGCTGGAACTATGGGTGATGACACATCCCCTGGCTTGAATTGGTTTCCATCATATACAGGGTTTACAGTTTGATTCAATGGCTCTCAGCACCCCCACTATCCAAATTAGTCCAATACCCATGTCTGTTTCCCCTTCCCTCATCAAGCCTTGTTCTTCTCCAGGCCCCTGTCCTGCAAATTCTGAAAAATGTGTTTAACACTGCTACAGAGAATGGTCCCCACTGAACTATTTTCCCTAAGGGAACTACTAATGGAGTGAGATTACACGCATACTTAAGTGTTTGCAGGATCAGGACTTTGGATCATAAGCTCCTCATGGCAAAACCATGGTTTGACTGAGGCGGGGATACTGTTTTTCTCTTTGCCTGTGGAGAATCTAGCACACTTTAGGGATCTATAAAATAATAACTAATAATAAGCCTTGAGTGCAAAGGACATTTTCTTATTCTTAGTGAATGGGTGCATTCTGGCATCTCTGTCCTCTAAAAGTCAAAAGTCTCTCTAGGTACTTACGTAGGCCTCGCCACTCTAGTATCTGAGCCCCCTTCCCCCCCAATCAAAATGTGGTAGGTCAAACTGCTACTGTCACTCTGCTGCACCCGCATCCATCAGATAAAATGGTTAAATCTGCGCTAGTCATTTGGCATAATAGAAATAATGTCATTGTAATAGAACACTGTCAGAGGAACAATATCTCCTGCTTGGAAAATAAACATTTCTGCATTTATGGAGCAACAGGAGACCATTAACCTGTGACAATGTTCTATTCCATCAGCATTAGCTCTTAATTATAAATCATTTAAAAATGTTCTGTCAAATTAGTGATTATACCAATACTATTTTGTTAGAAATAAAAGGTTTATTAAGGAATCTTGTCAGCAACATACCACTGCAGTGATTCTGTAATATTCCATTTTCACAGAATGGGAGCCACAGTGACAAGATGTGTGTGCTAGGAATGCTGGAATGTGGAAGGATCCAAATGGTTGATTCTCAGACACTTATTCATTGCACTTCCCACGTTACCTCCCAAGTTAAGGTTTGTCACTTTACACCGTATTACATACATACAGATCTCGCTCTTGGTTCTCAGTCTATGGAAAACACTCTCAATCGCAACCTGAACAGGTTTTTAATTGGGCTGAAATTTGCTGTATAAGTTAACAATTATGCATTAGTTTGTGAAGTTGTATTCCCATTGCCCCACCCCCACAGGAATTCAGGGCACACAGCACACTTTAGGCTTGGACCCCCACATCCTCATTACATTGGGTTGTTGTTGGTTTTTTCATTGAGTAATTATTTTATCTATAGCTTGAGACAAAGGAGCAATAAAAAGAGTAAGATAAATAAATATTTTTAATGTACTGGTCATGTTCAAGTTTGAAAATTAAAAGCTGAATAGTAGTTACTCTTCCTAAATGTTTACAAAGACACACAGCCCTCATTCACTTCAGTGTAGTATCCAAGTCATTAAAAAGACTGGAAATCTCTGAAGGAGCTCATGGTGTGATCACAATGGAAACACAAACTTACACCCTTTGAAGAGTCTAGCATGAACCTATTTCCATGGAATCTCAGTTGCAGTATAAATGCATGTGCTGCTAAACAAAATTAAAATCCACACACACACACACACACACACACACACACACCCCTGTTGCACTGGAACAACAGTAAAATTCTGACAAACCTTCCAAAGCAAGGAAAATCGCTACAGCCTCCTTATCGCAGCCCCTTTTGGAGATAGATGCACATATGGTCTTCTGTCAGGGGGCCTTGGAACAGTGGGTAATCTTACATACCTTTCATGCATACCTGGAAACTTTCATGCTTGGCTGAACCTTAAATTTTTCAACAAATATATATTCTAAGGAGAAAAAGACAACTAGATGATAACCAGCCATGTAACAGGATTTTATAATTCCACCCATCTAGAGGTTCTACTGACGTCGTAAACCATGAGATCAAAGCCCTAATCTCTCTTGCCAGAACCACTCTGGGAGTGATAAAGCAAAACTCCCATTGAAGGACTGCACTAAGAACTGCAGGATTCATCCCCCAAGATGGTCTTTGCTTATATAGTATTGTTGCATATTTGCTTTTGTTTCTCATTGGAGCTTTTAAGAAATGGTGAAAGCTGCTTAAATTTGCTTCTGAAACATTCACCATTTCACTTCAGGAGACTCTGCACCTCCGATATTCCATTGTTCTGCAGAGTTTCAAGGAGTCATTATGCTTTGTTTCCAAAACATGAAAAACAAAACAGCTTTGCTTGAAATGTTGTGCTGACAAAAGGCTGAGAGGAAGTGAAAGTGTTGCCACTGCCATCTTTGAAATGTTTCCTTTCTAGGCTTCAAGCAAGGAGAGGTAGACAAAAGAAAAGGAGAGAGAAAGATGTATAATGCAGTAGATACTGATGCTATGGAACCCTTCCTCTTAATGACATTTCTTCCCCGATAACTGACCCAGTGGGTGCTCACACACCCGCTGTTGGTGGTCCAGCCATTGTTCCATTATATATAGGGTGGTGAGGATATGGGGGTAGGATTAGGATGGTTTTGAGTATAATACTGTAGCCCTGTCAATAGAGTTACTTAAGCATAACTTTGATTTTGTTCCACTAACGTTATCTGGCAGAAATTATTTATACACATTTGCAACCTTAACTTCATTTCAATGCCATTTTTCATGGGAATGCCCTTTATCTGAAGGCTTTAAAAAAAGCAGTTCATTACACTATTGGCATGGAAGCCCTTCCTTGGTTGGTTTCAGCCAGGCAAAAAATCAAAGTATACTCCACCCAAGCCCCATGCAACCCCTTCCACGCAAGTTGTTCTCTTTGTCAAGACATGCCAGATTTGGGCACTAGGTAGGAAGAGTGGGGATAGGTGAATGGAAAGCCATGAGTAGATATGAAACTGGAAGGAGGCTGAAGAGTATGTGTAGATTATATGAGGAGATGGCACAGGTACATTTGCTAAAAAGGTAGAGGGCATTGATAAGTAAAGTGGAAGGGATATTTCTCTTCTTTCCTTTTCTAGTAAAAGAGATTCCACCAGCTCAAGACTGTTGGAACTAGTTCCCCTGTGTAGTAATGGCTGCAATATATAGACAGTGGGTGAGTGAGAAATAATTACAATAGTGCAACCCCACTGCTGTATTGGATATGTTATGTTATCTTCATAAAAAGTTCTGCCTTATGGCCCTAATTTAATAAAGCATTTCAGTATATCCTTAAAGTTAAGAATGTGCTTACATCCCATCAAAGTCAACTTTGCTGAATAGCAAAAGTGCTTAAAGACTAGCACATGTGTGAATACCTTTTCTAAATTGCGGCCTATAAGGCTATGCCTGATAATGGCTACTGCACTGTAGTCAAGACCTCCCAACTCCTTTGAAGTCTGTTAGAACCTTGTTTTATTCATAATACATACTTGGCTATAAATTTACACATCATGTGGCTTGTAAAACCAGCTTTATGGAGAAGTGGCATAGTAAGAGACGTGATCCTACTCCACCAACCTCAAAAACCACTGTCAGCAGGAAAAGGAAACTGAGCCAAGAGGTGACACAGATGATTGAAACCTAGAGGTTGAAAGGAAGCCCCTAAAAATCCTGCTGAAAGCTGTTGCGAAGTATAATATCCTTCCGTACTGCAATTCCTTGCATTTAGACCTGCCGACATCAATTCCAGGCCCCAGGGCCAAGGCCATCCCTAGGGAGGGTGTGGGGCCCAGGGCGGAGGTGATGAATCTGTTACTTCTGGGACCAACCGCACTGGCCAATCACACCAGTCCACTGGGCCCCCCAAAGCGTGGGGCCCGGAGAGGTCGCATGCACCTAGGAGCCCTGCGGCCTGCCCGGGCAATTTAAAAGCACCCAGGGCTCCTGCCCAAGCGATTGCCCCCTTTGCCCACCCCTACCCCTCACCTCCGATCGGCTGGCCTGCTTACATTCAATGAGGCAAAGTATCTGTATGCAATGGCAGCCTTAACTCTAAATGTCCAAGCTTTGAGTTTTAAGCGTTTTAAATGGCAGACCATTAGTTCCTCTGTTCTAGATCTAGCAGTTCTTGAGATGTTGTTGTTATAAATTCAACTGGAAATAGAAAAAACAACACAAAGGTCATCACAATGTTGTGATTTTAACGTCAGATAGCTTATGTCCTGCGAAGCCCAGATAGAATTTGAATGGCTCGAATAAAGAGTTTCTGGACCAGCTGACTTTTCCCAAGCACTGGTCCTAGATTAATTATAAGAAAAAGAAATTGAATTTGAGTACATGAATATAGATAAAAGAACTATGCCTGGCACTCAAAATTAGGCCCAGTAGGATTTGCAGGATGATACCTTAAATGGTGAGGACTTATTCAATGGTGAGATTCCTCTCTTCTCTTTGAGTGTAACACCAATTACAGTGCCAGTAGCCAATTAAATTTAAAAAAACCACTGTCACCTTCATTTCTGCACTCACTGTTAAAGATTTTATTTTGCAGTGGGGGGACACATTGGAAGCTAAAAATATTGAGGTTCCCTTTTATTTGTGTGCCTCAGTTTTTGCTTGCACCAGTTGCCAAACTACTTACTGTTTAATGCATTTCTAGTATCCCCCCCCATGATGGTATCCAGGCACACCACAAAATTAAGATGCACCTTCATTCTTTCAAAGAGATAAATTTTTCCTCCTATTTTATAAGTTCTAGGGTTTGGTTGTTGTTTTTTTAATTATGTGCGCAGATCTTTTCATACAAAAAAGCAAAGCAAAACAGAAAGTGATAGCATAGAAAACCAATCTGAACATGGATAGCTGAGTACCTGGAAAACACAACTAATGGCATTAAAAAAAATCTTTATGAATGGGTGTTTCATTTAAAATGCCAACCAACATGTGAAAGTCCACAGCCTTGATTTTCCTCTCAGACTGGTGTAAATCATATGTAAATCCATCAAAGTGAAGTGCCAGCGTTAGTGACGAGAATCAGGCCTACTATATATGTTTTATCTTTATATTCTCTCTTATGCTAAATGTCCAAAACAGGTAATGTTGTCTACTAAAAGATTTTCAGTCTGAATGCTTCATAATTTTGTTGCTCATCAAAAGTGATGGACAGAGTCAAGCAGCATGCCTGTTCTCTAGTCTTTAGCAAGCTGTTAAAGGCTGAACAATCTCCCAGAAAATCAGCAGGGATTAAAAAAAAATATCAAAATTCTAATGCACAAACATGAAATATTGTTGGAAATCACAGTTCAACCTTTCTTTCCACTGCTCCGGATTTCACAATCCAGAGTCCTCCTTAATACAAAAGAAGAGTATTTTCTCCTGTGCTTCCATTTAATATAGAAAAAATAAACATTTCAAAATTGTGAACACAAAACACGATAATTATACTAGGGATCATAAGCCCTTCTGATAGCTATTGTAGTTTGTGGCACACAAATGGTGCAAACTCTCTGGTTTAGGAATCCTCCAGGATGCTTAATTGTTCATTTACTCCCAAAAAATCACCCACAGAGACCCTCTTATCAGAGTGACATTCATGCAAGCCAAGTAGAACTGGACATGGTGCATCTAGAATGCCAACCAGAGAAGTCATGATAACATGAAGCAGCACAACACCAACACAAGGCAGATGTGCTGTTCTGAGACGGAGCATGGATCCAACACTGGGCTCTCCTGAGAAGTTGGCACTTCCTTTATCTCATTATTTGTTATTTGCTATGTGCATGGCATTGTACAAGACACAGAAGAAGACAAAGCCTCTGCCCCAACAGACAACACCATGTACCTACTGACCCAAAGGATGGTTCCCTCTCAGAATGAAACTTGTACAGGTCTCATTTTAAATTTCAGGAATGGATGACAATGTTGTAAACTGAAGTGGGTTAGGGATTATGGGAGAAGTGAATTTTGAAAGGAATTTGAAAGAGAAGAGAGTGATTGCCTGCTACAGTGGGATAGGGATGGGGCTCCGACTATAGGGGTCACTGTGGAAGCAAGATCAGAGGCTGATGTGGGAGGATACAAAGAGTGCTGAAATGGGATTCATTGGACGAAGAAAGGAAGGGAGTATCAAAAAAAAGCGGGGGGGGGGGGGCAGAAATGCAGGAAGGGGTGGAGCTATCAGATTGTCCAACGGGCAGGACAAGAAACTGAAAATGGTACCAGAGGAAGCCAGTGGAGGGCGACATGATTCAAGCAATGAGTTAAGGTGGGACATGCCTGGCGAACAATCTTTTTTGTGGCCCATTCACTCCCATTTTTTATATAGCTGGATTATAATTACTAGGCTACTGAAAAGCCCCTCATTAGAAGATGAACTTGGAAGCTTATTGTGATAGGACACTTAAGAGATTGATTCTTAAAGAAACAAAAATCCCAACTGTAAGCACAGCTATCACGTCCCAGTTAATCCTGTAGAAAACCCACGTTAACTATATTTTTCTCATTTACCTACATTTTACAATCGGTTCTGTGATCATCCATATCATTTCCTCCAAGACATCCGTTTTTCACATGTTTTCTGTGAGGACTGTATCTACAGCAGCACACCAGACTTGGTCAAACCAGTTCTTTGCTCTGCAATTCCGAGCCCAAATATAAAAATCTAGCAATGATGCCTATGTCATTAAAGAGATTAGAGGAATAAATGACCTGTGATATGGGAGCTCAGTGATAGTAAAGCAATGCACTTAGCTTCTCTCTAAAAATTCTGGATTCAAATTAAGTTTGGTCACAAATGAAAATGAGTTTGTTGCTTCAGTAGCCCATAGTAGAGCTGAGTAAATCACCTGAAAAGTTTTGGGCAGATCAGTTAGTTTCAGCTAAGCATACATAATTTCAGGTGCTTATCCAAACCTTATTTGAACTGTCAGAACTGCTTTGATATGCAGAAATGAACTAAAAATTCAGCAAGAGCAGGCTTCCTCAAAAAATAGATTCATGGATTCTCAGATTGCAAGGCAAAAAGGGACCTGTGTGATCATCTTGTCTAACCTCCTGTATAACACAGACCAGAGAACTTCCACAAAGTAATTCCCCTAGAGCAGAACTTTAAGGAAAACATCCAATCTTGATTTAAAAGTTGTCAGAGATGGAGATTTCATCATGACCCTTTGTAAATTGTTTCAAAGGTTAATTACTCGGACTGTTAAAAAAAATGTATTCCTTATTTCTCGTCTGTATTTATCCAGCTTCAACTTCCAGCCACTGGATCATGATATACTTTTCCCTGATAGAATAAAGAGCCCATTATTAAATAATTGTTCCCCATGTAGCTACTTATACACCGCAATCAAGTCACCCTTTAACCTTCTCTTTGTCAAGCTAAATAGATCGAGCTCTTTGAGTCTCTCTCTATAAGGCATGTTTTCTAATCCTTTAATCATTCTCATGGCTCTTCTCAGAACCCTCTCCAATTTATCAACATCCTTCTTGCCTTGTTGGCACCAGAACTGGACACAGTATTCCTGCAGCGGTCACACCAGTGCCAAAAATAGAGGTAAAATAACCTCTCTACTCCTACTTGAGATTCACCTGTTTATGCATCCCAGGATTGCATTCATTCCTTTTGCCACAGCATTACACTGGGAGCTCATATTCAGCTGATTTATGCCCCTAGTCATTTTCAAAGTCACTGCTTCCTGGGATAGAACCCCATCCTGTAAGTATGGTTTGCATTCTTTGTTCCTAGATGTAGACATTCACATTTAGCCCTATTAAGACCTGTACTGTTTGCTTGTGCCCAGTTTACGAAGCAATCCAGTACGCTCTGAATCAGTGATCTGTCCTTTTCATTATTTACCATTCCCGCAATTTGTGTCATCTGCAAACTTTACCAGTGATGATTTTACTTTTTCTTCCAGATCATTGATAAAAATGTTAAATAGAATAGGGCCAAGAATTGATCCCTGCAAGACCCCACTGAGGAAACACCCGCTGGATGATGATTCCCTCTTTACAATTACTTTTTGAAACCTATCAGTTAAATAGATTACAAACTAGCTAACGTGTGCCATGTTAATTTTAAATCATTCTAATTTTTTAATCAAAATGTCATGTGGTACCAAGTCAAATGGTTAAAGAAGTTTAACCAAGTTATAGAAGTCTAAGTATATTATGTCAACACTATTAACTTTATCAACCAAACTCATAATCTCATCAAAAAAGTTTGACAAGATCTATTTTATATAAACCCATGTTGATTTGCATTAACTACATTACCCTCCTTTAATTCTTAATTAATCTAGTCCGTTATCAGCCACTCCATTATCTTGCCCGGGTTCGATGTCAGGTGACAGGCCTATAATTACCCCGGTCATCCTATTCACCTTTTAAAAAACATTTCCACTGCTCCCTATGTCTGATCAGGCTTGAAACTCTTATAAACAATATTTTGATGCCTCCATTTCAGAATTTAGGAAATACAATGACAAGGAAGAAAAATTATCCAAACTTTCTAAAACCTCTAGAACGTCCAAACCAATCTATCTCCTTATATGGCCCTCAGCACATTTAATAGAGTTGAAACCAATAGAGTTCTATAGAAATTACTCTAGAAAGCTATGGACCTCAATAGAATGGTCACTTTTCTTTTGTAAACTACCCCATAGAATTCCATCACTCCCCCTCCCACTTAAGACCAGCTGCCCTGGGAGGGGGAGTATTACATTCCCTGCTTCCCCCCAGTTGTGCCAGCAAGATGTTCCTCTCCTGCTTGTCCCCCATCCCAGTAGGGGCACTCCCTCTGAAAGTGTTCCCTCCTCCCACAGGCATAACACTGCCCTGATCAGGCTTCTGGCCTCCTGATCTTGAGGTCTAGCTTCTTGCCTCAGGCCCTATGGCCCCTGCTCCCCTCCTGGAGGATCTTAAGCAAATAATGCTGCTCTTCTGCCAACTGCCTCAGGCATTCCTGCGGGTAGCTCTGTGCCTCCCACTGTTGCTGCTGGTTCTCCAGGATCTGGCTCATTAGGGTCTGGATTCCCCTTGGTGGCTCGTGAACCCCCTTCAGGGGGAGCGGCAACTCTCAAGTCCAGCCTGGGAAGGTACACCTGCCTTCTGCCAAAAAGGCCTCCACACACAGCAGCTCCATTGTCCCTTTGAGCCAAGTGTCTCTGCTATGGCCTTTTCCGCTCTCTTTGTATCAGGGGCGGCTGTCAAACAGTCACTGAGTCTCTCACTCAGTCTCCTTCCCTCAGGGGTGATTTCATGCCTGCATTCTCCACTACGTGTGACGACGCATGACTCACCACGTTAACACCTCCTGCTGGTCGTCTTGCAGATCAGCTCCACAGGTCAGTATGCTGACTCCCAGTAGCGTCTCGCCCACCATCACTTCTGCTCCCGGACCTGTGTTGCTCCAAGGACCACGGCGTCCTCTTCATAATACAGCCCTCTGACTGTGCCGCACTCTGCGCTGCCCGCCTTCAGGGGCCAGTACTACTGTCCAGTCACTTTCTCAGTGGCGAGTGGGGGTGGGGGATCTGGGCCAGCCCACTACTCCAGGACCCAGCCCAATGACCCTGTAAATGGCAGCCACGTTTCATCCCTCCAACCTCTCAGTACATTTCCCTGGGCCATTTCCCCACGGCCCCAACACCTTCTTCACCCTTACCTCAAGGCCTCAGCATACCAGTCTTACCAGCCAGCCAGGAGCTCTCTCTCTCACTCCCCCATTCCACCACTGCTCTGTCCAGGATGCTCACTTTCTTCTGCCTGCAAGGCAGTCAGTCCTCCTTCCTTGAATTCCAGGGAGCAACTGACCCTGCTCTGCCCAGCAGCTCTTCTTATATGGGCCAGCCAGGCCCTGATTGGCTGCCCCTCACAGCCCTTCTCCCATTGGCTGCTTTCTGCACAGCCTCCCTAGGGCTCCATTAATCCCTTACAGGCCACTGTGGGGCAGGCGTCCCATCACAGGCCCTAAAATGGACTACTGGGTTAACATGGTTCAGGGAGTAAAGCAGAAGATGATTTTTGTCTTTAACAATTAAAGTACTTGGCCTCTTAGATTTCCCTGATAATGGGTTATATTTCCCTCTCTTACACGTACACACACACACACACAGTTTGTATCAAATAAGAACCACCATGAATCTTCACTCTACATTTGAGCTGCTTGGATGGCTCTATCCAATCCAAACTACCAAGCCTTTAGAGATTCTACTGCACTGATTTCATGTGTATCAAAACCTATATGTGTAAACATATACATCCATTTTATTAGAATGATGTCATCCAGGGTAGGTATTAAGATTATATTTGTCTTTCTATTTTTAATCCTGTTTTCCAGTGGATAACAACTTTTAGTTTTACCTGAATCTTTGTACTAAGAAGTTATTTTTTATACTCCTCTTAAAATTATATTTTAAAATGTAGGTCTAAATAATATTGTACTTCTAGCACCAACCAGCAAATTCCTGGATTTTGCATATTGAGGGCTGATACTCTCATTGCACCCTTAACTCAACCCATTGTGCCTTTGATTTATTTATAGTGGCATGAATTGTGGCCTTAACTTTAACTGCTCTGGTTTTTGTCACTTTAGGCCACAGCCTCAAATACTGGCCATATAATTTTGTCACTGTATCATCAAGGCTATATAAAATGGACACTATTATTCAGCACAGCAGTGTAATCTCCCACATCATAATAACGCTATCTGGTGTGGCTAGAGTAAAGTGCACAGCTCCAAGACAGGCAGTGGTAGAAATGTAATTTGCACAGAATTAGTAAAAGGAGGAGAGCCTTTAATGAGATGTGTAACATAGATGTCGTGACACTAATCCTGTTTAACCCAGTGGTGCAGACAGGAACTAAAACTGGTTTCTCTCTCTCTTCCATCTTCAAAGGGTTAATGTTAAACCAAACTAAAATGGCATGTTTTACCATGTCTTCTGCATGACTGATACTGCAATCGATCTGCAGCGGTTCATTTTCTCTCTGGAATCTCTGCCTACTGAGAACAAATACAAACACATGTGGAACCAATAGGAAGCAGACCAAGGGGTTTAAGAGCACTGTACCAACCTATGTCAGAAAGTTCTCACTTAACAGATGGGGCAATTAATAAAACCGTCAAGTGGTATGACTGCGTCAAGGTGCCTTTAAGTGCTAACAATCCTCTTTTGTCTTCCTACTGTAGTGTACAGATGGATTGAAATTCAGAATAAGCACTGCATTGTGCCCATGTTTGCCATCGTACAGTGTCACAGTATTTATAGGGTGCCAGGTGTCCAGTGCCTTTTATTTTAAAGACAAATAGAATACCGATTTTTTTCCCCTTCTAGCATCTTAAGTGCTGACGTGACCACTAATCTGGGTAGAATTAAATCTACAAGTAAATCAGTCCTTTTATCAATTTGAAAAGGAAGGATTTGCCATAAAATACTGCTGACACAATGTAGCCCCAGTTGACATGTATCTTTAATGTATATTGATTCTAGTTATGTATGTATTTTACAGGGCTGTCGATGGGCAATTTCTGTTATGTGCTGAATTTCTGAGTTAAACAATATTTTTCATCTCTTGTCTTAAAGGTGAGATGTAAAACACTGACTGCTTGCCATTTAAAATTTAGTGGCACTTTTCACAAGAGTAGGAATATTAAATGTCCTAATCCTGGACAAATTCCAATTACCTTCTTTCTGCCTATATCACATCCCACCCCTCTCCTCAACTTTTTTCCTGTCCTGACCTGTTGTGTAACTTTACTAGTACAGAATGACTTTTGTGTTCCACCCCAAAGGTGGCTGCATCTCAGACATGTACAAACTGCTTTGGGATCACTGGGGGATGGAAAACTTTTATAATTATTATTGTTGGTGTAAAAAATAAACAGTAGCATTGATTGAAACAGAGCATTTTTGCCACTGTCATTGTGATTCTATTGCTGTTCAGGGAGTGACATGGGAAATAAAATGACGGTATGTTGGTATTCTACTCCACAGTTCCAGGACATCGTACTCACAGTATTTGCAATTGCAATATTTTCCCTATCCCCCCACCAACCCATGTTACTCAAATACATATGGGAGCAGAGCACCAAAGTGACTTTGATAAGATTGTGGAAGCACTTCAGCAATTCTATTGGTTCCACTTTGCCTTTCTGCATGAACATGGAATGGAGCAGCAGAGTCTAGTAGAAACTGCCAGGACACCATATTGAAATGTAATAGAGCACTGTGATTCCTGATGACTACCAGCTACAACTGTTCAACAAACAGTTGAATGTTTTAGGATTTTCACTTTTATGATGATCAACCCAGGAATCAGAGACAATACTTTAGACCGGTGGCTCTCAACCTTTCCAGACTACTGTACCCCTTTCAGGAGTCTGATTAGTCTAGTGTATCCCATGTTTCACCTCAATTAAACTTACAAAATCAGACATAAAAATACAAAAGTGTCTCAGTGCACATTATTGAAAATTTGCTTATTTTCTCATTTTTACCATAGAACTATAAAATAAACTGATTGGAACATAAATATGGTACTTACATTTCAGTGTCCCTAAACCCCAAGCCCTGGCACCTGGCGCTGAAGCCCGAGCCCCCCACCCCCCGTGGCTGGAGTATGTAACTTAGATTCCCAAGTGCCCCTGTGGCATGGAGCCCGAGGCAACTGCCCTGCTTGCCACCCCTTAACACTGGCTCTGCACTTGCAATACCCCAAACCCATCCTGCAACCCCCAGGTTGAGAGCCACTGAATTAGGCAAATATCTAGATGAGTTGTCATACTCCCTGGAAGACCGCTGCATAACCCTGGTTGAGAACCACTGCCAATTTCTTGCAACTGACCAGCTAAGAACTGATACTGTGAGGGATGGGAGGAGTTTGGCAGGTTCAACTATGGTGGTAGCTGAAGTTCAGAGATGGATCTGGCTAAAACTGTCAAGCCTTCAACACACACACGGTGGCCAAATGTGACAATGTTCTGACCAAACATTGAGGTGTGGCAGAGCATACCAGGACACTATTTTCTAAACCATGTTTCATACCAGTAGTACTGCCAAAATACCAGTACTACCATTACAGCATTAAGCAGTGGATTAGAGAAATCACAAGGAGAAGCAAAGAAAAATTTATTTTATAGAGGGAAAATTACTGAGAGAGAGAATGATTTCAAATTCCAGATCTCACAAGCTGCAGAGGAGAAGTAGAAAAACATATACTGAAAGGAACCAGTCTGTGTCTGATGAGGCCTGGTCCACACTTGGGGCGGTGTCGATCTAAGATATGCAACTTCAGCACGTGAATAACGTAGCTGAAGTCGCATATCTTAGATCGATTTTTAAAAGTACTTACCACAGTCCACACGGCAGCAGGCAGGCTCCCCCGTCGACTCCGCTTACTCCTCGTGCAGAGCTGGAGTTCCGGTGTCGACGGGAAGCACTTCTGGGATCTATTTATCGCGTCTAGATGAGACGCGATAAATCGATCCCAGAACATCGATCGCTACCCGCCAAATCGGGCGGGTAGTGTGGATGTTGAGTTGTAAAGAATTACTGTAGATGACCAAATTGATCTTTTCCTTCTTTCTTATCAGGCCCAAAACAGTTTTCTGCCTACAATGGGTTGAAAATATCGCTACACAACATTGACACATAATTGTCTATTTTCCTTCCACATTTCCCTGACCCTATCCTGTAACTGCTGCTGTATCAAACATTTCCTGTCAAGACAGAAATGCCCAGTCTCATACAAATGAAACCCTCTCCATTGGCTGAAGACTCTAGCAAGAGCCCAGAATATTAAAACTCCAAATGGTCTTAAGTGAATTCCTGAGAGTGCACTTTCAAGATCTGAGATGGATTGCTCAGAGAACACACTAAGACACTGCTCCAAGTGTTTTGCTCTCTGCTTGCACCAAAAAAATTATGAGAGTAAACAAAAATGCAAGCAGGCCCTGGAAATGATCTGTGCCATTATGACCTCACCTTCTTATTATTGCTTTGTCCTGCCATCTAATGACCATCTGCTTATCCAGCCAGTTTTTCTTCTTTAATAATAATTAATATTGTTATACTTTTACCAATGACAAATGCCAGAAAAGTCAGAAGCTTGAAGTTGCCTCTCAGAGCTTCAGATTCAGAAAAATTCTGCTGAAGTTGAAGGCAGAAAAGAAAACCCTTTTAGTTTTGACCTTTATGGCTTTAGTTTATATACCACAGTGGCATGGCCTCAAACTATTTTTCACTCATGTGAGCAAGGTTTGCAGGATCAAGTCCTGACTACTATAAAATGTAATGAGTCTGTCAGCTCACCCAAAATTGATGGAGTTGCCCACACCCATTTGTGAAATCATTAAATTAAATGCCACTCAATAGAGAAACCTCTTAACTAAAGCTGAGTAAATACTACAAAAGATTTCCCATTAATAGTTGTTCAGATTTTAAAACAAATTTGCTCTGTGTGTGTGTGTGTCCTTTTGTGTTCACTTTGGGTGAACATGCCAGCTAATGAGTTCGCTGGAAGGAATGTTTGAGCAAACAACAAGCTTCAAATGAATATCAGAGAACATCTGTGGGAAACAAATTGTGACTGTTAGTATTTGCAAATTCACACCTGAAACCTGATTCTAAGAGTTATATTCTTCTAATTAGAGAATACACATATACCATGATTTCTCTGTGTCCAATTAAAAGTAAGCAATTCAAACCCTACTTATTTGCATTAAACGGATTTTGAATGATCTACAAATCTGAATTAGACACAGCAATTTTCTAAGTTGTCTAAGTTTTGGCAGCCTCCCTTTGATGCCCTGTGAGTGCAGAGCTGCATGGTACCTCCGCAACCCTGCATGATGCAACAACCCTGTAACAGGGTGGCTGGCCCTTTAAGGGCTAGAGGCCTGGGCCAGCAAATCCTGATTACTAAAGCACAGAGGGATTTCCCTACACACACACACACACACACAGGAATTTCCCCAACACTGCCCCCCCAGTGGTCAACCAATTACATCATGCAGTGTTGCCAATTTAGTTGTTGGTTGGAGATTTGAATTGAAATTGAAACATTAATACACACTTTAAAAGCATAATGGGTTTGAAAAGTATGAACAAAGACTAGCTTCCTCATACAGCTGCTGTTTATGACAATGTCGGCGCATTTGTTTCGGCTATATTGGACATCCTAATCATTTCAAATTATGATTTGAAAGCAAGGCCTGAGTGAGTTCTCCTCTGACAGCTAGTGATGAGCCAGGGGGTTTCAGGAGCAGACTGTATTTACATGAACACATACTCTGCCCAGGTAACCAGCGGACAGAGCTGTGTTGCCCAAGTGATCAATTTTGGCTGGTGTTGGGTTACAAATAATTTTAGTATGGAATGTGGGGGTCATGAAATGTGGGGGAAAGCAGAACTGTGCTTAGCCTGCTTGAGTGAGGGAGTCTCCCTCAGTGCTTAAATTGTGTTCGGGCGTGCCAGGGCTGGGCCCCAGCACCTCTAGGCTTGGCAGTTCACAGCCCTGGGACCTCTGGGCTTGTCACATCAGTTATGAAAGTAACAAACTTGCTTGAGCCTCGGCACCTCTTTCATTACAAATTAAGCACTGGTCACCCTCAATTGAACTGGACTCCCTAAGCAGGCGGTTGCGGGAGAGGGGGCACAGGTGTTTTGCTTGGTGGTTTGGGCTCTGCCTAAGAGTCACAGGCACTATTTCACCTGCCCCTCTCCCCTGTTAAAAGATAGAGCTGATTAGGCTCCATAGAAAGTCTTTTGGTTTGTTAAGTGACCACTAGAGCTGAAATCGCTAATAAGGACTTAGACCTGCTGGGAGACAGTGTTTCTGTGGAAGAGACTGACCAGCCTGCATTAGCAGTGAGGTTTCCCCACTGAGCACTGAAATCACTGAGAGCTGGGTGGAACCTCGAGAGACTGACCCATAGAGGTCACAGTGGCAGGTGGCAACAAAAGGTGACGGCGCAGGGCCATTGGGGACGGAGCGGTGGAGTGAACAGTAGCATGGCGAACAGCAGCAGCCAGAGCAAGCGGCCAGAGCAAAGTGCCTTCTCCCCCACACCTCCCTCCAAAGCCCGCAGGTTGGGAGGTGAACTCATGTGAAAACACCTCTTTACTCTGGTTCTCCACTGACCAAGGACAACGACTATGGGTGGGGTGCAGTGGAGGGAGAAGGAAAGGATAGGTTAAATGAACATTTGTTTGTTGGGCTATATTTTAGTGAGTTCACTCTAGAATGCTAGATTTGTGACTGGGAAACATTATATATATTTCCTAGTAGGCCAACATTTTTAAAAAAGCATTATTTGCCAAGGTCGTTATCTCACATCATCGCTATCTCAAGAGGTTATCATCTTGGGGAGTTTCTGTACTAAATTTTTTTATTATTATAATTAATTTTTAATGTAAGAACAGCCATATTGGGTTAGACCAAATGGTTCATCTACCCCAATGCCAGGTGCTTCAGAAGGTGTGAACACAACAGGCAATCACTGAGTGATCCATCCCCTGTCATCCACTCCCAGCTCCTGGCGAACAGAGGCTAGAGACACTCAGAGCACAGTGTTGAATCCCTACCATCCTGGCTAATAGACATTGATGGACCTAACCTCCATGAACTTATCTAGTTCTTTTTGAACCCTGTTATAAGTTTGGCCTTCATAACATCCCCTGGCAAAAAGTGCCACAGGTTGACTCTGCTTTGTGTGAAGAAATACTTCCTTTTGTTTGTTTTAAACCTGTTGCCTATTGAGTTCATTGGGTGACCCCTGGTTCTTGTGTTAAGTGAAGGGGTAAATAACATTTCCTTATTCACTTTCTTCCCACTAGTCAAGATTTTATAGGCCTCTATCATATCCGCTCTGAGTCATCCCATTTCCAAGCTGAAAAGTCCCAGTCTTTTTAAATCTCTCCTCATATAGAATCTGTTCCACATCCCTAATCATTTTTGTTGCCCTTCTCTATATATTTTCCAATTTCAATATATCTTTTTTGAGATGGGGTGACCAGAATTGCACGCAATATTCAAGATGTGGATTTATATAGTAAAACTGGAGGAGCTTGGTTTGCCAAACTGATCAGCCAAGCCAATACTGACAACCTACATGAAAAGGCTGCAAGAAACCATGCCTCTGTACTGTATTGACATGCAGAAAGCCTTATAAGTCAGTCACTGTCAAAGCCAATTTTAGAAGTACTTAATGAGGCTGTTAAGAATGCTGGAGACACAACATAGTTTATGTGAACCAACATGGCTATTGCATCATACTTTCTCTTTAAGCAAGAGATACCACACACTAAAAACTGTAGGCCAATGTTAAGTGCATTGTCACTTGTTAAACCTGAAGTTGGACACTGGTTCTGAACAAGACTGGCAAATGCTCACTATCTTTCTGAAAAAAACTCAACTGACTGGCTAGAAGCATGCAATGCAACAGTGAAAGATTCAGCAGTTGAAAAAGTGAAGAACTCTCTCACTGCATTCAAAAAAAATGTGAATACATGGCAGATGAATGCACCAATGCAAATAGGCATCAAGTATTAAGTCACTGAGTATGTTATCTTGATGTCTGTACTAGGCCAGTAGATGCATTCTAGATGTTCAGGTTATAGAAGACACATCAGCTGCTTCTGAACATCTTAGAAGAGTTAAATGCTTGTAAATTGAACCCCAAACAGATGGCTGCTTGTGCATTTTATGGAGCTCCAAACTTCTCTGGAAGACATAGTGGAGTACAAGCTTTGCTTAGAAAAAAGTGTAACCCTAATCTCTCCTATACACACTTCAGAGGCCATCTACTCCAACTAGCACTAATATGAGCTGCAGACTCTTCAGAAGACATTGAAAACCATAAATTTAATGGCTGTTCTACTCTTTTTTTTCAGCAAGAGTCCAAAAGGACTGAACATCTTGGAAACAAATAGAAGATAAACTGGGACTGAAGTTCAGATTAGTTCAACCTGAGAAAACCTGCTGCCTTTCTCATAGCTATCTTTGGTTGTCGTGTTAAAATTACTGCAACCATTATTACTGGCTTTGGAAAGTATCTACTGAGATAGGACACATCTACCTAGTGCAGCTGGCAGACTACTTTTGCTACTGAGTTCAGAGAAGACTATTGCCATTCTCTCTCTTGTAAGTCTACTGTTGAAACCACTTGGGTCATTATACAATGCCATCCAGGAATCTGCTACAACAGTAGTAGATCTTTGTCCAGGAATAGAAGCTATTCTTGGATCAGAGAGCTATCCATTGAAAACATACTGGAAGAAGCAAAGACTTCAGTCCAGCAGTTGACTAATAAAGGCACTTATACTGAATCCTTAAGTGAAGAGGACAAGAAGTCTTTGTAAAGCCAGTTGAAAAAGTACACAGACTTGATTCTTACAAATCTACAATTGCAATTTCTGGATTCTACTCAACCTCTGTGTAGCTTTTACAGATGCCCGTCTTACAAAACACCTACAGTTGAGTGGAGGGAGGCACCACCAGCAATGGGGCTGCCATGCGATCAGGACAGAATAGAGAATTATGAACACAGCGTGGAATATCATACGACGAACGAATGAAGATTTAACTTCAACTTCTTCATCAACACTAGTTGTTCGACGCAATCTTTGTGCTACGTTTCCTGGGATGAAAGAAGTAGGAATTCACCTCCTGCTACTCCCAGTCACAACAGCTACAACTGAGTGTTCTTTTTCCTCATTGAATAAAATGTTGTGTTCTGAAAGAACTCACCTTCTGCCTGATGATGAGCATATCATGAAGGGCTGGAAGTAATGGACACACAAGAAGCCACCAAAGATGAATGCACTGCATTCAAGAAGTTCATTAAGAGAGTTGTGCAAAATTACAGCAAGAAACCAAGAAGCATGTAGATGTAGTTCTCCATAGTAGACTTGAGGAGCCAACTTTAATTTCTGTGATGATTTTAAAACATGAGTTAAATCTAATAAAATGGTCATGAAACATTTTTCAGTTTTTACTATGGTGCCATACAGCCCACCTTCACCCTCCGGGTCTCATCCATCGGCCCTCACCCTCCCCTGTATATTTGAACACCTCCCCCTCTAGTTTCAATTCCTGGAGAAAACTATGGGCAAATGTGAGCAGGGATCACATGATTCCCTTATAAGAGCAAAAGAATGCTGTAGTGAGGGGATGCTCAAGGAGAGATAAACAGAGGAAGCTGTATCAGAGACTGCAGAAGACCTGCTGTGAGCAGGAGGGCAGGATGTAGGTCTGGAACCAGAGGGTTGAAGGATGCTAAGAGCGAAGTAGGGATAAGAGTGGCCTGTCAAGGTAGGGAAGTGCTCCAGAGAGCAAAAGTGGGAGAAGAGATGCCCCAGGAATGAGTTTTGGAATTGCATCTTATCCCAATAAATTGAACCAGGGAGAAGGGGCATTATCAGAAAAAAAAGCTTCTGTGGAGTTTAATAAGCCCCTTGATGGGGGAAACTGAGGCATAGTGCTGCAGCGCCAACCCTGATCTTCTAGAGGAGGCCTGCCCAATTACAACCCCCCTAAGCTAACCCACCCATTCCCCTCTGTAGAGGCTTGCAAGGGGGTCCTCAGAAGGCAACCTTACAGCTATCTCTGCAGTGCCTGCACTAGAGGAATTCTCCCACAGTCAGAACCAAGGGTGGAAAGACTCCTTTATACCTCCCCTGCCCTTTTACCCAGAGTGGGGTGAGATGCCAACACTGAGTTATTTATACTAAAGGAAGGAATCCCACATCAATTTAAAAGTTTCCTGCATGAATAATAGTTAGGTGTGTCTCATTGGGGATCCTTGTCACACACGGTCTCAGCTGGTTGAGTGATATGTCTTTAACCAAAACATCATTTGATACATGAAGAACGTACCTTTGTATATCGAAGAGGCTTCTGTAACTCTTGTTGAAACGGCTTAATTGTTTTGTTTTATTTGATTAAAATTAATATTGCAATAAAAAGATTCTACACACTCAAAGATGCAGCCATCTAAAAGCCAGTGCATCTTTGCTCCATGGTTTCATGATAATTCAACAGTTGGACAATGTGTACATACCCTGCACTGACTCGGAAAGCAGAGCGGGTGCAGGAAGCCAGTTGTACTCCATGAGTCAGAGATACCTGGATCCAGCTCAAGTTAAGGCTCCACAAGGACTTTGCGCCAGGGAGGGTTGAGTATAGTGGTGCTCCAGCACATTCCTTCCTCTCCCTTGGTGACCCATGCAAACTGAGTGCCTGAATGCACCAAGCGGTATTTCAATGTCTAAACCATTCTGTGGACATGCAAATGCCCTATTTGCACATGCAAGTGAAGGAATTTGGCACATGCCAAATCTGGCTTTAACTGACTAGTCATTTAAAAAATGCTGGGCCAGCAGTACCATATTATACCAAGTTACACACATTTTAATCATTTTTAGGAGGAGGTGATATCCTCTGGCCCCTTCCAAAAGGCTCATGTCATTGGCACTCCCTACAAAATCCCTTTCGACAGGTGCCCAGCTGCAAAATAAACTCTTTGTACATGACCAGCAAGTTCGTCTATGCATTTTTATTCATAATATAGTACATATGGTGGGCCAGATCCTCATCTGGTGTAAATCAGCATCATCCCAGTGAAATAAATGGAGGCACACCAAATTACACCAACTGTGCTCCATAGTGGGTTTTTTTATTTTTAATGCAACGTGAATACTTTTAGTTTTAACCAATGATTAGAGGAACCACTTTCTCACTGCCATTCATATTTGCTGTCAAAATCAGTGTTCCTCTCTGTGTTATTGTCTTTGCGGCACCAATACCTTGACATCAGTGTGCCACCTGGAATTACACACCAGTATAGGCCTGTCTCAACAATATTAAAGATACCTTTAGGTTCATACTCTTTCACAACTTCTGGGAGAGCTTGAATTACCTAGCAGTCATCAGCAAATTCATTGGTATCTTATTTCTCATCGTGCTGTTGCTGGAACTATCTTTTCATCTCTGCTCCTTCCACTAGACTTACTATTTGGCAAGTTCTCTTTCAACCACCACCTTATATGTTCCACTGATGCTCTATATCATATTACTGAGAGTCATTATATTCACACATGAGTAACAACTTGATAGAAACATACGTAGGTGAATCTACTAGGGAAGGGTATATATCCCCCACCCAACTTTTTACTAGCCTGCAAATATGGGGCTCACTCACCAACATTTTGCATCGAATTGCCCCCTGTGCACATAGTTGAATTATCTATCTACTCTAATATGGGCATCATTTACATATATATATATATGTATCTTATAAAGTGCTTTGGGATCCTTTCAGTTGCAAGATGTCAGACATACATTCAATAGTATTTTACAGACATGATAGTGGTGGCACAAGGCATTTGCAAACCGTTCTCTGTCTTAGGGCTTGCCATCACTCAGCACATCACTAAAAATGAGTGACTGGGTAAGGGATGTAGCCAAAGCAGCTGGGGGACATGTTAATGCAACACATCCATGTGCAACCTCTGCCAGTGTGGTTCTTATAAAATCCTCAGCAGCTATTAAAGCCATATTAAAGTTTAAATACAGATCCAAACTCCCTCAAAGCTTAGGGATGTTCAGATTGCTGGTTCAGTTCAGGCCCATTTCTGGTGTGTACTTAAGTGTAGCTAGTGTTCTGTACCCTAACAGGAACCAGGTATATTTATAACGTGCCATGTATATCTAACCCTAGTTGTGTGTTGTGCAGACAACAGCATCTCCATATATACATGTGTACCCCTCAACCCACCTTAAAAGACAAAGCAACCAGCAGTTTAATTAAATGACTCCTTCTGTTTTGTATCATGCTATTGTTTTGAGAAACAGAGTCTATAGCTTTTATAATGTCCATCTTCCCCTTCCCCAAACACACAGTTTCCTGCCAATCATCCTGGAACACAGAGTGCTGGGCACTTAGACAGGATGTTTGTTTGCTGAAGCAGCCAAGCCAAGTCACAGGTCTTAACACTTACTTATGTTGAATTTCCATGCACAAGAAAAAGGCTTGAACAGTTATTTTAGTGCACTAATAGGGGCTGCTTATGGTCTAAAATAGCAACAGGTTATCTTCCAAGTGAGGAAGGGCTGCTGCTGAGCCCATAGGGCCTATGTATTGAACTGCCAGACACCAGGATAGCTGTAGAGCAGATGTTCAAGGGCACAGAAAGTCTCCCTTGACATGGACTGTGTCCTGAAAAGCATCTTCAATCATACCAGGGATTAAACCAGTGTTCCTCAGCCTGGAAGTACTGAAAAACCACTTTGAAATCTTACAGAGTTACAGAAGGTCACAAAATAAATCACTGTTAAACATTCCATTTATATGTTTGCAATGTGATCCTCAGTCACCATTGTGCAAGGACATCAGGCATTGGCACATTACCGTCATGCAAACATGGCAGAACAATATCAGGAATGCCAGAAATACTTGGTGGCTCACTACGCCTCCATTTAATATACTGTCTCGTCGCCATTCCCTGACTACTGGGGTTGGGCTAGTGTCATAGGCTTGCAAAGCACTTCTCTTGTCCCATCCTGTTAGCTGGTGTTGAACTGCATAAACTTGCTGGGTTCATTGTGACAGGAGCAGTTGATCAATGTTACCCATTACTATGCAAATTATCACAATGCAAACATATAAATGTAGTTCTACAGCTCTGAGTTCCCAATAAAGCCCGATGCCAGGAAATAGGATGAATTTGGACAGTAACTCAGAGCACATGTGATGTGCTGAGCACAGGGCAGGGACTCAGCCCATTCACAGGGAGGCTTGTCTTTTCTTTTTTCCCTCTTCCTTAATCCATTCTTGGATGTTTGGAAGATGGAGGCTGTGAAGAACCCATCCTATTTATTTTCCTAGCACTCATCTTAGGCAGTGCACGGAGCACTCTCATAATAGGTGCTCCATTTCCTCTCTGCAAGATTAGGCAGAAAGGAAGGAAAGGAATAACAGTCCATCCTGGTGATTCCACAACAGCTGAATACAGGACCCCAACAGCCACAGGCTGAATCTTCAGGGCCTCAAGAGCCACACAGCACAACAGGCTTAGATTTAAGCCAAGAATTATACATGTCAGGACTAAAGTACAGTTTGGGGGCAGACTCGTCTTTCTTAGGAAACATATGTTCAATGAAGTCAGTAGTCACACAACAATTTCACTTCAGGCCAACTCTGGAACCACAGTGCCCCTGCAATGTGGAACCCTCAGGTCTACTTCAGTTCATCTGGGCTCAACAGTCATTGATCCTGACAGGGGTCACTCATATCCAAGCCAGCTACATAGTCGTTACGCAGTTGTCCAATCTTCCTCTCTTCTCAGAAGTCAAATCAGTGTCTCTATCCCACAATGAATCTATATGGCTACTGGACCCATGGATAATGTAAGGGAAAGTAATGCCTCATGAGTGTGGGGAGAAGCAGTTTCTTCCCTGCTTGGGTGACATCTGGATACAAGCTGAATGGGCCAATAATTCAGCCCATAGAAATCTATCAACAGGACTACCACCCAGGGAGATGAGATCAGAGGCCACAGTGGTCGAAGACAACCATCTGAATTGGGGTAAGAGGACAGAATCTCTGTTCAGGGATCGTTCTAGTCCCTTCACCTTCACACTCAGTACTGGGCAGAATGAAAAAGTCTCTGGGATTTAAACAAGAAAAATTA
Organism: Macrochelys suwanniensis; assembly: GCA_033296515.1. Classification (NCBI taxonomy): domain Eukaryota; kingdom Metazoa; phylum Chordata; order Testudines; family Chelydridae; genus Macrochelys; species Macrochelys suwanniensis. The sequence goes on along the minus strand of CM065780.1, from coordinate 26,696,390 downwards.
TCCTTGCAAGCACCATACATAAACATAGCTAAACAACTTTCCTACAGCCCTAAAAAGAGAGTGCATGCACGCTACCTATTGAGCAGTGATAGGGGGCAAGAGCATAACATGCCAATGCTCTACACCCTCTGTTCACTATTAGGTCATTGTATGTCTCAGTTCTAACCTCTATGGCCCTGAGAAGACTGGGGCTAGGCTACCTCAAAGTCCACCTCTTGATCTGCAACCCTCCAAGACAACTGTGCTCATCAGGAACATGGAAACTATCCATGCCCTCAGTAACACTTAACGGAAGGATGGTCTTTTGGTTCAAGTAATGGAGTGAGACTCAGGAGAGCTAGATTCAGTTCTTTGCTCTGCCACAGACTTCCTACGTGACTTAGATAAATCACAATCTTTCTGCATCTCAGTTCCTCATCTGTAAAATGGGGATAATGCTGCTTCTCTTCTCCACCTGTTTGACTAGATTGTAAGCTCTAGCAGGCAGGGACAGTCTCTTACTATGTGTTTGCACAGTGCCTAGGTCAACAGAGCTTCTGTCTCAGTTGGGACCTCTAAGCAGTACTGTCAGTAAAGAACCTGAGGCATCCTTGTTGCAGAACTGTGGAAGGCCTCCCTGGAGATCAGAATAAGCTCTATACTGACCATTTTTCATTGCCCAATGTAAGGATCACTTTTCACAGAAGCCTCCCCAGAGTTACAGAAACTGGAGAAGAACAGAAAGGAGGTGAGAGGCGGAGGAGGAGGAAAGAAAGAAAATGTAAAAAAAAAAAAAATCAAAATATAAAGGGGCCAAATTCAATCACAGTTCTAGCAAACTTATTTCTGATTATATTTTATGCTTCTGTTACACACTGGATTATAACGCTCAGATACAATGGTGATTGAAGCTCTGTAAATACCAATAACAGATAGATTAACTAGATTAAATAGATCATTGTTTTTTTCTGACTGTAGCTGTTCATAAATACTGTCATTCGACACTGAGGGATTTTCATGCTGGAGACCCTAGAGGTCACTGTCCATATTGTTCTTCCCAGGCATGATACTGTGTATATCCCAAAAGCCATATGGGAGAGGTACTTCTTCACAGCTGCAGAGGAAACTGCTTTGCAGAACAGAAAACAGCAGAAATCATAACACAGGCTTTAGTCAGAGTTGAAAGGAAACTGCATGCAAAATTTAAACTGTGGATCTAAAATCTCATTTTCAAAATATGTTCATAAAGCTACAAGCTGTTGGAAATATTCTAATTGTCAGAATCAAGCTGTTACAATTACATTTCACAGACCACACAATCAACAAAAGCAACAACAAAAGGAACTGTCTCTTGAAGTAAATGTAGCTTTAAAAAAAATAAAAAATAAAAAAAAAGAACACCAGAGTTCCTTTAGTTGAATTTTGTCTTGTTCCTTACATAAGTTTTGGTGCTGTAAAATGTGGCACGTTTTGTACTGTATGTTCCCTCAGAAAGCCAAACAGAAACTTGTCATCATGGTTTTGAGAGCACAAGGCCTCTCCTTTCTCATGTTTCAACTAAACAGCCTCCACTTGGGCTGAGGAACTATCATATATCATAAATCACTCTCTGATAGATATTTGGCAGCCAGTCAGCACCCCAGGCTATGCAACATACAGTATGGAACATTTTTAAGGTGGAATCTAGATTTTGTAATTTAAAGACTTAATAGCATCTCAAAACATTTTACTACTTCCTGTTACAAAAAGAAATAGCCAGGAAAGCAGTATTATCCGTATGGTTTAGGTTCTCTATAACACATCCACAAAATAAGCCACAGAACTGTAAACCTGCAGGGTTTGTTCAGTAGAATGACAATGAAAAAAAGAAATCAGGGAACACGATTGCAGCTAAACCCGAAAACAGTCCAGTGGCAAGGAACTTCTAGAATCTGATTTTTGTCTACCAGCAATTTTAACTCTTTCATTACCCTGAGGTTAATTCACTTCCCAACACATATGAACCAAGGAGAGACATTTTTTGCTTCCTTGGCTGCAGTGCGCGCACACAGTTTACATTATAACATTCTGCCACCTCACAGCGCCTAATGCTATGTTCCAGCATTAAAATCAGAAAAGTTTTCTGTGGATCCAACACCTTGGGGCCAGATTTTGGTGGCCTTTTTAAATAAATATTTTATCCAATTTTTTCAGCTTGCAGATTATTTAATACCCTCCTCCCACCAGTATCCTCCTCCACATCTTAAATACAGTACAAACTATGATAATTAACCCCTTCACTGCAATGTCTCCTTGGCCCACTCCAGGATATGTCCTTTAGCACATTAATTTAAGCGTAGTGGCAGCTGCTAGAAAACATATAGTGACTCCCATGCAAGAACAGCTTCACCGAGCTTACATATTGTGTCTAGGGGCACTTATGGGTTAACATCATGTTTTTTGGACGTGTCCTAGCATTCTCAGTGCACTTAGACTGAGCAGTTCTTAGAAGGGCTAAATGAAAACGGGGGGAAATGCAGAGCATGTGGTGTGGGGGTTGGGTTTTCAAAAGCAGAGATGCATGAAGAACAAAAGAAAGCAACTGGACAAAATCACAGGAAGTTAGATGAAAATACACATTAATTGTTACAAATTAATTGAGATTTTAAAGCAGTATCAAATGTTAAACATCATTTATAGTCTGATTTAAGCTCACATCTCATTGACCTTGGAGACTGAAAAATCAAATTACCCTAAAATAGGAGAGATAAAACTTTCCAATAGAATTGAGTCTCCTTTGTTTACTCTCATTGTTTTTAGAAATTGTTTATGTTGTTATTAATTTTTGATAATCCTTTCCTTTTATTGTTCAGCTTCTAATATACCTAAGTCAGTCGTATTGTTTGGACTGAAATGCTGCTGTTTGCATTCCTAAATTCAGCCATGGGCTGACCAACTTAAAATCAAGAAACGAGTATCCATCCAGTACTGTGTTTGAAATACTGAAAACCAAAATAAACATTTTGCATATAAATTCCCTGTGCATTACTCTTCTGAAATTAAGCAGAACAACACTTGACAGACAACGCCACAAGCATATTTCTAAAATGGCCAATATGATAACATGAGACATAGGTGTTACTAATGATCTTTTTAAATGTTCAATCCTGTGGCCCTTAGTCTGAATATCATCAGGTGACTGTGTCTGCAAAGCAACTGATGATTTTTTGGGGTAAATTTTACTTTCAGCCTTTTTACTCTATTTTATTTCAGAGATTCTGTTCTCTGAACAGCCAGCTCATTGCTTAACTTGTCAGGAGTTTAAAAGCCATTGCTAACTACTGTGCTTGCAATTCCTTCAACCCACAACCTATTTGATTAACATCCTGTTCAAGGTTTAAGAGTTCTGCCACTTACAGATGCACATGCGCGCACACACGGAGGAGAGGCAGTAACTGATATTATTAGGGTTGCATAATAGCGTCCATTCTACCTCTCTTTTCGGTCACTCAGAACTACCTGAAACTTTCCTGAAAATATTCACCTTCAGGCAAAGACTAAGCCTGGAAAAATTAAATCCTAAAAAGTGACTTTTCAGACTTTATTTTTTCCAGACTTGGGCTTTGCCTGAAGGTGAATATGTTTTTATTATTTACTAGGACAGCCAAACCACCCTCAGCCTCCTATGAAGGAATACAGATCCTCTGGGAACCTCAGGATTAGCCCTGAGGCATTTAAAGTTGTAGAAAAGAGAAGTATGAAGAGGTTACTCACCCTGTGTAGTAACTGTGGTTCTTCAAGATGTGTCCCCCTATGGGTGCTCCTTGATTGAAGATTTTAATTAGCCCTGTCCATTTGGCCTGCGCATTTGCTGCTGGTATCCTCGTGGAATGCTAAAGTGGGTACAGCTGCACAGGCAGATTGGCGAGATTATTGTGGCCCTTTCTGTAATGTGGTAACCAATGAGAGAGGATTGAAACTTTTGGAGTTTGCCAGCCAGGGCCGGCTCTGGGTTTTTTGTCGCCCCAAGCGCCAAGAGCACAACTGCCGAAGCCAAAAAAAAAAAAAAAGAGGGCCGATTGCCTCCCCTTGAAAAGTGCCACCCCAAGCACGTGCTTGGTTGGCTGGTGCGTAGAGCCGGACCTACTGCCAGCTATAACAATCTGGTTCTTGCAAACACATTAGGAGCACATAAAGCTAATGGGGGTGGAGGGGAGAGATTCTAATCCTCCACTGTCCCATCAGAACTGGTTCTTTGATGATGATGATGCCTATTGTGGAGCCACATTAGATGGCTCACAGCGTTTCTTTCTCTGGAGCCTGTGCCTTTTCCCTAGGGGGGTTCCGCGGATTTCTGGAATCCAGAGAATTGTACAGGGTGGGATCTCTGGGCCATTTGTGATCTGCTGAGCTTCCATTTCTTTGCAGGATTATAAATACCTAACGAGCATACTGTGGCCCTGAAATCATTAAGAGGTATGTAAATGACTCGTCGGTGTTCTTTACAAACAACTTTCGCCCATCAAATGGGAGATCCTCAACCGTATTTTGAACTTCCCTGGGGAAGACAGACAGTTGCAGCTAGGAAGCCGGCACATCACTGTAGAGATGGAACGGGTCACGGTGTCTGCAGCATGGAGCACTGCCTGCAAAGATGTTCTTGCCAGCAATTGTCTCTCAGTAATGCTGACCTGGAATTGTTCCCTTTGATCTGGAGGAAGGTGCTCAATAAATTTCTCAAATTTCGTGCAGTTGGTAACATGATACTTGGCCATCAATGCTTGGTAATTTGCAATATGGAATTGCAGCCTAGCTGATGAATAGACTTTCCTTCCCAGGAGGTCCAGACATTTTTGGTCTCAGTTTGCCCCATTCATTCACTATATGAACAACCAGAGGAGCCTTTCCCACCTACAATACTGAGCCTTGAGGAAGACCTCTCAGAGGCCACAGATCTGGCTGCAGACAGAGACCATTTTGTGGGGAGACGAACCCCATTTTGAAAACCCCCTTTTGAAAACCCCCTTTTGAAAAGCTTTGGAGGCGGGCTCCAAGGATTTCTCTTTCCTGGGAGAAAGTTGTGCCGAGGTGGAAGTGGTGCTCAAAATTCCTGGAGGCTAACATCCAGAGGGTCCTGCCCTGGCTCTAAAGGGCGGGTGGGGAAGGAATGCTCCATCACAAAGTTTGACCTCTTGGATCTTCCGAGCCCTAAATTTCAAGAATAGACAGAAGTTGCACTTCTGGAGTGTCAGTCACTGACTGGGATGGCCTCTTTACATGAGAGGCAGCATTTGAACCCTGGTGAACAGGACATGCCCATTGCAGGAGGAATTTCCCCAGACAGAATACAAGTCTCCACAATAAATAAACAACAACTAATAAACTAATAACAACTAACTAGCAGCTCTGAAATTGCCGAGGGAGGCAAGAAGCGGACATGTTAGCTCCGTCTCGGACCAAGGCAGTTGAGAAGGAACTGAGGGAGCAGTCCACCTGTGCAGCCTTATATAGCCTTGGAGCAGGGCACAAGGATACCAATGGCACATGCACAGGCCAAACAGACACTGTGAATGAAAACCTCTGATCGAGGGTGCGTATGGCACACCAAGAGCAGGGCACCCATAGGGATACCACTTGAAGAAGCAGTTATGTTGTATTATTGGAGAACTATTATATGATCATGTAGTTAAGATTCTATCATACTATATACACACAGGAGGCAGAGTTAGGAACCTATTGCTAAATCTTATCTTTAGCATTCCTAGGCTTCTGAGTGCTGGATTGTGCAACCTTAACATTTCATGAATGCAGTTCATTTTGTGTGATATACCTTTATAGATTAGGCAGCACCACAGCAGGTAGACCCTATCAGACAGAGGTATTACAATGCAATTTTTGAACCTGACTATGGGACCTAAGCCAAAGCCCACTGCGGTCAATGGAATAACTCCTATTGACTTCAATGGGCTTTGGAGCAGATCACTATTGAAAAGCTTCCTCTAGTCTAAGAGATGCAGAGTCTATTTCCTAATGTCTTAGCCATTCTTAAAACTTCCTCCCTTGCTTGGGTACTACATGAGCAGTTATTTCTAGAGGGAAAAGGACTCAGACTTTACCTATTAGGACTGCTGATCCGTGATGATAAAATTTTATTCACGAATGATACACATACAGCCTGCTGGGGCAGAGTCCAACTCCTGCTGAAACCAACTGGAGTCTTTGTTGGTATCTGAGTGGAAAAATAGCTGGCAGCAATCTTGAAGCTCACCCCCTGCTCTGGATCTGTCTGCTGATCCCTCACTTCTCTCAGCAGCCAATGGAATAGCTGGTAGTGGAAGCAACAAATTCAGTAGGCTGATACCTGCCCACTCAGGGAGTAGCAAGTGTCTCTCACCTAACATCAGCATATGCCATAAGCACTCAGTGTGGAGGAAAAGCACAGGGCTACCAGAAACTTTGGAGTCATGGTAAGGTAAGTAGAGGGAGACATAGGTTGGAATGGACATTTTGGGTAGATATGTTGATTAGCAGGATGTGGGACGGGATCACTTCAAAGCCGGGAAGCAGTGGCTTGCTTTGAATGTGGGTTTGGGATGGTTATTCCCCTGCTAGAACCTCTTTGTCACACCTAATACATATGAGTAAGGCCCTTTGTTTTCTTTTTTAACTGAAGATTTCCAGGGTTTTAAAAAAAAGCTGTTATGGAGTTTTTACTGAGATTCACCAAAATTTTGGATCACTCAGGTACATGAAATATTGATTATGTTAAGAAAATCCAATACATTACATTAGGTAGATGTGTTAACAATAAATTAGGCTGAGTGTAAATGTAAGGCTCTCTGTTAAATTAAGACAATGTAGTGGAAGATACACACATGCGCATGCATACGTGCACATACAGTTATTTCCCAGTTCAGGAAAGAAACCACAACATTAAACTATTTTTACTTCCAATTGTCTTAGACTTCTCCATCTTGGTTTTGGGGTTTTTTTGACCTCCCATCCCCCAAAATTAACCCAGAAAAGTGTGAAATCAATTTTTGCACCAATTTTCACCCATTTTTAAAAAATAAAATGTAAGAAACACTGATAAATTCACAGGAAATAGTAAACAAAACTAAAAATGAAGAGCCTTGTACATGAGTTACTTCATACATTTTTTGTTACCCAAAGGACAGCATTGTCCTATTGAGCTAAACCAATGTATGGTAAGTCAAATCAGGCCAATTTCTCTATCAAGGACTACCTTGATCCAAATGAAAAAACTCCCATTGACTTCAATGAGCTTTGGATGAAGCCTTTGGTTTATTGTCTGTCTATGGGAAAAGTATAACTACATATTAAAAGAGACTTCCTTTCAAGAATGAAAAAACCACAGGAAAGGTCTTGTGCATCTCAGAATCTTTATATTTGGTCCTAAGAATGTTCACCAGATGCAAGGGGATGGGTAGGATGAAACAAATATTTCAAAATGTCTTGTTGGGGTGGATGTATAGGAAGCAGTGCTAAAATTCCTGTAACTCTGGGCATTATTATGTCTGCGGTAACATACTAAGAAAACACAGGAGGTCAAATGAATATCTGGTGTAATACTGCTGAAGTCAAGGGAAAGTCAATGGAGTTTCACCAGAGATGGATTTGCCTAGAAGGTAAGAATTTCAAAACTTCTCACTAGAGCACTGGTACAGAGAAAGTTAAATAAGCCAGACCATGATCTGACTACTTTCTTCCCAATTAGGACTGCACATTGGCCTGCAGTTATTAGATTGTAAATTTTTTGAGATGGAGGAAGTATTTTTTGTTCCGTGTTTTTACAGCACCTAGTCAATGAAGTCCTGGTTCATAACTGGGGCATTCCTCTGCACTGCCACAATATACATAAGTAATAATCATCATTATTTTTGTATTACAAAGGTGAGGAAAGAAAAAATAAATGTAAAAACTATGCATCCAATCTTACAGCAGAATATTTTTCTTGGAATGGTACTTTAGGAAAGGCTGGGGTAGTCCACAAAGGAAAAGGTTTAAGGGTTTTCCAAAATTTGCCAGCACTGCTTCTCTGCTATCTCTCCCTGGGAGATTCAAAAACTGGAAGGACTTCAGCAAGCCCTCCTCCTGATTACGAAGTATAATCATTCAGCGAAGGGCAGAAATAATACCATGTGGTCAATCACAATTTATCAACAAAGCTCAACATTTGTATAATGAGAATCAAATATTTACAATGAAGTGTTCATGATCAATGCACAGAGTGTAAAAAATAATTCAAAGAGAGGGAACAAGTACATTTGAACAACAAATGAATTTGAACAAACTGACCTCCTCATAGACAATCTGAAAGCCAACAGGGGACTAAAGGTCAAATTTTTGAAGGTATTTAGGCACCTGAAGATGAAGGCAACTAGTGGGATTTTCAGAAGTGCCTAGGCATCTTTAGGCCCCTAAAATACTTCTTAAAAAAATCTAACACCGAGGCTTGGATTTTCCAAGGAGGCTAAGGAATTAGGTATCCAATCCTCTTGAAATTCAACAAAAGCTGGGAACCTAACTCTCTTAGGTGCCTTTGAAAGTCCCAGTCTAATATCTACTGAGTGATTTGTTAATTGAAAATTATGCATTCAGTTGTATCTCCAACTCCTAACCTGAAACCGAGAAGAGAAGAAACTAAGTTGTCCTTGTAAATATTCAGCTCTCGAGCAAGCCTTTGGGGGCTGTTGCTGATAGTAATAAAATAAAATCAGCCGGCTCACTACAAATGAATATACTGTAATTATGAACTCTGAATTTTGATTAAGTGTTCCATTTAGCTTTAATTCCTTTTTTCCCTCCACATAATGTCTAATCAGAAAAGCCCAAAAATATATCCATAAGAGAGGCGAGAAAGAGATTTTTACTGGAGCAGTCATTTAAAGTGTTAAATACTATCTTCTTTGTCTCCTAAATAGTGGCTTAAATGGCTAAAATAGATTTGATTTCTAACTGCTTCAGTTTTAATTATAAAATAGACTGTGTAAAAGGAAGACACTGTGAGGCTAATAAGAGTTCTGAGCTGTGCTAGTATCTAGTATAAATTCATTAGCCATAGTTTGAATTATTAAACAAAAATAGTAACAACACACTTCCAAGCAGTGAGGCTATATAGGGATCTCCCACGCTCTTCCTCAGGTCCTGGAAGGAACAGAGTCTTTGGCCTTGTTTCTCACAATGCAGCAAAGACAGAAGGGCAAACATGCTACCTGTTAGGAGAAACTGCTTGTACATTTTCTTCAATGCCGTAAATTGGCCATGAGTGATTCCAAAATCTGACATATTTATGCAAAGTGTCAAATGCAGAGCTAAAGTTTTAGTGTTTCCTGAGTAATCCTAAACCAGTGTTCTCTTTACTCATTTTCACAGGGGGGATTCCTGCCAACTGCATTCCAAGCAGTGGGAACACTTGCTACAAGATGCTATTTACATGTCATGATAAAGGACATTGGAATCCTGTACAATCATAAGATGGACAAGAACGCAAGACAAAGAAAGAAGGGAAAAGAACAGAAAGTCTTAATGGCAGAACAATAATTTACCTCAGTGGAGGTTTAACTTGGCAAATTCTTTATAATCAGAAGGTTCTAGTAAGTTAGAAAAAAGTTAGAAGAAAGGCACGTGGAAGGTGGCCTTGCTGGAGATGGAATCTGAGGTGCCAGCATTTTTAGTAAGGGGATCTGTGGATGTACCAAGCTATAGAATGCAGTACTTCAGGGAATGGCTATGACTGTTTCACAGGATGTGGAGAATCTGAATGCACCACCATATTTGGAAATATTCTACTTGCTCTGGAATTCCTGTAACTGCTTTAACAGCAACTAGCTATGACTCCTTTTATTTTACCTAAGATGGGGTTCAACTAACTAAGCTGATTCCCCATATTGTTATTGATTCCTTTTTTTAATCCAACTACTGAATTAACTTGTCTAAATGACAGTATAAGGAGACAAAACATGTCTCCTTCTGATTTTGGAATTTGACCATGGTCTTAAACAGCTCAGCAAATTGTAAGTACTTCCAGAGATCTCGGCTGTTAGATTTTGAAGACCAGTCTTGGATATGCTAAGTAATTTTGCCTACTAGGTCTACCTCCAAAATAAAAGATCTAATCTCCCTGCACTGTTTTCCTCTAAAAAAGAGCACTTCTACGAATGGCACCACAGTGGTGAACAATGCTGACTGGGTTATGCTGGGAGGTCATTCTTAAAAGTATCATCTTCAAGGGACAAACTTCCATGCCTTACTTCCGATAACTCAGGCAGCTGGTTAAGTAACCATTCACCCCCAAAGTCACAATTAACATCTAGCCCAGTCTGGCATTGGATGAAACTTGTTAGGAACTGATAATTGTTCATTGGCCTCTGTAAAACACGTTAGTGGTCTCAGACCAGTTCCTAGGGGACTAGTGTTTACACTACAAAAACCACTAACTGGCAAGCTCTTTAACTGCGGCAGAAGACATGGCAGAGACTGAATGGGAAAGAGACAGAACCTCCATCCTGCCCAAATCTAAGTAGAAGCTGAGACATACTGGTGAAGCAGAGACGGGAAGCTTGCTTGTGCTGTACCTGCTCTGTGGATAAACAGTCTCCTTTTAAATTCACTTAAAAAAAGAAAACCTATCTAAACCAGTAAGGATGTCCCTGCCCGATCACCATGTTGGGATTTGAGAGGTACCCATAAGCACCTACCAGGTTTGTGATTTTGATCTTGACTCATCTGTTAGCTCAGGTTGTCATTTAAATTCTCAAAGAGGCCCTGTGCAATCAGCTGACAGAGCAAAATTAATCCAAGTCCCATTTTAAATGTGAATAGACAATGAGTATTTTGCTCAGAAAGCCCTGCCATTAAGCATGTGGTACTAAGATACACTTCACATTCCAAATAGTGAAAATACAAAATCTTTATGGTTACTGAGGAAACCCACAATCTATCATGTTTTATTGGTTGGAGAGGAAGAAGCAACTTGGCCAGATTCCTGGGGGAAAGATAGCCTGTCATATTTGCTGAGATTTATTTATGAAAAAGCACTCAGGATGACACTTTTTGTGCAACCTGCACTCTTCTGCTTTGAGCACCATTAGGGGAAACTGAATTTCAAGGATTCATTTGAAATTGAAGATGTGAACAGCAGAAAGGGGATTTTCTCGGCTGGGTCCATTGGGTTCTCCTCTTAGTTATTGAAAATTTCTTTATAATTATGATTGCATATTTTAACGTCATGCATCTGGTCCTCTCTCTCTCTCTCTCTCCCCATTTGTTTCCCTATTCCCGAGGTAATTACATTTTGACAAAAATTTATTGGGACATCTGTTTTTTGCTTCAGAACTCCAGGTCATTCTGTGACTGTAACAGCAGCAGAGCACAGCATGGCCATTCTTACCAAGGAGGCGGGTGCAGCAGCAGAACAATTGATGGCCAGATCAGGGGGGATCTCAGTGTAGATCTGCTAGTTGATTTAAGGTGGAAAGCATTAGGACAAAGAAGGAGTCTTCAGATAATGCCATTCTGCTATTGCTTCTGGCTCACCTCTAATAAACCCAACCACCATAAAAATCAGTAGTTCCAGCAAGCCAGATCTCTGTGACTGTCAGGAAGTGCTGAATTGGTGCAGCAAAAAACAGGCAAGCCTGGCAGAGGTAGGGAAGTGGGAGGAATTTTTAATAGCCCAGTGGGCAGAATCCAGATTAAATCTTTTTCAAGGTTGGCACACAAGATTAAAATAATTCACAGAGGAGATGGGGCTGTGTATCAAAACATGCGGCCCATATGTTTGAAACCACTGCCATCCGGACTGGCCTACATTTAGAGAATCTGTGCTACAAGCTAGACTGGATTATAATGCCCCCTACAATGTCTGAGACTGAAGAGTTTTTAACATAGGCAGACGAAATACTTTGGTTACCAAGGATATGAGCAACTTACTACAAACACCACAACCTAATGAAGGCTTTAGGATTATATTTCTCTTCAAAAGATGTGATGATTCCCCCATACCCAAGAGCAAAATATTTATTTTCAGTAAAGATGACCTTTTAATTCAAGTTAGAAAAAGAAAGAAAGACCCATAAGATAGAAGAAAGGCACGATGTATCTGCCTCAGTCACTTTCTGCATCTGAACTCAAATACAAAATGGCAGCTGCCTCTGCAGCAGGGTGGTACAATGTGCAGAAAACAGCAGGGCCACATTGCCTTTCGGTCACATAGCGACATGCAGCACAAGAGGCAAGATGCCAGTGGAGCCTTGTCACATGTTGTGTTGGTAGATGGAAATGTTATTAATAGCATTGACATGTAAGCAAAGGAAGCAACATAGTTGGACCTTTGCTTCTGTGTGATTCAGAAATGAAACTACTTAGACATGGCTTGTGGACAGTTTCAAAGTTAGGGGACAGAAAGGAGCAGTGTCCGTCCACAGCATACTTGTGAATGGCCCTTCCTTATTGGCACATCAGGCACGCTTGTTTAAATCACCTCACTGGCATCCCTCCCTGCTGCACCCTCTCCGTGTTAATTGTAAAGCCATTCACATCACAATGAGCAGCTATCACTTAGCCTCCTTGTTTAGCAGATTTATTCCTCTCCCCAGTGTATTTATAGTCACCTCTGTTTTAATGGTCTCCAGATAGGCCCAAGCCTAGATGGGCATCTCTGGACAACTCCAATATGCATCCAAGCAAAGCTGCCTGATTTTGAGTATTGAAATATGCTCCTAATAAGGTTTACAGGTAATAATGGATATTATTACATATCCATGAAAACACACACAAGTACACACACACCCTGAAGGTCTTGAGGCAGCAGCTGTATGCAGGGTGCATGGAGGAGTAAGCACAGGGCCCATTGCCAAAAGCTGTTCCATTTATTCACCTAAACATTGACCTTGAAAAATTGCCCTTTATGGGATGTGATGAGGTGTGAATTCAATTTCCATCTTCACTCCGTTTCTGTCATTTTCCGAGCATCCACTGCCAGCTGTGCCAGCCCACATCGAGTGGGCCAGTGATGGGTGTGTAATATTCACAGCTCTCCTCTAGGGGTTAGTGGAAGAGTCCCTGCAAATTCATCTCAGGGGTGGAGCTCATTTCAGTCTGAGATCAGATCACTGAGCTGAGATAGGCCCAGAATCAGTTGCATGACATCATCTATATAGCTTAAGGAAAGTACACTGTGATTATTGAGAGATGCTGATTTATTTATTTATTTAATACGGCTTTTATAAGACCCCCAGCTTGATTCACTTTCCCTATTAAATTTGCTGGAGGTACAGACCTGATGACCCAAACCAGCTCTATTTAAACTCAATTTCAGCGCTCAGGGAAAAAATATTCCTTAATTTTCTTTTTGTGTGAGTGGAATCAAGTGCAGACTATTTAACTTCATCAAACCTCTGACAACAGGCATTGATAAAGAGGATGGAAAGTATGTAGAACAAAGGAAGAGCCAAAATCCTACAGTTTATATGTCTATTAAAGCCAGATGTTTTGCTGGCTGCTCAGATTTGATAACCGTTAGAATGATAATGACCACTGTATAGCGGTAATTTTATCTCATGGACCCATTCATATTTTTTGTGGTGTCATTCACACAGGCAAAATGTATAGTTCATTACAACACAAACACTTCTGTAAATGTTTAATGTGTGCTCTTTTTTAATGACTCCTATATGTGGCTCCAGCTTAATGCATCTGTTTATGCCACATTTTCTATGGCAACATTTATCTGATGCAAGCAAAAGGCATTTTGATTGTTGCATTAACAACAATTGAGTGAGGATTGTGATTCAACAAGGGCTATTCAAACAGTTCGAGTGAATGCAATGTTTTAGTTTAAGCCAATTAATAGACCAGCAAGGCTACCGCCTTAAGTGTTTAAAATTGCTCTGTCTGCACAGGTAACAATGTTCTGTAAATCCTTGGGATATTATTTGGAATGCAGTCAGTGAATGGAGAGAGCAGAAGGAAATACACATGCTGCTATTTTACATACAACATTTGTGCAATTGCATAATTCATTAAAGGTGACCTGCAACGTTATTTTTAAAGGGTTAACCCTATAATTATGCACTCCATGTCCTAATAGCTATATTAAAAGAATATTCCACACCTATGGTTATTTTAAAGCTACCTTCTTTGGTATTTTAAGGGTCTCCTATAATCACCCACTGGCTCCATTTCTGTTGTGAGGCCTGATAATTCATTATTCATTGACATCACAAGTCTGACTCAGAGATGCTGGAGAATGGGGCTGCCCCCTAGAGACACTGAGAAGTAGAGGTTGGTTTTTTTAAATGAATTTATGGTGCAGTTTTGATTTTTTAAATTTAATATCTCAAATAAAACAAACAGAATCCAAGCTAGGGGCCATGTTTACAGAGGGGGAAAAAAGTTTTAAAATGATGCTAAAAAGGCAACACACACAAAAAATAGCTACTTATTTATTTTGCATGACAGGATTAAAATTGCATGATAGCAGAGCAGTTTGTGACTAGACGTAACTAAACTAAACAAAGTAGGCAAGATCCTGGAGGGGGACACAGTGCAGGTCGGGGGCTGTAAAGGTGGCATGCAGCTCCCCATTGCAGTTTCCAGATTCTGGGGCTGCTGCGGGTAGCTTTAGGGCTGCCCTAATGTATGCCACCTGTAAATTATTTCAAAGGACCAAAATCCTAACTAGGAAACAGCACAGTGTCCTGGCCCCATCATCTTTCCTCCAGGCCAGCAGCTGGCAGTGGGACTATGTAGGAGCCTCTGTGCCATTCTCCTTGCACTGGGATGATCCTTCTTGGGCTGGATTGCTCAGATAGCACCAATGGTTCCAGACAAAGCAACTATGCATGCATGTGCACACATACACACACAGAATCTGGCCTTATGACTTTGTTTTGTGTTCCCTCCCATCCAGGGGTGCAGGAATAATTTGTATTGTGGCCATGCTAAGAGCCATTGAACCAAACTGTAAACCCTGTATGTGACAGGTTACCCCCCATTCCGGGGTGCCACCTGATGTACTTGAATACCACTGAGCCTGCCTGTTCCACCAGTCTGGGCTCCCTTTCAGTGGCCTGTTGAGCCAGGCCCTCAAGCCTCCTCCAGCACACACACACAGGTAGGGACCCACCCAGCTGCAGAAAGACACAGACACTGAAATCAGCTCTGCCTGGGAAGACTCAGCTAAGGAATTGCCCAGCACTCAATTGCATGTCCCCTCTGAAGTGTAAACCCAAAATTGTATCATCTTGTGCTGCACAGAAAACCGTACAGCGTAAGCTCATGCAATTCGCCTCCTCCCTCAATGTGGAGGAAGAGATGCACAGCTTTTTGCCCCCCAGTTATGAATTCCACAAACTGGTTTTAGAATAAACAAAAAGGTTAACTACAAAAGGTAGATTTTAAGTGATTACACGGGATAGCAAACAGATCAAAGCAGATTACTCATCAAATAAAACAAAAAACGCAATGTAAGCTTAAGACACAAAAGAAATTGGTTACAAGTAGTAATTTCTCACCCTAAATGTTGTTTTAGGCAATTCTTTCACAGGCCAGACACCTTTTTCAGCGTGCACTCAGCTCTTTCCACCCCACACTTTTTGTCTTTGTTTCTTAGCTGTTTCAAGCAGTCATCCTGGCTGGGGATTCAGTGAAGAATGAACCCTGATTAACTCACTTCCCTGCCTTAAATGGGATTTACATATGGCAGGAATCCTCTGTTTCCTAGTTTGATACCTACCCCCTATTACTGGAAAAATAATTGTAGTCCAAGATGGAGTGCAGTACCAGGTGACATGATCACACGATCCTGCAGTGTCAAAGCAGCCATGAGTCAAAGGTTATCTGCAGCATCCCAGGAAGCTTCTCAGGAAGGTGGAAGATTAACATCTTCAAAGTCCTATTGTTCTCCCTAATGGCCCATTCTGTCTGGTGGGCGCTCCCCAGGTGTAAACCTACTTGTAATTGTTACATAGCCAATATTCCTAATTTCAGATGCAGGAATGATACATGCATACAAATAGGATCATCATATTCAGTAAATCATAACCTTTTCAATGGTACCTCACATGACCCATCTTGCATAAAACTCATCTGAATTATGACAATCATATTGTAACAATATCTCTACGAAGAATATGAGGCAAAGTGTCACACTATATATGATGGAAACCACTTCAAGCCAGGGCAGCAGCACCCCCAGCACACATCTTTCCAGCACATATGCTCCCATCCTTACCTAGCTCACATACACAGACTCCTTTTATGGCTGCCACAGAAAAACGGCTCAGGCCCTCTCAACTATTATAAATATTGAACCGCTTCTCTAGCCATATGAAAGGGTTCACACTATTCTAACACAGGGCTAATCTTTGCATGACTTATGGGGACCACTGTCCTGAAGAAGCAGACTTCCTTCCCCCTCCCCCAGTAAGGGATGCATCACATGGTAACAATAGCCTCTAGCAACTCAATGAGAGACGAGCACAACTGACCTTGATTTCACAGCATACCAGATATGGGAGCTACCACATTCTATGTAATGATAACACATTCACATTCCTTCCCATTAGAACATAATCTTTCCATTCAGACTATGGGGAAACAAACCCAAGAAGTTCTTCCTTATAAAGAATCAAGAGAGATCACAGTCACACCCCCCAAAATCTATCATTGAGCCTGCGGAGACCAAACAGCTCATCTTTCTCTAGGTCACTGGTCACACAGCAATATATCCACCACGGTCTTGTCAAGTTATAAATCCATAAGCCCATCAAAAGGACTGTATTCCCTTCTCCATACTGCACCACATGATATTATTTGCCCATTGCCAAATTACTTCTGTTGCTGTGTCTTTATCCCAGTGTTGTTATTGTGGGAAGGCTTTTGCAAAGAGAGTTGTCTTGTATTTTGTTCTGAAAGTTTATAATACCTTGGTTCTTTCTGGTTCCTTATGGAATGGAATTCCATAGCCCAGGGCCAGCTATCTAGTCCTGCTCCCAGCCTCTACAAGCTTCCCCCTACTCTCTTTCAGGTGCAGAGTTCCTGATGAACATAGCTGTCCTGAAGAAGAGCTCTGTGTACGCACAAAAACTGGTCTCTTTCACCAGAAGTTTATCCAATAAAAGATATTACCTCACCCACCTTGCCTTTCTAATGAGCTTAATGAGCTACTAGTGAATGAAAGCAGTCCCAGGATGGTGAGGACCCAGTCAACTGAATATTCCCCAGTCTTGATTTGAAGATATCAAAAGACAAAGAATCCACCACTTCCCTGTATAGTTTGTTTCAGTGGTTAATCACTGCCACTGTTCAAAATTTTGTCTAATTTCTCTTTCGAATGAGTCCGGCTTCAGCTTCCAGCCATTGGTTCTTATGATTTTCTCTTTTAGATTCAAGAGCCCTTTAATACCAAGCATTTTCTCCCAGTAAAGATGCTATAATCAAGTCAGCTCTCAATCTTCTGACAAACTAAACCGATTGAGCTTTTTAAGTCTCTCACTCTAAGGCATTTTCTCCCACCCTTAAATAATTTCTGTAGCTCTTTTCTGCAATGTCTCCAATTTTTAACATTCTTTATGAAATGTGAAGACCAGAACTGTATGCAGTAAGCTAGTATTATGATTAGCCATGCTGTATACAGAGGTAATATTATCTCTCCGCACCTAGTCACTACTCCCCTTTTATACACCCAAGGATCACAATGACCCCTTTTTGCCACATCATCAGACTGGGAGCTCATATCCAGTTGCTTGTCCACTATGACCCCTAAATACTTTTTAGAGTCACTGCTTTCCAGGGTACAGTCCCCTGTTCTGTAGGTATGGTCTGCATGCCTTCTTCCTAGATGCATAGCTTTACATCTGGCTGTATTAAAACATATTTGGTTTCCATGGGCCCAACTTACCAAGCAATTCAGATTGGTCTATGGGACTGCTTTGTCCTCATTATTGTTTACCACTCTCCCAGTCATTGTGTCATCTGCAAATGTTATTAGCGGTGGGTTTTATATTTACTTCCAGATCATTGAGCAAATGTTGAATAGCATCGGGCTTAGTCCCAGTCCCTGAGGAACCCCACTAGAAACGCCCCATTCAATGACTATTCCCAACTGACATCTTCTTTTTTGAGATTTGTCCGTTAGCCAGCTCTTAATCCATTTAACATGTGCTTTATTGATATTGCACAGTGCTGAGTTTTTAATCTGAATGTCACGCATTACCAAGTCAAATGCCACACAAAAGTCTGTTACATCTACACAGTTATCTTCATCAGCCAAACTTGTAATCTCAAAGAATGAGACCCATTTTCCTTAAAACCATGCTGACTGGCATAATATTCCTATCATTTAATTGAATCCTGTATCAGCTGTTCCCATTGTTTTGCCTTGGGTTGATGTCAGGGTCATTGGCCTATAGTCACCCAACGTCCCATGCTCATCCTTTTTGAACATTGCCACATTCGTGCTTTTCCAGTCTTCTGAAATTTCCCCAGTATGCCAACATTTATTCAAAATTAAAATCAGTGAGCAGGAAACTCCTCAGCTAAATCTTTTAGCACTCATGGTTGCAAGTTATCCAGGCCTACTGATTGCAGAGGGGAGGCCCAGGGGACAAACAGGGGACTGGAGAATGAGCCTTCCTCACACTCACCATACCGTGGCAGCTCTTTTGGCTCGTCTGTTCCATGGGGTTGGGGTTGGAACCCTGCGCCAGTTTGTAATGCCTGGGATGTGGGGTGCAGCACTGCTCGGGTTTGGCCTGCTCCCCTCCCCACATCATGACAGAGAGTTATGAGCCAAGCCTGAGCAACACTGAGATCCAATGCACCAGGTAACAATGCCCAGAGTGGGAAGCCGGGCCCAGCCTTATAATACAGGAGCCGCAAGACCCTCCGCTGTAGGGTGAGTCACACGCAGAAAAAAGATGCGGACAAATGGGGGTGGGGGGAGGGAAGTCACACTATCCATGACTTTTTTCTTCACTGTGACAAACCCGTAGCCCTAATCAAATTAATAATTTTACCATATCCATCTAATAATGGGCCTATACTATTGCTAGAATTTCTTTTGTTCCAAATGTACCTGAAAAGACTCCTCCTTATTGATTTTAGCCCAACCAGCTAGAAATGGTCCCTGATGTTTTTAGCATCCCTTCTCAATTTTCTGTACTTTATAACTTCTAATTTATATTGATTACTATCTATTTCCCACTTTTTACATTTGTTATATGTTGTTTTTTTATTTTCAATAACTGTCTTCACTTTGCCACTGAACCAGGACAGGTTTTTAGCCAAAGTTGTTCTCTTTCTTGATTGTCAAATTGTGGCTTTTGGGCCATCCAATCAGGTCTGGCTCTAGGGACCAGCCTAGGAAGCACATGCTTAGGGCGGCACATTGTAAGGGGCAGCATTCAGGCCAATCATGCTCTGCCCCCACCCCCTTTTTTTTTTGCTTCGGCAGCACTCCGGCCTTTTTTTTTTTTTTTTGCACTTTGGCGGCGCTCCGGACTGCTTTTTTTTTTTTTTTTTTGCCTGGGGCGGCAAAAAAGCCAGAGCCGGCCCTGCATCTAATAAACTTTTCTTAAACGTTTTTAGGCTCTGAGCGGAGGCTGTAAACAAACACTGATTTTTTTAAAATGCAAAACTTCAATTTCAGTGTAAATTAAGAAGAAGGAAACTATGTCAGAGTCTCTTAATCTTCACTTGACAATCTCCTGTGATGCTTTGTGAAAGTGTCCAAATCAGGAAAAATAATCTTCCCTGCACAGTTGTGTTCAAGAAGATAAAGCTTCCTAGTGCAATGCAGCATTCTTTCAGTGACTGTAAAATTTGAAACCGTAACCAAATATCTTCTAATGTTTTGTGCTGGTTGAGTTAGTTGGTCTCAAGTAAATGAGATAAACCTGATCAGATAAGTTAAATGTCTAATATAATATTGTTTAAGTGCTTAAGGTACCAAAATTCACAACACATAAGGGGATTTAAGTTGTCATGGAGACATACACTGGACCACCTTTGGCCGTACTCCAAACAATTGACTACCAAGACACAGCAGAGGAAGGGACACCCATTGGTGCAAACTCAGGATTACATAAAATGCATTAGTTGAAAAAGAAGAGAAGAGATAATACTAGACTTGAGTGCAGAACCCTCCAATTCTGTGGACGATTGTGATTTTCGAGATAGTCCACTCACCTGGAAAACACAAATCCTTTTAAAATTAACAACATAGCTGCTGAATGGGTTTCATTTGTTCAGCTGACTAAGGCTGCTTTCCTGTTTCGGTCAGACAGTGCCTGTGTTTTCTATTATTCATTCACACAGACACTTGGTCTGGCTAGGCATCTGTGAATCTAATTTGTGTTACTTATGGCTTTTATCAGGCTCTCCAGCTCCTCTTACTAACCTGCTGAAAATGGTGGTTTATAGTATAACTTAGAGCCTGCCTTGCTCCCAGCTTGGCTTTTGAAATCAGCTGGGAGTCTTCTGCTACAACAGACTTGGAGACCTGGTCTAATTCTGTTCTCGGTTATATTGGTGTAAATCAGGATGTCCATAGAAGTACAAGCGTGTAATTAAGATCAGGCACAATACATCATGTAATGTTTGTACACGTAACACATGTGAACGTGATGCTGTATTACAGGAAGGGGACACTCATTTTCATTCACATGAGCCAGTACAAATTCAAATTTTTAAAACCATTCTCCTTAAATTCCACACATCCCCATAGAAAAACCCACCTTTGAATGTACAACTGAGTATAGTGCATGAAACACACATATTCCATGGGAACAGTCAGCTGATTTAGAAATCAAAATACTTAGTCCAACTCTCTGCTATGTGCCATGCTCTGCTGTGCAGCTTGGAAAATTAGATTTTGCCTTGATCGGAGTTTGGTAGCCTGTAAATAGGTCTTTTCCCAAGTATAATGGCCTGACTAACTAGGAGAATTCCCATTACAGTAGAACAGTTAGTCTATAAACATAGACCACACTGGGTAAATAGGTCTTGATTTTATTGTGGTCTTCCAGATGTTACAATGTTGCTTTATGTTCGAATAGTCATAATTAATCAGTTTTCTCTTTAAGGAGACTTCTTGGTTCTCTTTCATAATTACAGATTTCTTAGATTTTTTAGACCAGCATTAATAAAAGAGTAGTAATAATTATAATATTACAGTAGAACCTAGTGGCCCTAATTGGGGATCAGGATCCCATTGTGCTAGGCATGGTACATGGACATAAGAAAAAGAAGGTTCCTGCTCCAAAGAGCTTAGCGTCTAGTTATTGACAAGAGCCAACAGGTGAACACAGCAAACAGATAGTGGGGAGAACAAGGTAACAGCGAGATGACCTTTCTCGGACTTGTCTCTCTTATGGACTCTTCAACATTCAAAATTACCCTCACTGCCTGGAAGAGCAATCTGTGTTGCCCATTACTTGATCCAGGAGAGGGTTCTCCAGCTTATTCCCCAGTAGTTGGGACTTGATGATTGCACGCAAAAGGCAAGCACTCAACCATACAGTAAACTATCAGTCCAAATAAACAGAAAATTGCACAAATAAGCAACGTAACAGCACAGAACATTCTGATATCAGCTTCCCAGGAATTTATAATAAAAAAATCCAGCAAAAGTTAGGAGACAGTCTCAAAGATGGAGTAAATCAGCAAGAGGAGGGGGAGTGTCTGTACTTCCACCACAGGATAGAAGGTGGGATCTTGACCCACAGTTTTTGACAAAGGGGCAAGAATGGAAAATCCCTGTAGTCAGGATGGAAAGCTTAGCAATAAAAATAAAATAAAATAAAAAAAAACTCCAGATGTTTTCGGAGATCATGGACACCATGATCTCTTTCTTGAGTGATAATAGCTAATTTAGACCCCATAATTTTGCATGTATAATTGGGATTTTGTTTTCCAATATGCATTGCTTTGCACTTAACAACATGGAATTTCATGTGTCATTTTGTTGCGCAGTCACCCAGTTTTGTGAGATCCCTCTGTAACATTGAGGTCCGGACTAAACTATCTTGAGTAATTTTGTATTTTCTGCAAGTTTTGCTACCTCACTTTTCACCCCCTTTTCCAGATCCTTTATGAATATGTTGAATAGCACAGGTCCCAGTACAGATACTTAGGGGACCCAGCTATTTACCTCTCTCCATTGTGAAAACTGACCATTTTTTCCTACCTTTTGTTTCCTATCCTTTAAAAAATTACTGATCCTTAATAAGGGATCTTCCCTCTTATCCCATGACTTCTTACTTTGCTTTAGAGCCTTTGGTGTGAAAGGAGCTTGTCAAAAGCTTTCTGAAAGTCCAAGTGCACTGTATCAACTGGATCCCCTTGTTCACATGCTTCTCAACATCCTCAAAGAATTCTAATAGATTGGTGCGGCATGATTTCCTTTTACAAAAGCCATGTTCACTCTTTCCCAACAGATTGTGTTCATTTAGGTGTCTGATCATTCTGTGCTTTACTATAGTTTCAACCAATTTGCCTGTTACTAAAGTTAGGTTTACTGGCCTAAAATTGCCAGGATCACCTCTGGAGCCTTTTTTAAAAGTTTGCGTTACATTAAAATCTTCCAGTCATCTGTACAGAGGCTGATTTGAGCAACAGGTTAGTGGTTCTGCAAATTCATATCGGAGTTCCTTCAGAACTCTTGGGTGAATACCATCTGGTCCTCGTGTGTTATTACTGTTTAATTACAATTTGTTCCAAAACCTCCTCTATTCCTCAGAAAAAAAGAAGGGCTTGGGTTCTGTCCCATCCTTTGCAGTGAAGACCGATGCAAAGAATTCATTTAGCTTCACCGCAATGGCCTTCTCTTCCTTGAGTGCTCCTTTAGCATCTTAATAGTCCAGTGGCCCCACTGATTATTGGGCAGGCTTCCTGCTTCTGATGTATTTTTAAAAAAATCGATGTTAGCAAAGGTGCCAACTCTGTGGGTGCTCCAGTCCTGGGTCCGCCAGTGGCCCCACCAATCAAATCCTCCCCCTAACTCCCAGCACCTCCCACCCGCTGTGAGCAGCTGTTCTGCAGCGTACAGGAGGCACAGGGGAGCAGGGGGAGGAGTGGAGACAGGGCACGCTCGGGAGAGGGGGCAGAACTGGACAGGAAGAGGCGGGGTGGGGGTGGAGTGGGGGCAGGAAGAGGTGGGGTGGGAGCTTGGGAGAAGGAGTGGGTGGGGGTGGGGTCTGGGGCAGAGCAGGGTGTTGAGCACCCCCAGGGCCTAGAGGAAGCTGGGGCCTATGGCTGTTAGTTTTTATGTCTTTTGCTAATTGCTCTTCAAAATCTCCTTTGGCCTACCTAATTGTGCTTTTATACTTGACGAGCCAGAGTTTATGCTCCTTTCTATTTTCCTCGGTAGGATTTGACTGCCAGTTTTTGCAGGATGCCTAGCCACCTCTTTCACTCTTTTGTTTAGCCATGATGGCATTTTTTCTTTTTGGTCCTCTTACTTTTTTTAATTTGGGGTGTACATTTAGTTTGAGCCACTATTATATTTTTTTAATAGTTTCCATGCAACTTGCAGGCATTTCACTCTTGTTCCCTTTAATTTCCATTTAACTAGCTTCCTCATTGACATCAAATGCTACTGTGGTGGGTTTTTCTGGTATTTCCCCCCTACAAGAATGTTAAATTTAATTACATTATGGTCATTATTACTGAGTGGTTCCACTACATTCACCTCTTGGACCAGATCCTGTACTCCACTTAGGACTGAATCAAGAATTGCCTCTCCCCTTATGGGCTGCAGGACTAGCTGCTCCAAGAAGCAGTCATTAATGGTGTCTACAAATTTTATCTCTTCATCCCATCCTGAGGTGACATGTACACAGTCAATATGGAGATAGTTGAAATCCTCCATTATTATTGGGTTTTTAGTTTTTGTAGCCTCTCTACTCTCGCTGAGCATTTCACAATCACTATCACCATCCTACTCAGCTGTTCAGTAGTATATGCCTACTGCTATACTCTTATTATTCAAGTATGGAATTTCTGTTCATAGAAATTCTGTGGAGCAGTTTGATACATTTAAGATTTTTACTATATTTGATCCTCTGCTTTCTTTCATGTATAGTGCCACTTTCCCACCAGTGCAACCTGCTCTGTCATTCCTATATATTTTTGTACCATGGTATTACTGTGTGCCATTGATTGTCATTGTTCCATCAAGTCTCTGAGATGCCTATTATTTCAGTATCCTCATTTAACACCAGGCTTTATTCAAGTTCACCCACTTTAGTATTGAGACTTCTAGCATTTGTATAAAACCATTTATAAAATTTGTCAATATTTAGTTGTCTGCCTTCATGTGATGTAACTGAACGGAACTTTTTCAATTGACAGTTTCTCTTCAGTTCTGAACTGTACTTTATCAACTTCTATCTTCTCCTCTTTACTAGGATATAAATTAACCCCTTTAATAAATCCTCACCTAAGGGATGTCTCTGTCTGAACTGTGCTGCTCCACACCTGTTGGCTTTCCCCCAGCCCTTAGTTTAAAAACGCCTCTTTTTAATTTTACATACCAGCAATCTGGTTCTGTTTTGGTTTAGGTGGAGCCCATCCTTCCTTTATAGGGTCCTCCTTTCTCATAAGGTTCCCCAGTTCCTAAAAAAACGAAATCCCTCCGCCTAACTACATTGTCTCATCCATGCATTAAGATCCTTGCAGTTCTGCCTGTCTAACTGGCTCTTCATGTGAACTGGAAGCATTTCAGAAAATGCCACCATAGAGGTTATGCACGTAAATCTCTTACCTAGCAGCCTAAATTTGGCCTCCCAGCGCAGGGGGAGAGGAAATAGAGAAAAAAATAACCCTTTCTTCACCAGGGACCAGGCAAGCACCCCTGCACCATCACAGTAACCTAGAGTGGGAGGTTCCTGTGTTAAATAAATCATCTGAAATTACACTCCTCTGGTGAATGACACTCCTCCAGATTCCATTCAATAAATGCAGCTTCAGCAATAAAATAGAACCCAAAGTTGTACATTTGCTAATCATGGAGCCTATAATCTCTGGTCCTAAAACAGGAGTCTTTTATGTTTGCTTTGGAGGATGGAGATGAATGTTTGTGCTTTCAAATGCTAAGGGAATGACATCACTGGAAACCGTATCCTTATATTTATTCCAAGTGCAGGCTGGGACTTCTGCTTAATCAAAGACAGGTTGCAGGAAGTGAGATGTTAATAAGGACTCTACATATTTCAGTAACAGCTAAGCAGGATCTCACTGGGAGCCAGTTCAAATGGGTGAAATGTTAATTCCCTGTAGGAGATCCTGTCTTTCAGGGCAGCTGGGATTACAGAAGAAATGTTCTCAGTTCCTGGAGTGGACTGATGTAGCTAGCTGATGCCTGCACATCTCCTAGCAAATTAGCGCTCCCAAGAAAACTCCAATCCTGCTCACCCTAGTTGAAAAATTTGAGGCACAGCACAACTCCTAATAAAATCAAGTGACTTCCAGAGAAAGGAAGTTGATCTCCAAATTGGCAGAATGATAAAAATGTCCCTCATAAAGGTTCGAGGTTCTACTGCTACCAAGACTTTGGACTAAGTTCATAATCATAGTTCATAGTTTGTATTACAGTAGCATCTAGAGCTCACAACAAAGATCCCACTGTTCTGAGCATTGAGAGAAAGTCCCTTTCTCAAGGAATTTACCATCTAAATAGACAAGACATACAAGGAAGTATTACCCCAATTTTACAGATGGGGAACTGGGCACAGAAAAAGCAAGTGCTCAGCACCTAGCAGCTCCTGTTATGACATGCATAGCCAGTTTTGGTGATGGGCTGGGAGCTCTTTGGAAAATTTGGGCCCAGTTACGGATGCTGAGCCTATGTGATTTGTCCAAAGTCACACAGGAAGTCTTTGGCTGAGGTAGGAATGGACTCCAGGTCTTCAGAGTCCCAGTCCAACACTACAAGACCATTCTGATATTTTTTCTGCAATCATTACTCTGCTGTGAAAGAAAGGTAAGCTACAGGTAAAAAAAAACACGGTAGTGGGAGAGCTTAACTGAAGCCATGGCCGATAAGACTAGTTAAACTAAAAACAAAAAAAAAGTTTTCTGTTTTGTCAGAACAGAGAGAGGGTTTTTCAAGTAAAGAAAGGAATAAGGTTGGTCAGGAATTTTCTGTCAAAATGTTACAACAGAAAATGTGGTTACGCAGGTCCCCACTAGATGAGCTGCCACTTTGCATCATGAGAGTGCAGTGACCACAAGGCATCAAGGGAGATGTGGTCTGGTTAGGAGCCAGCCCATAGAGGAAAATGGGGGTGGGGGATGGGGTGAGGCATACACTGCAACTCTGAACTACATACTGAGCTACAACTCTCGTGATGGACCACAGCAGCTCAGGCAGGCACAATCTGATAGCAAACTGACCCGAAACAGAATGTTTCAATTTGGTGTGACAAACCAAACTCAGTGTTTTGACATTTCTGAATCAAAAATTTCTGAAACTTTTCATTCAGGTAAACGTTTTGATATTTTGATTCTTTCTTCTGATTGGGGTGAAAAGACTTGTCAAAACATCAGAATTTAATACAGGGTGGAAATTCCAGTTTGCAACCAGCTGTAATTCAGATTTGTTCATGTTATTCCATTTCTCAGTTTTCCAAGCAGACAGTGAAAATGGTATTGGATTTGAGCAGTGTTTCTGTTTACGAATATACATTAATCATCATGGAGACTGAGTTGAACCTATTACATTTTGAATTTAAACAACAACTTCCAGCAGCTGAACTTGGTGTTGTTTTCAGTGAATGCTAGCACTCACGTTAGTATTCAGTGAACGTTCATGTTTGTGATTATGGGACGGCCCATGCTGCTCATAGTTAAGGTTGCAGCAGGGTTTCTATTTAAAGTTGTTTTCTCAACCTTTCTATAATGCACGTGGTGTAGTTAGAGTGCTTAAAAGCTGGCATGCCGGGTCAGGGGCCAGGGTAGTGTTTATGATGCAAATTTGGAGTCATTTAGCCAACGGGTTCCTGAGACACAGTTCCCCACATGCATACACAACCTGTTTTTAATATTTCAATTTTCTTATAGTGCCTTTTTTTTGTGTGTGCAGTGGGCGTGGGGGACAGAGAGGAGGGCTTGATGGACACAGAACTGATATCACTGGGCTTTCCCCCATTATGCTGTCCAGCCAACATCAAAAACAATATAAAAACACTAAGAAGTTATTAGATCTTGGGTTTGGTTCTGCAAATTTCACAAAAAGCAAAGAAGGTACCAATGTGAGATTTCTAAAGATAGCTATAGCACTCGGCCCAAGGTTTAAGAATCTGAAGTGCCTTACAAAATCTGAGAGGGACGAGGTGTGGAGCATGCTTTTAGAATTCTTAAAAGAGCAACACTATGATGCGGAAACTACAGAACCCGAACCACCAAAAAAGAAAATCAGCCTTCTGCTGGTGGCATCTGTCTCAGATAATGAAAATGAATATGCATCGGTCCGCACTGCTTTGGATTGTTATCAAGCAGAACCCGTCATCAGCATGGACACATGTCCCCTGGAATGGTGGTTAAAGCATGAAAGGACATATGAATCTTTAGTGCATCTGGCACGTAAATATATCTTGTAATGCTGGCTACCACAGTGCCGTGCGAACGCTTGTTCTCACTTTCAGATGACATTGTAAACAAGAAGCGGGCAGCATTATCTCCAGCATTAAATGTAAACAAACTTGTTTGTCTTACCAATTGGCTGAACGAGTAGTAGGACTGGGTGGACTTGTAGGCTCTAAAGTTTTGCATTGTTTTGTTTTTGAATGCAAAAAGTTATTTTTGTACATAATTCTATGTTTGTAATGTAAACTTTCATGATAAAGAGATTGCACTACAGTACTTGTATTAGGTCAATTGGGAAAAACCATTTCTTTTGTTTTTTTACGGTGCAAATACTTGTAATCAAAAATAAATACAAAATGAGCACTGTATTCTGTGTTGTAATTAAAATCAATATTTATGAAAATGTAGAAAATATCCAAAATATTTAAATAAATTATATTCTATTATTGTTTAACAGCGCGACTAATCACGCAATTTAATTTTTATAATCACTTGACAGCCCTGGTCACCCAGTTCAGATATTCGGCATTCACAGTTGCTGGAATGACACCATACTCCTCCATCAGTTTTGGTGCTGTCTTTGTGAAGAACTAAAAGATGAGCTGTTATGGGTGGATCCTTTAGTTAGTTCACAAGTCTTTATGGATCTGTGTATCCAGATAAACACCAGACTGCACTAACAGCAACTGGAATGTAGGAGGGCCCCACCTGTCTCCTGTACTTACCAAGGCTCAGCCCTCAGGCCAAAACAAGCTTGGCCTTGGTCAAGCCTGTGCAAACTGACACAGTACGGCGTCAACTATTCCTGGGCAAGCGAGAATGCAGAAGATGAGAGAACCTCTGTTTCTATTGTAGAGGAGCAATGCATGCAGCATCCATGTGTCCTGTCAAAATCCGTGCTAACCCTATGACAGGAAAAAGTACCCTCACACTCAGTAGGGGTCCCAAGCCTGGGTACCACCATGAAGAAACCCCAAGATTATGTTAAACCGGGAATTTCTCATCCATTTCACCTTCTACAGATTCCCCTGCAACTGTGGATCCTCCAGGTTGAGCAGGCCTTTCCCATACAATGGGCCTTGATTAATTCAGGAAACGGGGGACACTTTTATGATTTTTCCCTGGCCAGGGTCTTTGGCCTTCCAGGGCAACCCTGGATCTGAAAGAAACAGTAGATGGGTCTCCACTGGCTTTGAGTCTGGTTACACAGGAGACTACACCACTGGAAGTGGCACTGGGGAATACTAGGAAGTCTTACAATTTAACCTTATTTCCTCTGTGGAGGGAGGGATAGCTCAGTGGTTTGAGCATTGGCCTACTAAACCCAGGGTTGTGAGTTCAATCCTTGAGGGGGCCATTTAGGGATCTGGGGCAAAAATTGGGGTTTGGTCCTGCTTTGAGCAGGGGGTTGGACTAGATGACCTCCTAAGGTCCCTTCCAACCCTGATAGTCTATGATTCACCTTGATTTTAGAGGCACCCTGGGTAATCTGTCATGACGCCCATATTCTACATCCTAACATGCCATTTCCTCCCTGTTGAGATTCTGTAGGAAGAACTGCCTTACTGTTCCAGAACTTGGACCCCTGGAAACCGAGCCAGATGTTACCACTCCAAAAACCCAGATATTCCCCCAGCACAGACCACCAGCCATCCCTTGTTTGTAGCCATGATGTACAGACTCTGCAGCTAAGATGGGGACCTCATATCTAACAAAACTGCTGCTTCTGACTCCCCTCCTCAACCTGTTTCTCCTAACCTGAGACCACTTCAGCTCAATTTGGGAGGCAATGCTGAGAGCTGCAGGGCTCTCAATAATGCAGGTCCAGTTGCCTGAGGAGTTGGGCTGGCACATGGACTACTAAAACAACTTCAAGATCTACAAGATGATTGGAAGAGAGAGAGAGATGTGTCCCTGAAGCTGCCTCAGGCGCCAATCCAGCTCCTCAGATAGCTGGTGCTGCTGCAACAATCCCTGCCACATGTCCCACTCCACCCCTAGTCTCCAGAAATGCCTTCCCAACCAGGATCTCCACCCCCATTACTACTAGGCAAACCTTCAGCCTGCAAGCCAGCTGAGCTCTGTAATCTCAGCCCGCCCCACATTCTCCAGACTGTAACTTTCTCCCCACAGATACTCCCTCCAGATATGCCACCTCACCTATGCTGCCCCTTAATTCCAGAATGATCCTGAGGTACACAGCAGCCAGCTGGGAGAGGAGACATTCATTAGGAGAACAGTAGCTACCAGCCCTATTCCAGCTGCTACCCCCCCCCCCACCCCAACACACACAAAAACTTGGCTCTCCTTCTCCTTGCTCTCTCTCACCTGAGGAGAAGGGCAACTCAGAGGTCCTTCCACCCTCAGTGGCCCTACCAGCCCCATACCTCCCTACACCTCCCCAGTTCAAACAAAACATCCCTACCATCGCCCACTGTTTCTCACAACATCCGCCAACTCTCCCCAGCCCTTATCCCCCATTCCACTGTCCCATGAGCACTCGCCTGTGAAGTCTTGTGCCCCCCCCCCAGAGTTGGCCCTTCTCCCTGAAGTACTGATGTTGTGGGTTAGAACAGTGGTGTGTCTCTTCGGCTAGCTGCTGCCTGCTTGCGGAGTCTACAGCTGTGAGGAAACCTCTTCTGATGGTAAGGGGAGATCTCTGTTCTGCAGTAACACTGCAACTTTTGTCCCCCCCCCCCCCCCCAAAAAAAAAAAACACAAAACCTCAGACAGGCTGGGTGGCCTGCTGAGATGAGTGAGAGTGTAGGGATGAAGTTCAAGCCCTATGACCTGGGCCAGAAGCCCAGTTTATTTTGACGGACCCCCCTGAAATCTGCTTGCGGCCCCCCAGGGGGCCCTAGACCCCTGGTTGAGAACCAGAGCCCTAGGGGTGGTGTTTGTTTGGGTGGAGTCGGCGTTGGAGGGGAGAGGAGGTCCGAGAAGTGTGGGGAAGATGAGTGGGTTGAACCAATGCAGGCGGGGATATCCAGGGAGCAAATTACCCATGGGGAGTGAGGAACATAGCTGGGGGAAGGTATGTGTGGAACGACATGGGGGGCAATAGCCTTGTTTACCCATATCCCCCCCCCACCCCCGGGGCTCTGCTCTGTCAGAGCTAGTAAGTTCAGACATGCCTTTCACAAGGATCCCTTATTTGTCCAAAAGACTGTCAGTTAGTTACATTTTCATAAACCAAGTTTTCTGACTGGAGCTTTAGTGAAAAACCAGGCTTCAAAATACAGAGTTTGTCAACAATCACTTTAGAGTTCACCTTCCTTCATTCCTACAGGGAACATACTTAGGGGTAGGAGGGAGATATGACAACTTCTAGCCCCCACTAGTACTCCCCCAGCTGCTTTCCCAAGCCAAGGCACCAAGGAACCAGGCCTCAGACCCCAACTATCTGAGTTTTCAAGTTAACCCATGTTTTCATGTTGAACCCCAGGCAGATAGAAGTGGGAATCCCCACTGCTACCACTCATAGAAGGGACCCCAGCTTCCTCTCTGGGAGGGATCCTCCCCTGCCACCACCACTCCAATGAGTGCTTACATTAACTGGAAAAAAACCCTACATACTCATTCTAGACTATTATTCTTACTTCCCTGAGGTAGCTTTACTAGAAGATACTACAGTTAAACAGGAGATTGTGCATATCAAATCTATTTTGGTTAGACATAGTGTACCTGGCATACAAACGACAACAAGCCTCAGTTTAGTGGGCATGAGTTTAAGCAGCTTGAAGTGAAATTTTGGTGTAGAAATGCAAGTGCTAGTCCCCATTATCCACAATCCAAAAGCAGCTACCGAAAAAGACTATAGAGTCAGACTCTGATCCATATTTAGCACTGTTGAATTACAGGATGGCATCATTCAAAATATGGTTTGTCACCTGCAGATATTTTAACAGAAAATTGAGATCTAGAATGCCTGTAATGCTAAAAGGTATCCCAGGAACTGTAGAATTGCAGGTGGATAAAGAGACAAATACGGCTAGAAAAAGAAAAAAGCAATACAATTTGAGGTTCTGGAACTGCCACCACTTCATGAACATGACTTGGTGCACATCTGTGTTGGAAATAAATGGTCACAAACTGCAGTGGTGTCATGAGGTTACCCTATGGTCTCATGAGATTATCACACCAAAGGTATTACACTGAGGGGTAGGCAACACCTTCTTCAGCTTCCAGAAGGGAAGGAAATAAGGGGCACTGAGTTGGCCTGAGAAGCTCTCAACAAGGTAACCATAACAACAGGTTAAGACAAACAGTCCTCAAAACACAATACCACCAGAACAAACAGACTTACCTCTGTCTGACAACAGTGGTGCTGATATATTTCCAGGGATTTTCTCAAGCGCAAGGCACCTCAGAGATTAATTAAACATAGTAAATTTAGTGAGTTTGGTGTAGCAGAGTGGCTGGCTGCTGGAAGGCTGGAGTTAGCCAATCTTGATTACAGAATGAACCACACCTGGGAGAGATTAGGGTGATACTGCCCTATAAAGACCAGCAGGAGGCTGCAATAAAGGCAAGGAGGGAGAACATTGAGATGGCAGAAGGAGAATCAACAAAGTATTATGAGTGAGTTTAGAGCGGAGGAATGCAAGGGGTTTCAGTGTCTCCATTTCTAAAACCAAAGGATTATCTTTACAAAAATGAAAGCTGCAAAGGGATGTAAACTGTGTCTGTATGGAGAACAAATAGATCTGGTTAAAACAGTGGTCCCAAAACTTTTTACCTCATGGCCCCTTTACCTCTGTCCATAACCCCCACAGAACTGGGAGTGGGGCCGTAAGGAGGCTGGGGCCATACCGGGGGGTGGGGGCAGGAGTGGATTCTTGGTCTGGGGCCAAGGCCTACAGCTGTGGCTGGGTACGGGGCGGGCAGCCACAGCTGCCCTGGGCGCAGGGTGGGCAGCCACAGCTAGCATCTGGGACCCTGGGGCCGGCAGCCGGGACCAGAAGAGCTGGCAGTGCTCCCTCCCCGCCCCCTGCTGTTTGAGTTAAAATGTGGATGCAGGAATTGAAAGACAAGGAAAAGCTAAAGGAAGTCAAAACTTTTAGTTATGGGGAAATTAGTTATGAACGGAAAGTCACATGTCCACATGTGGATTTAGATTTATTTTATAAACTTAAGGGTGAAAAGGAGACAATAGGTATTAAAATGATATATACCAATATAGAGATGAAAAGTGGAGTCATTTTTTCCAAATACATACAGATGGGTCCAAAAAAAAAAGAACCCCCCCCCCAAAAAAAAAACCCAGGAAGAGTGGGGACACCATATTGTATACCAAAATTAGGAATTAAGACATCCAAAAGAATATCCGATTTTGTAGCTGTCATGACAGCTGAATTAGTAGCAATGATGCCAGTGTTAAACTGGATCTTGGATGTATGCCCAGCAGGGGTGATAATTTTTTCAGACTCAAATATCAGGCCTTATGGCAATAAAAAAGGGTATCTCCATATGTAGAAGTGATTTAATCAATGAAATTGTATTTCTAATAATAATTAGTGCAGATGGGGATACATGTAGCATTAGTCTGGATCCCAGCGCATATTGGGATAAAAGGGAACAAAACGGTGGACAAATTAGTTAAAAACCCTGTAAGAAATGGAAGGATTGACATGGATATACCCTTGAGTAAACAGGAATGCAAAAGCATATTACAGAAAAATTTAAAAGAGCAATGACAAAAAAAAGAGTTAACCAAAAAAAAAAAAGGAAAAAAAGGAAGGAGATTTTTTGAATTGTGCCCTAGTGTTGAGGATAATGATACACTTCAAGGTCAGGATAGAAAAATAAAGTGATTTTGTTTACAGTACTAATTGCTCATTGTGGTTTAAACAAAAATCTTTTCTGAGTAAACAAACACAAAGATGGACTCTGTGCATGATGTAAGGTAAAAGAAACAATTGATCACCTTTTATAGGTATATAAGGGCTTTGATAAAGGAAGGGGAAAGTTTGTTTGAAGAATTTAAATGGCTCAATGTAACAAAAATTACATTGTTATTTAGTAAAAATATTGGGGAGATGGGATAGTGTTACACATCCTGAAAGACACTGGCTGGAATGAGAGAATATAAACCGCTACCACTGGTGGTCACTATAGACTTTCCAGTTGAGTGTGCTTCACCATGAAACAGAAAAATAAGAAAAGAAACAAAGGGGGGAAGTTCAGGAAATTGCAGAAAAACTGTAGAGTGTGTGGGCTCCTGCAGGGAAGATGCTGAGACCAAGGAAGTTCTGTAGGGAAGCCCTGACAGAGTTAGGGACTAGATGTTTGAGGGCCAAGAAGTCATCCAGAACAGGCTGGGAGGGGAAAAAAAGCTATGGGCCAAAAAGAGCTCTGGGCTCAAAGGGGCAAAGCAACTCCTGGCAGTGAGGGGGACTGCTCAGTAAACAGCCACCCTGCTCTGATCGGTTATAAGCTTTTGGAATTGTGTGTTTATATAAATATTGAGTGTTGTTATTACATTTTGGCTGGGAAAGGATGATGCAGTATTGAAAACTGTGTCTTTAAGTTGTTCAGCTTCTCAGCCAAGAAGTCTAGGGGAGGGGAACTGCAGAAGTGCATGTTTTGTTACGCTGAGGAATTGCATCACTGAATAAAGAGGATCTCTTTCCAGCACTTTGGGCCCTGAGTGATTCCAGATCACCACACAGAGGACTTGGCGAACCAGGCAGGGCTTCTGACAGCTAGGGGGAGATAGAACCAGGCAATGACACACTGGGCCTGTTGATTTCCCCCTGGTTCATCAAAGAAGAGCTCCACCTACTGCAAAACAAGGGTTGCTCAATTCAAGACAGGGCTGCCAGGCTCTGCATCACCCTAGTTCGGGTACCCCCAGTCTGCAGAGTTCTTGTACCTTGTAATAGGATGACACACCTGGGGTTGGGGCTTTCCTCACAGGCTGCAAAGCAGGTGCTTTAACTGCCTCTACTCTCCTAGCCATCCCTTCAGTCCCACCCCACCTGGTTAAAGAACAAAGGAAATTCACTTACAAAGAACATTGTTAAGATTGCTGCTGAACACTGGCCTTCATACCCCCAAACAAAAATGCTCAGTTAGGGTATCCCCACCGATCCCCCAAAAGAAAGTCAGTCTTACAAGAACACACACAAGGAAGGGGACAGGAGACAGAGGCCTCTGTGCTAGTGACCTTATCTCCACCTTAACTACACTTTTGTAAGTACTGCGGAAACAATGGCCTAGAGAAACACATAAAACAAGGCAGGCCCACTGAAAGCAACTCTGTCTGGACTTGCAGCATACCTACTGTTCTCAGCTTCTGACTTCTCCTGAACAGAGCGTGCTCGTCATGCTGGAATGCTCAAACGTGTGACGCTATGGTAACATGTTCCGTGTCCAGAAGACCCTAAGCAAAGACTATTAAACTCTGTCACTTACAGCCTATTTTAACTCAGAACTCTTAGTGTACCTTTCACTCGGGTAAAAGACTGGTACATTAAAACACTTCCATACATCATCCCCATAAAAGCGTGAGGCTTGTTGACAAACTTACAAGAACTTGTCCCTTATTTTGGATCTACAATGAAGATTCTGCGAAATTGTACAGGGCCACATTTTTTAAAGAAGGTTAGAGGACCATGCATAAATTGTATTGGAAACTGTATGCATGCAGTTGTGTATATGTACAATCAGTTACTATGATTGTGTGCACAGGAAACCAATTGGAGTGCGCACTCTGAATAATTTTATGCACAAAGGTGTACATCTCAGTGCATATTTCTGAAGAACTTATACAAAATTAATGCATGCTCTTATAAAAAATTAATTGGTCATGTTCGTCTATAATGCTCCGCTAAAGACCACAGAGACCATAGGGGGGAGGGTTAGCTCAGTGGTTTGAGCATTGGCCTGCTAAACCCAGGGTTGTGAGTTCAAACCTTAAGGAGGCTATTTAGGGATCCGGGGCAAAAATCTGTCAGGGGACAGTACTTGGTCCTGCTAGTGAAGGCAGGGGACTGGATTCGATGACCTTTCAAGGTCCTTCCAGCTTTATGAGATAGGCATATCTCAAAACACACACACACACAAAAGAATATGATTGAAGACTCTTGAGTAGCCTCACAGCATGGCTGTAGTTCATCACTGTTCTAGTATATTTGTCCACTATTGGACACTGCTTTGAGATCCTTAGCTGAAAATTGCTATACATGCTCAAATACTATTACTGACTGTCCTACTGTAAAAAATATGAATGCAGAAACCAACTGAGATATTACAAACATATACATAAAGAGAGAGCTGTGACATCTCATTACTTAAAAAAACCCAATACAGCTAAAAAGTTTTCTCTTTTTATTTTAATCTTGGTGGAATTGAAAAGCAAATATAGTATCTAGGGAATTTCACTAAATCGGTTTTCTGTTCTATGAAAGAAATCCACTGTAAGCAACTGTGACATTGTTCAATGTAATTATACAGAAAAGGTCACAGAGGGAAGTATTTCAATCTCACATCATTTAGGGAAGAGAGGTTGTACATCTAGAATTGTGTCTGAAAAGTGTTTTAAGGCTCAAACTCAGCCCTCACTTACCTCTGTGTAACCTCCTTGACTTACAGTGGAGTGGCAGGAATCTAACTGGGGGTACAATCTGGCTCCTAAAATCCGACTGTCCAGTGAATTTTTGAAAATTAGACAGCTGCTTACAAATGATATGGTTCCAGCTCCATAGAGCAGCAGTGATGGGGGATTGTCAGCTATGGGAAGAGCTAGTTCCTTTTATCCCTGTTCCAGTCCTGTTGTGTATTAGGCTTCCTTGCTTGCCTGCCCACAGCAACATGCATCGGTTTGGCAGCCTGCAGTGCAACTAAACACAGTCAATGGAGACCATTGTTTTACTACTGAGCACCAAACCAGCGAGCAGAAACACTTACGTTAGGCTTTGATCCCCTCTTTCTGCCCCAGAGCACCCACTGTAAAAAATCCCACACATGTTAAAACCTTGAAATCCACATTCACCAAAATTAAGGTACCTGGCCAGCAACTAAGGCCTGATACAGCTCCTGTTAAAGTCAATTCAAAGACTCTCCTTGACTTCAGTGGAATAGAATCAAGCTTGAATTGCTGTGTGGCTTTGGATAAGCTATACCTCCCGGCGCCTCAGTTTCCACATCTGTAAAGAGGGTTTGCTAATACAACACACCTCACAAGCTCCAGCCATTTGTGAGAGAGGTGGCGCCAGGCCCAAGAATTGTGAGCATGTGTGTGAGATTAACAAAGTTTGGATCTGGATTCAAACTTCACCAAACCTCAGTCATGTTCAGATCAAGGCTTTTGGTTTGACCCTTCATAGAGCTAGAGGCTATCCACAAAAGGTATGTCTACACTGCAGCTGAGAGCGATCCTCCCAGCTTGGCAGACAGACTTGTGTTAGCTAAAATAGATGTTTGGATGTTGCAACACCGGCAGAGGCTCAGGCTAGCTATCTGAACTCAGAACCAGTTGGTAGGGTGAGCATGAGCTCGGTTGGCTAGCCCAAGTCTCCGCCAGTGCCACAATGTCTACACAGCTATTTTTATAGAGCTAGTGTGGGCCCTGCTATCATAAGTCCTACTCAGATGGGGAGGCTCTCTCACAGCTGAAGTGTAG